>JAOCZM010000291.1:1985000-4385000 GCA_026122235.1 Vinca minor
CCTTTGATTGTAATGGCTTCGGCTATTTTATGATTAATGGATAATTTTTATTTAGCAAAAAAAAAAAAAGGGACGAAAAGAAAGGGCGGGGTGACAGTTGCCCTCCGAAATTTTAAAAAATACTATTAAATATAATAAATTTTATATATAGTTTAAAATATTTTATCAAATTCGCCCTAACATTTTTTTTGCAGTTTTTATATATAGTTCGAAATACTGTTGCAATTTTTGCCCCCCCCAATACTAAATTTTTGATTTCGTCCCTGCAAACATGGATGGTGAGTTGGTCTGATAATTCATCTGTCTAAATTTGAGGCGGGTTGAAGTGAACGCGAAAATCCTCGATTAAGGCAGGGATAAGGCAAAAACTGAAAATAAATTTGATACTCTTTTATTAAGTCCTAATAAATAAGTTTTTCTATTATTACAATTATAATATAGTTAAAGAAAAATTGTATACTATTTTTTAAATAAAAATCCAATAAAGATTTCGATTAGATTTGAGAAGGGATGGGAATGAATTAATAGCCATCTTGGTCACTAAGTTATTTTCGGTCTGCCATTTTTGTCAAAAATAATTTTTTTTAACTTTTTTCATCACTAAAGTTTTTTCATTCTGCCATTTTTGTCAAAATAATATTTTTTCTGCCATTTTTATCACTAAAGTTTTTTTCGATCTTCCATTTTGGTCACTACAAATTTTTTTAGTTCGCTATTTTGGTCACTAAAAATTTTTTTCATTATGCCATTTAGGTAGTGACCAAAATGGCGGAATGAAAAAACTTTAGTGACCAAAATGGAAGACCAAAAAAACTTTAATGATAAAAATGGCGAAAAAATATTATTTTGACAAAAATGGCAGTAATGAAAAAAACTTTAGTGATGAAAAAAGTTAAAAAAAATTATTTTTGACAAAAATGGCAGACCGAAAATAACTTAGTGACCAAGATGGCTATTAATTCGGATGGGAATACATTTGTCTCAACCGATGTTATGGGGTCGGGTTATCTAGTCCCCGCCTCCACCTATCTCGATGTCATCCATAATGGTGAGATTACCTTACTCTTTTATGAACATTCTTTTCTTTATTTACTACATAAATTATTCTTGGAGAAAGAATGTCAAACTTGAAAATTATTATTTCGATTCGAAAGTATTTTGCGAATTACAGTAGTCTTCATTGATAATACAAGTTATATATAGTAGAGATATTTTCAATGGTGATAAAGTTTCACTAAATGTATAAATGAATATTTTATCCAATGATTATATCATAGAGATTATAACATCTCTAAACTACAAAATTTCATAACAATAATCTTATGTATATAGTAACAATAAAAGGTGGAATTCACAAACAATAAAAGGTGAAGATATTAAAATACAAATTCTATATAATATCTGGTCACAACTCCCACTGGGTAGATATTTATTTATTTAAGCTGAAAATGTCAAAATTTTCCTTAAATTGACCACGGGTCATTTTTTTTCTTCTAGAAAAGTATAAAGTTCATTTAAATTAATATTAAGTGCTTTAATGTTCTTAATCTTCATTAAAGAAAAAAAGAATTATTTCTTCCCCACTCGAGAAATATATTATTTCTTCTTCTCAAACATCACCATGCCGAAAGAGGGCTAATAAATTATTTATGGAGAGAGGTTAAGAGTATATAAATAGAGATATATATCCGATTGGAAGCCGGTGACGAATTCAAGATCTGATAGTAATGAAAGCATTTATTGATTCACTATATTTGTATGAAGTTACTTATGAATCTCTCATCTAAATGAATTAAGAATATATTCTATTTATTACAATTTTTTATTTTTTAGATGGAACACGTAACCCGATGATAGGCTACTGCATTCGTGCAGGAGAACTGCCTCAGCCAAACCTAAAACTCTATCCCCAGAAAGAATCTCCAATTTTCTTTTGACACCTACAATTTCCAAGTTTCACAAATGGGCCCCTCATTTTACACTCATAACACACGTAGAAAAAAAGAGAATTAATGGAAATAAAAGATGGAAAATGAGATAGATTGCACTGAGAATTAATGGAAATTCAAGTGTTTTTAAACACGAAAACATTTCAACAACCCAAAAAAAAAAAAGGTAAAAAGAAACACAAATACATTACCTAAATGATGAGAAGTCCCTATACATAAATAGCCTTTTGGATTTTTGAAGAAATCAACAAAAGATTTCTGGAGCCATTAATCTTTTAGTTGAATTAATTTCTTTTAGACTTGCTTGCAAGTTGCAGCAGAATTGGGTATTTGTAATATAAAAAAAACACAAAAATATCAGATAAAAATTAAGAATCAAAGGTGTCCTATTCCGACTGTGAGGTCGCAGGTTCGACACTCTCCCCTACATGATGCAAGCTTTAATCACCTTTTTCTAGGGTTATTTCCTCCTCTTGTGAGGCACCTCTCTCCCTTTCATGGGACAACCGCCCAACTGGACTTAAAAAAAAAATTAAGAAAATACATACAAAAGATAATATTTAAATAGTAACACGGACAAAAGATAATATATCACAACCAAAAAGAGAAGATTTTGTTATTCTCTGGTTCATCATAAAAGAGTTTCACTAACTGTTTTAACAATGGTTGTCTCTCGACCAATTTTAACAGTTACATTAGATATAATACAACTGGTACCTATTAGTAATGTACAAATTACTTAGCAAAAAAAAAATGTACAAATTTAATCAGTCTTCTCAGTAAGATGTTTTCCTGGAGTTTAAATCTTCTTTTCAGAAGATAAATTGATTATTTATGAATAACTATTCATCTAAGGTGGCCTAATTCAGTGGAGCAGGCACCTACCCACGACCGTGAGGTTACGGGTTCAATACTTTCCTCCTACGTGAGGTAAACTTTAAAATCTCCCTTTATAGGGTTACCATTCTTCTCCTGTGAGGCATCTCTCTCCCCTACATGGAGCAACCGCCTAATCGGGCTTCCAAAAAAAAATCAACTAAGTTGTGACTGTCAAGATTCGATCATGTGTCTTTTTGCAAAGTCTACCATCCGAAACCAATTGAGGTGCTTTTGGAACTCTATCCCAAGTCCTAAACATATTATGGATTGCGTTAAGTGGAGGACTGGAGTGTGATAGTAGTCTCCAAAATTTTGAAAATCAACGTTTTTGACCTTTAAATTTTTTTTTGGAAATTTGAAAATTTTAAGATTAGTTTAACGTTAAAATTTTCGATCCGCCCCTAAAAACACGTGCAAATGCAAAGAAGCCTTCTTTTACCCGTAACAAGTCGGTCAACAAGGTCAAGGCTTGTGTTAATTGACTTATTGACTTGGGTCGTTTGGATCCCAAAATGACAATGAAGAGGAGAATGACTCTTTTGTCCAAGCGTGTCACTTGCAATTCAGTTTCCTTTGCCTACGTCCCTGATGATTCTTTCTTTCCAACATTTTCAGCCTTCCTTCGAATTTTATCTACTTTTTGTATTTAAATATTTGCATCATTTTCTATCCTAAAGGCAAATTGGTGCATTTACTCCCTAAACAATTTATGGCCAGAGATAAATTTCTTAAAGATTAATTATTGATATTAAAATTCCTAAACAATTTACATTTGGTTTATAAGGTCCTTTCTTCATTTGCAGAATTTAAAAGAAATATTTTTAGCTTAAAAATAAGTGTTTTTAGCTAAAAAACAGATATTCCCGCGAACATGTGTTTTCAAAATCAGAACAGGTATTTTTTTAAATCAATATTAATTGTTAAAATTTTAATTTAATGGACAAAAAAAGTTTCCGTTCCGCATTGGAGCCGTGATGGATTCGGATACAGTTCAGTCGAGTGGACCTGACAAAGGGATATGCTTTGTTTGGATGCGGGGGCTTTCTCCGGATTCTTCACCAAATTCTGTTACTATTTCCAGAGTTGCCAAAAGTCCATCGGTTCGGGCCTCCACCAAGTAAGATTTTTTTATTTTTTTATATATAAAAGAAACACGGGGTAAAGTTCAATTTTTTTTTTCTTTTTGGAGTCTTATGGAGTATTAACGGGAAAATCTTTTTCAGAAATCTTACTAATTTAAATTATTTATTTATTTATTCATTTGAACTCGGGACATGAATTTTTCTGTTTCTCTTGTTCGGCTTTGCCTTTCATAGGGTGTCAATCGAGATATGTGAGCTGAGCTTGGCATAGTTCACGTTCAGCTCACATAAAAATTAAAAAACTCACGCTCACGCTCAGTCCGAAAAAGCTCATAAACCTTGAGCTCACGCTCAGCCCACATTTTAACACGAGCTCGAGCTTAGTTCACGAGCTTCCCAAGCTCACTTATATTAGCGAAGAAAACGAAAATCATATCTCAAGAATAGCATAATACAATGAGCCTTAAAACTAAATTTAGACAAGAATACACAAAAAGAAGCAAAAGTTTCAGAATTGTTTGATATGCTAATAAAAGGAGTCTTATATAAACAAAAAAACAAAAAACAAGAGAACCCATGCACTTAAAATTTTAACAAATGATAAATTTGCAAATTTCAAAAGATTGATTTAATTCCGTAGTCGTTGGCAATTCCAATTTTGACAATCCCATTGAATTCTTCTACACCATCTCACTTTTTGTTGTGATTCATCCCAATGTATTTTGTACCGTATTTTCCCACGCTGTCTTTTCCTGTTTTCTCTCTTCCTTTAACTTTTGTACGTGTCTCTCTCCTGTTGTAAGATTCCTTCTTTAATATAATCTACTTTCTACCCAAAAAAAATTTATTGAGTTAATCCACACATTATAATTATAATTATAATATGTATAGTTTTTTTTTTAAATTAGTATTATTATTATATATATATATAATATTTTAATTATATTAATCTTATTCGGGTTCGAGATTTTTTCGGGCTGAGTGGGGTCAAGCTCACGCTCAGCTCACATAAGAAGCGAGGTTGAATATTAAGCTCACGCTCACATTTTTTCTAGCTATGTGAGCCGGGTTCGGGCCGGCCCGAACCCGTTGACACCCCTAGCCTTTCATATACTCCAATATGACTTGCATATTGATATTTTGATTACAAAAATATTTTAATTTTTACAACCTATAATTAAAGTCTTATACTTAGGAATGGAGGTACATTAGTACTATTTTCAATGGAAAATTTCGATATGGGACCAGGGATCACGTATGACTATGTGGTTCGGATTTTGGCCACATCCCTCGCAGAATGAGGAGAGAGAGGAAATGCAGCTGACGTGGCAGCAAATCTGGATCGCATTAGTCCGAGTGACCTCAGTCCCATATCGAAGTGTCCATTTTCAATACCTTAATTAAAGTGCAAGAGCTAGAACTTCATTTTAGTGCAATGCCATTAACCCTTTTATTAAACACCCTAGATCACTGAATTCTTGATATTCTTTCAATTTTTTTGGCTGTGTGTTTTTTATAGGCAGCTGCAGAAACAGCCATAAAAAAATATAAAAGTTCCTTATAAATGTTCAATTAGTGAATCCGGTCACTATTCAAACCAAAATAGCATACGTGTCAGACACATGTTGTATGAGTAAATGGCAAAATTGTCCTTTTCATCTTCTTCAACACTTTCTTCATCTTCTTCAAATCTTTAGCCCCTGCAATGTCGTTTTCAGTAAAAACACCACACCCCACCCCTACCTCCACCAACAGCCACCCCTACCCTCCATCGACGCACCCACCACGTCTGTTCAGCAAATTAACCAAAAGCAAACTTCAATACATAAAAGTAAACAGAAAATCTGAGTTGCAGTGAGTAATAGTAACAATTTTTTAGTGAAAAAATGAGAATAAAAAACCCACAAAAAAGAGGCAAAAAAATGGTTCATGAAGTGAGCTCCTCCACCTCCTTGTTTAAAAGAAGCTAAATAGAGATCAGTAGTAATCAATTAAGGGGTGAATTGGGATAGTAAGCAATTCTTAATCCCAGAAACTCAAATCGGGTTCGGGTAGGAGATGGGGTGGGGAGTGTTGGCTGGGCTTCGAGGCAGCGGCGCGTGGTGCCACGCTATTGGCTGGTGTCTCGTAACACTGATTTGCATCCATCTCCTCTGGATGATTCATCAGATTCGTTTGACGATCTACAAATTCTTCCCTTATGCGCATCATTGGTTGTGTTCCTCTTCTTCCATTCCGATGGCCGGAGACGACCATATTGCAGGTCTGTTTTTGGAAATTAATATTTGAAGAAGGATGAAAAGGTGTTGGAGGAGATGAAGAAGATGAAAATGACAATTATACTCATCAACTCAGATCACATGTGCCAGTCACGAGGGATTTTTTTGTCAGAATAGTTACCGGATTCACTAATTTGATATTTTTAATTGACTGTAAATTGATGCTGATATTTTTAATTTAAAAACAAGATAATGTTTTTTTATCGAAATCCGTAAATAGATAAATGTTATAAATATTAGATTTCTCTATACAAAAACATTACCTTTAAGGATTAGATTCAAAGCCCGTAAGATGGAATGTGATTGGATTGAGTTTGAATTTGAAAATTTTTAATCTCAGTCTCAAATCAGTCTAAATTCAAACTAAATTTTGAAAGATTTATACTTTAGGTTTCATTTTCATACTCAATATAAATATAAATTGAGTATGAGTTTGAGTTTTAAACCAAACCAAATATAAACAAAGCCCAATTCAATCAGAACCATGGTATTTTCCTCAAATTTGGGCTATTGTGGGTAAAATCAACTAGAAATGGCCTTTAGTTCACAAAGTTGGAATGAAATGTCTTTCTTGCACAGGCTTACAAAGTGGATTTGGCAAGAAGGAAAGAAACGCGATTATTTTGATTGAAATACTTTTTTTATATGGATTAGCTCAATTAGACTTTGTGTTGCATAAGTGATTATGTCACTATCACAAGTTTCTTAACTCAGTGGGGCAACGGTCTACTCACGATCTTGAGGTCGTGTCTCTGCGCATGGGACATGCTTTAAATTATCTCATTTTCTATGGTTATCTCGTCCTCCTCTTATGAGATGCTACTCTCCTCTTTGGGGTGTACGCTCATCTGGACTTCAAAAAAAAAAAAGTGATTATGTTACTACAAAATGAGGTGAGAGATAACATTGTAATAATACAATCAGTTCTGAACCACGAATTCCAGATACAAATACCTAATTCATATATAAAAAAATCTTTTATTATTGGCAATAAAAATGAAACTATATAGATTTTTCAATTTAAAATCTTTATTAAATCATGTCCTCCTTCACTGTGGATTCCAATATCATTCTTAATTGTTTTTATTTAATATTTAAACCAGAAAACCTTGTCCAAATGTCGTGACGATGCATTTTCCAGACACGTCGAAACAAAAGAATTATAATGCCAATGATTAGCTTTAACCATCGAAAACTTGGAGTAATCTGAATATTCATGATTTTTCCTTTCCATTTCTAAGATCTTGACCCAAAAAAATTGTTTTTATGTTTACCATTTCCCTAAAGTGGTGCTTTTGGATTTGCTTTTTTCTTTTTCTTCTCGAAATCTTAAATCGAATTATTTATATATAAAATATGACAGTGAAAAAATGTAAAAATAAAAATGAAATTGTATTTGTCGAATATCAATCCAAATGCACCCCTTGAGAACTTTGTTTAACCAAATAGCCAAAAAACTTCAGTAACATGTTTTAGAGCAATTGTTAATCATGAGAGTGCACATATTAAATAGAATGTTATATTTATCTAAAAGCTTGTAATATTAATAAAAAAATGTTTAATAAGTATTAATTTTTTGGTATTTACGCCACAAATTAGGAGTTAATATCGTTGATTTATGCTACTGGACAGACCATTTGGGGTTACCTAAAAAAGGACAACGACCTTTGGATAAAAAAGTAGAAAAAAGAACAATAAATTAAGAAACTTTGGTGCATCTTACTTGATATAAATTGGAATTGGATCTCATAAAATAAGAAAAAGTGAATTTCCATAGGATTATAAGTGGGTTCTTTTTTGTGGCTTTTGCTTAGAGTAGAGCGATGAGGCAAAAATGAATAATTTGAATTAAAAAACAACCTTTGCAATTTTGGCCTTTGATTTACCATCTTGGCTAAACGTGACTTGTAATCACAAAAAATTAAACTTTGCATGCTCATTATTTTTATATACTTCATTTGCATTAGAAAATGTAGCCTTTTAATTCTTTGAAAAATGGAAATATATATTATATACAATCTAACATTCATCGACTAGTAAGGAACCGATACTTCTGATCAATTGAGCTACTATTTTATCGCAATTTTCTTAAATTCTTCGTATGATTGTGTGATATTCCTATCTTTTGAGATCAATGGCATATAAGGGCAAATAATCATGTGTACTCGTGTATATACTCATTCATTATTTAACCACTCGTGTATATATAATTGGAAGAAATATTCACATGACGAGTGATTGAGTACATAAATAAAAACATATACGGGTACAAATAATTTTCACCAGGATATAAGTATAGACTCAAATATATGTAATCACCAAATTATTCATAACGAAAACAGTTGTCAAATAAATAATTAGCGAAAGACAATGCCTAGAATCATATATGTTAAAGAAGATGAGATATATGCCAAAGAAAGTAAACTAAATTATACTATATGAAACAAAGCACATGCAGAGAGACAAGGAATATTGGTTAGAATCATGACCTAATGGTTTCAGGTCATTTTGCCCCAACCTACCCCAGAAGAACGCATCATTCAATACGTTATCTCTAATCTCCCATTATAGATAGTTATTAAATGTTATCATAGGCGACGATTGCGTTTAATCTGCACTTTATAAAGTCGAAAACAATTGTCATCTTTTCCATGAGACAAACAAGTAATTAAATTGGCAATATGTGTTTTTATTGGCAGCTAATTATTTGTGACAAAGCTTAGACAACTCGACATTGTGCTTATTAATCATCAAAGCTCGTAGGATTTTCTATTCTATTCACATAGACTCTTTGGAGCGGTTTAATTTAAAATAAACTTAATTATTCATTTTACGAGGAG
This sequence comes from Vinca minor, assembly GCA_026122235.1. Lineage (NCBI taxonomy): Eukaryota > Viridiplantae > Streptophyta > Magnoliopsida > Gentianales > Apocynaceae > Vinca > Vinca minor. Next base: position 1,994,030 of record JAOCZM010000291.1, read on the forward strand.
AATGGTAGGTGTGGCGATCCTAATGATCCTAGCAACCGAATTCACAAATGATGAACATTCAATTTGGACATTATTGACGCTAACTTGACAGGAGGTAGAACAATTATAATAGTCTATTTTAATTGAAAATGCAATTAGATGTTTTGACGCAGCATAAGTGATAAAGGGTAATAACTCATATTATCGGAGGAAACTTTAGGTAAAATTGTATTGCCAATAATGTGTGGCTACGCAACTCCTGATGGCACATGCATCTCAAGTAACTCAATTTTATCGTTTATCATCATTATCCGCCTATAGCTTTTCTTTTCACAAAACGTTCATTTTGTATGAATTTTTAGTTTCAAGTTTCATTTTAAAGGCACTTATTGATTTTATCGCTTGACTTTCAACCTAGTCACCTTCCTCGACATTTTTCTAACATTTAATTTGGATGTGATTCGCCGACTTTACGTGTAAAATTGTGTGAAACGCAATGAAGCAAGCATCATTACTACCATCTCACCACCTCCTAATTTTTCCTATTTACATGGATCCAAATCTTTATCAAGTATCAATTTTAAGTTACTGTGGTTTAGGAAATGTGCCCCACCGGTAGCAACCATTTCCACTCAGGAAGTATACCCGGGTTCGACACCTCTTACTCTGTCAAAAAACAAATTTTAGTTACTGTGTATTATCGTAACATGAAAATTATGCAATATATACTACATTTATCTAAAACTTGTGGTCCATCATAATTTTAATAAAATAAAGGCTAATATGTCACTTAACACAAGGACAAAAGCGGAATCTTGGGACATAGGATCCTATGTCCTAAATCCGTCACTAGCCAAAAGCAAAGGTAACATGCATCTTCTTACGAATGCTTTAACTAACTTTATAGCATCACTACTCCATTTTGTATTGGAAGTTTGAAAAAAGGGCCCAAAAAAAAAAAAAAAAAAAAAAAAATCATCTGTCCTCGTGTATGTAGCTATTCATATACTCAATCAATCACGATTCGTCATTTGTACATATAGTTTGGGTACAGAAATAAAGACGTACACGGGACATTTGATTTTCACCCTGAAAAAAGTGTCATTTTAATTATAGAAGGGGCCAAGATTTGCGAAAACCGGGGTTAAATGGATCCAGTCAGACTTCCTTTTCACAAAATTTATCCTTCTACTTGTAAAAGTGTGGTTCATATTGTGACTAGAATAATTTTTTTGTGAAAGAAAAATAAGATTGAACATATTGAAATCATTCCACCGTTTAGTTACCCACTTAATTATGTATGTGGTTTGTAGGTATACAGAACAAAGGAAGGACATTTGAGCATTAGAATACAAACTTCTCCGGCTCCCTCCTATGCTCCCCTGTTCAAAGGTCTCCACCACCAACAACCACCCCTACCCCCAACGCACCCGTCACCCCCACCACCTATTGCTCTTCCATTTGAAAAGTACATTCTGCCTGATTAAAATAAATAAAGGGACCAAAATGGAACTTCCATTTTTAACGAGCAGCAGCAGCGCCACTACTCGAGCCGAGGCACACCGGTGGTTAGCCATAGCCGAGAAGCTATTAGCTGGATGTGACCTAGTCGGTAGCAAATCATTTGCGGTCCGAGCTTGAGAAGCCAACTAGTTATAACAGTCATTTTACCTTAAAAGGTTTTCACCAATAAGGGGAAAATGCCTAAAAGTTTCTTTACGAAATTATTATTTAATACCAAATTAATGGAGGCTCATTACATGCAATGACGGGGCTGTTAACAGGTTAGGATTGCGAATTGCAAAAGAATCGCGTGCACTAGGCCATCTAGATTAGGGAACAAAGTTCTACCGATCTACACATGAGAGTCAAGATATGTAATGCTGGAGTATATGCTCTGATAGTCTGCAGTGTCCAAATTTACCAAAGCATCAGAAAACATCTAACCACAACAAAACACAGTTCACTAAATTGCAAGCACATCGAATAACAAAATGTCCAAAATGACAGGTGATCAAAGGAAGGAGTGTGTTGCATTTATGCATATGTATAATTAGTCACAGCTGATTGCTGGAAAAGAATGTCAACAAAACCAAATTATACCACAAACGCACCAACTCCAAGTAATAATTACTACTACAATATAGTTGCTCAATATAATTTCGAAGTAGAAACAGCCTAAACTCCGTGAAAATTAGCTTTATAAAAGCTTTATTGTATAGAAAAAGACCCACCATCACTACTTCTACAAACAGCAGTAAGTGCGATCAAATTAAATATGGCTGAGCAATTGCTTTCCAAGTACACGCTGAGGCATAACCTAGAGAGCCATGCTAAACAAAAATAGGACCAAATTTCATTTCCTTCACCCAATTGATAACAGTTCCACCGGGGGCAACACAATATAACAGCATTAGTATTTTTCTCTTTCTTAGTCTGCTCTTGACTGGCCAGCTCGTGAAGACAAAATAATACCCACAATAAGACCATATAAGGCCAAAGCCTCGGCAAAAATAAGAATAAGGATCATTCCAACAAAAAGCTTTGGCTGCTGAGCATTGGCCCTACAAAACAAACAAATTTATGAAACCTTGACAAGAAGACAACCTAATATTTCTGATCCCTGCTACATGCACCATATAATTTTTCAAAAACTAAAAAAATGAAGGAAGGCAGATAAAAACAGAGAGAGAACCAAGCCCACTTTTCCAACAGACAACTAACCAGCGAGAAAATACTCCCTATAAAAACTGAGGGTCACAATTCTCCTTCTAAGGTAGTCCTCAAAACAATGTTCACTCCATTTATATAAGTATAAAGAGCATACACACTACTACCATTACATTAGCCTCAATATTTAACAAGGATGCTTGACGTAAGACTAAAACCTGGATCTACTTATCTCGTGAGATTCATAACTCTGGTTTTTCCTCAAAAATCACGAGTTAAGCTTTTAGATGATACAGTGTCTTTCTTATAATCCCAAGCCAAAGACATTGACTACTATTCAGAAAAATGCTATACCTTGATTTCTCACATTATTACCACATGCTAGCTCAGTTCTCAAGAAAAAGGGGGATAGTGGAAGTTAAACAAATTACTGACGACCAACTATCTACTGTTTCAAATCAATCCCAAAACAGAAGCATATATATTTCACAAAACAGCAAGCATATTAGACAATGGCAGAAAAATATGATACCCGTACGCCTTGCCAAGAATTTCACTCAAAGCAAAAAGCTATACATGAAGAAGATGCATGATCAAATAGAAGTAATCCTAGCATAAGTTGTTTATAGAGGTATTTCTTCACACTAGATTCAGTATAAAACACTTTTATGATGTTTCTCTTCTAAGAGCACAGCACGGCTAGCACACTTCCTCAAACTTTCCTTCTGACATTAAACCATCAGCTTTAGACTTACATTTTACATTACATGGCTTCTTTTTGGATAAGTTCCTACAATGCATGCTTGGATACCCTAATCAGAGCCTTTCCAACATTTTGATTTTGCCACAATTCCATTCTCATCCCCATGAGAACAACCTATCCTATTCCACATATAGGTCTACACCTCTAAAACCCCTAGCACTAGGGATGCCAAGCAGGACGAAGCCAGAAATTTGGTGTTGGGGCGAAACTGCAACAGTATGTCAAACAACGTATAAAAACGGCAAAAACAAAATCTTTGGGGGGAGAAACTGATAAAAAATTTCGAACTACACATAAAATTTATATACCTAGTAGTATTCTTAAAAATCTCGGAGGCAGCCCCTGATACCAAGGGTACCAAGAAGCTCTGAAAACCCAATTCCTCTGTCCAGTTTCCACCACCAAATGCAGAAAGAAGGTTCAACTATTTCACTATTAAACATTTTCCTGTTGAGTCACCAAGTAAAAACCATATCCTATTTAAAATACTTGCTAACCAGAATCGTTATGTGCACTATTAAGCAGGCATATCAAAATGAAAAGTGGACAAGAAATTTGATTCGAAGGATCCCTATCAAGAAATTTGGAAAAGTAGTTGTTTTACTCTTTTATGTAAAGTTAGAATACCTTAATTTCATTGGATTACAATATACCGCCCGAGAGTTTCACGATTTCATGGTTCATCAATGAAGCCTATGGCCTTTATTGTGGGAAAGAGAGAGAGAGAGAGAGAGCGTAGCGATAATTATCCTGGTATAGGGGTAGATATAATAACGAAAACAACCACCTTTTCCAAAAAAAAAAAAGTACTCCCCAGTTACTTAATCGAAGTCTTTTTTAGACTCTCCACCCCCTTTCCCAAATATATGTCATTTTTCAACTTTTAATGATGTTTTTTTAAAATTGTCCTTATCCATTTTATGGATAGTGAGAATGGAGATAGGGATTGTTGAGACTTAAGAGTATAATGGTAAAAATTTCTCGTCTTCCACTTCCTTAATTTATACTAAAGTACCTAGAAAAACCTCTATTATGAAACAGGTGGAGTATTTAAAAACAATGCCTTCTAAATTCTAATATGTAAGATTCAATTCAAGTCTTCAATCAGGGGTAAAGTATTCCATTTACACAGGTAAGAGTATATTCCCACAAATGATTGGGGTTAGGGAAGTACATTAATCATGGGCTATAACTAAAGTCTGAATACAGTATAATAATATTGTACATACATCAGAAATAGCTTAATTTTTCACTTTTTCCTTTTTTTGGGGCAAAAATAAAAGCGCAGACATAGATTTTCTCCTTGCTTGTTCACTTTTATATTTTACAAACCTGATACACAATGGACCATTTTTTCAAAGTATTCTGATTCAAGATTCAAGACTCAGATGTAAGATCTACTTCAGATCCTTCCAGGTCTGGAGTTTCCCTCTAAACTCGGAATTGTTCTGGGCCATTCCTCAGTTTTCTCCATCTTTCCGAGACCATCTATGGGACGGTTGATACGCCCATGGTCTCGTAGATTGTTGATTTCTAAGAAATGTGTTGGAACTAAGCTTGCTACTGCTGTTCAAGGATTTTGAAGAAGATGCTGCGAAATTTTTTATTATGTATTTATTTTGTATACTGTTTGTAGTATGTATCTAGTCCGGGGTGTGGACTTTTATCTGTTATTATGGTGGTCTACACCATTGTATAATTTTTATTTTCTTATATTTTCTTTTTATCTTTTGACTGTAATGACTTTGGTTATTTTATGATTAATGAATAATTTCTTATTTAGAAAAAAAAAACAAAAGAAATACAAAAAATGTTGCCTACACATGAAAAATCCAAATCGAAACAGGTGCACCCTCTTCTAAATTGCCTCCCCTAACTCCCGATTAGTACCTATTAGGAGTAAACTTATTGATTATTAACCTATTGAAACAGATGCTTCCTCTCTAAACTGCCTCACTGCTATATAAACATTCTAATCACGAGTAAAACTATTACTTGTATCCAAAAAAATTGTCTTACAAGTCATCATATTCTATCGCAATAAGTTCGAAAATCACATAAAACTAACCACTAAAAATACCTCTTTTCGAACATAAACTGAAATATTAAATCAATTAGCAATCATAAGTAAATTCCAATTAAATAATATGATAACATTACCAAACCAAGCACACAATTCAGTACTGTAAATAAAAGTATGAGAAAATTAATGGATAAATACCTAACACCAGCGTCGCCGACAATACCAATGGCCATACCAGCAGAAAGTCCAGCGAGACCACACGCTAAACCGGAGGAGAGATGTGCGTAGCCATCGAATAGGTAATAGGCCTTTGTCTTGGGGTTAATTCCGGTACTGATAATAACAGCTATAATAAGACCATAAATACCCAAAACACCAGCCATAACCACTGGAACAATAGACTTCATCACCAGCTCCGGCCTCATTACTCCCATTGACGCCACTCCTACTCCGCTCTTAGCAGTTCCATATGCAGCTCCCATACCTAATTCCAAAAAGAATAACCAAAATTCAATAAATCAAGATCCGCACAAACTAAAAACAGATTACAGATCTTCAAGTACATCTTCTAATATACCAATGAAATTATCACATATACAACAACCTGATTTGTCAAATCAGTGAATTCACCCTGATCCAACCAATGTTGCTAAAGGCGGAGCAATTTCATTAATATACTAAACAATTTACTATAATAAGATGTATTAGAATATTCAAAGTCTCTCAAAAAAACTAACAAAAACACTAATAAAATTGAATGTCTAGTACACTAATATAATTATAGACAAGCCAATGAATTAATCCAATGATTTTGCTACAGCAGTTTTATTAGTGTATTAGACAATGTAATGGACATGAATAGAGGTGGATGGAATGGAGAAGGTAGGGTATACAGGAGAAGACGAGAGCAGCAGCGGCGCCGAGGAAGCCGAAGAAAGGAGCAGTTTCATCGCCACTGAAGCTTGAAGACATTGTTGTTGGGGAATTGGATCGATCTGGAGATTTGTACCAATGAGAATTTATTATGGAGTTTGGGATATGTAAATTAGAGATAAATGGATGTGCTAATCATTCACGGTTCAGTGATGGACCAGTGATAGTCGTCACGTTATGTAGGCGACGTGGCTTATTGGTATTGGTTTGTATCTAGACTCGGTATCCACATGAACCCGGTCCATATCAGATATTTCCTTCTTTATTTTGGGCTAAAATTAGATTACAGAGAGCCTATAAATTAGGCTCATAGGCCCAACCCATTGATCATGGACTCAGGTGAAATGAGCAGAACTTTCAGTTAGGACTTAAACTCGTGGTTGAACTTGATTCGAAGTTAAATTCGATATAAACTGATATGCAGTTTGGTACACTGGATTGAAATCTTTTTTTAGGAAGAATTATTTTCTGCTAACCAAGTATAAATTAGCTCCCTTTTCTCTTTCCCGAGTAATTTTCGTGTTTATGCTAATTTTGCCCTAAACGTCTTCCTCCCGCCACTCTGTGCATTAGTAGAATTGTGGTGGTGGTGCGTAGTGGTCTGATTTGGGAGAGGAGATTCAGGGGTAGTTGTGGTGGCGGCGCCGCCCGTAGAATAGGGAAAGGTAAGAGAGAAGACGAAGAATAAAGGAAAATATCAATTTACCCCTGTTTCAATGCACATACTTGACTTGGCCGGATTCCGTCGAGCAAGGACTCTACAGGTTGCCCATAAATTGTTGGAGGACTATTTACAATGAAATAAATAAAGGAATTTTTCGAGGCTAAACGAAAATAATTAGGGGACGTTTGGGGCCATTTTCCCTTATCGAACCAATCAGCCTGCCAAAGTTTGGGGAATAGATCTTTATGCATGAGTTGCTCACTTGTTTCCTTCTGCTAGGAATCCTCTATTCTCATTCGGTGTCCTTTTCTCTGTCCCATTCAAAAAAAAATGGCATACGTTCATTTTTTAATTAAATAAATTATAACCTAAAAATAATAATGCAACTCACAAAAAAAAATATATATGTGACAAATATCTATTCGTGGGGATAGAGAAGAGGACACAGAACGGGACAAAGAATTCTTTGTCGTTTCCTTCAATGGAATGTATACTTCTTTATCGGTTTTCCATATTTTATTCTACGAATGATACCGGGAAGTATCATAATAAATGGTTTCTAAAATCCCTGCAAATTATTCTCCAGATTTTCTAATGCAGGGGAAATTGGGAGGTTCAAGTGGCCATCAGTAGAATTATACCTCAGCTCAGTAAAATGAAGGTAAAGGTAACTGCAGTATCCCAATAGATCAACTGTTTTTTTTTATCTGTTATCTGTAATTTGTAGAAGTTGGTGAATTCTTTGCTATCTATGAGAACAAAATATACTTAATTTGGGCAAATAATCGCTTGTATCTATCTATATATCCATTTTTGTGTTCAACAAATCACCATGTGTATATGTAATTAAACAAAATGATCACATAGCGAATCCTGATTGGTTGAGCATAGGAATAGGAACATACATAGGTACAGACGATTTTCACCCATTAATTTGCATGTGGAATGGTGTGTGCTTATCTGGCACGAGGATATATTTCACTAGTTTAGTATTAACAACATCTAATAAGGATCTAATTCGGGAGTCGCAAACAGTACAAAATTAATTCTATCATACAACACTGAAAATACTAAGTGTTCATCGTAAACTAGTTGATTCCGCCACTTCAAGAGACAATAACACACTTCACAAAAAATGTGGGTCCAATCAACTAAACGATTTTCTCAGGCTTCCATTCATTGTTCATCCTCTTGTATTATATGTAAAAGTTTCTCTGATTGAAAACTCGAGTTGGCTTGGTCCAACTTCGAGTGAAATGGACATAAGTCATTATAATATGATCTTGGTTCATTTTCATTTCTGCTAAATTTAAGGCGTTGAGGGCTGTATTTTTTTGGTATATATATTTGACTGTTGGTTTCAAAATAGTAGCTAAGTTATTTTTACAAACATAATCATTTCGTAAGAATAATTATTCTAAAAAAAATAGTTATTCTAAGAAAAACATAAGTATATTTTTATATTTTTAAGAAAAATATAAGTATATTTTTACCGTTAGAATGGAAATCAACCGCTGAAATTCATCTTATATGCCAAGGAAAACACTCCCGGCACCATAATTGAATCCTTCAATTTCAACCGCCCACCAGAGGTTTTGCTCCCACATTGACCTTTTTAATTTATAGGCATGATATTTATGGTGTTGAGATCTTCTGCCTCATCTTTTATTTTATTCTTATTAGACTATTAAGTATATATCTTTAAAAAAGAAGTGGAAAACAGTACTTTCTAAGAATGAGACAAAATCTAGGGGTTTTACTTAGAATAGGCATGTTTTTGTACAAAAACACTAAACTAGACACCTTTTTTTTGGACGTTCTAAAAGTAGGCAGAACGCATTTTGATAATGCGTTGTGGGATGAAGAACGCATAATTCTCATGCGTTGTACAGAAGAACGCATAATGAACATGCGTTGTTTACCAGAAGAACGCATAACTATTATGCGTTGTTTCCTTTTCCTTTTAGCAGTCCATTTCATGCAAGCCACAAACATTGGATGCTTTCATCCTTTTTGAATTGGCAAAAAATAATGGATGCCTTTCTTTCATCTTTTTTCAATTGAAAGCAAAAAAAACTCCTACATCCCTTTTTTTTTTAAAGTTCGGTTGTTAAAAAAAAAAATTATGTTGCCATAAAACCCTAAGAAACCCTAAACCTATAGTAGTTGCAATAAAGTTAACATAAAAATGTTTATTGAGAATAAAAATATTAGAGAAAAGACTAAATTTGTTAAAATAAAAATGTTAATATAAATGCAATAATTTAGAATTACGAAAATCTTTACAAAAATCTTACAAGCTAATAATACTTAATAAAATCTAAGAGTGACTTGGTCCGGCATGGTTTTGGCAATTTCTTGAGTTATGACCAGGCATATTACAATTGCTACAAAGGTGAATAGTTCCCGGTTCACGATAATCCATATCGCTACGTATCCTAGTGGTTTGAACGCGACCTCTTTTGTTTTTCATATTCGGACCATAATACGTCATATAAAAGGGTGCATCCCGCCATAAACTCTGGTCTGCGATAGGATTGAAAGAAGCCTCATATGTTTTTTGGTAATTTACGTTGGTGTAAATATCCAATACCATTTCCACCGGGTTCCATCCCTTATTGTTACAAACTGCCATTGCATGAGAGCATGGGTAACCATAAATTATCCATTTCCCACAAGTGCAGATTTTGTCGGCCATATGGAGTGTATACGTTGTATTTCCTCTCCCATTTCCACGCGCACGAGATTTGACACTGTATAATCCCGTCTGATTATTGAATTGGACAACCCGATGGCGTCGACACTTCTGTTGGTTCTGAACGAAGTTATCCCAAATTCTCGCAGGTAATGGGTGAATGCTGTTGGTTGCCTCTTGACGATGTTCATCAAAATACTGGACCATCTTACTAAAAACCATCTCCAAAAGAGCCTTTAAGGGAAGTGCCATTGCTTTCTTCAACACACTATTTAGTGACTCGGAGAGGTTTGTCGTCATTATTCCATGTCTGTAACCACCATCATGCACAAGTGTCCATTGGTCATACCTTATTTGGTTTAGCCAATTGTAAGCTTCAACATTTCTGGTTTGAATTTCTTGCATAAACCGGTTGAACTTGTGCATTTTTGTTGTGGTTCCCGCTAGCCACATTAAAGATTTCAACTCTTTATTTTTGAACCTTTTGTAGAAATTTGCTCTTATGTGTCTTAGACAGAATCTGTGATGGGCATATGGTGGCTGCCAGAGTACTTGTTCAGTGACTGCATTGAGGATTCCGTTGTGACGATCAGAAATTACACAAACGGGCCTTTGTTTGACAACATGTTCTTGTAGGTTTTGAAGAAACCAATTCCAACTCTCTGATGACTCTTTGTCAACAATGGCAAATCCTAGTGGGAAAACGTGGTTGTTTGCATCCCATGTGCTAGCAATCAATAACACTCCCTTGTAAACACCACGTAAATGAGTCCCGTCAATTGATATAACAGGACGACAGCTTGTAAAACCAGTTATAGAAGGTTGAAAAGTCCAAAACAAAAAATTGAAGACTTTTACAGCTTGGGAGCTAGTATCATGATGCATCCACCGAACAATTGTTCTGGTATTTGCCTGCTCTATTGCCCGAGTGTATTGAGGAAGTAGGGTAAATGTGGATTCCCAATTACCAAATAACAACTCAATGGCACCCTTCCTAGCATACCACCATTTCTTGTAAGAGCAAGCAATTGCAAATATTTCCAAAACCTCATCTACAATGAGTTTGACCGGCGACTCTGGATCTACCTGCACAATATGGGTGACACGTTTGGCAATAATTTTGGATGAGAGGTTACGGTGATAGTTGTTAGCTCTTGTAACAATGCAAGTGTGCGTTGATTTGTAAATAGTTGCCTGCCATTTGCCATGTGTGGATTTTTTCCTTATGTTTATGTACTAAGGACACTTATTAGTCGGGGTTGAATTTGCACACTTGGCAGACCACACCGTTGTATTGCTCATACTCACCCTAAACTTGACTTTATTCTGAACACACCAACTTCTAACTGCCAACAAAACTTCATTTTTGTCACGAAACCGCATATTGTTTTTTAGGTGCTTTGTCTCGGGAGTCCAGTCATCTATGGTAACGTCCGCATCTTCTTGCAAATCATCAATTTGGGCACCATAACTAAAATCTAGAAAACATGTGTATGCGGTGAAATCAGTATGCGCTACTGATGGACCTTCTTCGTGTTCGTCAGAGTCATCGCCATTTGGACCTTCAGATTCGGGATCACCATCCACATCAGAAGTCGGACCTAAAGAGTCCGCAACAACAGGTCTATTAAGCATTCGTTCAGCAGATGTAACTACATGTGTGACCGGGATTACATGTAGTCTTGGGTGAGAGTATTGCACCGGTTATGCCGTATAGTTAGGCATACTTGCATTTGGTGAATATTGCAAGTTAGGTAATGACATTGAACCAAAGAAACTTTGACTATTCAGATTAGTGTTTAAGTCGAAATCATCGTTGGCTATTGTTTGGAAAGATATTTGCACAAATTCAATAAGAATGTGTACACCCGAGGCACCGAACTGTGGATTAATATCCCAAAGAGCATTCATTTCCTCATCACTGTTCATATCAACAGCCGAGTAAAAGAATCGTTGCCACTCCGGTGAGTAAAATGGCCACCTAAGGGTCATTCGTAGTTGATACTCTGTTGGATTTAACTCTTTGAGGGCTATTATTCTTTGAACCATCTCTGCATATGCAACCTTGCGCCTTAGCGTCCAAGATTTCTTTGCATGGCCAGTAAAGTAGTGGCCTTCCTGATCTCGTTGAATTTCACTATCCCAGTACAAAAATAGTTTAATGGGATGTTGCAATGTAGTGGCCATCTTATGGTTAAAAATAATAAACAATGAGAGTGGATTTAGGAATTTATGAATATTTGATGGTTTTAGTCGGTGAACGGGAGTTGACATATATATAGGGTAGAAAAATCTTATCGTTTGCAGCTTTTTGCACGTGAAGAAAACTCAAAAATCTTATCATCTTTCAGAACAAATGCGTTGTTCACTAGAGGACATGCACCATTATTTTGAAAAAGCCGATAATTTTGTAAAATCTTATCGTTTGCAGCTTTTTCGCACGTGAAGAAAACTCAAAAATCTTATCATCTTTCAGAACAGGAAATGCGTTGTTCACTAGAGGGCATGCACCATTATTTTGAAAAAGCCGTTAATTTTGTAAAATCTTATCGATTGCAGCTTTTTCCACGTGAAGAAAACTCAAAAATCTTATCATCTTTCAGAACAACGCAGAGGACATGCACCATTATTTTGAAAAGGCCGATAATTTTGTAAAATCTTATCGATTGCAGCTTTTTGCACGTGAAGAAAACTCAAAAATCTTATCATCTTTCAGAACAACGCATTTTGAAAAATGAAAATGCGTTGTTCACTAGAGGACATCCATCATTATTTTGAAAAATCTTATCGTTTGCAGCTTTTTCCACATGAAGCGCTCTCGAAAATCTTATCATCTTTCCCTGTATAAATACTAACCCACATCGCCATATCAATGCATATAAATTTCCTTCTTACTCCCAATTTTCCCTAAAAGCACAAGTTTTTTTAAAATGAATAGCGATATGGATCCGCCACTTGTTCAATATTTTAATAATAATTTTGAAATTGTAGCCAGATATCGACGGAATGGTAGAATGGTAATATCTTAGATACGTGGTTTTTATTTATTATAATTTTAATTGATTACCTAACTCGAATTACATTGTGCAGCCCATACCATCGTCATTCACAACCTGGCTGGAGGTAAATGGTGTCGGGGTACCACATTACTTCTACCTCCACGACAAATTTGGTAATGAGTGGTGTATCTCTGTAACCAATGACAATGGCATTTATTATTTTGAATCTGGGTTGGAAGAATTTGTGCTTGAAAACTTTCTTGGTCTAGAGGAAATTATACATTTTCAACCGTCACCCAATAACATAATAGATATATATATTTCAAGACCGAGAGACGTGTGGCTGCGTGTTTGCCCGGGATCGGCCATTTGAGGGGTGAAAGATCATATCCATCATATGGAGCTTTTTATCGCCAGTATTTTAGAATATATGTGAACCATAACCCAAAAATGGAGAAACTGGTATGCCGGGTTGTCTGTATCTAATTTCAAAAATTATGTCATGCCTTAAATTTATTTTATTTAATTTTATTCGTTCATGTTTACAGATAGGTCGTAGGTACATAAAATGGCGTGTTGATATGGGGTTTGGAATCCCGCGGGTATTGCACATGCGAGATAAGACCGGTCACATAATGTCACTCCCCGTGGGTACAGATTATGAAGGTGATTACCTTTTGCTGAGGTGGTTGGAGTTTGTTGCTTTTTACTATATGGGACATGGTGGCAACGAAGAATTTCTACATATTCATCCAGCTCCTAACGACATCCTCGATTGGGCGGTTGGAACGCATATTGAAGGAACTCGAATTTGGTTAAATTTTTTGTAATTTCTATTTTGTTATTTATGTTATGAAATAAAAAAATGAATAAGAAGCTAAGATGAATTAATTTATGTAACATATCCAACATAAAAAAAAACTCCAAAGGTTACAAAATAAATAATTAAATTACAGCAAAACAAAATGTATCCTAACGATAATCGGCAGGTGTGTATCGATCAGGCCTATCCCGTTCAGACCTGCGCAAAAGCCTCTCCTCAAGAGTCAAACCATCTACCTCACTATTCAACTGAGTATTCCCACCAAACAACTGGTCAATAAAGTCACTACTACCAGGTTCAGAATATCTAGATGGCCCAGCTTCAGAAATAGTTCCTGTAACAACAGCTTGACTAGGTGTCCAGGCGTCATAGGGAGTGTGGCCAAACTGGGAATATGAAGTATCGTCGACGACTGCAGGAACTACAACTGGTGATGCTGCTCCAACTTGCTCATTCTGTGGCTCTGCTTGTTGTACATGTGGCTCTGCTTGTGGTACCTGCGGAGGAAGACCCCTACGATGTCTACGCCGATCAATTCCTCCCCCTTCACGATGTCTCCTACCACCCCTTCTAACTCCAGCCGCACCACGCTCTGTAATCGGTGATCTCGGTGTACTAATAGGAGTCGGAAGCACTGCATCGGAAGAACCGGCTCTAGATGGTGGTCTACACCCTAAGGCGCCACCGACTGCCATTAGCCCTCTGTTACACTTCGCCATTATCCTCTCCAAGAATGACTGAATGTGCGGTGGTGCTTGCTCGTTTGCCTCCCTTGCTATGTTATAGCATTCAGCAACAACATTTTCCTGTCAAGTTTTCAAAATGTTCATTAAAGATTAAAATCGGCTAATTTAAATAAACAAATATTGGGAAATTAAAATTTTGAAAACAACTTAATTATTTCTTACCAACAATACAGCACTGGCAGCTGTGGCGTGAAAACCATTTGAAACTTGTAACCGATGCATCGCGTTGCCAACTTGGAGTCGGGTCCTAACCAGATACCACTCCATGTAATCAGGCCTAGGTCTCTGGACGTCCCTGATCAAATGGCCGGTGACTATAAACTGATTTCTATTATTCCAATGTTCAATCTGTTGCCTATGCACCGCACTCCAATCCTCATTGGCCTTTCCTAAAGTTTTAAGCTTGTGCCAATCCGGTCGTGTGTCGCGGTTTTGAGGTATATACTGCTCGAAACCGTACTGTCTCATCACCCGACTGGTTAGGTGCATCTCCGCAATCTCAAAACATAAAAGAGGAACCTCAGCCCGACATACACCATCTCCTGGATAAGTGACGACATCCCTATAGGGGAGCCAATCAAACTACACAAAAACCAAACGTTACTAAAATATAAAAAAAAAATAAAGACATTAAATTAATAAGTACTTGATAAAACATAAACTCACCTGCTGCGGTTGTAGGGAATCCAACTAATCGCGATATGTAATGAGAACACGCCTCGGGAGTAAGGACAAGTCCAGGGGAAAAGACCAACGTCCACCATAAGCCGCACCATGAAGGACATCAACCGACCCCCTAATAAGCGGACGAACCACTGAGATACGCGTCCACGCCCACAACTGCAACAAAGTCATCGGCCCCACAATTTCCTTGGCCACTCCAATGCAAGCTGTACATAAAGATCTATATAGATATGCTAGTACGCCGCTCCCCCAGCTATACAATCGTGTGCGATCTAAATCGGCGAGGAACTAGAGATACCGCAACGGGACATGGTTGCCACTGTGATCACTAAAAAACTGTCCCCCTAACAACATCAGAATAAGACCCCGGGCAAGCCTAGAAAAGTCTAAATCGGTAGGATCATCTGGTAGAGGAGTCAAAACAAACTCCTCTAAACGTGACTTTACCAACTGATTACCCCGAATCTCAGTAGGTAAAGGTCTAAAGCCAAACTTATATTTATCTGCTCAATCCACTGATCCTTTTTCAAATTATATTTACCCCCAGTTATTGGAAAACCCTCTACCGGCAAACCACACTATACCGCCACATCTTGTAAGGTCACTGTCGCTTCACCCACTGTAAGGTGAAACGTGTGGGTCTCTGGACGCCAACGCTCAACCAAGGCAGTAATGAGCGCAAGATCAGTCTCCATGTACCCAATCTTAGCCAACCCCCCAAATCTCGCTCTATTAATCCAATCACGAACTCTTTCGTGAGTCCCAGAATACACCTCCCAAAAAACCTTATCAAATCGTCTAACTATTAAGTTCTTGTAATGTTGATCACCATCCCAAATTAAAGAAGACCGGTGTTCCCCTTGCATAGTCAATATTAAACCATCTAAGGGACCGGGATGAACATCGGCAGGTATACTAACGGGTTGCATCACTAATCTTCATTTATCATAAAAAATTCAAATAAATCAAAAAAAACATATTTAGTAATTGTGCAAAACTAAATTAAAATAATTAGTTACAATAAGCTAAAATTAAACATAACAACTTTTTTACACTAACAACAATTTATACATATATTTTTTATTTCACTAACAATAATTGTGTCAAACATAAAAATTATACCAAACTCAAAATTGTACCATATTTAACTAAAAGGAACATTTTACCAAATAACAAAAACACATAAAAATACCCAAATATCACAAAACTATCAAAATTAACAAATACACATAAATTATAAGAAAACACAAAAGAATACAAAACAAAACAAATTTATACAAATTACAAATACATATACATTAAAAGAAATTAGATAAATAAATAGAGATTGAGATATATGTACCAAAAATAAAAAAAATTTGGAAGGGAAAAGAAATGATTGTTGAGGAGAGATTTTTAGTTGAATAGAGCAATTTTGTTGAAGATATCAATTTTGTTGAAGGAAGGAGATGGATTTTGAGGAGAAAATCATCAACCAAAAATGGATTTTTTGGCCAAGAACCCGCGGCCGCTGAGATTGTGAAAGGGGGAAGAAGAGAGAAGGTTTAGGGCTAGTGGAAGAAATGGGTTAACAACGCATAATAGTTATGCGTTCTTCTAGTCAACAACGCATAATAGTTATGCGTTCTTCTGTTCAACAACGCATGTACATTATGCGTTCTTCTGTACAACGCATGAGAATTATGCGTTCTTCATCCCACAACGCATTATCAAAATGCGTTCTGCCTACTTTTAGAACGTCCCAAAAAAAAAGTGTCTAGTTTAGTGTTTTTGTACAAAAACATGCCTATTCTAAGTAAAAACCCCAAAATCTAAGACATAATAAAACAAATGATCGTAAAAAATTATTGGAATGAGCAGTGTAGTGCATGGAATACCATACACGTTTCACAGACTGGCCCCGAATTTGGCGGTAAATAATCTTCTATACCCATTTATTTCACCACGGCTCCTATGCGGAACAACTTTTGTGTGGAACATGCGGGACAAAAATTCGTTCGTTAGATTAAAGTTTTGACGGCTGAGATTGATTAAAAAATGAATAGCTGTTCATTTTTCTGAACAGCTGTTCTCGAGGCAAAAAAAGTGTTCCGCATGTGCTGAAAAATAGTTGCTCCGCATAGAAACCCGACTGCATTTATTTACTCATTCTTGTGCCTAACCAATCACAATTTACCATGTTTATATATAATTAGAAAAAATGATCAAATAGCGAATTCTGATTGGTTGGACACATGAATAGGAACATATACGAACAGTGGCGGAGGCAGGAATTTTTCTTGGTGGCACAATTCAAATTGACAAAATAAATTCATAAAATCATATAAAATATTTCATTACAATTGTTCCCTACGCGTTTTCATACTTTGATAATATTCTATAATTACATCATTTTCGATAGTATCAAACACATCTTTCTCAACAAATGCAATTAAACTATCATTCAACCACTGATCTCCAATTCGATTGCGTAGACGATTCTTGACAAAAGTCATTGCAGAAAATACTCTCTCAACTGAAGTAGTAGCCACTGGTAGAATTAAAGTCAATGTCAACTAATGGGTAAACTTGATGCTTGTTTTCTGCAAATAACCTCTGTGGAAGCTCACTAAAACTTTGTAATCTTTGAAACTCTTCACTCATACGCATGTCAATAATATATGTATCAAGTTGATCATCCATTGCTAAGATATGTCCTGTATCAAAATCCAATGGATAGTATCCACATAGTCGAATCAATTTGTTCTTGTCAAAATCAGCAAATGATCTATTTGGACACAAGTACGCAACACAAATTAGTAGGTCACTATTCACAAAAATGTACATAAATAATGAAGATTAAAGAAGCATTAAAGGGCTTATCTATTTAATTCAAATAATGAAGGATGATGAGGATTGATGATTGAGAATAATAGAAACCCTAATGACTAATGAGAGCCAAAGGAAAGAAAAAAAACCCGCCATTGATGTTGTTGAGTAACAGAGAATTGAGGCTTGATTGCTTGAGCTGCTAAAAAATATCGCCATTGTGGACTTTTGCTACTGGTAGCATGACTACTAGACTTGTAGTCTATAATATAGAAGAGAGTTTTTTTTTGATGAAATCTTATAGATTAGAGTTATACACATTGTGTTCACCCTTTTCTAATAGTAAATTTTATTTATTTATTTATTTATTAAATAAATATTATACTCTCTTACACACTTAAGCTTGTTACAATTTTAACAAAAATTGGTAAGATATATAAGTGGTGTCATTTCTGTGACGACCGGTAATTTCGGTACCAATTTAAAGGTTAGTATTTTATTATTTTTTCACTTGAAAAGGTTAAAAATGTCCTTTTAATTAATTAGGAAGGGTAAAATAGTCCAAACAATAAATTAGTAATTATATCATAAGACAAGGGCATAATAGTAATTGTATAATTAAGAAATAAAAGAAAATGAAATAAAGTCATACTTATCCATAAGATAATAATTGCATCAAAAGTCCATGAATTACATGTTAATTACATCTAAAATTGAATTTACATAATAGGTCCTTACAAATCAACAAATTGCCACCAAGGACCTCCCTACTACTATAAATAGAGGTCCTTGGCCTCTCATTTTACTTGCACGAATTCCTTTCCTTAAAAGGAATTCTCTCCCTCTCTCGCTTTTTCTTCCTAAGTAGGCTTTGCCTAAAGCTTCCCTAAAAGGGAAACTCTTCACTCTCCCTAAAACTCTCTTCTCTCCCGGTCCGTAGTTCTTGGGAAGTATGCTCTGAAGGATTTCACAGTCGCCTTATATTGGATCTTCTGTGAACACTTTCATCAGAAAACTAAGACTACACTACACTACACTACCCTACCCTACAAACTACTTCTATTACAAGCATAAAATTAAATAAGTACAAGCGAAGAATCAAGTCTAAACAGGTACTCCTGCTCCCAGGTTGTTATTTTGATCCTGCATAATAAATGAACTTTGGTTAATCAGGTACAGGTAAGAATTGGATTATATTCTCTGAAACTGTCTGAGCCCGAGGATTGTGGAAACACATTTTGTGGGAACGCAATCCCGGGAGCATGCCGTGACCCACCCCACTGGTGGAGACGTATCTAATCGGACGTTTGTCTGGTTAGACGGGTGAACCAGAAGAATATAAGCCTAAATTCTTAATTGATCCTAGACTAGAAAAGAGAAACATATATTTTTTTCATTGTATTAAAAATTAAGTAGACAAATAGGAATATCCAGTCCTAATATTGGAAAGCGAACAAGAGCGTTTCAATATTAGAACTTGGAACCAATTATTATCCTTAACATTGGAAATATTATTTTGTTTTAAGAATATTTCAACATGTTATTGAAATAGTGTTTTCATAATTTTATATTTTATTTACAATTTGAAATTAGAAAGAAATAATGAATTTTAATTATCTTTCTCTCAAAGAAATTTGATTAGCTTAGTTTATGGAACTTTCACCTAAAAGGAAACTTGATTCATTTTTAAAGGAGATCAATTAAACTATATGTTAATGATTAGGTTAGGATTATTCTTAAGAATTTGAATGTAATTTAATGAAAGACTAGTAAAAATATATTGAAGTCCCCAAGTTTAGTTTATTACCAAGTAGGGAAATTATGATAAACATTAAAAGTAACAAGGAAAGCTGAAATTTAGAATAATAAAAATATTAGCAATAAATAATTATAGCAATAATAGCAAGAACAAAGATAAATAATGAATAATAATAATAATAACAGAAAACAGAAAACAGAAAACAGAAAACAGAAAACAGAAAAAGTATAATATAATAGTTATAATAATAATTATATTAAGTCCCCAAGTCACTTTATTTCCAAGTAGGGAAAAATAATGATGAGAGTAATAATAATAGTAATAATAATAACAGTAAAGAAAAATAAAAAGGGAAAACAGAAAAGGGAGAAGAAATTCGCCTGAAGAAAAAAAGAAGAGGAAAATCAGTATAAATAATAAAAGTCAGAATTAGGAAAAGAAAAATAGGAAATAAAAAGAAAAAGAAAAACAGAAACTGAAATGGAAAAAGAAAACTGGAAAAGAAGTAGAAAGTCTCACCTTCACCGGAGCGGGGAAACTCCGGTTGGCGGCAAGTCAGAGGCGGCAGTGTAGCGGTAGATCTGAGAATAATAATTAAGAATATAAAAATTACAGCAACAATTATAATAGGAAATAATAATAATAGTTATAATACTAAATTAGAAGGGATAAACTTAGAGAGTAAAAGAGAAAGACTTATCTGGAGCCGCGAGTCACCAGAGACAGAAGAACTGCGGCGGTGCCGGAGGAAGATCGGCGGCGTCGCAGCGGCGGAACAACGGTGGCAGCGGCAGCAGTGAAGATCTGAGAAGGAAACAAAGAAATATTTAGATATTTATTAACTTGGAAAAAATAAAATAAAAAGAAAGTAGAGAGAGAGAGAGAGAGAGAGAGAGACGAACCTGAGATGGCGCCGGTGACGGTGGAGCGGCGGCGGCTTCTCGGAGACGGGAGAGCTGAGCCGCGGCTAAAGCGGAAAAGAAAAGGAAAAAAAAACAGAAAGATGAGGGCGGCGGTGGGGTGGCGTCGCAGAGAAGAGGGAGAAGAAAGGAAAATGAGAGAAAAGAAAAATAAAGAAATGAGGAGGAGAAGAAGAAGAATGATGAAGAATGAGAAGAACGAAGAAGAAAGGAAGAAAGAGGGCGGCGGTGTGGTGGAGGAGCCGCCGGAGAAGAAGGAAAGGGGAGAGGAGGCGACGGCTAGGAGGAGAGAAAGAAAGAAGAAGAAGAAAAATAAAATATTAGGTTTAGGGTTCTCTTAAGAGAGTTTATATATCTAGGACTAAGTTGGCAATTAAAATATTATCACATAAGTCCATTAGGTTATAAATAAGTCCTAAATGGTCTACTCTATATTTTTTTTAATGTTCAAATTAGACCAGAAAGATAAAAGAAAATAATTCTGAAAATATTAAACTTATTCGGAATCTGATATATAACTGTTAGAAATTACGTTTTAGTTATAGTTTTATATTTCACTTTTAAGGCCCTTTTAAACTTATGAACCATTTTGGAAAATTTTATAAGACTAATCATAATATTTATGATATATTTATATCTTCATAAGTGTAGAAATATCGTTGGATAAATATTTACATTTTAGTCCCTGAACTTTAGGAATTTACACAAAAGATCCAAAAGCCTAGAAACTTAGTTTGAATATGTTTAGGCATATTAAGTGTTACATATTATTAAGTTTTGTAAGTATTTCCTAAAGAGTTGGTATTTGCGAAATAGGTAGAAGATCTGAAAGAAGGTACGCACGATAAGAGGCTAAGGTGAGTTCCCTCTCAAAACTGGAGAACTTGTTTTATAAATGTGTTTTATGAAAATTGTTTATAAATGAAAAGTTACGATATTTCTGAAATAAATTGCTGGAAAGTATTTTTGAAAAGTATTTCTTGGAAAACATTTCTGAAAAGCATTTCTGAAAAATATATGAACGACAACTCTGGAATTCTGAAGAGGGCGCTTACACTGCACACATTTGGTAGCCCCTCGTCCGACCATTGGGGGTCTGCACTGGTACGAGGCTAGTCACCCGTACAAGGGCATCTCGCACCTTTGGTTTTGGACACTCTGTTTATCTCTTGGGATCCCAAGGCCTGTGTGGGAATCGTAGGGACAGGGAAAGCAACGGGCTGACTGTATTCCCTACGTGCACCACATATGGTTCTTAATTCTGACGACTAGCATGTCTCTGGGGTTATGAGGTTTAACTCAGGAGCTGTTGGTATTTCTGACGCCAAGCCGCGGTACCCCGCTATTGCCTTTATAATTCTGACACGGAGAATAAGGTAGATAAATCGTATATACGTCAGGCGTGAGGCTGGTATTGACTAAAGAGTTATTGACTTGGCCGGTCATGCACTCTTTTATTTCTGAATCTGATACCCGGAATGGACTTTTTATTCCGGTGGATATTTCTGAACTTGAAAAGAAAGAGCATTCCAGTTAAAGCAAATATTTTCTAAAATAAAATAAATTTCTAAATTGTTTTGGAAGAAGATAAAGAGAATGTTTTCTGAAAGAAATTGATTTTGGAATTATTTTGGAAAAGGAAAGGTATTTCTAAATAAATGAAGTTTCTCTATGTCTTCAAAATAAAAATGTTTGCGAAATAAAAGGAGTTTCAAAATCACTATCACACACTTCACTGGGGACTCACTGGGCTATTTATAGCTCACCCTTTCTCTATTTTCTGTTTTAGTTCTTGCAGGAATGAGCAGATAGAACAAGAACATTCTGAAGTGTAGAGTTGAACCAAGACAAAGAATTGAGTCAATGTTAGACATATATCCAGAATAGAAGATTTTGGTATCAGAGTGCACAGCGAAAGCTTGAGATTAGAAATCTGTACATTGGGATTCGGTCAAAGACCGAAGTCAGACTAGAAGCAAAAGAATAGTTTAGAAAAATGTTAACCACATGTAATTTATATTGTAAAAGATAGAACCCAGTGCCGAGAGGCACGCGGCGCACCCGACCCGAGAGGGACGGGGCGTCACAGTTTCTATAATTCACGAAGTAAATAATCTAATTTTAAATCGTAAAGTGATTCAAAATGAGTACAATAAACAATGTTCACGGGACGATGTTTTAAAAAATGCCCCACAAGTCCCCCTTAGCTTCGTCAGTGTATACGGATACAGACGATTTTTACCCGAATTTAGCAGCAGCCACTTTGCCCGTTGCTTCTGTTGCGCAGGGCCGGCCCATAGTGCATGTGAGGTGGTGCAACCGCAGAGGGGGCCCCAAAATTTTCAAGTATAACCTGTTTATATGTTAAGTCCAGCCCAAATATCCAAGTTACCATGTAGCCATCCATGTCCATTACTCCAATAGTCCAATGTACAAATTTAATATATTCCAATTTCCAAGTTTATTTCGTTTATTTTAAAAATTGTAACAAGTTAAAAATGTTAATGTTCACACGAAATGCCCCACTTTTAATTTTCGCACAGGGCCCCAAAATATCAGGACCAGCCCTGTTGTTACGTCCTAATCGTTCTTTCAACCCATGTTTTTAGCAAATGATGAATATCTACAAGAATCTCGAAATTAACCAATTGCAATTATTGATAAACCTGATTTTTGGTAATACACACTGCGACGAAGCCAGAACTTTCATCTCGAGGGGCGAAAAACTGCAACAATATGCTAGAATTACATATAAAAATTGGAGAAACTTGATCAAATATTCCGAAATACATATAAAATTTACTATATTTAGTACAATTGATTTTTATTCCTAAGCTTGTAAGAAGCCCCGCATTTCCTGATACGATAACTGCGCAATGAAAATCATTATTCCAACAGTGAGACCTTTCTTTGATATTAATTCTCTATTCCTAATTGTTGTTTTTCAAAAAATACTGAAAAGAGTGGACAAGGAATTTAAAATTTGCAGGGCAACTGCCCCGCCCCTCTCTTCGTCCATGAATACACAAAGAGACAAGTCATATTACAAAGGTCAAGTGTTCAATTCCCGATGCCGACGTGAGAGCTGTGTTGATGGGTAATCTGTAAGTACCTTTGTAAGCGACCTATTGTTCCTAGGGTCTGCCCTGACCCGGGGTGATCAGAGCTGAACCCACCCAAACTTTTTTTTACCAAAAAAAAAAAAAAAAAATACTAACTCGTCTAACTCTTTCAATTACCAAATCTAATACCACTTTTTACTGAGGGAGGATTTGACAACGTAACTAATTAGATTGACTTTTACTGTTAGATTGATATCAAAACGGCATATATGACGGTCCATAAAAAATTCAGTAAATATAAAGCGTTTGTATGGTCGAATAAAAAATTTGACAGTTTATATTTTTTTTGAGCGAACATATATTGTGATTTTGTAATATATATTGCGTAAAATAGGTGTTACATGCCTTATAGCGGACGTTAATCATGAGAAAACAGTTATTTTATAAAATGTAACACTCTTCTAAAATTTTATGACACGTGTAAAAAAAATATTAGTATATACTCGCAATCATAATATGAGACTTTGGCATGTTGGTAATCATCCGTCATTACATGTGACAATTAATAGTACTATTCTATCATAAAACACTGTCGTTTTCCGACTGATGTCATGCGATTTCTATTGATCGCTTGATTTACTATTCTTAATGAAATGCACCCTAACGGGTTTCAAAAAAAAAAAAAGTAGGTTAAAATCTCAAATTTCTATCTTAAGGAATTTTTACACCATAAATAGATTAAACATCGACGCATGTAATTTTTGAAAATGTGAAAACTAATTCGTGTTTGGCTCATTATTCAACTCATTTATTTGCAATCATAAAGGTATATAAATAAAGTTTTTTTTTTGAGAAAAGTATATAAATAAAGTTTGATAATTCATTATCTCTCTTTATTTTATTTTATTTTGGTGGCACTCCCTCCATTCGTGAATGTAAGTCGTTTGAAACAATATGTAAAAATTAAAGAATTTAAACAAATAATAATTTTTCCATCACAATTCCAATAATACCTCTCAATCTCTTTCTACAATTTCCTTTTGATTATATATTCTTTGTCCATTATCAACTATAAACAAAAAAAAAAAGAGGTTGAGATTGTAATTGAAATAAATTGTTGACAGTTATTACAAGAGATGTAAATGATAATTAATTTAAATATATATATATATATATCTTGTAAATAGCAATTAAATGGGAATAGAATAAGTATGAGTTGAACAACGGGTAAGTTTTGCTTCATACCCATATCATATTTGTGCCCACCTGAGTTTTTTTTTTTTTTGCTAAGTATGTGCCCACCTGAGTTAGATACTCTATTGATTGGATTTGGAGTCTTATTTGGTTAACTTTTTCAATTTGGTGGACTCTTGTTTTTTCACTGATTTTTACAAAAGCTCTCTTTTGGTACTGATATTGAAGCTTGAAGACTAAAAGGGTATTAAAAAAAACTTTATTAATTTTCACTACATATCGTAAACGACTTATATTTAAGAGAGTAAATATTAATATTTTAATTAGCAAATTACCTTATTTTTTACTTCTTTAATTTTCGCTACATATCCCATTTTTACTCAATTTGAGCTCATTTTTGTATCAATGCACTGAATTGAGCACCTTTTTTTGGGTTACGTTTTTAAGCACAAGGCACGTTTGGCCTGCGTGTTTGATTGCACAACACGTCTAGCCGCTGCCCCTCTTTTTTCTTTCTTTCTTTCTCCAAAAAAAGATGGAGAAAAGATGCGTTGTGCAATAAAAAATGCAGGTTAGGCGTGCGTTGTGCTTAAAAATGGAAACCCACAAAAAAGTGTCAAATTCAGTGTTTTAATACAAAAATGATCTCAAACTGAGCAAAAAAAAGTCTTAAACGACTTATATTATTGAATGAAGGTAGTATTAAAAAAGAACTCCAGCCAAACTTGGTACTAAACAGAAGGAAACGTGAACAAACTGATACCCATAACTTGTACTGTAACGTAATGCTGCTATAAATACCTAATTAGACATTACATAATCAGACCACCCCAAATCCTAAAGGAAAGGAAAAGAAAAGAAAGAAGGCATATTAGTAGTGTTTGAGAGTATGGCATTGAAGCTTAACAGTGGTTATGAAATGCCAATAATGGGGCTTGGTCTTTTTCGCATGGAAGGCAGAGACATAAAACATCTTCTCCTCAATGCCATCAAGATTGGTTACCGTCACTTTGACTGCGCCGGCATGCCCACTCTCTCTAACACCATATACTTATTGTTCATATTTCATCATAATTTTCTATCCCATATGATGAATGACAAATTATTGTATATGTTTTGTTTTTGCAGCGAAGTATCAGAACGAAGAGGAAGTAGGAGAAGCACTTGAAGAAGCGTTTAAGATGGGACTTGTCAAGAGAGAGGATCTTTTCATAGCAAGCAAGGTTAGTACACTACACTACACTACATTACTCCCTGCACACACACATATATATCGATCAACTCAAATGTTTGCTCATGAAGACAACCTTATTTACTTACAGCTCTGGAATTCTGACCATGGCCCCCATGTTGTGGAGGCGTGCAAAGACAGTCTGAAGAAGCTTCGTCTTGATTATCTCGATCTTTACCTCGTTCATTTTCCTATCGCCACAAGACATACAGGTTATTCTTCAATTTGATTGTCTTTTCTTCGACACTATACCTATGCCAAACTTGTACATTATAATGCAGGAGTGGGTACGCCTTCTAGTGCCATGGGGAAGGATAACGTTCTGGACATTGACACCAGCGTTTCTTTGGAGTCTACCTGGCGTGGCATGGAAAAGTTAGTTGCTATGGGCTTGGTTCGCAGCATAGGAATCAGGTAACGAATCCTTTGTTCCATTATCATCGAACTGCCACGTCTCTGATATTTCTTCTTTCGTGTTTTGTGCAGCAACTACAACATTTTCCTGACCAGGGATTGTTTAGCTTATGCAAAAGTGAAGCCGGCAGTGAATCAGATCGAGTTACATCCCTACTTTCAGCGTGATTCTCTCGTCAAATTCTGTCAGAAGCACGATATCTGTGTTACTGCCCACACTCCTCTTGGTGGAGCTATGGCCAACGCCGAATTGTTTGGTTCTGTTTCATGTCTGGATGACCCTGTCCTCAGGGTAAACACCATTACTAATTCCTAATCTTCCAACCTCCACAATATATAAATGTCAGCATTTCTTACTAATTTTGGCTCTCACATTGTAATGTTTTACAGGGTCTGGCTCAGAAATATAACAGGTCCGTAGCTCAGATTGTTCTTCGCTGGGGCATCCAGCGAAACACGGCTATCATCCCAAAGACTTCAAAACTTGAGAGAATGGGGGAGAATTTCCGTGCCCTGGAATTCGAACTTACAGAAGAGGACATGGAACTAATTAAAACCATTGATCGTAACAATCGAACCAATCAACCTGGCAAATTCTGGGGTATAGATGTGTATGAATAAGGTCACCACTTTCTTTTCCTTGGGGACTATAAATAACAGGCTCTATGAAACCCCCTATGTATCCAATATATTTGCTTATTAAGTACTATTATTATTATTAAATAAAAACTTTAATACCACAGAGATTAAGTTTGTTGACAAAAGATATTATTCATTGTTCAATATTATCGAATTTTCGAAGATACCGTATGTGTGTTTCTGCAGCTGCAAATGTAAGGTTCACCATCTATTATAATTTTTTTTAAATTATAAGAAATTGACATGTGTTAATTTTTTAATTATAAAATTTATTATTTTAAATTAATAACGGAACTCGTACAGAAATAGTGAACACGTGGCAATAATCTATTCGTAAAATTGAGAACGGAACAAAGAATGACTACACTCATATATGTTCAGCACCTGGTGGGCCATCGTTGAAATAGTTTTTTCAAACTCATAGGCCTTTGCTTTAATAAAATTGATTTAGGAATATATAACTACGCCATATACGATATAAAAGTAATAGCAAAAAAAATACGATATAGAAGTAATAGCAAAAAAAATACGATATTAGAGAGGTGTTAAAAAGGAAAGAGATCTTTTTTCCTTTAGATTTTCTGTAACATATTCATTATCAATAAGTTGGCACGTATCAAAGGCGTCCTAACTCAGTGGGGCAGACGCCTGGTCGTCCGCCTGCGTGCGGCAAACTTTAATCTCCCTTTCTAGGGCTATCTTCTCCTCGTCTGAGACAGTTCTCTCTCCCCTATATGGGGCAACCGCCCAATCGGACTTCAAAAAAAAATTTAAGTTGGCACGTATTAATTGTTTAAAAAATATATATATTTATAAACCTAAATAAAATAATCAAATTTTATGAAAAGTGTAACATAAAGCAAGTATCTATAATAGAACAAATGATGAAATAGATTATAGACTGATAATCCTAAAACTGCGAGTTTATTTCAAATAATGATTTGCCTTTCATGATAAATATACATACTTTACAATTTACATTGATAAGACGCAAAGTTAGGCAAATTGGCATTCTGGGTCCTAAAACAATTTATCATTTAGAAGTCGGGTCCAGAAAGTATTTTTTCAACAGCTTCTATCCTAAAACAATTTATGATTGGTGCACTCCGTCCTTCCGTCCAAAAAATCCAAAGTCAACAGTTAGTTTGAATTTTGAAATTGGTTAATGTCACAATTTAAAAGGGCAAATTTGGAAAATCAAAATAAAACAATTAACCCAAACCCATAAACCATTAAAAAAAGAACTCGCCCCAACCCCCAGCAACCCCATCCACCCTTCTTCCTCAACCCCAACCAATGTTACAGTCACCACCCATGGAGCACCACCGCCGCCGCCCAACACCACCACCATTTCTCCCCGACGCCCTCTCCATTCTTTCTCCTTTGGAATCTATGTAATATTAAAATCACCCATACCACCTACATTTCCACCAATGTGCCCGCCACCAACCACCACCGTACACCCCATCAACCACCACCCCTCAATTCATAAAAGCTCAAGGATCTAGTTAAAACAAAGCAATTGAACAAAACCCATATCACAAAACCAAAAAATTAACTAAGGAAAACAGAAAATAAATTCATGTGATCACTGAAAATCCCATATGATTTATGAGTATTTCAACTCCGGTGCCGATCTTCCTTGGCATTGGCCAGAGCACTTTGAAGATTTGCACACCTTCAAAACCAACAAGGACTGATTTAGTCTTGTTATTCAATCATTGTCCACCACTGCTGCTTTTAGCATATTCCAAAAACAAATTTTCAATTTCAATTTCCAAGAATTTGAGAAATTCCTTCACTTTTCCATGCCTCTGTTTTTTGGTAGAATATGAGGGGTTTTGAGGAAGTGTGGGTGATGAGAAAATCACTAGTTGCTCTGTTTTCTTTTATGTACTGAATTTGTCAAAAGAGCAGAGCACCACCACCGCCGCCCAACACCCTCCCTGACGCCCCCTCCATTCTTTCGCTCTCTCTCTTCCTCTGCACACACACACACAGGATTTCGAAGCGGCGGCCATGGACGAAGGAGGAAACACCTATAATCCTCACACTATTGAAAAGGCAAAAAAGGCCTTAGGATTTCTCAAGCATCCCTTGAGGAAAGGATCTTCCTTTCTTTCTTGCTATTTTTCTCCATTTGCTATTTTTCTCCAAAACCAGATGGGAATGGGGTTGGGGCGGGTTCTTTTTTTTAATGGGTTTGGGTTAATTGTTTTATTTCAATTTTCCAAATTTGCCCTTTTAAATTGTGACGTTGACCAATTTCAAAATTCAAACTAACTGTTGACTTTGGATTTTTTGGACGGAAGTGACTGGAGTCAGCACCAATCATAAATCGTTTTAGGATGATGTTCATTGAAAAAAATACTTTCTGGACCTGGCTTCTAAATGATAAATTGTTTTAGGACCCAGAATGCCAATTTGCCCGCAAAGTTATATATAATAAAAAAGTAGTTTACTTACGTAAATACGTATTTATAATTCTACTTTTGAGACATAGTATAAGATTTAAGTTAGACAATACATTTACATTTATTTGAAAATTTTAGTTGTTGAAGGTAAACATCTAACCTTATTGGATCACTCTTCCTCAGAGTTTTCCTTTTTCATTTTCTAAATAAAAGACATAACATACTAAGTTAAGTGATCCGGACGGTGATCTCCATCTTATGCCGTGATCTTTTATCTCTTGATGTCGTTGTTAATCAATAGGATTAAGGATTTTACATCTTTTTCATATGTTTGTATTTGCGTGGCGACACTGTTAATGGTTTTAATCACCATTTTTGTATTGTCGGGAGAATGTTGCTTCCATACAGAGTAATTTTACTCCAATATGCACACAAGGTGAATCGGTTTGGGGAGCAAAGGCATGGGTTTGTGATAGTTGTTATTTCTGCAAAAAAAAAAATAGAAGGAACACTTTGATGGATTGGGGTGGGTTGAATGGGGAGGGTATTCTGTTTAAAAGGAGCTCGAGACTTGGAGAGGTTTGGAATTTACAGGCGTTGGGTTCCGACGAGCAAATTAATTACGCGGCTGGATGGATAGTTAGAAAGGAGAGGATGGTGCTGGATTTAATTTGGATCAAGGCCCCTATAAGGAACCATGGAGCCGAGAGGGATTTGTGGAAATGAGTGATTGGGTGTTGGACAAATGTCTCGCCGAAGACGACCACGGCTCCTATGCGGATTTTTTTGGTGCGAACTCATGCGTGACAGATGGCAGCGCTGGATTCATCCAACTATTGTTTTCAAAGAAGTGATTTAGCGACTCTTTTTTTCTAAACTGCAACTTTTTCTCTCTCATCACGAATACGTGTTCACTGGGAAAGAACACGCTGTTCACGTAACCAGAACATCCGTTTCACCGAACACTGAACATGTGTTCACTCATCAAGCAAACATGTGTTCACTCATCGAGAAAATGCTGTTCGCTGCAATGCGAACATCTGCTCACCGAGCATGAACATGTGTTCACCGAACATGAACATCTCTGCTTTCACCGAACAAGCAAACAGTGTTCACCGAACATGAAACAAGTGTTGCTTTGTAGAAAACGCATCTTCACCGCAATTTTTCTCTCTCTCCTTTTTCGACTTTTCACCCAGCAACTTTTCTCTCTCCTCTAATAAAATTACATATGTACTCTTTTAACTTTTCTCTCTCCTCTTTAAATCATAGCCGCTGATCCATTCAAAAACGAAATCAATCGCCTTTCATCGCTGTCTCCGCGACGCTGCGGATTTTTGAGCTGTCCCGCGACCTGAACCTGGACCGCCGAAGACAATGAAGACGATCGGCGCGTGCGGGATACTGATGGGACCTGCGGCGCAAGTGGAAGAAGAAGGAAAGAGTAGGGCTAGGGGGCTCTCCCAGTTTGTTCTAAGACCTTCTCTAATTTTGGGTCAAAAGATCAAGTTGGGCCAATTACCCAAACTGGGCCACTGATACAAATGGGGCAGAAAGCTCTAACGGGCTATTTGAAGGGACTAGACTAAACAAGGCCCAAATTTATGTTGATTCTCGTAAGGTGGAGGCCGCAGTCTGGTCCCCGCCAAAAGCTCATGAGCCGCTTATTCGAGTAATCGTCTGCGACTTAAGAACTCCCTCGTATGATCTGAACGCCTAATGTGCTTTCAAGATAACGCACAAATCTATTAGTTTTTTATTTTTCATAAATAAGCCGCAGGTCGGCCTCATGATTAATATCATGATAGCGTTGAATTTTTTCTTTGTCTTAATTTAGGATTTAATTCGAGTTTTTTTGTAAACAATAAATGGAGTCGATCGTCTCAAACTTGGAGAAACATCCCTCAAGATAGAGATCTGCACCATGGCTTTGAATAGAGGATTGGAATCGGACATTTTGTTTGTATCTGGTATGGTCATTGAAAATCTATCCTACGCGGGTTTCAGCTGATCTCCTCTCCTATTTTTATACGTTGTGAAAGTTTGCAATCAAGAACTCTAGAAAGTGTGGAAGACTTTTGGTTTGCACATGACCTCGGGTTTGTTTTTGTTTTGTTTAAGTTTGTTTGCACGGTCATAGAACATTGTACCTATTGGAACCTATTCTTCAGTATTTTCTATGTCTGCGTGTCATGTAATGTCATGGCTCTTTGGCTAGCTAGTCAAAGGGTAGGGGATCCATTGAAATTTTGCCTCCCTCATGTAACTCATGATATCAGTATTGATATTATTTTCTTAGGAAAAAAAAAAGTGTCATAGTATCCATCTTCAAGCTAGAGGTTTGAATAACTGTTATTATAGATCGCTATTGATTGTTGGATCAATTTTTTTGAATCAAACAAAGATTAAAAAGTATAAAATAAAAACGATAGTTACAATTTGATATGATATTATGCCTTCTTAATTCTGTTTTGATCTCAATTTTTTATCTAATAATCACTACCTTATACATATGCTTGTTTTTTTCATTTTTCTAGCTTGGTTTGTTCTTAAACAACTATAATGTCTAATGTAAAACGACGGGTATGAATCTTCTATTTCTGTTCGGTATCATATTTTTATTTCACTAATAAAAGATTGACATATGTTAATTTTTTAGTTAAAACATTTATAATCTAAAAAATTACTGAAACTAGTAAAAAAAAAAAAGTCAATATATGACAATTGTCTATTTTTTTTTTTATGAATAAATGCTTATCCATTAATAATAAAATGGTCGGGGCCATTACAACCTAAAAAGTTCCCAAAAGGTGAGAAGCAAGTAAAACTACTAATTTAATAAACAAACAAAAGATAGTCTTCTCCGCAACATCTTCATCGCCATTTTCGAACCTCTGGAGGCAAGCACTTGGTTTCAACCTCTTTCATAGACAGTGATTCAGAAGAATATGGGATTATCAACGATCTAAAGAATCGCCTAAAAAAGAGGTAGAAACTCAAGAAAGGACACAGAATAAAATTGGGTATACATAACTTACCACCGACAATTGTCTATTCATGAAATAGAAAACTAGGAATAAAATATGTACATATAATTTTTTTTTACCTAACACCCGGTAATATGCGTTCATGTCATCAAACAAGTTGGCCCACGGTTCTTCAAGTGAGTGAATAATGTCCTACCACTACCACTACCACTCCCTTCTGCACAAAATACGTTATCCAAGTCCACATGGCTTTTATTTTCCCGTCTGATAAAAAATTTAGAGAATGTAAATTAATGTGACTCAGCGACCCAACTAAGTAAGAAGACTTGTCTTAACCCACCACAATAAGTCAGTCTCACATTGAAAAGTTAAAACTTCAACACTGCAATTATTAAGATTCGATCATATGTCATTTCGCATAATCTACTACCCAGAATCAACTGATTTGCAAAGGACCTGCCACTACCACTCCCATTAAATGGTTGGTTGGTTGGCGGGATTGGTTTTATTGAAATAACATTCTTCAACCAATTATTGTTTCAGTCAGGGACGAAGATAAGGGGCGGGGCAGAAATTTTATATGTAGTTTGAAAATTTTTATCAGTTTTGCCTCTTTAAAAAAAAAAAATTTGTCATTTTTATATATAGTTCGATATATTGTTGCAATTTTATCCCCCAACACTAAATTTCTGGCTTCGTCGTTGATTTCAGTACTTGAGGGAAATATGCCGTGAAAATATTCCGTCCTATGAGAAAAGCAGAAATACGGAGAGCCCAATTTCAGGACGTTGCAGTACTTGAGCCACCATCAACAAAAGCAGAAATACGGAGAGCCCAATTTTATACTTCCTGCATCTCAAATTATCTGTTCATTTTGTATTTTGTAACAAAATTAAAGTTTCTTCAAATTTTATAGTAGAATATGGTAAAATGTAACGGATGACCCTATTTAATTTACTCCCAATTTCATTTACATTTTTTTCTTTATATATTATTTTCTCTCCAAAATTAAACACCATCTTAATTTTTTCTTCATTAATTTTCCCAATATGTAATAAAAATTTTACATTTAGGAATGGAAATATTAATGTTTTACCGGGTTAGAATCAGAAATATAACAGGTCCGTAGCTCAGATTGTTCTTCCAGCGAAACACGGCTATCATCCCAAAGACTTCAAAAACTTGAGATGCTGGGGGAGAATTTCCGTGCCCTGGAGTTCGAAATAAGGAAACTAATCTAGACCGACCGAGTACTGCAGAGGCTCGAGAAGGAGGCGACCCTCCAACATCAATAACTCCATACAAATGCGTGGGTCGTGGTTTAAACCCTGGTCAATCTAAAGGGTGGATGAGCCCTTATCCACTCCACCACAACTGATGTTGGTATCTATTTTTTTTTTTATTTTTTATTTTTTATGTTGGTATCTATTTGCTTATTAAGTACTATATTATTATTAAATAAAAACTTCAATAACACAGAGATTAAGTTGGTTGACAAAAGATATTATTCATTGTCCAAAGCATTCTAGGAAACACTAGTAAATGAATGGAATGATGGCGAAACGATCTCCAGGGTAATTATCGAATTTTCGAAGATACCATTTGTGTGTTTCTGCAGCTGCAAATGTAAGGTTCACCACCTGGAATCACCATACATTATGTCAGATCTAAATGAGACAAAATATCCGGCAATGAAAAGTTTTTACATAAATAATTTTTTTTTTCTTTTTATCAGTAAACTTTTATTTTAGTTATTTATTTACATAAATTATTTTCGAACTATTAGTTTTGTCAAATTAGTGTGAAACTGGTGGTTTCCTGTCACTAATTTTAATTACTTGTTCTTTACATATCCACAATACTAAGGATTTAAATTGACAAAAAATATCATTAATACTAGTAAACATATACAGAACACGTATTCAAAAGTGATTGGAAATCACTAGTTTTATACTAATTTGGCAAAAGCGGTAGTTCAAAAATATTTCATGTATAAAAATGGCGAAAATAAAAGTTTACTAACAAGTTTTCGAAGAAAAATTAGTTAGATGCAAAGAGCTGAGTAGAGGGTTGGAAAAAAAGAAAAAAAAACATACCACAAATGCAAAAACTAACCAAACATTAAGGTCCATTCCTCCACTGGCAATCACAAGACCAAAATATATGACCTTCATTAACACAGAAAACACTTGTAATAAGAGTAGTAATTGTTAGAGAATAAGGAAGTAGTTTTATGTTGGTAGGCTAATAAGTTTAAAATTTATATCCAAGTCAATTAATACAGTATACGTAGGAAAGAGAATTAAACTTATATCAATTCTCTCTCCTACGTGTACTGCAATCATTGGTTTGTATGTAACTTATAAACTTAGTAGCCTACCAAGATAAATTTGTCGAGAATAAGTCTAAAAAGAAAATTAGAGATA
Organism: Vinca minor; assembly: GCA_026122235.1. NCBI lineage: Eukaryota > Viridiplantae > Streptophyta > Magnoliopsida > Gentianales > Apocynaceae > Vinca > Vinca minor. The sequence goes on from JAOCZM010000291.1 coordinate 2,028,863, forward strand.
AAAGAAGCTTACTATCTCAGCCAGATAATGTGGACATGAGACATACTCAAACCAATCTCCATGAGGAATTATATAATCATCAGCTTGCTCTTTCTTCTCCCGCAGTGATCCCTGTTTTTTATTATTAAAATAAAGAAATTATCTAACTTAGAACAATTACAGGAAGTAAGAGAGGCTAGCTAGAACATGGTTCTACAACTAACATGGAGAATTCTTTCAAAGTTAGAACTCACCACCACCCGTGGCGGAGCAGGATTTTCAATTTTAGGGGCGAACTAAATTTTTCTTGCGGTGTAAGACGATATATTTAAAGTGGAAGGATATATTTTTATTAGAAGATTTGAATTTAAATGATATTTAATTATCTTCGAAACGAGACAAAAAAAATAAAAAAAATTGACTAGTTTACAAATGTTAGTGTCACGGACCACACGTCAAAATAGCATGAGAAAATTATAAAAAATACTATTATTTGATTAAATGTAGGTATATTTTTAAGAGAATAGTTAATAGCTATTTTGGTTACTAAACTATTTACGTTTTGCGTTTTTTGTCACTCAACTATTTTTTTTTTTTGGCTAAATATATATATCACTATAATATTTACATTTGGCTAAAAATAAACCGCCACCATTAGTATGTTAATAAAGTTTAATCAATAAAATTAAGAAAGTTTAGTGGTGAAACTATGTGTTAGTAGAGATTAATCTCCATAAATTCGGAAATTTGTGAGACCAATATACTAGTAAATTTTAATTCTATTAGATTATAAGAGAATACTGGTGGAAGTTCAAATCAAAATTATTTCTATTTTAGAAAAATGAGACATTCAATTTTGGACATCAAAAAAGAAAAGAAAAGCGTACATTCAAATCCGAATCGAATGAGTAATAAACAATATTATTATGAAAGTTAATAGTGAAACTATTTGTTAGAATACTATTATAAAATTTCAATTTTTTTAAGAAACCAAGACATTTTATATTATAAGAACCTATTTAAACAAAAAATATATTCCACGTACTAAAATAAAATTTTCATAAATTTCGGGAGGCCATAGCCCCCTCCTGCCCTCTCTATCCTCCGCCACACCACCACGTCATAGCTAAAAGATACAGACAAACATATGCACTGAGAGAAATCAGAATGTAATGTAACTTACAAGTATTGCATGACAACGGCGCTGATGAATCCAACCCCAAAGGAAAATAGTTGCACCAATCCAACCATACCATTCCACATTTATGACCGGATTCACTAATTTCGACAATTCAACGGAGAATTCCATCCCGCCCTTCCCTTTAACAATCAACTCTTCAACCAAATCTAAAGAGTGCTTGAGCACTTCCGACACATAAGGATAGCAAAGTGATAATGGAGCTGCTGCGTAGTAACTAGTTTCAGGAAGCGAAAAAGACAAGTAGAAAATATTAAGACCGATATTCATCCAGACAAGCAAAAAAAAATCTAGTTAAGGAAATAAAGTTATTAAAATCACTTACAATAGGCCGACGAGATATCCAACAACGTGCATCCGTGCTGAAGGACTGTACTTAAATACATATATCGACTCAAAAAGACGTCTCAATACTTGAACCTCCATCAACAAAAGCAGAAACACAGAGGGCTGATCAGCGCCTATCGGTGCCATTCTATACGAATAAATCCATGTAGCAACCAGCAAGAGAGTTGTCCAAACAACACCAAGGACATAGAAGTGACTGAAGAATTTCTGCGGAACGCTAAATTTCTGTATTTTTTTTTTATGTAAAGTGTCAGATTATATCGATGTACAGTAAATCCTTTATAAAGTAATATTGTCGGGACCGGGAAAAAAATTTACTTTAGCGAAATTATTTGTTTATCAATAAACGAATAATGATTCATTTATCGATAAATAAATAATTTATTATTTTATGAAGAGTTTCTTATTACGTGTACTATTTTTTTTCCAAATAAGATATACATGTTTATTCCAAGTGTTTCCACAAAAGAAACATTTCAAACAATAGGAACCTTACAAACATATTTTCTACAACAAGAAAAGAATATGTCACATGTAGTTCATGTTTTACATAAAATTAAGGATGAAGCTAACTTCAATTTAGGAACAAAGAAAAAAACCAACTTTAGATACATATTTTACAAAGAATTGAAATGAGTTATGTAGGTTAGTAAACAAATCTTTATTAATATTAGTCTGAATTGGGACCGGAAAAATTTATTATTTAACCGAAGTTATTATTTTATCAGACATTTATTTATAGAGGTTTTACTGTAGTTGCAAAAGGAATCACATAAAATTAGACAAATTCCAAAATGCCTCGGGGAGCTGTGTTTGCCAAGTTAATTAACTCTTGATCTCAAGTGAAACGAAGAATTACATAGCTACATAAGCCATAGTAGTATATCTAAGTAACTAACAATATTCTCCAACACATTAAATGGAATACACTAATTAACTACACAAGTACACAAGAACAAAATCATGCTATGCATTTAAGAATTTGAAGCATAGCTTGGTAATAAACCGGTAAAAATTTCGAACCGAATCAAAGGTGTGACCAGAATCCGCCAAAAGGTGTGACCCTGTAAAATATTTTTGACTTTTTGTTTATGGTCATAATTCAAAATATAATAATTGTCAGTAGTCATTTAGTGCAACTGCTCAAATAATAAATAACTACTTACTACCTCAGTTCCAAAATATTTGATACATTTGCAAATTCGATATGTTGCAAAAGATTTGCCACGTTGTAGAAATCAATACATATTTATTACTCTCCCGTCCCAACTTATCTGTCGACTTTCACAAATGTGCGAACATTAAGGTTTTAATTAATTAAATTGTAAAATAAGCAAAAGTTTTAAATAGAGCAAATAGCTTTTTTTGCCACAAAACTACTTACGAGTGCTATATCTGCCACAAATAATATTTTCGTATTTTTTCTGCCACAAAACTAGTTACGAGTGTTATATCTGCCACAAAAAGTTTTTTCGTGCCTTTTCTGCCATGAAACATTTTATTAGTGCTAAAAATGCCACAAAACGAGGGAGGGTAAAGGGAAAAATAGGTAAGAGCTAAAATTAATTTCAAATAAACCCTAAAATCACATTTTTATATTTAATTGGGTACACAATTTATTTTTTAAATAATTGACCTCTTCTTCCCAAGTTTATCAAAAAACCCCACCACCTTCTTCTTACTTCTCCTCCCATCTCGAGCCGCCGTCACCACCTCCCACCCCATCACCCAATCCCCAACCCCCACACCCACCCATACCCCCTGAAAATTAACCAAGAATAGAAATCCATATGATGAAAGTACTTCTAGATCTATATTTCAGACACATATAACAAATTTCACAAATGCTTTGCTGCTCTAACCTTTAGAAACTGCTTTACAAAATACATATAAGTCAAATTAATAAGCAAAATGCTAATCAATTTGCACTACATGATTAACCAAGCGCTTTGCTGCTAAAACCATAAAAAAAAAAATTAAACAAAATACATACCAGCCAAAGTACTAAACAAAATGTAGATTAGTTTGAAATACATAATTAACCTAACATAGATGTTTTGCATCTGAAACCATCAGAATTCCTGAACAAAAAAGACTATTTCAAAGCAATATGCAAAATGCAGACCAATTTCCATATGAATATCTAATTGTTCTTAGGCATTTTTGTTAGGCTATCACCTTCACCACGTCTCTCCAAATCATCAAGCATTCATTTTTGGCAGATTTGGTACTCTTTGGTATGGGTGAGGGTAGGGATTGGGTGACGGGATGGGAGGTGGTGGCGGCTCGATGTGGGAAGAGAAGAAAGAAGAAGGTAGTGGTGAGGGTTTTGGTAAATTTGGAAAGAAGGGTCAAGTATTAAAAAATAAAATAAAATTAGGTACCCAATGTAATATAAAATTTTGATTTTAGGGTTTATTTGAAATTAATTTGATCTCTTACCTATTTTGCCCTTCACCCTCCCTCATTTTGTGGCATTTTTAGCACTCATAAAACGTTTCATGGCAGAAAAGGCACGAAAAAATTATTTGTGACAGATATAACACTCGTAGCTAGTTTTATGTAAAAAAAAACACGAAAATATTATTTGTGACAGATATAGCACTTGTAACTAAATTTGTGGCAGAAAAAGCTATTTGCTCTTTTAAATACCTCTCATTAATTCTAATATTACCATTAATGTATATGTCTTTCTCTCAACTTTTCTCTCTCTTTCTCACACAACATCCAACTACCACTTAATTATGTAGTGGAAAGTGATAATTTCAATTAATTAAGAGTATTGAATGAGGAGTCGGAAGAAGTGTAAAATTGGAAAAACTAATATCAATACATACTTTAGTTAGAAAATGAATAATTAATTTGGGACTAACAAAAAGGGAAATGTAGACAAAGGGAGAAAGTTTAACCAAGTAAGTGTATTGAATGAGGAATTGAAAAAATGGTAAAACTGAAAATTTTGTCCAACTTATTTTTATTAGATGATTTTGCACCTTTCTTGAAAGATGTTCTGGACGACGATGATGAACATGAAGATGAAGCTTCCTTTGTCGATGGCGTGTTTTTATATACTTCCAACCCAAGTTATAGGTGTGCGCGTCGAAAAGAGATTGTAAAGTTAATGATATATAATAAGGTTTAAGAAAATATATAAATTTGAAATTTAACTGAAACATGATATCTAATATTGGAAGTTTGAAAATGTCGAACCATGATTGAAAATTACGGTTGAGAATTCAAATCGTAAATATCACGATTAGAAAAGTTTAACGCAATCTCATTTTAGTTTTCAAACACTCCTGAAAATAGCGCTAGCTGTCCAAAAATACTTTTTTTTTCTATGTAAAAAAAGAAGGTGTAAGTGATGGTGACCAACACCTCCCGCTGAACATATCAGACTTAACTGAACAACCAGCGCAAGCACACTGACCCCTGTCAAAATAGCACCAACAAGGGGCAAGTATAATTCTTAAAAGCCGGCAGCACCAGTAAAGATTCGAACTCATGGCCTCGATTTTACCAAACTACTTGGGAGTAAATTTGAAACCACTTGGTCATCGGTTCCAAAAACACTTTTGGATCGAATAAAACTAAACCTTTTGACCCTCTTTTTTTTCTTAGTATTAATTGCATTTCAATCATTTTTCTTTCTCCGTGCAAGCTTTAAATGTGTCATATATTTTTGAAACGGAGGGAGATCAGATAGTAACTTACATTTGAAGCCGATTGCGAAGTGATTCCTCTCTTCGCAAACGCAGAGATCAAATCACGCAATTTTCCGAGTTTCGGAGAAGGTACGAAAGCTATAAGAACTGGTAGAATCGTTGAAATCCATGCTGCTCTCAGCAAAGTAACAGATTCTATCTCAATTTTATAGCAACAAATCGACGATTTCTTCTTCTTCTTCCTTAAATCAACAGAAGAATCTCTCCTGATTCTTGTTGTTGTTGTTGTAAGAACTATAGAACTTATTGGATTGAATTGAATTGAACAAAGTTTCCGGCTTATTTGGATTTTTGGAAGATTGAATGAAGAAGATTGATGAGGAAATGGAACTCTCCTGGTGAATGCTTTGCTTTGTTTCGTTAAATCCATTGCTTCCTAGTTGGAGAAATCCAGATTTCTCTGCATATTTTCGGTTTTCATTGTTTCTCTCTTTACCAAAACGGAAAGAAATGTATGAATGGAGTGGAGTGGAGTGGAGTCGATTATTAAAGGTAAAGAAACTTACTACATGTTTTCTATCTCATCAATAAAAAACTGTTACGTATGGCTCTCTCCATTCTTAAATATGAGACTTTTCATTAGATTCTGCGAAAATTTAGAAAGTAAAAAATTATGATGTTTTTTTTAATTAAAATATCAATTTTACTCTTTTAAAAAATACGTGTATATCAATATTACTCTTTTAATGTAGTTTTATCTTGGTAGGTGACTAAGTTTAAAAGTTACATCCAAGCCAATGAATGCAGTACACGTAGGAAAGAATTGCTCTTTCCTACGTGTACTGTATTCATTGGCATGGATGTAACTTTTAAACTTAGTCACATATCCAAATAAAATGTCTCCAGTTCGTCAGGTGAATGAATTGGTTTAGGGTAGTGATAATGCCAGAGGAAGAATCCTCCTGCAAGAGCGATTTACGTGCATATGACAAAATTACCCCTCTAACATATTAACTAAACCTTTTAATTATTTTTTCTATTTTCTCTCCTAATATTTTCTCTCTATCCTGACCTGATCTTTCTCTCTCCCCTAGATTTTTTCCTTATTTTTTCTCAATCTCCAAGTGATTTTGTTTTCTTCTCTATTCTTCTCTTTCATTATTTCTTCTTGCTCTTTTGTCTAACTTTGAATATATATATATATATATATATATATATATATATATATATATATATATATATATATATATATGTCCAGTATAATTTTTACATCTACTTTCTGTAAAAAGAGGTAAATTTTATTATTTTTATTGAGTTTTCAATTTTATATTGTTGTTGAATGATTCAATCCAAGCAAATGGTCTATTCAGTGAGGAAAGTGAGAGAAGAAAAAATAATAAAAAACAGATAAGAAAACAAAATCGGTTGGAGATGGAGAGGAGAAAAAAAATGAAAAAAAAAATAGAGAGAGAGAGAGAGAGAGAGAGAGAGAGGAAAAACGAAAAAAAAAGATATAGAAATAAAAATCATGACAGATTGAGAGAAGAATAAGGAAAGAATATAGGGGAGAGAGAAAGATCACTTAATATGTTAGAGGGGTAATTTTGTCACATTCACGTAAATCGCTCTTGTAGGATGATTATTGCTCTGGCATTATCACTACCCATTGGTTTATGGCTATTTATGTACTTCTAAAGTCCTACCAGTTTCCTTTCCTTTTCCAAATCGGGCAAGGCAAATAATGCATCCATCTAGAATTAACTCTCATTAAATGATTGGTTGGTGGGATTTGTTGAATTTTTTTATTTTTTTATTTTTTTTTTTGCTAAGTGGTGGGATTGGTTGAATTGAAATAACATTTTCTCAACCAATTATTGTTATTACCTCTGTCCAAAATATTTATTACATTTTAAATTTTTACCAAGATCAAAGAAATAATTCGAAAATTAATATGATAAAAAAATTTAAAATATATCTCTTATAAATTTATTATTAATAATTAATTGAATAATAAATTATGAATCAAACTGTAAAATAATAAAGATGAAATTATTTTTGAAATATAAATAATTTAAAATATATAAAATGTGAAACATTTCAAATATTTAATTACGAATATTGTATTGTATAGAAGTTTCTCTGATTAAAACTCAAGACTGTGAGGTCCAGACTCTGTTGATTTTGTCTTGGTCTGAGTGAAATGGATAAAAGTTATCAGCTAAAGTTAAGGGTGGTGGCTCCTGTGTAAAACGGGATAAGTTTGACACGTACGGAATTTTTCTTATTCGTTAAATTAAAAATTTAACGGTTAAAATTAATTTAAAACAGACACATATTCTGAGTCTTAAAACATTTATCGTATTTTTAAAATAAAGTACACATATTCTAAGAATCAAAATACATGTCTTGAGGCGTTTCGTACGTACTGAAAAAAAGTTATTCCGCATAAGATCTAAACTGATTTTTTTTTTTTTTGGTTAAGAATCTAGACTGAAAGTTTTTTTTTTTTTTTTTGCTAAATGAGAATTATCTATTAATCATAAAATAGCCGAAGTCATTACAATCAAAAGATTAAAAGAAAATAAAAGTTATACAATGGTGGAGATCACCATGATAACAGATAAGAGTTCACACACCAAACTAATCTAGACTGAAAGTTAAGGCCCGAGTGTATTTCTTGGCACATCTATCGAGGGCTAGGTTTTAAAATATCCAATAGCTATTTATATAAAATTAACTGATGTAAATACCAAGGTGATTCAAGATACTACACAGTTTCAGTTGGACAAGTGATAAGGGCTCGAGTAAAGCGATTCAAAGAAAAACTCAATAACTTGATACAAAAAGTCCAAGAACAAGAAGAGAACGTGTTCACTAAGATGGTGAGCCCATGCTGGCTTTACTTATCAAAGTGGATGTAGACATTATCCAACTTGGAGGAGTGGAGAATGTGAGTTTTAACGTGGACTAATTCACATCCACGTTTTTGTCCATTACTGCATTTTATATTTAGTTTCTTTATTTAACGTGTCATGAATTTAGAACATGTTGTCTACTAGTTTACTCATTTTTTTTTCATAATTCTTTATTAGTAGTTTTCTTATTTGATTTTTAGTCAAAAAACGAAACAGACTTTGTCTTGGACTGTAAAAATTATGTCGTATTTTAATTCTATTAGAATTAGGAAATTTTGCCGGAAATCTCTCTATAAGAGCATTCGGTTCCTTTGTTTTCAACAACTTTGATATATATATATATATATATATATATATAACGTAAGTTTTTGCTTTCTTCTTGAGTCTTGAACGTACTTAACCGAACTTATCAAGAATTTTCTTGTGGCGTTCACCTGACTTATGAAACAAATTATTCACCTTCATTTGTAGTGTCTTCCTTATACAGAGGTTGCTAATCACATTTTGATTAGAGGTCAAAGTTTCTATCCTTCATAAGTCAATTATACCTAGGTTGCTAGTCGCGATATAGGATATTTCTATTGGTTGATTAGAGGTGAAAGGTCCCCATCCAATCCATACTTTGGTAAATTTTAGAGTTGTTGTCGAATTGAAAAGGGACTCATTCACATTGTTAGCGGGGTTCGTATCACTAACTGTTTCACAAAGTAAATATTGTCAAGGTAAAATAGCTACTTTGAAGAAAATATATGTATTTTATTCAATATTAGTTGAAATATTTGACGGTTGAAATTTATTTGTAGATCATTGATATTGTAATGGATTCGTCCTTACTAACGAAAGAAAACACTTTTTTAGCACCGTGATCAAATTCTTCAATTTCAACCTATCACCGGAGGCACAAAAACTCATCGACTGGACACAGTTTTTGCTCCCACGTTGAGGTTTTAAATTTATAGACATAATACTTGGATATCCTAGATATTTTGTCTCCCTTTTTTATCTCATCCTTACCAGACTACTATGTATTTATTTTTCTATCCCATCATATGCATGGTAACAGCCATTTAGACATGAGTGAAATGAATAGGTGGAAATGAGAAAATTCAATTATATAACCGTTTTTATGGGATTGATTTCACAGTCTTTTTATATAAATTGGATAAGGTTTACCTGTAAATGTGTACTTCCCTCAATTAATGTAAGGGGCTGTAGGACAATTCTCATAAGAACGGTTCTAAAATTGATTGACGGAAATGGCAGTATGATCATCCCGACAAGCAATACAGTCTAGTTAAAGAAAGAGAATTAGCAAGAAAGTTTTCCATCAGTTACAATAGGCCGACGAGATAAGCAAAAAATGTGCATCCAAGCATACAGACTGTATTTAAATACGCAGATCGGTGAATTTGGTATTAAATATAACATGATTGGTGATTTCGATCACTGTTCTGTTTTTTTTTTGGTATTATTTGATGGAAAATGTCCTTTCGTTTTACTCGTTGATAGTCAACAAAAAAATTAATTTAAAAACACTAAAATATTTTAAGTTGTAACTTACTCGTCATTCATTTTTACAATATTTTAATCCATAATTACAATTTTACAAGATTCTAACGATAATAAAAAAAGATTAAAATAAAATAGACTCCACTAAAAAAACATTGAAAATAAGGATGCATTATAAGTTATAAATATATAAGCATAATTATGGGACTTTTTCTTCAGATTGCTTAGGTATTATTAGTTATCAAATTAAAAGTTTTTTTTATGCAAAGACAAATCGGTACCTTTTAACAATTTTACCGTTTTCCACTATTTTAGTGCCTCTTTAGAGGAATTATTAGCCAAATTGGTCATCTAGTAACTTTCGTCCTGCCACTTTCATCCTTTTCAAGTTTTTTTAACTTTTTTGGTCATCCAATTATTTTCTAACAGCCACTTTCATCATTTTTAACTTTTTCAGCCACTTTCATCCCCAAAGATTTTTCGAACAGCCATTCTGGTCATCTAATTATTTTCTAGCAGCCACTTTCATCATTTTAAACTTTTTTCAGCCACTTTCATCCCTAAAAATTTTACTGAAAGCAGAGTAGACCATTTTTATTCTTCTCACAAATAATTGTCTAAAAGCAAATCAAAAATTAATGAAACTGTAGATCCACAATATTGCAGTTTGGAGTGAAATCACCATCTATCACCCTAAACTCAAACTTAAGATCTTGAAATTCATTTACTATTCGTAAAAAATGTCTGCTCGTAAAATTTTTGGGGATGAAAGTGGCTGAAAAAAGTTAAAAATGATGAAAGTGGCTGCTAGAAAATAATTGGATGACCAGAATGGCTGTTCGAAAAATCTTTGGGGATGAAAGTGGCTGAAAAAAGTTAAAAATGATGAAAGTGGCTGTTAGAAAATAATTGGATGACCAAAAAAGTTAAAAAAACTTGAAAAGGATGAAAGTGGCAGGACGAAAGTTACTAGATGACCAATTTGGCTAATAATTCCTCTTTAGAGTCTTTGCAGACGAATAACTTTCAATATAAATGCATAAGACTTGAATGGAATCATGTTTAAGGGACATCAAAACCAGCTTAATTCTGTTTGGTCCAACTTGGATTGGTATACAAATAAACCCCATCTGTTGGGACTAAATTGAAAGTCTGTTGTGGGATTCACATTTATAAAATTCATAAATTAACGGGGGGAAAAAAATCAATATACAAATTTAGCGAAAATTAAAAAGGAAAAGCCCATAGAGCTATATCGTAGGTATCTTTAGTGACTGTATCGAAACAACTGTAAATGGGTTTTTCAGTCCTACTAAAGTCTTGAAAATAGTCAAAGAGGCCGCAGTCCAGTGGGGTAAGTCTCAACTCGTGACCGAAAGATCCTGAGTTCGACATTCACCCCATATATGGGATAAACTTAAAAAGTCTCCCTTTCTATGGTTATCTCATCCTCCTGTGAGGCAGTTATCTCTCCCCTTCATGGGGCAACCGCCCAGCCGGGCTTCAAAAAAAAAGTCTTGAAAATAAAAAATATAATATATGATGAACATTTTTTTTTATTGTTGGATTAAAATTTTGATGATTCAAATTGTTTTGAAATGAAGAATTATTGTGATTTTTTAAACCAATTGTTTAAAACTGTTGTTATATGATTTAAAACATATGTAAAAAAAAATGTTCCCAGTGCATAAGGCTAGAACTCGGAGGAGGTCCTGATGTACGTATGGAGCCAGTGTTTGAGGTTTAAATCCATTACATAACGAATAACAAATAAACATTAAATCACCCCGCTAAACACTTATAAAAATACTAAATTGTTTGGTTTGGACCAAAACTCCCCTTTGGATCACAACAACAACAGAATTAGAAGTCCACTCCGATTCTCCAACTCCACCATCTTCCTCGTATAATCAGCTCAATAACTTTCACCTATATTCTACTGCGACGGCGGCGCTCAATTTCCCCTCCGTTTTTCACTCCATCAAAACCGCCGCTTTTTATATCTCCATCAAAATTCTGTAAGTTTTCCTCGTTTTGAATTATTTGAAACCCTAGTTTAGCTATTTTTTCTGTCATCTACTTCGCCGGAGATTTTGTAGTTCCACTGTTCTATTTTGGAATTTTGTAGAAAATCCTAACTTTGTTATATGAACTGTTTTTTCTGTTAATTTGAGCATTTGCGTTTGATTGGTAGTTGTTGTTTAGTGGTGGAGTGATATCTGCTGCTTGTATTTGGAAAAAAAGGGTATATTTTGATTTAATTAAGGCTTTGAGAATGTGAAATATTGTGATTTTTTCTGTATCTTTGTTTATATTGGGTATGATTGGATTGGGTCTCAGTGATTTCTAGTCTCAAACCCAAACTGAATTCTTCATGGATTAGTGCTTGATGTTTCATTCTCAGATTTTGTCCAAAAAGAGTCTTAGGTCTCAGTTTGAGTCACACTCCATCCAAATAATATTGTGTGATTGTTCTGTTTATGTGGGGCTGAAGAATCGAGGAAATATATATATACACTGCAACAAGGAACTAGGACCATTCGACATGCATAAAAAACTGACTAAAGTAAGAGAAATTCAAGATTTTTGGTCTCTATGAAACGTTTACCTCTCGCTTGGGTACAGCTTAGTAGTGCTGGTGCTGCCAACAATTGGCTTGAACATTTTCTAAAAGGGGCATAGGATCCATTTTTGGATTTTACGCATCCGTTTTGACTTTTTAAAAGTTCTAATCTTGGATGTTGTACAAAGAAGGGGTTGTAATTTTTTTTTTTTTTGAGTGCGCTATACATGTTTGGGAGTCTTTAAGTTTTCAGGTTTATGATGCCTAGATACAAAAAGGACAAAACAATTTGATTAGAATTACATAAAAACAGAAAAGTTGCTGCCTTTCCAGGGAATGATGTTGTGGTAAATGTCTCTTTTGGTTTCAGTTCATGCAGTTACCATGTACTTGTTCTGCTGTTGGAAGTTAGTTACACACTTTCAATGTTTACATAGGATGTGGAGTGCGCTGTAATGGTAGAGTTCCGTAACCCTGACTAGATACTATGGCTTTAGAGTTTTAGGTTTTAGCTCTAAGTTTGTCCCCCCCCTTCCCCCTTGTTAAGTGAATGAAATTGAATAGGCAAATTCTTGTGTAAGTAATCTGGTTGAAAGACAAACCGTCCAATTTAGTGGTTTGTTAGGTAGTTCCCTGAATGATTTGTGAACACTGTTGACCTGACTAGATACCAACTTTAAACCGTGGTTATTTTATGCATATATTTTTTTACATGGGTGCAAAGTTGGTATTTTGAACATTTAACTTTCTGCTAGGTATTCACAATAAGATAAGTGACATTATTCACAATAAGATAATCGGTGTTATGTGTAAAATTTGTAAAATCTTCGGATTTTTTTTGTTTAGCCGCAAACATTTGTCAATGAAGATGAATACTTTTGGGGGGGTTTTGAAAACTACTTGACAAACAAATACTTGCTATCCTTTGAGCCTTAGCACAGACATGGCAGCAGTAGATGGATGCTCAGAGCCAACCATTTCTCCTCCAAATTTTTTGTTGTAGCCATGATTCTTGTTATTATAGTCAATCAATTGCGTTAAGTTACAACCAATTCCTTAAAGGCAGCTTAAAAAGTTTGCTATAAATCATGTTCTAGTTGGTTTTTGTGATGGCCCATATGAGTTCACAACATAGTTTGACATAATTGAGTCTGTCAAATAAAAATCCAAAATATTGTCTCTTGACTCATGCTGTAGCAATGTGAACCTTACGGTCTTTCTCGATCACCAAGAGAACTAAGAGTTGATTCTTGTTGGCATGGAAAATGTTTCATTGTGGCCTACTGGCTGCCAAGACGTATGCTGCTTATAAAATTTCACTTCTAAAGTTTGAAGTTGTAGTTCTAGTTTTAGAAAGAGAAAAGCTGAGTGCCACGCTTCTTTAGACGGCTCAAGACTGCAAAGATTTGGAGCTTAATATAGGAGCCTGAAAAGGACTAAGTATAGAAGGAACCATCAACTAATCTTCAAATTCGAAAACGTAATTAGTTCCGCTGACCCCTTTACATGCTGTTGTTTCGGTTTGAAAAGTTTGCATGAACAGTGTGAGCTTTTGTTCATACCGCCGTTCAGAGTATGTTACTCTCATGCATGTAAATTACAGAGTACCATTTTTGTTGTCTTCCATGTTATTGCTTCTTTCAGCGAAAGTAGAAATTCATTTCACTCATTGAATCTTCTTCAATGTCTTGGCTAACTACCTAATATTCTCTCTCTTCCATCGTCCAAAATTGTTCTTAAGAGAGATCACTAAAATCAGGTTTTAAACCAAAGCATAGATTCCCCTTCTTTATTCGAGTCCTGAAGTAGATGTTTGGGCTCTGGAATTCCACATTTACATACCCATGGTGCCATTGTTGGATGTGCTTGCAAGTCCTAAATCTCCTTAGAAGTTGCATGACGAAACTTCTTTAGCACTTTGATAAACGTGTAGTAACCCTTTAGATGCACTATTTTATAAAATTTCTCATTGTGATTGTGTGATTTTATGCTCTCTCTCTCTCTCTCTCGAATATTGTTACTTATTATGATCAAATATCTTGTGTGCAGGTTGAACTTGGAAGTAAAAAATTAGTTACTGATAAAGTATTGCAATCATTTTTCTTTAGAAGCATCTTTATGAATTTAGGCCTTAAGTGCATATGGACGACGGTGGACATCGAGACAATAGAAGACAGCGGATGGATTTCTATAAAGGGGGTAACTCTCCGGTGAGAAAGCAATATCTCTTGTATCCTAAGAATTGGAAATCTCTTTCTACCGTCCCTGGGCCATGAGATATCACGGATATTTAACTTTTTCTTTTCATTTTGTTCTCTACAAAATTCTGGTTTGGACATATATATATAACTATTTGGTGTTTTGTTCATTTTTGCAGTGGAATATGATGCCCCAATATCAGATACAGGAACAAATCTTCATGAATACAAAGATCAGTGCCTTGTTAGCTGAAAGGGATGCTGCTATTGAAGAACGGGACAGAGCACTATCTGAAAAGAGAGCAGCCATAGGTGATCGTGATGTAGCAATGCATCAGCGAGATACAGCTGTTGCTGATCGGGATAATGCCCTAAGAGAACGCGACAATGCCATTGCAGCCCTCCAGTTCCAGGAAAGTACAATGAATGCTGTGCTAGGTTGTGGCAGTCAACGTGGAACAAAGCGCATGAACAACCACAGCAATCATCATGCCAGGAATGCTCAACCCACTCACAGCATGAGGGAGTTTCACTTAACAGAGGCCCTCCCGATAACAGCATTTTCATCCGAGGATGCAAAGTCACGTCTACTGAAACGAACAAAGGTGAAAAAAGGTACTTCAACTGAGCCCAGAAAGTCCCCCAAGAAGGCAAAGAAGGTGGGCGAGGACTTAAATAGGCACGTGACAACTGATGGATCGAAGGCTGAGTGGGATGCTCTAGATCTTAGCTGTATCAACCAAATAAACTTTGACGAGACTATGATGTCAATACCTGTTTGTACATGCACCGGAGTAGCAAGGCAGTGCTACAAGTGGGGGAATGGAGGCTGGCAGTCCTCGTGTTGCACCGGATCCGTGTCTGTGTATCCGTTGCCGCAAGTACCAAACAAAAGACACGCACGAATGGGTGGCAGGAAGATGAGCGGAAGTGTATTTAGCAGATTACTTACTAGGGTGGCAGCTGCTGGTCACGACTTGTCAATACCGCTTGATCTTAGGAACTACTGGGCTAAACATGGTACGAATCGCTACATCACTATTAAGTGATTAACATCCCCAATTGAGAAACGTCGAAGTGATGATACTTTTGAGAGCAAACAGCCTCTGCAATTGTCTAGAATTTTCTTCTAGTTGTAGTCGCATATAAAAGGATAATCTAGTCTTTTTGTCCAGTGCTTTTCTACTTGGGTAAAGTTTTTTTTTTTTTTTTTTGCTAAATAAAGATTTACTCATTAATCATAAAATAGTCAAGGTCATTACAATTAAAAGATAAAACACAAATACAAGAAAAATAAAAGTTATACAATGGTGTACACACCATGATAACATATAAAAGTCCACACCCCGTACCAGGTAAACAACACAAAAAATAATAAAAAAAAATAAATACATGATAAAATTCTTCGCAGCAGCTTCTTCGAGATCTTGGGACAGCAGTAGCAAGTTCAGTTTCATCACCTTTCTTATAAATCAACAATCTACGAGACCATGGGCGTATTAACCGTCCCATAGATTGTTTCGAAAAGATAAAGAAAACTGAGAAAGAGCTCAGAACAACTCCGGGTTTAGAGATAAACTCCAGATCTGGAAGAATCTGAAGTAGATCTTGCATCTGAGTCTTGAATCTTGAATAATACTGCTTTGAAAAAATTCCATCAAAATTTACGGCAAAAGAAGGGAGTGAACACACCAAAAGTGGAGGAAAGATGGCTAGATCCAACCAAGATCTAGCCATGGAAGCCAAAAAATAAAGAAGCTTCAAGAGGAAGAAGAAGAAGAGGGAGAGAGAGAGAGAGAGAGAGAGTTGCAATAGGCGAAGAAGGGCATATTAGATGGCAGTGTGGAAGGATAGTTCTTAATTTTTTTATCAGGATCACTAGTTATTGGTTTCAGTGCAGATAATTTGGACTGTCGATTTCGAGATTACAAATTTAATGTTCTAGAAGCTATCGATTTAATTGTCTAATCAAATAATTCAATGTATAATGCTGACAGATAACTATGTCTGCATTTGTCCAACCGTGAAAATTTTGGTTCACATTCCCCATGAGTCTGTTTGTTCTCTAATTAATTGGGGTAAATGTCTCCTAGATCATTTGTTTGTAAATTAACCGAACTAATGTGTTGAGCATGCTATTCACTTTTTGAAAAAATTAAAAAATATCTAAACTAAAAAACTTTATAAATAAATTGTGAGTCTTGATACTCGTTAATGAAGACTCCAAGAAATAAAGAGTTAATTACGTAGATTTTATTAATAGCAACGAAACAATGAGAGGCATAGCCTCAAAATAAACTGAAATTTTTAACTATCAGGAAAATATGGTTTATGAGAGAGCTAATCTAAATTAAATTGAACGGTGGAATTGAACCCCAATTAATACCTTTCAGCCTAAAAGAACTAAAAGGAGATGCTAAATGTGTCATAACCCTGTGGAGCAGGCACTTGGCTACGACCGTGAGGTCGCGGGTTTGATACCGTCCTCATATATGAGGCTTTTCTAGGGCTACTTCCTCCTCTTGTGAGGCACATCTCTCCCCATCATGGGACAATTGTCCAGCCGGGCTTCGAGAAAAAAAAATTGAGTGGTTTGTTTTTTCTTTTGCTCTTCTTCTAGCTTTTCTTGGACCGGATCTCTTCGTCCGAGATTGGAACTTTGCGGAATTATCCTTAGAATTGAACTAGTTAATGGATCGGATCTTTTTTAATACTGAAACTATAGTCCCTAGTTTGGGCCGATTTATAGAGATCCAATACGTTCAAACCCCTTCTTAACAAAGATCTCTCAACCTGCTTTTCTGATTATCAGGGCCCAACAGAATCCACCGTCATGTCATTAATCCCATGAATCCCACCCTTATACAAGAAAATTCAATTATATTACTGTCTTTTTAAGACTAGCCTCACAGTCCCTCACATGAATTGGGCGGGGTCTACCTGTAGATATGAACTCTACTCAAGTTATGTGAGGAGACTGTGGAGTAAGTCTCACAAGGACGGTCCTAGGTTTGAGTGACCCCCTTATACTATACATGAGAAATTCAATTCTGTTACCATTCGTTCTTTGTGGAACTGGTCTCACAGTCCTCTCATATTAATTAGGCAAGAGTCTATTTACATATGTGAATTTTGCTCAATTCATATGAATGATTGTAAGGTAAATACCAAGGCTGTCAAAATCGCTAGTTGGATCGTAAAATCGTACGATTCTACGATCCCAAGGGTATAAATAGAGTTAAATCGTACTAAAAATCGCTGGAGGGTTGAATCGTAGAGGATCGTCGATCTAGATCGTAAAATCATACGATCCGGTGCGATTCAATATGCCTCTTTTCTTTTCCTTTTTTTAATCTTGCCTCTTTTCAACTGGGTCGGTAACGGGTTATCTCAAATAAAAAAAAATTCGCTTGTATTCAAACCAACATCTCAACTCTCTCAAGTCTCAGACTCTCACCTTCATCGCTCATCATCAATGTGAGTGGAGGTAGAGATTAAATGGAGTATAATAATAACGTCTTGAATGGTTTGCTAGATTAGAACATTAGAAAGATATACTTGTTGTTATGAAATTTGTTGGAGTAAGAGACCTTATGAATTGTTGGAGTAAAAGACCTTATGAATTGTTGGTTTGCTTCCGAAGTTTATCACTTATTAGTATGTGATTTAATTTCAGTTTGTCAGTTCTGTTGGTATTCTTATTTTTTCTCGTTGAAACATTGTCATATATATATTTTTTTTGCTCAATTGCATATAAAATGATGTCTTATTGACATAAATTTATAATGAAATATTATTTTAATAGTTTTGTACGATCTTCTGATCCGTGCTACGATCTTCATATTTACGATTTTTTAGATCTCTTTCGTTCCGAGTTAAATTTGTGATTTTGATAACCTTGGTAAATACATAAGGGCTTCTAAATGGGTGAGAGATTGGCCTACAAGTCCAAAAGGGAATATAGAAATGCAACGAGTCCAAAATTCAAAGTTAAGGGCAGTGCAAGAATTTTAGGTGAGAAAAAGGAGAATCCTTGCGTGGGAGCATCCAATCCCTGCACACTAAAATGTTTTCCACCAAAATTCGCGGTGGGGAAGAAGGAGAATTGCATGGGTTCATGACTTCATGGCCGCAAATATTGACCCGTCAGTCGCGCGGCATATTTGTTTATGTTGGTATGTTCATCTACGACGAAACTAGAAATTTAGTATTAGGGCAAAAATTGTATAGTACTCTAAATTATATATAAAAATTACAAAATAAAAAGAAAATATTATGGGCAAATTTAATAAAATATTTTCAACTACATATAAAATTTATTATAATTAATAGTATTTTTAAAAATTTAAGGTGACGACTGCCACTCCCGCCCCTCTTCTATCTTCCTCATTGATCTACATAATCTATTTTAAATTGGGTAAGACTTGAAAAGCAGACCTTCACCCAAATCAAAAGCTTTCTAGTCAGAAAAGATTTAAATTATAGGGTATATGTGCAAATTGATAAAGATCTAAGTAAAAGAGATAACAAGATAGTAACCTCATAACAAGACTTTTCCCTTTTTTCTCCTTTTTTCTCTCTCTTCTCTCTCCTCCCTGCGTTCTTGCTGATCTTCCTGGTTTCTCTGCCTTTGGCCAGATTTGGCCATTGGGCTCCGGCCAATGGTCAAATCTTGATCCCTTTGGTTAGTTTTTATAAGCTCTATTTTGTCTGCAAATCATATGGAGCTTCTTTTCAAGATCTTTTCTTCAAGATTCGAGACATAAAAGGTTAGATTTGTGCCGGATCTTCTCGGATCTGACTATTTTTCTCTGCTTCTAGGAGAAGTCATTCAACGGACTTGATCTGCAGCCTTTATCAGCTTTCTACATCTTCCCAGAAGCGATTTGTAGGGACGGTTGATACTGCCCAGTGGTCCCCTATAAATTGTCGATTCTAAGGATGATGTTGACACTGATCTTCTCTTATATCCGTGGTTCGATAATCCCTATCGAAGATCTTGAAGACGAAGATTATGTATTTGTTTTATTTTCATTAGTTTTAATCTTAGTATCTCATACCCATCTAAGTTTCTAGGGTGTGAGCTTTTATGCATTATCGTGGTTTTTCAAACCATTTGTATAACTTTTTAATTTTCGTATTTTTCGAGTTTTCTTTAATTGTAATGGCTTCGGTTATTTGTGATTAATGGAAACAAAATTTATTCAAAGAAAAAAAAACCTCATAACAAAATTCCATAATATTTCAATAAAAAATTTGAATTCAAACTTGGAAATATCTTATATGGGATCAGGGATTCATGTAGATAATATAATCTGATTTAGCAGCATCCTCTGAGAATGAGGAGAGAGAAGGAAATGCGATGAATGTGGCGAATCTGGGTCAGTATGGTCAAATGGGGCTGATCCATGTAGCGAATAGACTTTCAAACTTACCCAAGTTTATCAACTAGCCTGTGTTCCAGGAGACATCAACATCTTCTACTGCTGCTGTCAAATGCTAATTCCCAAAAATTCAATTCCACTACTACCATCTTTTACCCAACATTTTCTACGTGATTGCATGTACTCATTTATGTATTGGCCAACCTCTTCTTTTTTTCCCCCCCTCAAATATCATTGTATAAATATATATCTCTATTTTGTTTCCGTTTCTTATCTCATCAATAAGAAATTGTAATGTGTTAATTTTTTAATTAAAAAAATTATAACTTAAAAGAAATAGTAGAACCATCTAGAAAAAAAATTAAAACATGACAATTTCTTATTGATGATACAGACAACGCGATACAAAATGAAAACAAATGATTTTTGCCTATAAATATTACTCCTTCCATCTTAAAATAATATTAAAATGTTCATTGATATTTCAGATATTACACTATTTTAGAAAAAAAATTAAATTCAAATATTAATATTATTTTGAGATGAATAGAGTATCAATTCAACTAATTAATTTGGGATCTAAAATTTTAATTGACCTGACAGAAATTTCTATAATAATATAATAATTATTGTTCTAATGCACTAAATAGACAAAGCTCTTAGTCAAGAAGGTCGTGGCCCAGTGGGGTAAGTCTTAACCTGCGACCATGAGGTCTCAGGTTCGACACCCGCCTCCTACGTGAGACAAATAAAATTCTCTAGAAGAGAATTAAGGTGCTGATAAAAAAAAAATAATAATAAAAAAAAAAAAAGACAAAGCTCTTAGTCATTAAATAGGAGACCTAAGCTCTATTAGTGACAGCAATGGGGCAGTGAGATGGGTATCTAGAGACTCATGCCTGCCCTGTAGTCTTGTCTTGCTGCCCTGCCCTGGCGCAAGTCGGCCTTCGCTAACTCCTGTCTTGTCCTGCCCGTTGTGAGGCGAAACAAAGTGTGTATATGTCCAGTAATAATTTTTTTTAGCTACATAATTTTTTTAAAATAAGTACTACTTCCATTTCTAAATATAAAATTTTTATAAAAATTAAAATATTTTTTTAACCAAAATATCAATATTGCTCCCTTAAATAGAATTTTTGGTGTACAAATCATATTTAAGAGAGTAATAATTGTATTTTAATTACAAAAATATCTTAATTTTTACTTTATTAATTTTCGCAACATGTAATAAATGTCTTATATTTAGGAATGAAGATAGTAATATATAAGTTTTAAAACGTAAATTTGCTCAGCCAATAAATACCTTTAAACAAATATCCCATCATGTGGATTTTAGAATTTAGAATTTAGAATTTAGAATTTGAGACAGATAATGCAAGAATATATTCAGAAAGTAATGTTTTTTTTTGGAAAGACCGTTCAGAAAGTAATGTTTTAAATTATGAATAATTTATGTTAGAAAACAAAGCAACATAAATTTATGCTGATAATAGAGGATATTATGACGGTGGCTCCAGTGCGGAATGAGGTAATTTTGTATGTGCGGAATTTTCTTTTTTCGTTAATTAAAATTTCGACGGTTAAAATTATTTTAAAATGAATACCTGTTTCGAGCCTCGGAACAGCTATTGTATTTTTTAATTTCAAAATACCTGTCTTGAGCCTCATGACGTGTTTCGTATGTACTGGAAAAAAAAAGATGTTCTACTACGTGTGATTACTATATAAGTCTAAACAACATTTGACTAACAAAATCGGATCATAAGACACAATGATTATGAGAGCAATCGAATCTTTAATTAACCAAAAAATTTATGGATGTCGAAAGAGTTTTGAATTAGATATTTTTTTGAGTAAATGTAAAATTCTGGAAGAATTGCGTTCCAACGTAAAGAATGGGAAGGCGCCTGCATGAAGCAAAATTTAATTTCCTTTTCTAAGACTATCTTCTTTTAGTCTGAGGCAATTTTTTTTTCTCTATATGAGGTAACCGCCCAATCGGACTTAAAAAAAAACGTAAAGAAGGGGAAGGAAATGAAAAAGATACAAAATCGATTAGGTATTTTGTCTGATTTTTGTAAAAGGAATTTTGAGAAATTGATAGTAAAATTTTATCCATATCCTTTTTCGTGTGATAATGAAAACTTTATATTAATCATTAATTTTTATAAAAAGTTTCAATTCAACATGCCTCGTCTTGAAAAATACCGAGGCACTGTGTTAATTATCAAAGTTAGGCCCACAATTTTTTTTTAAAGTATAAATTATAAAGAAATGTCAAAAATATAATTATAGACTCAAGTTTGAAGAGTGCGAACAATCATAAAATTAAGTGGAGAGGTCCAATTCTGTATGGCACTTGGGCTGTACAAAGCCGGGCATGCAATTCAAGGAACAAAGTCAGGATGGTTCACGGTCATGGCTAATCTAATTATACTATTGGTAATACAGTAGATAATATTTATGAAGATTGTTTTCTTTCATTAAAGAAGGTATTTTTTAAAAAGGAGTGTTAGTAGTAGTTTCTCATTTTCCTTCCGAATGACTCGAACTCTCAACCTACCAGTTAGAATTGAAGTGTTTTACCGATTGAATTACGTTTCGTTGTTATTTTTTTGAAGTTATTGTAATGACTAGTCTGTTTATACTATTTAGAAAAAACGGAAATAGAAAAATACAATTAATGTAATTTAGATTTGTAGCAATGGACACTTTCTTAAAGCTAAAAATAATACAAATTTTCACTAAATATTATTTTTCATTTTACAAACAAGTTACTATTACGGATTTCAAAATAGGAATTTTCAAGTAAAAACACATTTGAACATTGCAAATACACTCTCTTTTCTCCTTTGCCTTTGGCCAGATATGGTCATTAGCTCGGACTAATGGTCGAATCTTGACCAGTTATCTTCTTTTGTTCGGTTATTATATTTATATTTTGTACCACAAATTATATGTAGTACTGTCAAAATGGGCATGCCCGCCCGCCCCGTCCCGTCATGGGCATGTCTTAAATGGGGATGGACGGGCATGCCCGCTTTTTTCACGGGCTATCAAAAGGGATGCCCGTATCCGCCCGCCGAATGCCCGTGGGCAAATGGGCATGCCCGCAACCCGTTTTATTAATTTTGTTTTTTTTAAAAAAATAGATTAAATCCGAAAAATTCAACAAAATTTATTTATTTCTCATTTTTTTTTTTTATGAACAGTTTATTTCTCATTCACTTGTAGTTTATAGTCTTGTAAATGGTAAATAAATATCCAAAATAGTTCAAGAACAATCAAATACAAGTCCACAATATCCAAAATAGTTATAAAAAACAATCAAAGTCCATAATTTCAAAAATAATTCAAGATCAACTATCCAAAATTAACAAACATATTGCTGAAGTCAAAGCAACAAAAAATAGATACGTTTTTTTTAATATCATCTATCTATTGATTTAGATCTTGAACACTAGAAGTATTATTTCAATTCACCTTAGATAATTTTGATTCCTTCTCATCATCTCCACCAATAAAACACACACAACTTGAGAAGTTAGAACTTAAAACATTATAAATGGTAAATGATAAATGATAAATAATAAGTTAGAACATAATTTAGTTACCTTTAGAGATGAAACCGTTAATATTTGGGTAATAGAAGTATAGAACGGCTTTCGAGGGCTTTGCCCAAGATATATAACACGGTTCAACTTTTATATTGGGCTTTTAGGTTTTTTTTTCTTCTTTTGGCTCTCAAGTCTCAACTGTGAAAATTAATCCATATCCAAAATTTAAAAAAAAACCAAGCGGGCATGCCCGGTTGCAACCCGCCTGCATCCGCATTGCCGTTACCACTAGCGGGTATGCCCATTAATACCCGCAATTAAATGGGCATGGAATTCATAAGCCCATACCCGCCCATTAAGCTCACGGGGCGGGCATGCCCGTGGGCATATGCCCATTTTGACAGCTCTAATTATATGAGACTTCTTTTAAAGTGTTTTTTTTTCAAGATTCAAGACACGGGGTTAGATCTATCTCAGATCTTCACATATCTAGACTTATTTGCTCTGTTCCTAGGAGAAAATTTTCAACCCGGACTTGATCTGGGCTCTTTATCAACTTTCTACATCTTCCCGAGACAATTTGTAAGACGGTTGATATGCCCATGGTCCTATAAATTGTCGATCCCTAATGAAGATGTTTAAATTAATTTTCTCCTGTCTCTGTGGTTAAAGTATAGAACAGCTTCAAGGGGCTTTGCCTAAGATATATAACACGGTTCAACTTTTATATTGGGCTTTTAGGTTTTTTTTTTCTTCTTTTGGCTCTCAAGTCTCAACTGTGAAAATTAATCCATATCCAAAATTTAAAAAAAAAAAACCAAGCGGGCATGCCCGGTTGCAACCCGCCCGTACCCGCATTGCCCGTTACCCTAGCGGGTATGCCCATTAATACCCGCAATTAAATGGGCATGGAATTCATAAGCCCATACCCGCCCATTAAGCTCACGGGGCGGGCATGCCCGTGGGCATATGCCCATTTTGACAGCTCTAATTATATGAGACTTCTTTTAAAGTGTTTTTTTTTCAAGATTCAAGACACGGGGTTAGATCTATCTCAGATCTTCACATATCTAGACTTATTTGCTCTGCTTTCTAGGAGAAAATTTTCAACCCGGGACTTGATCTGGGCTCTTTATCAACTTTCTACATCTTCCCGAGACAATTTGTAAGACGGTTGATATGCCCATGGTCCTATAAATTGTCGATCCCTAATGAAGATGTTTAAATTAATTTTCTCCTGTCTCTGTGGTTAAAGGATTGCGATGGAGATGCTGCGAAGAAGATTATGTATTTGTTTATCTTACTAATTTTTATATTAGTATCTTCTAACCACCCAAGTTTTCTTGAGTGTGATTTTTGTCTGTTATCATTATTTTTTTAAATCATTGTATAACTTTTATTTTCTTATAATTTCAGATTTTTCTTTGATTGTAATAGACATCGGCTATTTTATGATTAATGAAAAATTTCTTATTTAAAACATTGCAAATACAAATTTGTAGAATACGTGTATTATAAGGTGTGATGGAGACTACCACATCAATACCCAACCACCAACTCAAAAAAAGAGAAAAAAAATAGTAGAATATGACATTGCCTTGTGATTTTGGTGAGTTAGATGTCCGGGACTACTTGAGAATTATTAGCTCACTTTGATCATCAACGTTTTTTCGTCTACCCACTTTTATCAAAAATCAACTTTTTAAACTTATTTGATCATCAAACAATTTACGAACAGCCAAATTGGTCATTCCGTTAGAAACTTTGAAATTAGACGTAAAAAATGATGGCGTGTCTAACGGAATGTCTATGTTTCTCTCTCCTCTGAGGGTAAAATTGGAAGAAATTTTTTTTGTTCCCTCTTCATCTTCATCATCACCAGTTCACCACCACCTCCATCTTCATCCTTTTCTTTATCACCATTAACACTTGCAAACACGTTTTAACACCTAGAAAGCTTAATCTTCCAAAAAATTAGATCAAAAGCTGAAAAAAAATTGCCTCTTCCACTAAGAACACATCAAGAAATAATCCAGAAACTGCCCACAAACTATGAACAACAGGTCTGCCAGAAAACAGCGATGAAGAACTGAGTTTATCTGAAGGAAAATCCCCTCTTTACACACCATTATTCTGAAATCTAAACATAGGTTATAGTTCACAGTTAAAATACGAAACTTTCTGTAAATTTAGAGCAAGAAATTCATAACAGAACACCCAGAAAACACCTCCAAACTAAGAACACCAAATCTGCCAGTAAAATAATCCGAAAAACAGAGGTTTTTCCACAAAATAACCCAATCACTACAAATCAAAACACTCAAATCCAGTTATTGGTTCTTATTCTCAGTTAAAAGACGAATCTTTCTGCAAAGTTTGAGCCTCAAACTCATAACGGATCAACCAAAAATCGACTAAAACCTAAGAACAACAGTTATGCCAGAAAAACAGTTACGAAAAACTGAGTACTTCAAATAAAAAGCCCAGTCTCTACACACCATTAAACTGAAATTCAATCATATGCTCTTGTTCACAGTTAAAGTACGAATCTTTCTGTAAAGTTTGAGCAAGAATCTCTTACCGAATCAACGGGAAATCGCAAAAATGTGCGCGAGGCACAATTCTGCCAGAAAACCAGAAATCCGTAATTCTTGTTCTAAAATCGCAAAAACCCAGCAAATAACTCCAAAATCGACCTATGTAACCCCATCCCAACATCATAAAGAAGTTTAATCCATGATGAGAGCTTCCAAATCTTCAAGTTCTTCCAAAAATCGTAGCTTTTTGGAGCAAGAACAACGAGAACAACAACCTAAAAAAAAACCCAGCTTTTCTCCAAATTATTGAATAGCACCAAGAGACAAAGTGTATACCCACTATATTTCTTAGAAATCTAATCAGTTACACCAAAAAATGGGCAGACAATTCGAATTTTTCATTCAAAGAAGAATGTAAAAAAAAACTCAGTCAGTAAACGTGAACTCCAAAACGAAAAACCCAAAAAAACATAAATAATCTAATCTAATCCTACCAAAAGATGGTAGTTGACAAGTAGTTAGATTATTCTCCAAAAATCATTAAGAAAAAACCCATCTTTCCGAAAATACCCTCTTAGGAGAGAGAGTAAATTATGTGTTGTTAGACACGTCATCATTTTTGACGTCTAATTTCAAAGTTTCTAACGGAATGATCAATTTGGCTGTTCGTAAATTGTTTGATGATCAAATAAGTTAAAAAAGTTGATTTTTAACAAAAGTGGCTAGACAAAAAAACGTTGATGATCAAAGTGGCTTAATAATTCGAGTACTTGACCAATCCAATTAAATTGCTTTCTAATTCTTTATTTTGTTATAGACACACTATTGATATAAACCAGATTGTACATTGAGATAAGATAAAATGGGCTCGTTCGTGCCTGACAAATATTCAATATTATTATATTTTTTCTCGCTTGGATTAAAATTTTAACGATTAAAATTGATTTAAAAAATACATATTTTGATACTCAAAACACCTATTATGTTTTATCGCACTGAATACCTATTTTAATCTCAAAGCACATATTTTTTAAAATTTCAAAACACCTGTTCTGAGGCATTCCGTATATATTTGAAAAAAACTAATCCGCATATGATACGGACTGATTTGAAAGTGGGCCAAGGTTGGCTAATTATGTGGGCTCCTATAACCTTTCTGCATTGATAATTGATGTTTGACAAATGGCAAATGGCCCGAAAACACCGGATAATTTTTGCACTTGGGGTCCTACGTACTAGAAGCTACTAACGGCAACACGTATGCGTCCCAAATTTAAGTCAATCTTGATGACCAAGTTTTATCTAAGTGACGTGGCCCTAATTTTCTTTTTCAATTTGCTGAATTTTAAGAAAAATACTTGTTTTTGTTTATTTTTTAAAGACGAAAATACCAGCACCTTGAATGATTTCGGGTTTTTAGCATATTATTTAGTATAATAAAATAATATGATTAGTCTAAATTTACAAAACTTTTGATCTAATAACATTTTTACATTATAGAGTACTTTTCTTTTGTGTATGGAATAATGTATCAAAAGATACAATACAGAAGTTGATAAGATTAGTGCAATAAATTAACGTTTTTAACTTAGAATAGTAGGTCTCATATTTAATATTTTGCCTCGTTAATAATTTTTAATAAAAGATATACAAAAAGGTTTAAAACCACCGATATGCACCATGTTCACATGTATTTTGTGATCTAAAATTAGTTACGTTATTACATAATTGTCTTTCTTCTCATTCTCATTCTGTAGTGATGCTGCCAGTTATGGACTAAATAATCCAATGGATCTAATCCATATCAGAACTATCCAAAATGAAACGTTAGAAGCTATACATAATGAAATAAAATTCCGCTTATGCCAAAAAAAAATCCAGACAAAACAATGTCCTGTGAGACTCATTCTCCCAAAATATCGTTATTTTGATAATAAAAAAACTTCAGTTTAAAAGTATAGACGATCGAGCCTTAACCACCACTTGGAATCTTCTAACAACACGTTTGATATGCTCATGCTGTAATGAAATGGAATGACTTTCTAACTTTTTTTCATTATAGTGTTGGGTTTGTTAAATTTAAATTGGAATGATATTTTTACGAGAATTTGTTATCTGTTGAATGACCTGTTTTTAGAAGAATATTAAATAGTCAATTAATAGTACCTAAATTACAATAGTTTCGTACTTTGTCACACATTGTTTTCTCTTGATCAAATTTCATATATATAATTTTATAAATATTTTATTTTTTTTGTGGTAGTTTTTCATTTATTTTTATTCCAGCGCAATATTTTTTTATAACTATGTTGACATATTAATATAAATCATATTTCAATAATTAATATATATTTTTAAATATGTTTAATATTTAATATCGAAGATATTCAAGTAATATTTATGTGAATGGTGCGCTTAATTAGACATTGTCGTCTATGCTTAATTTCATTCAACCCCACCATTAAAAAATAGATCCACCAAATACGAAAAAGTAATCAATATTTCATTTCGACTTTACCTTCCAAATACTAGAGTGGGAAATGAATCCGAGCTAATTCCGGATGAAAAATGATTATGCCTTGAAAAGATTCAATTCAAATCTATTTTAGCGTATCGAACTCATCGTAAGCTATACTATACTGTCTAGTACATTATTGAAATTGCTCCACATTCAACTACTCCACATGTAGCAACATCATTGGATTAAAAAAAATATGAGTTTAAACTAATCACATTGCCCTATATGTAATAATTTCATTAGAATACTATAGAACGTACCGGAAGATGTAAAATCCTTAACCATCTGTAAAATCCTTAACCATCTAACCTTAGAGAGGGAGGTGGAACCTTTAGGATTGATGCTCAATCTTTCTATTCAACAATGGATTTATAAACTGACAAGACATTACTTTGGTGGTTAATGCAAATAATATTGAGACCAAATGCATTGATTATGACTTAATCACTTCTAACACATCTTAAATTTCCTTATTTCTTGGAAATATATAGGTTCGCTCACTAAATAAATAAAAAAAATGAATTAACAATTTAGGACAAAAAGAAAGGAAAAGGGAAAGAAATAAAAAAAAAGGGGGAGAGATTCATTGCAAGAAAATCTGCGGTGATAGAGGAAGAAAAGATAGAAAATGAAGTCGGAATGAAATTGAAATTCACACGAAATGCAAATGAAATTTGATATTAAATTCACGCGTCTGTACGCACTTGATACTCACTCCATTTTTGTCATGAAATCCGTGCAATTGTAGTCAATTCATACGCTCTAACTACTACCCCCACCATTTAGCAAAAAAAAACCACTACCCCCACCCAGCGTCGTCTTCCTTCCCCTCGCTCAAAATCACCTGTATTCCTAGAGAGAGAAACCTTAAAATCCACTGTATTTCTAGAGAGAGAAACTTACTTTAGTACAAACAAAAACTTCCAGAACAATCCAGAAGAAGAAGAAGAAGAAGAAGAAAGTCTCCCTTTGATGTATCCGTCCCCACTTCAGTAGGACAGGCATTTACAGGTACTACCATTTTAAGCAAAAAAGATAGAAACTTTCCAGTTTTTCTTATATGGGTTTTATTATTTTAGTGAAAAAGATTTGATATTGGTTTTAAGATTTTTGTGGGTTTATCATATGCTGTTGTGGATTCTTGGTAATTAATGTTTTTATTATTGACTAGCATTTGGGGTTTTAATTAAATTTTATTTAAAATTTTGAATTTCAGCTAGGTGTGAAGTTGAGGCACTAAATTAATTAGCTTTTATTACAAAGGGAAAGAAAGGGGGATTAAAGTTTGAAAATTTTGAAGCAAATGGGTGGTGATGGTGAAGAGGGTGCTAATAATGATATGATGCAAAGGCTTCAATCAGCATTTGGTACATCACCATCTTCTGTTCCTAAACAACAACCACCTTTTTCCATTAATCAATTAGACTTATCCCAGTTGAATTCGGCTCAATTTCGTGGACAGATGAGGCAATTTTCCCCGAATTTTAATTCAGAAAGTGGTAATAAGAGAGTTGGGATACCGCCTTCTCATCCCCAAATGCCCCCTATTTCGCCTTATTCCCAGATCCCTGTAAGCCGCCCGGTGAACCAGCAAATGGGTATGCAGAATTTTGGGACTAATTCAGGTCCAGGTGGGCCATCACATTCGCGATCTTTGTCGCAGCCTTCGTTTTTCTCACTTGATTCTTTACCACCTTTGAGCCCTTCGCCTTATAGGGAATCACTTTCTAATGCAATGAATGAAAATGTGTCTGCTGATGTTTCAATGGAGGATCAAAACGCTGGTTCACAAGCATTACTGCCACCCTCGCCTTTTTCACGAGTTAATTCATCTCGGGCGGGGGATAGTCTTCCTCCTCGTAAGGCTCATAGGCGTTCGAACAGCGATATCCCTTTTGGATTTTCTAACATTATGCAATCTTCACAGCAACTAATACCATTGAGGAGTCCTGGAGCTGCTCCTATGTCTGTAGCCAGAGAAAATTCGGCTGGTAAGCCCGCACAATTGGTTAAACGGGAATCCTGTTGGGAGAAAGCGACAGAGTCCAATGCAGAGGGTATGGGTGAGAGGAAATCTGAGGGGGAAGTTGCGGATGACCTCTTTTCTGCTTATATGAATTTGGATAACATTGATGCCCTAAATTCTTCTGGTACGGATGAGAAGCAAGGTACAGAAAACCGTGAAGATTTGGATAGCAGAGCTAGTGGTACAAAGACAAATGGAGGCGATAGCAGCGATAACGAATCAACAAGCAGTGTAAATGAAAGTGGTAACAGTATGCAAAGATCAAGTGAGAAGAGGGAGGGGATAAAAAGGAATGCTGTTGGAGATATTGCTCCAACATCAAGGCACTATAGGAGTGTTTCCATGGATAGCTTTATCGGAAAGTTAAACTTTGTTGATGAGTTGCCGAAGATGCCTCCATCCCCTGGCACACGTCCCGGCCAACTCTCGCCAACCAATTCACTTGATACTAATTCAAATGCTTTTAGCTTGGAGTTTGGAAATGGTGAGTTCAGTGGGGCTGAACTCAAGAAAATTATGGCAAATGAAAAACTATCTGAGATTGCACTTGCTGATCCAAAACGGGCCAAGAGGTAATTTAGCCATTCAATTTGTCTGCTTGATTTTTCTAGTTTACTATTTTTCTCATTGCCACTGCTTCATAGTTGCTGATAGTGAGATAGTCTAATTCATAACTGTGTCTTAGGATTTTGGCCAATCGTCAATCTGCGGCACGCTCAAAAGAGAGAAAGATGAGATATATAGCAGAACTGGAACACAAGGTTCAAACTCTACAAACTGAAGCAACCACATTGTCTGCGCAGCTAACACTCTTGCAGGTAGAAACTTTGCCGGCATGCAAGTTTATACCATGCATATGCTTTTCTTTTTTTGTTTTATTCTTTCTTGTTCCTTATAGTTGGACATTTTTCGATATGTTTGTTCTTTTCAGAGGGATTCTTCTGGGTTAACTAACCAAAACAATGAGCTTAAGTTTCGGTTACAAGCCATGGAGCAACAGGCACAGCTCCGAGACGGTAATATACTCTTAAATTTCCATTATCTATTGTCCGAAGCATACTTGTTTGACTTGTATAAAGGCATTTCTAGGATGGGAGAATGAAAATTTATTATAATTTCCATAGAAGTATTGTTGGTTTTCTATACATTTTCCTCTTGAAGGAAACTTGACCATCTTGAGAACTTAATGCTAAATAACTTCAGTGTCTAAAACTCCAAGAGGGAAGTTTCATGGTAGTTAGAAAAACTAAATTCTGTGCTTTGGTAATTTACTATCTTTACTGTCTGGTGGGTAGGGATAAACATCGAAAAGTTGGTTTGCTTTAACAATATCTGTCACCTGTAATATGGTCAGATGGAGTAATGAACACATTTTATTTATAGTTATCTTGACTGCAAAAGCATTTATACCTTTTCTCATTCTGAACAATCGTGGTACGTGATCGGTTGTAACCAAGGACAAGCAATATTAATCGCGTTTAATTGTGCTAAACCTCAACAAGTTTCCTGCTCTGCCAGAATTTTCTGCGATATGAACAAAATAAAGATTGATTTGATTTGTTTTCATTTTCGCAGCTCTAAACGAAGCATTAACTGCGGAGGTTCAGCGTTTGAAGATTGCAACTGCCGAATTCAATGGTGATCCGGCCAAATATCAGCAGCTTTCCATGAATTCTCAGATGTTCCAGCTACGCCAGCAAACTGCTCAACTTAACATGCATCATCAACAACAGCAACATCAGCAGTCGCAACAATCTCAGCCACCACAGCAGCCACATCCGCAGCAGCCGTGTAGTAACGCAGCTACAAAGAATGAACCGAACCAATAGCTTGAGAGGGCGACGAAGCATTGAAGAAGCCCCGCCCTTGATCCCTTGATGTCTGTTGTTTCCATTACTCGAGTTTTCATTCTAGTGCATTCATTCATTGGTTTTCCAAATTCTATGAAATTTCATACTACATTACAACTTTTACAAACCCTAAAATCCTGCATGTTCATCCCAACTGTTAGCCATACTAAAAAGAGTACAGAGCTTTTGTATTTAGAGAGAATATATATGGGTTTGACCTTGTTTTGTCATGTCATTTGGAGTAATTGTTGAAGGAGTCTTGATACATCTCTTTTCTTTATTTTTATTTTTTTTTGGGTAATGAGTGTAATTATTTCAGTTACTTTTTTTTTATTTTTTTTATTTATTGGGGGAGGGGACCTATCTATAACAAGAAAATAGGGGGATTTAAGAAGTGGGGAGGGGATTTCAACTCATGACTTCTATGTCATGAGGCCTTAGATGGCCTAATGTCATCCGCAAGGGTAGCCCAATTGGTACGGGGGTGGCAGATTGTGTAGGAGGGCGCATGTTCGAATCTTGACAGCCGCAGTGTGGAAGTTTTAACCCTCCAATGTGGGGGTAGCTTCTTGCGGTGGGCTAAGACAATGCCTTCCACCAATTGAGTCGCTAGGTCACCTTGATTTACATCCTCCACAATTTGTCAGATCGGGAGGTGGGGGCTGTCACGGGTCGGCATCACGGTGCGTCTAAGAACCTCAAGAGACGACCCGTGACAGGGCCCTGTAGGCGTGGATATACAGTCCGGCTCCTAAGCGGAACAGCTGTTTTTCCACACATACATAACAATTTTTCAAGGTAA
Source organism: Vinca minor (assembly GCA_026122235.1). NCBI lineage: Eukaryota > Viridiplantae > Streptophyta > Magnoliopsida > Gentianales > Apocynaceae > Vinca > Vinca minor. The sequence goes on from JAOCZM010000291.1 coordinate 2,061,912, forward strand.
ATACAGGCGTTTTTTTTGTTAAAAATAGATGTTCTGCGAACACGTGTTCTCAAAAGTAGAACATGTGTTTTTTTTAAATCAATCTCAGCCGTAAAAAATTTAATTCAACAAATGAAAATTCGTCCCTCATAGCGAACAAATACTCGTTCCGCCACCTTTATTGTGTAGGGGGTGGGGTATCAGATGCAGTGATCTTGGACACGGATTGAGAAGGGTAATAAGATGAACGTGTCTGCCATGAAAAAAATATTATTTTTTCATATGATATGTAGGGAATCTGCAGGACATAAGGGTGGTAGGATCCATATGCAATGGACTTGCCTTTGTAGGATCCATATGCTAGTCAAAGTGGTTGAACTTCTGACCTCACTTAAGAAATATGGTGAATTTTATTTTGGTCCATGTAAATTGATTGCAATGTCGAATTTATTCTTAAAATTTTAGAAATATTAATTTCGTCCTTATAAATGGCTTGCAGTGTCAATTTTGTCCCTATAAATGGCTCGCAGTGTCAAGTTTGTCCCTCAAATTACATAAATTTCAACCTCGTCCTTAGAAATAGCACGCAGTGTCAAGTTCGTCCCTAAAATTTCGGAAATGTCAACCTCCGTATCAAGTGATGTTGCGATCTGTAGATGTTTTGTATATATATTTTTGCAGTTTTATTTGATTTCATTATAATTGGTTTTGAATTTCGTTTACCGGAATTTACAACTTTCACTTAGTCTTTGTTAATATAGAGTTAGTCAATGACTGAAGGATTTTTTTGGAACAATATGGCAATTTATAAGGACGAGATTGACATTTCTAAAATTTCAGGGATGAACTTGACACGACGAGCAATTTATAAGGACGAAGTTAATATTTTTGAAAATTTAAGGATGAACTTTATACTGTGAGTCATTTAAAGAAACCAAAATGAAATTTACCCTAAGAAATAAGATTGAAGAACTATTTTGCTTTTTTAGGTTTCGTTTACTTTCTGATTTTACATAACCAAACAGCAAAAGACCTGTAACCCATAGATAGTATATTATTATTTTTTTTTAACATGTCATGATGCAATGATAAAGGAACAGTGGGTTAAAAGCAAATCCAAGTGTACAATTTCCACTGTTTGTTTTCTTCATTAACTTTTGTTTGTTCTGTTTATAAATTAATAATATTAGAATCATAAAATTTCATTAATTTAAAGATATTAATTAATCGATTATTTAATTTATAAAAGTTATACTTTATTATAGTACTTGCGTCCTCATGTCAATATGTTTCAATTTTAAAAAGGAAAAAAAAAAAACAGTATTCACGCCCTGGGCATATTTTTGGTCAATACGTATTCGAGGTACAACTAATTCAATTATAATATTTGTAGGACTATTAAGTCAGACTATGCAACATTAAGTCTACTGTAGCGTGACTTAAACTCTTGAGTATATTTTTTTAGAGTTAGAGGTGAGGCTAACCGGACTAGGTGCTTGTTTGGTGGAGCGTTCTAAATACTTAAACATGCATTTGAATTTTAAATTCCTTTTTTTAGAGTGTTTGTCATCTGAAACAACTTAATCGTTAGGATAACGTTACCGCTTGACAACATAAACAACTTTAGTTTTAATATTTCGAAACGTAATTTTTTCATGATTAAGAAAAGTTAAGATTATTAGCTTTTACCAATCGCTCATTTCAATAGGGATATTTAATTATAAACTTCCAATAATAGTCCGAATACTTTAAATTTTTTTTTAGGAGAGAATACTTTAATTAAATTATTCATTTTTTCCAAATATTACCACTTTTTAAATAAGATTTTGATGTTTAATACTGTGGTTGTCACCAAACGGGCCTCCCCTTCATTAGAGGATTGGTATATGTCCACAATAAGGAAGAAAGTGCCCACTTTTCCCGCTTTACCAACCCACCACCAAAAGCATTCCCTCAACTTTAGGCCCACGACCACAACTGTCACTGCTAACGACGTCGTTCATTTCTTGAACTCCCCTCTGCACTCCCAACCTAAAACCCCATCTCTCAACCTCACTGCGCCATTATTACTGAACCTATAAACCGGTTTAAACCCGACCCAATATGGATGGTTCATCAGCTGAACCCGCCATGACCGATGACCCGAGAGTCTCAGACCCAAACTCAAACCCAGATGTTGATGGAGCAGGAGCAGCAACAGCTCCGGTTCCGGCTCAGCTAACCCCGGAGGAGCTGGTTGCTAAAGCCATAGCTCCAGTTAAAAAGGATTTTCTTCGCCCACCTCCCGTCAGACCCACCGCCGACCAAAACGACGCCGTCACTGAAGCCAAGTCCGCTCCACTTCTGAAAGAGAAAAAATCCAAACGCCAACTCAAGCGTGAGCGCCGCCAAGTAAGTCTTTGAACTAATAAATATTACTTGCTCCGTCCGAATTCGAATGTCCACTTTCTATATTAATTTGTCGCAAAATGAATGCTCGCTTTATTTTTTCTCTCTCAATTCTCATAATGCAAACTGCCACCCATTTATGTGGGCCATCCTATATTTAAGTATATTGTATTATGATAATTTATTTATTTTAAAGGATATTATTATAATTTACTCATAGTCAAACTGTTATTTTTAATTCCCGTGTAAGTCTGATTTGGATATTCAATTTGGGACAGACGGAGTAATTGATTATATAAAAGGTATATTTTGTTCGTTCGACTAATTTCTATTGCTAATTATTATTCTAAGGATTTAAAATCTGCGTTACATTTGTGTCCGGAAGTTGCGAAGAGTGGGAAAGTGAGTTCATGTGGATATGGAGATAAGTGCCGGTTTAGCCATGATATGGAGGCGTTTAATGCTGAGAAGCCTGCTGATTTGGAAGGAAAATGTCCCTTTTTGGAAGAGGAGGCTAAAGAAGGGGGACCATGTCCTTATGGGCTATCCTGTCGATTTGCGGGGACGCATAAAAATGATGATCATGATGTTGCTGCTTCTGATGAGAATGTGAAGCTTAAGAGGCATAGCTCTGAAGTTAATTCATTGAAAAAGGATGTTCAGAAGCTTCTCTGGAAAAACAAAATGAAGTTTACTAAGGCAGATAGTACCCTCAAGCTTCTCGGTCTTGCGGTAAGTGAAAAAGAACCTAACTTTATTCTTTATTTTGCTGTCTTTTTTATGGGATGTTTCTGTCGTAGCTGCTTGAAATTTGTGATCTTGAATGTCATTCAAATTTAGGATTTTTATAAGTTTTGTAATAGTTGAATGTCCTAATTAATGGGCAGGGGAAAATGAAAAAACCGGCAGATAAGGATAATGATGATCAACCTGTTGCAAATGGGTCAAATGCAGTCGATGACAATGGTAATGCTGAAGCTATTGCTGTTGGGTCCAGTGATGATGTGGAATGTTGTTCCAAGGAGTTGGCTGAGGATAAGCAAGATGATGTAGACGTGTCTGATGAGCTTAGACCTGTTATGAAGGCAAAATCTTCAAATGGTGAAGCTTGTTGCACCGCTGAAATAATCAATGGCATGTCTATATTTTGTCCATCCCTTTAATTTTAGTATGTATTGTTATTACACACGTAACATGATTAGAAAATGTTTTTGTTGACAGGTACCACTGAGAAGGATACTGAGAAACACTCTGAACAGGATGAATCATGTTTAGCAACTGATACTGATTGTGCTGTTACAGAAAGTGATAAAAGCTTAAAACTGCACCGACGTGAGAAAAAGCTTATTGATTTTAGGGAAAAACTTTATCTCGCACCTCTGACAACAGTGGGAAATTTACCTTTCCGAAGGGTTTGCAAGGTTCTCGGAGCTGATATAACATGTGGTGAGATGGCAATGTGTACTAATCTTTTGCAGGTTAGTTTACTAATTTTTGCCACTTAATTCTTTTATTTTCTGATGAGATTATAGAATAGATTCTTGTTGGGTCAGAATATCAACATGCTAGCATAAGATTATTTGATCTTGACCTTTATCAAGCTGACTGTGAACCCTATTTGCTTTTCGTATTTGGTGGCCATCACACTCTTATGACCATAACACCAAGCATAGTTGGCTGGGGCTGGAGTTAACAATATTATAGAAGAGTTTAGCTAGAACCTTTCTGTCTCAGAGAATATATATGTTCCCTGACGTGTGTGAGTTATTTGTTTATTGCTTTTCGGTGGTGAGATCTCAGAAGCTGTAGGTTGTTCTCGTGTGTTAACTTTAGCGTCATCTTTTGTAAGAGCTTATATTTGCCGCCATGTTTCTTGAACAAGATAGTGTTGTTATTTCTAATTAGATTTTACTCCAACTTTTCATGCTCGCTCGATTCATAAAATATAGATCTTCTATTATGTTTGATCTCCTAATATAATTATTAACAAACCATTTGGAACTAGTGCATTAGATGCGCACTAGATTGGTGATTATATGATATGAGTGCAGCTCTCTGGACGGAAGCATGTAAAAATCGATATCTTTTCAATAGATTGTGGGAATTTTGTTGTCTCCAGGTTTTACAAATGAGATTGGTAAACTCAGCTTCTACTGTTACTATCAATTTATATATTAATAGTTTGTATTTCTCGTCAATTTCCATTTTAAAATACAGCTCCAATTTCATTTTTTTTTGTTCGCTGATAATTGTTCATAACATATTATACTTGTTTATAAAACAGGGGCAAGCTTCAGAGTGGGCATTGCTTAGGCGCCACTCAGCCGAGGATGTTTTTGGTGTTCAAATTTGTGGGGCCTACCCAGATACAGTTGCAAAAACTGTTGAACTTATAGAACAGGAGTGTTCCGTGGATTTTATTGATATTAATATGGGATGCCCAATTGATATCGTGGTTAACAAGGGTGCTGGTTCAGCCTTGCTAACTAAGCCAATGCGAATGAAAAATGTCATACAAGCAGCTTCTGGAATAGTGCATACCCCAATAACCATCAAGGTATTATTTATTCTAGCTGATTTGTCCTATCATTATTTCAGGCTTTAATTTTCTACTGAATTTAAGCCCTTCTGCTACAATTGTTGATCTTCTAAAAGTTGATGGCATATTCTTTCTTCATTCAATCTCTGTATTTTGCTCATATGTCTGATGTTGCACCTTTGTACAACTCTAGGTACGAACTGCCTATTTTGAGGGCAGAAATCGCATTGATTCTCTGATAGCAGATTTTGAAAATTGGGGAGCAACTGCAGTTACCATACACGGTCGATCACGTCAACAGCGCTACAGCAAGCTTGCTGATTGGGGGTTATATATATATGAATGCGTAAAAAAGGTTCCTGAATCACTGCCTGTCATTGGCAATGGCGACATGTTCTCCTATCTAGACTGGAACAAGCACAAAGATGATTGCCCTAAGCTCTCCGCTTGCATGGTTGCTCGAGGTGCGCTGATTAAGGTGTGTACTAAAATTTTCCTACAGTTGTCCGAGCCATGGCAATGGCATTCCTTTTCTAAAAGAAGTCCTTTTTTAACTTTGCAGCCATGGATTTTTACTGAAATAAAGGAACAGCGGCATTGGGATATTAGCTCGGGGGAAAGACTGAATATCTTGAAGGACTATGTGAATTTCGGCCTTCAACATTGGGGTTCGGATTCCAAAGGTATGCAGCACGTGCCCAATTTTATGGGGACTAATATGCAAATTTGCACCTTTTTTGATTGGCTACACATACTACTAATAGTGTTGTAAAAATCGGCCTAGTCGGCCACCTACTGCCTAGAAATTCAAAAATCGGGTATTGGAAAAAAAATCGGTCGAAAGTTGGATCTAGTCGGTCAAAAGTCGGCTAGTAGGTAAAAAATCGGGGGAAAAAGACAGAGAGTGAGAGAAAGACACATACCTGTAGCGGATGCACACGGGCAGCGGTGGGGAGGAGGCAGTGAGGTGCTTCGCGGCTGAGGAAGGGGAGAACGGAGAGAGAGAAGAAAAGGGAAGAAAGAGAGAGGCTGAGGAAGAAGAGGGAATTTTAGGGTTTGTGTGAGGTGCTTCGCGGCTAAGGAAGAAGAGGGAATTTTAGGGTTTGTTCTCTTAGCCCTTAGGATAAGAATATATATATATATATATATATATATATATATATATATATATATATATATATATATATATAAAGGTCTAAAATGGAAATATAAATAATTATCACATAAATCCTATAAAATACTTATATTATAAAAAAATCCTAAATTTATAATCTATAGAATGGCTAGCTGCATTCTGTTTTGTTGATATTTTCCCTACTGATTCTCCCCTGGATTAAACTTGAAATGAGTTGCAAACTCTAATCTTGACTTGAATGTTATATGGGAATTTACCATACTTTGGGGGAATCCCCATCTATAATCGTATAACTGGACGGAGAAAATTTATGAACAAAGAATATGAATACAATACAACTCCTTTGTGAAATGCACAAGATGGTAGTCCTTCCGTCCTGAATTACTTGTCCAAGATCAACTTTCACACAGTTTTAGTTTTTTTTAGTCAAATGACCAAAAGACCATCTCAAAACTTTGGATAAAATGAATGTTATGTTTGCTGAATCAATAAATGTTAATAAATGCTTTATTTAGTACATGAGAAAACAAATTATTCGAGAAAAAAAAAGTAATTTTTGGGATAACTATTTGGGACGGAGGAAGTATCTGTGCTTGGATAAGGTTTGGTTTGGGTTTGGGTTTGGTTTGGTCTCACTTTTGGCGGGAAATGCTCAAAATTTGGCCTCTAAAATAGGCGGGAGCAATTCAAATTCAAATTTTTTTCTTCAAATAATTGTTCAATTTTAAATTTTGGCCTCTAAAATTGTCGGGAAATGTTCAAATTCCAAATTTTTGAGACCAAAATTTGAAATTAGACGATTATTTGAAGAAAAAAAATTGAATTTGAATTTCTCCCGCCTATTTTAAAAGCCAAATTTTGAGCATTTCCCGCCAAAAGTGAGACCAAACCAAACCCAAACCCAAACCAAACTTTGTCCAAGCACATCCAATTTCAATCAGTACAACTTGTGTATTCAAACATTCATTCTTCGAAGTGCGAGTCAATATACTCATAATTATCTTGAATAACTGCAGGAGTGGAGACAACTAGACATTTCTTGTTAGAGTGGCTAAGTTACACTTGTAGATATATCCCTCGTATTATGGTCGTGACGATCTTGAGACACTGATGGCTTCTGATTCTGCTGCAGACTGGGTAAGACCTCTCTGTGTAAACTAGACTATTGTATGAAAGTTGTATCTGCTAGTTAATATTTTGACGCATACAAATTTTGCTGCGAGTGCAGATTAGGATCTCCGAGATGTTACTTGGCAAAGTCCCCGAGGGGTTTACTTTTGCACCAAAGCACAAATCCAATGCCTATGACCGAGCAGATAATGGCTAATACATCGCTTTCCCAAACAAATCAACGCTCAGACAGCACAAAGGCCTTTAGATTGCTGGCGTTTTTTCTGTTAAACATTCATGTTAGAGAGAAGTGATTTTGAGATTTTGAGGCATATAATTCTTCTCGATTCATCTGTGTCGATAATGAACCAAGTAAAACGTTCTGAAATTCTTTGATGAGGATTGAAGCAATGTATTTTATGGATGCTCAATCTCATATATGACCGACTTACCATGGGACGAGTATTTCTCACAGTGAAAGAGAAACGAGTATTTCTCATAAGTCCTAATCCATAAATGGGAAAAATAACGTGCCAAAGTGCGCGGATTTAAGTTCTGAAACCCGGTATTCACAACGTCTGTCGAACCCTGTTTTGGTTTGCATCTATCTGACGATTACTATATAAACAGAACATAAAGACATCACTATATTCTAACATTTAAATGAATAGCTTAAATAAACATTAATGTTACTCGCACTATGCAAGACAAAATTGTGTATAAACTCAACAGCATTTGATTATCCCAAATTCGAAAGCTGACGCAAAATAAATTTCAATTAAGAGTCATATATTTAAATGGCGCCAAGTTACTTGTAGCAGCTCCTCCTTGTAGGCAGATTTCACCATCAACAATGACCGAAACAGCCTCAGAGACATATGTAATAAGCATGGTAGAGCTCTGTAAATCCTTAAAGAACACGAAAAACTAAGCCGATATCTTAATACTCTCTTTAGAGTTTGGATCTCTACCATCCAAACCATCTATTCCCTTCTTATCGCTTGTCCCATGAAGCCAACCTTCATCAATAGAATCCATGCTGCCGCTCAATCCATCATCAAGAAAATCACCCACCCTCTTCACTTTCCCCGTTGGCTGAACTGGATAGTTACCAGTAAAGCAAGCGTAACAGAAGTTGGGTGAATCATTCCCCAACAACTTATGCAAACTATCAATTGGAAGAAATGCAAGCGAATCCGATCCAATGAACTCCCTAATCTCCTCCACAGTCATCCTATTAGATATTAATTCCTCTGCACTAGGAGTATCAACTCCATAGTAACAAGAACCAATAATAGGTGGACTAGCAATCCTCATGTGTACCTCTTTAGCCCCCGCTTCCTTTAGTAACCTAACAATCTTTGAAGAAGTTGTTCCTCTTACAATCGAATCATCAACAACCACAACCCTTTTACCCTCCAACACTGCTCGCACAGGCGAGAGCTTGAGTTTGACACCGAAATCCCTAATCTTTTGTGACGGTTCAATGAATGTCCTCCCTACATAATGGGACCTAATCAACCCCTGCTGAAATGCCACCCCTGCTTTGGCTGCATAACCAAGAGCAGCCACAACTCCGGAATCAGGCACGGCTATCACAACATCGCAATCAACAGGGGCTTCAGTAGCAAGAATTTCCCCAAAAGCGCGCCTAGACTCATAAACTGACCTCCCAAACACTACCGAATTAGGCAAAGCAAAGTAAATATGCTCGAAAATGCAAGATTTAGGCTCAGGATGAACCATCAAACAAAGAGACCGAACCCCTTCTTTATCCACCACTAAAACCTCACCAGGATAAACCTCCCTCTCATATGTGGCCTCAATTAAATCAAGAGCACAAGTCTCGGACGCGAAAACAACCGAACCATTATTCCTCCTCCCCATAACCAATGGCCTAAACCCAAAAGGATCCCTAACAGCAACAAGCTTATCCTCAGTTAAAAACACCATAGAATAAGCTCCCTCAAGCTTCTCACAAGCCTCAACAATCCTCATAAAAAATGGCCTAGCTTTCGATATAGCAATAAGGTGAAGAACCACCTCAGTATCAGAACTAGTATTGAAAATCGAACCATTCTCTTCGAGCATTGCGCGTAGAGCTTGGTAATTTACCAAGTTTCCATTGTGGGCAACTCCAACTGACCCAAATCTATACCCAGCAACAAACGGTTGAACATTTTTAAGCATAGACGCGCCCGCCGTGGAGTACCTAACGTGTCCTATTGCCATATCACCGGGTAATTTGTCGAGTTTCGACTCCGGGAAGACTTCGGATACTAACCCGACTCCGGTAACGGAGTGAAGAACGTTATCGTGGACCGTTACTATACCGGCGCCTTCTTGGCCACGGTGCTGGAGCGCGTGGAGGGCTAAATAGCAGAGGCGGGAGGCTTCTGGGTCGCCGTAGATGCCTACGACCCCGCACTCTTCTCTGGGCTTGTCATCACATGATAAGGAGAGAGAAAGGTTTTCTGGGATTGTTTTGTAGGAGGAAACGACGTCGGATAAGGGATTCTTCGATGCTGCGGCGGCGGCGAGGGGAGTTTTGTTGGAGTGGGTTAAAGGGTGGTGGTGGTGGTGGTGGTAGGGTTTAGGCAGGGTTTTTGGGAAGGGGGAAGAGGAAGGTTTGTTGAAGAGAGAAAGCTTCGGAGCTGTAGCTGCGGAGGAAGCAGCGGCGGCGGCGGTAGTTGTGGCGGCGGCGGACATGTCGGACTGAGTAACAGAGAGAGTATAGATGAAAAGGGATGGCGCTGAGGAGGTGTGGACTGAATAGCCAAAAGGAAAGGGCTAGGTTTGGTCCTTTTTGTGTTGGGGCGTGGAGATGGACTTTGGTCGAGACTAAAAAGTGACAGTGAGAGTATGACTTTTTTTTTAAATTTTTTTTTTTAAAGGAAATAATATCATTAGTAATAGATATTAGGATATAGGGAGGTGGAATTCCAATGGATTCACTACCCTTTGAAATAGGAAAATTCTGATATGGACCAAGGTCACTGGTAGGGTCCTGGTCCATTTGGCTGTTATTAAGCCACGTCGCCCCCTCTTCCAATTTTTTTTTTCTTTCTCAGTCACATTTAAAATACAAAAAAGATAGTTCTAATATGGACACAGTTAAAAGTAAAAATTGTCTCTCTCCTCATTTTATAGTGATGTGACAAATTTGTATAATTTTTTTACTTTTAATTGTGTCCATATCAGAACTATCTTTTTTGTATTTTAACTGTTACTGAGAGAATTTTTTTTTTTTTGGGAAAAGGGGGCGACGTGGCTTAATAACAGCCAAGTGGACCAGGGCCCTACTAGTGGCCCTGGTCCATATCAGAATTATCCTTTGAAATAAGGCATCAAGTCTTAGGAAAATCCTAGCTAACCAATGAGTAAGAAAATTACAAAACTTGCGGTCATCAAAAAATCTAGAGAGGATGACTTATATAATTGATATTTTGACTTATAAATAATTTATTTTATTAAATTTTATTATACACTTTAAACTATTTATATATTATAAAATAGTGGCAGTGCATCATACTCTCTCCGTTCTCATTTAATTGTCGTTTGGAAGATTGATAGGTATCCAAATTAATTGTCGTTTAAGGCTCTTTTATTAGTTGTCAACAATTTATTTCAATTATACCCTTGACATTTCTTTTATTTGTCGTCTCTATCATTCCTATGTTTTTCTTTCTTTTATTATGCTATAGAAGTGAGAGAGAGAGAGGGGGGGTAATATTGAAACTTTCGGTAAAAATAATAAATTTTTTAATTTTATAAAATTGTCTAAAGAGTTTTATATTTAGGAATGAAGGGAGTAATTCACAAGTTGATATTGGTCGGTCTCTTTTACCGAAGTCTCAAAGTCTTGATTCTATGCATTATGCCTACTCTCAATTTGGAATTCCGGATATGATGCTAAATAAGTAGTATGTTGGCACATAAAAAAATCAATCATTAAATAAATTATGGTGCGCAAACGTTTGCATATGGAAATAACATTTATTTTGCACTAAATATTTAAATACATCCCCTTCTTTTTTGCAGTTTGAATTTTTTGCGGAATAATTTTTTTCAATATATACGGAACACTTCAAAATATATGTTATGAGACTCAAAATATGTGTTCCACGCGTTAAAAACAAAACCGATATTCTGAGGCTTAAAATAAGTGTTCGTTTTAAATCAATTTTATCCGTCAAAATTTTAATTCAACGAACGAGGTAAATTCCGTACGTGAAGAATTTATCTCATTTCGCAGTGAAGTCGTGACATCTGTTTTGTGCTATGAAAAAATTGAATCTTTAAATACATCCACTCTTTCTTGTACTACGAAAAAGGAAGAAAAGTTGGCTACTCGTTAATTCGATAACATAGGGTTCAATATTCATTTTGAAATTTCAACTCTCTTCATAACTATCAATATAGTTTTCTTTAACCCAAAAAGAAAAGAAAATAATGTTCACCAAAACAAAGCATAAATATCAAAATAGTAACACTACTACTACCATGATGATAAATTTCTCAATATTTATTTGTATGTTGAACTCTTTAGCATACAGAGTTGCTGAATTTCATGAATTTATGAAAGAATAGGATACCAACACTTGGACAAGTGTACTTGGATGCTAGGAAGTCTTTCGAGGAATCTAAAAAGAGATAAGAAATGAAACATGATATTGATAGCTCACTTTGAGATTCGTGGTCGATGCTGAATATAAAAAATTAAATACAAAATATTTTTTTTTGCTGTAAAATAAAAAATATTGACGGTTTAATTTTTTTAAATAAATAAATATTATGATTTTGTAATATTTGTTGCGTAAAACATATGGTAAATAATTTATGATTCAGAAGAGAACACATAATATATAGAATTTAACATCCATTTAAAAATTTATAACACTTATTAAAATGTGTATAGTATATAATTATTTTTTTTTGCGTTATACACTGTAGCCGGTACTTTGAGATACCGGTATCTGAAAGTGAAGGGGCAACTATTAGCACTGTCAAACGGGCCACTAGCCATGACCAGGCCTCGTGGTCAGCGTTTTTGGACGGATTTGGACCAAGCTATTAATGGTCCGTTTAAATGCGGGCCATTTTAGCCCGCTCCGTTTGGACCACGGACCAAGGCAGACCGGACCGGACCGGACCTGGACCAACCCGGACAAAAAATTAATATAAAAAATATATATTTTTTAAAGTTTTACTTCTCATTTTTTCAATTTGTTTTACAAATGTTTTCAAAAATAAACAACAAAACTTAATTTTTAAGCTTTATATTCTTTTTTTTTTCAATTTTTAAAAATAAAAATAAAAAAGTCATTTTTAAGCTTTATTTTCTTTTTTTAAAATTTATTTTTTAAAAGTAATTTGGTCCGCGGACCGGTCCGTTAACCCGCGGATTTCTTATGGACGGGTATGGACTAACATTTTCTTGGTCCGCAAAAATTGGTCCAAATTCGCTCCGATCCGTTTTAGGGTAATCCGCGACGGACCGGACCGGAGCGGGTTGGCCCGTTTGACAGTGCTAGCAACTATACCAGGCCAAAGGAATTGGCCAACAAACATAAGGAAGAAACACTTGTACAATAAACTCTTGAAACTAGACCATAAACTCCTGAGAAAATTTATTTTGGTAGGTGACTAAATTTAAAAATTATATTTAAATTAATTAATACAATACACGTAGGCCAAAAAGTCAATTCTCTTTCCTACGTGTTAGGAACGGATTTACATGGTGGTCAAAGTATGCCTAGGACCACCCAAGATCAGTGGTGTAATTGTATCACTTATATGTGTTGTGATTCATATAATATTTTGAATAATATTTTAGACTTTAGTCTTCATGTTTCAGTCTCATAAAACAAGCTCTAATATTGTCAAAGTTTGATCGTACTCACCAACTCAAATGATGGGTTTGATTTGTGTGATAGTTTATAATTTTTAGTCCGTTAAAAAAATCTATATTTAAGTTTTCTAACTATAACTATTTTTTTTCCTTTTTCTTAATGCGCACTATGACAATTAAGAACAAAATGCTAATAATAATAAGTGGTTAGAATCCTGTGTATGATTTTTAGTGACATTAACATTAAACTGCTAATTTCCATTTCTATCTACAAAGAAAAAACTAACCAAATTATTTATTTGAGGAGAAGAACTCCACAATTGAGAGCACTATGCACATTCACACATACCTGAGCTTATTTGTTTTGTGTAACTATTATTTTAGTATTGACATTTGTTAGAAATTTAATTCTCACTATTTCAATAGTGTTGAGAGAATGTACGATTTGTCTGGGATTCTCTCAATATCACACGTCGAGAGTTTGCAAAGTAGTATGGGATGATTTTTTTTTTGTAAAGTTGGCCTATATGGTATTAGTGTTAAATGTTCACACCAGCAGCCTAGGTTCAATTCTCCTATGCAGCGTTTTTTCAGAGTGTCAAGATGGATAATAATTTTTCCAAGTTGAGGAAGATACAATTGCCCTGAATTAGAATCACACATTTACTTTTGAGTTGTAATTTAAACTATCGTTTGATTATGTAATATTGGTATACTTTTGCCGATAATCGTTTTCTTTTATATTTTAAATTGTTGACGGACCACTCTAATTTTCAATCCTGAATCCGCCCCTACTACATGTATTGTATTCATTGATTTTAATGTAAGTTTTAAATTTACTCACCTACCAAAATAAAACTCCTCTAAACTCCTACCCACTGGAATACCAATTCAGTCATTTTACAGCGCCATATGAAAGCTAGGGGTGAGCACCGAATTCGAATTGGCCAATTCGGTCAATTGAATTCGGTTTTTTCATTTTTTCATACCTCAAAAAATCGACCGAATTCGAAACCGAATTCGATTTCACCGAATTCGATTTGGCCGAATTGGTGAATTCGGAATTCGGTGCCGACCGAATTGGCCGAATTGGAGGGTATATTTTTATTATATAATATATTTAATTATATAATATTTAATTATATAATAATAATATTTAATTATTAAAAATTCAATAATAATATTTAATTATACATATATAATTATATAATAATAATATTTAATTATTAAAAAAATCGAATTCGAATTCGGCACACCAAATTCAAAATTAGTCAAACCGAATTCGTCCCAAATTCGACCAATTCCTTAGAGAAGGGATGTGCTGTGGTGCCGAATGGAAAAATATTCGGCACCTAAAGAATGGAGGTAAGCGAATGAAAATTTGACATGTGGAATAAAGTGACCTGCAATAGCAAGTTTTCAGGTTTTTAAAAAAAAAAATATATTAAATAAATAAAATGGACGAATAAGAACTTGCCACGTCATCCAGTCAATTAACCGGTTACCTGTCAAACAGGTCAACACACATTTGTTTACCAATTTTTTTTAGTATTAGTAATTTTTGTATTTTTAATGGTAAAATTATGACAAAATTTAGTAAATTTGAATAGATAAATAGTAAATGTTGAATTTTACTAGTTTATTTTATAATCTTACCATTTTTTCTTTGAAAGTTACTATTTTTATCATGAATATTCATATTATATAAAATAGTAAATTTAGACACAACAATGGTGAATTTAAGGACAAAAATAGTAATGTATTTTATAAAAATGGTAAATGTGCTGAAAATAAAACTTACTATTTTAAAATAAAATATATCAAATTAAATTATAATTTTACCATTTTTATGTCATTTGTAACCAATTGATAAAATGGTAAGTTTAGTGACAAATTTGGTAATTTTATTTACATTGTTTGTAACCTTTGTTAAATAAATTAGAAACTTATGTAAAGAATAAAAATCAATATATAAATATTCAAATTCAAACAAATCTTACCATTTTAATTTTAATTTTAATATTCCGTAAATTGGTAAAATTTACAAATAATTTGGTAGTTTTTAAAATAAAATTATGAATTTTATGAATTAGTGGAGTTATTTTTTTTTAAAGTATTATTGTTATAAGATTATTTTTTAATATTCATAAATCAAGAATATGAAGAAAAAAAAGAATTAACTTTAAAAGATAAAAGCATAAAACACTAAAAAAAAATTGCAACGGACTTCGTTCGACGCAACAAGTTTCGCCCTAAATAATAAAAAATTGCGATGAAAATTTCCGGTGACATTGAAAGTTGATGCAAAAATTGCGATGGAACAAGGGGAATTAATAAACATTAGTGGGTCATAAAAGCAAAATATAAGATTACATAGACTAAAACATAATTTTTAAAAATTAGTTCGTGACTTCCGATTTGAGTTATACCCGATATATTTTCTTCTACTCTGTCCAGTGAATGTGTCCTTTATTTTTATGTCCAACTAAATATTTAAAAATGCTAAGTGTGCAAAGTAGGACTTGTTTGCAATATAAATCATGTTTAGGGGGTTTACTTATTAATTTTAATTTTCTCTTTTAGCCCTCTAGATATTTCCCCCAATTCTTACTCCCTAATCTATCATTTTCACACTCCTCCTTCCTCCGTCCTTAATCCCGACGAAGCTCCCCCACCAACAACCTCACTGTCGCCCTCTAGTCGCCCTCTCCTTCTCCAGCGACAACCACCCTTAAATCTCTGTCGACTGCGCCTCCATCTCCATCCCGAGTAATGTAACTTTTACAACATTTCTTGTGTAATGTTAGAGTTACATGTAGGGAAGATGATTATAATTAACTAACATTGATGGTATTTTGATAGAATATCCATTAAAGATAAATAAGTAATTGACGTTATATAACTTGTACCAAACAAAGCTTATGTTATATTTTTATAATCGTAATAAGTGATCGATTAATAAAACTTTTGAATAACATTGTTTGTGTAAGGTTAACTTATAGAGATTGAAGAATATCCATTATAAAAAAACACTAACTTACATTGATATTATTTTGATAGAATATTCGTTAAATGCAAGTTTTACATCATGGCTATAATTAGCATAGATTATGCTTTGAAAATAAATTTCCAAATTAAAAATGTCTTTAAAAAACATGTTTCAAAAAAAACATTATTTGTTTTGGAGATAATGGGATTTGAACACGTGACCTCAAAAAATATTGAAACTCACCTCTTCTCACCACTAAGCAAGAAGGAATTTAGTTAACATATTTTATTACATTATAGAATGTAACATTGTTCAGCATGTGACCTCTAAAATATTGAAACTCACCACATCTCACCACTAAGCCAGAAGGAATTTAGTTAACAGTTTTGATTACATTATAGTATGTAACATTATTCAGACGAATAGAATTAAAAATTACGGAGAAAACGATACACGATGTTGTGGAGTAAATGTAGTAACATTTCTCTTCATCTAATGTGTCTTCCTTCTCTCCTACCGAGGATTTGACTTTGAGTGTCCCGAAAGCTTTTATACGTTTTTTTGCATAACACATCTGTCATATCATATCACTAATTTTTGCCATCAGATAATGTACTTTCACTAACATTTTTTTTATAAGTAACTTTCAGTTTTATATTGTGTCGGTTTCTTTACCATGAAGTATACAAAATATGTCTCATTGCAAAATATTATGTTGATCTCAATTTAAATTATTTAAACAAATTTATCATTTATAAATTGAACCATTTCTTACGAGATATATTTTTTTAAATTTATAAAATTACCTCAAATTTTTTTATTTTGTAGAAAAATAAAAATTTAGTTATTGTTAGAACACTATTTATTATAACATTTAGTCTAAACATTATGTGGTATAAAATAATTAACACTAAATATTATAACAATGATTAGATTACTTGTTATTATAAAATTAGAACTTGTGTTTGTCATAAGACACAATAATATAACACATAGACTAATAAAACACATGTTATAAAAAGTGAATATATGCAACAGAAACAACGATCCTCAATATTAAACATTATTTGGTAACATGCACTAATTTTGGGTGTTTGTTGGTTATCTTATAATTAAAATATATAGTATTGAAAAATATTTAATCCAAAGTATTATAAATTACTTATGAGTATATTAAACCTTTTATTATTTAGCAAAATTAAAATATTAAGCATGTTATTAATTTGCCTAATAAAAAAGAAAAAAATAATTGAAAATGCCGTATAAGAGAATTGAACAAATATCATTCCTATAACTTGTATTCTAGCCAAACAAAGAAATATACAATTTCTTAGGTACATTTTTTTCATCTAGTTTGTTAATGGATAGAGTCTTGTTAAATGAATGATGTTATACTACTCGTGATTTTTGCACCATAGTAGGATTTAGTTTCAAAACGACTTTTATTCCTGGATGCTTTCTGACTTGCCACTGAGAATTCAAAAAACTTCATTTATTAATGTAAAATTATTGTTGTGTGTTTGAAAATGATGTTTTTCAATCTTGGAATGTAAAGTGTTAGGAGTTTGGAAAGAGATTCGGAAAAAAAATGGCGACAAATTTAGTACTACTTGATAAAAGGATGTCGGGGAAGTTTTTATTAGTTGGTAAAAATATGTCGAAAAAATTTAGTGCAGCTATGTATCTAGATAGAGTAAGTATAGTAGGTCAAATATAATATATATATATATATATATATATATATATATATATATATATATATATATATGTGACAAAATCAGTGAAATATATAAAATAGTAGACTTGTCTTTTTAAAAGGTCAAACTGAGTTCTTATTCATTTTAGACATATTTTTTTTACTCCAAAAGCATTTTCCAATAGAAATATCATAATCATTTTGGAGAAGAAAAAAAAGAACACCAATTTAGTCATATGATGCGAATAGTATATACAACTTCATCTTTTAATTTTAAATTAAACTATCATAAGTATTTTGGAGAAGATAAAAAAAATAAAACCGCAGAGAAGGATGATGTGAAAGGAGTAGATCTTCGGATTTTTTAATTTTGTTTTTTTTAACAAGTGGAACAATGTAATTAGTCCAAACCTATTAATTTTCCATAGTTCAATAATATTTCACATATAATAATTCCAATTAAAATACTAGATTAAATCATATAAGATTCAAAGTCTATTTTCAATAATTATTACAAATATGAATCTTTATCATATAAAATACACATAAGTTTTACTATGGATATTTATTTTATACAATGAATTAATCTCGATTAACTTTTTTTTAGCGAGTTCTTCTTTTCTCTTTTAAAGCTAATTCTTTTTTTTTATTTATATTAATTTAGGAATATTAAATAATATTTTTTCTCATTATCGTTAAAAAAAAGTATTCTTATTCTTATAAAAAGAAAATAATCTTGTAACTCATATTCTTGATTTATGAATATTAAAAATAATCTTGTAACAATAATACTTTAAAAAATAAAATAACTCCACTAATTCATAAAATTCATAATTTTATTTTAAAAACTACCAAATTATTTGTAAATTTTACCAATTTACAGAATATTAAAATTCAAATTAAAATGGTAAGATTTGTTTGAATTTGAATATTTATATATTGATTTTTATTCTTTACATAAGTTTCTAATTTATTTAACAAAGGTTACAAACAATGTAAATAAAATTACCGAATTTGTCACTAAACTTACCATTTTATCAATTGGTTACAAATGACATAAAAATGGTAAAATTATAATTTAATTTGATATATATATATTTTTAAATAGTAAGTTTTATTTTCACCTCATTTACCATTTTTATAAAATACATTACTATTTTTGTCCTTAAATTCACCATTGTTGTGTCTAAATTTACTATTTTATATAATATGAATATTCATGATAAAAATAGTAACTTTCAAAGAAAAAATGGTAAGATTATAAAATAAACTAGTAAAATTCAACATTTACTATTTATCTATTCAAATTTACCAAATTTTGTCATAATTTTACCATTAAAAATACAAAAATTACTAATACTAAAAAAAATTGGTAAACAAAAGTGTGTTGACTTGTTTGACGAGTGTAACCGATCAATTGACTGGATGACGTGGCAAGTTCTTATTCGTCCAATTTATTTATTTAATATTTTTTTTTAAAAAAAACCTGAAAACCTGCTATTGCAGGTCACTTTGTTCCACATGTCAAATTTTCATTCGTTTACCTCCATTCTTTAGGTGCCGAATATTTTTCCATTCGGCACCACAGCACTTTCCTTTAGAGAATATTGGGTATGGATCATTGTCTCATTTTCTATCTCGTCCTCTATCTCATCTGTGGCACATTCTCCTTTAGGATTATATTATTTCTTTTAAATTATAAATTTAACAGGCACATGGAAACTCGTTGATAATACGACAAGAGATGTGGCACAAAATGAGATAAAAGATAATGTGAGGCACAGAATATTGTTGCAGGATTAAGCCAGAGTATACAAGTAGGAAAAATAGTTCACTTTGCAGCAAAATATAGTCTTTCTGTTGGGAAATAGGGCCTTATCCAACCGGTAAGAATCTTCTATCCCCGTTGGGTATTTAATTCCCTGTACTACTAATAAGAAATTGATATATGTTAATTTTTTAATTAAAAAAATTAAAATCTAAAAAAAAAATAGTGGAACCTGTAAAGGAAACGTAAACACATGCCAATTATTTATTTATGGGATATAAAACGGGACACAAAATGGAGACAAGTTATTTTTTACCTTATCTTACTGCCTCAAATGCATCTATCTGAAATAAACTAAGCCAATTTAGCATTAAAACCAGGAAATGCTCTTACTACAAAAAGAAACCTAAAGCCTAGAATTTTCTGTTAATGAAAGCCAAGGCAGAACAGGACAGGTGTATTCATTAGTTTTGTGTTAGAAAACAAGGTTTTATACTTCCATTCTTACATTTGTGAATCCAAAAATCTCCAAGTTATAATTCAATATAATTTTGGGAAAGAAATACAGATAAGTACATCGAAATTAAAATGAAACTTAATAAGTGAATATCCCGTTCCATAATAAAAATCTTTCTAGTCTATTCACCTCTTTTTAAAATATATTTCAATTTTCAACTTTTAAAGATGTTTTTCTATGATTACCCCAACTGCATAATTTAGCTAAATATTCATGTGGTGTAAGAATAATCGAAGCAATAAAAGCACTAATAACGTAAAGGTTTTTAATTGTCATAGAGAAAAGATTAATGGCTCAAAGAATCAATTATAATTGGTTATAAAATACCTTTGATCCCTTATTTTTAATGGATTTTACTGTATTTTTTACACTTACGTTATAATAGACTATAAACTACTTTTGCCTCATGTTTTTATAACGAATTTCATGGTATTTTATAATTTTACCTCAAATTATAGTCAATTATAGACAATTATTTGAGTCACCTCGCACTACTCATTATCATATTCAACCATTTAAGAGACCTTATAAGGCAAATTGGGGCTACATATCCAAAACAATTTCTGTTTTATGGTCTAAGTCCACAAATATTGTTTTAATAATTCTCAGTACCAAAACAATTTATATTTAATGGTATATGTCATTCGTCTATATTTCAATCAATAAATTGTTAATTTAAAATTTGGATATGATAAACCCTGAAATTTGGATCTAAGAGGAACCATTTCCAAATCGACAGCAAGGAGAATTAACCCGGCCCGATCATATTAGGGACCACCACACCGCACGCTATAAGAGCCCAAAAAAACCCCTTTCACGCACAAACACAAACACACAAAAGAGTGTGCGAGAGAAATTTAGGACTTTGAATAAGAAGAAGAGATCTCGAGGTTCGCCTGAGTAATTCATTCTTCTAATTCTTTGAGATTCGATTCGATCTCTGTTTCAGACGGAAATGGCCCCTCCACCTGGACTTTACTCCGGAAAAAGCACTCTCGCTTTGGTATAAAACCCTAACTTTTTTCACAGATTTAATGTGGTTTGAATTGATATAGATTGTTTGATTTTCTGATAATTGTGATTGTGGTTGTAATTGGCAGGTGGCTCGTGCATCAGCTTTTACGTTTGGGCTCGTGTATGGAAACATGAAGCTTAAGTATCTCAGGGTAATTACTATAATTTCTGTTTTCAAAGTTCGGATTTTATTTATTTATTTATTTGTATTTTTTTTTTTTGCTTGAGCATTGTGAGTGTGGTTACGGATTTTGATCGGATTAGCTGTGTAGATCAGAGGTCCTTATTTGGTTTTTGTATGTACATTGGGCATTTATGTGTCGATTTTATTTGACTGATACAGATATGTTAGTAATTCTACTAAGTACACATGTAGATGAAGATCACTATGCGCTGGAAGTGACCTTATACTTCCTCGTTTGGGATTAACTCTCACTTACACATGGAGTACTTTTTTGGTATTTTGGTTTCTAAATAGCCGTCATATTAGAAGATCAAGAGAGTATTGAATGACTTTTTTTTCTTCCAAATTAACGCCTATTCTAGTAGTAGGGAGTAAATGCTAGGAGTTAAATTTTGAGTTACCAAGAGAAGGGTTATTGTCTATTTATTATTGAATGTTGGTGATCCTATCATTTCCTTAATCCAAGAGTTCACTGTCCTAGAGTGATAATTAATTTCGAACAGATAGAGTATGGTTGAAGTAATGTATTCGAATATTTCATTTTTGAGAAAACACAAAAATGTAGAAGTAGCTTCTCCTAGTATGATACATGTATGTTTTAATTTTTGAGAAAACACAAGAAGCTAGGACTTCACCGGTGTCACTTGACAGGGGTTCAGCATCATTAAATCAATTCCATTACACGTAGCCTTATTTTTAAGTAGAACTAATGGAGATAGAGGCTAGAATTTTGCTCCATTCAGTCGTCAGGTTTACTCAATGATTTCTCCATATAATTGTCGAAGAACTCCTTTATAATTGTTTATCAAATTTATACTTTTGCTTTTGATGTACTCCTCCTATACCCTGAGAGTCAGTCTCCCTTTTTGGCTATCTTGGCTTGTTTGATTTTTGCCTCTCGTTCTAAGGACAAGATTGTTGTTTCAGTTTGGGGTTTAGGACATTGATGGGAGAATATTTTTCTGTGTTTCTGGCTCATCTTTTTTACTGGGTTAGTTGATGCCAAGAAACCTATATGACTAAAATATCTAGATTTTCCCTATAGATTTCATAAATATATCATGGAACCAATTTTATTTGTAGTTGCACTTGCCGTTTGGAGAAGTTATTTTTCATGGTTGCTTTATAGTATATTGAAAGTTACCTTGTCATCTAGGTGATTTCCTGTATATTTTCAGGGAAGAGATTCTCTTTTGCAGGCTGTGGGGATGTAGCTTCACCATTTTGTCAGTGTAATTTTTGGTCTCTCATTAACTTGATAAGTTAAGAATCCAACACTTTATTGACTTGCATAACACAGACAAAGTGAATGCCTTTGTTAAATTTCAACTTCAGTAACAAGGACTAATGACAATAGAGGACATGCAAACCTGGTTGTGTATTATTGCTGACATGCGACTAATTGCTTTTGGACATTTAAATTTACTTATGAAATGAATTTCTGTTGTGTACCGTATAATGTTTTGCTCGTCTGTCTTGAGTTTTTGGCACATCTTCACAATGGTGGCTAGTGCTGGAAAATTGGAAATAATTAGTTTTCTTGTAGGACAGTGTTCACCTCTTTGTCATGTGCTTCTCTATGGTTTATTTTAACACCATGCAGATATAAGTACTCGTACAACTTTTCTCATTCATTACTCTATTGTGTACTCCAGGCAAAGGCCAAGTCTCACAAGAAAGCTGAAGCCAAGGGACATCATTGATGTGCTGGAGCTGCGGTTTTGTCAGCTGATATAAATAATTAATGGTCGTGAAAGGATATGGAACGTATAGGACCATCATTTTGTACTTTTTTTTTTAACTGTTTTGTTTAATATTCTTTTCAAGAGCTCTGCTTTTTAACCACTATGATGGCGGTTTAAGTTCTATATCCAACAAAACATGGGGAATTTGAATGTTTTGAGGGTCTACTAGAGAAATGATTTTTCATCACTTCAAAGTGCACAAGGAATCATTTCCATGATTCTGAACTTTCATCTCTTGCAAGTTTTGGTTCTTGGTATGATCTTGTTGAACTTTCTATACAAAACCATTATTCCTTTTTTTGACTCTATTCTGTGACTCTTGTTTCCTTGTCAGCATGGATACAGAGGGAACTGTATACCATCCAATGGTTCTGGAGAAACTATCTGATGGTCCTGCGGAAACTATATCATCTATTAATGCCAGTACTTTTTTTTAATGTTGCCAAATTCTGTTAATGCAAGTTCTCATTTTATGGCCTTGGAATAGTTAATAAAAACAACAATGGTCTCTTCCATTCCATAATTTACAGCGTGTTATGTCAGGCTAAAATATGTTCATCTTCAGATCTTTTTAGACCCTGAGCGTTCTCATTTCATAAGCTATAACATTGATAATACAGAAAGAGAATGTGAACATATCTAAAACGAAGAAAGACCGAGTTGATCCTGCACAAAGTCATAACTAGAGATCTTCAGAAGACGCAAGCAGGTTGTAATACCTCCCCCAACTCCGTGTGGATGAATGTCCTAATCCTACCGACAAGGTGCACCTTTCTTAGGGTTTCAACACCCAATGGAACCCGAGTGATATCTACAACATGAAGAGAAACAATGCATCAGTTTAGGAACAGTTGCAGTCTTTTGGTATGGCACATTTCCCTCTGAAGTGACAAGTACGCTGCATAATAGTAAAAGATGTTTTAATGTACAGTCTTCGGAAAACTGACCAACTAATTATCCAATTGCAGGTTACTTGTCATTCAGCATTTAGATAACTTAGTGTTGCAATCAAGAAATCCACACAACAAGAAACAAGAATACAGATCATGCATATACGAGAAGAATGCTCAGTCATGCCGAACAAGCTATGTAGGATTAGATAGAAGACTTACCATTCAAGGAGCAAAATAACACTCAATCTTGCATATAGTCATTTACGAAAGCTTGAGTGAGAAAACTACTTCACATAGTAAATTCCTTCTTCGTCGAGGTCATCCTCATCCCAGTCCCCATCATTTTTGTTCTCATCTGAGGACTGGAATTGATTGCTCACTTGACTTTTAGTCATCTTTTCTTCATTCTCTTCCTTTAGTTTGTCTAGTATAGCAATAACCTGAAATGGAAATTATACAGACACTGAGCATCAAAAGATGGGTAGTATAGAGTTCTAAGAAACATAGACGATGAGAAGATGTGCAAAAATTCATGAAATTTGACAATTTTCTTAGCAAGACATGTGATGAGCAACTTTAAGCCGTCTAGCCTGCATCAACTGCTACTTCATGCAAATAACATAGTTGCAATAATGTACAAATAGGTCTAGGATCAGATATATCACTCCACCGAAATAAATAAACTTGTTCAATTTCAAATGATTAGCAAACTCCGAACTTAAATTATATCTTGCACTAGCTGCCAAGGTCAGGTTTGAATTTGCAGCTAATAATGACTAGCCAAATTATTATGTGCCCCCCACCCCAAAAAAAACACCAAACTCGTATCAAGGCTGTCAAACACCCAAACAAGAAACGAAATGGGGAGGCCCTGTGACTCTCTCAGGAACCAGATCCACAAAAAGTAAAAGCGGTGGGTGAAGAAATTCAAACCCAGCATTTGGCATATATCATCCAGTACTTCCTTCTTTTTTTAGCCCTAAGATATAAAGCTGTCTATCCAAGTTTTTGCATTGCTCTAAACAGACTACAAAAGTTGTGTAAATTGACATAACTGATAGCTTATCTAAGAAAACTGTTCAAAAGTTTTCTCAAAGAAATTGATGAAATACTGATATCATACCAGTTGCTAACGGCATATAAAAAGGTATTAGGCATATCCTCAGGGATGGCCAATGAATGGGAATGGTTTATCTACCAGATGGGTGTAAGCGGTTGCTTCTCTTGTCAAGACCAACTTGCCCAAAGCACAGTTTTCATTAACATTGTAATAGAAAACCTATATCTATACTCAACATGCTCACTGACATCAGGAGATTATTATTATTTTTTTTGTTCCTGGATGAAAAATATTTTTCCTTTTTGACATCTTCTCATATAAGCAGAACATCAATACAGAAAATGTGGTATCAACTAAGTAACAGAAATGAATGGAAAAATTACTGACCCTGCTTCCTCGTTCTAGAGATTCATCTTCGATAAAGCGAATTTCAGGAGTCAGCCGCAACTTCATGCGCCTTCCAAGCTCACCGCGGACATATTTAGCTTTTGACTTCAATCCAGAAATCGCAACCTCCTTCCCTCTTTCATCGCCAAAAACTGATACATAGACCTTCACAACCTACAGTAATAGGTAGATTCCTTAAAACATAACAAAATGACTTTCTTAAGATGAATAGCATTATACTCAAAACTTCTAGATTCTTTTAGTTTGATTAGTCCTGGAACAATACTGAAGCAACAAGACATCCAATTCAGTTATCATTTGTACAATTCAATCCAGACATTCCCATATGCAGCAAGAAATTCTCTCTTCTAAAAAAGCAATAAAGTAGTTAGAATTTTTAACAACCATAAGTTGGATATGTATAACAGTAGCACGCAAAGTAATAGCTCGCACGCAAAGAATGCCAATAAGGTAATGACAACAGTAGCACTTTTCGACTTAATTAAATTCAGCAAAGAATGTTAATTTCTAGCCTTAGTTTATCCATTGTTCAGATGATTACATAAAGTCAGCAATTACATATTACAGCCTACATATTACAAAAAGAAAAGCCTGCCTGTATTATGTGGAAGACTTTGTACAATTTTTTCTTTAAGTTATACTCCTTTAGACCAAAATTGAATATCCAATTTCTGTTTTAGTTTGTTTCAAAATGAATGTCCACATTTTCAAATGGTTGTATTTTCTCCTCAAACTACCAAAACTATCCTTGTATGTTTAAGATTATTGTTGTAACTTACTCGTAGTTAAACTATTCTTATTAATTCTTGTGCATGTCAAATATGAACATTCAAATTTGGGGAAGAAGAGAGTACTAACACTATTCCATAATATAAGCCAATATAAGCCGGACATGTAGCAAAAATTAAGGAAGCAAAAACACTATCATTATTACTCTCTTAAATTAGTGGTATACAAGTCATATTTAAAGAGAGTAATATTTATATTTTTACTAACAAAATATCTTTCTTTTTTGCTTACTTCATTTTCGCTACATGTCCTACCCGACTTATATTATAGAATGGAGGGAGTATTACTTAGCCAAAGAAATCAAAAGAAAATCACTCATAATTGAAATGCTTGAATAATAGCTAGGGCAAAAAAAGCAAAAGCAGGAACACAAAAAATCGAATAAATCAAAATTTCACCTGCAAATCAGCGGAGACTTCAACATCACTAATGGTAGTTAACGAAGACAAATAACGATCAGCTCCGAGAGCAGCTTCAGGTAAAATAGCAAATTGCAAAACCTTATCAGTGAGCAACATATCAGAAAGCTCTCTCCTTATTTGTTTTGCAACCATTTTCACTCTCCGTGGATTCGCCATACACTTTATTGTGCATCTTCTTCCCCAAAATCTCTCACCATATTTCACGGCGGGGATTTCAATTGCCGCCGGTTGCCGGAGAGTGATGGAAGACTTTGCCGCCAAAATTGGCGGCGGTGATTTTGGAAAAGTCGGATTTGGACATGTTGTGATGGTTGATGGATGATGAATAAGAAGATGCGACATTAGAGTTGGGGGACTATTTGGGAATTTTGGTTTTTCTGTTGGTGGGAAGAGTGTGGAGTTGCAGAGAAGAGAAGCGAGGGAAGAAATCTAGATTATCCGTTTTCAGGTGCGGGGCAATTATGTACTTTTGATCATTGTTTGCCGGTGAGATGACCATCCAGCTCTGGTGTGGATTAGGTGTTTGTCCGAACTGCAGAACAAGTGACTACTGTCGGATTCTCAATTTCACTCTTGATAAGTCGACTAAAAAACACGTATTTTTTTAGAAAAAAACTTAGCTTTCAAATTTGACATTCGATGGTCGAAATTTGTTTACCCATTTTGCACTAAAACTGTGATTGATAAGAAAATTTTAGGTGAGATTTCTTTGGTGAATCGATATCCACCACGGCTCCAACGCAAAACGGGAAAAGTTTCGCACGTGCGGAATTTTTGTCGTCCGTATGATTAAAATTTTGACGATTACAATTTATTTAAAAAAATATCTATTCTTAGATTTTGATAACACATGTTCGCGCGAACACCTATTTTTAAGCTAAAAACACTTATTTTAATGTGTTTCGTATATATTGAAAAAAATGTTTCGCATAGGAGATGCAGTAGATTACGGTGCAGAGTAACGTGTAATCTGTCATTTGCGGCAGTTAAGAGCTACACTAGCAGAATGAATTTTGAATAAAAATTGGGCTAGTTTTGGGCTAATGGGTTGAACTGGCATTGCAAATAACGGGTTCCCCACTTTAGCTATTGGCCCTTTTAATCCAATTAGGAAAATGAAAATGTAGGACATTCCATGAATTTAGATGGAAGTGGAGGGAGTGTATTCATGTGAACGACCACACATTGAAATTTTATATTGATTTTTGTAGCTGACCTCAATTACTTGGGGATTAAGGTTTTTGTTGTTGTATTTAGATGGAAAATGATGTATTTTGATCCATTTCAGTATAGTTAATCATACAAAGCAAATTATATTTTTGAGATATATCATGTGATAGAGTTTATTGTGATAATAACTATGAATATTTAATAACTTCCTGCTCTTGATGGGCAGAATTTTTATCATAAGTTGCACTCAAGTATTATAGAGGAATAAAACTCAAAAAACATATTTTAATTAAAAATATTAGAGGTCTTACTATTGTGACTAAATTGAAGATTTGGCGCTAATGTAACGCCTCAATTAACTCCCTGTTTCCCCCATTTTTTCGTGGTTGTTTATGTGATGAACTGCTATAGTCTCAAATGTAAATTTTTACCGAAAGGTTCTCCAATATTTTTACACATTGGAGGGGGATCGTTTTCCCATTTATACAAATATGGTAGTTTCTTCTTTTATGCAATTTAGTAAGATAAAAGGAAAAATAACCCAGATGATCCTCAAACTATTTCTCAAAACACACTAAGGTCTTACAAGTATTTTGACTTCCTAATAGGTCTTATAACATTTTTTGCGTCTCTTAACTCGTCCCACCACCAATTTTCTGGTGGTTTCCGGCCAAAAAGGGTTCCGCCCCTTTCATGTGACACATCCTGAAGGGTAAAATTGTCCAAAATTTACCTATAAACACTATTCATCATCTTCCCCAAAATACATTCAAGAATCTACAATAACAATCCTTACATACCACCCTTACAAGCTAGTAAAAAACTATTCATCATATTCCCCAACTACCAATTTTCATGAATTACAACATAAGAAATTGAATTGCAAATAAACCCACCATTTCTATGGATCCAAAAAAACCAAACTTGTAATGAAGTTTGATAGTTGACGATAGTGTTTATACTTTTTGGATTATGTGATGTTTTGTGTGTCCTTGATTTCTTGTTTTTTTTGGAGGTGAGTTTTTAGAAATCATATGTAACAATTTTTTAATGCAGTTTATAGTCTGATGCATATAGCTTTAGGAGAATAAGTGAGGCAGTGTCATGATATCCAAATTTAGTTTTGGTGTTCATGTTATAATGTAAATTGGGGAAGATGATGAATAAATTTTACTAATTTGTAAGGGTTGTATTGTAGATTCTTCTTGAATGTATTTTGGGGAAGATGATGGATAGTGTTTACATGCACATTTTGGACAATTTTGCCCTTCAGGATGTGTCACGTGAAATGGGTATGACCATTTTTTTTGCCGGAAATCACCAGGAAAACTAGTGGTGGGACGAGTTAAGAAACGCGAAAAAATGTTATAGGATCTATCAGGAAGTCAAAATACTTATAGGACTTTAGTGTGTCTGGATAAATAGTTTGAGGATTATCTAGATCATTTTCCCCAAGACAAACTATCATTATAACTACTTAATTTAAACTAGATAATGTAATTTCATCGCTACATTTAGTGCAAAACCATTTTATTAAAAAGACATTCCAATACAAAATTAGAAGTTCAAGAAACTCATCAACAAGATGTTGCTAACTGATCCAAGGTTGGCTAGCCCAGTGGGGCGCCTGCCTACCCGCAACCTCTCGGTTGCGGGTTTGATACCCGCCTCCCCCGTGAGGTTTAATAATCCGCCCTTCTTGTGCTCTTCCTATGGGGCTGCAAAAAGATGTTGCTAACTGAAAATCTAATAAACAAGATCTTGGAGTGAAAAGTTTAGGTCAATAAAGAAGAACGAAATAAATAAATAAAAAGACTAATAAACAAGTACTACTACTGACCTAAAAAAAAAAAAGTACTACTACTGACGTACGATTTCAGTTGTTACGTTAACAATCTCCACCAAATCCCATGTTGAATATAGTATTAGGAAGTACTATAATTAAATATAGGTAAATGATAATTTAATAAAAATGAACAAAACAATTAAAGGGATATTATTGGATGAGTCTCAGTGTGAGATGTCTGGTATGAGTCTAAAATTCAAACCAAATACTTTATGGATTAATTTTTTATATTTCTTTCTCATACTCAATCCAAGAAAATTTGAGTATCAATTTAAATCTCAAACTCAAAACAGACACAATTCAAATACACTTGAACAATAATTTTTCAAGTTTCTGAGTCAGCAGAAGTTATGTGCTTTGTTAATTCAGCAATCAGTGATATGTGTCATCATGCAAAGACTAACATGGCTTAACTATAATTTTTATTTTTATTTTTTGAAAGAAAAAAAAAATACAACAGGAATAAAATATTCTCAATTGGCTTCCAATATCTCTCTAAATTATGAAGGAATCCAGTAAATTCAAAATGTAACAGAAGAAGCCCAACCACTTTCTTTGTCATCATCAAACAAAACCGAGCTAGGACAATTAAATTAATTTAAGCGAAATAAAATGCACTTTATTAATAGCAGTACAATACAAACTACTATTAATATATTAGTATATTATAAGTATTGATGTTCACACTTTAAGCTTCCTATGCTCTTCAAAGCGGTCGGAATCCAGTGGGGCAAGTCTTGATTTGTTACCGAGAGGTCTCGAGTTCGACACTCTCCCCATACATGGAGCAAGCTTAATATGTCTCCTATTCTAGGGTTTTCTCCTCCTCCTATGAGGCAGTTCTCTCTCCCCGGCAATCGCCCAGTCGGACTTTAAAAAAAAAATAAGCCTCCTATGCTCCATCTATAATTTTTTTGAACCCTTTAGAAAATTATTGTGACAATTTTGCCCTTTTCTCATTCCACTTCTTTACTTCTCTATTTATTTATAAATGAGAAAGATTTTTTTCTTTTCTAACCAACTACGAAAGAAATTTCAATAATCTGTCGTTTGTCTCCTTATTTATCTTTTACTATTTATATTTCTTATTTCACATCTCTGCTATAATTTTTTTTTCCTATGTGATGGATTAAGCCCAGTGTATTCGGGGCAATCCCTAATTTTATTTTTCGTAGCAATTAGTACCCCCAATGGATCCGGGAATTGCATTGGTATGGCCCAACTTTAGTAGAATGGTCATGACATGGCATGTAAAAATGCGGGAGTAACATTTTTGGCGAGGACGGAAGTGGGGCTGACGTGGCACTTCCCAGACGTGCCTCGCCCACGTCAGCGCATGACGGAAGTCCCCGTGAACCATTTTTTTTTTTGATGTTTTATTTGATGAATTGTGACTTATCACTTTTTGTCTTTGTATATTTCTTTGTCTTTTTCTTCTTCTTTTTCTTCTTTTTTTCCTTTTGTTTTTTTTTTCTTTTTATGTTAATTTAAAATATATATATAAATAAATTAGTTTTCTACAATTGCGAGTCGAAAAAACTCTGAATCCTTTAGACATTATTTAATGTGTTTAAAATAATCATATTATATATATATATATATATTAGTTTTCTACAATTGCGAGTCGAAAAAACTCTTAATCCTTTAGACATTATTTAATGTGTTTAAAATAATCATATTACTACATTAAATAATGTCTAAAGTGATTCGAGCTTTTTTCAAACTGCAATCATAGAAAAAAACTAATATATATATATAAAAAGAAAACAAAAGATAAAGAAAAAAGAAAAAGACAAAGAAATAGACAAAGACAAAAAGTGATAGTCACAATTCATCAAACAAAACATCAAAAAAAAAAAAATGGTTCACGGCCGTCCTCGCCGACTTCCGTCCCTGCTCGACACGGCGTGGCGCGCGTCTGAAAGTCGCTGACGTCGGGCCGAGGGACGAGTATTCTCTCTTTTTGCACGCTACGTCATTACCATTGTAGTAAAAACGCGGCAGCGCACGTCAAAGCCCCAATGGATCCAACCGTCACCATGAAAGTTCTATTAATTTGAACTGTCAACCCATAACAAAAAGGGTACTTTTGTCAAAGAAAAGCAAGTTTGACTCCTATGGTTCTGAACTAATATTTCTATTTTGCTTGACACTGATAGTACAATTGCTAAGGAAAAATGACCCAGATGATCCTCAAACTATTTCTCAAAATACACAAAGGTCCTACAAATATTTTGACTTCCTAATAGGTCTTATAACATTTTTTGCTCTCTTAACTCGTTCCACCACCAGTTTCCTGGTGGTTTCCTGCCAAAATGGGTTCCGCCCCTTTCATGTGACACATCCTGAAGGGCAAAATTGTCCAAAATTTACCTATAAACACTATTCATCATCTTCCCCAAAATACATTTAAGAATCTACAATACAATCCTTACATACCACCCTTTCAAGCTAGTAAAAAACTATTCATCATATTCCCGAACTACCAAATTTCATGAATTACAACATAAGAAATTGAATTGCAAATAAACCCACCATTTCTATGGATCCAAAAAACACAAACTTGTAATGAAGTTTGGTAGTTGACGATAGTGTTTATACTTTTTGGATTATGTGATGTTTTGTGTGTCCTTGATTTCTTGTTTTTTTTGGGGTAAGTGATATGTAAAATCTATACTAGTAAGTGTACTAGGTCGATGTTGTAGTAGTCAAAGTCGATCCCACATAGAATAATGATTAATTAATTCCTAAGTAAATAATTCTACAATGTTCAAAAGCAAGTAAAATAAATCCGATGGTTGATGATGATTAAACTAAATTAATTAACTAACATAAAACAAATAACTTGAATAAGAAGTTTGATAAGAGAAAGATCTAAGGCACATGAATTCACTAAATTAACCAATATATTATCCTTACGAGATGTTATTCTAGAGTAAGTTTCATTAATCGATCGATTTCCAATTATATCTAATAACCTCTTTCAAGGCTTATCAAACCTATTCTCACGAATAAACCAACTATATGTCTATGTTGATTTTAACCCATAAAAATGCATTAAACATATGAAATCATAAAGATCGCACAAACCATACAAGTATATGTCTATCTTGCATGCAATGTATGTTCAAATTATTTAACCTAATTAACAAGGTCAGCTGTCGCAAATCTTCCAAGTTAATGTAAAGACAATTTGAGTGGTAGCTAATCACACAAAAGCATTAAGAACAATTATAAGAAATTAATTCCACAACACTAATCAAATAAAAAAATCAAGAGAATAACATATAAAATTAATCTAGCTACATCATGGCCTTAGAATAAATATTTAGCTCATACTAGAGAAAAATTCAATAACAAATTAAAACTTAGAATAATCTAATAATGACTTAATTTTCCTAAGACTATTAAAGAGTATTTATAGAACTAGAAACCTGTTAGCTTAAGGTAACTGACATATATTAAAACTCTCCACACTCCTTTAGAGTAGCTGATATAAAATACAACTCTTCAAGATTCTTTAAATTAGTTGAAGTACACCAGAACTCTTCTATTCCGTAAAGATATATCTTCAATTATAGCAGCTTCTTTCTTGTTCTGCAAGCTTGGTTCACTTTTACCCTTCAAAAGACTATTTTGCCCCTACAAATGCAAACACATAAAAGTGAGGATTATACCATTCTAAGCTCAAAACTCGATATGGGAATCGGGTAGCCCAAGTGGTAAGGCTACCCGAACACGGGGCGGAGGTCCCGTGTTCGATTCCTATATCTCCCCATAATGGGGCAAAATAATTTCTCCTCCTTATGAGGCTTATCTTCCCTCCCCAAGCATGGGGCATGTTTCAATCTTCCCTATCTAGGGTACTCTACGCTCTTCCCCTTCGGGCGCTCAAAAAGCTCAAAACTCGATATGTAAATACTTTTTGAAGCTTAAACTTACTATTAAATTAGAAGAAAATATAGATAAATTTACGAGTTATCAGTGAGTTTTTAGAAATCATATGTAATAATTTTTCAATGCAGTTTATAGTCTAATGCATATAGCTTTAGGAGAATAATTGAGGCAGTGTCATGGTATCCAAATTTAGTTTTGGTGTTCATGTTATAATGTAAATTGGGGAAGATATGAATAATATTTTACTGATTTGTAAGGGTTGTATTGTAGATTCTTATTGAATGTATTTTGGGGAAAATGATGGATAGTGTTTACATGCACATTTTGGACAATTTTGCCCTTCAGGATGTGTCACGTGAAATGGGCATGACCATTTTATGCAGAAACCACCAGGAAAACTGGTGGTGGGACGAGTTAAGAAACGCGAAAAATGTTATAGAATCTATTAGGAAGTCAAAATACTTATAGGACTTTAGTGTGTCTTGATAAATAGTTTGAGGATTATCTAGGTCATTTTCCCTAAGACAAACTATCATTATAACTACTTAATTTAAACTAGAGAATGTAAATTCATCGCTACATTTAGTGCAAAACCATTTTATTAAAAAGACGTTCCAATACAAAATTAGAAGTTCAAGAAACTCATCAACAAGACTAGGGGTGTCAATCGAGCTATGTGAGTTGAGCTTGGCATAACTCACGCTCAGCTCACATGAAAATTGAAAAGCCCAGTTCACGCTCAACCCGAAAAAGCTCATAAACCTTGAGCTCACACCAGGGGCGGATCCAGGATTCAAACACGGGGTATTCATTTCGTAATCCAAAAAAAAAAAAATTCGTTCTTGTTCAGGGTATTCATTGAGAGAATTGAACCCTAGACCTCTAGTATGAAAGTTGAAGTACTATACCATCTCTGCTATTTTCGTACTTGTTCAGGGTATATTGAATACCCTGAAGTACCTCTAAATCCGCCCCTGGCTCACACTCAACTCACATTTTAACACGAGCTTGAGCTTAGCTCATGAGCTCATTTATATTAGCCAAAAAAACGAAAATTCTGTCTCAAGAATAGTATAATACAATGAGCCTTAAAACTAAATTTGGACAATAATACAAATATACATAATACAATCAATGATATTTAATTCTTGTAGCAAAATAAACTAATAAAAAAATAACAAAAGAAACGGGGTCAAACTCACGCTCAACTAAATCTTTTTAAACTAAACGAAAAGGATAAAAAGATAAAAAGATAATAAAATAATACTTAATTCTTATATAAGTATTTTTTTTAATTATTATTATTATTGTTATTATATAATATTTTAATTATATTTATTCGGGTTCAAATTTTTTTCGGGCTGAGCGGGGTAAAGCTCACGCTCATCTCACATAAAAAGCGAGCTTGAATATTAAGCTCGCGCTCAACTCACGCTAACACCACCTCAACTCACGCTCATACTTTTTCCAGTTATGTGAGCCGGTTCGGGCAGTTGACACCCCTAAACAAGATGTTGCTAACTGAAAATCTAATAAACAAGATCTTGGAGTGAAAAGTTTAGGTCAATAAAGAAGAACGAAATAAATAAAAAGACTAATAAACAAGTACTACTACTGACGTACGATTTCAGTTGTTACTTTAACAATTTCCACCACATCTCATGTTGAATATAGTATTAGGAAGTACTATAATTAAATATAGGTAAATGATAATTTAATAATAATAAAAATGAACAAAACAATTAAAGGGATATTATTGGATGAGTCTCAGTATGAGATGTCTGGTATGAGTCTCAAATTCAAACCAAATACTTTCATGGATTAGTTTTTTATGTTTCTTTCTCATACTCAATCCAAAAAGATCTGAGTATCAATTTAAATCTCAAACTCAAAACAGACACAATCCAAATACACTTGAACAATAATTTTTCAAGCTTCTGAGTCAGCAGAAGTTATGTGCTTTGTTAATTCAGCAATCAGTGATATGTGTCATCATGCAAAGACTAACATTGCTTAAATATAATTTTTATTTTTATTTTTTTGAAAAAAAATACAACAGGAATAAAATCTTCTCAATTGGCTTCCAATATCTCTCTAAATTATGAAGGAATCCAGTAAATTCAAAATGTAACAGAAGAAGCCCAACCACTTTGTTTGTCATCATCAAACAATACAAACTACTATTACTATATTATAAGTATTGATGTTCACACTTTAAGCTTCCTATGCTCGTCAAAGAGGCCGCAACACAGTGGGGCAAGCCTCGATTCGTGAACGAGAGGTCCCGAGTTCTACACCCTCCCCATACATGGGACAAGCTTAATATGTCTCCCTTTCTAAGACTTTTTTTCTCCTCCTGTGAAGCAGTTTCATGGGGCTTATCCCACTGGGCTGCAGCCTCTTTGACCGAAAAGACTTTGTATACCA
The DNA here is from genome assembly GCA_026122235.1 of Vinca minor. Lineage (NCBI taxonomy): Eukaryota > Viridiplantae > Streptophyta > Magnoliopsida > Gentianales > Apocynaceae > Vinca > Vinca minor. The sequence goes on from JAOCZM010000291.1 coordinate 2,097,739, forward strand.
ATATAAAATTATTTAGAGATTTTATTCTTTAAAATTAATCTTTAAAGATCTTGCGTGCAATTTGTAAATTATTTAGGGACTATATTGACCAATTTTTTTACTTTAAAAGTACACATATTTGGGACGGACTTGCGGACCTATAGTCCCCCAAACGGGCAAAACACGACCAAAGCTGAAATTGAAACTGGATTCTGTTTTGGTATTTGAGGAAATGATTCTCATTTGTCATTAGCCCAATGTCAGCTTCGCACACATAAATTTGAGCCTTTGACCGAAAAATATATTGTTTTTTGTAAAAAAAAAGTTCATACAAAATTTTAAGATTATGAACAACTTTTAAGATTGTTTTTTGACTCATATGTATTGGATATATGAACAACTTTTTTGTTGGCAATAATTGGATATAACCTGTATAACAACTAAAAGATACAAAACTCCACAGCTGTTAGTGAACATGTGTTTATTAAAGAGAAACGTGTTTACAGAAATCTATTAGTAAACAATAAACATGTGTAAACTAAGGTAAAACAGGTGTTCACAAAAAATTGTTAGTCAACAATGAACAAGTGTTCACTAAATTACAGAAAAAGTTAGTAAACAATGAAAATGTGTTCATTAAGGAAAACATGTGTTTATAACAGAAAGATAAATCGAGGCTTGTGTTCGACACAATTTCCTTAAAACATGTTCGCCTCCTTCCGTATAAGTGTTGGAGTTTCATGAAGCGTATGTCTCTCATAATACGACAACGCATAACTTGTTTGCACAAAACAGCTCCACCGGCGAACTAGAACTAAGACTTCTTGATGAACACCAGAAGTTTTACAAAAGAGAGTATTTTAGAGAGGTTTTTGAAAATCAGTAGTATTTTCGAAGTATATGAGTAAGTGTTTAAAATCATTGGAAAGAGCCTCTATTTATAGGCTGATAGGAGTGAGTAGATACATTCAGGAGAATATATTGTACTGAATTCAAAGTTCTCTATTTAATACACAATTAAATTTTGTTCATCCTCATCTAATGAACCTACTATACCAGCATTAAAATGTGGGTCGATCAGAGTTTTGGTCCGGCATTCCAACCACTTAAGAAGGTATTTTCTCATTCAAATTACACTCCATTTCCAACACTTTTAAAATGATAATAAATTACTTCCATATTCAGCAAAAAAAAAAAAAAAGGATAAATTGTTTCTGCACCAAAACAAAATTTATCTTATTTAAATTGGTAAAATAACCCGTTAAAAGTTGGTTCGACTCGTGGGAAATACGCGAGCCCCTCCAAAAAGCCCAATAAACGTAGTTTGACTTTTCTTTTAACTGTTCAGTGCCCAGTGCTCTGTCCCCCACATGCCCCTTCCTCTTTTGGGCCTGGCCTCTCTAATTCAAAGTAATACTATTATTTTATTTTTAAAAAAACAGACACAATCTCGTAAATATCTCCAAGTAGATGGCCTTATTTGGAATTCTAGACGGACCTTGACCCAAGCACTAGAATCCTAGTGCAAATCAAACACAGTTTATATTCCCACTCACTTCTTTCTCCCCAACCTCTATCTCTATTCCTCTGCAGAAAAATCGGAAATTCTCTCTATTTTTTGTTGCCGGAGATGTCCACCGGAATCGAAAAATGTTACAAAATCAGCCGCATTGTTAGGATCCGGCAGATGCTCCGGCAATGGCGCAGAAAAGCAGCATCTTCATCATCGGTGGTGCCGCCGCGAATCACGCAAGGAGGAGGAAAAGTGCCGTCAGATGTGCCATCTGGACACGTTGCGATCTGCGTCGGAGTTAATCGGAAAAGGTATGTGGTGAGAGCGACTTTTTTGAATCATTCAATTTTTCAAAATATTCTCACTCAAGCAGAGGAAGAGTACGGCTTTGAAAATCCAGGTCCTCTAACCATTCCTTGTGAAGAGTCCTTGTTCGAAGAGATCCTCCAATTCGTTTCGCAAGCTGACTCAGCGAGTCGCTGTGTTAATCTCGATGATTTTCAGAGATGTCGGCACGTCAACCAGAGGAGCACTAATCTGGATATGTTTGTCGAATATCGGCCGTTGCTTAATGGTTATGCTGATAAAACAATATGTTGAGAAGAATGTTGACGGGTTGTGGAGTAGATCTAAATGAGTTACTCCGAACTAATCGTCCGAGTTTTATGCCCTAACTATTTTTTTCTATTTTTTTTTTTAAATTTTCAAATGGCGTTTTTTAAGCCTTTTAGGCGAAGCGAGTAGGATCTGTGGTCGGTGGATGTAATTGTTACTCCTCTGATGTATCCTCTGCTAGTGTTATTCCTAGTAGCTCTAAGGCGGAGATGGCGAAGACAGGTTGCTTTTTAACTCAACCGAGTCATCCCGAGTTAGATATCGCGGAAGGGGATGAATCATCTTTTTAACTTTGATTAGACTTAAATTTGATGGCTAATTTGACAAATTGTTGTTTTTTTCTTTTTTGAATGATTTGGCATAGTCATTGTTGGAAATTTTCCATTTTTCCTTTTCCTGGTCTATTTGATATTCCATCAAACAAGTAAATTACTTATATGAAATTAATTGCTTGGAGGAGTTACCATCTTCATTGGCCAATATGAAGAAATTTCATACACTCCAAATATTTGTGATGAAAATTTTACCATTTTTTTTTATGGACACAAATTTGTAAAATTCTCTAAAATAAATCGAGGCTCACAATTATTTTCTCGAATACTCTACTTTTTTCGAAATAAAAAATTGAATCAGATACACACAATTATTTTCTCGAATACCCTAATTTTTTCTTGTTAATGAATCTTTTCTCTTGGTAAAACATGTCCATGCATTTTACTTAGCAAAAAAAAAAATTCGGTTGCAATTTGGTTACTGTGCAACTTCCCTTTTCTCCGTATTTTTTTTGGAATAAAAAACTGATCCAAATACATCATAATTTATTGTGTTAATGAATATTTTCTCTCTGAAATGTATTTATGTTACAGTTTGATTACGGTGCAGATTCATTTTAATGACACGTTCAAAACAGAAACCAAATAGAAAAAGCGAAAAAAAAAAAAAAAAATCAAATATGCATTAAGCAATGGAAATAGGGATGGCAATACGGGCGTAGACCATGGTCTTTAGTTTCGTTTTCGCCTTCTCCATCCTCGGCATAGCTCCGCCATTCGGGATGGATGAGGATTCCATCCCCGGATTAGGCGAGGCCCATCCCCAACTGAGAAATAGCGGAGATTTGTTTCCTTCCAATTCATGGTTTTTGACAAGCTCCGACTAAAGAAATTATGTAAACTTTTGACAAAACTTTTCCAAATATACAACCTTTAGAAAAACACAGAATTTTAAACAAAAAAATATTTAATACATGCTAAACAAAATAACAATAGGTAAAAAGATACTAGTTTGCTCCCTAAAAACGATTCCTAAAAGTTTACAGGATAGATGAGTCTCCAAAGAGTTTGAGAATTCTAGGTGTCTTTACAATCATGACGTATTTGTTTTGTATTTTTAGATATTTTATTTGTTTTTCTATATATATTTAGTATTTTAGGTGGGAAAAACGCTGCGCGGTGGGGAGGGCCAGCCGTGGGGCCGAATATCTTCTCTCCAGCCCCAGTCCCGTCTCCAATAGCGGGACAAAATTCATCCCTACATCCACCCTACCTCCCTTTAAATTGGGAAATTCCCGCCCCAACTAAGATGTGCCGAGTCAGAGCTCTGTTTTAATTGAACCAATTGCCATCCCTAAATGGAAACTATGTGATGCAAGTATTTATTCTAAATATTCTCTTTCTTTAATTTTTCCCTAGAATATGAATATGAAGTTGAGTGCAGAATTAAAGATAGTGGGCTAGTGGTCCTTCAAGGAATTCCATCACTTGTGGCTCTAGTAAAGAATTTTTTCAGTGTTGAGATTAAATGATGAGTATAATTTTTTATCCCTTCAAAAGTATTCTTGTTAATATTATTAATGTTCATTACTCTTTTTGTTCCACTCTGAATGATATTGCTTGATTTAGAACCTTATACAAATATTATAAGGTTTTTTTTTAAGTTCCCAATTAGGATAAACTAAAATATATAAAGGAACAAGGTTCATCTCAAATCTTTGAAAATCCATATCTATAATTTTGGTAGTTTTTTAACATATAAAACAATCACATATATTTTGTCAGCCTTAAATAAATATTTTTCACTAATCAATAACTTTAGTAAAATTTCACCGAAAAAAAAAAATAACTTTAGTAAATTATCTCTCCCCCTCCCTCTTCCAATAATTGAATTTGCTTACTTGGGCTTTAGCCATTGATTAAGTTCTCGATCTTTACTTAAGTCTAATTATATTTGAAAGTAGTAAGCTTGAGTTTTGTAAATTTACATTAACAGTTAATTTGTGTCGAGTAGACCTTGGTGTAAAGAGTTTTCTCCATGTTTGTATTTCTATACCACAGAGTTAGTGTATTTTTTCTCCTTCTCCCCGTGGACGTAATTCAATTGAGTGAACCGCGTAAATTTCTATTTTTTTTATTCGCTTTCATATCATTATTATTATGTTGTTATTTTACTTTATTTGTTTTAAGTCCAACGACACTATTCTTGGCTATGGAGTATGGACCCCATTAGTTTTGTGTGGTGCATATGTAACTCTATTTCTTACACGTTTGCACGACAAATACTTGACTAGTTTCCCTTCAATATTTTTTTGGTGGAAATAGGATTTTTATATTTCACCGAAATGTTATATAGTTACACAAAAAAGCCAGTTGTGAGCAAATGGATTACTCTACTGGTCACCGACTATACAGCCCAACCTTTACAAACTTCATCCACTCAATCTAAAATCTGATCCACTATACAAAAAGTAGGAGGGAGCTTCTCCTCCTGTATATGATATACTCTATTTCTCCAGTACCAAATAGTTGATATGGTTTCCCTAAACACATATTTCCATGGTAGGTTTCTGAGTCCAACATTGTGACTCTTAACAATATTACAGTCAATCCAAGTTTCTGTAGCTGGTAAAACAAAGAACCTCACACTGTCTTCTGGCAGTAAAATCGCCTTCCAAATTTCTGTACACCACCCGCAATCCCGGAGGACATGTATAGTAGTCTCAACTTGACTCTTGCAGATGCCACATACCCCATCAAAGTGAATGTGGCACTTCTGCAAGAGGGAATTAGTCTTGAGTCTGTCTCTCCTTGCTATCCAAAGCAAAAAAGAAGATCGGATAGGGCCTTTGAATTTTCAAAGCTTGCTCCAAGCATTTGCCTGCTCTCTCCTGCTCTTTTTATAAGATTGGTATGACAACTTTTGATAGAGAATACCACTTTAGCAGAATACTTCCACCACGGTTGATCTCTGGTTTGTTGTACTTCAAAAAGTTCCAATTCGAATGACCAAGGGGGGCTAAGGAATTGGTTCAAATAATCCCAATCCCACGACCTCCCTGTTGGAGTACATTTAATCTAAGGTGCACCAATTCGATTGGGCCAGGCCGGGCCGGGCCGGGATTGGATTGGGCCCTTAATCGGGTTGGGCTGACCAATATGATTGGGCCTACCGACCCGTTTTGGACCGACCTTATGGCTGGAAAATTGGACACATATTTTCAGCTCATATGTCTCTTATCTAGAGGTTAAAGGAGTGGAGAAAGTGGAGGAGTGGTTTCCTCCATGATCTCCCACTTTCCCCTTTATCTCTCCCCATTCTCTCTTGATAGACTAAGGGAAAAATACTGATTTTTCCCATTCATTCTAATCAGTTTTTCTTCAGCTTTTGAAGCTTAGAGAGAAGAGAAAAGTGAGTTTTAGAGAGAAAAGAAAAGATAGATTTCTAGACTTGTTTTCTAGCTTTTTGCTAATAGGAAAGAAGTTAGAAATCAGATATCTTATTCTTCGATAAGGTCTAAAATACATACTCCATTGAAGAGTGTCTTCAAAGCTTCTACAAGGCGTTGACTAGCACCCAGCGATAGAAGACCATCCCCGGAAGATCGAGTGGATCTTTGGGAGAGACGAGACTGCATTGTGGTGTTCGGGTTCGTGACAACATACTGCATAAGCGTTTCAGCCATTCTAGCATCAATATAAGGTAAAACACTATCCCATAGTCGTAGGTTCTTACTCGTGGAAGATCTGGTAGAGGCGGGTCAAGTTTTATTCATTGCGCATTTATGTGTGACCCAGGTTATTCCTCTAACAGGTGGTATCGAGCCACTCACGAGTACCCTACAGACTTTATGTGTTATAGTGTTTGAATATAGATTATGAATCTATGTTATGCATGCCTTAGGATACTAGAAATGTTGTAAATCATGTATGACATGCTTTTCGAGTTTTACGTATGTATATGCATTGAGAATTTCGAGTTTTGAAGTCATTCAAAAGTTTGGAAAAACTCTCGATTTCTAGCACTCGGTCGATAGGGACTCGGTTTCGGTCGGCAGAGGCAAACGATAGCTAAATGGTATTAGGTTCGGATCAACCGAAAGGGTGTTGGTCGAGCAGAGTTGGTCTTCGATCGGCCGAAGTACACGGTTGGTCAGCAAAGTACTCTCAGTACTTTTTCGGTCGGCCAAGGCTTGTACTGGCCAATCCGAAGCTCGATCGATATATGAAATGTTCATTTCTTTGGTTGCTCATTATTTTTCATAAATTGTTATGTTAATTGAGCATGATGCATAGTAGTCGCCATTACCCTGTTGGTTTTATTTTATAATACGATCTGCGTATCGTGCCTATTTTTATGATTCAAAAGTTGTAATTTTAATCTCATTAAATCCCCTCGAATGTAACTCGAGGTTTCCTTAGAAATTTTGTAATTCTAGATTAGGAGAAGGTACAGTTGAGATGATGAAGATTTGGAGGCAACCAACTGAAGGTCAAGACGGTGTAGAATAGATGTTTTTCATTTTACACCCTTAGATTACTTCACGGTTTTCCATTGGCTTGGAAAAAACCCGAATAGGATATAGCGATTACTATTGCATTTTATTTTATGTATTGGATGCATAAGTATATAAGCATAAAGCTGTTTTATTTATGCTTTTACGGTGAGATTGTTAAAAAGCGAAATCCCTCATTTAAAATATTAATTAGTGCCTTCCTAAGTTTGGCCCTCGTCAAGGCTAGATCGACATTAGTATGGGACATGCCAAAGATGTGCATACGTGTCTATCCAGGGTGAGGCGCGAAGGATAAGTTGTGATAGCCATGGCTAAAACTTAGGGTCCTAGTTAACTAGATTATCTCGATAGATGGATTGAGGATCTAGAGGCAAAAGAGTTGAGAAAAGTGTATAATGATACGCTTGAATAAATGTTATTCACTCAACTAACCAAGAATTACATAATTTGATTTAATTGGCAAAGCGTTGCCTACCTAAATAACTAAGTTTTGAGCGATCGATCAAAGGTGACTCGAAACGAGGTGAAATATGGATCTTGGCCCGCTAGAAAGTTAACGAACTTTCCGAGTTGATATTGAGGGTTATTCACTCGAAGAAAATAGTGGGAGAAATCATTAAAAAGATAAAGACCTAATAATGATTTTAAATCGGTACTTACTTTGCATATATTTTTGTTGTAGAAAAATGGCAAATTCAAACCAAACACTATCACTGCGTTCTGTCCTTGAGAAGGACAAATTAGAGGAGTTAACTTCCTCGGTGGTTCGGGAACTTGAGAATCATTCTCGAAGCATGAAAGAAAAGCTGTATGTCTCGGAGCAGCCTATTCTGCTATACGAGAGGCTCGTGATACGGCCGCTGAAAGGACTGCTTATCAGAAGCATGTTAGTGATGCTTTAGATGTGTCTAGCCTCATGCTTGTCACCATGAACTCTAAGCTTCAGAAGCAACATGAGGACATGGGGGCTTATGAGATCTTTGGCTCACTGAAGCAACTATATCGAGGCAAGCACGCCGGGAGAGATTCGATGTATCGAAATCTCTCTTCGGTCACAAAATATCCGAGGAATGCCGGTAGGAACTCACGTTCTTAAGATGATAGGTTATGTTAGAACGCTTGAAAAAGCTGGGGATTTCGCTTTGGGACAAGAGTTTGTCGGTCGATTTGATCTTGCAATCGTTGCTCGAGTCATTCGATCAATTCATTTTGAATTATCACATGAATGAAATTGACAAGCCATTACTGAGTTGTTGAATAAGGAGTGCTGAGAAGGAAATAGTCAAGTCAAGCCCGACACCATCTTGATGGTGCAAAAGAGCGAAAAGCGAAAGGTTTTGCGAAACCCAGTGAGCCCGAAAGGTAAGCCCGAGGGCAAGCAAACCACTTTCAACAATGCATTGAAACCTAAGGGTGGTGTAGCCAAGGACTCTATCTGTCATCATTGTGGTGAGAAGGGTCAACTGCAAAAGGCTGCAAAAGCTATCTTGCGAGGGAAAAAGGTTTGGAAAAGGAGAAAGCGATTGTTGCTACGGGCTCAGGGTATTTATGTTATAGATATTAATATGATTGATATCAATTTAAATACAACTACTTCTTGGGTATTTGATACCGGATGTGGTTCTCACATTTGTACTAATGTGCGAGGGAGCTGCAAAGGAGTAGAGAGTTGGCAAAGAGTGAAGTGGAAACTACGAGTAGGCAACGAAGCACGTGTTGCAAAGCCACTAGTTTGTAGAGGACTTGTACTTTTACTTTGCCTTGAGGGCTTGTTTTGGGTTTAGAAAAGCTGTTTCTATGTACTAGTTTAATTAAAAATATTATTTCGGTTTCTTGTTTGGACAAGAAAGGTTTTGAGATTTCGATCAAAAACCAGCGATTGTCGTTATTTCTGGATAATATGTTTTATGCAGAGTGCCTCTTTGATTAATGGTCTATATGTTTTAGATCTTGATATGCCAATTTTAAATATAAATACCAAAAGGATTAAGAATAATGATTCTAATCAGACATACCTCGACATTGTCGCTTAGGGCCACATAAAGCGAAGATCGCGTATCCAAACTCCGTAAAGATGGACTATTGGAATCATTTGACTTGAGTCTTATGATCGATGTGAATCTTGTTTGTTGGGTAAGATGACGACATCACCTTTCACTAAGCTAGGTGAGAGAGCCGATGCTTTATTAGGACTAATACATAGTGATGTATGTGGCCACTTTTAATATACATGCGAGGGGTGGTTACCTCTACTTCATTACCTTTCTGCGATGACTTCGGTAGGGTATGGATATGTGTTCTTGATGAAACACAAATCCGAAGCATTTGCTAAGTTTAAAGAGTTTAAACTTGAAGTAGAAAACCAACTTGGCAAGAGTATTAAGGTTCTTCGATCGATCGAGGGAGGAGAATACTTGAGTCGAGAGTGCAGTGACTATCTAAAAGCTTGTGGAATCGTTTCACAACTTTCTCCTCCAGTTACTCCACAATGGAATGGTGTATACGAAAGGAGGAGCAGAACCTTATTAGATATGGTTCGTTCTATGATGAGTCACACGAGCACTGCCCTGATTCCTTTTTGGGGACACGCGTCTAGAGACAGCATCTTTAACACTTAGCTGCGTTCCATCTAAATCGGTTGCAAAGACACCATACGAGTTATGGGTAGGGAGCGTCCCGGTTTGTCTTTCCTCGAGATTTGGGGGCTGTGAAGCGTTTGTAAAGCGCTCAGCTTCTGATAAGCTGGCTCCAAAATCTGAAAAGTGCATATTTGTAGGTTATCCTAAGGAAACTAAAGGATACTACTTTTATATCCCTAACGAGAACAAAGTGTTTGTTGCTCGCACGGGAGTCTTTCTAGAAAAAGAATTTGTTTCTAGAAACACAAGTGGGAGTAGTGTAGAACTTTACGAAGTTCCGAGACTCTCGAAACTAGCACTAATGATAAGATGAAAATTGAGCAGACTCCACGAAGTTGTTGTGCGGCGAGTGCCCATAAAGCAGTTGTGCGGCCAGCACTGATTCAAGAAACACAAGAATTGCGTAGAGTCGGTAGAGTTACGTCGTCCACCTCCGAAAAAATTTGGATTTTTCATAGCAGAACATGGTGATGTTATGTTTGTGGATCACGATGAACCTTCGACCTACAAAGCGAGCAATTAATAGCCCAGATTCTGAGAAATGGCTTGAGGCCATGAGATCTGAAATGGACTCCATGTACACAAACCAAGTCTGGATCTTGGTTGATCCACCTGAAGGGGTAACTCCCATAGGGTGCAAATGGGTTTTTAAGATTAAAACCGACATGGAAGGGAATGTACAAAGCGTACTGAGGGCGACTGGTCGTGAAAGGTTTCAAACAAATTCATGGTATTGACTATGATGAGACCTTTTTCCCCCTGTAGTTATGTTCAAGTCCATTCGGATTTTGCTTGCTATTGCGACTTACTATGACTACGAAATCAGCAAATGGATGTCAAAACCGCTTTCCTTAATGGAAAACTTGATGAGGATGTGTTCGGAAGGTTTGTGTCACTCCCGAGAATCTTTGGAAAAGTATGTAAGCTTGAGAGATCCATTTATGGACTCAAGCGAGCTTCTCGAAAGGCTGGAACATCCGTTTTAATGATGCCGTCCAGTGAGTTTGGCTTCATTAGAAATGAGGATGAGCCTTGTGTTTACAAAAAGGTTAGTGGGAGCTCAATTGTATTCTGGTTTTGTATGTAGATGACATACTACTCATTGGAAACGACATACCAACCTTAAAGTCTGCAAAGGCTTGGTTGAGTACGTGTTTCTCTATGAAAGACTTAGGCGAAGCCGACTATATTCAGGGAGTCAAGATCTATAGAGATAGATCCAGGAGACTCATTGGCCTAAGTCGAGTACATATATAGACAAGGTGCTAAAGCGGTTTAGCATGCAAGAGTCTAAGAAAGGACTTTGTCCTATGGCACATAGTACTTGTTACATCAGAAAGAGCAGTGTTCTAAAATGCTGCCGAATTAGAACGCATGAAAGAGATTCCTTATGCTTACGCCATAGGATCCATCATGTACGCCATGATATGTACTCGCCCGGATGTCTCGTTTGCCTTAAGGATTACGAGCGAGATACCGATCTAATTACGGTGAACGTCACTGGATCTCGATCAAGAATATCCTCAAGTACTTACGAAGGACTAAGGATACATTCTTGATTGTAAGTGGTTACACCGATGCTAGTTTCCAAACCGAGCGAGAGATGATTTCCGATCGCAATCCGGATATGTGTTTAACTTGAATGGATGTCTTTGTGGTAGCGCGATTCAAAGCAATCAACCATCGCGGATTCTACGACAGAGGCCAGTACATAGCAGCTTGTGAAGCGGCTAAGGAGGCGGTTTGGATCGGGAAATTTATTTCAGACCTCGATGTGGTTCCTAGTATTGCGAACCCGATAGACCTCTATTGTGATAACAATGGGGCTATTTCCCAATCTAAGGAACCTAGATCTCACGAGAGGTCGAAACATGTACTACGGCGATTTCACCTAATCCGCGAGATTATAGAGAGAGGTGATGTGCATATATGTAGAGTAGACTCGGCGAGACAATGTCGCCGATCCAGCAGCGAAGCCATCGTCGCGGCAGCGACATGATCGTCACACTAGCTCCATGGGTATCCGATATCCGGAGGGCCCGATCTTTAGAGGCAGATCATTAGTATGCCACTAAAGACCATTTATTGTAATTTGGGTCTTTAGTGCAAGTGGGAGATTATTGTATCGTATTTAATGTAATTTTCATTTTGATAAATAAAAGGCAATTAATTCGAGTATTATTCATTATGTTTATGCGTTCTTAACAACATAAATAAATAATATGTCCTTAGAATAGTATTTATAATTGTTATGAGATACTATTACGAAAGCGTCCCTAGTCGAACATTATTTTGGAATCTTGAGGACAATAATAATGCGTAAGACTAGTATGTGCGATGATTGATATAAGATATCGGATGCGTCACATAGGTATATATGATTAGAGAATCATTATCTTTGAGCCAGGGACCCGACATGAGAAACACACCATAGGGTTATTATATAATAGTCAGCGGTGTTTCTCAAAATTTTTGACTTTGGGTTGTTTATGAGATCCTTCGACTTGAGGTCTCACAAGAGTTCTTGCATGGCTAGTGTTATGCTTTGATAATGTTAAACGCTATCCAGTAGCTGGGTGAGCAATAAAGGCATTTATTGGGTATATCACGAATCTTGTTCGGGATGAGTGGGATGCGAGAAAGGATTTGTCCCTCTATATAGCGGGAGCGATATCTTGGGCCCCTTGATGGAGTCTGACTAATTCATGGCCATGAACAAGTGAATCAGTATATGATATTGATGTCATTTGATTAGTCTACTCGCGAATCAAGAAACTAAAAGATTGGACAATACAAGTGTGACTTTTTCCATGACTTGTGTTCAATCTAGATATCAAGGACAAAAGGATTTAACTACAAATGTCAAATGTTGTGATTATGATAAATCACCAGATATTTATGAATTGGGGGTAATGATGCGTTGCTAGATACCTCTCATTACCTGTGACATATGATGTCACGGCCAACGTCATAGATACCTCTTGGGTTGCACTCATAGATCAACTGGATTGGGCTTGTTGGAGTACATTTAATCTAAGGTGCACCAATTCGATTGGGCCAGACCGGGCTTCGGGCAGGGCCGGGCCGGGATTGGATTGGGCCCTTAATCGGGTTGGACCGACCAATATGATTGGGCTGACCGACCCATTTTGGACCGACCTTATGGCTGGAAAATTGGACACATATTTTCAGCTCATATGTCTCTTATCTAGAGGTTAAAGGAGTGGAGAAAGTGGAGGAGTGGTTTCCTCCATGATCTCCCACTTTCCCCTTTATCTCTCCTCACTCTCTCTTGATAGACTAAGGGAAAAATACTGATTTTTCCCATTCATTCTAATCAGTTTTTCTCCAGCTTTTGAAGCTTAGAGAGAAGAGAGAAAAGTGAGTTTTAGGGAGAAAAGAAAAGATAGATTTCTAGACTTGTTTTCTAGCTTTTTGCTAATAGGAAAGAAGTTAGAAATCCTGTATCTTATTCTTCTGATAAGGTCTGAAATACATACTCCATTGAAGAGTGTCTTCAAAGCTTCTACAAGGCGTTAGCTAGCACTAAGCAGTAGAAGACCATCCCCGGAAGATCGAGTAGATACTGGGAGAGACGGAGCCTGCATTGTGGTGTTCCGTTCGTGACAACATACCGCTGAAAGCGTTTCAGCCATTCTAGCATCAATATAAGGTAAAACACTATCCCATAGTCGTATGTTCTTACTCGTGGAAGATCCTGGTAGAGGCGGGTCAAGTTTTATTCCGCTGCGCATTTATGTGTGACCCGGTTATTCCTCTAACACTCCCATCATGCCAACAATCACTAACTTTGAGCGCCAGCTCTGTAGGGCTAAGTGTTATATTAGCCCCCTGCAAAAGAGTCTGGTCACCAATCCAACAATCCATCCAGAAGAAGATTGATTTTCCATTCCCCAACTTCCATTGCATCTCATCCGTAAGAGCTTCAAACCCGTGTAGTATACTCTTCCATGTGTGAGAGCATGATTTACTATCTCTAAAAGGTCTACGCAGGTCCTCATATTTCCCAGCAATGACCTGCGTGTACACGAATGCCGGACCAAAACTCGCAGGCCTGATCAGCCGCAATTTTGCTTTTGGTTCGAATTTTGGTTAACTGCCAGTGGATTGTAACAGCAGTCAGAATTTATTGTAACAGACGGATAAATTTAGACATAAAGGGATTGACTGTAACAGTCAATTGTTTATTTCTCTGAGTAATACAAGGTATTTTGAGAGCCTATAAAATTGAGCTCAGAGCTGCCAGAAAAATCATCCGAAATTTCCCTCTCCTTCAGCATTCTGCTCGTTGTTTTCTGCACTTCATAAGCATTCTTTCTGAGAGTTTGATACTATTATAAATACATTCAAAAGTTCTGTCTCTTTCCGCTTCAAAGAAAAATAAGTGTTTGGGCGTTGTACCTTGGGAGTTCATTATTCAAGAGGGCCTGAAGCTGTTAAAGGCAAGACAAATTGAATTTAAGGGGAAGTGGAATTCTGCTGTCTCGCCCAGGATATAATCCAAATCGGTTGAGGTTCTGAATTTTAGTTTATTACTGTTTTATGTACAATTCTTCAGTAATAACCTGTACCTATATATTTCTTCTCAGATTTTAATTTTTCTGTTCAGTTTATATTTTTGTTCAGAAGTTATTAAAATTGTGCTGTAACATTTGTTCAGTATTTTATTTTTCTGTATTGTTTCTTTTTAATCTTATCAGATAATAATTTAGAAACAGTGAGAATAATTTTTTCAGTATTCCATAAAAATTCTAACATATTAGTGATGAAATAACACTGTAAATGAGGAACTTGGCTTCAAATCAAATGTAAAATGAAAGAACTAATGCAAATGTAATTCCAAATTGAATAACTAACTGGAATAAATTCATAATTGAACTAAGTAATTTAACTAAAGTTGAAATGTTATCATTGATGATTTGTGTTAATGATTTATTGAGTCGTATTGCCCTTCCTTCTATTGCAGTCTTTTAAACTCGGGTCGAAAATTATAATTTTATAGATGTTTTGAATATACACACTCTCCTGTTATCTGTATCTAATATGTCAACATTCGCAAGAATAGTTAGTAATTTAATGTACATTTTTGGGATCGAATTCTCTTTCCTAATTTTATTTATCTAATAAAATCCACAGTTCTCGAGAATTCTATTATCCTTGCTCTGTTTGGGTCGTCCAGCCCGTGTCGTCCATCGATCTTGGGATACCTTTGGTTTTATCATGAGGTGTTTTAATTGACACCGATCTTTAAGAGATTATATCATACTAATCCCTATTTGCACCGAGTTAATTTGTAAAGAAGTAAAGTGTTGAAAAAATGACAACTCTATATGTGAGTGGGATCGACTCCTCAACATTTTTTAAGAAGCGAACCTGCCGAACATGTCAAAGGAGATCTGTTCATACGTTGAGTGAGAATCCCTCTGGTTTGGACTGGATTTCGAGTATTCCACTTTCACCTGTTGGGCCTATATAATGATCCTTCTATTAACCCTTTTATGCAGACCTTAAAGGTCGCCTTCTTTCGACCAATACCCATTCAAAGCCCACCCATCGGTCTGAACTGGGCCAAATTAATGGAGCCCAGCATATACATATAGGAAACTGATTTTTTTGTTTTGTTTTGCTGAATAGAAAATTTTTCATTAATCACAGAAGGAAAATATGAAATTATAAGAAAATAAAAGTTATACAATAATTTAAAAAATTATGATAAAAAATAAAAGACACACTCAAGAAAACTTGGGTGGTAAGGAGATACTAATATAAAAAGTAGTAAGATAAACAAATACATAATCTTCTTCTTGGCAGCATCTCCATCGCAATCCTTAAACCACAGGGGCAGGAGAAAATCAATTTCAACATCTTCCTTAGGAATCGACAATTTATAGGACCATGGGCATATCAACCGTCCTACAAATTGCCTCGGGAAGATGTAGAAAGTTGATAAAGGGCACAGATCAAGTCCGGGTTGAAAGATTTTCATAGGAACAGAGTCAATAAGTCTAAATCTGTGAATATCTGAGACAGATCTAACACTCGTGTCTTGAATCTTGAAAAAAAAACACTTTGAAAGAAATCTCATATGATTTGTGGTACAAAATAAAGATATAAAAACCAAATACAAGCAGATAACTGGTCAAGATTCGATTATTGGTCGGAGCCAACGACCAAATCTGACTAGAGACAGAAGGAAAAAAAGGAGCAGCAGAAGAGCAGAGGGAAAGAGAGAGATAGAAAGAGAGGAAGCCACCCACTATGTGGTCACTCCGTTATCTATAGGAAACTGATTTACTACACTCGGGGTGCAGCAAACTTTTCTAGTACTGTCTAGAATTTTAAATTAAGGCCTTGTATAACCTTAAAAAAAAATTGGGGCCCCGAATTTTTGGCTATATATTTATAAACAAAAAAAATATTGGGGCCCCGGATTTTTGGGGGCCCTGTGCGGTCGCTTAACTCGCACCCCCTATTAACCGCCACTGACTACACTATTAATTTAGATTTGTTTTTATGCATTAGCAAGAATGAAGTTTGCCGTTCTATGTATTAGTCTGGTATGATCTCTTAAAGTTGGGAATCAATTAAGACACCTCTGGCCAGATAAAAAAAAAAGTGTTTGTAATTCAATTGAATTACCATACTGTCTGTCATACAAGCACCAACAATTTTAATCCACGATATTCGTTTCTCCTAATATATATATATATATATATATATATATATATATATATATATATATATATATTTATTTGAGGAACTTCTATATGAAAAATAATTAAATTCAGTTAGCATTTTCATTTTTTTCATTTTTTCTTGCCATATTTGATCAATCCTATTAGGCTCTAGATTATTGAGGGTGTTTGGAGCAAAACTTGTCTTCTTAAATTGTGTGACCAAAAAGAGTTGCCATATGAATTAGTTGGAAAAAATAGACATGACTTTGGCAATTTATTAGACTCTGCCAACCAGTGATGGATTCAAAGAAGAAAAAAAAAAAATTCTTTAATTATATATGATGTATTTTACTCCATTTAGATAATAAATGTATAAATGACCCTAGTGAATTATTGTGTATATCAAATGACCCCAGTGATTTTTTTAATTATATATGATATATTTTACTTCATTTAAATAATAAATATATAAATGACCGCAGTCAATTGTTGTGTATATCAAATGACCCCAGTGAAATTTTTTTCTGGATTCGTCACTGCTGCCAACCATGGTATATATTGGATTTGCATTTCCTAATAGAACTATTATCTCCTAGTAAGTTCATCTTAGAAGAGAATCACATTACTCCTTATTGGGGTCAGAGCAAGAGTCCTGTCAACCTTTTAAATACAACATTTTGCTTCCTCTTGCGGTGGAATTTGATAGAGTTTGATTCGAAACAAATTATTGTAAATTGTGAAAATTAAGAAAGATTTTACAAGTGAAATTTTATATTTATTTATTTGAAGATGAACATTGCTCAAGTGCAATTAGAAATATAATTATGTATTATACTATCATTTTTATTTTCTAAGTTACATTAGAAAGCTTATCACAATTTTCATTTTCATTTTAGTATAAAATATTTATATTTGCAGATCGACTAATTCAGATAGAATATCACAAAGTTCACATGCAGCAAGGGTTATAGCCAGGGGTGGCTAAGAGGGAGTTCGAGGTGATCGACCGCACATGACCTCCAAAAATTGGGAGCCTCAATTTTATGATAGTTATATATATTGTTTAGAGTGTATGTGTTTGTATTTTGTCGAAGAATAATAAAAATTGTAATTGCTTGGGTTTTTTATGTTGACAACTACCATTAAATATTGTTAATTTTTTTTAGGAAGGTTAGGAAGGTTCCTCTCCATATCATTATCACACTGGATACTTTTTAGCTAATTGGATTAAAAATTCGAAGTTTCAATTTTTTTTCGGAGCGAACAATTGTTTTAATTTTGTAACACCTATCATGTAAAATGAATATTATCTATTTTAGTACATATGCTAATCAGGAGAAAACAAATATTATACAAAATATAATATTTGTCTAAAATCATGTAACACATATTAAAAAATATTTTATATATATTAAATTTTTAGTGTTATGCATTATAGCCGATGAGTTGTTCATACTACTATATAGTTATAAATAGCTCCCCAACATGTCTTCCCTACAGAGCAAGCCAACCACCTCACCCCAGGACCCATCTGCGGCTGCTTCTTCCTTTTAATTAATTATAATATGCCA
This sequence comes from Vinca minor, assembly GCA_026122235.1. Classification (NCBI taxonomy): domain Eukaryota; kingdom Viridiplantae; phylum Streptophyta; class Magnoliopsida; order Gentianales; family Apocynaceae; genus Vinca; species Vinca minor. The sequence continues at coordinate 2,115,543 of JAOCZM010000291.1, forward strand.
TCCAACTCGTGAAGCACTCTGACTCTTATACGGAACAGAAAAAGTTTTGCACCGTGCAAAATAATTTGGTCAGTCGGATAATAGTTTTGAATGATCCAAATTTGGAGAGAAATTTTTTTTAATTTTTAATTTTTAAGTGCAACCGTAAATTTTCTCTCTTCAAATATGGGCCGTTAAAACTATCATCCGACCGCCCAAATTGTTTTGCACGGTGCGAAATTTTTTCTTTTCCGCATAGGAGTTGGACTGCTGGTGAAGAACACAAGAGAGTGAAGGAATATTCATAATTAAGACAGATATACATAAAACGTACTAATATTTTATTAATACTTTTTAGATGTATAGGATAACGATTGGACTAATTAATTTATTTTTAAACTTTGAAAATACAAGTATTCAATACAGTTACACTCCTAACCGAGTTCAGAGATTTATGTTTAAGGTTCATCACACGTTATTATCCATATTCCATATTTCTAAATAATTATTTTTTAATACCATGCACTGTCTTGACAATTATTGCTTGATATGATAAAAATTTCTATAAATATATGACAGTTGTACCGTTGTAGCTCTGTTGAACTAGACATGAGTAGAACTTATAACCTTTATTTGGGATGAGTCAGATATCATCATTCTGAACAGGGACGAAGGCAGAGGACGGCGGGAAGGGCAGTCGCCCTTCGAAAATTTTAAAAATACTATTAGATATAGTAAATTTTATATGTAGTTCGGAATATTTTATCAATTTCGCCCCCTAAGAATTTTTTTTGCCGTTTTTATATGTAGTTCGACATACTGTTGCAGTTTCGGTCCCCCACACCGCCAAATTTCTGCCTTTGTCCCTGATTTTGAACAAGTTCGTTTCATTGGCTTCTACTAAATACCTCTCTGTTTTATAATATAAATCCTTTCAATATTTTCATTTTTTTTTTTACAATATATGTAATTGACCAAATTGTAAGGATATATTTATAAACATTATATTACAAAGAGAAAGAGAGAGGACTTGCTAGTTAAGACTTAATGAGGAAATGCTAACAACACATTTGATACGCTGAAATTGAACGGAATAAGATCCCTTTCCACCTAGAACCTCTTTCCATTCAGAATGGTTTTGGAATTCTTTCCATTCTATTGTATGGAAAGCAAAATCAGAATGAAACATCGCTTCTTTTTTGTGTTTGGAGAAAAAAACTAGATCTGGGATCAAAGTAAATGGAAAAGAAAAACTAACAAGAGAAATTAAAAGAATATGACTGGGCGATTGTTTACTAAAAACACAGATTTCTGTAAAGTTGTAAGGTCATTGTAGGGGAATGACGCCTGCCCAGTGCCTCCACAATATCAGATTGTATTTTCTTGCCTGTCAAATTTGTAAAAATCACTTTAATGATTTAAGATATATCAAAAGAAAAGCGAGATGGTCTTTTGATTCTGTCAAAAAAAAAAGAAAGAAAGGGAGAATGCAAGTTTGCTTGAAACAGTTTCCAAATTAAAACTTTAATTACACCTTTGAGCTCGCACAAAATATTTAATTATTCCTCGTCGAAAGAAGAGGAAGACTTTTTTTATGCTTCTAATACTTGTAATTTTTTTATTAGGCTATTAATACTTGTATTTTCTCTGCTATTCTATTCAAGCTTGGCTGAGGAAGATTTACAGAGTGTAAAATAAATAAAAACGTATTATCAAATATTAAGAAGTTTTAACAAGATAATAGAATATTTTTCTGAAGAGCACGAATTGGTTGTTGTCTCGTACAAATATTATAATAAATTAAAAGTAGAGTATAACTCTCACTCACTATTAATTGACGATTCTAACATTTATTTCGAAAATGCCATTTTATATATAGATTTTGATGTGAAATAAACTTTCTCACTTCTTCTTGGAATTATTTCCGTAAAATAACTTTTCCAATTTAAATTTGCTAAGTCAAACACTAAAAGAGAATTTAGAAAAGTTATTATTTTATTTGGCGTAGCTAGTTCTTAAAGATTTTAATAAAAAAAACCACCTTAATTTATGTTAAACTACTAAAAAGCAATTGAAACGTAGGTCGTATTTGTTTCTAATAGTGTAAAATTTAAATAGATAAAGGTTTTATATTTTTTAAAAAAAGACAAAAAGAAAATTAATGATAGGGAAAACACATGAACAGAACATATGCATGCAAGCACGTAATTAGACTAGTATGTACAATATATTGATGTACCATGTAATGCCCAAATATGTAACTGTTGACCACTTACATTCTGATATTGACAATCCTTTAATAAATGTTTCACATGCAAATGTTTAAACTAGGTAAAATATAATTAGCTCAGCCATTGAATCAAGAAGATTTAGATCCAATTATTTAAATCTCAACACCTTAATCAGATCGTGTGAGAAGGGAGTAAAGTTATCTTTTGAAGTATTTACAGCACGTTTGGTACGCTGGAATGGAATGGGATGGAATCCCTTTCCAGGCAGAATCGATTTCCACCCAGAATGATTTCGGAATCCTCTTTCCATTCCAGCGTTTGGAAGCCAAAGCTAGAATGAAATGTCGATTCCTTTTCTGTGTTTGGTAAAACTATATTTTAATGTCAGAATGGAATGAAATTAAACAGAATATGACCTAAATGTAGCATATATATATATATATATATATATATATATATATATATATATATATATATATATATATATATATATATATAGTAGAGCTTCACCCAAGAATGGAGCCCTTCCAAAAATTCTCAATGGCACAAGGCAAAACCAAGGCCAAAGAGGGAGTTTGGAAATAATTTTCAACCAGCAATAGACGCGCCTCGGTTAGTACCTCACTAGCTGCGTCATTGCCCCAAGCGCAAAGATTTATTTTTTGAAACATAATTTTTATTAAAATGTCAACATAGTAATAAAAATATCTTTACTTTTAAATTTAAAAATAGATTAAAACTACTACCAAAAGAAAAAGAAATATTTATAAAATTATCATCTATGAAATTATACTGAGTGAAATAGAATATTTAAGACTAAATATGAATACGTTGCTATGTAAAATGAACGTAATAGTTAATTAAAAGAAGGGTATAAATATCAGTCACTATTTATTGATGATTTCACCTTCTCTTGGAAAGGTCATTCCATAGGTTTTGGTGTGGAATGCCCTTTCCCACTTCTTCCTGGAATCGTCATTCCCGCTTCAAATTGTCCAACCAAACGCCGGAATGGAAAGAGAAGTAGGAAAGGCCTTTCCATTCCTTTCCATTCCCGCGTACCAAACACGCACTTAATTTAATCCTGTGTAACTAGCAGAGACGATTAGGGGAAGTCGCCTGATATTTTTAAAAATCTTAGGATATAATAAATTTGATATGTAGTTCGAAATATTTGATCAAATTTGTCCCCACATATTTTTTTTACAATTTTTATATGTAATTCGGTATACTGTTGCAGTTTTTCACCCCAACCTAAAAGTTCTGACTTCGTTTTTGATATTAATGCAAGTTTCACAAGTACATTATATAACTTCGAGATTTTTACTTTTTTTTTTGAAGGCGAGAGTTTTACTTGACATCTTGAATTATGAGTTAAACTACTCGCTAATGAGAGCATGTTAAGCTAATATTACTTTATGTGTCATCAAAGAATTTCTTAGTAAAAATTGAATGTTTGTTTTTATTTTGTAAAAATATCAATTTTTTTTAAAATAAATATATTCCCTTCTAAACTTTTATAACTGCTAAACTAGCGTAAAAGATGATTTTGAAGAGAAAGTTCTCATTTCATCACTGAAGGCACATAACTTTATTTATATACAAGAAAAACCAAATCATATTATATTTCTATCTATAAGGAAACAAGATGCACACAATAATTAGATAGAATAATATATTTCCTTATCTCTAATGCTAACTAACCTCCTTTAGTTAAGCAAATAAAATAACGAATCACACCATTGCTCTCCTTGATTTAGCAATAATCGTTCGTATTCGTGTATGTTTTTATTCATGTGTTCAACTATTCACAATTCACAATTCACCATGTGTATATATAATTAAAAAAAATTCACATAGCAAATTTTAAGTGGTTGAACACATGGAATGATAATATACACGGGTACATATTTTCACCCCTTAATTAATAATAAGATATTTTCGTTCTTGCTTACAATAGAGCAGATTTGGTGTACATGATTATCAAAACAGCTGTGCTAACACAATCTTAATTTATTGTCATCCGATGACGAAAAACAAGTGTTCAATAATTATTCAAAAACAATTTTTAATAAAATTAATATCAGCTGTTGAATTATTGATCCGAAGCCGGAATTGCGTCATCAATTAAAAAATTATCAGCATCGAAACTAAGTTGGGTTAATGAGAGACCTTAACATGAGTTATAAGTTTCCGTCCAAAGCCAAAAGATCAATGGCGCCTACTATAGACAAAAACCTAAACGACCACTCAATAATCCTTTTCAAAAGCTCACACCTATTGTGCTGAAAGTTTTTTTTTTCATTACAGATAAACAGGTCTAAGTTGGCATATAGAACCGAACCTCTCATTTTATGGGCACCAATTTTTTTTTTTTTAAAAATCACTTAACATATTGAAAAAAAAATTCAGTATATCTCCACTCAATATTATGATTGTTTGCACCCTTAAAACTTGAATCTATAATTATGTTTTGACATTTTTTTATAATTTATACCTTTTAAAAAAATTTGAGGGGCATAAATTTGGTAATTAGCACAGGGCCTCAGTATTGTTCGAGACGGGCATGCATATAAAACACTTTTTGATCAGGTGTTGCATGCTTTTAGGTAGATGTTGAATTTCATTCAACATGTATTCTCTCGTTACAGACACATGTCCTAAAGCCAATGGCGGAGCTTCACGGAGGCAGGAGGGGCCCCCGGCCCACCCAAAATTTTAAAAAACGACGAATTTTCTATAGGAAAAAATTATTTTTGTGATATTTTCTTATAAACGTTGTATTTCGCCCCCTACAAAATTTCATTAAGAATTTCGCCCCCTATGACAAATTCCTGTCTCCGCCACTGTCTAAAGCTGCAACATGTGTTATCTCGATATAAACATATGTTTTACGTAACAAGTGATCAAAATCATAACATATGTCCTCCGAATTTTTTTTTGGACTGTTAATTATTTCTCATATATTGAAAAAACGTGTTATACACCACCATAGCCGTACGTACTCTTATATAAAAAAATAGCACGTGGTTGCCATATTAATAGCGTCTCTATATTAAGTCCCAATTTGAGCTTTACATGGATTAGTGTATATGTACGTAGAAACTATTATAGGAAAAGATAGAAAGGTTCACATGAGATGGTCTGTAACCAAAAGCCATGTCTTAGAATTGCTGTTTTTGATATATTTTACCTAATTTCAAGATACCCAAATGACCAAATATGATTCAACTCAAAATATGCAAAGTTTGGATTCAATTATAGATTGCAAATAAATGACCTTTTCAAAACCAAACTTTCCCTTATAACAAAAGTTGTGAAGAAAAGATTTGGGTCCCAAAAAGACTGATAAGGAAAGGACGTTAGAAAAGCAGAAGTAACATGCAGCCAACTGTAATATATAGGTGAAAGATGCGATATAATCACAAATCATATTAATATTCCATCTAATAGGAGGGCTTGGTCCCGTTTTCAATCCAAGTTGGGACCGTGGTACTTGGTTACGGAATTTGCTGTTGAAATATATTAATGACATCCCTCATGTGCGTACGGAGAAGAAAGAAAAGAAAAAAAAATTTACATGTGTTTGGTTGGTATATACGTACACATTATCAGATAAACCGAGAATAAACCGTTGCGATTGTGCGTGTAAAATACATGTTTTGTATCAGAGTCAAACGAAAAAATCTATCTCCTCCACTGGCAGAGCTTCATGATGGCAGGAAGGGGCTACGACCCCCCAAAATTTTCAGAAACGACGAATTTTCTATAGGAATTTTTTTTTGGGTGATATTTTCTTATAAATATTGTATTTTCGCCCTTCCTAAAAAATTTCAGTAAAAAATTCGCCCCTCCTATGACAAATTCCTGGCTCCGCCACTGATCTCCTCTATTTTTCTCTTTTCGATTCACTAATTAAGACGATACTACCATGAGACAGAGGTCACTCAATTCTAAAACCGTCCTTGTATGACTAACACCACAACTTATTCACATAAATTAAGCGAAACCCACATGTGCAAGTAGGCCCACTAAATTCATGTGAGGGGCTGTGAAGACACAGACGGTTCTAGAATTGAATTTTCCATTAGACAATTGGTAAGAAAACTGCAAATGCCAAAGTACAGTTATATATGTTCGACTTCGGCTGCTTTAATCATGTTAAAAGAGTCATGTACCAGACCTATACCCTGAGTAAGACTGAATGTAAGATTACCAAGGAAAATAAATGTATACAAGTGCATTGAAAACTTTCGATTCACTAAGGCATATTCTGCGATTTATGTTCTTTTACTAAAGCTCGAGAGACGGGATAGTGAGTACACACTGATGATGAAGCTTTTCCCATAAAAAAGGAGTATATATATACGATAAATTTACTACTTCAATAGGGAAAAATTTCTTATGGGACGGTCTCATGTGAGCACTCGCGAGACATTAAGCGCTCGGGGACCCTCACCCCTGCAGGGTGGATCATGTCTCAAATTATGTGAGAGGAATGTGGGACCGTACCCACAAAGTCCGTCCCATGCCAGACATTCCCCTTCAATAGGCATGTAAACTTAACTAGTAAAAATATGTAATGTAATTATTTTTAATGGTGGAGAATCGGAGTCTACTTTATTCGAACAACAAGGACAACTGAAATGTACTCGTCATTAAAGACAACATGTAAATAAGTACAATATTACACGATAAGTTTATATCAATATCGATCCCATTCCATGTGCCTATTGTCCCAAAGAACCAGAGCCATAAATAAATGAGGTCCATAGAAGGAAAGTAGAAAGAATCATGCCTGAGCAAGATTAGGATGATGAATATAAGACAATAATAATGAAATTGAGATATTTTTTTTTTCTCAGCTGGATTATGTGGTTGATGTTATGTTATCCGAGACCTTTGTGAACAAATCGCATTACCCACGCCCGCAGAGCCTCACTCTCCAGTTCGATAGAGAATTTGGAGAATGTAAATCAAGGTGACCTAGCGGTCCGATCAGGTGAGAGGACTTGTCTTAGCCACCACAAGGAGCCACCTTGATATTGGAGGGTTGAAACTTTCACACTGCGACTGTCAAAATTCAATCCTGCATCCTAATGTACAATCTATCACTCTGTAACCAACTTGGGCTGCCCTGATCTTGGATATTGCGTATAAAGGATATCATCATTGAACTGACAGTGGGACTAAGTTGTGGGATCTCGGCAGGTAGTTCGAATTGAGTTGTAAGTTTTGGAAGAGAGAAATGTGGCTGCAAGTAAAAGAAGTTGCCACAACAACAATAATAATCAAAGCGAAAAAAAGAGGACCAGCTCAACTCCATGTAAATGATGGTATTTTAGTAGAAGCCTTTATTACGCCATCATCCCACTTAATTCTGCTTTACTCAACTCTTCATGTTCAGTTTCACCCTTCCGTATATATCAGTAATCCCTTAATATATATGTCGTTTAGAACATATAACAGACATTTAAGATGAAAAAAACAAATTACTTTATTAGTCAAAATATTAATATTACTCTCTTAAATATAATTTGTATAACATTAATTATATTTAAGAGAAAAAATATTAATATTTTGACTAACAAATAACCTTAGTTTTTTATTTCCTTAATTCTAGATACATGTCTTCAACGACATATTATAGAATGAGGTAGTGCTAATTATAGTCCGCAAAGGCAGCCCAGTTGGTTATGGAGTGGTAGATTGTGCACAAGGAAGCATGATCGAATCTTGACAGTCGCAGTATGAAAATTTCAACCCTCCAATGTGGGGGTGACTTTTGTGGTGGATTAAGACAAGTCCTCGGGACCTCAAGCACCTAAATAAGAGCCAAGAAAAAAAGAAAAAAAATGCACTTTAAAATTATACTACTACTAGTAGTAGTTAACTACATTTACCTTGAACAAGACTCAGAAGTTGTACCTTGAATTGAATGCATTTCTGCTTTTTACTGGTACAGTGAGATTTAATTATTAATTGATAAAAAAATACATTATCTAACTTTTATCGAAGAATTAACTGCATTCGAAAGAATTTAGATCCATTTTATTACGTCGTTTTTGGTTTCTTAAATAAAAAAACGCACTCATTCCTTTTGGAAAAGTAATTTTATTTATCAAACGGAAGGAAATGAGCATGCACGTATATACTCGTGAATATACGGTTTAAAAATATATCCATAACTAATAATGAAAATGTTATACGAAAAGGATATTATTATTTCTCAAGAACACTCCGATATTGAAAATACAAATCAATTAATAAAAAATTCAGAACATAAGTATAGCAAGTTGTACATTCAGATCAAATTCCCAACCAATATTTGCAGTTATAATTTCGAGTCAAAAGTGTTGTAATAATCGTGTTATCTTTATTAAGAAAAAAACATATAAACTATCCTCTTAATCAAAATCATTAAGAACCAAAATGCACATCTTAGAGACAGTAACTTTGAGAGAAAAAAAGGAGCAATTCCATATAATATTAAGATCAGGAAAGTTCTCTCACAGGGTGTTGGAAAACGCCTCTGTAAGGAAAAGGTACATAAAATACTTTTATACAAATTGTAACCCATAAAAACTATTTCTTGGGCTAATATGGGTTAACTAGGAAGGGCCCACTAAACAGTCCAATCTTCACTAAAAAAAATAAAAAATAAGAAAGGATCAAGATACAGAAAAGTGGAAAATTCCAAAGGTATAACCGTTTTTGTAAGACTGATCCCACAACTCTCTCACATGAATGACCCAAGAAAAGTGATGGTAAAAAAAAGAATAAGCAGCAAAATATTAATTAGTTATAGCTGCTTAATCTTGAGCCATCTCTTTTCCAAACAGTAATTGATCTTTTACTTTCTTCTTCAATATAAATTAACTTCTTCATCAAAGCATTTTTTTTTCCCGGTCTGACCCATAAATGAGTAAAGTGTTGCCGAACCAATTACGCTAACCAACTTTGGTTTATTCATCGAAGCATTGATGTTAGAGATTGGAAAACAACTTCCTCACAAGGGATAGTAAGGCCCATTTCATGGTCAAACCCGAATTCCTCCTCGGCACGACGGAGGAGGCATTGGAACTTCGGGTGGGTCAAAAAGGAAATGGGTACAATATATCTGCTTCGATTTTCGCCAACGTAAACGGCAAAGTGACCTTTTGGAACGTCTAGAGGTAGACCCTCTTCATCGTACCCATGTTTCTTTCCTAAACTCGAACATCTCTTCAGGATTTGTTTTAGTACTGCTGTACTTTGTGGCAATTTGTTAGACTTTCTAATGCCCATTTTCTTTTTTCTTTTTTGAAGAAAATGTGGTTAAGGGAGGGAAGAAGATGGAATTGGGAGTGTGGTGGTGAGGATGGAATGGAAGGATTTGGGGGAGTATTTATGAAGAAGGGGTGAGGGCATTAGGGGCAAAGTCATGTGAGGGTGTGGGACTCAAGGACAGGGCACATAATGATTTGGAGCACCAGATTACAGTGATGAACGTTTTAAATTCTGATATATATGAAACATATTTTGAACAGATATTGCATATTCTATTCAACAAGTGTTTTGATTTTATGAACATCTGTCCTAAAACTGTAAGTATTTTATTTTGATGAATATCTGTCCCTAATTATGTATCTCTGCACAAAAAAATTTTTTTTAGATTTTTAAGTTTTTTTTATATAACTACCCAAAACTAGGGGTGTCAATCGAAGTTTATGTGGAATGAAAGCTAGCATAACTCACGCTCAACTCACATAAAAATTGAAAAGCTCACGCTCAACCCGGAAAAGCTCATAAACATTGAGCTCACGCTCAGCTCACATTTTAACACGAGCTCGAGCTTAGCTCACGAGCTTCCCAAGCTCATTTATATCAGCGAAAAAACGAAAATCGTGTCTCAAGAATAGTATAATACAATTGGCCTTAAATTAAATTTGGACAAGAATACAAAAAAAGAAGCAAAAGAGACAAAACGACATAAATATAGAATATGATTTGGATTAATTGTCCATTTGATGCAGTAGCATAGTACAATTAGAAAGAAAGAGCCAAATTTTACCTTGTAAACGTGTTGAAGACAGAATAAGGATGATCGATGATGGTGATGGAAGATGATTAGTCGGTCTCTGTGAATACTGAATGGGGTTTTGTGAAGGAGAGAATGATTAAACTGTGGTATTGAGTATTGAGTTTATCAATATATATATATATATATATATATATATATATATATTATTTTATATATTTTTATATATATATAATATTTTAATTATATTATTAATCTTATTCGTGTTTCGAAACTTTTTTTTCTAGCTGAATGTCATGCTCACGCTCAGCTCACATAAGAAGCGAGGTTGAATATTAAACTCACGCTCATATTTTTTCGAACTATGTGAACCGGGTTCGGGCCGTTGACACCCCTACCCAAAACGATCAAAATTATTCAATATATAAATTTTGACAGTTGTACACAATAGTATGACTAGTTTTGGGTACGTGTATTTGAAGAGAGTAAGGACATGGTGGGGACAGAGACCCATAGGAGGTACATTTGTTTGTTGCCCCTCCAAATAACAATATGGTCCCTCTATTCTTTTACAGTGACAGCAATGGATCCGTTTTTCTCTGTATGTGATGATATATTTGGTCGTTGATTTTCAATTTAATGCTTTGAGAATACATAATTTTTTAGAAAATCTATTATATTTTGAAACCCAACTGTCAAATTAAATTGATTCATTCATCGATTAATAATTAATTAACATGTTCTCTAAAAAATATATATCAACATCTAACTTTAACTGACAACAGGGACGATTCTAAGGGGGCGGGGCAATCGCCTCTGAGATTTTTAAAAATACTACTAGATATAGTAATATATAGTAATTTTTATATGTAGTTCATAATTTTTTATCAAGTTCGCCCCAAGATTTTTTTTTGTTGCAATTTTTATAGGTAAGTCGGCATATTATTGCAGTTTTAAGCCCCAAAAATACAATTCCTAACTCCGTCCCTGACTGGCAACAATCTCTACATAGTATTTGATATGGTTATGGCACTGTGATCCTATTTCCTCAACATATACTGACACAATATCGTTATTTTTCATCCAACAGTGAAAAATAAATCAATTTAGCTGTAAGATCGAATAGATACATCAACAGATTATGCATTAGTATGTACTGAAAAAACATGCATCAATAATCGTTCTTCAACTTTTCCGCATTCTCTACAATAATCCCTTCATTTCATAATATAAGTCGTTTAAGGCATGTTACAAAAATTAAGAAAACAAAAAATAATGTGATTTTTTAATTAAACTATTAATATTACTCTATTAAAAAGAATTATTGGTATACAAGTTCCATTTAAGAAAGTAATATTGATATTTTAACTAATAAAATACTTTTTTTTTTTTTTTTTGCTTTCCTAATTTTTGCTACATGTGCTAAACGAATGGAAATGCAGGTAGAATCAATCAATAATGATTATATTTAGCATGAAAAATCTCTAATGTAAATGTACCACTTACCACCAGATGGGATAGTAATTGCTAGCATTTATGATTCTTCGAAATTTGACCAACTCTTTCTTTTTAGGTTCACTAAAGTCGTTCGATTCTTAATGTATTTTCTAACCCAAGAAATGCTTTTTTCTTTTGTAGCCATTGACGTAGCTATCGTCGCTCCAAGTTGAATCTCAAGGCAAAGGTTCAACGTCAGACGTTTCTGACTGGTTTGTAACTATTTCCAACATTCTGTCTCTAACTCCATTGGAATCTTTCCCTGTCATTAACCATTCTTGTATGATATCTATTTTTTTTTAAAGGATGCTTTTTTTAATGGATTCGCAGTAAAAGAAGTCATACGAAATAAAAGGGATCACCTAAAGGGGATTAAGGCTCTACTTGGATTGAGGTTTTGGCGGGAGAAGCTAAAAAGTGGGCGGGAAAAATTCAAATTCAAATTCAAATTTTTTTCTTCAAATAATCGTTTTTCTTTCAAATTTTGGCATCTAAAATTGGCGGGAGGTGTTCAAATTTGTGAGAAAAAAATTTGGAATTGAACGATTATTTGAAAAAAAAATTTGAATTTGAATTTTTTCCGCCCACTTTTTAGCCTCTCCCGCCAAAACTCAACCCAAAACCCAATCCAAGTAGAGCCTAAATACCTTTGGTGAGACATAACAGTAGCATAGGGTAGGGATTTTGCCTTGAAGGCCCCTTCCTCTCTTCATTCTTGCTATATGCTATGCGTATATATGGAATACGTTGTCGGTCTAAATTGCAAAAGAGATTAAGTCTCTTAAAATTCTTGAATCTAGTTACCATACTACTTGAGTGGCTAACACTGCTCTCAAAGCAATTTTGATTTTTCTAAAAAATTATTCTCTACCCACTGCATTTACTCTTTTTTTTTGCTAAGTACCAACTGCATTTACTCATTCCCTCCAGATTAAGTAATTGTAAGAAAACAGTTAAATAGCTAACGAATTTAGCAACCGAAAGTATCGGTCCTAGACATTGTGATCGAATACCGATCGATGTGCAACAAAACAATTCTTCATTTAGACACCGAATAGCGAATGAATTTAAAACGACGTCGTTTTAATATTATCTATGGATTGAGCAAGTGGGCATAGGGAACCAAAACGACGTCGTTTTAATATCGGTCGCTATTCATTACTCATTCCATTCCCATTTAATTGTCGTTTAGGAGATTTATAAGTATCCAAATTAATTATCGTTTAAGGTTCTTTTATTAGTTGTCAACAATTTATTCCAATTATACCCTGGTCATTTCTTTTATTTGCTGCCTCTACCATCCCTATTTTTTCTTTTCTTTTCTTATGCTATAAAAGTGAGTGAGAGAGGGGTAATATTGAAACTTTTGGTGAAAATGACAAGTTTTTTAATCTTTTAAAATTGTCTAAAGAGTCTTATATTTAGGAATGAAGGGAATACTAAATTAGACATTGAATAGCAACTGAATTCAAACGAGGTCGTTTGGGTATTTCAATAATATTTTTCAAGATAAAATGAGAGAATAAGGATATCAAAACTGCATAACAGGACACGTCGGGTTGTATGGTTTGGTTGGGGTTCAGTTATTCTAAGTGGATGTTTTTACGGCATGTGCTGATATTTTTTCTCACCAAATAATCTAATAAATTTGATTCTATGACTGACTTTCAAAATAGATATTTCAAAGAAAAATAACTGTTTTAAAGGGAAAAAAAATAGTTCAATGAATTTTTTTTTAAGTAAATCGGAGTTGAATGAATAATTATTTAAAATTAGATTCATATACATCCAAAAGTGCGTTGTCACCCATTGATCAAGAAACCAATCTAATGTTTGAGATTGCGTCCCGTACATGCTGAAAAAATTGGATCATATAAACCTAACTGCACCCATTTGGTTCCAGTGCTACCAGGTCAGGTATGCATTGTGCTTAGAAATAGAAACGGATACAAAAAAAATTGTGTATACTTCAGTGTATTAATACAAAAATGAGGTCAAACTGAAAAAAAACGGTTGACGGTAAGCATGCAGTGGTGGAGCTATTAAGGGGCATGGGGTGCTCGCCCCCAACATTTTTACAAACGACGAATTTTCTATGAATTTTTTTTTGGGTGATATTTTCTTATAAATGTTGTATTTGACCCCCTAAAAATTTTCAGTAAAAAATTTGTCCCCTTAAAAATTTTCAGTAAGAAATTCGCCCCCCTCTATAACAAATTTCTGGTTCCGCCACTGATGGCATGGCCGGAGATATGAGAGAGAGGGAGTGATATATCACGGACTAACAATAACTGTACTGAGGAGTACGAAGTACGAACAGAGAAATGTGCTAAAGAGTTTGTTTTTTTGTGATTGTTGGACTTGTGATTCTATATGAAAACTGTCAGAAAACAAACTATTAATATTACTAAGAAAATGTTTCCAAAATGGAATCGAATATCAGTATAAAAGTTTGCAGAAATTCATGTGCGAATCTACTGCTCTCATAGATTATTTTCAAAAGTTTTGACCCTCCATGCCTTGAGTCCATACTTTTCCTCCTTCCATCACTTATTTTAATCTGTATTTTACGTACTACGAGTATTTAGGCTTATTATTCAGCCAAAAAAAAGTACTACCTCCGTCCCAAATTATTTGCAACATTTCACATTTTCACCAAGATTTTTTTTTGAAGCCCAGACGGGCGTAGACCCCAAAGTGGAGAGTAGCAACCTCACAAGAGGAGGATGAGATAACCCTAGAAAAGGAGACAATTTAAAGCATGCCCTATGCGCGGGGAGGGTATCGAACCCACGACCTCAAAGTCGTGGGCAGGCCGTTGCCCCACTGGGCTAAGGACCTTATGATCATTTTCACCAAGATTAAGAAAATAATTGGAAAACAATTAATATGAAAGAAAAAGTTAAAAATACCCCTCAATTAATGACTGAAAAGTTATTATTAGTGGTTAGTTGAGTAATAAATTAGGGGTAAGACTAGAAAAGTAATAGTAAAGATGCATTAATTTTTAAAATGTGGCAAATAATTTGGGATATCTCAAAAGATAAAATGTTGCAAATAATTTGGGACGGATGTAGTATTTAGGTTTATAGTAAAGAGTACATGGGAACTGTGCCATGAGAAACAAGTCCTCCGTTTAACTTAGCAAAAAAAAACTGTCCTCCGTTTTCCTTGACCCGTTCTTCTAACTTATTGGTCGTATACTAAAAGTTTAGTAAAATCTTTCCTTTAGTAATAAATTTTCAAAATAAGTAGCAAAAATTAAGGAATGAATTATTATCATTTTTTTTATATAAATAAAATATTAATATTATTATTATGTTAAATAAAATTAGTGGCATACAAATTTTATTTAAATTTTTTTTTGCTAAATAAAGTTTTATTTAAGATAATAATATTAGTGTTTTGATTAAAAAGTATCTTGAATTTCGCTTTCTAATTTTCGCTACTTGTCCTGAATGTCTTATATTTAGGAATAGAGGTAATACTGAATATTTTTTGGCATTTGAATTAAAATTTGACTGTTTAGATTGTTTTTTAACGAACACATATTGTAATTTTGTAACAAATATTATGTAAAACACGTGTTACATACTTAGTCCAAATGTTCATCAGAAAAGAATAGATATTGCATATGATGTAACACCTGTCAAAAAAGCTGTAACACCTATAAAAAATAGTGTATGTATCATATTAGCATTTTTTATGATACACTATAGCCGCAACCTAACTTCTAACCTGGTTTTTAAGTAAGAACTCTAGCTAATATAGTTTAGGATTAATTGTAGTTTAGTCACCTACGTTAGGAGTAGAAGCAGTACTAGCCTCAAAATGCTCTATAAATTGAGCATATTTAGTTTGAATAAACTCCGTAAAAAAGAATTATTGTTTAAGTTGATGGACAAAAATACTCATTATTTTCCTTGTGTACAAATTCTTTTCTCATAGAAAAAGAAAACATACAAAAGAAGGGTTAGCCGGGAAGAGGGGCAACTGAGGATGTGGTCATGTAAGTTGTTGGAATTGAGGTTGAAGATGATGATGGTTTTTTTTTTTCTCTTCCGTATTTTGTTTTTTAGTTTTTTTTTTTTTTTATAAAAATAATTTGCACACAAAGACGATTAGGTATTCAAGAGCCTCACTCCCGAGTTCGGTTCGGGAGGCTTGTTACTGAATGGGTTAGGACAGACAGTGGCTAAAGACGGTGTAAGAGTTTTCTAAGGATTAAGAAATTATACGCCTATTTGGAAGTTACTAGACCCTAAGAGAATCTAAGAGGATAGTTCAGACATGAAAATGAATTGAAATCTTGGAAAGATCGATTTAGGGTTTTCGGATCCCTTATAGGATTTATTTGGAGGTCAAGGTTGACCTATAAATTCCTAGTTATTTACGCACTGTTGTCATTAAACTTTTATTATCTTTGATTCGATTACTAACTTAAACATTAGAGTAAATTTGCGGAGTTAGCTTCGCATTCTTTCTCTTTTGCAGGAATCGAATTTTGATTCTAAAACCCATCAAAAACTATTAGAGTATTTTTGTCCACCAACTTCAACAATCATATATTTTATGCTAAACTTTAACGACGGACTAAAAGTATTGTTCAATTTATAATATTGTAAACTGAAGTACTTCTAAGATACGTCCCCTAACTTAGAGTGATTAAACTGCAATTAATCCTATACTTTATTACTATTATTCTCACAGTTTCGAAATATAAGTCGTTTAGATGAAGTGGGAACTTATTCAAATATAAATTTACCACATATGTTTGTCCATGAAATTTCTTAAACCCTCCAATGAGAGTTATTTTGAAACACATGAAGTATTTCTTACAAAATTTAAGACAGTTGTCCAACTAAAAAATCCCTACATTATTTTTTAGTAGTTGGCAGTTACAAGCCTACCTTAAAAAGCTGAAATTGGGAGAGCAGGTTTTACGCCATGTTTCACTTGACTATGCTGACATTTGGTAATTCCTAGGAGGAAAATGGTAACCTTAAGTAAGGTGAAAAATAAATAATAAAGGTCTCGAACTTAGGGGCAGAGAGGAACGAGGGGCAGCCACTGGCGGAGCTATTAAGGGGCAAGGGGGGCTCGCCCCCAACATTTTTAGAAACGACGTATTTTTTATGAGAATTTTTTTTTGTGATATTTTCTTATAAATGTTGTATTTGGCCCCCCTTAAAAAATTTCAGTAAGAAATTCGCCCCCCCTTGACAAAATACTGGCTCCGTCACTGGGGGAGCTAAAATCACGCTACAGTTAGCAACTAACCCACCGGTCAGTTTCGATTCAGGCGAACCTTGGAAACTCTTATGATTTTCAGTTAAAGGCTAGTTTCCAAGGACAATCTTGGAAGTGGGCGATTAGTCTTGATATGGTTTTTAACTGCTATTCCAAATTATTTTGCTATATTTTAATTTTTACGAATATTAAGAAAATAATAGAAAAGCAATTAAAAAGAACTCTGGAAGTTGTGGAAGGCCTCTTGTTTGTGCGTGACCTCAGTTTTGCTTTTGTTTTTTGGGTAGTAGTGTCTGATTGTACGGTCATAGAATTTTGTACTATAGGGCACTTATTCTCTAGATTTTTCTATGACCGCGAGTCTTATAATGTTCTGCCTCAATGGTTAGCTGGAATGTTTTTAAGGCTTGATGCCTCATTTCAAAGGGTAGGGGATCCATTGGAATTCTACCTCCCTCATGTAAGTTCTAATATCTATTAATGATATTATTTTCTCTTCAAAAGCAATTAATATAATGAAAAAGTCTTAAGATCACCTCAATTAATGATTAAAAGTTACTACTATTATTATTTCATCCGTCTCAAATTATTTGTCTACTTTGACAAATGCACGGGTATTAAGGAGAGTGTCTTTTTTTTGGGATGTTTTTTCCTCTTTGGAGGAGAGAGTGGTGTGGTAAGTGGTAACGGTGATCTATTCTTGTGAGTACTGCGAGTTCAAATCGTTTGCTCTATAAATCTTCAAAATTCAGGAATTTTAATTACCAATGCATGCAGCATTCGAATTGTTTTATACACTAGACAGTGTATATTGAAATCATGGCCCTCCCAATATCTTATCTAAAATCCTGTATGGTCCCTGAATTGCCCCATACATAAATCGGTATTGGCTTTCTCAAGAAAATTTCTAAAGCATATATATATAAATCAAAAGAAATTTATCAAGCCCCACAGACATGGTACAACGGTAAACCACGAAGGCATTCAATGGGGGCGTCGGAGGTTCGTATTTTTACTACAGTTAAAAGTCAACATTTATATTGGAATCTAGATATCTAGTGAAGGCAAAGTTATGGTGCGTTTTATCGTCTCTTTGGGAGTCGTAATGACACGTTGTAAAGGAAAATTTATAGGAAGGAACACGAATTTTCAAATATTCGGTCCAAGTGTTTATAAATTGTGACCGGAAGTAGCATCACACTTCAATATTAGTCGGTCGAAACTCGTAATCAAAGAAAAAGGGAGAAAATTATCAAAAAAGTTTTAGACCCACCCTATCCCCACCCCATCTCCAACAGCAAACAAGAAAAGAAAAGAAAAGGAAAAAGTAAATTAATTAATTAGTTGGTCCAAAATGAACTCTAAAATTGACGTTTTGATAGGGATTGTGGGGTTTGGTCTTTTGAATAAATTGATGAGAATGTGATTAATTTAGCTGGAAAAAAAATCGTTGCTTCTATTTATGTCATTATTGATGATCATGACTAGGCTATGTATTATCAATCGATAATCACACAAAGGTAACATTATAAATCTTTCATTGATATTCCAATGTCAAGAATGTCGTGTTTCAAAATCATCAGATTTCTACATCCTATAATTTAATTAGTTATACTGTTTAAACATTACTCCTAGTATTGTATTCTCTTTCATAATTGAATTAGTTAATTATAAGACGTGGTGTGGTAATTGCTCACTTTATCTTTTATTATATTCGTTGCAAATTATTTGTAACGTTTCACTTATTGAGATATTTTAAATTATTTGTCACGTTTAAAAAATCGATGCATTTTTATTGCTCCATCCATCACAGAATATAGTTAACATTTAAACTTTTTACACGGATTAAGGATTTAATGAAATCTATACAATTGAAGATAAAAAGATGCATATTTTTCTTTCCCCATGAAACACATTAAAGACACATCCTTGGAAGTTTATATACTAGTAATAGTTAATGAAGGATAAAATTAGAAAATATGCATTAAATACACATTGGTAGTACAAATGTAAACTATATTTTGGGATTAAAAAGATTACCGAAATGTTAACTATATTCCGGGATGGAGAGAGTATTACTTCTCAATCTTACCTATAATTTATTATTCAACTAGACCCTAATAATAAATTTTCAGTCATTAATTGAGGGTATTTTAAACATTTTTTTCTCATATTATTTGCTTTCCAACCATTTCATTATTCTTGGTGAAAATTACAAATATGACAAACATTTTAAAACCGAGGTAATAATTATGAAATTGGAAATTCAATCCCCACTCACGGAAAATAAAACACGTTTTGTAATCAGTTGTTTACCTCTTCCGAGAGCACTTGCAACAAACAATTTGAGTTAATCACTGCAGCCTACAGTGGAGACTAAAATTTCCACCCAAAAAAATTAGTTATACTGTTTAAATACTACTAGTGTTAGTATATCTGTTTCTTGCTGTTTGATCCATGCCTTCTTCTAAAATGACCTTTAGAATTTCATTCCACTTTGTTATGCACTCATGTGATTGCAAAACCATGCAACTCATCAACACTTTCTTACTGTGAATATCAATGTGGATTTAATTTTGTCACATGAACTGAAAAAATAGGATATTAAAAATATTATGATAATATAGTGTTATAGAATATTTAAGTCATTAAATTATAGTTTAAGAGACTGGGGCAAATCCTGTCAGTAAATTATAGTTTAAGAGTCATTAAATTATTATTTTGGGATGAAGGGAGTATATAATAGCTGCGGTATCTTGACAAAAATAACCAGATAATTTTGTTAAGGGAAATGATTTTGGCTAAATAAAATCATCTAAATTTTGTTAAAAATGAAGGGAAAAATTGCCAAACTAAACATCAAACACTATTCACCATGGTTTTTAGAAGGAATTTTAGTGTATTTTACAATTTTACCCCAATTATTTAGTTAAAATTTGTTAAAATTTTGCCATCTAACACTACCATTTATTATATGTGATTCTTGGTTGGTATTGGGAAGGATATATTACAAAATGAAAAGAGAAAACCACATTTAGACCCATTAATTATTTAACTATAATAAGTTATGACCAAAAAAGTTTTTTAGGTGTCATTTTTTCTTACGACTATTTTTTAGGTGCCCAAAATACTCAAAATGGGCGAAAGACGGTGGCCTTACGCAACGTTGATGAGTAAAATAGGTAAAAATTAAAGTTAATTTAAAATAATCTAAAAAATCACTTTCAAATGCTAATGAGTATCTAATAATTTTAAATCACAATTCACTCCCTTCCTAAAAATCAACCAAATCCTAAGCTTAATATTTCAAAGATTTCTTTGCAATTAATCTTAATATTTATCTTGTTTGGACTATTTTACTCACCAACTCCGCCGAAGAGTCATTGCTTCCACCGATTTTGGGCACCCAAAAAATAGTCGTGTGTATAAAACACTTAAAAATCTTCTTGGTAGTCAAAGAGGATGCAGCCCAGTGGGGCAAGCCTTGACTCGTGACCGAGAGGTCCCGAGTTCGACACCCTCCCCATACATGGGGCAAGTTTAAAATGTCTTCCTTT
The DNA here is from genome assembly GCA_026122235.1 of Vinca minor. Classification (NCBI taxonomy): domain Eukaryota; kingdom Viridiplantae; phylum Streptophyta; class Magnoliopsida; order Gentianales; family Apocynaceae; genus Vinca; species Vinca minor. The sequence continues at coordinate 2,136,077 of JAOCZM010000291.1, forward strand.
CTAGGGCTATCTCCTTTTCCTGTGAGGCAATTCTCTCTCCCCTTCATGGGGCAATCGTCACTGAGCTAAAAATCTTCTTGGTAATAACTTGCTATTACTAAATAATTAATGGGGCATAAATAATGGTTTTATAAAATGAAAATGTGGTCCTCAAATTAGATTTTTATATGAGCAGAAGAAGCACCATCATCACCAAATAGAATAATACTTTGGTAATAATATTGAGAAAGCGATATCTTTTCCTCCATTCTGAAAAAAGTGAACATCTCCATGTTCTAAGGCTTAGAAAACCCATGTATTTAAAATCACATTCGTATTTCTGTCCTCTTTTTGGTTCTACTCTTTAAGATCTTGTATTCCAATTCAGATTTTTCTTTTTATCTGTTGACTACCATTCAAAATTAAATAGATTCATACAATACAAGATGTATATAAAAAAAGTAATCATTTTACCTTATCCATTGATCTGGAGATAATAATTCAGAGGTTGGATATTTGAATCGTGGTAGAACTCAATATCAAGGTTTTATTGAAATATATTTCATTTTCAAAATCATATAAAATATTCACTTTGTCCCCCGTGGTATGTGATACTCCCTCCATGTCAATATCTTTCTAAATAGTCTAATATATATTTTAAAAACGGGAGACAAGAAGATTTCTTACTCTTATACCATTAAGTATTAAACACATAAATTATTGCGCTCCATCTATTTAATAATATGAATAAATGTAATTTTAAAAATGTCCTTAAAAGTTGAAAAAAGACATTTATTTTAGAAAAAAAGAAACTAAAAAGACATCTTTTATCAAACAAGAGAGTACCTCTATTCACATATAAATTATCTGAAATTACTGAAAGATATATAAAGACGTTTGTAACATAAGGAGCTAAATTTCCACACTCATCTTGTGATATACATTTTAACATAATAAAGATGTTTATCAAGTAGTTAACACTAGATGCAGCCAAGCCTATCAATTGCGCTTTCAATCTGTGACATAAGACAGTGTATGATATCAGAGCAGATCACCAATTAGCGAGATTAGTGAAGGATAACTAAATCTAGAAAACCATGCCCCTCTAAAGCTTAAGGGGATAAATGTCAGACTAATGCTTTAGGTCTACAAGCACAAGGTCTAACATGATCGCTCAAAATAATTTACTTAATAATAATAATAAATGATACCACAAGCGGAGGGAATAAATGGGGTGAAAAAAAGAGAGGAAGAGGTGGTCAAGTAATATTCTCTCAAGAAAAATGCGGTAATCTGGAAAATAAAAAATCATCAAAAGATTAAAGAACGCAGTTAATACCATGTTGACGTAATATTGACCAATAATTTTTATTTACTAGTTAAAAAATAAGCTGATAGTTGTTTAAGAACAACTATTAACTTATTTGACCTATCTAAAATTTAGTTGCAATACGTACTGATAAAGCCTTATTTGCAAACGCAGCCATATTTTTGGAGAGGCTCATCTTTATTTGATGGGCTTCTAAAAAAAAAAAAAAAAAAACTCTATTAGCAAACTTTTTACTTGCTCGACCCATATTCTCTCTTACAAACAATTCTAATTTATATATTGTCCTAAAAATTTAATTACAACCCAAACTCTATTCACACAAACTCCAAATTGCCAACCAACATAGGGGTGAAAATAAGCATGTTAGATGAAACCTTAAATCATGCAAATATGATATCATATTGATATAAACAACCCAGCATTTTGTTGGATTTAAAGGCGTTGGGGAAACTTCTTTTTTTTTACGCCACGATGGGCGATTGCCCCACATTGGGAAGAGAGAACAGTCCCACATTAGGAAAAGAGAACACCCTAGATAAAGTAGAATAAAATTTACCGCACGCAGGCCGAAGATAGTATCGAACCCCGGGACCTCTCGGTCACAGCCGGCCAATCTTCTATCGTTGGAGATACTTGAATGCTATACAATTCAAAACAACGACCCACGTGGCTGCAACATGGACTAAAGAAGGAAACCTACTTCTCTTTATATATAATATGATAACAATTACTAAGGGTAAAAAATGTATTAGCAAACTTCAAATGAAAGTCATTGTCGAAATTAAGAACAATATACAGCCCTGACCATGAACAAAAGATTACATTTGTTCTCTTCATTATTAAGTTTACTGATTATTCTACAACATAAACAATTAAGAGAGGTGTATTCAATCAAGATTTTAACTGATTTTTTAAAGTTTATAAATTCTACTGACTCAATGGATTGTTTTAACTCTATGCAGACTTTTATAGATTCTATCATGTTGATTTATCATGCTTTCTTTTGATTTATCAATCAAGTCTATAGATTATTGGAATAACACCCAAATAAAGAAAAAAAATTGATTCAATTGTGTATTATATAGATCCAGTGATGTTAAATTTTCACAGTACACTTATGTTTATCAATCATTTTTATTTTGGAATCAAATCAGTTTTTTTTTAAAATACAAAAAGTTTGTGGTGGATATTTGAATTTTTGGAGATCAGGAAACTGCTGCCCTTTTTTTATTATTTATTGTTCAATGTTTACGTAATTGATTTACTGAGATTTTTTTTTCTTTGACTTAATTAAAATATGTTTTGTGATGAGTTTTGTTTGAATTTAAATTTTTTTATTTTTTTTCTTTTTTCCTCTTCGATTTTCTCTTTCAGAAAAAATGAAATACATGTTTGGAAAAAAGAAATTTATGGTTAGCTAGGGAAAAAATTGTTTGATTTCTTTAATTTATGTCTGATGATAATTAGAAAGAAATTGTTTGGATATTATGCCAATATATTTTTTTGGATAATAAAGATTTTATATTGAGTTTTCTAATGATTTGAAAATTTCCCTCATATTTTGTGAGTTTGGACATTTTAATTTTACTTTTATAGAATTGGATCACTAAAAAATTTGTAATCTCAGATAAAATTATTAAATATTTTTAATTTTTAAAATTCATGAGAGAAACTCGAAATCTTGAGAAAAAAGAAGAGATTTCTCAATACACATTTATGCCTAGAAAATCCATCAAAATCCTTCCTTTAATGAAATCTATAAGAATCTGTAGAATTTTGAATACCAACAGATTTCAAAAGATAATTTAAAATCGAATTGAATACCTCTAAATTTTAATTGACTTTTTAAAATCTGAATTGAATACGTCTAGATTTTAATGGACTTTTTAAAATTTGAATTGAATACAATATAGATTTTAAAAGTTCTTACAAATCCTATAGAAACTAGATTGAATACACCTTATAAGTATCCAATAATTGAAATATGTGCGGGATGAATATGAAATATATCTAACTTTTGGTAATGAATGCACAAAGTTTACTGATTATTCAAATGCAATAAATAATCTAATGAGCTGATAAGGTGTTGAACCTAATAAAAAAGTGTGTATATATATATATATATATATATATATATATATATATATATATATATATATATATATATATATTAACAGTTAATCTAAAACTTGTGTCAAGCCTACGAATTATAGTAGTTCAAATCAATTGATTCAAATAGTATTCAATTATTTGAAATGAGCTAAAATATTCAACGTTAGATTCAAAGAGCATTGTTCCCTGTCAAATTACATGCACATGCCCAGGAACCCCACCATATATTAGACTGGCATATCAATTCTGTCTCCCAGTAGTTTCCATCTTTTTCTCCAATTGAGCTTCAATTCTCTCGTTGATTAATATACACACATTACAAAGATTTTTTTGCTAAGTTCTTTTAGCTAGGGAGAAAGGAGGAGTTTGAGCCAAAGTCAAAGGGTCAGCTGAGCATCCTGTCTTGATGTGGGACTAGCCGAGCTTGTGGAAGATGGCCAAGGCTCGGATAAGAGGCTTGGCTTTTGGTCCGAGATGTGTATCTAACAGTGCAAGACGAGCAATGTTAGAGAAGGTGAGGGTCGGAAGACCTCAACCCCGCTCCGATGTTTAAGTTAGTACAATATAAAGAGTATAAATAACTTATCACGCAATTTGAGAGTTAGAAATGACTATGGGTAATTATGAAAAATGACACCGCATTATTGGGAGTTGTTGATGGAGCTCGGTACGGCTGAGTGGCTAACACGCGCCTCATCCATCCGTCTGTGCAGGTTTGCAGTGCCTGGGACTTTCAAGGGGTTCGGCCCAAGGCCTGACTTTAGTTCGAGCCCATTTTGTGGACTGAAAGCCAGGGTTTTTGTCTTGGGCTTCGACCTTGTGCCCAATGCATTTCTATGGGCCAGGCCTTGCTTTATTGGGTTTGGACTGATTAGCAAGGTCTCCAATACCATCAGAGATCCTCATAAAACTGTAAACAGATATCTATCTTGAAGGTCCGTTACTACAGAAGAATGGTTTTCTCTACAGAAGAATGGTCTTGAGAAAACCTTTGGACAATGTAAATTGGGTGGCTGCCTGGATCACATGATCTTGCCCTTCTACCAATCAACATAGCAGTAGGACTACGGAAAGAAATTTTGCCTGGTTGTTGGAAAACATCAGACTCTATCATTGATTGAATTGGATAGGGATGAGTTAGCTAGCCAGCTTGGAGAAATTTTTCTCAGCGTCAATTTTGAATCACCTTGGGATATCACTTGGCCGTGAATACTACCAAGTTCACAAGTCGCGCTTTAGACACAACGCATGACATTATGGTATCAGAGCATCAATTAGCAAAAAAATAAAGAACGGATTTGGTGTTACTAAATATAGATGAATATAGATGAATAGAACTGTTACTAACTTGTTACTGAAAATAAGGAAAAAATGGAGAAAGAATAGAGGTATTCGGTGTTTCCTGACTCAGAAGGAGTAACAGAAAGCCAAAAATCTATTGACTTGTAAATTAGAGTTTACGGTTGATTTTCTCACAAGTTCTTTGAGTTCTACTAGTTAATTTTCAATGCCACAGATTATCGCATTTCATAATATAGGTAGTTTAGAACATATAATAAAAATGAAGGAAGCAAAAAATAAGGTACTTTATTAGTCGAAATATCAATATTACTCACTTAAATAGAATTAATGATATACAAGAGTGTAATATTGATATTTTGACTAACAAAATACATTGTGTTTTTCCTTCTTACTTTTCGTTGCATGTGCTAGACGACTTATATTATGAAATTGAAGTAGTATTAAATTCCAACTAAATACAGACACCTGTTACAGATTCTTTCTCTAAAACAGATACAAATCTCAATCTATTCCAGAGGAATAGACAAAAAAGTATATACACGTTTCTCTTTACAAAATTGTGGACAAAAAGAAGTCCAGAGAGAGTCCTATTCATGTTCTACTTAACCGAGAGACGATATCAATGAAGATGTCCTGACTGCAGGGAATGGTGATTGCGCCCATTGGATGCTCAAATCCATATTCTTCCTCGGCTTGAACCAACAGTTCTTGAAACAAGGGATCATTCAGATGTGATATTGGGATCATAAATCGTTTCTTTTCGTGCTCCCCAACATAAACTGCAAAACATCCTTTTGGAATATCAGTTGAGGTTGTTGCTGCTCCATTTTTTGACGATGAACGCCTAAGAAATTGCTTAGAATGAATAATACGAGGCATACGGATAGCCATGGTCTGATAAGGAAACTCTTGTTGAGAAGACAAAGGGAAGATATTGGCAAAGAACCTAGGTAAAACAAGTGAAAGGAGAAGAGGCTGAGGTTGTTTGAGTTTGAGTTGGAAGAAGCGATATGGAGTACATGTTTATATAGAAGAATGGGCAGTGGAGAAATCTTCAATTGTGGTTTGTGTGGCAATAGAGGCATTGGGACCAAAACAGGAAATAGACCTCAGAACATGGTTCTGTTTACCAATGATCCCCAAATCATTTAATGCAATTGGCTCAACTGTTGTATATGTTGAAGAACAACATTCCCCACCATTTTTTTCCTCACTAACTGCCTTACTAGTCCACAGTCAGTAGCAAGTCATGCAAGACTCGCGTTAGCAGGGTTTGTGGGAAAGATTCGATGTACGTGGCTCTTTACCTTTATTTTTTTCCTAAAGAGGCTGTTTCTGGGCCTTACTAGTCCACAAATTATGGGAAAAAAAATGTTATAGCTGCAAGACATGACAATGTGACAAAGTCCTTGTCCCAACCACCCTGGCTCATCATTGTTTTCCTTGTACATACAAAGAAACATAATCACAAGTTATGTTGAAAATGGATATATCTATATGTATTTGCAATGAAAGACCCTACCATATGCTATTGTCCATCTTAATTTTCTCAAGAATACATGTTATATATAAGAGAAGGCCAGCAATTACAACTCATAACTACTGGTAGTTATAGGTGATATTTATGGTTGTGCCAAGGTAGGTCATGGCAACATTGAAGAATCTGTTTGATCTTCTCCCAAAACTAAAAATGTCACACCCCGTACTCGAGTGATGACATGTAAGCACCTAATATGCCAATATATCTTTTGTAGCTTAATTTTCACGTGATTGTGTTTTTTTGGCCCACCACAGCCCTATAAGGTATGATTGTATTGAGTTTCAGTATAAGATTTCTGATCTCAGTCTCAGACTAATCTCAAACTCAATTCAAATTCTTAATGAATTAGTGTTTGATGTAAAAAAGTTTGAATCTCAATTTGAATCTTAAACTCAAAGGAAACTCAATTTAAGTACACCCTTAATATAATATAGTAGAGATAGAGACTAATAGTGGCCATTTTCTGTTGGGAGGTACAACCATGTGATACCATAAGGTACCGTCGCGCTCCCTATCGCGGACCCGAAAATTCAGATGACGGTCGCGGCACGATCCCACGTAGTTAGATTTTATACTTTTTTATCCAACGATCAGTATCAAAAATAGGGGGTATTTTAAGGATAAACTTTGCGTGTTACTTTTTTGTTCAGAGAGAGAAAAGTTGCACTGAACAAAAACACATGTTCTTCGTTAGAGAACACATGTTCTCGAGAGAATGAGAACATGTGTTTTTGTTCAGCCCGCAACTTTTCTCTCTCCTCCTGAACCCAATCGATGTGACGGTTGCGTGTTACTTTTTGTTCTGAGGAGGGAGAGAAAAGTTGCGGTGACAAAACACATGTTCTTCTTTGAGAACACATGTTTTTTGTTAGAGAACTCTCTAACCAAAAACATGTGTTTCTAAAGCAAAGAATACGTTTGTTGTTCACTCGCAACTTTTCTCTCTCCTCCCTGAACTCCAATCATTTATTTGTAAAATTACATATGTACCCTTTCATTATATAACATTTATTTTTTTATTATTTTTTATTGTCAGCCGCAACTTTTCTCTTCAAATCTGGACCGTTCAAAATTCAATCCGACGGCTAGGATGATTCCGCATGTGCGGAACTTTAGGCGTTCCGCACAGGAGCCGGACTGCATAAGGTACATGCTTGTTATGACAACTTGTGCTGGGACCATTCTGTTAGTCTTTTTATTCCACTCAAGATAGCATTCTTATCAATCATTTCCCTTCTGACTCAGATATTCATTATCATTTTGTAATAATCAAACACTATAAACAATTGAGTCAATTTTGCATTAAATGATTTGAGGATCATTGGAAGACAGAAACATGTGATATAATATATCATGTTTTGATCTCTATTTACTGCATGGACCCAAATGCCTCTATTGCCACACAAACTACTATTGAAGATTTCTTGACTGCCCATTCTTCTATTATATAAAGCACATAATTAAGAGCACTTCTTCCAACTCAAACTCAAACAAGCTCAGCCTCTTCTCCTTTCACTTGCACTTTCACTTCTCAGAGAGAGACAGAGAGTTTACTTACTCAACCATGGCTATTCGTATGCCTCGTATAATTCATTCTAAGCAATTTCTTAGGCGTTCATCGTCAAAAAATGGAGCAACAACTACTTCAACTGATATTCCAAAGGGTTGTTTTGCAGTTTATGTTGGGAAGGACGAAAAGAAGCGATTTACCATCCCAATATCACATCTGAATGACCCATCGTTTCAAGAATTGTTGGTTAAAGCTGAGGAAGAATACGGATTTGAGCATCCAATGGGTGGAATCACCATTCCTTGCAGTGAGGACGTCTTCATTGATATCATAAGTAGAGTATGAATAAGAACATGAATAGTCCGGATGACAATTTTGTAAAGAAAAATTTGTATATTCTTTTTTCTCTATTCCAATGGAATAGATGGAGATTTTTTTCCCCCCTTTTTTAGAAACAGAATCTATAACAGATGAATTGCTTACAAAAACAGATCTTGATTTCTTATTTTCAGGATTTTTTTTTAAGTTATTTCATCTTAAAAATATTGACTCTTTGGATAATTTAGGCATCTTCTATTACCTTCTCTGGTTGGGTTCACCATAGAGTCTTAATCTATATTTTCCAAATTAATTATGTGGTCAACATATCTAAAAAATGCTACTCATACTTGTAAGATGTAAAATTCTTTAAGCAGTAATTTCTTCCAACGTCAAAATTTTAATCCAACGGACGAAGAAAGTTTCGCACGTGCAGAATTACCATGTTCCTGAATGAAGCCACTGTCGACAATAAGAGAAATTTTGGGGAAAGTCTGGCACGGCCCCACACTCCTCTCACATAATTTTAGACGGGATCCACCCCGCAGGCCTTCATGTCTCACAGGTACCCACAAGGACTGTCCCATAGCGAATTTTTCCGAAATTTTGAATTAGCAACGTATGAAATCATATCAAAAGTGGGATAATAAAAATTTAAGCGTAGAATATTTCCTAAATTAGGCATCTAAATTAGGCACTTGACCAACACATTCAAAACAGGCATGAAAAAATGAAACAATCAAGACTACGAATAAAATGATCATGAGCCCTCGAATCTTAGATCCATTGTTTGAATAACTTAGAAGTATACATATAATGCACTCCATCCATTCCTTAATATTAATGAAGAAAAATTTAAAATATTTTTTAAATAAAATATCAATATTAATTTCTTAAATAGAATTAGTGATATACAAGTTCTATTTACGAGAATAATATTGATATTTTAATGAGCAAAGTACCTTTTTTTTATTTCCTTAATTTTCGCTAAATGTCTTAAAAGTGTTATATTAAGGAATGGAGTGAGTATGTAGTATACTTGATAGCTTAGAAGTAAACCATATGGTGTATGTGGTATACTAATAGTGTATTTTGTATAATATACAATTATAATGTAGAATAACATCAATGACCACTAATGGGTTACATCATACGCTATATGATGCACTTTTACACTATCGATTGCGAGAAGTTTTATCTTGGCATATGTGGGTAAGTTTAAAACTTACATCCAGCTCAATGAATACAATACACGTAAGCCAAAAGTGCAAATTTATAGGAAAGAGAATTGACTTTTTTGCCTACGTGTATTGTATTATTAGCTTGGATGTAAGTTTTAAAATTACTCACCAACCAAAATAAAATTTCTCATCGATTGTACTTGGTACACTATATGGTAGACCAAGACGATAACAAATTATTTCCAATTTAAAACAACATAGAACACCCTTCTTGTCCAAAATTTTGGGTCAATTTATCAACCTTCATTCAAGATAAGTTAAGAAGACAGCTAAGTGGACCTCAATGTTTTTTTCTTGTTCTAATATCTGATAGTATATGGCTATGCACCTTCTGATAGGTCCTAGCAATTAACATTGCAATATGCAGAAAACAATAACATTGCATCAACTCTTTTGTCATTAATTCATCTACTATTATAGATTCTCTTTCTAAAAGAGGAACAATCTCAATCTATTCCGGAGGAATAGAGAAAAAAAAGTTTGTACATGATTTTGTTTACAAAATTGTGGACAAAAAGAAGTCCAGAGAGAGTCCTATTCATGTTCTACTTAACCGAGAGACGATATCAATGAATATGTCCTGACTGCAGGGAATGGTGATTGCGCCCATTGGATGCTCAAATCCATATTCTTCCTCGGCTTGAACCAACAGTTCTTGAAACAAGGGATCATTCAGATATGATATTGGGATCATAAATCGTTTCTTTTCGTCCTCTCCAACATAAACTGCAAAACATCCTTTTGGAATATCAGTTGAAGTTGTTGCTGCTCCATTTTTTGACGATGAACGCCTAAGAAATTGCTTAGAATGAATAATACGAGGCATACGGATAGCCATGGTCTGATAAGGAAACTCTTGTTGAGAAGACAAAGGGAAGATATTGGCAAAGAACCTAGGTAAAACAAGTGAAAGGAGAAGAGGCTGAGGTTGTTTGAGTTTGAGTTGGAAGAAGCGATATGGAGTACATGTTTATATAGAAGAATGGGCAGTGGAGAAATCTTCAATTGTGGTTTGTGTGGCAATAGAGGCATTGGGACCAAAACAGGAAATAGACCTCAGAACATGGTTCTGTTTACCAATGATCCCCAAATCATTTAATGCAATTGCCTCAATTGTTGTATATGTTGAAGAACCAACATTCCCCACCATTTTTTCCCTCACTAGCTGCCTTACTAGTGCACAAACAAAAAAAAAAGTCGTAACTAGTGCACAAGGTTCCCGCGTCAGCAGGGTCTGGGGAAGATCCTGATGTATGCATCTTTACTTTTATTTTTTCATAAAGAGACAGTTTCCTGGCCTTACTAGTCCACAAATTCTGAGAAAAAAAATGTTATAGCTGCAAGACATGACAATATGACAATGTGACAAAGTCCTTGTCCCAACCCTTGAGCCAAGCTCATCATTGTCTTGCTTGTACATACAAAGAAACATAATCACAAGTTATGTTGGAAATGGATGTATCTATATATATTTGTAAAGAAAGACCCTACCATATGCTATTGTCCATCTTAATTTTCTCAAGAAAACATGTTTTATACTATGTTACTCGGACCCTTTGTTTATAAATGTTTATTATGGGTATAAGTATGTTATCCTTATCGGATCTGGTCAGCATCAATGAGACACTTTGTTTTAAATATTTAAGTAACCGACACTTAAATACATACTCATACCCGAGTCCGAGTAACGTAGGTTATATATAAGAGCAGACCAGCAATCACAACTCATAACTTCTGGTAGGTATATGTGATATATATGGTTGTGCCAATGTAGGTCATGGCAACATTGAAGAATATGGCAATCAATATTTTAACTTTGAAGGTGGGGTTGGGGGGCACTGCCATGTGATATATGCATATGGTCTATGACTTCTTTTGGACCAGTCTGTTTGATCCTCTCTCAAAACTAAAGATTAGCATTGGCCAAGCATCCATTTTCTCTAATTCTTATATATAAGATCAAGTTTATTTCAAATTTCTGCAGAAGCTTTCTGTGAGGTGAGGTATAATAATAATTTACAAAAGTTGAAAAAATAGTAGAGCTTCTCAGTTGTAAAGCAATGGCTGTCCGAGTACCTCGAATCAGGGACGAAGACAGGGCGAGGGGTGTCACCCCTGAGATTTCTAAAAAAAAATTATATGTAGTTCAGAATATTTTAAAAAATCGAAATAACAAATTCTTACCAATATGTCATATTATAAATATTTTCTCATTCTCAACACTTACATAAATATGCCAAATAATACATATTCAAATTTGGCCAGATTTACTCATTTTTAAGAAAATATATATATTTCCTATACAAAAATGTCACACGTACTAAGTCACTATTTTTGTCATCTTGGCAGATTTCTCTACTAAGTTCATTAAATCCCTAATTAGCGTACCTTGTCGTATACTTTTTTTTTATGAATAAAAAAGAAGGTGCAAGTGATTGTGATCAACACCTCCCGTTACCTCATGTTCGGGTTTTAGTGTTCATCTGAGAATATATCAGACTTAACTGAACAACCAGCGCAAGCACTGACCCCGTCAAAGTGAGGCAAGTATAATTTCTAGAAGCTGGCAGCACTAGCCAAGATTCGAAACATGACCTCGACTTTACCAAACCACTTGAGAGTAAGTTTGGAATCACTTAACCATCACTCTTGTCATATACTGATAGATATTTATTTTGACATATATTTTGAAACAAATGAAGTATTTTTTTATGAAAAATACCTTAACAAGAAAATTAACGAGCAAGTTGCCCAGCACCAAATAGTGTTTGCATATGTTCATTGTTCAATCTATTTGACTATTTCATGCTCCCTTCTGAGCCTTCTTCTTCTTCCATTCTCGTACGTATATGGACATGTGCCTCTGACAGGGAGAGAACGAAGCCCAAAATGATACTCCTATTTAAGATTTTCATTACATTTTGCAAAAATTAAAAAAAAATTATAATTTTTTTTGTAATTAAAATATCAATATTATTCTCTTAAATATGACTTTTATACCATTAATTTTATTTAAGAGAGTGATAATAATATTTTAATTATAAAAATATTTTAACTTTTACTTAATTTTTACAAATATGTAATAATGATCTTATATTTAGGAATGGAGGTAGTATGATATCAATCTACAACTCAGACCATGAATATCTTAGTTGACCTTGATGATTTTCTTGGATCCATAGAGTTTCTTTGCATTATTGACCTCAGAACATGCAAGATATGGAAACTTATTTGCAAGTGGAAATATATTATATTACTACATCAGTTTCATAATATAAATTGTTTGTAAATGTAGTAAAAATTAATAAAATAAAAAGTAAGGTATTTTGTTAGTTAAAATATCAATATTACTCTCTTAAATAAAACTTGTATACTACTAATTCTATTTAAGATAGTAATAATGATATTTTGATTAAAAAAACATTTTCACTGTCCAAGCTTCTAATCTGTTCGACCCCTCTGAACTGTTAAAGAATCTTTAAGGGAAATTCTCAAGCTTCACAATGCGCGCCTATCATACTTTCTTAATTTTCGTTAAATGTGTTAAACGACTTATATTATGGAATTGATGGAGTACTATAAAGAGATTGGAATATTGGTACCATATTTTAATGATTCAACTTTGGGTGGTGATTTCTTAACTTATTTGTTTCTGACTTTTATCAAATATAATATGCATTGTTCGGAGTCCATACTCAACGGAAATTCGGAGTATTCATATTCAACTAATTGTTTTTTAAAAAAAATACTAAGATCTAAGTAGTAGCTTTGAAATAATCATTTAAAGGCTTTTTGGTAAATTTACTTAGTCAAGTTTTCAAGTTCATTGATTACTCGTCTCCCTTCATTGCGGAGGAGAATTATTTTTCACTTGATTCTGCTCTATGTGCACATGACTTGAGATTCAGTTCGACATTTAGTATTGTGTTTTCTGTAGTAAATTATTTTATTTTTCAAAAATTTCTCATAAATATGTGTTTCACTCCAAAAAAAATTTATGTTCTGGATCCGCCTCAGTTACAAAGGTAGATTAGTTAAAATGATGAATAAACCAAAAACATAGAACCTGTTTCTCAAAGTTTTCCGTCTCGCACATACTCAAGTATTTTAGTACATCGGTTCTCTGAAATGCTCTTTATAATATTTTCTAATTATATCATGTTCACATTCTAACAATATATTTTCACTTTTAAGGTTTATCTTTCTTGGGTTAGAATATACAAATAAGAAAACATACAATTACAATGTTGCACTGACAATCTGAACATATATTTTGATAGAGTCAAACCGTATCCCACAATGCTTTTCGCCTACAACAATGACTTCAGCGTAAACAATTGGCTCTCTTCGAGTACGATGGTGAAGAATACGTTTTTTCAGTGTATAAGGAATAATTTTGATCGTTTTGAGGTCGTTGGATACAAAATTTAACAATTCAAGATTTTGTTTGAAAACACATGTGATTTTTTATACACCTGTTACGTAAGACATGTGTTTATAACTAAAAAACACATGTCACGACTTTATAACTGATATTTGTAACGAGAAAACAATTTTTACATAAGATATAGTACATGTCCAAAAATATTTAACACTAATCTAAAACGTGTTTCACTGGAGAAAAAAAAACAGCCTTACGCATTCTAGCAGTTTCTTCAGCCACGTGTTTACGGTGGTAAGTTTTATGGCTCTACTTGGAGAAGGTTTGGTTTGAGTTTGGATTTGGGTTTGGTCTCAAAATTGGTGGGAAAATACAAATTTTGACCTAGAAAATTGGCGGAAGAATTTCAAATTCAAATTATTTCGTTCAAATATTCGTTGAAATTGAAATTTTTGAAAAAAAAATTGGCGGGAGCAATTCAAATTCAATTTATTTCTTTCAAATTACTTCCCTCTCAAATTCTATAAATACTTCCCCATTAGATCCTTCCTCTCCAGCATCATAAGCTTCAGAAAACAAAATCCCCTTTCACAAATTCAAAGAAGAAATCAATCAATGGGTATCCGTTTGCCATCGATAATTACAGGTCATGCGAAGCAATTCTACAAGCTTCAATCGCTTCTAACCAAACATCAATCGGATGTACCAAAAGGTCATTTTGCAGTTTACGTAGGAGAAATGGAGAATTATAGACGGAGGTATGTGGTTCCGATCTCCTATTTGAATCATCCTTCTTTTCAAGATTTATTGCGTCAATCGGAAGAAGAATTCGGATACGATCATCCAATGGGCGGTCTAACCATTCCCTGTAATGAGGATTCCTTTGTTGACATCACTTCTCGACTCTGCAATCAATTTCACCATTTCTAACAACAAAGTACACTTTAAGTGGTAAGACGCTTCACTTGCAACCGATAAGTCGAGAGTTCGAGTTTTGGGTAGCTAGAGAAACCTATTTTATTTAGATAATAGTGTATTCTCTTTGCTAGGAGAGTTCGAGTTTTGAAATCAATGTACAAAGTCTTTACTATATAATATAAACAAACACAGAGATTATTTATACTAAAAATTATTTCCTGCTTATGTGATTCAATGGATTATTAATTACGTAATTTTCACATAAATAAATCGTTCGTCATAAGTGATGTCTCATGTATGTTTCAATTTATTTAAAATTCGTTACATGAATATTTTCTCTAATTCCACTTATTCAACATGTCATTATCATATTCACATGACGAATTATAAGTGATTGAGACGCTCATTAAAAAGCTATTCAGCAACGATTATTTTGCCACCTTATTTTTTTACTTCAACTGCTCCCTTATTTTGTGACAATGCTAGTAATTAATATATCTACATTTCTTTGCTCATGTTTTTTTTCCGGAGTTTACAAGCTATTCTTTCCATTCATGAGCTCTAATGTTGCATACATATTGCTGCAATTGAGGAGCATAGGTAGTTTGGCTAATGTACTTTGTAATAGAGAAGAGCTCAAGAACCTTACTAGTTTGAAGAACTAATGTGCATTAGATAGAATTTATTACTCCCTCCGTTCCCAAATAAGATTAACATTTTAACTTTAAATTTTTCTCAAAATAATATTAACATTTGAACTATCAATGAACTTTTACCATTTTTACCCTCTTTTTACTTTTCTTTTAACCACAATTTCCATTTTCAAGAAGTAATTAATGAGGATATATTAGTCTTTTCTCTTTGACTCTTATTGTTTTTAGGAATTTCTTAATCTATATAAAAATTGAAATGTTAATGTTATTTTGTAATGGAGGGACTAATATTCCATCAGCTCAAAATTGAACGTTTCATTTTTCATTTTTAAAATGTTCAGATTAGAATGCTCAATTTCCTTAAATGTTAACATTTTGTAAACTGCCATGGCTAACCGCTGGCCTTAATTTAATGATTAAATGAATTATATTCTACTAACATATACCTCCCATACCTAAAAAAAAAACATATACCTCCCACTTTCTTAATTTAAAATTTAATTTATGAAAATTAAGTTTTATTAATTTGTGACCCCACTACTAACGCGACTCGGCTAGGGCGCTGAACAACCTAATAGTAGCACCTATTGAACAACCTAATAGCCATAGGATTTAGTAGCTTGAAATCCGATGGCCAAAAAAAACGTGAGTCTCATTAAATAATATGTAGGGCTGTCACACTGAATCCACAATCAAATTGTTCATCTCCTTCCTCCAGTGGCGCCCAAATCAATTCAATTTCAAACCTTTGAACCACGATTACTTCAATACTCCATAACTGTAACAAACGATTCCACCAATTTTAACGCAATTGAAATCACGATCGCCACCAATTCCACTTTCATCTTCCTCCATAACTATTACCCACGATTTGGCCCCCACAATTTTCCCCATTAATCAATCTCAGTTTGTGCAACGTGGATTGGGTCTTTCTTACAGTAGCGAACTCCGGGTTCTTATAACATACATCATCGCCAAAAATGTTATTTTATGATGACACGTCAGGACATTCTTGATTAGCTGTATAAAATATGCAATATTTATCAACAAAAAAACTAATAAATAGCACAGATAAACAATTCAGAAATAACAGACATAGCTATAACAAACATAGCTATAAGACAAATTAATAATAGTTGTTAGTATGACATTGAATAGCTATTAGACATACAATTCTAATTCAATTTAAAATGGTATAATTAAGATTATACAACTATTATCATAAGCATACCAATAACAAAAGTGGAATTAACATTAAAAAATATACCATCATGAACAAAATCATCCAAAACATTATGCACTGGTACATCATTCAACCCAGATAATATATGATATTGTTCATCATTATTTCAACTTTTTTGTTAAATAACAAAAACAACATCATAAACATATTAAAGTTTAAAACTATGACATATAATTATAGTTTATAAATACAAATTTACCGTGATTACATTATGACTATTTCGAATTGAATTTAAAACACTGTGATTTGACACCGAAAACTCTATAGAATCGCGCAACTGTAATGAATTGATTTTCAAGCAACTTGGTGAATGACAATGGTGATTTAGAACTATCAAAAATAGAATTCTCCATTGAAGGAAAAAACAATTGAAAAAAGAAAAAAAACAAATCGAAGATCAAGACAGAGGATAATAGAGTTTAGGTTTTGTTTTGGTATAAAGAATCTTCAAAATAGATATAATTAGCAGCATGATAGACATGATGTCGAAAATAGAGTGATTATTGCGTGATTTCCGGATCGAACTCGCGGATGATGGGGAGAAAATAAAGTAATCTCAACAAAATACTCAACTGGGCAGGTAACTACAATTTTTAAGTCGAATTGATCCAGTGTGGCCGGCTTCTAGTAACACCTGCATACCTTACATCCATTAGATCTAACAACTTGTAATCTAATGGCCACAAAGGCGTGTCGAACGTGCTAAATCCAATTACATTCAGTATTGTAGCCAAAACGACTACTAACGTCCCTCTTTAACTCCCTTTATTTAAATTTATTAATACCGGATCTCACCACTAATTTTTTAATTAATAAATGTAAAATTAGAATTTCATCAAAATAAAATATTCTCCTAATTAATTTTTGTATGAAGTCTAACTAAGGATTTCAAAAAAGTTTATTACATTTTGTAGTACAACAATGATATTGCATCAAGTGTATTAACACCATTTGTCTAGAGTGAATATAGGGCTTGAACCAATCATATCATTCCATTATAATAATATCATTGGTGTATTAGAAGGTGTACTAGAAGATTTATAGTCCTAACTAACATTTAGTTCTAAACTGTTTCCGTGTGACGAAAAGGTCACATGTTCAAGTAGTGGAATCAGTCGCTAACTTTTGTGACATGGTAGGTTAACTACAATACACACCGACCCTTCCCCTGCTCCTTAGCATAGACGGATGCAGCATGGTAGTAGTGGGGTCAAATGACTCTGTTGAAAAGATTTTTTTAATATATATGGTATATTTTGTTTTATTAGATGATCAATGTATAAATAATACTACACAAATTATCGTGTGCCCCTAATATTCTCTTGTTTCTGAATTTGCCACTGCACCTGAGTGATTGCGAAATTGAGGTGCCTTTTATTTATTTATTTCTAGTCAACCATTGATGACCCGAACATACAAGCAGTGATGGCAGGACATGACCCAGTTCACAAGACCTACCTAGTGCATGTGCATCTTACCTTACTTTGTAAACTATTACATGTGATGGAGTTTTACCTGTTGGTAGTTTTTTGAAAATAAAGCGTAGATTAAGTAGTAAAACGATTCTCTTTCAATCGATATGTTAGAGGTTCGAGTCATAATGAAGGGGAAAATAGGAAACTATTATTAATCCTTTGGAGGGGTAGAAAAGGAAAAAAAACAAACAAATAAATAAATATTTCTTTGAGTAAGATGAGAGTAGTATATATATTGCTAGCAGCAAAAGATTAAAGAATGCAAAGCAGCGTAAGTATACGCGGGTTTACACATCAAAACCGTGGGCAATCAGCAAATTCATAAAACTGCCCTAATAATGCAAGATCACTCATAGTCAGTGTTCGTTGGGGTTGGGGTGTAAGTAAGTTGATCCCACGATAAAGTTTTCCTATGAAAACTCTCACAAAAGGTTTAAAGTTATTGGCAAACATAAGCTTCTATTTATATTTGTCAAACGAAAGTCTTAGAAGCTTCAACTCCTTGTCAAGCAAGACAAGAATCGGAAAGATATTGAAAATCATAACAGATGTTCGGTTTAAGAAATTTGGACCATAATTCTTTTATCTAACAATCTAAAACGATAAAAAATATTCAGTATATAATGAATTTTTAACGTTTTGCACCATAGTCGGATCGGATTAGAATCTCATAAGACTAGAGTTTAGATTTAGCTTGTCAAGTTTTGAGCATATGTTGCATTATAATGGTCAACTTCCTAATGATGGGATCAGGTGTGAAAGGCTCATTTACAGATCTTAGAGCTAAGGAGAGATACTCTACATGTTATATCCATTTTCTTTTTATCTTGCTTTTAACTAATCATTTGGTTTGGCTAATAATTGAAACGGAGTTACAACTGTACATTGAAAAATATTATTTTATAATTTTATGAATTTTTATACTCGCACATCTTAAATTGAATATATTATTTCTATTTTAGCCTTTATTTAGTATGAAGGAAAAGTTGAGGGGAGTAAATGAGAAAGCATTTGAGCAAAGCCTTACTTCCCACCCCCTCTTTCTTACCAAATAAGAGTTTCCGCTCATATACCTTCTCATTTACTTTCCCTCCCCTCCCTGTCAAATTTAACTTCTTATCAAACAAAGCTTTATTTTGTCCTAAAATGAATTTTCAATTTCTCAAAATGGATATACTTTCTCCCTTAACTCTCATAATTAAATCTCATTTATATTTAGGGGAAGCAAACTCCACTAATTAATGGGCCCTACCATTAGTATTAATAATTGAGGACATGATAGTAATTCATTTTTAATCAAACCGTTCTTCTTAATTAGAGTGAAAGACAAATATTTGGGACGAATAGAATATTACAATTAAGATTTTATATCAGTTGCAACTTTCTTGCCTTTCAAGCCGTACTCTAGTCCAAAGTTTGAGTACTACGTTAAACACTATTTTAGGGCTTAAATCAAGCTCGAGGTCAGATTCAAATTTTGTCTAGAACTCATTGAAAAGAGAACAAAGAGTGTAAAAGGGAAGACGACTCAAACTCATCGGAACCATGTGATCTTTGATTAGGCCCTAAACAATTCTTGTTTGAAACTGTTGTGTCTGAAGTAATCAATTCTATTCACAACAATTGTAGAAGTATTATTGATAATTGTTCACTTGTTTATGTTCCATTTCAGAGAAGGAAATGAAGAAAGATAAGAAGAAAGGAAGAAGATAAGACTGAGCTCGAAGAAGAGAGAGAGAGAGAGAGAGAGAGAGAGAGAGAGAGAGAGAGAGAGAGAGAGAGAGAGAATGGGGAAGAAAGAAATAACTGTCAACTGCTAAAATATCTCGATACCCTCATCTGTCCAAATGCCACCTATTTATAGGCACAGCTCCGACTCAATTCTGCCCGACTTCTTCTGACCCGCGAACTAATTAAAAGAGAGTCCAGTTGCTCAAGTTCGATTCCTTTCCTTAGCATTCTTTATGTCTTTTATTTAGCAAACATGACATTTCATTCCCCTTTAAGCAACTTGCCCTCAAGCTGACCAAGAGAATGATGGCCATTTCTTGATGAATTCATCTGCATCCTCCCACGTAGCATCTTCCACAGCTAAATTACTCCAAGATATGAGCCACTGCACCACTGGTTTATTATTCTTTTTCATCAATCTCCTATCAAGCAAAACATCAGGTTCCACCATTATCACTCCCTCAGCATTGACCTTTGGCAAATCCAGCTGAGCTATGTTGCCTTCTCCCACCCTAAGCTTCAATTGACTCACATGGAAGACTGGATGAAGTCTTGAGTCATCAGGTAGTTTAAGTTCATAAGCCACAAGTCCAATCCTTTTTAACACCTCATAAGGCCCAAAATATTTGGCAGACAACTTCTGATTGCTCCTCATGACCATAGAATTTTTGTCCGTATGGTTCATGATTTAACATACACAAAATCTCCCACAGTATACTCCCCTTTCGATCCCTATGATCATCGACTTATTGTTTCATTCTATTGACTGACATCACCAGCTGCTCCTTAAGAATTGCATTAAGCCTTTGCCTTTCATCCACCATCTTAGAAACTTCTCCATTCCGAATTTCATCTATGGTGATATTCTCTCCAAATCCTGGTGGTTTGTAGCCATAAAGGGCCTCAAATGGTGACATTCTTATGGCTGAATGATAGCTTGAATTATACCACCATGCTGCCATAGGCAAAAACTTAAACCACATCAATGGCTTGTGTGCCACAAAGCACCTTAAGTACATCTCAACACATTGGTTCACCCTCTCAGTCTGTCCATCAGACTGAGGGTGGTATGATGTACTTAAGCTGAGCTTCACACCAATGACAAAGAATAGCTCTTTCCAAAAATGGCTAGTAAAGATTCTATCTCTGTCACTCACCATCCTCTCAGGCAACCCATGATGCTTATAGATTTTGTCAAGAAATTCCTCAGCTACTACTTTGGCTGTGAAAGGATGAGTAAGTCCAATAAAATGACTATACTTAGTGAACTTGTCAACCACCACTAGAATGGAATTCTTTCCTCCAGATTTGGGAAGAACTTCAATGAAGTCCATTGTGATGCAAGAAAATGGCTTCCCAGGAATTTCCAGAGGCTGCAGCAATCCAGGATATGGAATGGATTCATGCTTGCACCTCTGGCAAATCTCACACTTCTTAATCCATTCTTGTATGTTGTCCTGCATCTTAAGCCAGTAAAAAACTTTCTTCATCCTCTGATAACAAGCCTGTACTCCTGAGTGCCCCCCAATTGAAGAAGTGTGAATAGCTTCAATCACCTTATCCCTCTGATTCCCTCCTCTCCCAATATAAATCCTTCTTTGGTACCTCAGTACCTCATTCACATAAGCATAGTCCTTATCTGTTGAGCCCATAAGGAGTTGAGCTATCAGATCCTGTGCAAATTCCTCATCTTCATAACTAGCTTTGATATTTTCTACCCAGTCAGGAACTACCACAGTCAATGCATTACACTCAAACTTCCTTGACAAGGCATCAGCTACTCTATTCTCTGCTCCTTTCTTGTAATGTATTTCAAAATCAAACCCCATGAGCTTTGAAATCCACTTTTTTGTCTGTCTCTGTCATCGATTTTTTGTTCAATCAAGTACTTGAGACCGTGATGATCGGTTCTTATTATAAAGGCATTACCTTCCAAATAATGCCTCCATTTCGAAATTGCAGTGGACAAGGCCATTAGTTCCTTCTCATAGGTTGACATACCCAGGACATCTAGGCCCAAGAGCCCTTACTCGAAATAGGCTAATGGCCTACCTTCTTGCATTAGAACGGCTCCCATGCTACGAGTCACGGGGCATCGACCTCAATAATGAACTTTTTGGTGAAATCGGGTAATGCTTTAGAACAGGTGGCTCACTAAGAGCCCTGTTTAAGCCTCATCGAAAGCCTCATCGACTCTCTTTTCCCCATAGAAATCCATTCTTCCTCAAAGCAATGCGATCGGTGGTTTATCGATCAAACCATAGTGCTTGATGAATCTTCTATAATACCCCGACAATCCCAAAAACCCTCTCGGTTGTTTAAGCGAAGTAGGTTTAGGCAATGCAGACATATCCTCGAATCTTTTTAGGATCGACTTGTACCCGCTTTCCCGAGATCATATGGCCTAAATACTCTACTTCTTCCTGAGCAAATGAGCATTTGCTCATTTTTTCATACAACTGATTCAACCTTAAAGCTTCCAGAACAACCTTAAGGTGTTCTAAATGAGATGTCAAATCAGGGCTGTAGATTAAAATGTCATCAAAGAAGACCAGTACAAACTTCCTCAGATATGGACCAAAAATCTGATTCATCAAGGATTGAAAAGTGGCAGGTGCATTTGTGAGTCCAAATGGCATCACTTTGAACTCAAAATGCCCAAAATGTGTACTAAAAGCTGTTTTTGACACACCACTCTCCTTCATCCTTATCTGGAAGTAACCAGATCTAAGATCTATCTTAGAAAAATAGACAGCCCCATGTAGCTCATCTATCAGATCATCAACCATAGGTATAGGGAACTTATCCTTAATTGTTAAGGAATTAAGCTGCCTGTAATCTATGCAAAATCTCCAGCTTCCATCTTATTTTTTAACTAGAATAACTGGAGAAGAAAAGGGACTGCAACTTGCTTGAATAATTCCTTCCTCCATCATTTCATTCACCTGCCTTTCAATTTCAGTCTTATGGGAATGTGGTACCCTATAAGACCTTAACTTGAAAGGCTGAGCTCCTTCCTTGAGGCTGATGTGATGTTCATGGTCTCTACTTGGAGGTAACCCCTTAGGCATATCAAATACATCATAATATTCCTCCAATAGCAGCTGAACTGAGTTAGGAACTTCTCCTTTCTTTTCTTCCAACTGTAAGGAGCAAAAATGTCCTACCCAGATCTCAGCAGCCTCTTCTAAACATTTAGGCAATGCCTTGGTTGTAATAGCTTTCAGCTCCATGGACAACACACCACTCCTAATCACCACTTCTTTACCATCCTTCATAAACCTCACTGCCTGTTTTTTATAGTCAAGCACAATTGGGCTGTGCCCCTCCAACCAATCCCCACCCAGAATGAGGTCACTACCCCCCCCCCCAAAGGCAAGATATATAAGTCACTACAGTATTCAACATCCCCCATCCTCCACTTCACAGCTCTGCAGCACTCTCCATACCATCTCTTTTCTCCATTGCCAAGAATTACAAGTAAATGCCTTGTTTGTTCTACCTGTATCCCCAGTAGCTTCACCAAGTTAGGATCTATGAAGCTGTGAGTGCTTCCAGGGTCAATTAGAATAGAGACATTATGATTTTTTGCCATAAGTCCTGGTATTCTAAACACCCCTCCTCCAGTAGCTCCATTAAGGGCATTCATTGAAATGTGTGCCATCTCAGCTATCTCCTCCCCCACACAAACCTCTTCTTCCTCTTTATAGGAATGTAGCAACTGCAACTCCCCATCAGTACTCTCATCTTCCATCTGGTCACTAAGGTAGATCATGTTTACCTCAGCAAGAGCACATTTGTGATATGGTGAATACTTGTCACCACATTTAAAACACAAATTAAGTTCTCTCCTCATTTGCATTTCTTCATTGCTTATTCTTTTGAACTTAATTGGCTCTTTGGATGGAATCCTGGATCCATATGTTGTTGTGATTGTACTCTTACTTGCAGTTGTTTGTTGATTCGGAGTAGTTTTCTGTGCATAGCTGGTATAGGTAGGTCTGCTGGATTTAGTGGAGTATTGCAGACACATTTCTTGTTCTACAGCCAGCCTAAAGGCTTCAATCAAGGTTTCAAGTCTATGCATACTCACAACACCTTTTATCTCATCTTTGAGGCCACTCAAAAAGAGATCAACAAAGTATTTAGGAGTTGCTCTAGTACCAGTTGTGACAAAAATAGATTTCAAGGATTCAAACTTTTTCATATAAGCATGAACATCTCCAATTTGCCTCAGCTTACTGAAGTCTCCAACAATTCCTGAAGTTGACTTAGCATCAAACCTTGAGTATAAGGCTCTGATGAAGCCTTGCCAATTTTGAATACCAAACTCAGAGATATACCCATGCCCCCATAGACAAGCTTCACCCTTAAAATACATCAATGCCACATCTAATTTGAGGTGTACAGGTATCTTCAGTATCTTGAAATACTGTTCAGCCTGTATTACCCATTCTCTGGGGAAACTACCCTCAAATTTTGGAAAATCTAGTTTTGGCAACTTCACATCTCCTCTCTCCATAGGACCTAGGTCAAACCTAGACTGTAATCCACCTCCAGTGTTCATATTAGGTATATTTCCACTTCCAGACCTAATATGATGGATTGGGGGTGAATTAACTGGTCCTTTACTAGTTTCCCCGAAATAAGATTTGTCCTTCACAGATTGATTCAATATAGTCATTTGCTCCATCAATTGACTAAACTTTGCATTTGTGTCACTTTTATTAGCAGCTATCTCTGAACTAATTGATGCAAGAGTATTTTCGAAGTTAATGAATTTCGCATCATACCTGATAATTGAACTTTCTAGTTCAACTATCTTCCTCATTTGTAGTTCGGCCAGAAATCGAAAATCACCAATCTCTGGTGTCGGCAAAAGTGGTGGCGCTGCTGTAGACTGCGATTCTCCACCTTGATTCCTCGTAGTCACCATGATCGAAGCTCTGATACCAAATATGTTGTGTCTGAAGTAATCAATTCTATTCACAACAATTGTAGAAGTATTATTGATAATTGTTCACTTGTTTATGTTCCATTACAGAGAAGGAAATGAAGAAAGATAAGAAGAAAGGAAGAAGATAAGACTGAGCTCGAAGCTCGAAGAGAGAGAGAGAGAGAGAGAGAGAGAGAGAGAGAGAGAATGGGGAAGAAAGAAATAATTGTCAACTGCCAAAATATCTCGATACCCTCATCTGTCCAAATGCCACCTATTTATAGGCACAGCTCCGACCCGAATTCCTGCCCGACTTCTTCTGACCCGCGAACTAATTAAAAGAGAGTCCAGTTGCTCAAGTTCGATTCCTTTCCTTAGCATTCTTTATGTCTTTTATTTAGCAAACATGACAGAAACTTTTGACCCTGCCATGTTAATAATGAGTTCTTATTTCCAAGCAAAGCAATAGAACTTACTTCTTAAGGAAATTCTAAATAAATTTTACAGATAGTAGGGAATATTGTGAGTTTTCTATTCCAGTATTTCTCGATTATTTAAGTTTGAAATACAACAGCATATTTATTAACAAGTTATTACCTTAATACATGATCACAAATTCATCAAAACCTATATTTTAGATATTCATACACCTTTTACATATTTTCTGCTTCTAAGATAACTTTCCAAACCTCTTCATGACAACAAATAGCTTAAAGTTGTATAAGGGATACCTACATATCAATGCACTTCCTCGGGTTGATATCTTGACCTCACTCTAGCTTCCTGCAAAATAGCTAAAGGGTCCATGCACTATATCTTCAAATCTCATGCTGATGCTACAATTTACAGCGGTAGGGGGCACCAAAAGGGATGATAAGTAGACAAAAGCATATGTATGTGCTGGGGAAAAAATGTTTTTGCTTCCATCATACATGTTGATCTGTTAATCCAAGGACAAATTTCCAGTTCGAATGTTTCGCTGCTGAAAGCTTATTCTTTTACCTAAACGCCTTTGAGATGATTCTAGGTTTGTTGGATTCCCAAGTAAAGCAGTTTCAAGCTTTGGCTGGAGCCACTTCTTCACTACAACACCATTAACTCGAATTTTTCCATGTGATTCATTCCCCAAGTAAGATAGTCCAAGTCTTCTCAGCAATGCTGCAATTGCCTGACTAACTCTGTTGACCAAATTGGTATGTTAAAAAACTGGTTGAAGTAGTTAAGAGTTCCTAAAAAGCATATACAGGACAAGCTGGCAGAACTAACGTGAATGCAATATATGCTGCCAGCTAAAGATATGTTGTTTAATCCGCCCGCCCCACCTGGCCCCAGTTTTCCTAATCCCCAAGAAAAAGGGGGAGGGAGGAGGGAGAAGGGGGGGGTTATTTCAAAACCGCAAGTGATGACCACCACCAGGAACTCCAACCAAGATATTTAAATGATTTATCATTATAGCACCATATATGAAAAACTATATCTGATCTCATCTGTAACAAAAAGCTTTTGAACTTCTCACAGAAGATAAGCCGCTCTTCCCCCTCAGTTCAATTTTTAGATTGAAGTTTTCAAACTGAAAACATATGCCCTTGGTGGATTTAAACCCTATTACGTTCAGATTAATATGCAAGACCATGTAAAAGATAATTAAAGGTTGTATATAAACTAGTTCAGGCTTGCCCATCTAGTAATTGCTTTTCAGCTTTCAGAAACTATCAAGCAAGCACAACTGTCAGGTAGTATATGGTAGATGATATGTCCAGGTTTCCAGAAAAATAAATGCATACCGTCCTGCAAGGTTAATATTTTTCTCCCCTCTTGGAGTTTGAATTAGTGTCTGCTCTAAAGGCAGCACAATAGACAAGTTCGGTAGCTTTGCACCTAAAAGAAAATTTTAAAAGGTAAATCAAATCAACAATAGAAAGCAACTGTGCTTTAGCTGAAAAAGAGGCAAGGGAGTCAAATTTAAACAATCAGGTAGGATTAATTCAGAAATTGGTTTCACCTTTCATGATTAGTTCTACAAATGCTAAACATTTTGCCACTGGATATCTTTAATACGTTTCAGTTGTTGCGCTTTAGTATCTTTATTTGTTTAAAATTGACTGGCAGGCATTACATAATACATTAACTAGATTAAAGATCTCTAAAGTCCTGAATCAACTCAACCATTATTAACTAATCCGAAATTTTAACACATGATTCATATCAGGTAAAATTTACACATTCTCCTTCTCTCCTGCTGTTCTCCACTTCTATTTGTTCTAGCAATTTACTTTAGCTCCATCCTGCAAGCTATCTTTCTACCAATGATGAGTACTACAGTTCTCAAATTGGTGGCAGAGAAAGAAAAAATACGAGTATGTTTATACAAGAATAAAACAAGCCAAAGTGCTTAACTCTGACTGAAGCAGCAAAAATGAGAAGACAATGCCATACCTCCTGCAAGGCGATGCTTGAAACCTTTGAGGACTGTCAAGAGATATACCTGGCCAAAGTTTGGAAAAATATTACGATATAATTCATTAACTGCAGTAACATGTCAAACAGCATAGGCCCCTCACCAGCAAGAAAACTGATAAAAAGAGTAGCAAGGTCACAAAACATGAAAGAGAGTTCTAGAAAGCAAATTTAAGCAGAAGGAGTGCAGTGGCAATATTAGCTTTACTTTCAGCTTACGAGCTAAGTTATTTGTCCAGGTTGTCAAATCAGCCCATGGAGAAGAAAAAACTGAAAGTTTCTAGATTAATACCACAGAAGCTTTTGAAAAGAAAGAAAACAGAAGAAATATTATGAAGATCGCACAGCTTCCAGATAATATATGTAGAAATACACATAAGTACTTCAAGGAGATGATATATTACATCAGAAGATTAGAATTAAGAATTATGCTATAAGTTCCAATAATATGCCGGCATATGCAAAATACTCAGTAAAATATTCTTTTTGCAGGATGTTACAACCTATTAGCACATTTAACACATGTTGTATAGATGTATATGCACAATTATAGGGATTAGATTGATTTGATTCTTTTCTTTATTTACTTTCCTATTCGGTTTTCCTAGGAGTGTATATATATGTAACACTTGTTCTATATGAAATACAACTTGAGTATTCACAAT
Organism: Vinca minor; assembly: GCA_026122235.1. Lineage (NCBI taxonomy): Eukaryota > Viridiplantae > Streptophyta > Magnoliopsida > Gentianales > Apocynaceae > Vinca > Vinca minor. Next base: position 2,163,868 of record JAOCZM010000291.1, read on the forward strand.
TCCTAATTACTTTGTTACATGGTATCAGAGCAATAGCGAATTAGGGTTGGAGTGAGATACTAGTTTGTGGCAATTTGAAAATTGTCAAAATTAGGGTTTGTGTCTTGTTTAGGATCTCTACTTTGAGTTGAGAGTTGTTCGACATCGAGATTCAAATACTCATATCGGCATCGGGATTTCAACTGTGACTTTCTCGGCGACTCAGAAGCACATATACGTGCTCAATTTGGTATTTCGAAGCCCATCTGATTTTCCACTCTCTAGTCGATTTTGTTATCTTTTGTTCCTATGGCCAATTCAGTAATTCAAATACATGTCTCATTTCCTCATCATCCAAGTTTGTCATTGATTCTCAGTGCAATGGACCATATGTCTAGTAATCCTAACTCTTTCACCACATATAAATCTCACACCCCAACAAATGTAACTCTAGCCGATGGTTCTCCATCTTGTGTGATTTGGTCCTGCACGCTTAACTTAACTTCCGAGCTTTCTCTCTAATGTCTTACATTTGCTGATTTTTCTTTCAATTTGTTGTCTCGTTAGCCAAATCACTCGAACTCTTAACTGTTTTGTCTCGTTTTTTCCTGATCATTGCTTGTTTCAGGATCTTATAACGAAGAAGATTATTGGTAAAGGATATGTGTCTAGGGGACTCTACATACTTGACAAATCAACACGCCAATCGCCACGTGTTCCAGATGTTTCCTCCGCTTTCAAAGCACATTGTCGACTAGGCCACCCGTCTCTCCCTTTGCTCAAGAAACTTTGTCCCGAGCTATGTCACACGGTTCAGAATACGGTACGGAATTCGCGGTACGCTCTGATACGGAATTCGCTTACTTTAGATTATTCCGGTACGGTGGGGGTATACTCATTATTATTTAGTTATTAATTTTTTTGTTTTTTTTTTAATTTTAAACTTTGAATCAATTGATTATATTAATATTTATTAATATTAATCTGATAATTATTTATGTCAACTTTTAATAGAATAAGATACTTATAATATATTTCAATTAGCTTAAACAGATAAAAGAAGCCCAACTTCTTGGCCCAAGTCGCTGGCCCAAAAATAATATCAGAAATCCTAATCCAAACATAATATTTTGCTACTTTTCCCTCCTTTCTTCTTTGTTTCTATTATCTCTTTTCTTCCTCTGTGCATTATCCATTTCAAGTCGCCGGAAACACCTTTCAAGTCGAATTCGCTTGGAACGCCGGAAATGACCGAATTATGAGCGAATCGAACTCCGATTCGGTACGAACGAACCAAATCGGAGTTCGGTAGCAATTCCGGCGAATTATGTGACTATGGTCCCGAGTATTCTAAGGTCTCAGTTTTAGATTGTGAGTCGTGTCAATTTGCTAAACATCACCGTCGTAGTTCTAGTCCTAGAGTCAATAAACGAGCTGATTCTTCTTTTGAGTTAGTTCACTCCGATGTTTGGGGTCCTTGTCCAATTCCATCCAAACCTGGTTTTAGGTATTTTGTTACATTTGTTGATGACTATTCTCGTATGACTTGGTTATTTTTGATGAAAAATCGTTCCGAGTTATTCTCTATATTTTGTGCATTTCATGCTGAAATTAAAACCCAGTTCAATGTCTCTATCCGTACATTAAGGAGTGATAATGCAAAAGAATATTTGTCAGCAGCCTTTCAAACCTTTATGACACAAAATGGCATTATTCACCAAACTTCTTGTGGTTATACACCATCTCAAAATGGGGTAGCAGAACGTAAAAATAGGCATCTTCTTGAGACTGCAAGAGCTCTTTTGTTTCAGATGAATGTTCCTAAATCTTTTTGGGCTGATGCAGTGTCAACGGCATGTTTTCTAATTAATCGTACGCCTTCATCAGTTCTTCAGGGTGAGACTCCTTTTCATACTCTTTTTCCGACCAAGTCATTATATCCCATCGACCCTAAAATTTTTGGGAGTACTTGCTTTGTACGTGATGTTCGTCCCTCTGTCACTAAATTAGACCCCCAAGTGCTTGAAGTGCGTCTTCCTAGGATACTCTCGTCATCAAAAAGGGTATAGGTGTTATTGCCCAAGTCTTGACAAATACATGGTCTCCAGAGATGTTACCTTTCTAGAAGACACATCTTTCTTTTCTTCTTCCGTTTCAACTTGTAAGGGGGAGGATGATGATTTGTTAGTTTATACCAATACTCCCATTCCGTTAGTATTTGAACCAGCACCTGACTGTGAATCTGAATCTGAACCTGACATTGTCTATCTTCCCACATCCACACCTGAACCAACTCCTGTTGTTGAGTCGACGCAAGTTACTTCCCCACCTCCTCTCAAAGTCTACTCTAGACATCCACCTCCTCCCGACACACATCTGGCGCCAACTACTTCGTCATCGGATCCTGTGTCAACTGATGATCTTCCAATTGCACAACGCAAAGGTAAACGTCAATGCACTTAACCCTATTTCCACTTTTGTATCTTATGATCATTTGTCACATTCTGCATGTTCCTTTATCGCTTCCATTGATTCTATCACTATCCCTAAATCTGCTCTATGAAGCTTTATGTCATCCTCGGTCAGGCGCAGGCAATGATAGAGGAAATGGATGCCTTAAATGAGAATGGTACTTTGGGAGTTAACTGATTTACTCAGTAGGGAAGAAAGCTATTGGATGCAAATGGGTATTTACAAGTGAAAACTAATCCCGATGGATCCATTTCACGATCAAAGCTCGACTTTTTGCTAGTGGATATGCTCGGATATACTGAGTTGATTACTCGTATACTTTTTCTCCCGTTGCAAAACTAACCTCTGTTCGACTATTTATTTCTTTGGCAGCTACCTATGATTGGCCCCTGCATCAGTTATACATCAAGAATGTTTTTCTTCATTGTGATCTTCGAGAAGAGGTATATATGGAGCAACCACCTGGGTTTGTTGCTCAGGGGGAGCATGGCAAAATGAAAAGGAAGGTTTGCTATCTTCGGAAATCTCTGTATGGTCTAAAACAAAGTCTGCGGGCTTGGTTTGGAAAATTTAGTGAGGCGATTAAGGTGTTTGGTATGTTGAAGAGCATATCAGATCACACGGTGTTCTACAAAAAGTCTAGTGCTGGTATCATCCTCTTAGTTGTTTCTGTAGATGATATTATCATAACAGGGAATGACAATGTGGGTATATCATCTCTTAAGTCTTTCCTTCAGACTCAATTTCAGACGAAGGACTTAGGAATGTTGAAGTATTTTTTGGGTGTTGAAGTGATGAGGAGTAAACAAGGCATATTCTTGTCTCAAAGAAAATATGTGCTTGATTTGTTGACAGAGACAGGGAAATTGGGAGCAAAACCATGCAGCGCTCCAATGCTTCCCAATTCTCAACTCACGAAAGATGGAGAATTATTTGAAGACCCTGAAAGATATCGAAGACTGGTTGGGAAATTAAACTATCTTACAGTGACTCGTCCAGATATTGTTTACTCTAGTTAGTATTGTAAGTCAATTCTTATCTTCTCCAATATCCCATCATTGAGTCGCTTTAGAACATATTTTATGCTACTTGAAAGGAGCACTTGGACGAGGTATATTATATAAAAAATCACAATCACTCTCGTGATCGAGTGCTTTTCCCGATTCCGATTGGGCAAGTCAGTAAGATGACTAGAAGATCCACGACAGAGTTATCGTGTCTTTGTGGGGGGGGAATTTGGTTTCATGGAAGAGTAAGAAACAACATGTTGTTTCTCGCTCTAGTGCAGAAGCAGAATATAGGGCTATGTCACAATCGGCGTGTGAAATTATGTGGATATATCAACTCTTGGTTGAAATTGGCCTTAAAGTTTCCATTCCTGCAAAGTTATATCGTGATAATCAGTCGCTTCTTCACATCGCTTCTAATCCAGTTTTCCATGAGAGGACCAAACATATTGAGTTAGATTGTCATTTTGTACGTGACAAAATAGAAGATGGTTTCATTTCTACTAGTTATGTGAAGACTGGAGAACAATTGGGCGACCTTCTCACAAAGGCGTTAAATGGAGTTCGAGTCAATTATCTTTGTAGCAAGCTGGGTATGATCAACATCTATGCTCCACCTTGAGGGGGAGTGTTACAACCTATTAGCACATTTAACACATGTTGTATAGGTGTATATGCACAATTATAGGGATTATATTGATTTGATTTGATTCTTTTCTTTATTTACTTTCCTATTCGGTTTTCCTAGGAGTGTATATATATGTAACACTTGTTCTATATGAAATACAACTTGAGTATTCACAATTCCTAATTACTTTGTTACACAGGAGAAAAGAGAAAAGTTTATTCCTGTTAGCCATTATTTATACAGACATACCTGGGCCGTATGAACCTGCAAATCCCTCACATCAACAACTATTGGGCTTTGCTTTAAAGAGGCAGCAGGAACAATACCAAGTGAAGTAGCCTCCTGCCAGTTCAGATAGTTTTTTTCAGGAAATCTGAAGTCAAGAAAGTGGAATAAACATCCATTTGTTGTCACAAACCTCAAGTAATGAAAAAGCACGTGGATCGTATTCTCCAAATCCATCAACCAAAGAGCAAATATTTGATCTTTTTGATGCATCAGTACTAACTCCCAGATTTTCAACGAGTCTATCTCTCAAGTCTACATCATGAGGGAGCTTAAGGCATCCTAGAACTTGCGAAAGTTCTTCTTCAGTAGGCGCCAGACCAGCAGCAATTGCTTCTCTGTAAACCCTCAAGGCCAATGATGTCCTGCACAGAATTCATTTACATTAATGACACTTTTTCTGCTTCCCCCTTTCTTTTTCTTAGTCGATTCTTGGTGACCTAGCCAGTAATTTTACAAACTACAATCTTCACAAAGTTCTTCCTTCCCATATCAGAAAATTATAAGAATAAATGTGGTGTACGATCTTAGGTCAGAGGATGAAAGTAATGAGCTCCGCGTTCACTATTTTCCACACTTCTGAAACAAAAGTTCCTATACGAGTAAACGACCATGAATCCTTGTTTCCTTTACAGTCTAAACTGAACAAGGACAGCACAGACAAGTGAAGCATAAAATCATCAAATCACATACTCCAAAAAGAGTATCACAGTCCCTATGTTATATCAAAGAATAGCAAACCAAGTGAAATATAAAGCAAAAGAATTTTCAAATGTCAGTTTAGTGAAATCCCTATGCTGACCAAGCAGTAGAAAGTTTCTCCAGTAAAGGGATAGATAAAAACGTTTTTATAGAAAAGAATACGCAAACCTACCAACAAACAAACTAGGAACCAGAACGATTAGAGAATACACGAAAGGTTCTTGATGCAAGTCTTTGCTTTGTCCATTCAGAATAACTAATGGTATAGTTTGGAGCATTCATACTAATTGAAGGTACACTTTTGTGCTATCTAAACTTAGAAAAATGAGATAACATCAGATATTCTGAGATAAATACCTACTTACCATCTATTGTCAAGTTGTAGCCGCCCAGGGGTAAAAGATAAGACAGGGTCACCTACTATACAAGCTTTCTGGAATCTTCTTAAGCACATTCCTTCAAATAGATTGACAAACAAATCAAATTGACAAATCCAAAAAATTAAAAATAAAACCCCACTAGATGTGTAAGCTGCTACAAAAAAATTCTGACCTGTTCAACGCAGAAGCTAACATGTAGCAATAAAATACACAAAATATGAAGGTGGCATGCTCAATGTATACATATCATATCATAAGCGCGTCTATATAAAAGTTTATAAACACAAGAAACAGAACGGCAAAATTGCTCTCAACCGGTGTTGAAGTTGCAATGAAAACCTTCCATATTGGAGGTGGTATCACATTCTTTTCAAAGTTTACTCCCCTAAAGAAAAATAAAGGAAACCAGCTAAACTTTAAAACAAGAAACATAAGTACAGCAAGACCTAAAGAAAACTGTCACGATCTAGATCTTACCAATTATACAACGGCACATGACAAGGTTAGGAGCAACTCCATCTTTCTTGGATTCAGAAAGAAGCATTAGACCAACTTCCAAGTCATCCATTCTACAATTAAATGAAACCATAAATAGGAGAGGTTTTAGGTTGGAGAAGTGGCTTTTGAGAAAAATGTTCAAAGAATAGCAATTACTTTTCACTCGCAACTACTAGAATCGAATATGTAGTAGTATTTGGGGATACACCCTGCTTCTTTAGCTCAATTAGAATTTGGGTAGCCTTCTGTAGCTGATCCACATTACCTGTACAGAAATGTACTAAATGTGTCAGAGTGCTTGCATCCAGATCAGTAAGACAGTAACTACTGATGCTACAGAAAGTAAGGCTCCTTGTGAACTTAGATATCTTATGTCACGTTATAACAGAAATTTTGATACTTGATCTTTCTTTCCATGAAACTTGTATCGTCATTTCCGTTTATCATATATCAACATGTCGAAAGCAAAATGATTTTAAATAGACTTAATTATAAGAGATGAGATTTCCTAGTGTGTGAAACGAAAAAGGCAGATTAGCAAGCGAAAATTCTTTAATACATCAACCTACGAGAACGACATCCAATCTGCACAATTCCACCTACATCTTTTCATGACTAGCTACACTTGCCCATCTAAATGGCAAGAAATTAATATAAAAAAAATAAAAAATAAAAATCAATCTGGGTACCAAAGCCAACTCGTGAATACGATTAAGTTTATGGAGAAAGAGCGGAGGATATAAGACATACACAAGGCAGTCAGTAAGGCATTCATCATTGAAACTGTCGGTTTCATGTTCATCTCTTTAATATCCTCATACAGCTGCAGAGCCTTCTGCCAGTCTCTTGCCTTAAGATGGAACAAACAGGTAAATCATTATAAAAGAAGCATTAAAGATTATATAAATGGCCAGTGCTCAGAAGACGAGATCAATCTAACAAAAACACTTCTGCCTGTACTACAAATAATTTTTCTCTAAATTTATACGGTTTATACTGCCAGCATAAAACTAAGAAATGCATTTCAAAAAAGAGATTATTGGAAAGTAGCATAGGAGAAGAAGAATATGTTGATGGTGACAATAAGCATAAGCATGACTAATGAGTAATGATAATTAAACAGAAAATACAGAGTACAAGAAAAGGAACCAAGCAAAGGTATCCGTTAAAACAGATCAACTGGGTGCTGCAAAATCTAAACAGAAATATTGTATGCACTCATCCAAACAGAAGCAAGAATTTACTGTTGCTTTCCCAAGATAGCCATTATTTTTAAATAGTTCCCATTTTGTGATAGCAATTTACTGAGGGTGCATTGAAAAAGGAGAAAATGAAAATCTAGAGGATATATATATGATTCAACCTGTGATAAAGGTAACCAAGTTCCCGTCATGTTTTTTCAGGAAAAATGAATCTATACTAAGTTGAGGGTCAATATACCCTTAGCTGAGGGACGAGAACAAAGTTTCAATGCCATGTTAATCGCCACAAAAGACACCACGAACGATGACTCTGCTATTAGAATAGTAGGTTATAATTTAGGTTGCTGATGCAAGATGCAACATCTCATGACCTTAAAATGGGGATACTGTAAACTGTGTGTTTTTACTTAAACTACCAGCACCTAGAAAAACTTATATGATTAAATTACTAGGTAGGACATACATTGCTGCAGGCACCCATCAATGAGCTATATGCTATGACTCCAGCAGGTATTCTTTCCTGTTTTGCTGCCTGTAGGATTTCAAAAGCGGCATCCAGTTTTCCAGCATGACCAGCAACATCTATCCATGCACTAATGAACATCTACAATCGGAAAGGAAACGAGCAATCATAAATTTTCATGTGGCAAAGTAAGCTCACTCCAAATGACAAAGATAAACTTGAATTCGCAGTAATTGAAACTTTTCCATGCAGAGCAAAACGCAGCTTCTGATTCTGCAATTACAATATGATGCAGAAACTTTTGTGGCTAACATAATGAATGATAAAATCTTTACTAGATTTTCAAAAGTCTTCTTTAACTATACCAGGAAAGACCAATTAAAATATCTACCTAAACACGCTACTTGTATAAGGTCTGTATATATGTTGTGGGGGGACGTATAATAGGAACCCAAACTTGGGAACAAATATTCCATTCCCAAGCTATAACCGTGAGGTTATAAATTATAACCAATAGAGCTCGGAGTTGATCACGTAAGACTTCTTCTGGTTTGACTGAACTTAATCATTTATAGCAGCAGAATTTACAACTTTAACCGAAACAGGAAATAAATACAGCAGCAATTTCTTTGCTAAACAAAGCAACAATGAAATCCTAAATTTAGAGATAGACACAAAGTTATGCTGCTTCAGAAACTACTAAGCGACAAATCTATAAAGATCTGAATGTCCTAGAAAAATCAAAGCATACTAAGGATTTCCATATCTCCCTCTTGATGTTTCAATCAAAATGCAATCCTTGACTAATTGAAAACCAGAAGAGCTAATGAATCGTCAACTGAGCTGATGACAAGTAACTTGTTTGATGGGCCATAAAACAGATGTCTAATCATCTCTGCCTAATAATTTGAATGAATAGGAAACATCCTTATATCTGACAACCATTTCTCTAGTATTGGTCCAGAAGAAAGTATCAGACTGACTAACTTTTGCAATGAAAAATAAATAAATTATTGTGAATTATCAAATAAGATTTAAAAGGGGTATCACCAACCGTCATTATTGCAATGTCAGAAAGACTACCTCATCAGGGGAAACACCTTTGTTTGTCATGTCGTTATAGACACTGCAAGCAAAATCCCAATCACCATTTTGACTGCAACAATTTACAGCAATCGTGTAAACCTCTGGAGTTCCCTTGATGTCATATTCATCAATCATTTTATATACCTGGCGGGCCCGGTCAACCTACATTTGAGATTCATTAACCACAGATAATCAACAAACAACACCTGGAAAGATTTAGAAAATAAAAGGAAAAAACAAAAAACTTACTATTGACAGTCATCATGATATAGAATTTGCTCATAAGAGGATAGAAAACCTACTAACCATACCATCCAACAACAACAACAACAGCAGCCAAGCCTTAATCCCAAAAGATTGAGGTCGGCTACATGAACCAAAGAAAGACTCATATAGGGTCATCCACATGGATGCATTCTCTCCATTTCTTTCGATCCCAAACAAAACTGTCATCTAATTCTAGCAAATTCATATCCCCTTTTATCACTTCCTTCCAAGTCTTCCTCGGTCTCCCTCTACCTCTTACGCCCTCAATATTACATAATCCTTCAATTCTCCTAACTGGAGCATCACTAACCGTACCATCCAAAAAGGAAAAAAAAAAAAACTACTAACCTGACCAGACTTAGCACATGCCTTCATTAGAGCGCCGAGGGTAACCTGATCAGGGTCTATAGGATGGACTTCTGCCCTCATTTCTGCCAAGACATCAAAGGCACGGTCCACAGCCCCTGATTCACCACATGCACTGATGAGTGCATTGAATACAACCCGATCTGGCTTTACACTCTACTGTACACAACATGCAAACAATGTGAAGCCTTCTTTAAGAGTCAACAATTGCAAATTATGAGAACAATATTTGTATTAAAACCATAATTGCGTAATAGAAGCTTTTTGTGGAGGCTTCAGAAGGAAATATCGCTCTTAAGTAGGTTAAACACTGATTACATGATGGTTCTCCACAGTATCAGCAGGCATACCTTGGATCTCATTATGCCATAAGCACCAAAAGCCTTGGCAACCTGTCCAGCTTTAGCACAACCATGTATGAGTGCACCATAAGTATGGACATTTGGTTCAACTCCAGCATTGACCATTTCATGAAAGACCTACAATTACATAGAACGTTATGGTGACTAAAATTTATAGGAGCATATACAAAGTATCTTGACGACATATAGGAAGTCCAAATAATTTTATATGCAAAATTGGCTATAATGTAAAAGAATTTCGTAAACTATCCAACAATGGAGACAGTCAAAGCTTGCTTCTCTTGTCCTATTTTACTACCTTCAGTGTATGATCATCTAAAAAAATGCAATAATGCTGTTGAGATGCTAGCATAGTGAAACATGCCACTATGAAAAGTGAGGCAAAAGAAAGGGGAGTAAATTTCCCTGCACATATGTTATTTTTCTTACTTTGGACAAAACTTATTTAAGAAAGTGAAGATATTGCAGACCTCTTTACTTACAACTCCGGAGTGAGTGATGTCGCTCATCAAGGAAGCAACTTTTTCCGGGCCATATCATCCCAGATATATTAACAACTATTTGCACATAGGTCCAATTTAGAGGTAAAGCTAAACTAGGAGATTGGAAAAGGTGTTGTACCAAGTGATTAGTACCTAACTAGTGGTATCACCAGTATACAGCAGATTATTTGGACCAAGGATTGAGTCAGATTTATGTGGTTTTCCATCTCTAAGCAGAGTTTATCACATTTACAAGCATGAACTAACTGTTTGGTATCTCCAAATAAAAAGAAAGTCGGAGATGACTATCATTTCATAATGAATTAATGCAGTCAAATAAATCTAACTTTCCCGACATTGTTTAAGATGAACAACAAGCAGGAAATTTTTTTATAAGTACCTTAAACATAGTATCTACTTTTCCACTTTTAGCACAAGTTGATATGAGGGTAGTATAAAGTTTGCAGTCCACTTTCAATCCAGCATCCTGAACAAGTTGCAAAACTTGAAAGGCTCCTAAATCGGTAATATAAAGCAACATTTTAGGAAGTTATCCAACAGTTAAACAATTAACCTGATAACCCAAGAAACAAGCGGAACAAGTGATGCTTACCCTCTGAATCTTGAGAGCTCGCACAGACAGACATGAGCATGTTGAATGTGCTGAGAGTTGGATTTTGAATAAGTTTAGTAAAACAAAAAGCTTCCCTGACAGCCTTTTGGATTTTGCATTCCCGGAAAAACCCTGAATGATAAACCTGAACATACAATATTATTCCGGGACGTAAATATTTGCATAAGAAGAAAATATTAATAAAAGGGCCAAGGAAAGACATACTTTATTCATATCCAACAGACCCTTATTTTCCATATCTTCAAGCACAGAAATGCAATCGCTCAACCTAAAAGAAAGGAATTATGTTTAGATAAGCCTCAAAGTAGAATTATCTGTCTATTTACAAATGCAGACTGCTTTTGCTAGAAATACTTCTTTATAGTTCAATTGATGCTTTTTTGTGTTTCTTCATTAGGTAAACATAATATATTGCAAATGGTGACAGTATGAAGCCGTGTTTCGAGGACATGTCCTTCAAAGATGAACATGAACGAAAAACTGGAAAACATGAAAAAAAATAGGTTAGACAGGAAGAAGCGAAGTGGAATCAGAAACATGATTAACTGTAGCTTGATAGTAGTGCCATTTTGTATATATAATACGTTAACACTAACAAGAACAAGATGTTCAAAAGACAAAAGCAATAAATAGACTACCGTCCATCTTTTAGCAATCGATTGTAAGCACCAAACTGATGTGAAGGATTGTGAATCTGTTTTCTCTTCAAATCATGGGATGGAAATGGGTCTATGGGCCTATGCTGGTGAAACATTGTTTTCTCCTTGTTAGAAGCAAACTCTTTCTCTTGTTCAGTGCCCTTTCTCCAATTAAATGAACCTCCTTTATGATGTACAAGATCTCTTTCTCCTTCAGTGTTCTCTGGAGAAGTGAACATACTTTATCAGATAATTTTATAATACATTAAGTTTCTGAAACTTCCTAACTCTGAAATAAGTAGATGACGGACACATAAACAAGAAAAAATAATGGTCTTAACATAAACAGCTAACAAGAATGACATTAGGCTTGGAGAGCAGTCCAATGGCATAACCTGTTTGATGAAGGAGCTCTGACCTAAAAACCTTTGCTGCATCAGTGGTGAAGCTCTTAAAAGGCAATGGCCTACCATTCTCTTGAAAGGATGTATTAGATTCCAATGCTCCTAGTAGATTATTGAAATTTTCCTCAAGTGCCCCATAAAATGTGTAAAGATCTTGGCGTAGATTGTCTCTGTAAATAAGATTGTCGCTATTTTGTTCACCCTCTTCAAAAACCTCATTGCTGGATCCTCCAGGTTCATCCATTCCTTTGTGTATGTCAACCGAGGGAAATGAAGCAGAACATGGCTCTCTTTCTGTTATTAGCATCTGAATTTTGGAGTCATTTCCAGTTTGCTCCCCACCATCCTCCAGATGTTTTTGGGAAGTTTGTCTATCAAGACTGTATGCTGGTGCATCTGATTCAGATTGTTTGAAAGGTAAGGGGGCTAAGCATAGGCCTCCTAGCTCTCCCGTAACTAAAACATCATGCACACCAGAAGCAACCATGTCAGCTTTAGCAAGAGTTGTAGTAGATGATGCCACACTGGTGTCAACTAATTGAATCTCAGCCGCAATACACTCATGAGCATGGTTGATTTGTTTCACCTCCTTCACTAACTCTTCCTTCTCATCAACAGGTACATATCTCTTTAAATCCGCATGATGCTGAAAATGTTCCTCAATCACCGAGTTCAACATGCTTCGCATATGCTGAAATATGGGAGAAATTAGCTTACCTGACATCTAAAATGTTTCACAAAATATGAGAAAGCTAGTTCCACCGAAAAGAACTTTCATGATTCACCTTTTCCATAAAAGAAAAAATATAATGTCCTTTTATACAAGGAGGGAAAACTCAAATTGGAAACACAAATATTCTTAGCTGCTAGCAGGATATAAACAAAAACAGGAAACTTTAACACACTATAGTGTATACTGGAAGCAAACCTATGGAATACTGCAAATGTTTCCTTGATCTTGAACTCGACAGTGCAACAGATTAATAAATTCTAAATTCAATGGTAAGAATCTAGCACTAGACCATAAGCAAGCAAAATTAAATGATAGTTCCTTGCTGCATTCATCTCCATCACCTTACACCAACATTAACATACAACACAGTAAACTTAAATGACATCCAACTTCTGGACGGAGTTCTTCATTCTTTGGACACCAACATTAACATACATCTCGTTTCATGATTTTCTCTCAGTCAGCATACAGCTCATTCCTCAGATGACCATGGCTATGACAGAAAAAAGTCACTTGTAGAATGCAATTCTAAAGAGTTCTAGAGTTTACAACAATAACATTAACATTCAATTTACACTTTTCAATAGCTTCAAATAGGATAATTATACATTCAATTTTGCAAAGGAAAAAAAAACCACGCAATAATCTCACCATAACTGCTACTATTACCTCTTTTCCATAATATATGCAAGATTTACAGTTTTTCTATATTCGAAAATATTTGCCACATTTCAGAAACCAATACATATTTATTATAACAATTTCAGTCTTACCTCTTACTAATAATAACTCTCAAATCATTCTAAACTTTTTTTTCTTCGTATTCAATCATTTCCTTGAAGTACAAATATTGCATATATTGTGCAATAGATGTAGTACCTCACACACACACACACACACACATATATATACAGAAACATAAATATTAAATTACCTCTTTCTCCTTGATATTCGTATTCCTCTTAGAATAATTGAAATACAACACGGTGAGAGCAGAGACGGCGACAACGCCAACGACGACAACAATAGATTGAGAATCCATAGAAGCTCTCAACAAAAATCTCTTCCGAGGACGGTAAAATTGAAACTGAAACCCTAAGTTCCTGCATCCTCTCCGTGACCGGAGGCCTGGAGGCCTTAGATTATGACCATTTCCGAGAAATTCCTTGCGAACACAGCGACGTCGAGGATAAAGGAAGGATGAAACAGCAGAGTAAGAAGAAATCGGAGAGAAACTTGCTTCCATTGATATTGATTTTGGTGGAACTGGAAGTTTCAGTAGAATGAAGGAATCATGATGATGATGATGAGAGAGAGGGAGTGGGAGAGTGGATAAGAGTTGAGCAAGAAATGAAGAAGAAGAAGAGGAAGTTATGGTTATGAAGTGACTGACGGAAGCAGCTAATGTCGCTGATGTTGCTGATGTGGCGTGGCTGTTTTGGGCAATGAACGGTTATGATATTTTTGTTTGCCAATTTGTGCCCCTAATGTATTACTTAATTGTGTTTTACACCAAAAAGTTTAGATAAATTGCATTTCTAAGGTTATCGAACTAAATTTCAAATTCACCTCAAAAGAAAATAATTAAGTTTCTAATTAACCACTAAAAAAGAAACAGAGAACACAATTAAGTATTCATTCCATTCCATAATATAGGTATTTTAGAGTATTTCATTGAGATTAAAAAATAAAAATTATGGTACTTTTTAAGTCAAATTACTAATTATACCATTTTATCTCTTATTTTGTGTGAAATAAGGATATAATTATCGAAGAGGCCAATAGCTCAGTGGGGCATTGGTCGGTCCGTGACCGAGAGGTCCCGGGTTCGATACCCTCCGCCTGCGGGCGGTAAGCTTTATTCTACCTTATCTAGGGTGTTCTCTCTCCCCAATGTGGGGCGATCGCCCGTCGTGGCGTAAAAAAAAGGATATAATTAAAAATTAAAAATTAAGGAAATGAAAAACTATCTAGAATGACTTACATAATGGAATGGAGGGAGTAATACATTAAGGGTACAAATTGCAAAGTGAAATTGTTGTCTCTAAGATGTTTTCTTCAGAACCGTGCTAATAAATCTCACCATCAACTTCTTATATAACTATAGGAAAAAGTCTACTTTTCTATTAAGAAATAATAATGTTAAAAAATAGCTATTTTTTAATTTTATATTTTTAACCTCACAAAAGTAGCTATGTTTTTATTTTTAATTATTAATCTCAATTGTAAAGTTGTGCACCACTAATGCTCTGGATGCTGAAGGAAAGAAGTATGGTGATATGCACATAAAGCAAAATGGTTCTTGTATATGTCTTCTCTGGTGCCTTTTAGCTTTGATTTGAGGCATAATTATGTAGCAAATGCGACGGTATAGGGGATCATTGTTACAGGCATATTATGTGATCAACCACTTTTTGCGCTCATTG
Organism: Vinca minor; assembly: GCA_026122235.1. Classification (NCBI taxonomy): domain Eukaryota; kingdom Viridiplantae; phylum Streptophyta; class Magnoliopsida; order Gentianales; family Apocynaceae; genus Vinca; species Vinca minor. The sequence goes on from JAOCZM010000291.1 coordinate 2,178,882, forward strand.
CCAAAAGTTAGGTTAGTCTCCAATCCATTTGTTTTAGTGGTACTTTGGGATCAGCCACTTTGTGAAGGTTAGGTCTGTCTCTCTTCCATCCCCTCGATTATTGGGGAGCTAATGGGTTTTGTTATTGTTGTATTTGTTGTAATCTCAATTGTAAAGTCGAAGCGGTTGAGAATTTGTACTCATGTAATGTGGATGAAGTGACCCTCAGTGCCTAATATGCAACTTTGATCTCATATGTATTTTTGAGTTGTAAAAATGGTCATATATGAACTTTTTTGCATAGAACGTCCTATATGTTTTAGCGTCCTATGTGTTGAGGTGGTTTCCGACCAGAATTCTCACGTGCACAGGTCGTAAGTGTTTCGTGAAGGGTAAAAAAATATTTCAGGTAAAATTAACTAAAAAAGATTGGTGCATTATATTTGATAGACAAAAAACAAATTTACATGTTTTCATATGTTTTTCCGTATTCTATATTATTACTTTGCACCTTTGCAATTTTTAAATATTTTAAAAGTAAATTTTGAATTAATAGTCATTTTAATCATCAATTTATTTACGGTTAGCCACTTTCATCATTTTTTATATTTTTTTTTCCTTTTTTCATCCAAGTGATTTTACGGGCAGCCACTTTCATCCTTCTGTCAAATAATTACAAAAGTTCCATCCAAATTGATAACGTGGTATATAGAGATGGAAATTTTGATCTATCCTAACTTAATCTGTGCCATTTGGGGGCAGATCTGACTTGCCCCGAACAGAGAACGGGACAGATATGATCCGCCCGTTATCAGGAAAGATTGGGGTTGGATCTCATTTAATATCTTATATGTCACGTCCTGTCTATATTATAGTATTATTAATTGTGTTTATATGAACGTTTTTCACTCAAAATTCTCCTATTTAAGTTATGATTTTTTTTTTGTAGGTTCTATCTCAATTTTTGTATGTTATTTATATGATTTTTTAAATAAAAAAATGAAATGGGGCGGGGCAGGACGCAGAACAAATATTTTTGATTCGCAGTAGATCACGGAGTAGGATTGGACAATATTCAATTCCGCAATGCGAAACTAGATATTGAGATACTCGCACTGATCTGCCCATTATCATCCCTAGTAGCATGTATCTAGATTAGATAAGATCTCACAATGGAGAAGATTGATGCTGCTGCACTTGAATGGTTAAAAGCAAGGCCTAGTAAAAAATGGTAGTGGGCTTTTTCTGCACCCCAAGTCCCCTCTATCTTGCGGCCCAAGTGAAGACACAATCCAGGAAATTAGTATAAGTTGGGCTTAGGAATATCTTTTTCGATAAGATCGAATTTTTAACTCGTAATTTATTAAAGTATAAAAAATTAAAAAGTCCGAAAGGTTGTCATGGAATACTTAACTCCTAAAGTCCTAATTTATTAGACCAAAAAGGTTATTTGCTAATAGAATCAAATAATTTGTATAAGAGAGGCGCGAATGACACTTCACCCTTTGTTAGCGGTACTCCACCCAAATAATTTTTTTTATTAAATTGACACTTCGACATTAGTGAGCGCAGAAGATAATGATATAACCGAAGATAAATCAAAACAACAAATTCTTTCATTTTTTTTTATCTTGTTCGCCTTTTTTTCTCGTAGTATACATGAATTTAAGATATAAATAATTATAAGACGAAAATAGTATATCAACTGCATTAACTTTTATTTACTAGGTATCACTTTGCAACCCATACTCACAAAGATTGCAATACCTAAAAGTTTTTCTAGAGGAAATGATGCAAGTCGGTTAGAGAACTTTGAAGAAAGTAGGCAATGCAATGAAGGGTTGGCAAATATCAGACTTCAATACATTCAATTTTTGCCAACCCTTTCTCACTTTAATTAGTGATGCAACCTAACTCTTTATTTTGTCCTCCTTTACAAAATAAAGTATACTCAACACCGTTTAATTCTTTTTTTTTTAGCGAACTAGTTAAATTCCGTCATATACAATAGTTTACAGAACATGTAAATAATTAGTTGTACTAGACAACTCTTATCGATTCAATTTGGGATGAAAGGAGTGTCATTTTAGCACATTTTCGAAACAAACTCTTTATTTTGATGCACATCTCCTTTCAAAATATTCATTTTGTTTTTATTCTTAGAAAAAATTCTTAAAAATTCTAAAATTATAAGTCAATCGAAATACACCACATTCATATAAAACGAATTAAAATAACTGAGAAAATACGCATTAATACCTTTTATTATGATAGGTCAAAAGTTTTTTTTAATTATTATTGGGGTAAGGGACCTATGTATTACAAAAAATGGTGGAATTTAAGAAGTGGGAAGAAAATTTAAACTCATAACTTTTACGTTATGATGCATCAGATTTGATCACTAAATTAATGCCTCGTTAACCTGATAGGTCAAAAGTTGACAACCCACTTCATTTACGTCTTTGGGGGTAACTGAGTTCTAAGATATATACAATAAATCCCGTTCTCACAATCAATTACGGGTCATATATATAAATTCACATGTAAATATGAGCAAAAAATCATATGTTTTCGTGTGTGTTTTTATTTTTATACCTAATCAATTATTATTTGTCATGTGTATATATAATTAAAAAAAATATTCACATTATAAATACTAATTAGTTAGGTAAAGAATATAAATTTACACTGGAACAAACAATTTTTACCAGTAAATATAAGACATGCAAGACATGCAGTGAGTGTCATTTTAGCACATTTTCAAAACAATTTTTTTTATTTTGATTCACATCTCCTCACAAACAATTCACTTTTTTTATTCTTAAAAATTATAAAACTAAAAGTCAGTCAAAATACACCACTTTCATATAGAATGAATTAATATAAGTGAGAACAAATGAGAAAAACAAGTATCAATATTTTTTATTATGTCAAGTCAAAAGTCAAGTCATTTGACAAAGAGTGAAAATCGGTTGTCCACGTGTATGTGTATATTCATATTCTTATACTCAACAAATCATAATTTTTTTATTTTTTTTGAAAAGAAAATAATATCATTAATAGATAAACAAATCATAATTTGTTTTGTTATATTAACATTTTTTCTAATTATATATAAATGGCGAATTATAATTAATTGAGTATATGAATGCCTGGATAAAAACACACGGAAAGAAATGATTTTTTTTTTTTGCCTTTTGAAAACCCGCTTCATTCACGGTATATGGGGTAATTGGTTCTTAGTAGGGGGTGTCAATCGAGTTATGTGAGCTGAGCATTGGCATAGCTCACACTCAGCTCACATAAAAATTGAAAAGCTCACGCTTACGCTCAGCCCGGAAAAGCTCATAAACCTTGAGCTCACGCTCAGCTCACATTTTAACACGAGCTCGAGCTTAACTCACGAGCTTCCCAAGCTCATTTATATTAGCGAAGAAAACGAAAATCCTATCTCAAGAATATCATAATACAATGAGCCTTAAAACTAATTTTGGACAAGAATAAACAAAAAGAAGACTATTGAGTTAATCCACACATTATAATTATAATTATAATGTATATAATTTTTTTTAAATTAGTATATTTTATATATATATATATATAATATTTTAATTATATTAATCTTATTCGGGTTCGAGCTTTTTTCGGGCTGAGCGGAGTCAAGCTCACGCTCAGCTCACATAAGAAGCGAGCTTGAATATTAAGCTCACGCTCAGCTCACACTCACATTTTTTCGAGTTATGTGAGCTGGGTTCGGGCCGGTCCAAACCCGTTGACCGCTCTAACAATCAATTACGGATTATATATTTAAATTTATATGTGAATATAAGACCCGTAGTAAATCGTGAATGAAAAGATCAATTACACACGTCTTTAAAAATATTTTGCCGGGCTTTTGGACTCCATCCTGAAGCCAACCAAGCCAACCAAATCGGAAAAGTCTGGCATGAGACGGATTTAATGGGTCCGATTCCATATTTTTCTCACATAATTTTAAATAAAATTCACTTGAAGAGTAGATTTCGAATGTCTTCATATCTCACCACAATGCCGTCAATAGCGAATTTTTCCAAGCAAATCATACAGCTGCTCTTTCTTTGCCTCATCACACGACACGTACCCAATTCCCTACGTAATACGCAACCGACCAAAACAATACAATAAAACACGCGTCAACCAACTACAGACCGACACAAAATTATAAAAGGCCCATTCCAAGATACACAAAATTCCCTTATAACCGTCCTAGGTGTCTTAACCACAAACTCCAATCGTGGCTCAAAACTCTTAAAAAAAAAAATTAATAAATTAAAAAACACGCACACACATACTCACCTAATAGTCTTACACTTTCACCTATAAGAATTGTCCTTTCACATTGTGTATCCAGTCCCTGTCTCATATAAAAAATTATTATGTATTAAATTTTTAATTAAAAAATTATATTATGAACGAAATAGTGGAATTTTAAGGAAAAAATTATAAATGATACTATCATCATTCTTAAATGTAATTTTTTTTTTATATTTTATGAAAATTAAGAAAGTAAAATTAAGATATTTTTTTAATTAAAATATTAATATTACTCTTTTAAATAGATTTAGTGTTATATAAATTATATTTAAGTGAGTAATATTAATATTTTAATTAAAAAAATATCTTAATTTTTATTTCTTTAATTTTTGAACATGTAATGAAAGCTTTATATTTACGAATGGAGTGAGTAATTTTTTATTAATAGAACAAGAAATGAGAGCATAAAAAAATTTGCCCAACTTTCAATGGAAAAAAAAATCATTTGTACTCATTTTGTGTCATATTTTTTATTCTCACGAATAAATAATTAATACATATTCACATTTTTTCTACCATTTTTATTATTTTTAAGTTATTTTTTTAATTAAAAAATTAACACATATTACTTTTTTTTTATTAGTAGCACGGACACCGAACGAAAAAACAAGATTCCAACCGACTTTCACTCATGAAGAAAAGCTTAAAATGGTCCAAACCAAAAATCATCAGAAAAGAAAAGTAGTAGCAGAAAGGTTCACGGGAAGTCGGCAGAAAAAGGGAAGCTTTATATTAAATTAAAGAAGATAAAATGGAGAAGCAGATGATGAAGAAGAAAAGTGAGGTGTTGGACGGTTCAGATATAATGAAGTTAGTTGGGAATGAGCAAGTGTGGAGTAATTTTGTGGATCATAAGTTTGAAGAATTAGATAAAGATGGCGATGGTAAACTCTCTGTAAAAGAAATACAACCTGCTGTTGCTGATATTGGTGCTGCTCTTGGTTTACCTGCTCAGGGCTCTTCTCCTGACTCTGATCATATCTATTCTGAGGTTTTGTTTGTTAATCATCTCTTTTTTGTTTTTCTCTTGCTCATGGCTATTCTCCCGAGTCGGATCATGATTCGGGAGGACTTTATTTACCAATCAAAATTTATTTGGAGACAGTAATATCCAGAAATAATGAGTTGGGACCTTGTATAATATCAGGTACGAAGATAGGGGCGGGTGGGGCATTTGCCCTAAGATTTTTAAAAATCGAGTAGATATAGTAATTTTATATGTATTTCAGAATATTTTATTAAATTTGCCCTTTAACATTTTTTTACAGTTTTTCGCCCCAAACTAAAAGTATTGGTTTTGTCATTGCATACTACCATTAGTAAATTGTTTTGGGACAAAAACGATCATTTTGCCATTTTTTTCTTCAAATGGGCTGCTTTAATTTACTTCAGAATCGATGATGCAGTTGTGTTATTTTATTAAAGAATCAAGAATTAAGTTGTAGGAAGAGAACTTCTTTGTCATTTCTCGTGTATTATATTTGCCTTATTTTGATGTGATCTCATTTCTCTGACTCTTGAGTTCGGATTTTATTACTAGCTTGTATAACTATTTACAGGCCTGATTTTTTTTTTTTTTTGGTTGCTGTTTAGATGCTCTTCCAGGAACTTCGAACTTCATTATTTATCATTATCCTATTAAATTAACATTAAAGTAGAGAAATTAAGAATGATTCTTGCACATGACCTTATTTTATTTTTATTTTTTTTCCTTAAACTAGGAGGATAGTTCTGGACGGTTGTACTTTATCCTAGGCGAATCTGGGAAAGTGGCACTTTTCATTTTAAAAATACATTTTTTTTTAAATAGAGAAAAGAGATTCAATCACCGCAACATGGGCGTAAAATGTCACATAAGATTGTCAGCTGCTGCGCTGACATTTGTTGGCTATACTTGGATAACTCTAGAAAAATCTTACTCAATGATCTAGAAGACTGGCTACTTTTTATTTTTTTATGTTATTATTTTGTCTGGTTCTTATTTACTTTTCAGCTTATCTTTTTATTTGATATTTTTTTGTCTGGTTAAATGAATCTGATAGGATTTCCGTGCAAACTGTATTTGGATAAATAAAAAAATAAAAAAATAAAAAAAAATGTCTAGTATAAAATTAAGCTACTTGAACATGCTTCATTTAGTGTAGCCCTTTTGGTAAAGTGTATTTGAATACCATTTTGGCATAATCTTCAATAGTTTTTACTTTGGGGTTTACGACTTCTCTTACAATTAATTCACTTTTAAGACCTCGAAGACAGAAATTCTCAAATAAAAAAAAACCAAGCCAAATATACTTGAATTGCTCTCAACATTTTTTGTTCAAGATGCAACAGCAAAGAGCAAACAATAATGCTAATTGCCTGTCAAGTTGAATTAACATTTTGTTAGATGATTTTTCGTGCGCGACTACTCTGGTTCACTCTCTCTGTTACTGAAAATGAAATGTTCATATGAAATAAGGTTCTGAATGAGTTCACACACGGAAAACAAGAGAAAGTAAGCAAGACAGAGTTTAAAGGTGTTCTTTCAGACATTTTACTAGGCATGGCTGCTGGTTTAAAGCGAGATCCTATCGTTATTCTTCGCATGGATGGTGAAGACTTCCTTGAATATCTTAAAAGCCCAATTTTTGAGCCGGAGTTAGTCTCCATTTTCTCTGAGATTGAAGCTCCTGGTGGTTCCTTCCAAGATTACATTATCAGGGCATTTGAGAAACTTACTGTTGATCATGGAATGCCTCCTGCTTCAGATTCATGGGTAAGTATTCCCGGAAAGTCCACCTTTTATTGAACATATTGGTTTTCTACATAACATAAAAGCACAAATATACTACCTGATTGTGATTTTTTGTTAGATTGAGTATCAATGCTTACCTCTGTTTATTATCTCGAGTGTTTCCAGGGGCGGAACTAGTGGGTCCCCCCCCCAACGTATAAGTTTAGGTTTGCCCCCACTATGGACCTCGTGTACTACAAATTTGCGTATTATGCGGTTTGAAAAACATCTCTTATCTCTGCAGGTCAGAAACAACATCATAGAACCAGCTATTCAGTCGTGTGGTGGTTTTTCCGAGCAGCTCGTTTCACAAGAAACATTTTTGGTCGAGTTCAAGAAGATTGGAGTGGTTGTAGCAAAGCTTCTCAAAGAGCAGCCTGTGATAGTTGCACATAGTGAAAACACATTTGATGGAAGTGACATTAGAAGATTACTATCTAACAAGTTTGAGCTAGATAAGGTCAGTAAAGTATATGCAAATTCACATTAATGTCGTACTTAAAAGTTATATCACTCGCATTTTATGCCAACCCGCCTCCTAATAGTGCCGCATTTTGTCCTAGATTATTGGCTTATGCATTCGGCTTCATCTCAATTAGAAGTCGACGTCGTTGGCTTATATTCTTTCTGCGTTAATTGTATCATCATTAGTTATATGTATGATTAACTGCAAGTTTTTCGTGATGCAGACCCTGGAATCTGCTATGAAAAATGTACCTAAAGACCGTAATGGGAAAATGTCAAAAGAATATCTGCGTGTTGCCTTGGATATCGTAGCTCCAGCAGCTGGCATACCGCCTTTGGGTGCAGTTGATGAGGTACTGTGGTTTAGGATCATTGCCATTTTACGCATAACATTCCGAGTTATAGATATAGATAACTAATCGAATAATTTCTTTGCAGATTGACAAAATTATAACTGAAGCGGTTAAAATGTTTGATGCCGATGATGGTAAAACTGTGAAAGAAGAGGAATTCAAGAAGATTTTAACAGAAATAATGGGGAGTATGATGTTGCAATTGGAAGGAAATCCAGTTTCAGTTTTTACAAATTCAGTTGTGCATGAGCCACTCTCTTCCTCTTCCAGTCTCTTACAACCCTCGTCCGAAAATTCTAGTTAAGATGGATCACTTGCTCTGGGGTCACTCTGGTATATGGAGCCGCACGTCCGACATGACCTACTTATAAGGTAGGTTCCGCCCCAACTTATGTGAGATAGTTGTGGGACCAATCCCACAAGAGCGATTTTACCATAAAATTTTCCCTTGCTTTGTATAGTCATGAAGATCGAGAACGAAAAATAACAATCTGAATGTAACTTTTCCTTACCAAAAATGTTACTCTTATGTAGTATTATAACAACATAGTTCATCTGTCGGCACTATGATTGCAAGCGTCTTGAAAAACACGATCGCATCTATCTAGACTAAATAAAATAATAATAATTACCGATTAACTCCGATTTTAATTTTATATATAGAGTAATTAAAAAATAGCTATATAGACTAAATAAATAATAATAATCACATTTCAATTTTATATCTAGACTAATTAAAAAGGAAAATGATTTGGATAAAATTCAAATTAATACTATTCACTCCCCTATTTAGGTTTTAGTCAATTTTTATCTAATAATTTTAGTAGCCATTGTAAGATCCAATTAAAAAATAGTAATAAAGCCTCATTTTAGCCGCTGCTTTTAGTTTTGATCTATGCTCAAGTTTGTATCTTCAATTTCTAGTGTGTGGTAGACATACATTTTAACCACAAAAAAAAATACAACTTTCTTCCTTAATTTATATATGGATCACAAATACATAAACAATATGCAAATGTTTGGGTTTCCAATGAGCACTTTTTTTTTTTTGAAGCCTGATTAGACGGTTGTCTCATAGAGGGGAGAGAGAACTGCCTCAGACGAGGAGTAGATAGTTTAGAAAGGGGGATTAAAGTTTTGTCGCACGCAGGCGGAGGATATCGAACTCACGATCTCAAGGTCGGTGGGCAGCGCCTGCCCAATAGGCTAGGACACATTTGATGAATGAGCACTTAGTATTAGTATTGGTATCACTTATCAAAAAAATAAAAGTTCTAAGTATCAAAATTATCCACCTGAATCATAGGTGTTCTCAAGAGAAGAAATAGTAGAGTTCTCGATAGAATAACAAATATTGTAAGGTCCTTAGGAAAATAATAAGTATTTTTTTCGAAAAAAATTTAATCATCAAATCTCAAAGAATAAAAGATATTCCGAACTAAACTCGTAATTTGAGGAATGCATTACGAATCATGGTTCAATTAGGAGATTGATATATGTATATATTTCGATACATACTAATACAATTTCAACCATTCTTTTCAGTTGCCTATATGCATTAGGAGACACAATTTCAGGAGCTCGGCTTTTATACATTGGAAGCTGAAAAATTAACATATCTAGACTATAATCTTCTTGATCAAATGGAAGATACATCTCCGCCGTCGCCGTCGTCAAAACACTTGCCGATCGACCTTATTATCTACGAAATACTTTCAAGACTTCCGTTGGAGACAGCCGTCAAATTCACCAGCGTCTGCAAATCATGGCACGCACACTCATCAGATTTCGTAATTTTGCGAATTCTCAACTACTTTACAATCTCCCCAACTGGACCAATGAGTCATTGGTCTATTGGTCAAGACTGAATTCCCATGACGTAGAAGTTACTTTCCGTTTCTTAAATTCACATATTTCTTATAATAGATATATCTCCTCCCCAATAAATAAAAAAAATCTCCCCAACCCCCTTGAATCCCTCTTTTATATATGTGCGATATTACTTATTTTGATCAGTTCCCAGATCTTAGGGCTGGAAAGCTGCCACGTGTAGAAATTTATAGTTTGATATTTTATACTGACTTCCGTATTTTAGTAAATGTAGCAAAAATTAAGTAAAAAAAGATACTTTTTTTTTAAAATGAAAATGCGATATTTTATTAATGGTGAAAGACCCAAAAGGCAAAGATACATTATTAGTCATCCCAAGAGAGTATGACTAAGAATCAAAAGAAAAGGCTTACAAACTCGCCTCAAAATATGCCGTACCCTAAGCAGAGGGGATTAAGTCATATGAGATACATTGAAACTAGGGTCTTTTAAAGGGTTTATACCTAGTTTCCATATGATGTTCAGTACGTGTTTTGTTTCCCTTTTTTCCTTTACGGGTACGAATAGGAATAAAGTCTGAATAATCGTCATCCAGCTGATGATCTGGCAAAGTGTCCAATGGCATGTCCGAAATTTCAGTATTTTCGGGGACAATAGTCTCATTATCAAACTGCAACACAGGTCCCCAGGTAGTTGACTCTTTGAGTCTTTGATTTAGGTCTCGAAAATTTGCAAATAGAGTGTGTCTATCTGCGAATTGAGCGTCCAAAATATTTGGATCCTTTTGCATTGATAACCGGGATTTGGGACGAACCGATTCCTCAAAACTTAAAAAAAGATACTTTGTTAGTTAAAATATTAATAGTATTATTGATATTTTGATTAGAAGTAGGAAAAGGAAGTTGACTAGAAGTAGGAAAAGGAAGTTGACTAGAAGTAGGAAAAGGAAGTTGAAACAACGTTTTATTTCGTTGTATTCGATTATGTTTCTTTTCCTACTACTATAAATGAATAACTAGTTCTTTCAAGACTTGAAGCCACTAATGGGCGAATTACAGCAGTATAAGCACTGCTGAGATCGGTCTATTAGTAGCATGCCCTCTACGCCCTGGGAGAGTATTGCTCACCAGGAGGAGGAGGAGAAATATTATTGCCCCATTTTGTGGGGAGAGAGTGTCGAACTTGGGACCTTTCGGTCCCAAGCCAAAGACTTACCCACTTGGGCAAGCCTTTTGTTGACAGTTCTTTCAAGACTGATGTATATATACTGTACTTACCTACATGGCGAAGTAAAACGGCCAAAAGCAGTTAGGAAACAAGAAGCGGCCAAAATGTATTGTTGGCCGAGATGAACAAAATAGAATGCGGGGATAGTATAGATTTGATCTCACATTTATTTTGACTCAGACTTGGGTCATATCAATTCCCCAATCACCATGATTTTCACATGGGATAATGGGATTCGTCCAAAAGAGATTTTAGGCCTAAGTAGATGGTCAGAGAAAAATGTGCAACTCTTACTCGGTCAAGCAAGTGGAGTTTGCTCATATTCTCCTTCAAGACTATGCCACGAGGAATATGTTCACTTTACCAAATGATACCGAAATCAATCCCTGCGTGGGATCTATGATGATTTTCTGCATTTATATGTGAGTTATGCGTGGGATCCATGATAATTTTGTGAAAGAGAATGATGTTACTGTTTTAAAGCAAAAAATCGTCTGTTCTCGTTCTGTATCCCTTATCTATCCTCACGAATAGATATTTATCACGTGTATATTTTTCTCTTGTGGTTTTCACTATTTGCTTTTAGGTTATAATTTTTTAATTAAAAATTTAATACATGTCATTTTCTTATTGGTGGGACAGGGAAGAGGACACAAAATGGGGATAGAGGATCCCTAACCCTGTTTTATGGTCCTAATTAATTACCCATAAATCAGGACTTAGCTATATTAGGTACGGCCCATTTTTGAGAAGAAAAAAAAATCATTTGTCCCGTGTATGTCCACATTCCTATATTTAATCAATTACAATTCGTCATGTGTATATATAATTGGAAGAAATATCTACATTGTGAATTCGGATTGGTTAGGTACATAGATGGAGACATACAAAAGAACATACAATTTTCACCACATTCCTGATATCATGGTCCATTGCAAGTTTTAACAAGAATATAGATGCATTTATCAGATGGTAGCTCCACTGCGGAACGGGATAATTTTGCACATGTGTGAAACTTTTTTAATTAATAATTGGATTAAAATTATAACGGTTAAGATTGATTTAAAACGAACACATATTATGAGTCTTAGAACACTTGAAGGCACAACAAAGCCTTAAGCCCAAGACGAATGCATTTATAAAAAGAAGAAGACGAAATAAGGAATATAGATGCTCCTAACAAATTGTGGTATATTCTGTCATGGACCAGGTCCATTGGACCATGCGGTCCAGATTTGGCCACATCACTGCATTTCCTTCTCTCTCTTTATTCTGCAGGGATGTGTCCAAATCTGTACCATATGGTCCACATGAACCCGATCCATATCAGATATTTCCTTTTTTTAAAAGGTTTTATCTCTGTATAAAATCATTTCTGATGACATTTGCACTGATGTACTATGAGGGGACGGCACCCTAAAGCTTGGTGGCTGGTGCACCCTCGTGGGTTGAGACACTTGGTCCCGTAAGGGTTGCATCGAAGGCAATTTTCTAATTTTTTGTTGCGATGACAGAAGTTTTAATATAATTTTCATAATATTTAATTCAAAATCACTTCTGTTTTATTTGGATTAACTCATATTAGTATTTCAAGTTACATTTTGGATTGATTTTTGTTTTCTACAATATATTCTATTTTTCTTTAAGAAAAAAATTGTATTATTGTGAGAACAATGATGTTAAATGGTTCAACCAGTTTAGATTAAAATTAGATCAATTTAAGCTAAAATTATTATACAAATAATAATTTCTTAATTTCTTATTTATAGGAAGACTTTCTATGATATTTTACACTTTTATCCTTAATTTATCCAATTAATTGATTCAATTTGAGTCGCTAGTTTTTGTGAGAAAAGATATAAAATTAGACCATCAATGGTATAAGTGAGTTGGCAAGGCTTGAGGTGACGTATGCAGAAATCTTATAGCTACACATATTCAAATCTCTTACAGAATAAATTCTCACTGAAATATTGTGGAAATTTGTTCTAGAATTCGTTATATTGACTATCTCCCTCATATCTTTGCCACTTGTACACATTACTCGATTTTAAAATTCTTCTAATCAAGAGGCCTCTAACTGTGGTAAGGTTATGCCTTCGAATTTTTCTCCTTTCAAGAAATATATGATGTTAGATTTCTTTTCGGGACATAGTTCAAGAGCGACATACCTACAAGTAATATTTTAGCAAATTTTGCTTCCGCCTAAAACTAACTTGTGATAGTTTCATAGGGACATTCGGCAATTTATATTCTCCACTAAAATTAGTGAGGTGGGGATTTTTTTTTTTTGGAATCGGTCTTTATTTTGATTTTGAAGAAAAAAACAAAAGAAAGTCTCCCCATAGTCTACAGGATAATTCTGATATGGGTAGATTCATTATACCTTGCGGTTCAGAACTGGTCACATCATCACAAAATTATTTCTCTCCTCATTCTATAGTGATGTGACATGTTCTTGGCCACAAGGTCCACATGAATTTGGTCCATATCAGAATTTTCCTAGTCTAAAGTGTTTGTGTGGAACATATGGGTCCCATCACCACGTCTAGACTCCCCCGCCTTAGCAAAAGAAAATCCTATTTCATACGCAGTCACAGTTCCTCGTCTCCACTCCTTCAAGTCTCCTCTAGCTCTCTCTCTCCAGAAGAAGAAGAAGAAGAAGAAGACAAGCAGAAAGAAAAAGTTGATTCTTCTTCCGAGGACCAACCGAAAGAAGTAAAAGAGGGATCAATGGCTTCGCGGCAAGTCGATAACCGCCCTATCTCCAACATTCTCTTCGTCTTTGGTAGATTTTTCTGTTCGATTAAACAAATTTCCGTTCAATTTTGATTTTTAATGACTGATTTCACTGTTTATGTTGATTTGATTCTGTAGCTATGCAGACGGAGGCGCTTCCACTGGTCAACAAGTTCCAGCTCACTGAGGACCTTGAATCTGTGTATCTCCTTCCTCCTTTTTTTTTAAAATTTTTTAATTTTTTTTTAAGATTTAGAAGTTCGTATTTGTGAGCGAAGAGGTGACAAATAGTTGAAGATGATTTTTATTAATTTTGAAACTGTGATTATAATGTCAAATGTTTTGGATGAGAATGATCTGGTGATATAAGCAATAAAAATAATATGCTAAACGCGAATTCTGGAGCTTAGTTACTGTTGGCAATACCTAAATAAGAATATCATGTATTTTCTGCATAAGAGCCTGCAATTTGGAAAAAGTATAACTAGCTTAGGGTATCGAGAAATGGATGCTTTCCTTGTAGTTATGTTTTCGAATTATCAGTAATAATATTTTACATGCCACAGTTTGAATATTTTGTGTTGGATAAAAATGTCTTTTGTGTTGCATTGAGTACATGGAACCGGCATGAACTGCTATGTTATCAGAAGTGTGTGCGTCTTTTGATGAAATTTTAGTAGTAGAAAAATTGAGATTAATTAGTATATAGAGCGGTTCCAAATTGGGGCATCATGAAGAAACTAAAGATTTTGGATCTTCCGTAGTGCCAAGAGACTTGAGTTGACTCAATATGATTTTCTGCCTTAGACAGGCACTGATCACCTTCCGTATCACCATTACTGTACTGACTTCCTTATTAACTCTATTTTAGTAAAGGATTTTGCATCACGTAAGTGTTCAACATTTTCATGCACTTTTGCAATTCTTGGTACCAATGCAAAAAAAGGTTTCTGGCAAACAAAAATATGAAGGTTTGACTCAGAGCAATGTTTCAACATTGCCTTGCATGACTCTTCAGAACTTTTGTATTTTACTCATATATTTACAATCTTGGATGTGTTGTGCATCTACATAAACACAGAAAATGTAGTTGCTATATCTGTTTTCAACTTGCACAGCCTTATTCAGTTATTCTTTTATCCAACTGTCTGCTCTGCCTAGTACCTAATTCTCTATATGTATTATAACAGGTTTACCAAAGAAGTTCCTTGGGTGAGATACCATGGCAACTATAAAGATCTGAATCTCAGTATTGTTTGCCCTGGAAAAGATGCAGCTTTGGGTGGGTAGTTATGCTTACTATATCATTGCCTGCATGCATAGGTTATTACATTTGATTTGTCAAATTTTCCCATGGAATGTAGTTTTTCTTTTTCTTCTTGAAATCTGAAAGAATGTTATAAACAAACAGTACATAATAGAATTTACTGATTGAGTAGCATGTCTATCCATTGGCATGATCTGCTCGATGAAAGAATTAGCATGGAAGTTTCTTAATGACGAACTTAAAGTGATGCATTGTCGATAATCATTTTATGTTATCCGAGTTCCCAATCCCATTTCAGATATTTTACTTGAGTTGCCATTTTTATCAAATTCATTTGCCCTCTCCTCCAACTAAAGCTAGGTTTTTGGTTTTCCCTTGTCGTAGGAATATTTTACATGCCTGTTTGCCATGAATAATGAATAAAATATTCTAAACATAACTTTAAGTTAGTTACAAAGTGTTTCAAAACTTTTAATCATGTAAGGTTCACTCTCCTGAAACTAGTGAACCATTTTTTTTTCTCAATTTTTGGTGGTTCGTAATTTACATGGAAGTATGGATGTATTAGACATATTTCATATATCCATGTGTAGACTGCTATATGTCCAGTGCACTTACAGATTGTGAGAAATGTTGCTTCTAAAAAAACCTGTACAAGTTTGTATTCATTGTTTAACTTCTACATCATTAGGTCATGATGTCGAACTATATTTTCTTGGTAGGGGTTGACAGTGTCGGTACGATTTCTACATCTCTCCTCACTTATGCATCTATCCAAGCATTAAATCCCGACCTCATCATAAATGCAGGCACTGCAGGTGGGTTTAAGGTATGAATTATGATTCTTTCTGCTGCGGACTGTTGTTGTGGTGTAAGCATGCACTCTGAGAGCATGTGGAGCTTTAGATCTCTCCTCTGATTTACTAATGATATGCTCAGTGCTAGTCCTTTACTCCTTTATATACCCCCAGTATGGCTATAAGCTATATTTGACTGCCAGAATCTTTCCTACTATTGCGATCAAACAGTTCAGTTTTGTAGATTTTTGGCCTTCATTCTCTAATGAGTTTTTCTTCTTCTTTCTTCTCATCTTGATCTAGCCACCAAAAGAGAGAATTCCACTTGATTTAGTAATTGTTATTCTAGGGTTCATGCCATTAAAGTGACAAACATGGTAGTTACCTCTCCTCGGTACAAATTCCATGCAAATTCAAGATGAACTCTCCTCTTTGAAAGCTTTTTAATTTCAGTGTCGTCCTTTCTTTTTACTGAAATCATGTAGTAATATATGCACAGAGATGGTGTAGAGTATTCCTCTGGCAGATAATATCTTATTTATGTCTTAATATTTTCAGGCAAAAGGTGCTTGCATAGGTGATGTGTTTATAGTTTCAGATTTGGCTTTCCATGATAGAAGAATACCTATCCCGGTAATTTTCCTTAACCTTCGTATCTTGGAAACATTAAAATTGAGATTTATCAGTATTTAAAAGTTCAAAACAGTCTTCTGTAAAATTTTAGCTTTTCTGCTTGCTTACGGAGAAGAAACATGGGCAGTTTTCAAAGCTTAGGGACAGGTGGAACTTTTGGAAACTAGGAAACATTCTCAAGTGACTTTGCAGTTTGGTCATCTTTGTGAATTTTGTCAAACATCATGACTTGGATGAACTTGACACCTTGTATTTCAATTTTTAGCATTTCCATTAATATGAATCCGGCATTCACTAAAAATATCAGAGAGAAAGACGGAGCCAATATAATCCAAGATCAATGTGTCTATATGATGATATACCATCCTTCACATGATCGATTTGCCCTGGATAATTTATTTGGACTATAGTTCATCAAACAATGAGATAGCTAAGTTTTATGGCCTCAGAATCCATAAGAACAGTGAACAATGTGGGTGCATTTGTTATTGATCCTGACCTTATATCTCTAGCCACTGCATCATTGCATTGAACAGAACAATGATCAAAGAAGTAGACAATTGTAAAGGATCTTTAAGGTACTAATACGCGATATACAACCAATGAAATACTGAAATATACCTTCTGTGTTTGTTGGTAATATAAGCCTTTCTTTTCTGATGGTCATGTCACAGGGGCATTGATGCCTTAGTTCTATGATGCGGACTTGATTCATCCAACTGCAAGTCTCAGCCTTCTGCTTTTACAGAATTGTTTATTCTTAGAAAGATGTTATTGGATATCTCCAGATATTCTGATACCAAGTCCTGAACTGCTTACCTTTTATGTTATAGGTATTTGACCTATATGGTGTTGGCTTAAGACGGTCTTTCCCTACACCTAATCTCTTGGACAAGCTTAATCTAAAGGTAGCCCGAAAGAATTCATAACAGCAACTTCAAAGAGCCTCGTTTTTCACCCTAAAGATTGGTAAGCTATAATAACTTTCTGTACGTTTACAGGTTGGCAAATTGTCTACTGGTGATTCATTGGATATGTCCCCCCATGATGAGGCAGCCATCGTTGCAAATGATGCTACAGTTAAGGACATGGAGGTAAACTTTCCATGATCTAACTATGACATCAGCAATCTGATGCAGCTAAACCCCTTTTTGTGGCCTAATCACATCTAGGGTCCTATTGAACTTATAATATATGAGTATGGTCAAATACAGCTTATAAAATTTCTGCAAAGCCAAGCTCTTCTTAAGATTCCTTATTTCACTATTGCGTTACACCTTCAAAATTCCTGGTTTCAGGGTGCAGCTGTTGCCTACGTGGCAGATCTTCTTAAAGTTCCTGCAATTTTTATAAAAGCTGTGACAGACATTATTGACGGTGACAAACCTACTGCTGAAGAGTTTTTGCAAAATTTAGCCGCTGTTACTGCTGCACTTGATCTGGCAGTCACTGAAGTTGTTGAATACATCAATGGGAAGGGTCTTTCAGAACTTTGAACAATTTTAACATATTCTTATTGTTCCTTGAGAGAGGTCTAGGTGGCATTTGTTCTATATGGCGTGCTAGGGAAACAATAGAATGTTCATCTTTGTTCTTTTCCTTTGGGAAAGCAGTGACTTAGTTTAGTAGAAGTCTAGTTGCCTGTATTATTGTACCCCCCCCCCCCCCTCCCTCTTCATTGTGTGTCACGTTCTGTATTTCCTGTGATTGGACAATCATACAATTTTAAATTGATGTATTGTTTCTACATTTCTCAAATCTCTTACTTTTGCTTTCCAGTTGAACTGGTAATGAGACATTCTTAAACATTCAAAATTTCTGTTAGATCAGAGAATTCAATTGGAGAACTTAGGATTGGCTTCAGGTGATTCTTTCTCTCTTTTCCTTCTGTTAAATTTTCATTTGTTTATCTTTTTTTCACTCTTATCAATCTTGCCATGTTTTCGAGATGGAAATTTGATACTGAGCCATCGTCGCCTGGAATACACATTTCGTTGTTGCAGACAAGGGGGAAGCGTGAGACCAGAATTCATATATTTCACGTCATAAAGGTTTGCATAGAATTCATCTCTGTTGTAGCACAAGGCTTTGAATTGTTTATTGTTTGATAGACTTGCTATTTTTAATGAACTTTGAGCTGTATTCTACCAGTGGCCTAACAGTTGGAAGATTCATGAACTTCATGTTTCTCAACTAATCTTTTAGAATCCCATAATTAACAATGCAGCATCATTTCCGTCTTCCTCTTAAACAATTAAACTGAAACTCCCATCTGGCTTTGTTTAATTCAATAGAAGCATGTATAAGGAGCCATCGGATCCCTATCCACTGCAAGGATCAAAGTATTACATTCTCAGAAGAACAAAAAGATTATCCGAGTGAAGAAACCATGGCAGGATCAAAGAATGAGACCACAAGCAAAGCTACCATTCTCGCACTAGGGAAGGCCTTTCCTCACCAGCTAGTCATGCAAGAGTTCTTGGTAGATGGCTATTTCAAGAACACCAACTGTGATGATCTACAACTCAAGCAGAAGCTAACTCGACTCTGTAACAAATCTCTCTCTAAAATTTTACAGTTTAAATATAAATTGTTTTACAACTTTAGAATTTCAAGAATTTGATTGTTCTTCTGTGATAACCCACAGGCACGACTACCACTGTGAAAACAAGATACGTGGTGATGTCAGAAGAGATCCTGAACAAGTATCCTGAGCTCGCCATTGAAGGCCTTCCAACTGTGAAGCAGAGGTTAGATATCGGCAATTCAGCAGTTACACAAATGGCTATTGAAGCTTCACAATCCTGTATCAAGAATTGGGGTGGAGCTCTTTCAGATATCACCCATTTAGTGTACGTTTCCTCCAGTGAAATCCGGTTTCCCGGCGGCGATCTTTACCTCGCAAAAGGACTTGGACTAAGCCCAGAAACTCAAAGAGTTACGGTCTACTTCTCCGGCTGTTCTGGAGGAGTAGCTGGCCTTCGTGTTGCTAAGGACTTAGCTGAAAACAATCCATGAAGCAGAGTACTTCTTGCTACTTCTGAGACTACAATTATTGGATACAAACCACCAAGTGCTGAAAGACCCTATGATTTAGTTGGAGCTGCATTTTTCGGTGATGGTGCCGGAGCCATGATCCTCGGAACAAGCCCTGTTCCAGGCATTGAAAAGCCTCTTTTTGAGCTGCATACTTCAATACAGCATTTCTTACCTGATACCGAGAAGATAATCGATGGACGGCTGACAGAAGAGGGTATCAGCTTTAAGCTAGGTAGGGAACTTCCTCAAATAATTGAGGACAATATTGAGGGATTCTGTGGTAAACTAATGAAAGATTGTGGGGTACTCGGAGAAAGACTATAACAAGATGTTCTGGGCAGTTCACCCTGGTGGTCCTGCTATTTTGAATAGGCTGGAGAAGAAATTCGAATTATCGCCGGAGAAATTGACAGCCAGCAGAAGAGCTCTAGCAGACTATGGAAATGTCAGCAGCAACACAATTGTTTATGTTCTGGAGTATATGTTGGAAGAGACTAAGAAGTTGAGCAAAGAAGAAAATCATGAATGGGGAGTGGTCTTGGCTTTTGGCCCTGGTATCACTTTTGAGGGTATTCTTGCAAGAAACCTCACTATCTAAATACAATAGCTCCTATGAACACTTATATTTCAATAAATTAAGTTTTTTTAACTTGTAATTTCTTTTGCCTAAAGTATTTTAGGTCCCGACTGCTTGCAGAGCCTGAAAGCTAAATGCTGCCATAAAAGTAAAAAGCTCATATCAAACTGCATTTGGTAGAAATTGGTCAGTTAAATAGACGAAATATTTACTCGATATTCATTTAAGATTATTATAAATTAGAAATGTAAACATTGGATTATACCTAAATTAGAACAAGTAAAATGTAATTTGCGCGAAAAACAAAAACAAAAACCATCTGCAAATAAGAGGCAAAAAGTTACTCTTCTTTGAATAATTTCACACCCTTTTGATCATAAACAAAAACCATCTGCCTTCTTTGAATAATTTCATACCCTTTTGATCATAAACAAAATACTACTACTTCAAACTTAAGCAATAGCAATGGCATTTTCTTTTTCTTTTTCTATAAAATTGTTCCCTCACACTACTCCAGAAGGAAGTCGTAAAACCAGCTCTCCTCCAAGAACACTGCAAGAATACAACAAGCTTTTCAGGAAACTGCAACATAAAAACCGCAACATCAATTTGACGTATAATAAACACTTCCATTATACCATTGCACGTAGTAGTAACAGAAGTCAGATAAAATGAAGGTCTGAACAATTTCAGAAACCAGCACCATCACAGGCCACAATCCAAAACCCAATGCCGTCAGCAGATGTCCACGACTGTCAATAAGCTGACAAGTGTAGAGAAAGTTTCAGAAACTCAAATAGATGAACAGTTAGAATTCTTGTTAATTTACACAATGTTTCAATAATTTGTTTTTTACAGTGGAGCAACGACCTAAAACAGGCCCGGCCCCTCATAGAACCATGAAGCAGCAAAGAACTGCATAAGTGGAGAATCACTTGCAAATCTCAGACAAGTATGAGCTGTAAGTTCAAGCTTAAATTTTTCCCCAGAGATGTAGACTGCAACGGAAAATGCAAACCCCAACAGCCCCTTTTTCTAGACATTCAAGAAACCAAGCACCAAACAGAACCATATTGAAGGTTTCCTGAAGGTAACTAATGTACTGCTGACAATTTATCATAATAACTCAGAAGAAGAGCAAGTATAATAAGTTATCAATAAGGACACTGGTAATGCAGTCGGTCTTTCAGATGTTGCATATTACAAGGAGTTGGGGTTCAAACCTTGACTCTCTCCTCTCCCCGACAAGAGAAGTCGGGGAAACATGTTACAAGTGAAGGCAAGCTACAGATCAAAATAAGGTCACTCCAAGCCGAAGTATACAACTCGGGCATGGAAAGACCTCTTTGTACAGAGAAGAAAAGGTCACAAGACTATAGAAGTAATACAATCTAGCTTTGGGTTCACAGTGAACAGAAGGTAATGAATAGTTTCTTGAGCTGCAGAGTTTCGACAAGAACCTAGTAAGCTTAAAATGAAATCAAACTTAATGGTATAATCAGTTATCATCCTGAAATCCAAGAAGTTTCAGAGTCAAATTTGCAAGTCTAACCTGGAGAACCCAATGAGCACAGCTCAAGAACCTTGCAACTCCCAATGCAAATACATAGTGAGATGTGAACGGCTCAACAATCTGCGGAAATTTTGAGAAAGCGTCAGGAACTGCAAGCCCCCTTACTAGAAAAAACTTTAGAAAAACATCTCACATGCCTGTCAGTCCAAGGTTTTTACCTTTGTGTTTTGCATGACTCGCACTTGAGGAAACACGGAAACAGCTTCCAGGTATACACAAAATGCCCAGGCAATTCTGTTGACGATGTGATGTGAAGTAGATGGATGAATTAGAAAAGCTAGAACAGCACACGGAACCACCTGTATGAAATAGCAACCAAAAAATTCCTTATTTACAATTACAATTAAGAGGAGACAAAATCCTGAACAGTTATGTTATTTAAAAACAAAAAACAAAAACAGGGTGGTGAGGGGAAGAGTATTAAAACACTAGCTTGAAAACAAAAAACAGACTTGGTGCAACTTACAGGTGAATGGCTACAGAAGCGTCTTTCCAAGGCTTGACAGAGCCATCTAATTTTTTTTACCTAATCATTGTGCTGTAACATTATAATATATACTAAAACCAGAAACTCACCACATAGTACAGTGGAACACTGTCTTTGTCTTCCATGTAACTTGATCTAAGCTTAAAACGAATCATATAAATAACCCACAACGTTGTTGCCAAGGTAGCTAAGTCAAGCAAGGTGTGTATATCATATTCCATGACAAAACTACAATACAGTCTAACAGCCAAAAATAAAGCTGTTAAATCCTGTGATTTGAGCGAAAGCCCTGCAAATCCAAGAATAAAAAAGAATTAGGAAGTATTATGACAAATGACAAAATTTTCATCAATGACAAATGACAAAATAGAAAATTAATTAAACAAGGGCAGCCATAAGATCCTCATGGAAAGTACACAATGTGTGAGACTGCGGAAAAATCCTAAAAATGGAAGTACAGTGATAACCTCCTGCTAAATTGAAAACATGTAAAGAAAACCTAAGTCTGCCAAAACGCTTGGCAATAGTGCATTAACATATGGTCAATAGAACATTCGCAACACAAGCATCTTGATACTAAAAACTTTCTTTGGTTGAGGAACCATGATATAAACACGAGAACATTGAACTAGAATGGCACTTGGTCATTCAAGAATCTCACCAGCTTCCACAAAACCAACCATACACAAAAATTCTTGCTATTTACATTAAATCTTCAATCACTCCCTCCGTTTCATAACAGAGGTCCTTCTAGTTACTTTAGCATAAATTAAAGAAGGGGGAGACAATAGACAATGGGAATTTTTAACATTATGCCCTTAAGTCTCTCAACCACCAACCTATCTCTCTTTCTCAAATCTCATAATATGGGTAAAGTTCAATTTTAACAAAAACAACCTTAAAAGTTGGACTAAGGACATATATTTCCGTAAGAGGTGGAGACTAAAGTGGCTAAAAAGACTTCTATTATGAAACTAAGGAAGGATTATAATTATCTTCTTACCCATGATCCAGCTAAGGGTAAAAAGTTGAAAATTCCCAATTAGGGCAAAATCCACCGTGAAGCTCCCTATTAGTTTAATTTTTTTTTTTTAAAAAAAAAAAATTTAAAAATTATTTTCCTACAAAATAAGATCTTTCAGCAATTTCTAAAAAAAAAAAAAACAAAGACACAAAATTTTCCACAATAAACAATACAATAACCGAAAAAGGGGTGGGTACCGGCGCAAGTTTTCTCCTTGATGAGTTTATAGATAAGGACGGAAATTCCAATAGAATGAACGGCCTCAGAGGCAACAAAAAGGTTGTCGTGATCGTGGACAATAGCACGGAGAAGAACAAGAGCAGCCATTCCTGAAATAACGGCCAAGAAAGACTTAACCTTTGGTGGCTGCCGCCGTAGCCATGACCTAACGGCAACGATCGGCCTCCTTACTGGGCCCCTCATTCTTCTCTTATTCCCCTGCTATTTGGTTTCTTTCTCCTTTATCGTTCTTCTGAGTTCACCTTCCAATTGTTTTGTGTTCCTCAGAAGAAGAAGAAGAAGATAGATAATAATAAATAAAAAAAAAGAGTAGTTTTAGGGAGGTGTATTGAATTAAGATTTTAATAGATTTTTTTTAAGTTTAAAAGTCTAGTGGTATTTAATATTTTTAACTGATCAATAAAAATCTGATGGTATTCAATTAGAATTTTAAAATCATTCATAAAAGATTAAAAAAAATAACGGTAATATTAAAAAACTTATCGATTTTGAAGTATTTAATTAAATGATGTATTATGCGAGACTTTTTAGTGGATGATATAAATATCAAACCCATAACAAAAACACACCCTTTCACGTTGGATTTGCTTTGTTGTGAACAAAAAGAAGCGCCTTTGGAAAATTCTCTTGTTTTCTCCCATTTTGATAAAATTCTTGAGAATGGGTTATTATTACTCTGTCAACTCTAATGTAATTCCTGAATTTATTATTTATTGGGTTTTTAATTGAGGGATTTCGCTGAATTATTGGGATTAATTAGTTGGGATTTTTTTTTTTTTTTTTTTTAAATTTGAAATTTTAAGTGTCATTGGATTTGTTTTGGTAATTTAGGTTGGGGTTTTTGAATTTGAAATTTGAAGTGTCATTGGATTTGTTTATTACAATCTATTAAAATCATAAGTAAAAGCTTATACTCCCTCCGTCCTAAATTATCTGTCCACTTTAACAAATGCATGGGTCTTAAGATTTTGGTGATTGTGATGGTAAAATATAAGTAAAAGTCTAACATACCCTTCATTAATTTTATTAATCTCATCTAAATTTTATGTATTTCTCTCTCCTTCCTCTCACACAACATCCAACCACCTCTTAAATATGCGTTGGAAAGTGATAATTTTAATAACTAAGAGCATTCAATGATGAGTTGGAAGAAGGGTAAAATTGGAAAAATAGGAAATTAATAAATACTTTATTTAGAAAGTGGACAGTTAATTTGGGACAAATAAAAATAGAAATGTGGACAGTTAATCTGGGACAGAGGGAGTAATTACAAATCCGGCTAAAATCCATCACATTAAAATCATAGTGAATCATGTAATTACAATCTATTAAAATCATAAGTGAAATCTTGTAATTACAAATTCTGCTGAAATTCATTACATTAAAATCATGTGATTACAATCTATTAAAATCCTAATTGAAATACACCCCTTATCTTCGCGGTTAGATTTTGGATTGGAAAATTGGCATCCTGGGTCCAGAAACAATTTATCTTTTAGAGGCCGGGTTCAGAAACTATGTTTTCAACAGTTTCTATCATAAAACAATTTATAATTGGTGCACTCAGTCCTTCAGTCTAAAAAACCCAAAGTCAACTGTTACTTCAAAATTTGAATTTGATCAGCGTTAATATTTAAATGGGCATTTTGAGAAATTACTCATAAAACTCACTTCTTCCCATTCTGACCCGACCCAGTACCACCTACCCTCGACCCGATCCACCCCGACATGCTTTTACCTATTCAACCCTGTTCTCACGCTAAAACCATGCAATTCTCTTCCTTTATCGAAAAGCTCTAGTTCGACCAACACTGGAAACAAGATAGAAACGATCATTGGATTTAATTCTACGCCCTCGTTAATCATTATTCTAAAATTATTTAGAACATCTCTATTATAGTTAATGTTTTGGGCATTAACCCAGCACCAAATAATTACTTAATTACTAATCGAATTTGGTTCATGGTGTAATTACTTACTTTTTAATAAACTTTTAATATTTATAGGAAAATTACTTAAAAGTTTTCAAGCTTACCGTCAGCATTGGCCGGAGCTTCCAACATGCCGATGAACTATTTGCAAATGGTAAGATTCTTCCAATTGAAGTCAAGAAAATCAATTCTTTGCCAATTAAACAAAGACCAACTACAGAAAATCTTGAATCAAAGCCGATTTCAGTTTGTTTTAGGAAGAATTCGATAATTAGACCGGTTCATGGCTGCCGGAATTTCAAGAATTGAGAAGCAGGGTTGAATAGGTGAAATCATGTCGGGGGTGGATGGGTCGAGGGGTAGGTGGTACTGGGTCGGGTCGGAATGGGAATATGTGAGTTTTATGAGTAATTTCCTTTCCCAAAATGCCCATTTAAATGTTAACGTTGACCAAATTCAAATTTTGAAGTAACAGTTGACTTTGGTTTTTTAGACGAAATGACTGAGTGCACCAATCATAAATTTTTTTAGGATATAAACTGTTGAAAACATAATTTCTAAACCCGACCTCTAAAAGATAAATTGTTTCTGAACCCAGAATGCCATTTTGTCTTTTGGATTTGATTCTTTACCTCACCTCTTTTTTTCTCTCTTTCATATCTAACAAAATTTTAAAAATATCTTTTTATATTTGGAAAAAAATAAATATTCATTCCGTCACAAATAATAATAATTTTTTTTTGAAAAAATATAATACTCCCCCGTTTTAAATTGAATGTCCACTTCACATCTTGTTTGTCCCACGATAAATGTCAACTATTTAAAATTTAAATAGATGTATTTTCTACGCAAACTTCATAACTAACCTCATAGATTAGTTTACATTCCCAACCTCCAATATCTAGTTTCGTCCTTATTTTGTATGCACGAAAGTGATATTATTTAAGCCCAACTCAATCATAAATTCGACAATCAACACAGTGCCAGCTCAACTTTGAATTTGACTGCGCGTATAGCGCACAACCAAAAAAAGTTTCAATTTTTATAAGTGTTATAGACTTTTGGATAAGTCTTACATCTCTATACGACATGTGTACTCTCTTGACGAACATATATCATAAGGTATGTAATTTTTGTTCTACGCAATAAATATTTTAAAAATCACAATAAGTGTTTATAAAAAAAGAATATACACCATCAAAAAAATTGATTCGCTGGCTCAAAAAATATTTGTATGTACTAAATATTTAGTATTCAACAATAAAGCCAGAGGGGCTTTCAATCTGATCGGGACTGGTGATACCAAAGTTACAAAGTCTTTAGTTACAGTCCGGTTCCTATGCGGAGCCTTTAGCAGTCCGGTTCCTATGCGGAACAGTTTTTTTCCGCATGTGCGGAACAACTGAAGCCGTCGGATGAGATTTTAAACGGCCCAGATCAGGAGAGAGACTTAAAAAAAAAATTATTATTTTTTTAATCAGCCGCAACTTTTCTCTCTCCTGATCTGGACCGTTAAAAATTTCATCTGACGGTCAGGATTTTGTCCCGCACATGCGGAACAAAACCCTGTTCCGCATAGGAGCCGTGAGCCTTTAGTTAGGCCAGCCAATTGGGCTTCTTTATATTGACCAATCAAACCTTTAAATTGCATTGGAAAAACATAAAATAAAAAAACAAAAACAAAAAAACACTATTGGGGCAAATAATTATAGTAAAATATGCCCTTAAGTTGTTTCCTAAACCTCATTTTAGTCCACAAACTTTATTTAATGTTTCTAATCCTCCAGTGAATTTCTAACATATATGATCTATAAAAACCTCAGACTACATCAAGTATCCTCGTACAAACTATAATAATGCCACATAACTGGAACTGAAAGTACTAAGCATAAATGGCATAAACTCCAATACAGAAAATGATCTGGCTAAAGAATCAAAAAAATAGTATGTTCATCCAGAGGAAACCACTAGAGATTACTTCCAATTCCAAACTTATTTCCAAAACTGATAGGACTTCCCCATTATGGGACAGTTCCTTCCTCCTAAATCAAACGTGCGCTTCAGCAGGTCCACGAAGATGATCTCCTTAAGACAGGTTTCAGATACTTATCTTCCTCTAGTGCAATCATACCCAAGTGTGAAGGGTCATCCAGCAACATCTTTGATACCAGGTACCCTGCAATGGACCATGTTTGATATTTCCGGGCCTGCTTCCCGATGAATCGACCATGTTTTCCGTCATAATATTCAGGCCAGCCATCTTTGCCAAGCCTACTTTCTACAAGTTCAAGGGCTCGCCTAGCGATCTGAGGGCGTCCAGTCTTGATGCATGCAGCTGTGAGAAGCCATAAAAGCACTGCACCCAATAATTCATGAAATTGGATAAACATCAGAAGCTTTTAATTATCCACCCAATTATGAAAGAAGTAACTCTCTGGAAATCGAGCAAGATGCTAAGAAAGTAATGTATCAAACTAAAGAAAATTGGGTCACCAGCATTTTACTTGGGGGGATTTGCAAGATAAAGTTCAGATGATCCTATGCTACTACAAAGAAGAAGAAGAAGATACCAGGCCATGATCCTCCATTGTGGTAGCTCCATCTCGTATTCTTTGGATCAGCTCCCGTTACTATTCTCCATTCATGGCCCTCTATAGCTGGATAACAAACCTTTAGAGGCATATCTCCGACCAATTCCTGCCAGCGTGACTCGATAAGATCCATGATAGCAGTTGATTGTTCAGGTGTTGCTAAAGATGACAATATTGCAAAGCAATTGCCTAAGCAAAACCAACGAAAGTCCATCCTTGAAGGACCAACATTCCCAATGAAGTAGCCACCATGCATTGGCATAAAATCAAAAATCCAATCTGGCAAAGAATCAGGCATGACATTGAATTTGTTGACTGCTGTATGAGAGTACTCCTCAGTTTTATACCGATATATATCATTAAGATGCTTCATATCTATCCAAAAGTAGCTTCTCATGTGATAGGTCAAGGCAGCCAGGCGCTTAACTATTCGTTCTATAAATTCCTTGCCTTCGGTATCTTGCTTCAGTAAGAGCAATGCACATCTTAAAGCCATGAAGAAAAGTGTTTGTATCTCAATTGGATACCCATAAACACCCTGAGACAGAAAACATATGACAAAAGACATAACAAATTAGTTTAATCTAATTATAAAAGCACAGGGATGAACATCATGATTGAAAGGAGGAGGAAAAATTACAATTAATTCTCCAAACCTAGAAATAAGAAGAGCAGCATATACTTGATCAATAGTGAATCTAAACTAGATAATTGCTTGTTACAATACAAGAACACATTCCAGTGAAAAACTTCAGTAGGTTATTTAAAGGCATAGATGAGCACCGATTAGAATAAACTATATACCAAGGAAACTCACCATTCTGCGATCAATCATACAGCATCCATCTGCACAAAGAAGAGTTGGGAATGTGTCAAATCCTTCTGAAAGGCATAAACTGAGTATTAGCCGCATTCCCTTCTGGATTTCAGGCATCTCAGCCAAAGAAGAGTCTCCTGTAGATTTTGTGTATGCTCTAAGTAAAATAATCCACCAAAATCCAGAATCAACAGGAGCGACTCTTCCTATGGCACTCTCACCGAAATCTGCCAGTAACGTCTCTGTATTTCTTGTTGGATCATGGAGTACCTTGAAGCTAGCTGGCATAACACCCTCTCCTAGTTGGAATCTATCAATCCTTTTCTCCCATGACTGAAGCCGAAGAGTCTTCAATAGAAAATTCTTCACTATTTCGGGTTCTCCACTCATCAGAAAAGCCAATCCACTGGGAACAAAATCTCTGACAAACACCTAAATAAACAAAGGGTGTTACTTCCATATATTTAAATGTCCCTAAAACACCATCTATGGTCGAAGAGTTCAATCATCTGAAAATAATATTACTCATGCAAAAACAAGCATATAAACATATCCCCCCGCGAAGGGGGAAAAAAACCCATAAATGATGCAACTAGCAAACACTATTTTACAAAAGTCAAAAGCTTATTAATGAAAGTTAAACTTGACCCCCCACCCCCACCCACACACACGGAAGGTAATCAGTGAAATTGGTGCAAGATTGACTATACATAATGGTTTCGTGCATTTAGTCATTAAGTATTATTATTTCCTAACGGAGAGTTGATTACACCAGGTGTTGCACACCAAGAAACATTACTTGTACAAAATTCAGAAAAAAATATTTACAAACGAAAGTGAAAGTCGACTTGCCCCCCCACAAGTGTAATCAGTGGATTTGGTGACATAGCTAATTAGCTTTGAGAAATGCCATTATGATGTAATGCATGGAATTGGTGACATTGTGTAATTAGCTTTGAGCAATGCAATTATGATGTAATGAATCACTTTGCAATATAACACACAGCAAACATATATCCCAAACTAAAGTAATTAGGGTGGGAAGAACAGATTTTCAACAATATATAACATAGTTAATTAGTATCTTCACCTGATCATAGTTAAGCTTTTCATCAGAATTATCCAATGCTGCAATTGTTCCAACAGGTTGCCCTCGAAAGTAGACAAAAGTACGCCTTAAACAATCCCAAGCCTCAGCAATCATTGGGTTTGGACTCTCACGATCTGGATATGGTGACCTTGGAGTATTGAGACAAGATCTTCTAGGTGAAAACATGCTATCAAATTGATGAAAATTGTCTGATCTTGACGGAGGAACCGGAGAGAACCCCGCCTGTACATCAGCTAGAGACCTTTCATCAAATGATCTCTGTCTATCTACATTCAAGTTCCTTGGCCTTGCTGGTAACTTTGAAAAATGAAAGTCATCCAGTTCAAGTGTTCCTGGTACCGAATCAGATTTTACAAACCCGTTTGGCTCAGACATCCTTGAATTTATTGATTTTAATTGAACCCCCAAAACGAAAAAATCTACAACTCTGCAGTTCATAAATCAAAGAATCAGTCAATTGATATGCATTAAACAGAGGGCTCTATTACATTTGGTTAAGAACAGAACAAAAAAATAATAATCAAAGAAATGAAAGATGATATCAACATTCTTTTCCTATTTCTTAGAATTAGCTAAGCGATCAAATAGAACCCACATCTAAACACGCAAGAACAGAAGTGGAAAACCCAAGAATCACAATATCAAATTATTAAAACAGAAACATAATAAACATATTACTATAAAACAGATATTAAATAAGAAAATCAAGAGACCCGTGTCTAAAATTTCAAATAACGGAAGTAAAGAACCCAATAATCACAAGAACGAAGAAAACAAAAGAAAAAAAAACATTATAAACATATTACTATAAAAACAGATTAAAAAAGAAGCAAATCAAGAGAAACCCCCATGCCTAAAATCCCAGTAACTAACCCAAAACTATCTTCTTCTATTCAAGAAATTAAAGAATCGGTGACTCTAGATACAAATTTTCCGGTAAAAAATAGAAAAAATGGACAATAAAAATGTCGTACCTATTGCACAGGGAGACAATATACAATCAAAATCACGCCAGAATTATCAAGTACGTGTGCACTGGAAGAAACAAAGACTATATGTTTCATTTGCACAAGAAATGAAATCTAAGATCAACAATATTCTTTTCATATTTCTCATGCAAGAACAGAAGTGGAAATCCCAAGAATAACAAATAAAAACGGAAACATTATATAAAAAACATATTACTATAGATTAAAAATTAAGAAATAAAGAGAAATTGTAAAATCTCAGTTACTCACTGAAGCTATTCGATAGAATGAGTGAGAGAAAGAAACGGAAAACTCTGGCGAGAGGCTACTAAATCCAGAAGAAGATGACAAAGATTGGGAGATATTAAGAGATTTGTGTAATGGGTACCGAATACTAATAGTCAGGGTGAGAACATGCGGAATGCATGAGCAAAAGAGAGCTCATAATCGTCTTTAAAGGGAAGGGCGATTGATGGTTTATGAGGACTCATGAGGAGTGATCTACCGTCTTACGGAACCCGTCCCACAAAGACGATACTATAATTGAGTGACTCGATTTATATGATACTTGTGCCCAGGAACTAAGGCAGGGGGTGGAGGTGGAGGTGGCAGTCGCCCTCAAGATTTCTAAAAATATTACTAGATATAATAATTATATATGTGTAGTTTAAAATATTTTATCAAATTCGTTCCCCAATATTTTTTTGCAGTTTTTATATGTAGTTCGGCATACTGTTATAGTTTTAGTCCCCATTGCCAAATTTCTGACTTCGTCCGTGCACTTCAGTGTACACACCCTAATGGGCAACTGTGGCCAGTCACCGAACCCATATTGTCCATCGAATCAAGATCGGTTAAGTAGAACACCAAAAATTCAGTATATATTAAACATTGTTTTGAATGGCCAATGAGGCATTAGTCTAGTGGCCAAGACTGATGCCTCATGACGTAGAGGTCATGAGTTCTCAAATCCCTTCCCCGCTTCTTGAATCTCATATTTCTTGTAATAGATAGGTCCCCTTCCCCAATAAATAATTTTTTTTTAAAAACATTGTTTTGAAGGTGTTACATGAGTTTAATAGATGTAACATCTGTTTTACGCAATATGTGTTAAAAATATCAACACTAGTTCAATGTAAAAAAAAATATGAACCATCAAATCAAAAAAATGTTTAGTATGTACTGAATTTTTTGTGTTCAGAATATATTGACCCAATAACAAAAATTGTAATTCAAGTGTGACATTGGCTCTAAGATAAATGTTCTTTAATATTGAATATTTTTAATAACTAGTAGATCTAAAGAATAGGAATGCTTTTAACATGGACTTTGTGTCTAGATTTTTTTTTTCATATTAGAAAAGAGACACGTTTTCTTAATTGATTATTCTCAGATGAAAATCTAGATCATAAAATACACATGAACTATGTTCACATCAACATTTCAAAAGAAAATTAAAGCATTCATCTCGAATTAAACTCTTATAACTAATATCTTATATCTAAGAAATTTAACATTGTCTTTCTATATGAAATGTAAGGTTAATCATTTTTCTTAACTTGATTTTGACGGGCAGATGGAGGGAAGAGGAAGGGGCAGTGGAAAAGGAGGATCATCAATAATACAACTGCTACTAGTCCTTTTTCAAAAATATTTAAAAGTGTATTTATTTATAACACTCACAAAAAAAAACTTAAACGGTAAACTTTTCACCATTCTACATGTAACATTTCGCCCGGTAAACACCTTACATGTATTTATAGGAATCAAAGAGTAACCCATTGATTAAGGTTGCTCATTCTGTGGACGAAGTTCTGGGATCCATTCCTACACCCCCTATCCAAAAAAAAAAAAAACCTTACATGTACTTCTAGCCTATTGAGTTTTAACCAAAAGCTGTGAGTTGTAGCTCTCTCAAGTATCTATCGACTCTTCACTTACTTTTTATATATTTGAGGTAGGGATGGCAATTTGACCCCTGACTCATCGACCCGCCCTACCTCAACGTCTTTTGGGGCAGATCCGCCCCGCCCCGTGAAGAGAATGGGGCAGATCATACCCGCCCCGCGAACGGGGCAAATCAGGCATGAATTTCGTGTCTACCCCGCCCCGCCCCATTTTGCCTCATCTATATTATATTTATTATATTATTGTTATTATTAGACCTAATCATGTTTAATTTTCATTTTAATATACTAATTGTACTTGTTTTTTAATGATTAATAAATTTTTTAATATAAAATTAATGATTTTAAAAAAAAAAAATAGGACGGGCGCGAGGCAAGATTTCTTGATCCGCAAGGGGTCACGGGGCGGGGCGGAGAGATGGGTCACTTGGGTGAAGCGAGGATTAGCTATTGAGATACCCGCCTTGATATGCCCCATTGCCATCCCTAATTTGAGGTGAATCTAGGTAATTTTTTATGAGAACTCATTTCTAAAGTTAATATGAAAATATTGTGGTGAATATGGTTACCTGTAAACAACTGTTCATCAAATAGAAATGATGTTAAGGTATTTTGTTAGTTAAAATATCAATATTACTCCCTTAAATAATATGTGTACATCACTAATTATATTTAAAAAAAGTAATATTAATATTTTATTAAAAAAATACTTTATTTTTTCTTTAATTTTTTATACTTGTGATAAACAATTTATATTATGTAATATATGTAATATTATTAACTGATATCTTCTTACACGCTAAAGGACTAAAAATACATCCAGCGAAGTCATCAATTTCTTGCAATATTACAATTAGTTTTCGAGAAAATCCACCGTACATGTATGGACTGTAAATGTGATTTTATTATCTACATGTATATTCTAAAATCATATCTAGAAGTTGAAACATGTATGTAGAAAACTATTTTTAATACCTGTAAGTTGAAATTTTTTTTTAAATATAACAGTTAGAGAATAGAACTCTCTAGCTATCCTACACAAAAGGCGATACCCACGCTTACATGGCCCCCACCTCTCGATCCGACAAAAATTATGAAATATGTAAATCAAGGTGACTCGGTGGCTCGATAGGTGGGAGGCCTTATCTTAGCCCACCGCAAGAAGCCACCCCACAATGAGAACTCTCTAGCTATGAATTTAGATAAAGTAGTTTACATATATCATTAGTGTAGTAAAGAGTTTAGTTTATTCATCAAAAAAAAAAAGTAGTAGTAAAGTGTTTAGAAATTAAACTAAAAGATTCAGAATCTTTCTTTCTTAATCAAAATGCACTTTTGTTGATGGATTTCGGATTTTATAATACATCTTCTAAATTGTTTACTTCGCCAATAAATCACCACATTTGAAGGAATGTGATTAGTCGAAACCCATTAAATCACTTGAATCGAGTGATGTTGCTACAAATGGAGGAATTTCATTGATATATTATATAATATATTACTCCCTCAGCCCTCACAAGATCAAAATTTTCTTGTCCCAAATTACTTGTCAA
This sequence comes from Vinca minor, assembly GCA_026122235.1. Lineage (NCBI taxonomy): Eukaryota > Viridiplantae > Streptophyta > Magnoliopsida > Gentianales > Apocynaceae > Vinca > Vinca minor. The sequence continues at coordinate 2,213,116 of JAOCZM010000291.1, forward strand.
TAAATGCATTTAAGACAATATTTAATAATTCCAATTTTACGGATGCATTGACTAATTTAACAAATATAGCATTAATTGTATACAAAGTTTCAAGATGATTTTTTTGGTCGTTTGACTTAATTAACTAACATGCCTAAACATTTTCTTAATCTATGTGAATGTTGGTTTAGTGACAAATAATTTGAGATGAATGAAGTAGAAAATACACTAAATAATATACTAGAAGACCCGTGGTATTTTTTATGCCAGTAGTAAGGGGATTATGAAAAATAAAAATCAATAAGGGGGTTATATAACGAATTTTGAACAATCAATGGGGAAATATGTAAATTAAGGAAATTTTAAGGGGCAAGTTTAGCATATTATAATCTTTGTTTGTCTTCCCCGGTAAATTGGTAATAGACCTAAAACCCTATAATAAGAAAAAACGCAGCAAGCCCTAAAACCCCAGAGGCCATAGCTTTGAAGAACCCTAAAAATGGCCGATTCTGAGAAAAGACCAAATCAAAATTCTTTCGAAGAAGAAGAAGAAGAGAAAGCAAATAAGCACCGAAGAGGAAGAAGAAATTCATAGTCCACTAAAAAATTGCCGGTTGAATTCTTCGGAAAGAAAAAGCAAAGATAAATTGGGAGAAGAAGCAGAAAATAAGAAACTAGAAGTAAACGTTGTTGAAGAAGGAGGCTCTCCATGGAGGAATTTACAGCTTATTTTGTCGATTCAGAACAAATCATATTGATATTCCAACGTTAGTCTTCTTTTACTTCTTTCTTACTCGCTAAAACTAGGATAATTCTGTCGTGGAACTGGGTGTGGGACCTTATGCTCTAGAATTATCCACATCATTCGAAGAAGAGAGAGACAATTCCTTATGTTTCACGAGGTACATATGTGGGACATAGAGTTAAGAGCAGGTCCATATTAAGATTTTCCAGAAAATATGCACAATTTTGAACATGTAGAATACTTGTAGCTGAATTCAATTGGCTTTGGAAAAATGTTGATAATTTATTTATTTATTTATTGTTTGATACTGCCTCTTTAGCATATTAGTTGTCTCAAATTGTTAGTTATGTTAGTATTTTTAGTCAATTGACTAAAAATCCATCTCGAAACTTTGAATGCAATGAATGTTGTATGTTAGTTAAATTTATTAATATAAGGGTAATGTTGGACAAAAAAGAATAAATTCTGTCTTGAAATCATAAAAGGACATCTAATTACTAATTTGGGACGGAGGGAATAGTTTTGTTAGTTCAACTGGGAAGTAATTGAAGCCTTCACAAGTTTTTCCTTATAGTTTTCATATGCAGAATAATGCAGGCAAAATGTAGTGATTAATTGAATATTTATTTGAAATTTTAAATTATGCTGAAGAAAAGTTGCTGGTTTTTGTTGTTGCAGTTGATTGATTAATTAATATTTTTAATGCAGAAATATAGAGTTGGCATTTAATTATGTGAAGTCGAGGGCACTCGAAGAAGACGATGACAGTAGTCGAGTTACGGAGACTGTTAGCCTTTCAAGGGTTGTAGCTTTTTATGAATAGTTGGATTCAGACAGTATTAATCTCTTCGGCGAAGAAGAGTAGGGAAGAAGAATGTAAGTCTGAGCTGGAAACTGGTTCCTCATGTTTAGACCATAGATGCTGGGTGATTTTCAAGTTTTGCCTTGAGGAATCTATGAAACTCAACGTCTCCTTGATCATTCAAAGAGATTTTCTTAGGGTTCTACATTTTATAGCCACAAATGTATTATCCTACTTGAATGATGAGTCTGTTGATTCTCACGAATTGGCATTAAGCAGTGGAGGGGTTGAATATGAAGAGATTGTTCTCAGTTCTATATCACTAGTATTTTCATCCCATGGTGGAGTTCTGGATGAAAATTTGGATTTATGGATTATGTTAATAGATGTGGTGCTTAAACTTCTTAAAGGAGTTGTCAGAAACAAACTTGATGAGAGCAGAGTATGTATCTTTGTCCTTCAATTGTCGAGTTATTTGCTTGAGTCATTTGCGAAGTTTTTGAGAGTTCACCCAACTCGTAAGAATGCCTTCAGTGATTTCATTGACAGGCTTCTTGAGCCACTGATGCATCTTTCGGATGAGTTGCATCATTATACGTGCATCAAGAATCCAGAATTGACAAAGCATTTACTAAAGTTGGTTGAAGAAGTTTTGTCTCAGGGGTTATTCCACCCAACTCATATTGATGGATTTCTGAACTTGGATAGCACGAGTAAGTACAGAACCTCTGATGAGGGAAAATCAAAGGATGGGATAAGGGTCATTAAGAGTTATCATAGACATCTGTTTGATAAGTTGGAGAAGATCATAGCCGGAAAAAACATATTGCCATTAGCTGGTGTCGGAGAGCTGCTTCGCTTCTTTGTTAGTTGTGTTATGAAACAAAAGGCAGGTCCATATGCCTTAGAAGATCCTAGGCACCTTGAAGGCAGGGTTAGTGGTCAGAATTCTGAAAGGTCTTATTATACAAGTAATAATTTGATTGCAGAAAAACAGTCAAAATCTGGTGCCTCTGGTGGAGAAAGGCAGAAGCCAATGTTTGATTTCTTTGTGCAGATCATGGAGTGCTTTTTATTTCAGATTCAAACTTATGTCCAAACAGACTTGGAAGTTGGAAATGTCTTGGAGGATGTTCTCTGCATATTTAGGTCTACGAATAAGCTACTTGTCGGTTTTAAAGCGGGAAACATATATGTTCGAACAGAGGACACCTCTGAAGGAGCTTCAGCAAACTTTCCTGAGGTTCATCTATGAGACAGTTATGTCATTTTCTGCCAAACTAAATGTCATGTTAATGTCATCTTCAAATTGGAATGGAAAAATACAGGAGACAGTGATATTACTAATGAAGGAATTAGTTGTTTCTGTTAATTGCTTGTTGGATATTGAGTATGAAGTTGTTGGGGACAATCTTCATAGCTTGTGGGCAATGATGCTCTCTTTTTCAGCATGCAGCCAGTTCTCGACGGATGTGCCAGAACATGACGTGTTAACCTTGGAGATACTTCATCTTGGGTGCCACTTGATCGATCTTTACAAGGAACTTCGTCAGGTTAGTTGGCTTCTTTCATTAGTTTGCTTATGGTGTTTTTGGTGTGTTCAAGATTTTAGGACCATCAAGTAAAACTAGTATTTTTCTGCTTATGTTTACAGAATTTGGTTTAAAGTACAATCATCTTTGATGTTGATGATAAGCTGAGATATAGATATATGTCTCTTGCACGTAGATTTATCTCTTGCCACTGCTACTGACCCACATAAGCAGAGAAAAGAAGAGAAAAATTAATAGGGAATAGTTCATCCTTGTGCCATAATTCTCCCTTTGCTGGCAAGAAGGTGAAAGAGTGCAGCTTGTATTAAAAAAATCTCCATCTTGAACAATGCAGTCAGAAGGTCAAGAGTTCCAAACTAGGATATACAATTTGTTATTTAGCTGATGAGTTATTGTTGAAAGCACGAAGTACTCTCACTGACTTTATATGCCGGGCTATGAAGGCTTTTATATTAAGTGCATGAAAAGCCACTTTATGGATTCCCTATTTGAACAAAAAACTTCATGCAATCAAATTATATAAAACATGTATGGTCAGTTTTTACTATGTATTATTTTCACTAGTTCAATCTATTTGTCTTGGACATGAAGCTTTTGAACATTTGATTAGGAAATTTAGATATATTACTATTACCATTTTGCCAACACTCTTGTGCACGTGTTTACATATTTGTGTGCATGTATGTGCACACATATTCAGTAAGATTTTGACTTAATAGACTCTTTGAATATCACTTTTCCTTATTTATTATTGGGGGTCGCATGAAAAAAATTTAAATCGTTATTTTATTATATTCTTTGAAATCTTCCTTATTCAGTTTCTATGAGATTTTGTTTTTTTAAGATCCTGATATTGATGAGTCAATGCAGGTAAATACATCTATATTTGCTCTGTGTAAAGCAGTAAGGCTTTCAGTGTCACCATTTAGAGACAGTGAAGCATATAATTCAAGTATTTATAGTTCATATGCAAATTCATTGAGCATGTTTTTGTGCTCTCCCAAATTTCGAAGTTCCATGTGTAATGCTATTAAGTCCATTCCAGAAGGGCAGACTGGTGGATGTATTCGACAATTAACTGCAGATATTTTTGAGTCTTTAGAGTCACTGAATCTCCCATCTGAGCTAGCTCCTGGAAATGATCCTTCGAAGTTAAATAGCAGTGATTCTTCTTTTCTGCTTGATCTGCAAGCAGAACTATTGGGTAGAAACTTATCTGAAATATATACCCTAATTCTGGATTCCATTACAGTTACCACTGGTAACAGCAATCCAGTTTGTGTTTCTGTCAAGGACTTGATGGCACGTATATCCAATGGATCAAGCGCTTTAGATTCACTCAAGTCGGATAGAAGATATGAGTTATTTTCCGTCATTTCTGGAAAGAGCTTCCGGTGCGGGGCTACAATTGGGATCTGGTACCCTGTCACAATGGCTCTTAGTGTTCTTTTTTCGTTTATATTTATCCTCTAGAAGTTTATACCGGCAAGTGATGAGCCTTGTAAATCCTGATGCCTCAAGAAAGATGTCTGAAGCCATGTCTGATTCTTATACAGCTTACTCCGGGAAGGATTGGCTAGAAAGTGTTGATCAGAAAGATGAAGGCTACTTTTCTTGGATTATCCAACCTTCTGCTTCTCTTCTTGATGTTATAGAAACTGTTTCAAATATTTATCTTCAAGACACTCACACTCATTGCCCTCCCCTGATTTATCTTTTAAATACCATGGCTCTTCAGGGGCTTGTTGATTTAAATAGGAAGATACAATCATTCAAATATTTGATTGTAAAAAATGACAAATTTTTTTGAGACAAAGATGATTGATGAATCTGGAGTGCATTTGCATCGTAAGAGAAACAAAAAGTGGACAAAGTGTCTCTTGAATATGGAGAAGGATGCGGCTGGTCTGACCAAATTCATGATGAGATGTGTTTTGTCATTGGTTAATGAACATCTGTCTCTCTGTTCATCAAAAGATGGGTCTTCTATAAACTTTTCTGTCCAAAATCTTGGAAATGACAATGGGTGGGATCTTAGTGTTGGTGCATTGAATAAAAAGTCGCTTCCATCTGCATTGTGGTTGATTATTTGTCAAAACATTGACATATGGTGTGCTCATGCTGCAAAGAAGGAACTGAAGAAGTTTCTCAAGCTTCTGATCCAGTGTTCCCTTCCCTGTTTCACATGTAGAATCAGTGAATCCGGTTCGAACTGCAAGAATATACGTCAGTATCCAAAGAACATCACTACTCATCAAGTCTCACTGGAACTTCTTCGAGACACTCTTCTATACGAACAAAAAGTAAGGCACTAATCTGGTTATCAAGAACTGCGTAGAAGCCAAGTTGTTACTATTGTCTCTATTTTGTTAAAATAAATCAAGAGTGCTGCTGGGTAGAATTGCCTTGTTCTGGATCCGACATATGTTGAGTTTTCCTATTTTATTATACAAAAAAGGAATATTGCCATCTCTCTCTGTTGTGTGTGTTTGTGTCCATGCATGTATATACACGCAGAGAAATTATCCCCCCTGGTGACAAATGCATATATCTTTTAGGTTTCCTCTACCAGTATTCTTCCCATTTGTATGATTACTCTTTCAAATTCCAAAACGGATTCTAGCTACATGATACGTTCTCATTTTCTGCTGTCTTAGTTTGTTTGCAGACATATAGCGTCAAGTTTTCACCAAATCTTGGAGATGTCTCTGTCATCAATATTTTCTGATCTTGATGAAGTTTGTCTAGACTCGCTCCCTAACTGGTCAGAAATAATACTTAAACTTGGAACTTTCAAGTACTGATTCTTTCAGTGATAACCATGCGAAGAATAAGCATGCATTTCGGAAGCCAAGATCTCAATCACTTCTACGGCTGGCGGCTGATTCTTGTCATGCAGAAGTAGCTCCTTCAAGTATCAAGTATGCTTCCTGTCACAGTTTGCTGAATCTTCTGAACTGGATGCCAAAGGGAAATCTCAGTTCAAAATCTTTCTTGCTGCTTGCAACTTGCATTCTGAACGTTGAGCGGTATGATCCTTGCCTCCTACTCTCCTTTAGCTAACCTCTTTGAAGGTGCCTGTGTATACGAATGTACTGTATCTGCTGATGTTCCTTGAGATTCTTGAAGTAGAGTTTCAGAAGCAAGTATGCATCGCCATTCATTATTTCAAATTTTTCTATAACTGAGGTCTTTGTTTACTTTTGAAATTATACCTTAAAATCATGCTCAATCTGATGAGAATTGTGACCATATTGGACAAATAGGTGTCAATTTTATGACTGTTTACCACTGTTTTTTAGAGTGGTTCATCTTGCAATTTGAATACAGCCTGAATCTCGTACAACAATTACTGCAAATTGAATAACAGTGATTAATAGATTTGAAGGACTTCAGTTCCTCCAACCATTTGGTTGTGTTGTATTATTGCTGCAATTTGTTCATGGAATTTAAGTTTTGTGATTGAGCATGAACAAATTTCTATTGGAATTTGTGGTGAAAATTACAGATGTATGATTTCAGGCTTGTAGTTGGTGGCTTGTTAGGTTGGCACAACATTTCACTTTCAGAGAATCGTCATGAACTTTTCCGATTGTTGTTGTCCTGTCGGAGGACCGTAAAAAATTTATTGATGGTTTCAGCTGATGAGAAGACAAATGATTATGACTCCTCCCTTGTTTATATACTTTCCAAGGATCCATCTTCCGTGTTATGGCTAGTGAAGTCATTGGTGGCTGTCATTGAATCTCAATATTCAATTGAAGAAGATATTGTTTCTGAAGCGGAAGATATGTTATTTCCTTTGATGGACCATACATCACACATGTTTCTGACAATAGGCAGGTATCAGCTGAAACAAGCAATTCAGTCTTCTGAAAAAGGTAGTGAAGGGAAACCTGTTGTGGGTGGGGACAAACACATGACTGAACATGAACTACACTCGGAGTTACCCAATCATCATTCATGGAGGAGTATAGCATTTCTAGCCGACATTTTCAGAGAGCATATGCAGAACTCATTATCTCGTTTTAAATCAGCTTATGTTAGTGAAAAAGTTGGAGGTTTAACAGGGGTTCAAGAGTTATTGAAACTATCGCCGATGATTTCGTGCGTTCAAGGCTTCCTCTGGGGGTTAGCTTCTGAACTTGAAATTACAGGCCTAAAAAGGTGGGCTAGTAGATTAAGATTAGCCAAATCCGAAGGTAAACCTTTGTACAAATTAAGTGTTTGCATAGATGAATGTACAGAATTTGTAAATTACTTCATAAACTTGATGTTTCTTAAGGATGGTATGCCTCCCTGTCGTCAGCCAAATGGCCAGGCTCTTAACGTGTCAATTTCTGGCCAAGTATTGGGATCATTACATGAAGTTGATGGCAATGTTAATGATGGTTCTGATGAGGAAGTGGGTCTGAACTCTGGACTTCTAGAGAACTTCTCAGCATCCCCTAACATGAATGGTGAATCTAACATTAAGAACTGTGTTCCAAAAGAAAACTTGTGTCCACAGATCACAGATGTTGAATCTCTACTTACCGAGGTTCAAATGTTTGACCCACAGTGTTTAAAGAAACCGTTGTTGCATGGACTTTTAAGAGGTCAAAACCCTGAAGCAGCATATTTTCTCAGGAATTTGTTTTTTGCTTCTTCAGCTATTTTGAGACTGAAATTGAAGATCGGCAGTTCTCCTTTGTTACAAAGTCTGATTGCAGTTCTAATTGGCATATCCCAATTTTTGTTATATGAATTTGGGAGCAAGGTTGGTGAGTCACCCCCATTTGCTCTTTTGTGGTTGGATGGTGTTATCAAGTTTCTAGAAGAGTTGGGAAGTTGGTTTCTTTCGTCAAGTCCTTTATTATCCAGAAATTTGTATGGGAAGCTAATAGATCTACACTTGATGGGCTATTGGAAAATGCATAGTTTTGCAGGGGAGAAGAACTGATGTTGCATCTAAAGATTTTGAACCATCAAATAACAATAGGACAAGTAATCAGTCAAATATTTCTAACTCCATCCTTAATTATGAAAGCAGAATACTTGGATAAATTGAAAACTAGATTGAGGATGTCTTTTAGAGTCTTGATCCAGAAATCGAGCGACTTGCACTTCTTGACTGCAATTCAAGCCGTTGAGAGAGCAGTTGTAGGAGTGCAAGAAAGCTTCATGTCGAACTATGAAATTTGCACTGATATTTTGAATGGTGGCAGTGTCTCCTTGACTGTTGCTGCTGGCATTGATTGTTTGGATTTGATTCTTGAGTTTATACCAGGTACACTTCAATACTGACAATTTAAGGGCACACAATTATCTCTTGTAATCGCAATATTTTACATAGTCCATGCATCTCACATATGTTAATTTGATTCCTTCCCCTGATTTTGATCTCTTGCCTTAGGGTAGTGTGGTCTTGTGAAAATAATGTAACAAAATAACCGTTCATAATAAGACCTTCATCGTTGTGGACAGAGAAGCATAAAAACCAATCACAACTGCTTTTCGCATGGCAGCCTCAAGGGAAAAATGGGGTGGGAGAGGAAGTTATTTATGAATTAGTGCTATTTGGGCCTAAAGCTTCTCATGAATGTTTTCATACCCTTTGGCAGTTCACAATGCTAAATATAGAACTGAATTAATAAACCATAGATAATGTGATGCTCCGAAATTATCAACAATCTTTTCCATATCATATAGCTGACATTATATTTTATGTTCTCTTCAGGACGTGAACGTCTGAACATGGTCAAAAGACACATCCAGAGCTTCATTGCTTCTCAATTCAACATAATATTACACTTGCAGGGGCCCTACATTTTCTCTAGAAGTGTTAGTTCGGGCGAAGTTTGCAGTAGCCCTGATTCTGGATCTGTCATATTTATGTGTATTGAGGTATTGACAAGAATTTCTGGGAAACATGCTCTGTTCCAAATGGATTCCTGCCATATTGTCCAAGCCTTGCATCTACCTGCAGCATTATTTCAAAATTATCTTCAGCTTCACTTATCTGAAGCTCTTGGTCAATGTAAATTGCATAGTACTTCAGATACTAGAAGCAGTCTGTTCACTGATAAGCACAAATGGATGTATCTTAGATCAACAGTTCTCAGTGAACCTGTATGCCGCTTGTTGTCAATTATTATGTACCGTTGTTAAACATCACAAAAGGTATTGAACATTTTTTCAATTTTTTAGTCGAAAATCCTAATAAATTTCTCAGGAATCATTTAGGAACTCTTTTTCAGCTTATCAAAAAATCTTTAGTCTTTGGTTTCCATTTTCCAATGTTGTTTGTACATGATAACTTCCTTTCTGTCCCTTGGTTGATGTTGAATTTGCTTTCTTGATTTTTGTGGCATAGTGAGACACAACGATGCGTGGCCATTCTTGAAGACACAGTTAATGTTCTTCTTCATTGTTTGGAGGTGGTAAACATGAATCCAGTTGTCAGGAATGATAATTTTGTGTGGGAAACACAAAGAGCGGTGAAATTTGCCTGTTCCCTGAGAAGAGTTTATGAAGAGGTAAATGGGTTTGTGGCTGTTTTTTGTAGTATTTTTTTCTTGTCCTGGAAATGTTATCTTGTCTTTGTTAGAAGAGATATTTTGAGATTATTTTTTCTGCTGGAAATGGAAGACCTGTCATGCATGCTCTTAAAGATTTAAACAAATCATACCTCGATTATAGGTCTGGTCAATTTTCTTTGCTTTGCATCCGGCAACTTCCTTGGGATGTTTCGATTTCGTTTCTTAAGGTTTCGTGGACTTTAATTACCCCTCTCTACTACTTAGCCATTGGTCGTCTTAACTACTCCCTGCTACTTGCTCTCCTTTATTAGGTGGGGTGGTTCTATTTTTGAACACCTTCTTGGAAAGCAGCTTCTCTATCCCTTCATATATGATCAGATTCTTAGCAGTACAATGCAACCGAAGTGGAAATACTTGTATGATTTAAAATCAAAAGTATTAGCACTTAACATTCATTGCAACACAATTTTGGATTCTTAAGTTGTTTTATCCTGATAAGCTAAACTCTTCTCACTTAGTGGAAGAAACATAAGATCTAGCATATTGTGCTCCTAGTATTTCCTCTCAATTTATAACTGCTAAGAATTGCATTTCTTCTAATTTCTTTATATCACAACTTTCCTTTCTTATTTTGCAGCTAAGGCAGCAGAAGGATACGTTAGGTCGATATTGCATCCAATTCTTATCCTGTTATATATGGGTCTACTGTGGATATGGTCCTCTTAAAACTGGCATCAGAAGGTGATTTTTACTCCTATAGCGTCCTCTTTGGTCCATGTTACTTCAATTCTAGCTGTTAGTAGCATAGTGCTAACCTTGACATTAAGTGTCTTTTGTAACATTAAAATGCTTTCAATAAATTTTCAGGGAAATAGATGAAGCTCTAAGACCTGGGGTCTACGCTTTAATAGATGCTTGCTCAGCAGATGATCTTCAGCATCTTCACTCAGTTTTTGGAGGTCAGCAAATCTTTACTTGTTCAAAATTCATTAGCATAGAGTTAGTTGCTTCTTTTCTCAAATTTTCTTTTTCTGTCCTATTGTAGAGGGTCCTTGCAGAAGCACTTTGGGAACCTTGCAAAATGATTACAAATTAAACTTCCAGTATGAAGGAAAAGTGTAAAGTCTGTTCCCCTTTTTTGGTTGATCGGAATAGTCTGCAGATTCAATCACCACTCTCCCAAAGACATTTACTGAGGTGATAAATCTGAGGGGAAGGGATATTTAAGTCGAGACCGAGAAAGCTGGAGAGGTTTCTAACCCCGGTTCACATGAAGTCGATGCTTAGAGGTATATAGACCTGGTCCATAACATAATTTTTTCCGGTTGTTGGAAAGCATGAACTTGGTGCCCAGGATTTGGGGCCCAAGTGGGCTAATATTAGTTTTCCGGTTCATCTGAAATTGAATGGGTCAAATTGGGCCAGCTTTTAACCTGCTCATCTCTCTTTAAAACTGTTCAGAAGAATTGAGACAGGTTGATTTGTGGTCCTGCTCAAAGAATTCAATGCAAGAAATCTTAAGATTTTACTGCTGAGGATATTCTCCTGTTAGTTTTTTTTTTTTTTTTTTTTTTTTTAAAAGTGTTTTTTAAGGTGTCACGCCGAGATCTGTTGTACACTTTCTTGCAAAATAGTGGGCTAAAACTTCATTGTTCAATTTTTTGTGAATGATAACCCATTCCATAAGAGCTACTCCCTCCATTCAATAAAATAAGTCTAGTAATTTTTCATATTACTAATGATTTACATTGTGGGATGAAGTAAATAAATCTATTTTTTTTGTACTACCTTCATTACTTAATATATGTCGTGTAGGACATTCCTTAATGTATATCATTTAGAACATGTAGCGAAAATTAAGGGAAAAAATAGTGAATTTTGTTAGTCAAAATATCAATATTATTCTTTTAAATATGATTTGTATATCATTAATTTTATTTTAGAAAGTAATATTAATATTTTAATTAAATAATATTTAATTTAATTTTTGTTTCTTTAATTTTTTATACATATTTGTTAAATGGTTTATATTAATAAATGCTTACTATAGTTTTTGATGAAATATAAATCTATTGGTTAGAAACCCTTTTCTGGACGTTATTGTTTAACTAACGTTTTCATCAACTCTATAGATCCAAGGAAAAAATGCCAAAAATTATTGCCACGTTGACATGCCACTTCAGTAAAAACAACGAAAGAGTGACTCAAAATAATTTATCGGAAAAAAAGAAAGAGTGACTCAAAAGAAAATGAAAACGATACGTAAAAACATGGATACTCAATTTTAAAACTATTCTTTTGAGACTATTCTCACAATCCCTTATACAAATTGCGGAGTTAAATTTTTCTAAAATCAGCCAAATATTATGAATATGTCTGAATGATTTAAGTAATAGTTTAATAATACGTTTGATTCGTAATTCAAAATAAAATAAATCAGTCGAAAACGGGATAAAAATGGATGATGCCTACTTTTGATGGCCGACTAAATCGGCCCCACTTTTTCAAACTGGGAAAGTTTCTACCAATCATTTACCAGAAACATAATCCGATGGTTCTAGAGACATCAAGGATTGGGGTATGAGTCATCAACTCAATTTAGTTGATGGGATCCTACGGTACGGTTCTCATTCAAATGCTGACAATTATTTCGTAAACCAATTTAGTTGTCAAAAAAAAAGTCGAATTGGCACAAAAATATATTTTTCGACTTTGTTAGTGAAATAGGACTTGATGTATGTTTATATGTGGAAAGTGGAATCAGTTTCATAACTATTTAATTTAATTGTTGAGTTGTTCAATTAGATAGACAATCCTCGTAGTCGTCTGATCAAAAGACAATCAAAATTGATTCAACACAATATAAATAGAATGTAACAAACGATATAAAGAGATGTATGTCCTAGTTCAAAAATTATTCGCTAAATTTGATATTGGAAAGTAATAATTATCATATGTTTGTAGGAATTCTTATCAAGTTTATGAGATTTCCTCCAATATCCCAACCAAAATAGTTGGATCAATAATACTTAAAAAATAAAATAAAATAATTTATTTTCCAAAATATATATATATATATATATATATATATCTGCCACTATAAAAGGTTGGCCTTCAATTCATAAGTCATAACTGCCCCTCTACAATTTGCCAAACACAAACTCAAAAAAAAAAAAACAAATCAAATAATTCATCCAAAGATGTATCACAAAAGCACATCCTCCTCTTTCTTAGACACTTTCTCCTTAAACCCTTTACCATATCCAGTTCTTCTAATCCTAGCGGTGATCTTCATATTACTGGGTCTCCAATGGTACGTTTCGTACGAAGAAGTAGTTGAATCCGCTGAAGAAGGCATGGGTTGGGTATTATTAGCCGTACCAATTGTTTTAATTATCGCTGTTCGTTTGCTGTCAAATGTTGAGAATCCAGAGAGATTATTTTGGAGTAATTCTCCGTGGGATCGGCACCGGAGAATAGGTGGTGGTTACTTTTGGTCGTCGGAGGAGGGTGGAAGTTCGCCGTGGGGAGTTGCGGCTTTGATTTTGTTGTTACTTGTTCTTTTGCAATATCAGTCTACTTTTCTTGATAGTTGGTTTATATGATGATAATAAATAAATAAATAATTCGTGTTCAATGTAAAAGACTCTCGTGATAGAAGTTGTTTTTGGAATTCGAATCTGTGACCTAACGAATAACAAATAAACATTTGACTATCGCGAAAAAACACGATCTCCTTGGTTTATATGATGATATGAAGATTTAACTAGTTTGTTATTATTTAGATTTTGTAATTAATGGAAGTAAGGGTTTTTTTCTTAGATTTGTTGTTAGTGTTGATTTATGTCAAATCTCCATGGTTTTTTTTATTTTTTTTGCTAAGTTGTCAAATCTCCATGGTTGCCTTGTGAGTTATGAGAATTTCAGTACTATAGCTAGTTTCTGTTATAATAATTTTGATTTCTGGTTAGTTAATGGTTTAGTCGAGCATGACTCTATTTTGACCTTGTTAAGACGATTATGCATATTTTTCTTACGAGTACTCGCCATAAAAAAAATGTTTAAATGGTAAACCTCTAAAAGCGCTCTAAAAGTGTGGAATTAGTGTTTTTCTTAGAGTACTCACCATATTTTTCTTTGATCACTCCTCATATAAAAGCGCTCTAAAAGTTTTATTAATGTTTTTTCTCACAATAATAAAATCCCAAAAAGGATCACAGCTGACACATAACTTTTTTTTTGACAAAAAATTGCATTAATATATCATGAAATACATTTGGTAAGAGAAATCTCGGTGGTTCTCCAAACTATTGAGAAAAGGCTTTAAGTCTCATAGCGTAATTGGCTAATCTATCAGTATAAATATTATAAGATGTGTGCGCAAAAGATAAATTAATTATACTAGTCCCCAGTTGATTCCTTATTTGACTAATGATGTGACCTAGCGAGGACAAATCTTCTTCAGCTTGATGGATCTAATTCACCAGCGTTTGACAATCACTTTCAATAAGTAGCGGCTGATACCCTTGAGTCATAGCAAACCTAAGTTCTTCCAATAGTGCCTTTCCTTCAGCGTATTCAGGACTGGGGGAGTTAGGGGCAAATTTTGTAGCACCCGCCTCGAAATTCCCTTCATGGTTTCTGATGATGAATCCCATTCCACTAGAGTTCCCAAACTAGGCTCCATCAACATTGAGTTTAAAAAACCCCTTGTCAGGAACTTGACATTTATAGTTAGCTTTTTCCTTGGGACATTTGGGGAGTTTATCCATATCACCTGGTGAAAACATTTTTTCCTTCCCTTTAAGTATATATTTTATCTGATCCACATTGAGAATAGGTTGGCAATCTGTAGGTGAGCCTAGATATAAGGAGAAAATACTACTATACTCAGCAGCATGGATTAAGGCGTTGTTGACTACTTCTTCAGGAATCTGCCTTTTTTCATCAAAAACATTCCTATTACGAATGCACCAGATATGCCATGCAATATAAGAGGAATGAGTAGAAATTTCCTCTTTGGCTTCTATGATGGGCAGAAGGCAATAGGGAAAAACATCTTTTTTTTAGCAAAACTTGTATATCAAAGCTAGTACAATTCCACACTTTCTTAGTTGATGGGCATAAAAAAGAGTGCATGTGTCGTAGTTTCAATGGCTTCATGACAGATAGGGCATTTTGATTTGATGGAATTAACCCGTTTTGCCAGATTTTGGCAAGTAGGAAAAATTTGTTAGAAGATTTTCCATATGAAAAGTTGTATTTTAGGGGGGATAGCCAATTTCCAAATGCCTTTCCAGTGATCGACAACATTGTTTCTTGATGTCGAAGACTTTGTACATTTGTCGTCACTGATACCTACTTGTAAGTGGTATCCGGACTTAACAGAATATAACCCATTTTTGGTATACCCCCAAACAAGGCGATCAGGCGGCCATGCGTCACATAATGGGACCTTAAGTATTTCTTCAATCTCATAAGACGAGAAATATTTCTGTAGAATTCATAAGTTCCATTCGCCCCTTTGATGATCAATAAGCCTGGAAATAGCCAGCATTCTTTGCCAGAGGCCTAGATCAGGAGGTTCTGAGAGTTTAAAAGAATGCGGAGTGTTTAACCACTTATTCTCCCACACATTGACTCGTGAGCCATCACTAATTATCCATTTCAGTCCAGCCTTTAGCAGTTCGCGTCCTTTTAGGATTCCTTGCCAGACAATAGAAGTTCGTCCCTTCAGTTGGATAGATAGGAACCGTTCTTGAGGGGAAATATTTTGCTTGTAGAACCCTGTAACAAAGCGAAAAAGGTTGGTGTACAATACGCCAGTCTTGCTTAGCCACAAGAGCTTTATTAAAGGCTGCTAAATCAAGAAAACCCAGCCCGCCCTGGTCTTTTGGTTTGCATAGGTTAACCAAGCCCTCCAGCATATTTTTCTTTGATTATCTGTTTCTCCCCAAAGGAAAGTTCGCATCAAGCTTGTGATGGGGTCAATGATATATTGAGGAAGAATGAAGCAAGACATTACATATGTTGGAATCGCCTGGATCATTGATTTGATAAGAACGACCCTAGCTGTAATGTACATAGTTTTTTATTTCTAGTTGCTGAGTTTTTTTTAGACTTTGTCCACCACAAACTGAAAAAATGTCCTTTTTTATCGTCCCGTCATGTAGGGTAATCCGAGATACTTTTATTTCCCATCTCCTTTCGAAATTTGTAGGATGGAGAAAGCGAGATCTTTTATCTCCTATAGAACAAGTTTGATTTATCATAGTTTATCAATTGACCAAAGCATGTTTCATATGTTCCCAGAATTTCTTTTAGACTTTACAAACATAATTCCTCAGCCTTTGCAAAGAATAGAGAATCATCTGCAAACAGCAAATGGGTGACAGAAGCCCCCATATACCAAACTGAAACCCCTGAAAGAGCCCACGTTCCTGGGCAGAACGGACAAGCGAGGATAATATGACTGTGCAGATGAGGAAAAGAAATGGTGATAGGGGATCTCCTTGTCTGATTCCCCTAGTTGGCATGAAAGAGCTGGTTGGTAACCCACTAAGTAAAACAGAGTACTTCGCAGTTCTGATGCAATTCATGATTAGAGAGAGAAATTCTGGAGGAAAATTAATGCAAGTCATCACCATTTCCAGATAATTCCATTCCATTCTACTCTATCAAAATCTTTACTCATGTCTAGCTTAAGGGACAGTTGATGAGAGTCGTTTCGTTTGAGTGTTTGAAGACTGTGAAACACTTCAAAAGCAATAATAGCATTATCCGTTATAAGCATTTTTCTTTAAAAAAACACTTTGGACTTTATCAATCAGGGAGTCCCGTAACAAGTTTTAGTCTATTCGTTAAGACTTTTGAAATAAGCTTGTATATGACATTGCATAAACTGATTGGTCGGAAATGCGTCATAGAGATAGGCTTTTGTATCTTAGGGATTAGAGCAATGTGCGTTGAGTTGATAGCTGCTATACTATCACCGTTATTCAGTACCCCAAGAATGAACCTAGTAACTGAGTTTCCCAGAATGTGCCAGAGCTTCTGGAGAAAAAGAACATGCATACCATCCGGGACCTGATTCTTTGTGAGGATGCATTTGCTTAAGAGCTTTTACTATTTCTTCCCGAGTGTATGGACGTTCTAAGCCATCAACCTCTTGGGCACTTGGCTTATTAGTAAGCAAATGATGAGAGAGACTTTCTCCATTAGGATTTGTCGTAAAAAGCTTCTCAAAAAAACCTGACAACTACTCTTTCAATATCATTTTCTTCATTATGTATGGTTCCATCAGAATCCAAAAATTCATCAATGTAATTTTTTTCTTTCCTTTGTGAAGCCTTATCATGAAAATAAGTTGTATTTCGATCACCCTCTGCCAGCCAAGTTGCTCTGCTTCGAGCTTTCCAATAGCATTCTCTTAGCTCTTGTATTTTTTCTAGTTCTTTGGAAATTTCAAGTTCCCGCGATAGGGAATATTGGGGGAGACCCCGGATTTTTTTAAATTCCATCTAGCTCTTTTTTGCTTTGTATCTACTTTCCTCTCTAAATCTCCAACAACTTTGGTGCTCCATTCTAAAAGATTGTCTCTAAAGTTGGAAAGAGCTTTGCCAAGGTGCCATTGTTTCCATGGGCGAAGTCCATATTTCACTTGCATATGTAAGGAATTCAGGCTCTTTGAACCAAAGAGGTTCAAACCGTAAAGGTCTTGGTTTTTTAGAATCTCTCTTTCGTCTCTTCTTTTTAGGATGTATGCCAAGTAAAATAGGAAGGTGATCATATCTTTTGTGATTGAGTGTTTGATTGTCATGTTTGGAAAAAGATCTGACACATAACTTATGATTTTATATTAAAATAACATAAATTAAAATAATATAAAACAAAAAAGGAAAATAAAATAAAACAACAGTTACATTATAGAGCATAAAAATGGAATAAAATAACAACTAGCTGATGTGATAGAAAATGTACATATGGTGAATTTTTTAAGAGTTGAAATAATAGCAAATCTAGATTTTTAGATTTGGCTAGAACTTTTGAGAGAAGCACCTATTGTGAGGATTTAGCCCACTTCAAAAATCTCTATTGTGAGTGCTCTTAGAAATTGATGTAGTTTCAACTAAAGTAGTTATTCTTCTATTGAAATGACTTCTGTTTTGATGTTAAAATAGTTCTAATTTAATTGAAATAGCTATTATATCGTTTCTCAATTTAATCCACGTCAAATTGTTTTGACCACTGAAAAAATTCTCTCGAGAAAATCAGTTCTATAACTTTAGCAGATTCGATTTAACTAATTTTATTTTTATTTTAATGTGTAGAAATTCTATACTTTTTTTTTTTTAGGCCCGAAGGCGATTGCCCTCGAAGGGGAAGAGCGGAGAATACCCTAGATAGGGAGATTGTAGCATGCCCCAAGCCGGAGAGGGAACTTAGCCTCACAAGGAGGAGAATTTTATTGCCCCATAAGAGGAGATACGAGAATCGACCACGGGACCTCCGTCCCGTGACCGGGTAGCCTTACCACTTGGGCTACCCGATTCCCGTGTAGAAATTCTATACTAATAAAAAGAATATGATTAGAAAATAATGGATATAAGCGTTGGACGATTGTTAAATTAAAAATATTTTTTTCAATCAAACAAGAACACGTTGATAAAGTAGTAATTTAATTACCTTTAGTATTCTTTATTATGCGATAGATTATGCATTTTAATCATATCTTTACCTCAAATATATTGAGAATAAATAGTGCTTCGTTTAGGTCGATCTGTAATTGTCGAAGAAGAAGATATCCTTTTAATCACGAAAGGCATGTCCAATCAAATTAAAATCCATTCATGGGGTTAATCAATTATTCATCATATTATATAGAAAGAAGATCATCAAACCGACCTTTATCCCTAATGGTGGGCCTTAGGTGCCGATAATGGCAAAAAAGATTAAGTACTCATTATGTATCCCATTTTCTATCCCCGTAAATAAATAATTGACACGTTTTTACGTTTTTTATACTAGTTTCACCATTTTTGTTTTGTTATAATTTTTTATTTAAAAAATTAACACACGATAATTTCGTATTAGTGACACAAAAAATGGGATATCGATTAGGAATAGAAAATTCATACTGATAATGCTGGCCTCAAAGTTTGACATTTAGACTCCCTTTTTTTTCATGAAAGTTTGACTATTAGACCTACCACTCAACATTATCAACACTTGTTCACTCTCATGGCCATTCATTCCAGCCCTGGCTTGTCGCTATTACTAATTGAAAATGATTTTTCTAGTAAAGTAAACAAGTTTATATATATATATATATATATATGTCACTTTTTCTTTTTCTTTCAAGTGAACATTAAACTATTACAAATTAAGAAAGAGGAAAGTTTCCGTTCAAAAAAAGAAAAAAGAAAAAAGGTATCACGTTTGATGAATATCAAATATGAAGACTTTTTTATTTAGTACTCCCTCCATTTCTAAATATAAGACTCTTTAGACAATTTGAGAAAATTAAGGAAGTTGTCATTTTCACCTAAACTTCCAATATTATCCCCCACCCTCCCTCTCTCTCACTTCTTTGTCATAAAGAAAGTACAATGTTGAGGGTATAATTGGAATAAATTGTTGACAACTAACAAAACAACCTTAAACGACAATTAATTTGGATATCTAGATATCTCCTAAATGACAATTAATAGGGAATGGAGGGAGTAATAAAGATTAAAGAGTAATTTACAAAGTGTTGCCATGCCTAATCATTCCATGCAATTGAATTTTGAATTTCAAGATTTATCCATCTTTAACTCTATCAGTGAGTGTGAGTGTTGATGAACTCTAGTTCATGACACTTCCGTTGGCGAGTGTTATGAAATCTAATTCGTGACATTTACTACAGGTCTAAAGCTCGGATAAAGGAGGAAGGTTGCGGTAGGTCTCGTAACAACCATCATTCTATGACATGAACCAATCTAAGAATTTCGCCGGGCATTTACATACTCAATGACGCGCTACACTTCCTAAATCCTGGTGTGGTAATAAATGTGTAAGGGTTGCTAAATCGTCGCTCTATGTCTGGGCCTGGATATGGTGTCAAATAGGCAAGGGTGCTCTAAGTCGAGACATGTAAAACCGTTAGTGCACAATGGAATGATTCGTTTGGCTTCTTGGAATATCAGATCGTCAATTCCGAATTAGTAAATGTTATGTTAAGAAAAAAGATCAACATTTTGTGTGACTTAAAGAAACTGGGTGTGTTGGTCATAAAGCAAAAGTCGAAAAAGATTTGTACATAAGTGATAAAATGAGATATAAATTTGATAGATTTAGATGAAAGTTCTTCTGAATCAAAAGAAATGAAGAGAATGCAATCATGCGAATGACCCTACATAACTCTTTCTTTCTTTGGTTCATTTGATCATAATCTTTTAGAACTAAGATTTGGTTGTTGGTGTAAGATTTATCCATCTTTATATACTTGTTCAAAGACATTTTTTATTTCAGACACACAAAAAAAGAAATTTAACCTGTCAAGACTCATGAATAGAGAATGGGTCTAAGATCAATGAACAACTGATAAACTAGAGTTCATGATAGAAGAGCCCATTCCTGAAGTCGGATCGGGTGGTGGGGCCCTGGCGGCGTGGGTATCGCTTTGTGTACAAGAGCCCATTCCTGAAACTAGTGCTTCCTTAAAGAACCCATACAGTCATCATATTTCCAATCTTATTCATCCACGTTGCCGACAAAAAAAAACTCTTTATCCCACTTACCATGCAGAAAACATCTCCCTGACTTTATGGAAAAGTAAGAGAAAACAGTTAAAGTTAAAAATGATCTAATCTAGCCTGTTGCATGCAATACTTGTCCCACATTTGCTAATCTGATCTTCCCAGAGGAAAAAACCACTTGGATTGAAATGAGGACTAAAAAGAAACCAAAACTAACAGAGCCACCAACAAGATAGCAATTCCCCAGGGGAATCCTCCGACTAGAAGAACCAAGTCGTGCCTTGACTGTGGTCGAATCCAGAAGTTGGAAGTTCCAGTTTATGAAACTGGAGCGTATCATGAAGATCAGGAACACGGGAACTAATAACAGAAGCAGCTGGAAGATGGTTGAGGCGCGATCCAACTGCTTCTTGTAGTTTGAGGCTTGAGATATTGATAACAAGAAAATAACCATAGCAAATATGGCTAGCAGAGAGAATGGAGGCAAAGGAGAAGGAAGCTAATGTCTGATTTGTCCACCCTTGTTTTCCATTCTCTCTGACTCTCTCTCTCTCTCTCTCTCTCTAGTTGTGAGACTGGGTTTAGTTTAGTGTATGGAGGACCACATTGGGTTGTTTGTTTTACCATTAAGGGTTGCTTTACTGCTTTAGAATATATGCTTCGAGGGTGGATGGATTCTCTCCAACCCAACCTCCTCATTTTTGTAAAACTGAAGCTCTCTTAAGCTTTTTTCGGTAAACCCAATCATATTCATATCCGTTCTATACTTCACGATTAATCCATACGCTCTCCTGTCTGACTCTGGCTGAGAGGAACCCGAGTTACTTAAGGGACACTAAAAGCTCATTTGACTTGGACCAACTGCTATTGGCGAAGCTCACTCAAGCTGTTGATGCCAAAGTTTCTTAAAAAAAACTACTAAAAGAGTCCCAAGTAAAACTAACAAGAACCTTTCTCTACAAGGTGCCTACACCTCTAAGAGTCTGAATTCCCAACTGGTAAAGCACGCCTTACAAAAGAGAATATTGGACCTATACAAGAACAGTTTAACAAGTTACAGTTTCTGTTGCTAAGTTTCTGTTGGACCTATACAAAGGATTCTCCCGTTTCAAGTAGGAAGTTGCAACTGTAGTACTATTTAGTAAACAAACGATTCACGATGCTCGGGCATATATCAATGTCACATAGCCAGACAAACTATAACAAGTTATCAACCCCTCCATTATGCTTTAAATGTATCTGGATTTTAAACATGGAACTCAAATGTGCCGCAAAATAACATCATATGTCATTAACTCACTATTATTCTGTTAATCAAGATGCACAAAGGTAATGTTACACAAGCTCCATTATTGAACAGATGGAGAACAAGATGTATTTTTCAAACTTATGGCAGGAAGAAATTGCAAAATTATCAAAATCCTAAACAAACGAAAAACAGCTTGTAAAAGACGGTTTTACCACTGGTGCTTGACCTACTTTATCGACCAAATGATAGCGCTGCAGGATTCTCCATGTCATTTATTTTATAATGATGTCAAACCTAACATGTTCATGCAGCAACCTTCTTCGAAGTTACAGAATTAATAATTGTAGCAAACTCAGGACCCTGCAGCAGAAATTTGCAAATCAATCATAAGTACCTAGCAGTTAAAAAATCTTTGGCAGGTAGCTAGCACTAGAAAGACGAACCCCCTTCCCCAACTCTCTCTTTCACTACTATGAAACCTTAATGATTTTCCATGCCACATCCATTGCTTCTTGTGTGGGTACGAATAATAAAGCATTAACAGAACTAATGCAACTTAGGTGCTTTACTAAAGCGTGATTATTACCTTCAAGGAAGCACCACCTACAAGAAAGCCATCAATATCTTCCTTTTTGGCAAGATCAGCACAGTTGCCACCATTTACCGAACCTGCATGAAAATCATGTTTAGACACCAAAGGTATATTGACAAGACTAGACTTTTGTAGCTCTGGAGCCTTGGGAAAACCCCAGATTTGGAGTGGGAAGAACAGGATGCTAAAATAAGCAATTGTAACTTCTCACAGTTAGGTGCTGCCTGGTCAGTTGGGTTTCCAACTTCATGGTTCATTAATTATGGCAAAAACTAACAGAAAATATAGTCTCCTTGTATACCCATGTGGTATAGCTCGTCAGGCTTTTGAACTTGTTTATCAAATGCCTAAATAGTTTTTACTCTCCCCCACCCCCACCCATCCTCCCTCAAAATGTAGGCAACTACATTATCTCTTACTCTAGTCTTGATAAAGTAATATCCACAGCAAAATCACATACCAACAGAAATCGATTTCATATCCCTTGGTAAAACGAATGGTCTGAGTTTCAGGTTTATAGGTCAACGCTGTACCATTCATTATAAGGGACATTGATAAAGAGTATCAAATGCCCGTGTTTAAAAGTCATTACATAAAAAAATACTAATAATAAAGAGAAAATCAAAATCTATATGTAGTGAAGTTCTGTATGAGAGTTAGCTTTCAATCTACTATTAACAGGACAATGAAAGATTTTTTCTTTTATTGTTCTTCATTTTTGAAAACCTAAATTTTTGACTCAAAATGCACTGAATTATGGCATTACGTCTAGTCAGTAACTTACCAACATTTAGCTTCTCTTCTTAGATGAAATCTCTCTATCCAATGGATACAAAAACTGAAATAGAGGATTTACACTTTGTCTCATCTTTCACACATCAAATGATGATCTCGGCATTCTTTCAGAAAAAACTTATTACAGTATTAAAGGAGGTCCTACAGAGGATTGGTCGTGTGTTCTGATAGAACTTATTGCTGATGCCATGAGAACTCGAAAGAGATCAACATCTTGTTGAAATCTCAGAATGCCAAATCGGATCCTTGGGGAAAAAACTAGTACTCTTTTACAGTAAAGAACCAAGTCCACTTAAGAAGAGTACCTCCATAGATAATTCGTGTTTTAGAAGCAACTTCTGCCGAAACATTTTTCTGAAGCCAATCACGAAGAGCTGCATGGACTTCCTGTGCTTGCTCAGGTGTGGCCACTTTACCAGTTCCAATAGCCCAGACAGGCTCATAAGCAATAACAATGTCTTCCCAACTTGGTACAGCATCTGCACAACAAGGATGTCAGAAATACTGAGAAGGTCCAACTTCACCGCAAGTAGAAAAAATTTCCTCTTTTTTGTCCCACTTTTTGTTTCTTTTGTTGATAGTTTAGGGCAGTAAGTAGTTCACTCAACTAAAAGAGGAGAGTCGGCAAGATGTTCCAGACAAAAATAACAAATGCAGCAGACCTGAAGAAAGGAGCTATAGATATTTCCTCCTAAAGATATTTCCTCCTAAAGGGAACAGAAAAGAAAAACTTCTCTAAGAAGATGCATAAGCAGCTTGCCTGCATAAGCCTTCAGTTGTTGGAAACAGACATCAAAGGTTTTTCCTTGTTCCCTTTCTTCCAAGAGCTCTCCAATGCAAGCTATTACTCCAACACCTTGGTTCAAGGCATAAGCAGCTTTTTTACCTATAAACTATTAGGTAGCAGTTCATTCAGATATTTCTGAACAAAGTCTTAATTTATTACAAAAAGAAACATATTAATAGTGAGCCAGTAATCTCAGTGAAAAACATTTTAAAATTCCTGGTTATATGGTTGGTAAAAGTACGAGATAACATGTACAGCAGAAGGCATTTAGTTTGGGTGCTTCAAGTCATACCGGATCATCTTCACCAATTATATGTCTTCTCTCAGAATGCCCAAGAATGACCCACTTGCATCCCAAATCTTTCAATTGTTCCACACTAAAACAAGAACGAAAGCCGTTACTCAATGCTCACAGGAAATCTGAGCATTCCAGAAAACGAACAGCCGAATCAAAGATAAACTTTGGATATCAAGAACTGAAACATTGATGCCAAGAAGAATAGTGTGTGCTCAACAGCTCACGCTGTCATTTATTGGTTAACCAGCACGCGAAGGGTTCCCCATGCATTTTTAATTTCTAATGTAAAACTTATAGCATGCACTATCTACTATGTAAAAATCATTATCATAGAAACAACTCATGAAGAAACTAGGATTTTCGCAATATTGCCGCCAATCAGGGTACAAGCTATCGCGTGGACATGGATCATATAAAATAACATTTTAAAAGTGGAGATTTACTGCTCATTCTATATTGTTTATTTATGTTTTTCTTCTCTTCTATGTTGTCTTGAAAACTAATATCTAGATAATTCCAGTAAAGGGAAGGTACAAAATCTCCTCTTATAAACCTCTGATTTAAAACCTTTAAAATATTAAAATCTTGAATCATGCTCCATGATTTAATACCACGATAAGAATGCAGCTAACCAGCTACCAAACTTGTGAACCATCTCTTCAATGTCAGGCTATGTCAAGGCCAAGCCCTTTGCATACCTTCTACCATTAAATTCAAACTACCGGTATAATTACAGCTTATTTTTTTAAAAAAATATGAGAAAGATTGATATAAGTTCTTAATCTTTGAGGAAAGAGCTAAATAAAAGATACCTTTTCTGAATTTCCTTTTTTAACACGTGCCATGAAAGATGAAGCTTATAGCCTTATACTCCCATTCTATGTTACTCGGACTCGAACTCGAATGTCGGGTACAGGGTATGTATTTAGGTGTCAGGTATTTAAACATCTAAAATAAAGAATACGGGGACACTTCCCCAAATTCGGATATGGGTGCGGGGATACGGCGATAAATTCCAACATTCTCCCATTATTCTCTCACAATGTGCTAATTAATACTCTCTCCATTCCCAATTATCTGTCGCATAAACATATTTTATCAGTTGTTAATTATCTGTCACTTTAAAAAATCAAGAGAGTATTAAATGTGTTTTTTCCAAACTTACTCATTACCTTTAATTAATTCAGTCAACAACTAATTTTAATTGTCTCAACATAAATGTATGAATTGAAGGGTAAACGTGTCTATCTATCTTTAAATTAATGTATCCCAATTATTTTCTTAATTTGTGTGCATTGTCTTAAAGCGACAGATAATTGGGAACGGAGGGAGTAGTTTAAAAAAATCCAATCGTCTCCCATTATTCTCTCTACCATCGTCTTTCCCTCTCCCTAACACTAATTTCTTCTCTTCCTCCTAACAAATTTGCAGCTAGTACCGATTCAAATCACCAGCCAATTTCATGCCTTGTTTGACTTATATACCCCTCTCTATTCCATCTTCCCTTAACTTATTGCTTGAATTTTGTTCAAACTCCTTCATCCGCCCAAACTCCAATCTCCAATCACCGAACCTTCAATGGAAACAATGGATATCTCAGCGATGGCGGCGATGAACTTTCAAGAGTTGGCCAAAGTACCCATTCACAGTTGACCATGTCAGGTACGTATTCCATACCCATACCAACGTCGTACCCTGTCGACATTGGTACGACACAACTAAACGGAGAGTCCGAGTAACATAGCTCCCATTCACAAAAAATGTGGTGATCTTGAATACAAACAAGCAACCCTAGCTTGTCATGAACCAAAAATGAAAATATAGATATGGATTCCCACCTGATTTCTCCAGTAAAAGCCCCACCTTTCCCTGTCCAACAATTCTGAGCAGATACTTCAATGCGATCAGTTAATGAGTTCTTTACTTGTTCAATATAAACGAAGGGAGGCGCTACAACAACATCTGCAAAGTTAAAAGGGTTGAAATATTTTTAGAAACATCTGAATATCAGAATGTAAATTATATGACTAAACAACCCTTATCATAGCATATTTATTGCACTCGTTCAAGGTGTCAATCTCAGATGCAAGGATAAAAAAACAACTAAAAAATGTTACTGCCTGGTTTGCTGAATTAAATGGAAAATGATGCCCCCCACCCCACACACACACACAACACACCACCAAGCCAAAAAGCATCATGTGCACGTGCATGTATCAAGGAAACCCCCAAGATTCAAGAAAGTTCTCCCCTACAGAAGAGTAGTTAAATTCTCCTGTGTGAACCACATTGTGACCCCTTCAACAGATAGTCTAGGAGCAATTCCCACACCTTATATGAATATAGCTCATCTCTTAATCCAGAAATGTAGCAAAGAACATGGCCTATGGACAACTAGCTCCTTAGTCTATAAAGTGGATGATACTTCAAGCAAAACTAAGTTACTTCCTGACACTAAAATTTGTCATTTGAGCAAGAAATTTTTCTACTTGTTATAGTTCATTAGTCATGGGTTAATTAACCAAATCTGAAAGTCCTATTATCGCATGCTATGGTGTGGTCCAATGCGTCTATACTCAATTGGACAAGCTTCTTAATGATAAGGTTAAAAGAGTAAGAGAAACAAGTTTATTTTGTCATACACTTCATAAAACCAACTACGCATCTATAATATTGGAGTACATGGAAGTGCTGAAACGGTTGAATAAGTAATCCCATTAGATGCTTGGACAAATGCCATTACAGATACTAGTGAGGAATTAAGCTCACTCAATACATTCATCCACTCATTCTTACCCCTATAATCCAACATGAGAAAACGATATTCTTCAAATTCAGTGGATCTGTAAGAACATTCACACTAAAAGAAGAAAAGACTTACCAACATCAGACTCCAAGTTTGAACTGTTTAGATCCGACACAAGCTTGGTAATGGACTCTTTTGTCCCATTCTGAGAAAAAAACATGGATGAAACAAGTGAAAAGAGAAGCACAGATGTAAATTACAATAAAAAAAATGGTTCCGTCGAAAAGAAAAAAGAAAAAAGAAAAACCATTTGGGAAGATAATGAACCTGACAAATATAGTCTATCAGATATACTCCTGGTATATACTTAATCCAGAAACCAAAATATAAAAGCTATACTACTAACTGAATGACAACTTTATCTGCTAAAGAGAATTACTTATCAAGCCGAATGACGGTATATAAAGAAAACGCAGCGATTTGACAAAGAAAGAAAATTCTCATCCATCACACAGTTCTGTCGGAGAAAACCAAAAACCAGGCCGAATACAAAGACAGAAGGATTATGCTGACCTACTGCATCAACAACCACATAAAAAGAGGAAATGAGAGATAAGTCTTTTGTACTTACACACTTCCAGTTTCCGCCGACAAAGAACTGCAAGCACAGAAGGAAAAGAAAGATGTTAACATCTAAAATTCAATCATATCACAACTTGAATATCAATGAGATCAGGAAAACTGAACAAAAAATTAAAACATTTGGAAAAAACAAATTCATAAGGCATTGTGTAGCAGAACTTCCATCAACACAAAAACATCAAAGTGGACTATTCTCTAACTACAAAACACACAAATCGTAAAGCCATATTCATAGTTTCATCATATCCAGTATTAGCAAATGGCCATACCACTGTGTCATTTTGAACGAAATTAAATGAATGCAGCTAAATCATATAAGAATTACTTCAATGGAAATATCTGAATAGTTCTATGGCATCCGTTATTGGCAACTTGGGGCATACTATAATGTCATTTTGAACCAAAACAAATGAAA
Source organism: Vinca minor (assembly GCA_026122235.1). Classification (NCBI taxonomy): domain Eukaryota; kingdom Viridiplantae; phylum Streptophyta; class Magnoliopsida; order Gentianales; family Apocynaceae; genus Vinca; species Vinca minor. The sequence goes on from JAOCZM010000291.1 coordinate 2,240,979, forward strand.
ATCCAGCTAAATCACACACGAATGACTTCAATCGAAATATGTTAATAGTTCTATGGCATAGCGAATGGGCAAAAGAGGCATACTGTAATACCATTTTGAACCAAATCAGAGCAAAATCCAGCTAAAACATATATGAATTACTTCAGAGGAAATATATGAACGCATATAACCAGACAGAAAACCCTGCAACTGATCGTCAATTGCTACCTACATATGGAAAATGAGAAACCTTCAAAAGTAACAGTGTGATTACGGGCGAAGAAGGGGCATTGTGCAACAACGGAAAGAGACGGTGCTTCAGAATCCACATTACAAGATAGATTTACTAGATGTACATTATTTATTCAGAAAGGATCATTAATTATTATCGTCAGAGGCTTATGAAGATTCAAAAGCCTGCTTAAAAATTTAACTAGTATAATTATCGATTTGAATATTCAAAGACCACAACTTCCGAGCTGCATTAAGCCAAAACCTTCACAAAGGTATAAAATTTACAACTTCATAAGAAACCGGATTGAACTTACAGTTTAATATGATTTCTCCAAACAAAATTTAAAAAAATAATAACACTACCTATATTCCTTCAAGACTTTCATGTAATGAAAAATAAGGAAGTAAAAATTAATATGTTTTTTAATCAAAATATCAATATTAATCTCTTAAATAGAATGAGTGGTATCCACGTCCTATTTAAAAGAGTAATATTAATATTTGACTAACAAAATACTTTTTTTTTTCCTTTTGCTTTCTTAATTTTTTGTTACATGTCCGAAAGTCTTATATTATGAAGTAACCTAACTTCAAAAAATTAAATATATATATATACACACACACTGGCGGAGCCAAGGGGGGGCCTAGGGGGGCAAGTGCCCCCCCAGTTTTTTCCAAAAAAAAATTTTTTTTATAATTTTAGTATTGTTTTTATAACACCTCGTTCCGTGAACATTTTGAATCACTTTACGATTTAAAATTAGATTTTTAGTTCGTGAATTATAGGAATCACACGGTCTATATCACAATCACATTGTTTTTGTAATACCTTATCCCGTGATCATTGTTTATTGTAACAAGTTTAAGTGTGTAAGAGACTATAATATTTATTTAATAAAAAAAAATTAATATTAGAAAATGGTGAACAAAATTGTGTATAACTTTAATCTATAACTCTAGGTAACCCCTTTAATGCTTCTTCAATGAAAATGAGGCAAATTTATGGGATTCAAGATTTAAGTTGGAAAATTTTTCTTGATGCAACTTTTTTTTAAGTTTATGAAGCACTGATCAGTAGAGTGAAAATACTATATTGTCCCCCTCCCAGTTGGTCCCTCAAGCAATAAAAGAACGGTTCTCTCGCACTGACGGAGCCAAGGGGCCACTTTTTTCCAAATAATAGTTTTAGTTTTGTTTTTGTAACACCTCGTACCGTGAACATTGTTTATTGTACTCATTTTGAATCACTTTACGATTTAAAATTAGATTATTTAATTCGTGAATTATTGGAATGACACCACTTATATCTTATTAATTTTGGTTAAAATGTGTATAAATCTAGTCTATAAGATTTCATCCAAAAAAAAATTTTTGGCTCCGCCAATTTTTATATGCTTTTATGAATTTATTTTGTTAATGTTAATTTCCCACCCCCCCCAAGAAAATTTTCTGGCTCCGCCACTGTATATATATGCACAAGTAGAAATCTGGAATGATAATGAAATGGAAAAAGGCCGAAAAGCAGAAGTTGCTGTATGAATGAATTACCTTTCCAGAACCGGCCATAGTGACGACGGCGCGGCAACCGGTAGTCTTAGAAGAAGAAGAAGAGAGGCGGAGGTGAGAATCGACGTTTTGGAAGAAGGATTGAGTAGTTGAGAGAGAAAGTGAAGAATCGAGTTTGGGAAGAGAAGATTTACGGAGACCGGAGAACTGAGGGCAAACCAGATAGGAAGAAGAAACCGCCATCGCCTGAAATTAATAGGTTCAACTACTACTACCACCACAACCGCCGCCGCTATTGTTTTGCTATGTGCGGCTGAGCTGAAGTGGACTAGACTGTGACTAGAGAGATAAATCAGATTGAGGAAAAGGCCTCGCCGATGTATTTTATGACTCTCCTGCCACGTGTTCATACAATTAAAAGTGAGCACTGAGCAGGATATGGATGTCGTGGTCTGAATCTAAATGGCCTTTTTTTTGTGGTCTAAACTTGAGCCACTCTATTTTCATTCTTCTTTACTTTCTAGTGGAAATTCTTTTTTTTTACTTAGGAGTGAATTCAAAGTAAAGTAAAATTTCTATGAAACAGAGCAGTGTCAATCATAAGACAACTCAGATCATTATTTCAGGCCCCCCACAATAAAAAGGTTTCAATTTTATTTTATTTTATTTTATTAAAATTTCACTTTAAAAAATAAAAAAATAAAGAATAGAGACCCCATGTAATTATATCTCATTCATTGCCCACTAAACATAAGTCTAGTCTAAGCCCAGTAAAACTTACTTTAAAAATATAAAAACTTAGCGACTTTCTATCTTCTATATCATTTTCATTCCTAAGATCAACTATGCACAAGATAGATTAAATGGATTAGCTATATTATCTATTGAAAGTTATTTATTAAAATCAAGAAATAAAAAATAAAAATAAAATCGTTAACTTTTCCAAATAATTTTTCAATATTAGTCTCCGCTAAAATTTCGTGTTCCATTCATACGGCCTGCGAGGAAAGATGACTTTGTGATGACGTAATTGATTCTGAATTACATATGAATTAGGTCCTTATAAAAAAAAAATCTAAAATATATGTTTATTTTTTATTTTCATATCCTTTAGTTGAAGATGTTTCATTAAAATGTCCAATTCGTATAAAGAAAAAGAAGAGAAAGTCGACAAGACCACATAATTAGGGTTATATTGGAAAAGTAATTCAGTATTCGAGTACAAATTTAAAATGGAAAAATTATGATACAGATCATGGTCCAAATTCATCCAAATCAACAGAAAAATTATTTATTTTCTAATGGAAATGAATATGGAACATAATAAATCTATGATCAATATCATAATTAACCTTTGAAATGGGAGGGTTTAAGGAATGATAGACATGTATTTGATTTTAAAAAATCTACTTTGAATTCAATGAGATTTGAAATAGAGAGTAGTATTAGTATATACCGTATATATGAGCTTTATATTTTATTTTATTTTTCTTTTTGTTCCGAAACAAAAACCCTTTCAATAACTCTCCAAACGAAAACCATTTTTCCACTCAAGATATCACTTTCGTGAAAGTCAATCGTAAACACTACTCAACAGTCTCATAATAGCTAAATTATCAGATCAGGGCTTAAAGTCATAATCCTTGAAGAAAAATGAAAGCCATGATACTCTCCAAATTAAATATTTACTTTCCTATTCGAAATGAACAGTAGACATTCAATTTGGAACAGAGTATCTGTCAGTGGACTCGGTTATTTTCATTCGAGAAGCAATCTGCCAAATATACACTTGGTGGAACATAATTTCTCTATAAATTTCTCTCCATATTTAAGTTGCGGAAATATAGCTGATGAAAGATTTATAACAAGATAAGATGTTATATGAATATCCTACAGAAGTGCAAGGAACCATTTATCCTACTACCAATATTATGGCAAATAAGATGAAGAATAAGTTAGAGTGGTAGGTACACGGGGGAAGATGCCGAAATTGCAATAACAGGGCTCTGGTTTCGCTTCCCACTTCAGTCAGCTGGCTTTGTTCCACCAACAACACTATTTGAGGAGACCGCCTGCACACTATGAGATGATGAACATCTACTCGAAGAACTTTCTTCTGTGATGCTGCTTCCCTTCCTCGATGATTTTTTAGCTTTTCTTCGCGCTGGTGAAGCATCCTGCACAAAATTCCAGCAATGTCATGACCTTCTTATTGGTTTAACAACATTTAAGGATTTATTTTAACATATGGATGTAAAACATTTGCCGACCTGTTCTGATGTAGACCCAGGGGTCTTCAACTCGAGATCAGTTGCAACATCATCTGAATTTTCACTTCTGCTATCCCTTTGACTTGATGATGTCCTGTGTCTAGATTCTTGTTTGCTTGAAGCATGCGACCTGCTGCCTGGCTGTATGACAGGAGATGCATGCTGCTGAGTTGACTGCTGTTCTATTATACTATTAAGAGGAGGCACGTACGGAATGAAAGTTGAAACAGGACTGGGGACAACTGCAGGATTTTGATTTCCAAAAATGGGGTATGGCTGCATAGAAGGATGCATGGGAATTGGCCCAGTTGGCATTGGCATCGGCATTGGGAAAGGATAAGAAGGCGGATGCATGACAACAGAATGATCCATGGTACCCCAGGGATACATAGCTCGCATCCTCTGTTGATACTGGGCATTAAGGCTCTCAATATCCGACTTAAAAGATGCCTTCTCCTCTCGTAGATCATTCTTCTCCTGTGTCAACTGCTTGCAGGATAAAAAACCATTCTTAAAATAGTCATTAATAGGCCTTAAAACTAATAAATATTTCTGTAAGGAATCACCTCACGAGATTCTTCAGTAAGTGCAGCATGTTCAGATTTTAATTTGTTGATCTGAGCAGTCAAATCTTTCAGCACTTGAATAGTATCAGTGAGAATAGATGCTTTATCATTTTTTGGTCTATCAGGATCTGCATATTGGATCACCATATGAAACAACAGTCACCACCTAAAAGCACCCTAATTCTTTATAAAGTTGAAGCTTGAATAATCCCAGAAATTTGCGACTATACTAATTAGCAGAAAGGATTCTACACACTTATGAGAGTATATAACCAGCTTTATTGAGCAGTACAACTTCGAGTTGTAAGACAAATTGATATTCTGAGCAAGTAAAACTCATCAAGAATAATAAGAAATTGCTGATGCGTGGCTCTTCTTAAAATGAAATGCAGCTTATAATTCCAGAGTATAGTGACTTTAGTCCGAGGAATGGCATCTAAAAGTACAACCATCACAAGAAACAAGCCCCTACCAATCATGGCTGCAAAATGCAACACTGTAAACTTGACTAGGGCCTAGGGGTCTGGAGATTAGAGTACCACCAGAATAATAATAATAATACCAAAAAAGGAAATACATGACATGAAATTTTTTGAGTGCCAGCGCGATAAAGCTTCAGTTTAAAGGTACATATTCCATTTCACTAGAGTGCACGGCCTCATGTTTGAACCTTTTGTAGAAGTTTATTTATTAGAAGTCTATTTATCAGATGTTAGTGTTATACAGGGTAAATTGTAAAATATCCAAATGTTAAGTGGTTGAAGGAAAGGAACAGGGATAAAGGATTTAGCAACTTTTTTAAATGGTGGTCAAAGTATCTTCTACTGAACAGAAACAATTGGTAGTCCAGAGGAAAGGTAAAGAAATAGTGCAAACCTATTCTCAAGTATATAAGAGTCTCCAAGGATATAAATAAGGAGAATTATTAAGAGTTAATTTTTAGAAGCTCTCGTAAGGAAAGTTGTAAACAAATTAGTATGGAAGCAAAAACAACTGCTTCATTTGAAATTGGATATTAAAAGCGTGATATGTCACAGATGTATGGAAACAAAACTAAAGATATTCCTAAAGATGGTATTGCGTGCACAATAAAGCAAGTAAATGGATAAAGAAAAAATAAAGACAGACTACCAAATAAATAAAGCAAGCTACGTTTTCTAATGACTGCGACAGTTGTGGCAAAAGCTGCTCAAGTAAAGCTTCAGACAACGATATGTACAAAAAAAAACACGAATCAATGAATTTGGAATTACCAAGGGTATTTCCCAACTCTGAAAACTGCTCATTCAGGCGATCTCTCCTTAATTTCTCCCGATCAGCTTTCTGGTGTTTCCTTGCAGCAATGGAGTCTTTCGATTCAGTTTCAGGCCTTTAAAGCAACAAATAAAGTTGATTAGTTATAAAATCATAAACTCATAAAGTAGAATGTGGAAATGAAGCATCTTATGAAAGATGACGCAATTACGTTACTACCCTAGTTCCAACTCTCATTAAGCCAAAAGCTAATATGTCATATAGCAATTAGAAATGCAGCATTCATAATGCACCAACTAGTTTCACCCTAACTTATGAAATTACTGCTTATCTACTCCTTTTTTTTATTTCACTTTTCCGCAGAAAGAAGGTCGTGCTTCACCATAGTTAAGTGTTTATTTGCTATCAGTTAGTTCACGGGTTCGAACCCCGGAAACAGCCTCTTTATGATAAAAAATAAGGGTAAGGCTGCATACTCAGCATGGCTTTTTTTCTCTTTTCGCGGCTATTTAGTAAACAAACAAATTTATTAGGATGACACTAAAAAATGCATCTTCAGAATTAGGTTATTAGGTAGTGTGTATTACTTTTATTGCATTTTTCTTTTAGGAAATTAGACTCCAATTTTTTAGGTCACTTTCTCTCTTAATTGCAATCAGTCAATCAGAATAGTTCCTCGTGAATACGAAAAATTTTAACCCAACAAATTCATCTTTATCTAAACTGGGAAATGAACACGTACTAAAAACTACTAAAGGCACAAAAATTAAAAATTAAAAAAATTGTACAAATCAATTGAACGAAAAAACCTGGAATCAGGGTGGGGGCGGCGGCAAGGCAAGCTGGAATCAGGTGGAGGCAGCTGCAGGAATTCAGGTGGCGAAGGATTCGGAGCTTGAATTGATTGATGATAGAGGGGTTCATGGTGATCCATATCCGAATCGTAGGAGCTCCAATTCAGATAATTCCTTAACCTAATTTAGTTTAACAATCAACTGTACAAATTCAGAAGAAAAAATCTGGTGTTTATATGGATAAAGAGGTGTAATTAGAATAGGGATAAGGAAGTCAACTCCTAGATGGCTAGGTTATGGTCAATTATTCTAGTACAATTAGACATATCATTTGAGACGGAAAAATTATAAATTTGAATGAATAAATGCTATCAACTGATAAACTAAATGCCGGCCTGTGACTGAGAGGTCCCGGGTTCGATACCCTCCGTCTGTGTGCGGTAAATCTTATTCTACCTTATCTAGGGTGTTCTTTGTTGAAATATGAAGTCTCACATCGAGTGCCTAAGTAAGATCCAAATAACATATAATCTCATGGGTTAACACCTCTCTCCTTACCAATTGGTTTTGAGAGGATATTGAGGCCCATGAGCTAATTTTCACATTCTCTCTACCCAATGTGGGGTTATTCTCTCTCTCCCCAATGTGGGACAATCGTCCATCGTGGCGTAAAAAAAACTGATAAACTAAATACTTAGCAAAAACAAAATTAATAAACTAGATATATACTTCAAATTTTTTAATAACGTTAAAATTTGGTTAACAATTGGACTTTAAATTTTTCTCATTCATACCCAAATAAGATTAACATTTGGACTTCAAAAAAATTTCAATATAACGTTGACATTTGGACCATCAATACAAATCTAATGAACTTTTACCATTTTTACCCTCTTTTACTTTTCTTTTAACTACAATTTCAATTTCAATTTCAATTTCCAAGAAATAGTTAATGAGGATATATTAGTCTTTTAGTTTTAACTTTTATTATTTTTAGGAATTTCTTAATATAATTTAGTGTTAACCTTATTTTGGGATTGATGGAGTATAATATGCATCAAATTGGAGTTCGGTTAGAGTACAGAATACGTTTTTTTAGTATATAAGGAATAATTTTGACTGTTTTGGATCGTTGGATAAAAACAATTCAACATTCCAAAAAAAGTCGAAAGACACTTATTGTGATTTTTCATAAACCTTGTATGTAAAATAAGTGTTACATATCTAAGGATATGTATTTATAACTAGGAATGGCAATGGGGCAGATCGGGACGGGTATCTCAAATACCATACCTGCCCCGCACATATTCAAGCCTGACCCGCCCCGCCCCGTGATCCGTCCCGGGTCAGTATTTTCTGCCCCGTGCGGGGCATATCTGACCCGCCCCACCCCATGCATTTTTTTTTTTAATTTTTTTTTGATCTTTTAACTTAGTCACAACAGAAAGAACAAATCTTTCAATTACCAAAAAAAAAAATTAGCCACTCTTGCTATGGAAAATTAAAAAGATCAAATCTTTCAATTACAAAAAAAAAAGAACAAATCTTTCAATATACTATGAACTTCATATATTACAGAACAAATCTTTCAATTACCAAAAAAAAGAACAAATCTTTCATTTCAAATTACCAAAATCTTTCTTTCATTTCAAATTTTTTTTTTTTTTTTTTGTATCTAATAGCTTAGTCGCAACAGATCAAGAACAAATCTTTCAAATACCAAAAAAAGAACAAATCTTTCAATTACAAAAAGAAGAAGGGAGGATTGGCTTGATAAAGGAGTGTTGTCTTCGCTGAGAGTTGTCTTCGTTGAGAGTGAGAGAGAATCAGCGCCGGAAGGAGAGAGAACGGAGGATTGGCTCCGGAAGTGAGAGAGAAGGGCTGAGAGAGAAGTATGAGAAATGAGAGAATGAAGGGTTTTGGTTGCGGGGGCTGGGGCTGGGGCTGGGGCTGGGTGGGTAGTAATATGATAGGATAGGATGGGCTGGGGTGGGATGGACTGGACTGGGTGGGGGCGGGTTGGGTGGGTGGTAATATTGAGGGAATTAGGATTAAGTAGTATTTAGTAATAATAATAATATATATGATATGCTATGCGGGGCGGGGCGAGGCGATCTGCCCCGTTCTCTCTACGGGGCGGGGCGGGGCTGCCCCAAAAAACGTCGGGGCAGGGCGGGTTGACGGGTCACGGGTCAAATTGCCATACCTATTTATAACGGATGAACATATGTGATAATCTTATGATATATGTTAATAACGAGAGAATAAATGTGTTCATGCAGAAGGAGAAAAAAAACCATACGATATCACATGATTAGAACTAGATGTTGTGATTTCTCCTGCCTCTAAAATTAAGATTCAATAGATTAGTTAAAATGCATGTGGCGATTAGTTGCAGATGTAGTGTGATTTCTCTTACTTTTAAAGTTAATATTTGATAGATTAGTTAAGAATGCATGTGGTAATTGATAAGTTAAAATTTTGCAACAAATGATAGAAGTAATTATTTAGATTTATAAGAGACTAGAAAAATAGATACGCCATATGCATAAAATGGCGGCTCCCACCCTTGGGTATAGAGTTAATGTTAATATTAATGGCTCTTAGACTTGAACACTATTTAATCCTGAAATAGTAGTTGTCATTCGTGATCACTATGATCAAGTCTTGGCAGCTATGACAAAGAAGGTTTGTAACTCCCCTTCTCGGTGCTTTATTGGATCTCTTGCTATTTTATAAGGCAGTCGTTTTACTCAAATACTAAATTATCACTCTTTTATTCTAATAAAAAAATGGGTTGCCAAGGTCTTGTTATACTAATATATGTGATAATGATGATGATCTTGTTAGCCTTGAGGGCAAACGAACTCGTTTTTGATGATGGACAAACACTTGATGTTTGCGTCTAATGTTTTTATCTATGTGATAGAATATTGGAACTCAATATGGAAGCTCTAAGTACTTCAATCAAGCCTTGATCAAGCTTCAAAGATTTCATTCAAGACACATTCGTCAAGCTTGAAGATTGAAGACTTAGGTTGGTTAGATTAGCTTTGTTGAAAATGGTATTTATCCTTAAGCTCTAACCAACGCTCTCTTGGACATAAGCTCTTCACTATAGTCTTGCATTGCATGTTTTCATAAACACGTTTTTGAAAGGCTAAGTTTCAAATAGTGTTCGTATTTCAAAAGCCTTTGATTTCAAAGTATAAGTCTTGTAAAATGGTTTTCCAAAGTGCTCTTACTTGTTACATATTAAGAAAACATTTTAGACTTCAAAAGATTTCAAAACGTGTGAAAAATATGCTCAGGAAGGTCGGTCAACCGAACTAAGGTCGGATCAACCGACCAGAAACTGAGAGTTTCGAAATATGAGGTCGGTCGACCTAATGGGTACTTCGGTCGACCGAAGTGATGCTCGGTCAACCGAAGCTTGGCTAGTGGATCCGAGTGTCCGGTTCGGTCAACCGAACTCGTTTAAACTAGCCGTTTTCGACCCAGTTAAAGAGTCGTTTTTCAAATGAGATTTCAAATTGTATAAATACTCCAAAGCTTTAGAATGACTCTAACAATTTGAGAGACTTGCAAAACATATTCTTATTGATTCCTTATCAAGTCTAAACACCTTGAAAGCAAATGCACTTCATTGTCATGATCTAAATGCATTCAAAGGTGAATTTGCAAAAGCAAGACAAAGAGTGAGCTTATTATGTTCAAAGAGCCAACAAGATGAGCTTCAAATGTAATTATCTTTCACTTAGAAGAGTGAACAACTTTGTACTCTAAACCTTTCATCTTATCCCCTTTCTTAGTGATAGGGTTATTGTTGTATAAGTCCTACTTAGTGTGGGCAATTGTTTATAGTGGTTGTTTGTAAAACTCTTGGTGAGTTAGCCACTAGTGTAAAGTCCTACTTTGTGTGGGCACATTCTTCTTAGTGAAGTTGGTGAAATCCTTTGAGTGCGGCTCGAGGTAGTGGATGTAGATTCTTAGTGAATCGAACCACTCTAAATCTCTTGTCTTGTGATTTGCATTGGGTTTTGCTTTAGCTTTTGTTAAACTTGCACTATCATTGTTTAAATTGGAAATAGTTTGCAAGATTTATTAGAAACCCAATTCACCCCCCCTCTTGGGTTACTTCAGATCTCTCCCCTATCGGAAACTTCACTCACTCCAATAAACACCTCTTGTCGGTGAGTTTTGTTAGGAGTTCGGATAATATAGTAGCTCATACTATTACTAGACATGCAGTACAAAAATACTCATCAAATGTATCGATGCATAATTTCCCTTCTATAGTTACAGACAATTAATGATAAGCTTTCAAATTTATTTACAAGAAAAGGCACAACAAATTCAAAAAAAAAAGTTTTAGTTAACATAATTGTTCATAAATTAAGTTTTTTTTTGAAAAATGATAACCGTCTTTTAATATGTGTTTTCTAGAAAATAAGTTGGAACTATAAATTTCAATCGAGCTCCTTCATTTTTTTCTCAAAAAGGACCCCTCAACTTCCATTATTTTTTTTCTTTTCCAAGTCTAAAAGTCTTTTTTTTAATCCTCGTGAATGAATATTGTAATAATTGTAAATTAATTTTTCTTCAATTCTTTGCAAAAATAGGAGGACAGAGGAAAAAAGAGGTTCGAATCTTTTAGTACATATTCTAATATTTCACAAAATTATTACATATGCATCAATGTTATTGTTCAATCACATAACTTATCTTGTACAATAATATTTGTTTGGAGCAATTTTATTAATATATTAGACGATATATTAAAAGCTTTGGAGTGAGAAAAAGATAAAAAAGATAAGTACACTAGTCTTGTGGGGTTTTGGCATTGGTGTGGCGGTCCGACTATGTTATTAAACACCAAAAAATTATTACATATTAAATATTTTTTTATTGTCGCTTAAAAAATTAGACGATCTGAATTTTTTTAGAGCGAACATGTGTTGTTATTTACTTATTTTGTAATTCTTGTTGTGTAAAACAAGTGTCACATGCCTTAAACAAGTTTTAATAAAAAAAAACTATTTTATGGTATTTAAAATTGTATAAAAAATTATAAAAAATGTCAAAAAAATCTCAGTATATACTGACATTCTTTTATTCTGCGCTATATAACTGGACTATGGTGTGGACTTTGTGAGTGTACTCTTTTGTTATTACATTCGCTTCGTTTCCGGGTCATAATACAAACAAACAACACCCAAAACCCGTCCCTACAGCTCCTTGCGTCTCTTGCTCTCTCTCCGCCCCAGTTTTCTCTCTCTGTCATACTGTGTTTCCATCGAAGCGATAGAATGACGACGACTAGGGTTTTCTTCGTCCTCGCTCTCCTCCTCTTTTCATCTTCTTTCCTCCAAGGTAATAGCACATCTCATCTAATCTCAGATCTGGATTTGATTTCTACTCTTTTTTCTCCGGTCATAATTTGTTTTTCCTTTACTTCTAAATATGGTGAAATGTGAATTCGAGATCTTAATTTGATGTTTACATGCCTAGAACTATAATCCAGGGCTTCTATTTTGTCCGTTTAAGTTTTTCGGATCATAAATTGTTTTCATTTATTTATAGATATGTTGAAATGTGAATGCGAGATCGTAATTGATGTTCTTAATACATAGAACTCAAATCTGGGGATTCAATATCATAGTTTAAGTTTCTGATCTATTGAAATGACATACAATTTGATCATAACTATTCTGCATGGTCAACGTTTGATGTAAATTTAGTGTCTTTAGGATTTTTTGAAAGTAATTATTTTGCTAATAGTTGCATATTCCAGTGTAATTACGGGTAAAATATTGGCACTTTGTTGGTGAATTCAGTTAAATATTTGCTCTTCGAAGCAGCTCGGCTAGATTTTACTAAGACCGTGTTCCGTCATAATTTTTCTTGGATGTTTGGTGGATTTTGTTTTGCTAATTCTCGAGCGTGAAATAGGCTCTAGGCAGTGATTTCAATATATATACTTTCTCTTTTTGGAAGAATTATTAAGGCAGATGTGATTTTATTAAAGTTTTGTTATTTAGTTTGACTAAGTTTTAAGATAGTGTATTTATATTGTGCTTGAAATGTTACCTGGCTTTCAAATGATAGTCGCAAGAAGTGAACCCGATCCCGATGCGGAAGTTGTGGATGGTGCTTACGAAAGAGGTGATCTTGGGATTGTTAGTGATGATGTCCAAGACATTGGTGGTGGAAACTTTCAGCCAGCTTCAGGGGTGGACACTGTTTGTGTCTTCCCCAAAAATCCCTCTAAAGGTTGGCGTCGACTTTCGTATTCTTTTTTCATGCATTAGTCAGTTCAGTTTCTTGGAAATTTTATTTTTTGTTTGATTCTTGTTTCTAGTGGTGGCTGCTGGGGAAGAGAGTGAACTTGTTGTTGGACTAAAGAATGATGGTAATGCTTTTCTGGTTGCTGTACTCTTTGCTTCTACTTTTCCACTAGTTTTTGGATTATTTGGGATTATTTATTTTCTATTAGAAGTTGTTTCTACATTATGTATACTTGTAATTGCGTATTTTCCTGCTTCTGTTTCTATGTGTCTCTGTATTCTTTTACTGATTCTGGACATGAACTTTTTGTAAAAAATGGTTAAGCTAATTTCACTGTTGCTTCTTTCAAAATGATAATTAATGCAGGGGAATCAAGTCTGAATATCATAGCAATCCAGGCTAGTATCCACCTTACTTATGATCATCGGTATCTGGTTCAGAATCTTACAGTTCAGGTATGTATTTGGTTATTCCATCCTCCTGAATTTTATTATGCTTCTTGAGTTTCGTTGATTTAGTTATTGTTTAGTTTCTAATTGCATAGAGAAGTAAAGGTTCAATGAACATGCTTCTGGTAGACTATTTTCCTGATAATTTGTTTCGTATCAGTGTTATCAATGGCGGATGGCGGGCTACGGCGGGAAGCTACAAATCCGCCATAGAAAATAGCGGATGGCGTAGCGGATTATGGCGGCCGTTATGGCGGTCTTAAAAAAAATAAGTTTTATATATGTAAAACACCCAAACAATATGTGCAGAATATATTAACATAACAATATATAATAAACTAAATCAAGAACAATAAACCTCATTAACAAAAAACATGAGTATAACAATATCATAGACCAAACACCTCAAATCTCGTAACCATAATTTCAACTAAAATAGAAAATAATCAAGTTCACGTTCCAACTCCCAAATAGTTCATGCCAACAAAAGATAGATACAACATAACACAAATCCAAATCTAACAAATAAAACAATTGAGAAGAATCACATTCTAAGTAGTAAGTTCATCTACACTACATAGCCACTATTTTTTTTAAACTGATTTAACCAAAAAACAAAAAAGAGGAGGGAGAAAAAAAATCAGAGAAAGAAAAAAAGAAAAACAGCTGAGGGTGAGTCGCCGGAGGTTGGGTCGCCGGAGAGGGGGTCGCCGGAGAGTGGGTAGACGGAGAGTGGATAGCCGGAGAGTGGGTAGCCGGAGGTTGATTCGTCAGAGGTGAATTGGAACAAAGCAGAAGTTTTTTTACGCAACAACAAAGCATCAGAGTTTGGGGTTTTATTTATTTTTAAAATATTTATGAAACTGGGCTGGGCCATAGAACCCAAGCCCATATCTTGTTTCGGCCCAAAATCTCAAAAAAAAACCCTCCATTTACGCCTTGGCCGCTATAGCCGCTTCTGCAAAATCGGCCGCCGTCTCCGCCACACCAAAACTGCCACGCCACAAGGTTGATATGGCGGCCGCCGCCGAATCCGCCACCGCCACCCGCCATGGCCGCAATTTAACAACACTGTTTCGTATGGATCTTTGGATGGGCTTTAGAATAAGTTTTAGTTAAATTGACAAGTCTCTGTTGGTAGAGCAAACAATGTTGGGTACAAATGCTTTTCTGCAATTTCTTGAGTTCTGAGATGTAGGACCTAATCCCAATGTAGGGTTTCTGTAGTTGTTTTCACACGTTCACAGAGTAGGTCATATTGGAAGTATCAATTTGGGTCAGATCTGTGCTAGATACAGTTAACCCCCATCTTCTCTTCAGTTTTCTTGAAATTGGCTGGGAGTGATATCCTAGTCAGATGCTTCTTATTTTCTATGTTATGTAGAGGTTGAATCTTGGTGTTTTGTTTATAGTATTGGGTCATTTCAAGTCAAGTACTGTTTTCACATTTCCTTTTTGAAATTTAGTGACAATTTAAAATTATAATTTTCAGTTGATGTTTTACAAAGTTGTTCCAGTTTGTCATCTTCTGTTTATGAACCTTTTTAGTTGATGGTAGTCCTATTAGAAATCATTTCGACCTCCATGTTCCTATTTTAAGTCGACTCTCCAAATATTCGTGAGTGTAAAGATGTGTAAGATGGGAATAAAGTGCTAAAGAGTGCTGCCAAGTTTTTAAAAATTGCAAATATTGGCGGCCATTTCGAGAGATGGTGTTTCATTGCTGATAAAGTATTGACTAAACTTGGAATTGACGCAAGCATCCCCTGCCCTCCTCCATGGTCCTCATTTACGTGCATTTTAAGCACGTATTTTCTTAACCTTTTAGTTGTCTTTTTCTGATTGGTTTCTGGTATTGATCGTCTCTAGTGCATGTTGCTGAAAAGTTTGACAGGGCAACATGAATAAAATATTAAGCTGATACTAAATGAGTTGGCATTTTCTTTTTTTCCCCTTTTCTTTTTCCTCTGCTGGTGGAACTAGCAAGTACTTCATCTCCGTATATGTTGCTAACCTCTGTATGCCTTTCTTTCTTTTCAGTCTTTTGACAATGGATCTGTTCCACATTCTGCACAAGCCTCGTTCCCATACATATTTGCTGTCAGCAAATTTTTGCAGGTTAAGTTTGTTTAGATAAACTAATGTTTTCCTTCATATCGTCCATTAAGCGTTTTACTTCAAAGCTCAAATGAAGCTGTACTGATTCTTCTTTTATTGCTGCAGCCTGGTGCATTCGACCTTGTTGGTACAATTATCTATGAAATAGATCAAAATCCTTACCAAAGCACGTTTTACAATGGTACTATTGAAGTTACCGAAGCTGGTGGTCTTTTCAGTGTCGAGTCTGTTTTCCTGGTTGGCCTTGCAATTGCTCTTCTTGGGTTTCTTGGATTTTGGGTACGGGGACAGATTCAACACTTCTCCAAGGTAATTAATGCGTACTTACTCTGTTCATTGTGGGAAGTTGCATATCTTTTAGATCCGGGCTTCACTTGTGTTATATGAACTAAAGTGTCTGAATACCGTTAAACCTAAACTAGAACCACATAAATGGGTCAGCTTGGGTATTTCTTTGTTCAAGGGGTTTGTAGTTCCTTTGCTTCTCTATTGGCAATTGGGTAATTATCTCTAATACATCTACTCAATTTGTAAAACTGCAATAGCTGTAGTCTATTATAATCCCTCTTACCAACAGATACTAATAGTGAACCATTTCTACTTCTCTTCTAATGGAAATGGTTCCTTGTGTACCTTACTCACCTGTGACCTTGTTTTCCTTGTTGTACCCGTTTTTAATGATCAGAAAACTAAGAGGGCGCCAAAGGTGGAAGTTGGAACTGGTACAACTGATGCCTCTATGGATGAGTGGCTTGAGGTATGTTATTTGTCCATTTCCACTGTGTTTATATACATTCCAGCTAAATTTGATTTCGAAAATTTCCTGCCGTTTTCTGCAGCCTCTCTTCCCTCAACCATCTCTTTCAAGTATTCTGATTCTAGTTTTACTTTTACCAGGGTACTGCATATACTCAGTCGCAGTCTAGCAAATCGAAGAAGAAGTAGATAACAACTAATGTGGCTTGCTGTTAGTAGCTGTAGTAATGTAGTTTGAGTCTGCAATCATTGTAACACAGTTTAGGCATCTTGATATAAGAGTGACACTTTGAGTTGATGGTTTTCTAGGTGTATCTTTTCAGGTAAATCATGCTTTTAAAGCATTGCCTCACTGTTGTAGCAAGAGGAAGCAAACTCAAACAAAAGGGGAAAACGGAAAAAATCCTCCCATGTTAGAGACTGAAAATTGAGCTTTTTAATGCGAATTTAGCTGAGAATTCAGGTAGAAAAGATACAATTTTGTTAATCATAAATCATATTTATTTTCTCATTTTTGTTTGGCTTACTCGTATTATTGGCTTTGATACAATGGCTTAGGGTAGAGTTTTCTGCAAAATGTTATTTTCTTGGTAAAGGAATCATGAGGAGAAGGGGCAGAAGTGGGAATCTTGTTCAGGTTTGTGAACAAATAAATCTTAGGGTGTGTTTGGGTTTGGGTTTGGTTTGGGTTTGGGTTTGGGTTTGGGTTTGGTTTGGTCTCACTTTTAGTGAGAAATGCTCAAAATTTAGCCTCTAAATAGGCGGGAGAAATTCAAAATTTAGAATTGAACGATTATTTGAAGAAAAAAAATTTGAATTTGAATTGCTCCCGTCTATTTTAGAGGTTAAATTTTGAGCATTTTTTTGCCAAAAGTGAGACCAAACACAAACTCAAACCAAACCTTCTCCAAGCACACCCTTAATCGAGTTGTAGGATGACGTATGGATATTAATGATTTGATTAGACATCGGGATTGTGTTCGAACTTCGAAAAACAGATTAGGATTATCTTGAAATCTATACAACTCAAATTGTCAGGTTTGAGATGGCAGAGGTAAAGGTTAATAACTGGTTGGGAAATTTTGAAGTATTTAATAGGTAACAAAGGGGATATTGTGGTGGAAAGTTCAGGTCACGACGATAGCGTAGAACAATAAAAATTTAATACATACCAAATATTATTTAGCATGCATTACATTTTATGTAATATGTGTTTTTTCTCGGTTAACACATATATTAAGGCATGTGTAACACCTATTTTACGCAATTGGTGTTAAAAAATTACACAAGTTCGATTCAAAAAAATTTGGATAGTCAAATTTTTTATTTGATGATTAAAAAATGTTCAATATATATATATATATATATATATATATATAGAATTTTGAGTGTTCAGCACTATAGCCGGACCAGAAAGTTCATGGGAAATGAATGGGTTTTGCATATAGGTGTGAATTCGTTCAGCTGATGATAATGTTGGTTGGAATTTATGGGCAGGGTTGGATAGAGATATAGGTAATGTTGGTTAGGACTTGGGAGGATTTTTATTTTCCTTTTAAATTTTAATACAAGCAAAGGAATTGTGGATTAAAATTCAGAAACTACGTTTCTACTTGGAAAAGTTTGGGTTTGGGTTTGGTCTCAAAATTGGTGAGAAAATACAAATTTTGACCTATAAAATTGGCGGGAGAATTTCAAATTCAAATTTTTTTCGTTCAAATATTCGTTCAAATTGAAATTTTTGAAAGAAAATTGGCGGGAGTAATTCAAATTCAATTTATCCTGGGTCTTATTTTACGAGTTTACACCGATCCTACCTGATTACTGATCTTACGTAGGATCTAACTCGGAATACTCCTTAAAACTCGTAGGATTGTACGATTCTATGAGTCAACTCGCGAGTTTGACTGCCATGGTACTTAGAACATCATTTTCAAGTCTTAAATTGTCCTGCTGTTTCTTTTAAATGAATTGCATGTGCTCATAGATCAAGATTAGATTCAGTCACTCCGTTGATCTTGTGTCTGTGTGTAATGCAATGAAAGATAGCGGCTCTTCATTACTGCAATAATGACCAATAATAATTAAATTATCATCCCAATTCCCAACAATACAACAACAATAATAATATAATACTAACTCGGGTAAAAGGTGCTCACACCCCTAAATTATTTATATTTTTAGATTTTGACCATTAATTAAAAAACGTTAAGTTTTGTCCCTTAAACTGTTCAGACGTGTCAAACGTGACCCTTCCATCCATTTTTCCATTATATTGTGACAAATGTTCAAACAAATGAGGGCATTTTGGACAAATCATTTTAAATCCCAAAATCAAACAAATCAAAGAAAAAAAATTTCAAAACAACCTCTAAAATAGATTTTTCCCGTCAACGGCAAACCTGATATACCATCCCGATTATCTTTATAACTCACTGACCACCTTTGCAGCTCCGACAACTTTGATTTCTGTCCATGACTTAGATGACTACTTGTTTCAATCTTCATTTTGACAATTTAATAAAATTGTAATATTTTATTAAATTGTCAAAATTTAATATGGTTTGTTCAAAATGCCCTAATTTATTTGAACTTCCTTCACGATCTAACGGAAAAAAAATGGATAGAAGGGTCACATTTGACACGTCTGAACAATTTAGGGGACAAAACTTGACATTTTTTAATTGAGGGCCAAAAACTAAAAGCTCGAATAGTTTAGGAGGTATGGACACATTTTACCCTACTAACTCATTAACTCCCCAATAATTGGAGTATTGGGAGATAAATATGAGACAAACCTAATCTTTAACGATGAATACATAAAGTGGATACTCCAAGAATACCATTACAACAGATGGATTGGAGAGTGACAAAACATTTGACAATTAATGCATAAAGTAAGCTGCTCACAAAATACCACTAAAATATTAGTCCATTGTACCGCCATGTTTGCTATAAAACCAAAAGGCATCAGAGAAGATAGACTCAAGAATCATTTTGATCTATATGCACATTATTGTACTTCTTTCATTCAGCATTTAGAAAATTTATGTGCACCTACGATTTTCTAGTATTTCTACCTTTAGAGAGACTAATCCCAATTCGACCCAGTATGGACATAATTTAACTCTTACTAACGATAATGCCTGAATCAGAACTCTTTTAATGCGGTCCCACAAGCAGAAATTAAGCACACGGTGGAAAAGCTCAAAATCCTTGGCCACTAGAGTGGAAAAGCTTTGACTTCTTCACATGAATCCTTTTTCAACCTTAAATGGCAACAGAAGAATTTATAGTAATTTGTATTGGAGAATTTGGTTTTTGTTAAAATAATTGAAGTGTAATTAAAGTGTCGTGAGGATATTTTTTAGCAAATATTATTTTATGTTATACCACTCGATTTTGAATGTTATTAATTTATTGTAATTAATGCGAATTTAGCTGAGAATTCAGGTAGAAAAGATACAATTTTGTTAAACTCGGAGTCTTTCATAAATCATATTTATTTTCTCATTTTTGTTTGGCTTACTCGTATTATTGGCTTTAATACAATGGCTTAGGGTAGAGTTTTCTGCAAAATGTTATTTTCTTGGCAAAGGAATCATGAGGAGAGAAGGTGCAGAAGTGGGAATCTTGTTCAGGTTTGTGAACAAATAAATCTTAGTCGAGTTGTAGGATGACGTATGGATATTAATGATTTGATTAGACATCGGTATTGTGTTCGAACTTCGAAAAACAGATTAGGATTATCATGAATTCTATACAACTCAAATTGTCAGGTTTGAGATGGCAGAGGTAAAGGTTAATAACTAATAGTGGCCAAGAAAACTGGTTGGAAAATTTTGCAGGATTTAATAGGTAACAAAGGGGATATTGTGGTGGAAAGTTCAGGTCACGACGATAGCGTAGAACAATAAAAATTTAGTACATACTAAATATTTTTTAGCAGGCGTTACATTCTATGTAATATGTGTTTTTTCTCGGTTAACACATATTAAGGTATGTGTAACACCTATTTTACGCAATTGGTGTTAAAAAATCACACAAGTTCAATTCAAAAAAATATGAATAGTCAAAATTTTTATTCGATGATTAAAAAATGTTCAATATATATAAAATTTTAAGTGTTCAGCACTATAGCCGGACCGGAAAGTTCATGGGAAATGAATGGGTTTTGCATATAGGTCTGAATTCGTTCAGCTGATGATAATGTTGGTTGGAATTTATGGGCAGCGTTGGATAGAGATATAGATAATGTTTTTTTTTTGGTTGGAATGGGATTAACTTTATCATTAACAACTGAAGCACTTTATATTAGTATAACACAAAAAATAGCTAAACCCGCCATCTATACAAAAAACCTACATGGCCAGTGAGCAAAAAGAAGGGTTAGCATGGAAACTACCATCTATCCAACGCAACAACTAGTCTAGCTTCTCGTATCCTCTCCCATTGATCAAGTAACTCCAAAACTTTTGTGAGAATTGTCTTGATCATATGTAGAGGACTCGAATAGTTACAAGTTTTTCAAAAACCAACTGGTTTCTCCACCACCATAAATGAACTAAAGTTTCCCTAAATATATGTCGCCACTGCTCTATACTAAATTGCGATCTAACCGTACCAGTCAAGTTATCATCAATCCAATAACAAGGCTTGTTGTCCATGTGCTAGCAACTTACTCCAAATTTCCTTCGCCCTCTTGCAATCGCGCAAAACATGCAATATGGTTTCCTCTTCCAGGCACTGCACGCAGGTAGGCATGTCAATGATATGTCTGCGGGTTGCTAGTCTGTCATGTTTGATAAGCCAAAGGTGCAATGAGATATAGATAATGTTGGTTAGGACTTGGGAGGATTTTTATTTTCCTTTTAAATTTTAATACAAGCAAAGGAAATGTAGATTAAAATTCAGAAACTACATATCCCTTTTCTTTTTTTTCTTTTTTCTTTTTTTTGACGCCACGATGGACGATTGCTCCATATTGGGGAGAGAGAACACCCTAGATAAGGGAGAATAAAGCTTACCGCGCGCAGGCGGAGGGTATCGAACCCGGGACCTATCGGTCACGGGTCGACCAATGCCCCACTGGGCTATTGCCCTCTTCGATTTCAGTAAAATTTTAAGTGTGAATTCACATGTTCTCACGTAAATAATTTATCTTTCTCGAAATTTTTCTTCAAACAAAATGTAATTCAATCCCACCTTTTCATTTTCTCTTCAAGGGATAAAATAATTTGCTAGAAGTCAATTTGTACTTGAAAGGGAAAAGAGAGAGATATTTTGAGCATTTTGTCACATTGTCGACATTCTTTAATGAATACCAAGGCCTCATTGTCTCCACCACGAAGAGGGAGTTTGACATTTTGCAATTCGATTGGCGTGTTGAGGTTTTTCGTGACATATGTTAATTGATTGTAAATTGTTTGATCAATACTAATTATTATTTCAATTAAAATAATATATATATATATATATATTTTATAAAAAATAATTATTTTTAAATCGTTAAAATAAAAAAAATTAAGATTACTTCAGACACCAAACTAATTTTCCTTCACCCTTCCAATTCTAAGGTTTATACTTCCAACTCTCGTGTCTCAATATTTTCAGTATATGTTTTATACGTTTTCATATAGGGTTTATATCTTTTAGCTTCCAACTCTCTGTCTCAATATTTTCAGTAAAGGATTTAAAGATATTGTTTGTATTCAATTTCCTTTATTTCTTATCACGAATTTGAGGATTTGATATTTACTGTTATGTTTAATTCCTAGATTAGGTGAAAATGAAATTGTACTAGGGAAAATAGAAGATAACAAAATCTCATTACTCACGTGTAGTGTATCATTTACCAATTTTATTAACATAATAATAGAGAACGAAAATATTGTACTTATAATCGATTGCTAAATGTTGTAAAAGACTAAACGACTTTACACACTCCATTCCTAAATATAAGACTCTTTAGACAATTTGAGAAAATTAAGGAAGTTGTCATTTTCACCTAAACTTCCAATATTATCCCCCACCCTCCCTCTCTCTCTCACTTCTTTGTCATAAAAAAAGGAAAATGTTGAGGGTATAATTGGAATAAATTGTTGACAACTAATAAAACAACCTTAAACGACAATTAATTTGGTTACCTAGATATCTCCTAAACGACAATTAATAGGGAATTGAGGGAGTATAATCTATTGGACAGGTTTTGGAATGTCATAATAAACAAGATGGACAGCTCTGAATATTGATTATATCTTATTAATGTTCATCTTCAATTTGCCTGCAGTGAAGTTATTGGCTATGGATATTTTTAATGCCAGAATATACGAGCCGCTAAGTGGTTTCCAGCTTATTTATTTATTATTGGACCTGAAATATATTATTTTAAATAATAAAAAATATTGCGTTAATTACACTAATTTTACTTAAGACACAAATTTAGTTACTCCTAGCCATCTACTAACTAGCCACTATCTTCTTCAGTTTAGTTCATTCCCAAGAACAATTGAGGTTTATATTCTTATAACCTTATTCGGATCACTATACAATAATGTTAGCTGTCAAGAGCTAATAATTATGCCAAAAGAAAACCAAAACATTCAAGAACAGCAAGGCTAGGAATAGGATGTTCAATTGCAGTATAAATTTAATTAATTTTCAAATGTGAAAGAACATTAGTAAATAATTGAATTAAAACCTACTTAATTACTATCTCAAAAGCACTTCAATTGCGCTCATAGCTGGATGAACTACATGTCAAGTTTCTAACAGTGAATTTCAATAACTTAATTGATCAAATTAGAATTTAGGGTTTCAATTCAAATTACCTTTTCGACGTTGCTGTTCTAAAATCCATTCGTAGCGGAGAGGAAATTCAGAGACAAAAAATTCTAATGCAAAAAAATAAATTGGAGTCGAGACTTGAGTTGAGAAGATTGAAATTTGAAGAAGCCCCAAGAAAATACAGGGGTAGAGTTTGAGACTTTGAGTTGAGAAGATGAATATAAAAAAAAAAATTTACGGCCTTGGTTTAAAATAAAACATTAATTTATTTTTTAAAAAATAAATCGACCCGAATGAGAAAAGAGTTGACTCGTAGGATCGTATGATCCTACAATCTTGGGTCTTATTCTACGAGTTTACACCGATCCTACCTGATTACTGATCCTACGTAGGATCTAACTCGGAATACTACTTAAAACTTGTAGGATTGTACGATTTTATGAGTCAACTCGCGAATTTGACTGCCATGGTACTTAGAACATCATTTTCAAGTCTTAAATTGTCCTGCTGTTTCTTTTAAATGAATTGCATGTGCAAATAGATCAAGATTAAATTCAGTCACTCCGTTGATCTTGTGTCTGTGTGTAATGCAATGAAAGATAGCGGCTCTTCATTACTGCAATAATGACCAATAATAATTAAATTATCATCCCAATTCCCAACAATACAGCAACAACAATAATATAATACTAACTCGTGTAAAATGTGCTCACACCCCCTAAATTATTTAGATTTTTTATTTTTGACCCTTAATTAAAAAACGTTAAGTTTTGCCCCCTAAACTGTTCAGGCGTGTCAAATGTGACCCTTCAGTCCATTTTTCTATTATATTGTGACAAATGTTCAAACAAATGAGGGCATTTTGGACAAATCATTTTAAATCCTAAAATCAAACAAATCAAAGAAAAAAATTATTAGTAATGCCCTAGGACCATTAGCATATGTTGTACGTTTTATCTTTTTGAGTATTTCATATGAATAGTTAATTTTGCTTATGAACATCAAATGCGTGATTTGATAGTAAAACTCATTTGCTTATGTAATTACTATTCTAGTTGTCCCTAGTTTTATGTAATCTATTTTACAATGAAATAAAACTAGTATGATGTTTGATTGATGATTACGTTTTACTAATCATGTGTAATGAGTACAAATCATATCATGTATTGAGATATATCGTATCGGACGTGATCCGTTAGAGAAGTAATACTCCATGGTCCTTAGTCATAAGTATTACTTCCTCAATACTATTTTAGAATCCTTAGACCTTATGTCTCCATTGATTCTAGCATGAATGGAGCCACGTTTTGACTTCGATCAGTACGTTGCTTTTAATCGAGTAATCAATACGATCGATGATCGGATGTAGCGTCCCCTATCATGGCTTGAATGTGAGAGACATTGTAAGGAATTTGTCCCTCTCTATTATTAGAGAGAGATATCCATGGGCCCCTCGATAGGGAAAAGACTGTCTAAATGCATGGCAGCTGCTCAAATGTATTTGATAAAGTGGTTATCATATACTATTTGTTGGAACAGTCTACCTAGAGATCGAGCATAAATATAATTAAGCTTAATAAGGGTGACGACTACCATGCCTTATGCTTAATTAGGATATCGCGAGACAAAGGGATTAAATAGTGGATTGATATTAGGTTCCGTTGTATATTCATTCACTTTGAGTAGTCACAATGTCCTGTTGGGGACCACTTGTGATTTATGAACACATACTACTACTAAGTGTGTTTTCATTGTCATTGTGAGATGAACCTACAGGGTCACACGCATAGACGAGCTAACGAGCTTCATGTCCAGATTCAATGAATCTAGAATGTGTCTAGGTTCATTGTATCTGACATTCACTTTTCTGAGAATGATAAAGCGTTATTATTTGAATTAGAGATAAGGGGCATTTTCGGTATAACTGGGATTACGTGGGAGTTATTATCCGATAAAGACTCCCACTACCAGCAGAAGTCTAGAGGACGTGGGAGTTGAGGACTCCCATTGCCGAGAGAAGTTGAGGACGTGATATATAATGATCTCTTGGCCGAAACCCTAGAAAACTAATGCTTTCAGCCGAAATACCTTGATATCCAGAAAAATAGTTTTCTGTCTCTCTCTTTTCTCTCTAATTCCCGAAACTCAGAAAAACGAAGAGCTAGCAATCGCTGCCCGTTTCGTCGCGTGGATACCATTAGAGGGACTTTCCGCAAAGGGAGATCAATCGATGGCAGCATCCGATCCAAGAAACAGCTTATTCTATTCAAGAATCCGATTCTTGAACCCAAAACGTAAGTCTTTTCTTGCTGTTTTTCGATTCGTTTTGTATGAGCGGATCCTTCAGGGGAGGACTCATGAGTGTTTGGAACGAGATTCCGCCCATGAATCCATACAGTTCAAAACAACCCCTAAAATAGATTTCTCTGCATCAACGGCAAACCTGATATACCATCCCGATTATCTTTATAACTCACTGACCACCTTTGCAGCTCCGACAACTTCGATTTCCGTCCATGACTTAGATGACTACTTGTTTCAATCTTCATTTTGACAATTTAATAAAATTGTAATATTTTATTAAATTGTCAAAATTTAATATGGTTTGTTCAAAATGCCCTAATTTGTTTGAACTTCCGTCACGATCTAACGGGAAAAAAAATGGATAGAAGGGTCACATTTGACACGTCTGAACAATTTAGAGGGCAAAACTTGACATTTTTTAATTGAGGGGCAAAAACTAAAAACTCGAATAGTTTAGGAGGTATGAACACCTTTTACCCTACTAACTCATTAACTCCCCAATAATTGGAGTATTGGGAGATAAATATGAGACAGACCTAATCTTTAACAATGAATACATAAAGTGGATACTCCAAGAATACCATTACAACAGATGGATTGGAGATTGATAAAACATTTGACAAATAATGCATAAAATAGCTGCTCACAAAATACCTTTGAAATATTAGTCCACTGTACCGCCATGTTTCTTTTTTTTGATAATCCACTGTACCGTCATGTTTGCTACAAAGACAAAAGGCATCAGAGAAGATAGACTCAAGAATCATTTTGATCTATATGCATATTACTATATTTCTTTCATTCAGCATTTAGAAAATTTATGTGAACCTACGATTTTCTAGTATTTTTACCTTTAGAGAGACTAATCCCAATTCGACCCAGTATGGACATAATTTAACTCTTACTAACGATAATGCCTGAATCAGAACTCTTTTAATGCGGTCCCACAAGCAGAAATTAAGAACTCGGTGGAAAAGCTCAAAATCCTTGGCCACTAGAGTGGAAAAGCTTTGACTTCTTCACATGAATCCTTTTTCAACCTTAAATGGCCTCCTGTACAAGTACTTCACTACTTCCTGTGAAGAACAGAAGAATCTATAGTAAGTTGTGTTGGAGAATTTGGTTTTTGTTAAAATAATTTAAGTGTAATTAAAGTGTTTTTAGCTAATATTATTTTATGTTATACCACTCGATTTTAAATGTTATTGATGGGTTGTGCAAATTTTGCGATGATATATAACATGTGAGAAAATCAATTTTTGATGTGAATGATAAACTGTTATAAAGTATGGTGGTTGAAATGTGTTAAATGAGCATTAAAACCACATCCCACGTGGGTTTTCTATGAAATTGAAAACCACTTTACATGTAAAAGCGATTTATATAAGTTTAAAATATTTTGTCAAGGTTATGCCACATGTTAGAACATTGTGCCCGCTCAAATAACTTCAAAAAAGCAGCGAGTTTGGGTTAAGCTTCTGAGTTTCATATGTTTACTGTTTTTCTGTATATTAATATTGATATTTTGACTAATAAAATACATTGTTTTTTACTTTCTTAATTTTCGCTACATGTATTAAACGACTTATATTATGGAATAAAGATAGTAATGCAGTAGTATTAATAGGGAGCTGGGAAGTAGGTTAACAGATAGAAAAAGAAATTGCATGCAAAGTTGTAAACTCATTAATGAAGACAATGGCATAATGGCCTTTGATGATCATCCTTGACGGTGACCACCACCACCTCTTTCTCTACTGTATTTCCCCGGCCTCTAGTCAAGTTTCAATGGGACCTAACTTCATGTGAGGCCCTTTAAGGTTCTGTCGGTGAAATCAATCAAATTTCATTATATATAACAGGTTTTTTTTGTGTTTTTCAAATTACTCCCAGATTTGGAAGCTTCTTCTTGATCATAACTTTTCTTCAGTGATCCAAAGATTCAGGAGGAGGAGAAGGGAGAAAACCGGATCGAAATGCGGGGAATTTCCCCTTATTTCTGCCTCTTAGTTACTTTGCTTTCTGTTCTGAGTTCTTGTTATGCAAATGAAAGGACTGTTCAAGTAGTTGGGATCAGTGAATGTGCTGATTGCAAAGAGAAAAGCATCAAGGCTGATCAGGCCTTCTCAGGTAATTAATCATTTTACTTTATAATGATAATCACCGTACGGACAAAAAGTCATGTATGCACCAGAACCAGACAATACCATTTGTACTTGATGCATTGCCTGAAATCCCCGTTCATTACATGATCTTGTTTTTTTTTCTTATGCAGGACTTAGAATTACCATTGATTGTAAGCTAAAAAATGGAGAGTTCAAGAGAAGGGGTTCAGGTGAGCTTGATGCAGAAGGAAAATTTAAAGTCTTCTTATATCAAGAGATTCTGAAAGATGGAAAGTTGAATGAGGAATGCTATGCTCAGCTCCACAGTGCTTCAGCTGTGCCGTGCCCAGCTCACAATGGTCTAGAAGCTTCCAAAATAGTAGCCAAGACTGAAGCTGATGGAAAACTGATTTTGGGTCCAGTCAAAAATGTGAAATTCTCATCAGAAGTATGTTCTTCTGCTTTGTTTTGGCCAATTTTCAAGTTTCCACATTTACCAAAG
The DNA here is from genome assembly GCA_026122235.1 of Vinca minor. NCBI lineage: Eukaryota > Viridiplantae > Streptophyta > Magnoliopsida > Gentianales > Apocynaceae > Vinca > Vinca minor. Next base: position 2,268,890 of record JAOCZM010000291.1, read on the forward strand.
ATTGATCCCCGGAAGAAAAAGTCATTTCCCAAGTTTCCACCATTGAAATCTTGGGTTCCTCCCTTCCCATGGCCTCACCCCAAGCTTTTCCCTCCTATACACAAGAAACCACTTCCACCACTTCCACCGGTATATGTAAAACCACTTCCACCACCGATGCCTATCTATAAGCCAAAACCAAAACCTCCAGTGTACAAAAAGCCACTTCCACCTCCAGTGCCTATCTATAAACCAAAACCAAAACCGCCGGCTTACAAGCCTCCTGTATACAAAAAGCCACTCCCACCATCAGTGCCTATCTATAAACCAAAACCAAAACCACCAGTTTACAAGCCTCCAGTATACAAAAAGCCACTTCCACCTCCAGTGCCAATTTACAAGCCTCCAGTGTTACCAAAGCCACTTCTACCTCCAGTGTCTATCTATAAACCACTCCCACCAACATATGAAATAACCCTTCCACCACCGTTTCCATTCTACAAACCCCCATTCTTCAAGAAGCCATGCCCACCACTTCCCCATATCCCAATTCCTAAGTTTCCTCCTATTCCTAAAATTCCTCCCAAGTTTCAACACCCTTTCTTCAAGCCATTACCACCTCATTTTTCTCATCCATAGGATTTTTTGTTCAGTGAAAAAGTTTGAGGTGATATGATCATAAAATTTCTTGTTGTGCAATAAAGCCCTGAGAAAAAAAAGATAGAGAGTAAAAAAAAAGACAAAATGCGGGACTAGTGAAAGTTGTTTTTAGGCTTTTGATTAGTGATGTTTGATATTGATCATTATAGTTGTCAAGTTGGTTTGGGATTGCAAAGTTGTAAATTTTAATGAGTGGAACTCATATGTTTTAGATTAAATCTATCATAAATAATAGTATTTCTATATGTTACATAACAAATTTACAATCAATGAGAATTTCTTACTTTGTTCAACATGTGTTTATTTATTTTTGTACGATTTCACAAAGATAGATACACAGAGTAAGGTTGATCCACCAAGAAAGATTAAAGAAGAAAGGACATAATAAATGTATATTGGAGATATACCAACATTTACAATAATGAAACAGGAATAAATTAAGGAATATGTTCCTCTAATATTATAGATTCCTCCTACCCCCATGAAGGGATTCATGGGCGGAAACTCGTTCCAAACTCCCATGAGTCCTCCCCTGAAGGATCCGCTCATACGTAAACGAATCGAAAAACCGAGAAGAAGACTTACAATTTTCGGCTCAAGAATCCGATTCTTGAATGGAAGATCCTGTTTCTTGGATGCTTTGCTGCCACCAACGGAATTCCCTTTGCGGAATTACTCCCTACCGGTATCCACGCGACGAAACGGGCAGCGAGTGCTAGCTCTCCGTTTTTCTGAGTTTCTGGAATTAGGGAGAAGGCAGAATACAATTTCTGATTTCGGCTGGCTTTGGGAAATTGCGGCTGAAAAAACTCATACCCTAGGGTTTCGGCCAAGAGTGGTTTATATAGGGTATGAGAGTTTGTTCCCATAACCAACTCTCACATCCTCAACTTCTCTCGGCAGTGGGAGTCTTTAACTCCCACGTACCCTAGACTTCTGCTGGTAGTGGGAGTCTTTATCGAAAAATAACTCCCACGTAATCACAGCTATTAACCAAATACCGAAAATGCCCCTTATCCATAATTCGAATAATAACGCTTTATTATTCTCAGAAAAATAAATGTCAGATACAATGAACCTAGACACATTCTAGATTCATTGAATCTGGACATGAAGCTCGTTAGCTCGTCTATACGTGTGACCCTGTAGGTTCATCTCACAGTGGCAATGAAAACATAATTAGTAGTAGTATGTGTTCATAAATCACAAGCGGTCCCTAGCAGGACATTGTGACTACCCAAATTGAATGAATTTACGATGGAACCTAATATCAATCCGCTATTTAATCCCTTTGTCTCGCGATATCCTAATTAAGCATAAGGCATGGTAGTCGTCACCCTTATTAAGCTTAATTATATTTATGCTCGATCTCTAGGTAGACTGTTCCAACAAATAGTATCTGATAACTACTTTATCAAATACATTTGAGCACGGCCATGCATTTAGACAGTCTTTCCCTATCGAGGGGCCCATGGATATCTCTCTCTAATAATAGAGAGGGACAAATTCCTTACAATGTCTCTCACATTCAAGCCATGATAGGACGCTACATCCGATCATCAGTCGTATTGATTACTCGATTAAAAGCAACGTACGACTGAGTCAAAACGTGGCTCCATTCATGCTAGAATCAATGGAGACATAAGGTCTAAGGATTCTAAAATAGTATTGAGGAAGTAATACTTATGACTAAGGACCATGAAGTATTACTTCTCTAACGGATCACGTCCGATACGATATATCTCAATACATTGCATCTATGATATGATTTGTACTCATTACACATGATTAGTAAAACGTAATCATCAATCAAACATCATACTAGTTTTATTTCATTGTAAAATAGATTACATAAAACTAGGGACAACTAGAATAGTAATTACATAAGCAAATGAGTTTTACTATCAAATCATGCATTTGATGTTCATAAGCAAAATTAACTATTCATATGAAATGCTCAAATAGATATAAAACATACAACATATGCTAATGGTCCTAGGGCACTACTAACACCCAACATTTCCAATGATGTATTTCAATTCACCCAAGGTTGGACATAAACCTCCAAATGCTCCATCCCAGTTTGAATTTGCAGTATCTATGTCTGTTTCAAATTAAATGTTCAATATATTATTTAATTGACTGTAATTGGATTTGCTTGCAGTACTTACATCCATTTCAAATTGAATGCTTACTTTCTTATTTAATTGATTGAATGTAATTGAAATTTACATATCTTTCCACATGTATAGCAAATTCAGCAATGTAAAAATAGAGGTGTTCATGAGAAGGAGAAATAGACTATCGTGATTTTGTACAACAATGTCCCTCCCTGGACCGGCTAAAAATAAATTGTCGAGCCTATATTAGTTCATTACATTAACATCACCTGGTCCAATATCTTCTATGTGACTTGTTGGCGTCTAACGGATTAAAAAATATGATCTCAACTTTAAAATCCACTTCCCCAAACTTCCTAATGTGTATGATGTGTTCCTAATCAAGAGTACCTAAGTTCTTGTTTGAATAGCAAGTGAAGAAAGTAGTTCGAGCTAGAACTAAAGGCTTAACTGAGCTATCTGATAATGAGAGAAAACACAAGCCGAGCTGGATAAAAATTAGTGAACTTGGATAAATAGTTGAACTTTAGATCTTAGATAAACACATGCTAAGACAAGCAAAGTTAGGGAAGGTCAGGGAAGACTTCAACCCCACTATGTTGATAAAGTTAGTTCAAATTCTAAGAGTATAAAAAATTTAGCGTAATTTTTTAGAGATAAAGAAACATGACGTAAATGAAGTGGGAAGAACAATATTTATAGAGGGCATTGCCCAAAAGATTTACCATACCTTGTACGACCCGAGATGGGGTAGCTCTAAGCTTTATTACGAATTTGCCACCATTTTTGTGGGTTGTTGATTGATTTCAGCACGATCAAGTAGCTTCCACGCACTTGATTTGTTTGTCCGAATGGATTTGTACGTGTTGGACCGTGCGAAGAGCTCGGCCCAGTGCCTGGCATTGGTCCGAGCCCATAACCAGCATTGTTATTTCGTGACCTAAGCCAGGTGCTTATTTATTGGGCATTGACCATTCAACCCAATATTTTACCTTGAGCTTATTTTATCGAATATTATTGGGTCAAAGTCATTAAATTTGATTTAATCACATCATAAGCCCTTCAAGATATTTAGCGAAGTTATTGTGAGTTTGGTATCTTTAGATGAGCTTTTCAGCTTGGTAGCTTACAGAAGAATCCTTCAGCTCGTGGAATATACATGGTTGTTGTCGTGCCCTGATGGGCCTATCATGGCGGTAAATAAGAGACAATTATAATTCCGCCGCTGTTATAAATAAGGGATCGGTGTAGTAAAAAATATACTTTCAGAAAACTGATATTGATGCCCGTAGTAAAAAATATACTTACAGAAAACTGATTTAATTCTTCTCCGCATCCCTTTCTCAATTAAGTCCTAGATTGGTTATCAAATTTTGTATCACGACATCAATATAATCTCTATGTGATATGGCTGTACCTTACAATTTCACTTTGCACAGTTAAGTGCGATTTAAGAGTGACAAAGAGATGTATGGTCATATCCAAAATAGAAAATAAAAAAGACAACAAATTCTCAGATTTTACATATTTTTAAAGTAATTTTCTTCATGTATCAAATTGCTATGTGAATATAAATAAATAATCACGAGTTCACCTGGTAATTAGTGCTTCTTAACCAATGAACGAATTATACAAATATTTCCAAATCCAGTAAAAAAATATTTTTTCTGGCGCATTTGTTCACTGATATGTGATACAAATTTTAAGTTTAAACGTCACATCTCATTTCATAAATATTTTACTTTTTCGATATTTGAAACAAAAAATTTCAAATAAAAAAACCAAAGAATATATTATGTGATTATGAAGAGAGAAAATAAAATCGATAAAGGTCTAAAGTGACTGTCCAAATGGAGCCTAAATTATTTCACAAATTACTCAAAAGTTGGAAGGACTGGAACGCAATATTGAAAGATCCAATTGACTCATAGTAGCAATGGCAAGTGGGTTTGGCCCACCCGCGACCCGCCCCGCCCCGCCCCGCCCCGTTTAACTCGGCCCACTTTTGGACCCGCCTAAACCCGTTATGACCCACGAGTTAAGTGGGTTTTACAAACGGGGCGGGTGGGTTTACATTGAAGAAAAATCGCCCCGCCCCGTTAAAAACCCACAACCCACCCCGGCCCGTCACCCCAACCCGCCCCGTTTGGACCCGCCCCCAACCCACCCAACCCGCGAAACCCCACTGCCTAACCCACCCAACCCGCGAAACCCTACTGCCTAACCCACCATATTTTGTAGTTTCACTTTTAACTTTTCACTTTTAACTTTTCACCCAATCCAAGTTTCCAACGGATAGTAACGGCTATGTTGATGTTGAGTAACGGCTATTTTTTTTTTTTTTTTAATTTTAAATAAAACTCTATTATAATTATATCCTATAAATACCCCCTCAAATCCCCTCAAACTCACACCAATCTCACTCTATCATATATTAATCTATTTTCTAAATTGATTCAAGAGACGAATTTGTGCAAGCGGTTAAAGGCGGAGTCGGTGAAAGTGTGGAACATCTTCGAATACTCTACCAAATTTCGGCATTCTACGTTTTAGTTAGTGTATCACTCTCTAAATCTTAATTTTTGTTTTCATATTGTTAATCTTATATTATAATTGTTTGCTTGATTAATTTGATTTTATTTATTTTGTTTAAGTTTTAAAAATGGAAAACATAGACAACAATTCTCCTCAAAATGATTTTGATTTTGATTTTACATTTGATGATGAAATTGATACAATTAATACTAGTGCTAATCCGTCTCCGTCTCCCGATTCATATAATAGTGGTGTTATTCCGTCTCCCTCTCCTTCTCACGGTCCCCTCTACTAGTATGGGAGAAACTAAAAAAAAAGGCTAAGAGTTCGACGTTTGGAAAGTATGGGAGTATAATGAGGCAAACTTGAAAGCTAAATGTAAGTTGTGTGGGCATGAAATTCGTCATGCAATTAGTTGGGGGACGGGTACACTCAATAGACACATAAAAAATAAACACCCGGATTGGTTAACTAATTTTTTTAGACAAAAACAACTTGATGCAACAACCGGTCAAGCACTATCTAATTGGAATTATAATCATAATAACGCCATCAATGATATATCTAAATGGGTAGTGTGTTGTAACATGCCTTTTGGTGTAGCCGAAAATCCTCACTTTGTTAGAATGATGAATGGCATCCAACCAGCTTTTTAAAAGAATTCCTAGATCAACAATGCGTTCTAGAATAATTGGCAACTATGAAGCTATGAAAAAAAACTATTATTACTCTTTTTTGCAAACCATATTGGAAAATTTGCTCTAACTTGTGATGCTTGGAAAACTTGTACTCAAGAGTCTTATATTTGTGTTACTTGTCATTGGATAGATAATGATTGGCAAATGCAAAAAAGAGTAATTGGCTTTAAATTATTTGAATATCCTCATAATGCACAAAATATTGCTAGAAATATTTCAAAGGTGGCTCGTGATCTTGGCATATTAGAAAGAATTTTCTCCATCTCTCTTGATAATGCTAGTAGTAATGATGCTGCAATTCCTTTTCTTAAATCTAGTATGTTACCTATACTTGAAGGTACATTATTTCATGTAAGGTGTGCTTGTCATATTATGAATCTATGTGTGCAAGATGGCTATGATTTTGTAAAGAATACCGTTGGTGTAATAAGGAATGTTTGTCTATTTATCTCTACGTCTCCGGTTAGAAAACAACATTTTAAAAAATTAATTCTAGAGCAAGGATTAAACTATAAGAAGTTTAGGAAGGATACAACTATTAGATGGAATTCCACCCATGACATGATAGAAAGTGTACTACCCTATAAATATCAATTAATTGAATTTTGTAATTCTAATGGGTTTCCTACATTCTTAGATGAAGAGGTTTTTACTTGAGGTTCGTTTGTTATATCCGATTTTTTGCTAACTTTTAAAGATGCTACTTTAATACTATCGGCCAATATTATCCCACTACGCATTATATTCTCCCAATTTTGTGTAACGTTGTTGAAGTTTTTATTAAGCATAGTTTGAATGATAAATTTTCACCTATCGTTTGTATCAAATGTTATTTAAGTAAAAAATACTATTGGGAAGTTCCTATGTTGTATCGCATAGCTAATTTTTTTAGATCCTAGATACAAGACGGCAAATTGTGAAAAAATTTTCGAATTTTTTTATACGGTAGCATGACTACTAATGATGAAGCGGGTAAGCTAGAATCTAAAAAAAAGAACAACAGCTCATATCTTAGAAACAACTAAACTTCTTTTCAAGCTTTTCTCCATTTACAGTAATGACATTAATAATGATGGAGCGTCTACATCTTCTACAACTCCAACAAATCAAGTGACACAAGCAATTCCTGGTGGAAGACCCCCTCGCCCGACCCCTAAGATCACAAACACTTTAAACAAAATAATGAATAGGCAAAAGACATCCACCGGTTCATCGTCCGCCAATGAACTTAACTTATATCTAATTGCTCCCTGCATTGAAGCGGATGATAATGATTTTGACATTCTCGAATGGTGGAAATCAAATGCAACACAATTTCCGATTTTGTCAAGAATTTCTCGTGATATTTTGACAATACTGGTTTCAACTGATCGCTTGAACAAGCTTTTAGTTTAAGTGGAAGGATTTTGGATGAAACTAGAGTCGGTTGGCACCAAAGAGTTTGGAGGCATGTATGTGTTCGAATGATTGGTTTGATCGTTTGAGTTGAGGGAGATGGGAGTTGATCCTAACGCGGTTGAAGATTACTATGCAATAGTTAATGAGGGACGACGATGAAGATGAAGATGAAGATTAGAGGTAAGTATTTTAAATTGTAATGTTTATTTTATTATGCAATTTCATATTAAATTGTAATGTTTATTTTATTATGTATTTTTCATTTAAGTTTAGTACTTAGTAATATTAGATAGTTTAATGTAATTTCATGTGGGAGGTTTAGGCCACATAAAGTCCCCCTCCCTATGTAGCACTAATTTTGTTATTAATAAAACCCGGGTGAGAGTCCATGCCAAACCCCCCCACCACTACAAGGTGGCTTTATCTATATGTATGTCTAACTTATACTTATTTATTATGTCCAAATTAAACTCATCAAATTTAACCCAACCCGTTCAACCCACCCAACCCGCGAAACCCGCCAAACTCGCCAAACCCACACAACCCACACAACCCATCGGGTTAACCCGTGACTCGGCCCACCTTTGACGGGTTTTCCAAGCGGGGCGGGGTGGGTTGTTCATATTATGTTTTCGACCCAACCCGCCATGACCCATTGACTGGTCAACCCCGCCCGCCACTGTTCACCGACCCACACCGAACCCGCCCCGAACCCGCCGGGTTAACCCATTTGCCATTGCTAGTTCAACAGACACGACGTCGTAGCGTCAAACAGTATGCGTCGTCAAAGACTTTTCTCCGTCATTCTCACCCCTTTGTAAAACCCTCCATAAAACTCTCAGAAGGGGCGAAATTGCGCGGGCTCCCATGAAACTCATCTAGGGTTTGAAATTTTCAGACCACCTCCGACCAACGCACAGTGCCACTAGGCCACTCTCTGGTCGGAATTCCTTCAACCATGGCTGCAACTTCGCAGAATGCCTTTAAAACCGTGGAAGCTTCACTCTGGTGGGACTCCTTTCCTGACTTACTCACTGAACTCGAAAACGTTTCCCTCTCCTCCGAACTTCCTCCGTCTCTGGTAATCCCTTACGCCTCTAGTGTCTCTACAGACTATTGTGTTGAACCGACTCCGAATTTTAGTAAATTTTATAGTACGTTGTGTAGTACACCAATAAAATTATCGCGGTTGGAGCGACTAATCACATTTGCTCCAACTAATATCATTGGTGTACCACAATATACTAATCTGGAGTCGTGTGTCAAGAAGACTCCAGATTTTTCTAGTACATGCTCTTGTACATCTTATACGAATAAAATTATGGCAGTTGGAGTAATTGTACTAATCCCATTGCTCCAACTGTGATAAGATAATTTTATTGGTATACTGAACAATATACTAACACGACTCCAAATTTTGTAGTACATCCTCTAGTGCATCTTACAACGATAAAATTATCGCAGTTGGAGCAATTGGACTAATCACATTGCTCCAACTGTGATAATATAATATCATTGGTGTACTGGACAATATACTAATATATTTGCATATTAAGATGATATATTTGTTGTATATACAACCTGTACATATGTAATGCTTGCGTCTAAATTTGTTGTATTTGCATTATATTTCTACTGAAATTTTGATGTTTCCTTGTTATAAATTGGAATTGATATAGTTTTTTTTTTTGGTTCAGGAAAAGAAGTTGAAGGAGAATCATGCGTGGTTCTTAGGCACTGTTAACCTGTTTAAACCACCAAATCAGAAATCTAGAGAAGCGTTGGATGCAAAACAGATAAAGATTGGTTCACAGCAATTGTCGATACAGCCTGAATTGAAAGATGCCGCGCTGAAAACTAGTTCGGTTTTGGTATTTCATTTACCTTCTTTTTTCTTTTTCGTTGGGAGTGGGGGGCAGGGAAGTGGAGGGGAGGTTTTAGCTCCTTGTTTCCTTTTCCCAGTGAAAAGATGATTTTGAACACTCGTGAATGATGAAATGATGGGGCCAACTATAATCAAAGAATAGACAATCATATGCTTCTGGAAATAAAAATTTGTTTAAACAATTACCAAAGATGTGGAGTTTCCTATCATAACAACATCATTTTCTGGAATGTGTAAACCAATGTTCAGCATTACAACTTGAATTATGAGTGTGTAAGTACTTGAGAAAAATAAAAAAATTGATCAGGTGATAATATATGTATGCGTATTTGTTTCTTTTTCCTCCTTGTTGTTTTGAAGAGATATATTAACCTCTCCGGCGGTAACTTACACATGCATTCTTTGTGAATCTGACCATTTCCTTTTTTTAATAAATATTTTTTAGTTTTTTTTTGCAGCTGACAAGAGTAACCTTTTGTTGTTTCAGTGTTTAGATGAGGTGCAATCATATATTCTTGTTGAAAGATCAGTTGAGCAAAATGCCATTGCCATTGGTTCTGTGCTTCACGAGTTCCATCATTTGGTTTGTACATCTCTTCATAAAATAGTGACTGGTTAATATTGCTGTAAAAAGTTAGCAGCTTTATCATATTTAGATGAACGATTTTATTACATAATCCAAAACATCATTATTGTCATTCTATTTTCCTTTTGCTATAAAAAACGTGTCCTTGAGCCCATTTGACAATGTTGGACATATTTTATGGAATTATATCTTCTAATACTTAATTCTTTTAATATTTATTGCTCCACGTGATTGGCTTGATTATGCAGATTCAGTTTCTGTTCTCCTTGACTAACTTAATGGATATAGAGGGGAATGAGGGGTATGAATCTCGCAATATCTCAATGCCATGACTAATGTAAATGAGCATATGTAAAAATGCTCCTGAGCCGTGTAGTCATTATATCACTACCAAATGTTAACATATGGATTAGTACATGGTCAAAGCTTAATCAAGTTGTTTACACAAATGCACTATGTGATTCTGATTATAGTCTTTCTTCGTCTGAAGGTTATGGTTCAGTATTACATTGAGCGGCAATGTTTATTGAAGTGTACGAGGCAAATACTTATGCATGCATGTAAGTCTCTCTTGCTTTTGAGTTTCATGATATTCTTGGATCATTCCATGTATTTATGCCTTGTGTACATGAGAGGACATCACTACTAATTATTACTTGTTTTTTCAGTATAGGTTTATCTGTGATCTCTTTTTCGTCTGTTCCTTTTCTAGTTTTACGATATTTTACTTTTAATGTTGGAGCTTTATGCAGTATATCTTGGATCTGGATTAGAAGAAGGTCATGCCATAAGGGACGAGGCTCAAAAGTTAATATCCGATGGGCTGGATAGCAAATTGCTCTCTATTCTCGAGGAGCTTCTTTCATGCAACTACCCTGAGCAAATGGTTAGTTTAGTATTTAGAGTCTAATAGCAGTCAGGTTTTTTGCCTTCATATCTTTCTTGACATTTTACATTTGTTTTCTACCTTTAATCTTCACATGGAGCCTTGCTTGTAGGATGTTGATCTGTGTGCTTTGTGGGCGGAGGAGACACTTATTGAAGATAGTCTTGTCCTCGACATTCTTTTCCTTGCCTATTATGAAGCCTGTTGTTCTTGTAGCAGCAAACATTGGAAAAAATTTGCTTTTGCTATATAAGGTGTGCCAAAATTTGGTGAGATACCATTTAGCGTCGCCTCTTACTTGTCTTTCTATATTTTAAGTCAGTTTTCTGTTGCAGGGTTCCATATCTGGTTCTTTCAATTTAGGGAATTTATGCATTTCGGCGGAAGCAATTCGTTTGACTTACTGTGTTAAAGTGCAACTGTTGCTTATTCTTATTGAAGCTCTGGACTTGGAAAATCTCCTTCAGATGATCCATGATGAAATTCCATTCAGGTTTTCTGCAATTTATCTTTCTCTTTTGCTGTATGCTTGCATTTGAAATTCTGAAATATCAATTTTTGTTTTTAGCCTATGTTACCCGGACTCGGGTATGGGTGTTGGGCAGTGTTGTTAAGGTGCGCGCCAAGACGCAAAGGGGGCTTGGAGCCTTGAGGCGCAAAAAAGGCGAACGCCTTTCGAAAAAAGGCGAACGCCTTTCGAAAAAAGGCGCATCTTGAATAAATATTATTATAGATATATTAATAGCATGCAAATATAGGCAAAACATAATAATAAATAACCATAATATATTTCCCTCCAAAAAAAAAAACATTATTAGATAAAGCAAAACAAATAAAAAGTTAATACCCCTAATCATCAGAATCAAGATCATCGTTTTCATCTTGATTCTCTTTATCCAAGGGAGAATCTTCTTACTCATCTTCATTATTCTCATCAAAGCTAGAGACATATGAAGAAGATGATAGTCTTAAATTAGGAGGTGAATGTTGAGAATGAGAAATACTACCTCCTCTTGACCTAGATGGGTAGCGTGGTTCATTTACTCCAGCTGCTCAAGAAACCTCAAACCAAGGAAAATCTGAATCATCATAAGGTTTATCTAATCGTTCAATGCGTGCCAACGAAGTAAATCTCTATTGTACTTAAAAAAGATCAAGTCGTTTAGTATTTTCTGATCAAGGTAGATTGATGTAGCAAGGAGGTGTTAATGAAAGGTGTAAAGGTTTGTTAAATTAGAATCTTCAAATACTCGCTCATCATTTTTTAACTCTCTAAGCAACCATTCATTAGAATCGAATTTAATTACAAGGCGCGCCCATTCATTAGAATCAGATTAATTACAAGGCGCGCCCGAGGCGTGCCTGGAGCCTGGAGCCTGGAGCCTGGAGCCTTTTCTTCAAGGCGCGCGCCTCACTAATTTGAAGCGCGCCTGAGATTTTGAGGCGATATCTCTGGAGCCTGAGGCGCAAAGGCGCGCCTGAGGCGTGAGCCTTATCAACACTGGTGTTGGGTATGTGTATATATTTAAGTGTCCTGTACTTAAACATCTAAAACAAAGTGTCTGATTGGTGTTGACCAGATCCGGTAAGTATCCCATGTCGTGTCGTGTTGACACAGGCACGACAGGCATAAACGAAGAGTCGGGTAACAGTTTTTAGTTTTATGGCTTTTCCGCCAAAATGAGAAATTTATGATGCTAGTCAATGTTGTGTTATGGGGTACTGGACCTTGATTATATATTTTGTGTAGATCGTCATTTGCTCTTTGGGAAGTGCGTGTTGCATTTCTTTTTCTCACTTCTGTGTATAGAGAGATTATATCTATTTGGATCTTGATTCCCTGTTTTGGAGAACTCTTTGTGTGTGCTTTAATGCCATTACTGTAAGAATATCGAGTACTAAAATGGCGATTGAATTAGAATAAATGTTCAAATACGAGGCTTATGATATCGGATTCGGGCAGTAGGTAAAATGTATGTAGTTGAGTTATCCCAGTTCTCAATTTTGTTCAATTACTTCTCTTTGAGTCTTGATTCATGTAGCCTTACTTTATTTTGTATTTGGGTTTTGTTGGATGACTTCTTAGAGTCTCAAATCATGTCGCTAGATTCATGTTGCCTTATGTCTGGATTAGAAGGATGTTATATTATAAGTATCCCCGTGGATCTTGATTTTGGTTCATCAATGACAAAAGCTCGGCAAGTATCCCAACATTACTTCTATTTACTGCACCTCCATTCCTACTTTAAGAAGATCCGGGTCATGTTTTTATTGGCAAATGGGAGCTTGACACTTGATTGCAAGCAACCATATTTTATGAGCGAATTCAATCCTGGTTGATTCTTGAATGAATAAGATATAGCTAGTCCTTTGGATCTCCTGCTATTTTGCTCAAATAGAACCCCAGATTCTGATCCATCTCATTCATGGCATTATTTCTAGTTTTACCCTTGTCAATATGTTTCTGTTAGATTCTATTTGTTCTCTTCCTTTTCTCTTAGCTCAGTTCCTATTATCCTTTTGTACTGTTTTTCCGAGGTTCAATAGGAAGTTCCATTTGGTCAAACACATTTGATAAACTGTAGACTTATCTTCTATTTCCCCCATTGTATAATTGACTAAACATCTAAGAACTTTCCAGACAGGGGTCTGTTGCTTTTTCCTTGGTTGATGTTCAAGAATTGGATTCCGTGGTTTCTGATATGGATGCTTTTGAGTCAAAAGAAGCTGGCCCTCTAATTCTGGCATGGGCAGTCTTCCTTTGTCTCATTTCAGCTCTTCCTGGAAAAGAGGATAACACCATGTTGATGGTACAGCTCTAGTCATTATTTATTCATTTTTTCTACTTGAAATTTTTAGCAAATTATTCTTTTTGCTGCCAAATTTCAGGAGATTGATCATGTAAATTATGTTCGTCATGCCATTGAGGCAGCCTCTCTGAGTTATTTTCTTGAAGTTCTTGAAAGCAATATATTGAAGGAATCAGAAGTGAGTTTTAACAGCATAATGCTTGCAAATATGTTTATCAAATACAAAGCAAATTTGTCTGGCTTATATGAATCTTTATTGCTTTCTTTTTGGTGCATTCATTTATTGATTTAGCCATGTGTTGTGGTGATTGTAATATTTGCTTTCGTTGCTCAAATAATCTTTTCTCAGGGTCCTACTGCTGGCTATAGTAGTGTTCTGAGAACATTTATATCGGCATTTGTTGCATCATACGAGATCAGTCTCCAGGTAACATTGCATAGACACAGAATCATGTTATTACAATCGAATGTCTTCCTGGAGCTTTACTATTTTTTTGGGGTGCAGCTGGAGGATGATAATCTGAAATTGATTCTGGACATCATTTACAATATATACCGAGGAGAGGTTTGAATGTACAATAATTGATAGCAAGGAAACCTTTGTTCATATCCTGAAGTTCTCTTTTGCTTGGAGATATTAACTGGAGGCTTTTGCATGGTTTTCCAGGAATCACTCTGCATTCAGTTCTGGGACAGGGATAGTTTTGTTGATGGACCAATTCGGTGTCTTCTTTGCAGCTTGGAGGGTGAATTTCCATTCCGGACAGTGGAATTTGTACGCCTATTGTCAGCCCTAGCTGAAGGAACTTGGCCTGCAGAATGTGTGTAAGTAAAATTTACGGTATTTATTTCTGTCAATTTGTAGATATCTTTCTTTGATTTGTCTGGATAGTTGATTTTTGTTGGAAATAAACTGATTTTTTGGTTAAGTTTGCTTTGATGAAAATCTTCTTGTTGGATGAGATTGGGATGGAACCATCCTCTGTAGGTTTTCGTTTGTGAATATTTGTTTTTAAATTGAGGACTTAGGTTCTCTTCTCGATTGCTTAAGCTTTTTTAAAACTGCCAAAAAATGTGCTTTTAAAAGAACTGTTCTACACCTAGTTTGGTTGGGGGGAAAAGTGAAGGTGAAGTGGGCGGGAACGTAAATCAGGAGGTAAATGAGTGAGTTGCCTCATTTGGTTAGGAGCGAGATGCCGGTCGGAAGTAAAGTAAGAGGGGGAGCTCTCCCCCATAAAGAAATCCACCCTTTCAGAGTAGGAGGGAGCGGGTTGTATTTTTCAGTCTAAAAGACAGTGATGTCCCTACTCTTTCATCATATTCTGTTATTGCCCTCAGTTAGTCCTTTTCCTCACCATCTTTTATTTCTCTTCATCCTAGGCAGAAGTCTCCTTATTTTATTCTTTTGATATAAAGGTCTCCTTATTTTCAATAATTAGCTTATCTAGTTATTTATAGACTTTCACTTTTTGTGATGGGATTGTTGACCTTGGGGACTACTATTGTTATTGTGATGAGGAGGAGATCTGATGCTGATGAAATGGTAAGAGCAACTGATATATATATGGTGTCACCCATTTCCCATGGTTCCTGACAGAACAAAATAAACTTAATAGATTAACAAATTTATTCAACAGATTTACAAAGTTAGATTAACAAAGTTATACATCAGATTAACAAACTTCTATCAAAATAAAGTTCTTTGCCTTCCACTTTTCAATCTTACCAAACAAGGGGCAGCATTTTTGATTTACTTCCCTTCCGCTTATGCCAAACAAAATAGAAGTAAATACATATACTTTCCCTAGTGGAAGTAAAAGGTGAAGCGAAAATCGGCCACATCCTTAGACACTAGTATACGATTCTTATTTTCAGCAGCATTAATAAGCAAAAGTAGTTCTGCAAAGTATCTCTAGGGTAGTTTCTTAAAAACAACCTTTCAAAGCTTTTCGAAGCTTTAATACAGAATTGAAAAAGCAATCGACACTCAAAACAGCTTTTGACCTACAAAAAATTGAAAGCAGATATAAGCATTTGATACAGTTCCTAAATGGAGAACTGAAAATTAACAGGAGTTAATTTTAAGGATTTTACGAAGTAAGTAAGAAGGCACAAGCCGACGGACCCATGTTAGTGGCATTATTTTCACCTTTGCCCTCCTTTTTCCTGCTTTGCCAGTTATTTGTGCGTTTTCTCGGTTAATTTCTGTAATATGGCTGTTTCTCTAATCTAATGAAGCCCAGATGTAAATTTCTTGTTAAAATTTTTGCCTCCAAGAAATCTATGTGATCTATGCAGTATCTCATTAGATTTATACTTAACCCTCGTGTCATTCTGTATTATTGTTAATTTTTCAAGATCAGCCTAGAAGACATGATTTTCCTTCTAGTTTTAATTTGCCTTTTCTATGTGAGCGATCATCTTCATCCCTTGTTTTTAGATCTTTCAAAAATTTTCAAATTAGCAATGATTGGACTATGTTGATAGGACAAATATTAGGAGTATGCAAATTGTGTTGCACACTTGCACAAAGTATGTCTTTTACAGGGGAATGAGATAAGTATCACACCAGCTAAGTTCATGACCCATAACTTGGTAATCCATGTGTATGCCCTTATCCTTATTCCAATGCCTACCCTCAAATTCCAAATTCCTCAAGAAAATATTCTTTAAATAGAGTTGAAGGAATTTTTAACTTTTTTGGACGAGAAATATCAAAACCTCTTAAAATAGCATGAGACTGGCCAGTTTTGAATAATCTTTTACCAATTGGTTGTGAATTTCTTCATATTGTTTGTCCTTTGTCTTTGCAATGGTTAACACTATTTAATTATTGTGTTGTTACGCTTAACTTCTGGTGGTATTATCGTTTATTTCCTTTCCTTTTATATCCATGTATATTTGGCTGGGTTCAGTGTTATCAATGGCGGATGGCGGGAAGCCAAAAATCCGTCATAGAAAAATTGCGGATGGCGTAGCGGGTTATGGCGACTTTAAAATATTATTTATACATGTAAATACACCAAAAAATACCTGCAGAATAATTAACATAACAATATATAATAAACTAAATCAAGAACAATAAACTACTTTAACAACAAAACAACAGTATAACAATATCATAAACTAAATACCACAAACCTCGTAACATAAGTTCAACTAAAGTCTTCTTTATTATTATTGTTTTTTTTTAAATTTACTTCCAAATTCATTTCCAAAAATACTTGTGTCGTTTGCTAGTAATCCATCATGCTAGCAGAATCACAAAGCGTACATAGTACATGCTTTTTTTTACAATTGTTTAGCAAAATATTCCATAGTTAATTTTTCCTTGGAGAACATAGTAATCAATCTAAAGACAACTCCTTACTTTATCCTAGAAATCTAATTAGTACGAGCAAACATAAGGGTTTTAGTGTAGATTTTATTTATTTTAAAAAATCTAAAAAATTGGGCTGGGGCAAATAGCCCAATCCCATCTCTAGTTTTGGCCCAAAATCCATAAAAATCCGCCATGGAAAAAGTGGCCCATAACCGTCACATCAAATCCGCCACGCCACGGGTTTAATATGGCGGAGGCCGCCGTATTCACCACCGCCATCCGCCATGGCGCCGCTATTTAACAACACTGGCCGGGTTGCATTTAAGGGGTCCATTTTTCCTATGCCAAATTATTAAATTCAAACTAGTAAAAGAACCCGATTCTATCCAACCAGCCAATTAGCTTTGACATGTAGGTGTCTCGTGAAAAAAAATCCATTTGAACGAGATAGATGCCCTCGAGA
The DNA here is from genome assembly GCA_026122235.1 of Vinca minor. Classification (NCBI taxonomy): domain Eukaryota; kingdom Viridiplantae; phylum Streptophyta; class Magnoliopsida; order Gentianales; family Apocynaceae; genus Vinca; species Vinca minor. The sequence continues at coordinate 2,286,232 of JAOCZM010000291.1, forward strand.
ACTAGGGAATTATAGTCAAACCTTTTTTTTTTTACTTATGCGGATAAGGTCGAGGGGAGTGTTTTGGTCTGTCTTATTTGTCTATCGGGAGGGATTTTTTTGACAAGTCGTGCTTTGAATGCAAGAGCACAGCTTCATTTGCATGTATCGTTCTGGCATGAGTCTGGTAGTAAGATTTCTTGAAGCTCCAAGGGGGATTCTTTGCACAACATAATACACATTGATTTTAGTGGTTCTAGTTTCTGATATTTGTTGCTAATTCCACATCATTTGCCTTTTCAAACAGATATAATTTTCTTGATAAGTCCGTTGATATAACATCTCTGTTTGAGATAAATAATGATTCCGTTGTGGATGGAACCTCAAAGATTGTTAAAACGAGCTTACCCTTGCAAGTGCCTGGTATCCAAGGTTTGACCATTCCTAGAGGTACCAGAGGTCAGGTTTTAAGGCTGCTTCATGGTAATACTGCTGTGGTGCAGTGGGAGGTAAATATTGCATAGAGATTCTTCACTTTTATTTTTCACCACAACTTGTAGCATCTCTGTGAAATTTGCCTTCTTTGGGATTTTAATCGTGTCATGATGGGTTTTTTGATAATCACATTGATAATAAATAAGTAGCTACTGACCTATCAGGAAAAAAAGTAGCTGCTTTTATTGATCTATTCATTTTCTGGTTTTCCTTCTTATCTTTCCTTTTTTTTTATTTACCTTTATCATTATTTTATGGACTTGGTTCTTATGACCTACAGTTGCTGAATTATATTAGCAGCAGCAGTTTTGTTTTCCTTTATTGCTATGCAATGTAAAAATTGTTTTAACGGAAAAACATTTCATTGGATATGGATGCTGTACTAGATATGGGACGGGGAGATGCAATTTGCAAATTTAGATGGCTTTGGGCTTGTGTAGAGCGTCTAAAGAATTGGAGAACCTTAAGTTTTTGGATTTTCAGTTTTAGGCCATCTTACCTTTTCTTCTCTTGTAGAGTTGACTGTGTCACTGTGTGCATAAATTTTGTTTTTCTTTTGTTTCTTCTTTATGTTTTCTTTGTTTTTCTGCAGTATGCGCAATCTGGGGTGGTTATTCTGATTTTACGATTGGTCCAACAGCTGTATTTGGAGGGCAGTGAAGAAGTTCTAGTTATCCTTGACTTGCTTTCTCGTATAGTGAACTTTAACATGGTAATTGATGGAATAGCATATTTTAATTGTTCTTTTTTTTTGCCAGAGTTGTTTTTTTTCTGTCCATTGTGCCTAATGTGCACTTTGCATTGATAGCATTCCCCATATTGAATCGAACTTCTTATTTCAACACACAGTTTTATCCATGGGCACTTGGCATTATGGTATGCATTGTGCATTGTTGATTGCGGTATTTCTTGTCCTGGTTTTGTAGCACTAGAATAGATGGACCTCAATGACATCCAAAATCTTTTTTCTTTATGGCTTTAGAATAGGTGGATTGACTTATCCAAGGAACTTGTTTATTCTGATCCCAATAAAAATAGTAAGTGAGGTTTCAAAAAAGTTTTGCTGTTGCAAAAGAAATTTCTTTTCTGGAGATAAAACTTGCAATAATACTTCAGTGGTTATATCTTACCTAGTATCAAAGAGATTTTTACTCTTGCATTTCGTTTGGTTCACAGAAGGGGAGGGGAAGAGGGAAAGGAAGGGTAAGAAACACTTCCATTTGGAGATGTACACATGCTTTGCTTCTATTGTTTTGTACAAGGAGAAGGATGTTTAAGGAGACGAGACAGAGAGGGAGAAGAGAGAAAAAATATCTTTTTACATTTTTAATCCTTGTGAAAAATTTATTTGTTCATATTTTTAATCCTCACTCATCAGAAATCTCACAAGTTATGTTTATATTTTTATACTTTCAAAAGTTTATTTGTTTATACTTTATATTTTTAATTCTCAGAAATTGTCTATTTGTTTTTCTATATCTTTTTTGAATGAAGATGCACCTTTTAATATTGCAAACATGTAAATACACAAGATCAAGTGTGAGGATGTAGCAACAGAAAATTGGCATCCTGTTGCGGTGTCAAATGTCAAAAACTAAATATCGATTAAAGACACTTGGGGGCAATAACTGATGAGTTTGGCTATGGAATACTTCTTTTCCTAGTATTGGACTTTTCAGCCATTTTTGGGATTAGTCTTTCAGTGTAGGTTTTCATGTCGCATTGGGCCAAATTTCTACACCGTGTTGTCCTTGTTTGAGCCTGTACCTTGTTAGTGTTGCAATGTGTAATTAAGTGTTATACTATCCAAACAGCTCTTGGATAAGGTGGGAATTCAACAAAGTATTACAACGATGCTGCTGGGTCGACAATCCTGCTGTTATCTGTAATTGTTTTCACTTTTGGCCTGTGAAGCAGTATCTGGTGTGCATCTTTGAGGTCCATGCTAAGACTATTTATGTTACCATCAGTGTGGTTTTGTTTAATTATATTAACTTAAGCTTTAGTTGAGTGGGTGGGTAATTGAATTACTCCATTTGTAGTCTCTCTCTTGAATGAATAGTTATATTTGGCACTTTCTCCTCTTTCCTGGAGAAGGAAGGAAAATAAGGGTGTATTTGAATTGGGTTTATGTTTTCACCCTATGTTTTTTAAGTGAGATGAGGTAAGTACTACTTGAAGATCATGTAGGGTGAAGTCCAAACTGAAAAGTTCTGTGTTTGAAAAATAATTTGCAAAAGAGCTCTTCATAACAAGCATATAACAAGGAAAAATTTAGAAAAAAAAGTGAGTCTCGCGCTATTGATTTGAATGGAGAGTGTACTTCTTTTTCCTTTTTGGTGGGTGGGGTCAATTCTGGAAATGGAAAAACAGAAATTCGCAACCCAAACTTGTTCTTATTTCAAGCGTAAACAAACTTCCTATTGGTTCTGAACAGTGTTGTCAAATGGCGGCCATGGCGGTCACCGCTATACGCAATGCGCGTTACGCTCTAATATGGCGGTGTCCGCTATTCAGCTTTTTGCGGGCGTTATGGCGGTTACGTTATGGCGTTTCATGGCGGGCATAGCGGACAAAACGGAATATTGACCTTTTTTTTAACGGGTCTGGGTTAACTTTTTGGCTAACCATGTGATATTCCCCTCTTATATTATATTTACCTAATCCCAACAAACAATCAACGTAATCCGTCTTTATTTTCTTGTCATCTTTCCGTATAAGTGACGTTCTTTCTTCTTCTTCCTTCTCTCTTTTTTTCTCTATCACTGTTTGATTTTTTTATTCTTTGATTTTTTTTTTTATCAAAGGTGATTTTTTAATATCTTGTTTTTTATACTACGTTTTTTCTTACTTATCTGTTTTTTTTATCCTCTGTTTCCCATTTAAGACTCAAGGTTTTGATTGATGATTAAGGTTTTGCCATCTTCTGAGTCTGTGTCCTGAATGACTGTCTGCTGCTCAAGATTGTGTCAAGCTCAAGAAATTTATTAGCTTGGCTTTTTTTTTTTTGTCTTGTTTTGATTATCGTTTTTGTTATCATATTGTGAGAGTTTTAAGTTATGCATTCTTGTTATGTTATGAGTTATGACTTACGAGATATCCTAGTTAATGGTTGGTTAATGACTTTTGAGTTATTTGTTTGATTCATGTTGTTTTTTCTTTTTGTTTAAATTATCCAGTGTTTTTTTTTATATATTTTGCATTATTTTATTGTGTCCGCTATTAGTCGTTATAGCGTCCGCTATAACGTTATGGCATTTTTTTGGCTTGCCGCCATTATCCACCATCCGCGATTTGGTTTTGAATCGGACTCCAGGCAAACCGTAGCCTAGAGTTTCACCGCTTTCATGATTGGCAAACTCAAATTTATATTTTGGTGAAATTTAGCTGTTGATTCTCCTGTGCTTGGCATAATTTTCCAGCTAGAACTTGTGATATACGTTTGAGCTATAATCATTCATCTACTAATTTTACATGCTACCAAATGCTTACTCAGGGTCAAGGGATGGACTTAATATGGTTTTTAGAATAATGAAAATCCTCGTATCTGCAGGTTGCTTGTCATGCTCTTATGGATACTGGCAAATCTTTGTGTGATGGAGTAACTTCAGTGGAAGGGCAGCCTGAAAAATATTGGGGGTATTCCTCTGATTTTTATAAAAAAAGAAATTGTTTTTGGCTTATATCTAGTCAGAATATCACTACAGCCGGACCTTTTTGCACTTACATACCGGTTCCTCTTTCGGAATTGCAGTATCAACGTGGTTGAGTTGATTTGCACTTTGGTTAAAAAACTGCCTCCTACTTGCTATGGAGCTGCTGTCATGTCCATGGGTGTTAATATTTTAGCAAAGATGTTGAAATGGTAATAATTTTAAACACCTTAGCTCCTTTTTTATTATTTCTGTAATATTCTTGCTGATGTACTTGGGGATGTAATTCTTGAGTGTTTTCTTCTAGTCAATGGTTCTCCAGGCAGAAAAGAACTATAATTGCTACTTTTTCATTTGATAATTTTGAACCCTCTTAATTGCGGGCGGTTTATTAGAAATCTACTCAAGTGAATAAGTTAAAAAATACCATACTCAGAACCAAGGGCAATATTTAGGGGTTGTGTAAGGTTTTTTGACAACTAGCCTTGATATATATATATATATATAGATCAAACAGTGTATAGCTATACAATCAAAAGTGTCAACCACTGCAAAAAGGATGTCTAATCCAATGGATTGACCAAGTCCTCATCCTGACTAGACATGGAATTCAAAACATAGGGATACAAAGCAAAAAGTAACCATGTATGCATGTGTTTTGATCCTATTCAATAGGTGCCCTACTTAAATCTTAGCTTGGTAAAAAATCCTTTTGTTCCTTTTGTTCCTTTCGGTCCAAATATGATAAATAGTCGTCGTAAAAGCTGCCTTCTTCCTTTGATGAATCCAAGAATTCCCTCTCGCCTCCTTCTTAAGCCATTTGGTAGTACTTGCAATAGTGGTGAGCTGCCTTCGAATCCCTAATCACTCTCTGATTTTTTACCTTTGCTATAAGGGCAAGTATAAAAGATGTGAGCATGTGTCTCTAGTTGCCCTCTGCGCAGATGACTGGATCCTGTCACCTCCAAGTATTCCAGTCTGTTCCCAGACGGTAACACCCCCCGCAAGACAATTAATCCCTATGTTGTTTCTTTGGGCTATTTGTGGACATGTTTAAGACTTAAGAACACTAGCACATTGTATCTATTTCATTATAACTCCAACGTCCTCTCATTATTTGTTGTAGATATTAAACCTACCTCATAAGATTATTATTTTATTTTAAGGATAATTACAAAAATATCCTTGAGGTTAGTCCAAACTACAAAAGAAACCTCATGGTTCGGAGGAACTACAAATAAACTTTCTAAGTAGCTTCAGTTAGTCTAACACAAGAATTATTCTTCACAACCAAAGCTATTGTTCGACCGAAGATGAATTGGGGTAACTGATTCAGGTGAAAAAAATTAATTGGGGGTAACCGGAGTGTTCACCACTTCAGATGCCGACGACGGAACGTGTCTGCGGCAGTGTAGCCATAAAGGGTAGCACTTGCTGAAGCAAGTCTCATATAGGATGAAAGAACTTAAATTGAAATCCCAACATTTCTAGGAAGCCTAAAGTGGATCTAGCCAATCTGATCAGTACTGGATGTTAAAGATGCTTTGGATTGAAAAAGCTAATCTGAATCTGATCGAATATTTTCGAATTTGTCATTGATGTGATGATAAATCCTGTATCTTCAAATAATCCTTTTATTCTCCTCCATATATAGATTTGATCTAAAGCATAGATTCTTCATCTCAGGTGGTTTTGGGAGAAACCGTGGTTGTCTTTTATTGATATTTCATATCTTCCAAAATATCTGATGTTTTTCCCACCGGATGTAGTTGTAGTGCAATGTGCGGAAAGGGGCTGAATCACTGGTTCTATTTGGTTTAATGGAAAATAAGATAAAGAAGAAGAAAGGAAGAATGGGGAAGGTGGGATGATGCAACTTCCACGCTCCAATTTCTGATGCACTTATGACAGCTTGATAGGGTAGGGAGGGTAGAAGGGTGGTTTAGGCTTTTCATAAGGTTACTATATTATGTCAGTTGACTAACAGTAGGGAGAATAATGCTATATAATCTACATTTTGAAGTTTAAGTTGGTAGTTTCTCCAAACTGAGGTTTGTCTTGTAGTTTGGACAAATCTCGAAGTTATTTTTGTAATTATCCCTTATTGCTATTATTATTATTTGCTCGATTAGCATTTACCTTAAAACTTCTTTAGCAGCTCCTCAATCAACACATATGGAGAGTTGAATTTGTTTCAATATCATTCGTTTATGAATAGCTGCCTATTGTAGTATTAATGAGTTGATGAGTTGGAATAGCGACTCTACTCGAGGGTCATTTAACTTTAATGAAAAAAGAATCCCCCCTCCATCTGCAATTGGAAGTCTATATTTGATTTGATATAATTATGTTTGAGAATACTTTAGTTTTAAATACTTTCTTGTCTTACTCTTGATGAATTACTAGGGATTTCATGTTTTGTCATACATGTCACGTGCTTTTCATTTGTTTAGGTTGAAAAATAGTGAGAATTTAGGTTGGAAGAAATGTTTAATTAAAGAAAGTGTACATTTTCGGACCACCCTCAAAGGAAAAAGGAACGTCCAACTTGGGACTGCAGGATTAGTTAATGTCGCAGTTATAAGTATAATTCTGGATAATAACAATCTATACACGTTGATGACTATCCCCCCTTTGTGCTGATTGTGAGCTCTAATTCGTTTACCTCCTCCTGTATTTCTTTTGCAGCTCACCGTACCCTGTTAGTGCAATGATTATGAAGGCGAACATCTTTGATGTGGTTTTGCAGACAAATCCTTTTGATGCTGGCTTCGATGAATTATCCAGGTCAGTTTTCCTCTGATGATCTAACATATAAGGTCTATGTTGCCCATACCCTTCGTTTATGCCTGCCGTACCCGTGTCGACATGGGTTTGGGTCTGGGATACTTATCGGATCTGGTCAACACCGATCATACACTTAGTTTTAGATGTTTAAGTTCCCAACACCTAGATACATACCTGTACCTGACACCCGTGCCCGAGTCCGGGGTAACATAGTATAAGTTCAATGTGCTGGTTACTGGATCTAGATTCTCCTTCAGGACCTGATATCACAAGATTCATGTGGTAGACCTTATGTAGGATGAGGGTTGTTTTTTATGCCCTGGTTCATGTTAAAATTCCCTTTTGTTCAAAGATAGTCCTCTGAGCTCTTTTTGTTTTGGATCCTATCCGATGTCTAAAATGTAACTGAGAAATTTGCATTTTACTTTTCTGCAATTTTAGTTGCACATTGTTTCAAAAGTGTTCTGCATAGAGATGTCCTAATTCAAGCCTTCGGGATGGCATTTGTATGGAATTTTTATTTGTTCGTTTAATTTCTCTGGCTCATTCTGTCTGAGGTAGAAAACTATCTGCACATTTCTTTTTGGATGCGATTTCAATTGAAGCCAATTAACTCCATTATTTCTTGTGTATTTTTCAGTCGAACGTGGTTGCTTTCCGCAAGACTTGCTAAAATGCTTTTGATAGACTGTGAGCAGAGTGACTGCTCTTTAACACTTTCAGGTATAGATTTTGATTTTTGTAACGTTTCAAGTTGTTATATAACTAGAATGTTGGCCCAACCATGCTGTATTGCTCATTAAAGCTATTTAGTTCTGCCAGCAGTATCTGACCTTTTAACTTTTACAAGTAGCTTTTAGAATATTTTTTTTGAAAGTTTCCAAAATTTTCAATTTCCATTCTTTAATGTTTTCACATAAATATTCTCATTCTTGAGAGCACCGAACTACTAACCGATTCATTTAGACGGCTTTGGACTCTTTTTAAAGTTCTCTGGTATGGTTTGTCACTTTACAGTGCTGGACTTCACCATTCAACTTGTAGAAAGAGGAGTTGAAAATGACAATGTCCTCGCTCTTGTGATATTCTCCCTTCAATATGTTCTGGTTAATCATGATGTTTGGACCTACAAGGTGAAGCATGCTCGCTGGAAGGTGACACTGAAGGTACTTTTTTGTTGTTTTCAATTCTATTTTGAAAATTTGGCTTAATCTTGTTCTGGTTTTATCAGAGATAGTGTGCTGTTTGTTCACTTTATTTGATTAACCTGTCAGATAGCTTACACTCTTCTTCTCAGGCCTCCAAGAAGTTCTGTTCCATGCGGATATCATAAGAATATAGGAAAATGAGTCTCCAGTGTATCCCATTTGGTTTATGGTTTGATTAAGTGTCTTGTATCTCCTCCTTCCACTGCCTCCATACAGCAAAAGCGATTGAACAAAAGTCCTTAAGTTTTCTGCAAACTTAGATTTGGTCATAATACTTGGCAAAAAAAAAAAAGATTTGGTCATAAAGCCTTAAAAAGTTTTGGGCAAACCTAGGACAAAGTTCATACTGAGGTCTTTCCAAGATTGATGAGTTATAAAGGGAAGGAATATATGTCTTGCCTGCGTGCTTCTTCAGTGTGTGAATTTAATGATTTTATTAGTATTTTTTCCTTTTCAGGTTATTGACACAAACTTTCTTCGATTTTCTTCTTTTAGGTACTTGATGTTGTTAAGAAGTGCATTTTGTTAATCCCATACAGTGACAAACTTGGGGACATGGTCCGGGATATTTTGCTTTGTGATTCATCCATCCACAGTATACTCTTTCGAATTGTGTGTACTACTGCACATGGCTTAGAGGTTGGCCTGCTGCTTTTGCAAATTCATATAGCCTGACTTGTAATTTGTTTATCTGTCTTATAGTTTACTTAACCTCCAATGTCTTCCACTGCAGAAACTTTATATGAGTCGCTTGTATGAGCTTATTGATATTGAAGGGCTACAGCTTGCTATATCGTCTGGATTGGATATTCTTTCTAGTATGCTCTCTGTTGGTTCTAAGGTATGCTCGGGAATGGATTAGTTTCCAGATACCTCTCCTTTTTATCTTTGTTTTGGGATTGAACAAATTTCGTTGCTATAAAATTTGGTTGCCATTTTGAGTGGTTTTGCAGCTTACTCATGGTATGCAAGTTTCTTCCATTTATAATTGAGGTTTACTATTTTCGTTTAAGTGGATGAAAGGCTGGACAGAGGTGGGAAGGGAAAACTTAGGATTTAGGAATTTAAATGAGTGCTGAAGTGTAAAAGAGAGAAAAAGACAAGAGATATTGGTATGGTGAGGTGTGTTAAGGATGATAGTGAGAGAGTTTTGGTTAAGGATGAGGAAATCAAGGTGAGGTGGAGGACGTATTTTGATAGGTTATTTAATGGGAATCAAGTACAGAATATTGGAGACCTTTCTATCCCGATTGGAGAGGTGAACCATGATTTCATACGTAGAATTCAAAGGAAAGAAGAGCAAGAGGCCCTAAAAGGATGAAACCAAAGAAGGCGATAGGGACTCGATAGTATACCAATTGAGGTTTGGAAGTGTTTAGGAGAAATAGGTGTTGAGTGGTTGACTAACCTTTTTAATAAAATACTTAGAGTTGAGAAGATGCCAATAGAGTGGAGGAAAAGTACTTTGGTGCCATTATATAAAAAATAAAGGAGATGTTCAAGACTGTTCAAATTATCGTGGTATTAAGCTTATGAGTCATACTATGAAGTTGTGGGAAAGGGTAATTGAGCATAGATTGAGAAAAAATTGTGAGCATTTCGAGAGAACCAATTCGGTTTTATGCCCTGGACGATCAACTATGGAAGCGATACATCTACTAAGGCGAGTTGATTGAGCGTTATAGAGAGAGAAAGAAGGACTCGCATATAGGGTGTTCATAGATTTGGAAAAAAGCTTACGATAAGGTTCCCCGAGAGGTAATTTGGTGGGCGATGGCTAAGAAAGGTATATCTCGAAGTATATTGATCTTATTAAGGATATGTATGAGGAGTCGAGCACAGTGTCGAGTTTGTGGCGGGATAAGTGAAGAGTTTCCTATTACAATTAGGGGTGGGTGCATCAAGGTTCAAGACTTAGTCCTTTTCTGTTTACAATGGTTATGGATGAACCGACCCAAGTGTATACAAGATCCCAGATCGCAGTAGTGCATCGCTTTGTTCTTGATGATATAGTTTTGATTGATGAGACAAGAGCGGGTGTTAATGCCAAGTTGGATGTATGGAGACAAACCTTAGAATCTAAAGGTTTTAGGATTAGTAGAAGTAAAAGCAGAGTATATGGAGTGTAAGTTTAGCACTAGCGTAACGATAGAGCAAACTGTAGTAACTTTGGGTGACAAAAAATATCTCGGAGAGTGAGTATTTTCGATACCTTGGTTCTATTATTCGAGAGGACTGGAGAGCTTGACGTGAGATGTAGCGCATCGAGTTAAAAGGCTGGTTAGTTGAAATGGAAGAGTGCGACGGGTGTTTTGTGTGATCGTAATGTACCGCTAAGATTGAAAGGAAAGTTTTCTGAGAACCACTGTTAGACCCAAGCATTATTATATGGTATAGAATGTTGGGCAACCAAGAGGTGTCATATTCGTAAAATGCATGTAGCGGAGATGCGTATGTTAAGATGGATGTGTGGGCATACGAGAATGGATAGAGTGAGGAATGAGACTATTCGAAGAAGGTCAGGTGTAGCACCTATTGAAGACAAGATGAGAGAGAACCGTTTGCGTTGGTTTGGGCACATTAGACGAAGGCTAGCTGATGCTCGGTTAGGAGAATTGAAGGATTGTGTAATATAGATGGCGTAAGAGGTAGAGGGAGACCGAGGAAGACTTGGACGGAGGTGATAAAAGGGGATATGAATATGCTATAACTAGATGAGGGTTGTGTTTGGGATCGAAAGAAATGGAGAGAATGCATCCATGTGGATGACCTTACGTGATTCTTACTTTGGTTCATGTAGCCGACCCCAATCTGTTGGGATTAAGGCTTGGTTGTTGTTGTTGTTGTTGCTGAAGTGTAAAAAGTGAATATGCACGGAAACTCATGAAAGTAGATATTAACTTGTGGGAAGTGTGGTTGAGACTTGAGATATAAGATTTTTTTTTTTTTCGACGCCCGAAGGCGATTGCCCCCGAAGAGGAAGAGCGGAGAATACCCTAGATAGGGAGATTGTAGCATGCCCTAAGCCGGGGAGGGAACTTAGCCTCACAAGGAGGAGAATTTATTTGCCCCATAAGGGGAGATACAGGAATCGACCATGGGACCTCCGTCCAGTGGTCGGGTAGCCTTACCACTTGGGCTACCCGATTCCCATGACTTGAGATATAAGATATTCAAAGCATTTCATTATTGGATCAGAAGGATATGATGCTCACATAATCACCTTTAGGTTAAGTCTTCTTGAAGAGATTTTCAGGTTAACTTTCTTTGTTTGGTTAAGAAATTCTTTAACATCACACACTTTTTAGACACATAAGTTCCTTCCTCCCCCCTCTCTTTGTAAATGTGTACCATTTAGTCTTTCTTTGTGCATTTCATTTTTCTGAATTTTCATTTTGTATCTTGCATAGTTACAATGTTTTATCTAGGGACGTTTGGTCTCTTGCACAGTGTGAATTGGTGTTGTATGATCCTGTTTTCTTTTCGGTTTTGACATTTTAAATGCAAATAATTTTTTAAAGTGGTTTACATCATTTTGTTAAGAATGTTTTGATGTCTTTTCTCTTTTGGCTACAAATCTTATAAAAATCTTGTTACTTTTCAGGTCTCATTCAATTCATCAATATTTCGTAAGGCAATTCTATCACCGTTGACAAAGCCTGTTCCTTTGGTTGCTGCAGTGATATCCTTGATATCATACTTCCAGAATTCTGTATGGTCACTTTCCTCGTAATTCACCTAGTATCTAGATTCTTTCGTGTACATTCAAATCTTTTGTCCTATTGATAGTTTAGCTCTGCAGATTGTTACGCTTTAAATTTGATTTGTACTGTTTTCTCTTCATTGTGTGATTTGCCAGTGAATAGTTTCCTTAATTTTTGTGTGGACAGCATACTGACCTATTTACCATTTTAACCGTTAGGGAATTTTTATTCAAACCTTCGGTTTTCTTTTGACTTTCTCATACTTGGCGTTGTTTATTTGTCTATATAGAATAGTTAGGTGTTCCAATATAGCTCTTTTAGGGAAGGGGCTGGGGGGAGGTTTTTGGCTACCGGCATTGTTGGTCATTTTCAGCTACAACTTCTTGGTCTATTTGTGCTTCTGTGCTATAGGCATGTTACACTCGCTGAAGTTGTACCAAAATTCAGAAAGTCATGGGAGTTACGTGAGTTATTCTCTCCTAGAGGGTGAATTAAAAGTTTGGATCCATTGTACTGTTAAGCTCTTAATGGATTTTCTAACCTTGCAATTGTTATCTAGAAATATATAATTATAACTCACTGAAAGTGAAGGGGTATGCAATTTTGCTCAAGGTATGGAAATTTATACTCCCTCAATCACAAAATATAAGTCGTTGTCTTAGCCTTTTGCACAAGAATTAAGAGTTGTGATAACTATGTACATTGGAAACTGAATACCATCCATGCCTTTAATAAATATGGAGACAGGTAGAGAGAAAGAGAAATACATAAAGAAAAAGAGAGGAGGATAGAATTGGAAATAGTATAATTAATACTCCTTGAAAGCTGCAAAACGGCTTGTATTACGGAACAACTCCCTCCCTCTAAAACGATTTAATATTTTGGAATGGAGGAAGTAGTATCTATAGGTAAATAGTACGAAACGTGCAAAAAGCATGCACTTCCGTGCAAAGGAACACAAAAAAAGATGGAAGGCCCATAAAAGTGCTGTTCTGCGAGAAGGTGTCTGGTCAGAAAAGTTTTCTTTACCTATAAATCTTTCAAAGGGAAAAAATTTCTTTACACAGGCAACTTATTCCCCGATGTTCTGCTAGTAGTTTGTGGTTAAAGTTGTGACCTAATGTGCTTCATTCATATTAGTTAAATTTTATTTTGTAAAGTTGTCGACTCCACATATAGTTGTTTACAATCAATTTTACTGTTTATGCAGAAGATACAGGTTGCTGCAGCAAGATTGCTGTCACTGTTGTTTGTTACTGAGGAAGCTCCAGAGTCTGCCAATGCTTTTCTTGACCTGGATGATAAGCAGGTTTTCAAACTTCTTAAAGCTTGCCTTTAGATTCCCATTTGTGTCAGAATCATAACTTGTTTGATGGTCGCTTCAATTCTAATTCAGCAAGTTCCTCTGGCAGATTTCTCAGTTTAGGACTTCTGTTTATCGTATTCTTTCTGAGCATTCGTTGTGGAATGAAGAACTCGTCATTGCTACTCTTAAGCTGCTTTCTTCAGCTGCTTCTTACCAGGTTTGTTGCATAGGGATCAAATAGATACATATTTTAGATTTTGAATAACATGATTCTAACATTCATCACTTTTATCTACTCTGCTGTTTTATTTACAATGGTTAATAAATACAATTGAGTATTATGGGAAAAAGTTATATCTTTACTATATTGATCACATCAATTTTATAGTACAAAAGATTAAAAAAATATCTACAAGTTCCTGGTAATAGTATCAAGTAATATCTATAATATCACTACTATACAGATTCTGAGATCCTAATAAATTTCCTCAATATGTGTTAACTAATACAATTCCCTCTAGATACTTGTTGCTTGAATTCACTATTGAAGGCTGCATGTGGCCTATTTTTTAGCAGTTGACATTTTTGGGTATACTATTGATCCAGGAGTGGTTGGTGGCTTCTTTGTCGCCCATTTCTGTACATATATTGTCTTATAGAAATGGGTTGCATATGCTTATCATTGAGGGAGAAGAATCTAGGTTCTTTGGTTCAACAAAAAATTAGTGTTTAATGTTTTCTTCCAGTGTTGTAAAAATCGGCCTAGTCGGCCGACTAGTCGCTAGTCATCACCTAACTGACTATTCGGGGTAAAAAATCGGTTGACCAACTTAATTGGTCGAAGTCGGTAAAAAATCGGTCAAAGTTGGTCAAAGTCAACCAAAATCGGTCAAATCGATTATTTTAGTATTTGAACTTGTTATTTCTTATTATGGTAATGAATTTAATTATTATGGATGGACTTTGTGTACTTTGATTTGACTAGTATTTGATAATTTTTTATGGAGTTTTGTTTGACTAGTATAATTATTAATATATAGGATAAGGGAATTTTAAAAAATCCCTTGTAATCTAGGTATGCCGACTAGTCGCCGATTACTTGCTCTTGCGACTTGCGACTTCTGCAACATTGTTTTCTTCTAGATTTACACCTCTGTTTAGCCAAATAATGGAGGACTCCCTTGAGCAACTCTGGGTCTGTTAGCACTATACCAAAAAGATCCACCTCGATTTCTTATCTTATGCCCGATCGGATCTGATTCGCTTGTGAACTTATTCTTGCAAAAAAGAAAAAAGTTTACTTAATTCTACATTACTTTGCAGTAAGTTGCTGTTTTACTTTTTCTTCATTTTACTAATGGTTTTCTTCTTGCAGCCTGCACTTCTTCTTCTTGTGATTACATTTCCTGAGGGTTCCGAACTTTCAACCAAAAAGCTTCCTTATAAAGCTGACATTAACTTGATGGGTTTGAAGGAAGCAGATATATTGGATGCATTTCTTCAGTTTGTCAGAAAATCTGATGACCTTATTAAAAGGTACGCCATACTTTAACTAAATTCCACAAAGAGTTAGAGTGGTGGTTTTCTTTGCTCTGGTGTGCAAAGATTCTGATTTGATGAATTAATACTCAGCAAACCCAATGTGCTGTGGAATGTGCTAAACTTCCTGAGGGCATTGTGGCAAGGAGCGCCTCAGTTTACCAATATCTTGCAGCAGCTGAGGAACTCAGAGAAGTTTTGGGGACATCTGTTTGACTCGGTTGTGCCCATCTCTGATATGCCTGAAAATCCATCTGAAAGCCTGTCAGAACAGGAGCTTCAGAACTTAGCATACAGATATTACTGTCAATCTGATGTATTAGAAATAATTGCATATGAGTTGTTCCTCCAGAAAAAGTTCGTACATGCGGAATCAATTCTGAAAGAAACTTCTGATTCATCAACGGATATCGTAGATAAGCGAGATGGTTCCAAGTCAGGAATAGACGGGAGTAGACAGGGCCTAATGGATTTTCTTTCAACCTCCTTTAACAACTCATTGGGCAAGCTGATCAAATCATATGCCTCGTGCAGATATGACAAAAGAGTGCACTTGCGCGCAAAGGTGAGAAAGTTATCTTGTGAATTCAATTCCCCCCCCTTCTCCTTGTCATTCCATGATACAGTTTAATGGGATTCGTTGTCAAGGGAATTTAGTAAATCAGCAGTTCCTGCAGAATGGTTGTGAATTTGATAAATGAATTTCCTCATTGCTACAGGGTTGTTTTGTCTATCTATCTATTTTGCTTAACATAGGATCATGTTTAGAAACTTTATTCTTGATGGTAAGTTCACAATATTGAGAATCTGAAGTTTGTGGGCTAGGAGCCTAGGATGCCTGTGCATGTGAGGAAATTGTCTATGATTCATATACAATTGGTAATAATGTTTGATTTTATTTCATATCAGCAAATAGATCCTAATTGGGTAGATCTTATCTTTTAGAACTTTTCCATGATGGACTGAATATGTATAGAACTAGCTATTACTCCCTCCGTTTTATATTAGAAGTCCTAGGGATTAAGGGGGGGACAAGTGGCGCTTTTACTATTATACCCTTAAACAATTTAA
Organism: Vinca minor; assembly: GCA_026122235.1. Lineage (NCBI taxonomy): Eukaryota > Viridiplantae > Streptophyta > Magnoliopsida > Gentianales > Apocynaceae > Vinca > Vinca minor. The sequence continues at coordinate 2,301,974 of JAOCZM010000291.1, forward strand.
CTTATCTCCATCAAGTCTCAACCACCAACCCATCCCTCTCTCTCTATTCTGTAATTTTAGAAAGAACATCCTTAAAAGTTGGAAAGGACATATTTTAGGAAGAGATGGAGAGGGTAAAAATACTTCTATTATGAAATGGAGGGAGTATGTGATTTCTTCTTGGTCTTGTAATAGTTGCATGGTACAATTAGTTTCGTCATTCTCTTCTCCCTCATTCATGTTAATCCAGTTTCATGTTTTCTGATGGATATTACAGGTTGCTACCAGTTTGTTTTCTGTGCGTGCAATGGGGAAACTAATGAGTGGAGAAATGGGAAGTTTGTCTATGTTTCTTGTTCAGAAAATTCTTACATTGTCAGATAAGGTCGTATTCCATCTCTTTCATTTCATATGGGTTTTTCCACATGCAGAAGTTTCTGCATTTAAGAAAGCATTACGTAAACAAATTTTGAAGTCTTGTGCATCAGGATTTAGGGATGAATAGTGCATTTATCTTTGTTTCATTTTTCTGAATAAGTCACTTTTCTAATCTAATTTTTTGTGACTCACAGTTGAGAAACTTGCCAGCCTTTTCTGAGTTGTTAACTCGATATACACAGCGTAATTACAGGTAAGCGCCCGTGACTGATTATATTTCCAGTGGGATTTTGTTTGTTGAAACTCTTCCTAGACATTTACTTCAGTCCCCCCCCCCCCACCCACCCCCCCGCGCTCAAATAGAGAAGAAATTTTTTTTGGGGGGGTGGGGGGTGTTTGCATTTTTAACCTCTCTATAAGACAGTGTTGCAGAAATCGCTAGTCGCTAGTCGGTCGGTAGATAGGGGACTAGCGACTAGTTGGGGACTAATCGGCGACCCTAAATTACAATGTATTTTTTAAAATTATGTTATCAAATATAATATATTTGTCAAACAAAATTTCAGAATAAATTAACAATCAAATGCTAGTCAAATAAAAATACATAATCCATCCATAATAATTAAATTCAACATCAAATACTAAACATAAGTTGCACTTATTGGTTGTTGGTGATGGCTCTGAATTTTCTGAACAAAAAAGGATGGAACACCGCAAAAAACAAGAAAGGCCTATGTCGGAGAACCGTCTCATTTTCTCATGTTTGTATATTATCATAATATTAGAAGTTCAATATTAAATGCATTGCAAAATGGCAAACTATTTTTCTTCCAAAAGTAGCTTATCAAAATTAAATTAAAAAAACGAAAGAGAAGTCAAGATTGGGCAAAAAATCGATTTTTTTAAAAAAGTCAACCGATTTTGACCGATTAATCCGACTTTTGACCGACTAGCCCGACTTTTGACCGACTAGTCCGGTTTTTTTCCGATTTTTTGCCGATTTTTTTCAAATCCGATTTTTTTACCCGATTTTTGAATTTTCTAGTCGTTTGGAGGCCGACTACCGATTAGTCCCCGACTAGTCGGCCGACTAGGCCGACTTTTACAACACTGCTATAAGATCTGATTCTTGCGACATTTTTCATTTATTTTTTGCAGTAATAGTACATATTGGTATTGAACACCAAAATAACTTACTGTAGTATCTAAAGTATACTGTGGTGAAGTTTTCATTTTTGCCTTTGTTTTCTCTTTTTTCTTGTGTGATTATTATTTTTCTTCAAATTGTCGTGTGTCTACAACTCTGAAACTGAAAATTCTATATGTTGCATCTACTTAAAGTGTGGGAATAATGGATATCTTAGTCAGCATCAACTATGAGATAAATAGTGTCTTTTTTTTCTTCTACTTTGTTGATGCAAACAATACTACATTCATTTGAAAAAATATCCATCTGTTATATAGTCAGTAGGTTCAGAAAGATTGAGAGAAAGCACTCTCCTGCAAAAAAGGTCGAGAGAAAATGAATGAGTTGGCTAGGTAGGACACATGCATAGACGATGTCTGAAATTTGAACATGAGGAGCAAAGTATCATAATTTATTCTTCTTGTTGATTCTAGATGGTTGGTATGGATAAGGCTTTTGTTGAGTCATTGTGATATATGTTATTCCTGTTTCATTTCCTTAATGGTTCTAATTATCTCATCTAGAAGAAAAAAAATTCGCACATTTTAGAAAAGATTTTTTTCTTGGATTCTAACTGTTGGTTTGCATATAATTTCTTTTATGTTTTTCAGTCAAGGAAAAGAACTCCAATATTTAATACTCAGTGATCTATTCTATCATCTTCAAGGAGAGTTTGAAGGCCGACAAATTGATGACAGGTCATTCAAAGAGCTCTTGCAGTATCTGCTGGAGTCAAATTTTCTGTCAGCATATCAATGCAAGTTTATTGATGACCTTCAAGCACATGCAAAAGATGTTCCCTTATATGATTTGTGCCGTTTAAAATCTGATCAGGCGTTAGAGCTATGGGATCTTTCTGAGTGGAAAGAATCCAAATCCGTTGCAGAGAAAATGTTGCATTGCTTAGAGGATGCAAATGGGAAGCTTTTGTTCACAAGTTCCAAGCTTTCTGCACTAAAAGCATTGGTAGCGATGCTATCCTTGTACATGGACAATGTAAGTTTCTGAATTTGCTGTCATCGTTGCCCTTGTTTTTGGTTCAGACTGCAGACTATTGCATAGTAAACAATAGGAGAAGATTTTTAAGTTTTATTTGTTCCCTTTTCGTTTGTATTAAGATTAGAGCTGCTATATGTTTCACATATCCTAAATCCTAATTAGTTGTTCTGCAATAAAAGTACTCTACTTGATATTGAAAATATCAGTTTGGCTAAAACGGACTAGACCTCTCAAACATTTTCAGCACTTCTGTTCAGCTACCTGTTGTATACTTTAGCATGGTGATTCGCAATGAGGGCTGCAAGCCAAATGTAAGAAAATTCCCTGAGAATTCCATGTATATTAGACAACTTTGCTAGATCTTTTCTTATTACAAATTTTATTTACAGAAGTCATATTTAACTCTTAAAATCAGAATTTCCAGATTACACTTCTGTGAAGATTGTGTCCTGTCTATTTATATATGACTCGAGGTTTAGTTGATAATGTTCATTGGCAATTAATGCACTACTTTACCCACCTTGTAGTTAACTATGAATGGAGAAGCACTTGGTGGAAAGATGCCCGAGCAACTGATCTCATCCATAGACCATGTATGTCAGTGTCTACATTCCACAACAGAAACATTGGGTCCAGGTCTTGATGCCAGTGAAGATGTACTTGATGTTATTGCAACTCAAGTCGAACTGCTGCTACATCTGATCAAATCCATGGGCGAAGATTTATCTATTCGTACATGCGTACTTGTCTTAAAAACTTCTGGGCAATGTCTAAAAATGTTGAGTGCCTTTAGGCCATTGGGTGATGGTGTTAAGGGAACAATGAAGCTTCTATTAATGTTAATTCTCGTTTCAGTCAGGCTGCACTTCAAGGAAGCACATTCAGATGTTGCGACTGCAATTGGATCTATTCAAGAATCTGCCGAGGTATCTAATGTGAGTTTGGGATTATTGCCCGGCCTTTGTCATTGTATTCAGTTTGCAGATCATTGTGCGCTCTCTCTTACTACTATTGATGTTATTCTGAGACGTTACTCAACACCTGCTACATGGTTTCCCATCATTCAAAAACATCTGCAGTTAAATTATGCTGTTCAGAGACTCCAGGAAAATAATTCTGCTATCACTACAGTTGTACTAGAGTTCCTTCTGACCCTTAGTCGGGTAAGAGAAGGAGCAAAAATGCTTGTTGATGCAGGTTTCTTTGAATCCGTAAGACGGGTTTTAGATGAGTTATCTGATGACGGTCCTTGCTCAGTTATTCAAACTGAGACGAGTCTCTCAAATCCACTCTACAAAATTGAAAAGCCTAAGCATATTTGGGGACTTAGCTTGGCTGTTGTCACGTCAGTTATTCAATCTTTGGGAGACAGTTCTCTGGATTCTGGTGTTGTTGATTATGTGATGACTCACTTATTAGTGGAGAAAGCTTATCTACTTTCTTATTATCTTAGCGCACCTGATTTTCCTTCTGATGATCATGACAAGAAAAGAGCCCGCTCGCTAAAAAGACGCACTACTTTAAGCACTCTTAAGGAAACCGAACAGACACTTCTCCTGATCTGTGTTCTAGCAAGATATCGAAATTCATGGAATAAGAGAATGAAAGAGATGGATTCACAGTTAAGGGAGAAAAGTATTCATTTATTAGCATTCATTAGCCGAGGAATTCAGCGTCGTGGAGAATTACCTGGAAGAACTGCTCCCCTCTTGTGTCATCCCGTCCAAAAGGAAGAGTTTGAGTGGTATAAGAAACCATCATTTATTAATAGCAGAAACGGTTGGTTTGTTCTTGCTTCGCTTGGCTGTGGGTTAGATCCGAAGTTTTCATCTTTGTCATCTCGGTCAACTGCTCTTATTGTCAAAGATCAATCAAATGACCATGTTGCTTCACAAACACATTTTTCAGACGTCACTGCAATTCAGATGTATAGGATTGCATTTCTTCTTGTGAAATTTTTATGCATACAGGCGGAGGGTTCTGCTAAAAGGGCAGAAGAGTTGGGTTTTGTGGACCTCGCACATTTTCCAGAGCTGCCAATGCCCGACATCTTGCATGGTTTGCAGGTAAATCGCTTCTCTACCTTTCTTCTAACCGTAAATGCTTCTTGAAATGGCAAATTTAAGTTTTCTTTACGTATTGGTCTTTTCCTAATACTCTAGATCAACTTAGATTCATAAATGAACATAAACTCGGAGATTAAATGAACACCTTGAAGGAACATTTTTGTGTTTCAAATGAGAGTTTAGTCTGTGTTATGAATGTATTCACTTTAGTTGCCTGTCTTGGAATGGTAGGATCAAGGGATTGTTATTGTCAGTGAATTGTGTGAAGCCTACAAGTTGAAGCAGCTTACACCTGAAATACAGGACATCTGTCTCTTGCTCTTGCAAATAACACTAATGGCTTTGTACCTGGAATTCTGTGTAATACAAATTTGTGGAATGCGACCTGTGCTAGGACGCGCTGAGGATTTCTTAAAAGAATTGAGGTTATTAGTACAAGGTAATGATCCTTTTTCACCCTGCTTATTCTGTTGACTATGTATAATCTCGTGGTAATGGCTTTTGGTGAAATATTTTTGATATTGTTTCCTACCTTAATTTCAGCAACAGAGAAACACGTGTTTCTGAAAGAGGCGATGAATTCCTTGAAGCAAGTTGTATCATTTGTATATCCAGAGTCACTGCAGGCTAATGCCTGGACTTGACATTCATTCTTGGGGTGGCGGAGTTATTGTATCATTGAGATGAAGTCTCGCCCTCGTTTTTGGGACTTGAAGATCTAACTGTATCGATATAGTTTATGGGCTCTCTAACCTGTTGTATGATGTCAGTCTAAATGTGTTGTAACGCTATGATGATGTAGTTAAAGATGCATTTCTTTTGGTTTTTCACAACTCTGAAATAATGTTGCTTCCATGCTTTTTAATTTTCACTGATATTATGAGTTTTCTGCCATCTCCCTTCAAATCCCCCATCCGTTGTCCGTTTGCGATTATTATGTGTGGGTGATTCTTGCTTGGTGTAATTAAACGTTATTGGCATTGGAATGTGCTTGGCGGGAAAGAAAAGAAAGCCATATGCCTTTACTAGCTCGTGCATAACCATCAATTTAAATCTTGCCTACTTAAGATACCCCTAACATGAATGGAGGAGTCTCGCCTTCACTGAACTTACCCTATTAATTGTTGTCGGATGTACCAATTTTGAACAATATTTATTTAATTTTTAATACAAAATTTTCACTTGAACTTTAATTATTCTCTTATAGATAATTCAATTTGTTTTTAGTATTTTTTTTTTAACCCGTTTGATGTCACCAATATCCACACTTGGGTGACTAATCGGAGTTTGGTTTACGGTTACTCGGTAATGTGATTGTTAACCACGAAGGTTGAAAATCTAATAAAAAAATTTGAACAGTCGTAAATGCTAAAACACTTGACAACTCCGATCAATTGCTCAAAGTTCGAAATTATTTGTTTTCCGTCTACAAAACACATATTCTTAAACAAAAATCAATCAAAATTACACCCAGAAGTCCAAATTTCAATCTAACCCTTTTATAATTTCCCTTTTTTTCCTATAAAAAGAAGAAGAAAAGAAGAGAGAAGAATTAGAAAGTAGTGGTTATATAAATCCGGAAGGAAATTGGAGAAAAACAAAATCAACAAGAAATCTAGTCCGTCAGATCAAATCGAGACGTCTCCTCCTTTTCAGGTTATATATACTCTCTCTCTTTGCTTGCAACGGACGCAGAAAACCTATCTTCAGTTTTCAGCAGCAAAAGCAATTGTAAGCCAAAAGAGAAACAACCATGGCGGCAACTGAAAGCGCGTGGTCTAAACCAGGCGCGTGTTCTCTTGATTCCGAAGAAAGCCAAGCCTCCGAGCTTCTCCACCAACAACAGAAAAAAGAGCCGGCGGCAGACTTCCCGTCCTTGTCCACCGCCGCCGCGACCAAAACCAAGAAGAAATCCAAGGGCCAAACCCTATCTCTTCAGGAGTTCTCCACTTTCGGCTCCGTTAAGAAGCAGACGACTTCTTATCAGGCTCCGTCGGCCAGTAAAGGGCTAACTACCGAGGAACTCATGGCCCTACCAACTGGGCCCAGAGAAAGGTCTGCGGAAGAGCTGGATCGGTCCAAGGGTTTCAGATCCTATGGGACGTCGTCGTTTGATAGGCCGGGTAGGGGCGGCTCCGATGAGCCGCGGAGGCAGAGGGATTCGAATAGGGATTTGTTGGCTCCTTCTAGGGCTGATGAGACTGATGATTGGGGTGCGGCGAAGAAAACGACGGTTGGGAATGGGTTTGAGAGGAAGGAGAGGGATAGAGATAGGGGAGAGGGAGGAGGTTTTTTCTCCGATTCGCGGGCGGATGAAGTGGATAATTGGGCTTCGAAAAAAACTTTTGTTCCGACGGAAAGTAGGAGGCCTGAGAGGAGAGTAGGCTTTGAATCGAACGGAGGAGCTGATACGGATACTTGGACTAAGAGAAAGGAAGAGGAAGGAAGTAAGTTTGGGGCTTTTGATAGTTTGAGGGAAAGAAGAGGAGTGGGGTTTGATTCGTCGAATGATCCTGGGGCTGGTTCTGAGAGCTGGGGAAGGAAAAGAGAGGAAGTGAGCGGGGGCGGGAGGCCGAGGTTGAATTTGCAACCTAGGACATTACCTGTTGGTGATAAACAACAGGAGGATAATGGTGATGAGGTTAAGCCCAAGGGGTCGAACCCATTTGGGGATGCGAGGCCCAGAGATGAGGTTTTGAAGGAGAAAGAGCAGGACCCTAAGGAAATTGAAGAAAATCTCGAGTCTTTTAAGGTTAAAGCGGCAGCTAAGCCGAAGGGGTCGAATCCGTTTGGGGATGCGAGACCTAGAGAGGAGGTTTTAAAGGAGAAAGGGCAGGACCCGAAGGAGATTGAAGAAAAGCTTGACTTTTTTAAGGTTAAAGAGGCTACTGGGTCGGATGTTTCTCCTGCGCCTGGGAGGAAAAGTTTCGGGAGTGGGAATTGGAGGGGAGGCTTGCCACAAGAAGATAAGAGGGCTTGGAGGAAGCCAGAGTCTGTGGACGCTAGTCCTCCAAGGTTAGTGAACACATGTTACTATTTTACTTTAGCAATTGCGAATTTTGTATGTGATCATGTTGTAATTCAACTGTTTCTATTCAAAATTTGCAACTTTGGGGTGTAAGTTTAAGTGATGGAGCTGTGCACTTCTTATTTATGAGCTTAAATAACTGAATTTGCTAATGTAGAAGGGATGTTGTGATAGTAGATTATTGAAGTTAAACAATGTTAGTTGAAATTTGAATACAAGGGCGAAGCTAGAAGCTTTGTACTTTTTATTGGGGTGAAAAGAAAATTTTACATAATCCTCGGAAGCGGGAGGAGTAGCTTTGTTATTAATCCTTCTAAAATTTTCAAATTTTTTATGGTAAAAAAAGCAGTTTTCAAAAGCGCCACCACCCTGTCCTCCTCTCCCCCTCCCCCTCTCCCTCAAAAGCTCCGTCCTTGGTTGAATAGGACACCTCTGAAATAGCAGCCTTCGCCTTCATTTTCTCAGTTTCTAGTGATCTTGGTGCAGGATTATTATATCCAATGATCCTTACGTGTGGTTTAGTAATAAGGTACCGTGGCAGCCACTGGAGTGTGAGAGAACCTGCCCTTTCATAATCAAGCTTAGTTGGACTCAGGGACAAAGCCATGAAATTTTTTTGTTGGGGGGCGAAACCTGTAAAGAATTCCAAAATTCTTGGGGGGCGATAAAAAAGGCAAAAAAAAAAATTCTTGGGGGGGTGAAATTGACAAAATTTCTCAAAATACACATAAAATTTTCGATAAATAGTAGTATTTTTAAAAATCTTGGGCCTGGTTGGACTCTAGCAGAAACCCTGAGTTGCTTCAATGCAGTTTATAAATAAAGTTTGTTGGCCAGATGGGACTTTTTGTTTTTATTTTTGGGCCTTATAAGACTTCCAAGTATTTGAAAAAGCTAAAGAAGATGCTCTTGCATTGTATTGGCTTCCGCTGGATTTTAGATTATTTAGCTGCTGGTGCATATCATTGGACATTATTTCTCATCTTAGGCTACCTTTCCAAGTAAAAGTGTATATATATCTTCTATGCAATTCTAAAAAGTGTGTTGCTTCCGGCTAGCCTTTCCTTTCTGGATATTGCCAATGCTGCCTCCTCTTTCTTGCCTGTTTCTTCTTTCTTTGAGCAAGAATACATGTTCTCCTGTTAAATATAGCGCCACATTCTGATGTTTCTTAGACTTCCTTTTCATTTAGTTCATCTTGCTTCTTTTTTGTGGCTTCCTGTTTTTATATCGACTGTTGTTTACATTTCTTAGCAGTTCTCTCGTTTTATGCGGCTTTATTACGGAATGCACTAGAAGGACCTTTTGTCAACGATATATTTTATTGATTTAAATAGGCGTAACTTCTTATGGTTGCTCGAATGTGATTCATGGGAGCTGTAAATCTTGGTATTTGTAATGCCATATTCATCGCATGAATCTGGCCGTTCCCTAAATTTATTGCCTTAGCTCCCCCATTGGCCTCTATGCCCTCTGTCATTTGTCAACTTTTCAGCTTGGTCTCTCCAACAATCAGGCTTTTGTTTTTCTTAACCCTGTTCTTGTATTCTGCTCCTTTTCCTTTTTGTTTTGTTGCCCCTTGGTAAATCACACATCATTACTTTTAACTCTATATATACACAGTAGATATGAACAGTGTTGTCAAGGCGTTGAGGCGCACCAAGGCGCAAAGGGGGCTTAGTGCCTTGAGGCGCAAGGCGCAAAAAAGGCGCATGCCTTAGTAAAAAAGGCGCACCTTGAATAAATATTATTATATATTAGGAGCATGCAATTTTAGGCAAAACATAATAATAATAATAATAATAATAATAATAAATAATCATAATAATGAAGTTCTTTAAAAAAAGATAGTCAAATAGAGTAATAAAAAAAAAGCATCCATAATCTACAATATATGAAAAAACAATTTAAACTATTTGTTTTATTAAAAGGAGAAAATAGAAGAAGGTATATATTAAAAAATTTGCTTTGTATCTTAAAAAAAAAAAGCAACAACACTTTTGTTTCAGTATGTAGAATTGTTTGTTGCAGGATGGCTTGTTCCCCTAATATATAATAAGGTATACATCATTATATTATTTATATAATATATTAGTCTCACTATTTGTTTCAGTATCACAACACTTTTCTTCTCTTAAAAAAAAAAAAAACCAGTGAATCAGATGTAGGTTTCTCAAAATTTCTCTTCAACAAAAAATCAGAAAACATTCTCAAAGTTTCTTTTAAAAAAAAAATTCAGAAAAAGAAGGGAAGAAGAAGAAGAGAAAGATGTTAAAAAAAAAAATTAGAACTTACCTTGAAGAGCGGGTGATGAAAGACTTTGAGTTTCTTGAAAGAAGAGACTGAAAGAGACGTTTAGCTCTTTTAAAACTCTTCACCTTATTATTATTTTTTTAACCCTGTAATTAGCCCCTATTTAACTCTTGCAAACTCTTTAAAACTCTTGCTTCTTTTTTTTAAAAACACCTCAGCAGCGCCTTGAATCTCGCCTTGCGCCTTGATCCGCGCCTTGCGCCTCTCGCTTTTCCAGAAAGGCGCGCGCCTCACGAATTCCAGGCGCACCTCAAATTTTAAGGCGCTTTGAGCCTCGCCTTTGCGCCTCTCGCCTCAGGCGCGCCTCAGGCGCGCGCCTTAACAACACTGGATATGAAGATGGGAAAGGGATGTTGAGTGTGTTGGGAATTTATCTTCTTTTTTGTGTGATGCATATATACCTTGTATCTTGACGTGCTTTAATATCTGCTTCCGATTATGGTGCCTGTTTGTAAAGCATTATTCTTGTGAGGCCAGTGATGCTGGTGAGCTCTTCATCCTAGTTTTCCTTTTTTCTTCGATATGTTGCAGTGATGACAAAACTGAAGAAGAGCCTGTGGAGAACGCTGTAGATAAAGACCCACAATTGTGATGCTGAGTTTTGATAGAAACATTGAAGCAGATCGCGTTGAGAAGTTTTGAATTGCTGGGGACTAGAGAGGGATACTTGTTTTTGTATTCTATATTTATTTTCTTGGGCCGTTTGTTACGAGGCACATAATTGAAGCAGTTTTGATAGAGTCGAATAGGTTATTTATTTTTAATTTTTTGAGGAGGATCAATAGTGGTTTTCCCACTTTTCCTCCGATATAACTCAAACTTCCGACATATCTATGTGAACCTTTATGTATTCAAGTTCTCAAGTTCATTTAGTATTCCTCGAGGCATCACCGATGATTGCATGTAGTAACTATGTATGGTAGAGGTAACGGATTTAATCAACACAATAATTGAAGTTCGATACATAATTTTCATTTTCCACCCACTATTGAAGTTCGATATTTAACGAAAATTTTCCACCCGCCAAGCTTTTTTCGGACTTTGTCTACGACCCCACCAAAAGTTTTCTTAGCAACTCTTGTATGCAAGACGGGAACCCCAAATACTTTCCTATATAAGTCCTTAAAGGAATGCCACATCTACTTATTGACATTAGGTAAAGAAGTGTTCAGCAATGTCTTGTGACATGGAGAAGATTACTCTCGACTATTACTATCTCTAGATTTTGGCGTCGCGCTCCTATGCTGGACTCGAAAATTTCAGATGCAGTGCAGCCACGATCCCGACTAGTTGGATTTTATACTTTTTTATTCAACGACTGTATCAAAATAGGGGTATTTTAGGGATAAACTTTGCGTGTTACTTTTTGTTCCCGAGGAGAGAGAAAAGTTGTGGCTGAAAAAAAACACATGTTCTTCGTTAGAGAACACATGTTCTTGCCGCACGAGAACATGTGTTCTCTAACGAAGAACATGTGTTCTCGTGCGGCAAGAACATGTGTTCTCTAACGAAGAACATGTGTTTTTGTTCAGCCGCAACTTTTCTCTCTCCTCCTCGGGAACCCAATCGATGTGACGGTTGCGTGTTACTTTTTGTTCCCGAGGAGGAGAGAAAAGTTGCGGCTGAACAAAAACACATGTTCTTCTTTAGAGAACACATGTTTTTGTTCTCTAACCAAAAACATGTGTTCTCTAAAGAAGAACATGTGTTTTTGTTCAGCCGCAATTTTTCTCTCTCCTCCGCGGTAACCCAATCATTTATTTATAAAATTACATATGTACCCTTTCATTATATAACATTTTTTTTTTATTGTCAGCCGCAACTTTTTCACTCCAGATTTGGACCGTTCAAAATTCCATCCGACGGCTAGGATGGTTCCGCAGGTGCGGAACTTTGGACGTTCCACACAGAAGCCGGACTGAGATTTTGGTTGCACATACAAAATCGTGATGAATAAATATTTTTTACATGTACAAACAAAACACTTATTTTGCAATCTTAACTCAGATCCTCCTTAAAGATCTCGGAGATGAATGATGATTAAGGTCTCGGAGATGAACTAGAGAAGAAAGTTTGTCCTTTCAATTATCACCAGACTTTTCGGAAAATAATGAATGCTATTCACTACCGATTAACGTCTATCTGACACTACTGGAACTGCTTTCACATTTTCTTCGAAAATTTCAGACAAATACTGGTAAATACTGCCCCACGTCTGCTTGTTTTCGGGAGAGCCCCCAGCTAAAAAAATCGTCTATCCCCAACTGGTGTCTCGTGTCTGTCATAAACAATCACTCACAATTCGCTACGTTGTGTGAAATTGGAAGGAGACCTAACGTGTCAAATTGTGATTGGCCAAGACAGACATGATAATATCAGTTGAGGTTTTATGATTTTTGTCTGTAATTCTCTATCTGGTAAAGAACAAACATTTTAATCTTAATTAACTAGTGAATTCTTGGTAGGATCAAACCATTCGTATTTCTTTTACACTTTCCTTAACAATTGAGTATTACTCCTTCAATTTCTTAATATAAGTAGTTTATAACATGTAGTGAAAAATAAAAAAATAAAAAATACGATATTTTTGTAAATAAGATATCGAGATTACTCTCTTAAATAGTATTAGTGGTATGCAAGTCATATTTAAAAGAGTAATATTGATATTTTGACTAACAAAATACTTTGCTTTTTACTTCTTTAATTTTTCGTTACATGTCCTAAACGACTTATATTATGAAATAGTGGCAGTATTTCCATGTCTTTATTCTCCTCGCTGGTGGTTGTTGGGGGCAGTGGAAGTGTGGGCGGCAAAGTGTTCAGACCCCTTTAGTCTATATTAGAACCCCCTTCTGGTATGGGCAGTCCATGAAAGGTGAATATGTTTAAAGATTTAAGGACCAGACAAGTATTCAAGGGACAGAGTTAGATCCTGCTACTTCGTTCCCTTGTACTAAATTAAAGTAGTATTAAGTATCGTTCAATGGATTGAGATTTGATCTTTTGTGCGCACTAGTGTACATTGTACAGGTACTTACGAGTTATGAGAACCTTTGATCCACTAATACATATTGTATTCACGATATATGTTCTTCCGTTAAGAGTATCCGCAGTAAAATTATCTAGGATGATTACTCTATTAACTGGGCGCAATCACTAGGTAATCCATCATTGTGGGCACGCTGTTTCGCTTGGGGAGTAGTTCAAGTAGGGATACACCCCAAGCTACTTTCAAATGTGCCTTCTTTATTTTTTATCGGTCTTTAATGTCACAATATTAAATGCTAAAAAAGAAAGGTACATAGAGAAGGTGCTAGCAATGAAGTATACGAGAAATTTTGTTTGGGCATTTTGAATCCCCAAATAGTCTTTTAAGCAGCCTGAGAATGTTACCATTGTAGATGCTCTAAGATTTTATAAATAGTAGGTGAACATTCACGATGGAATGCTATAAAAAGAATTTTTTTAAAAAAAAAGTAGTGTGAATTAAAAGAATTTTGCTTTGACTAATACAACTCTAAGCATTTATTCCACCTTAACAAAGGTGGCAAAAGTGATGTTTAAAAATGGAAAATTTAAATAATTACTTTCTTTTTCTTCCATACAGATGGATAGTACGTCCTTCCTACCTATTTCATCTTCCTTAAATGAACCTGTACCATTTTCTCACCCCGTTTCAAATTATCTGTCCACTTTTAAAATAAAGGGTACATTAATGATAATGGATTTTTCAATTCTACCTCTTAAATTGAATGTTGGAGAAACAAGAATAGAGAGAAAAGAAGATATAATTAGATTGGGAATAAAATTAAATAGGATCATGTTTGATACTACCTCCATTCCTAAATATAAGATTTTGATTGCATGTTGCGAAAATTAAAATGCTTTTGTAATTAAAATACCAATAATACTCTCTTAAATATGACTCGTATATATACCACTAATTCTATTTAAGAGGGTAATATTGATATTTTAATTAACAAAATATATTATTTTTTGTTTTCTTAATTTTCGCAATATGGTAATGAAAATCTTATATTTAAGAATGGAGGGAGTATTTTACAATATGTTACTAATAGAATTTGATTAAACATTAATTCCTCCTACACATAAGACGATACCTATGCCCACAGGACCCCCACCTCCCGATCCGACAGAAATTATGGAGGATGTAAATCAGGTTCCATTGGTGGGAGACCTTGTCTTAGCCCACCGCAAAAAGTCACCCCCACATTGGAAGGTTGAAACTTACACGCTGCGACTGCAAGATTTCAATCTGCACCCACAACACGAAGTGGAGAGATAATTTGTACCAGATTAAAAATGAAATGCGAAAGTAATTGCTTCTCAGGCAATTTATGGAGACAGTTGAGTGTTGAGATCTCTCCTTATTAAATTCCTCTGAAACATATTTATAGTTCCCCATTTCCTTCACTTTCTTACCACAGGAAAAATAAAAACCCATTATTATATTCTTCTCTGATTCTTGAGGCTTCATGGATTGGTCTTACAAGCTCTGTATTGCAGCTTTTATCATTGTTTCTGCTGCCATTTCTGGGATCAATGGAGATGTTATGGTTACTGGCACCGTTTTCTGTGACCAATGCAAAGATGGCCAAATCTCCCTTTTTGATTATCCCCTTTCCGGTACTAAATCACTTCTCTCTACTTCTTTATTTTCTTCACTCAATCAGCATATCTTCTTGATTTAATGATCCCTCAAGAATGTTCCATGTTTTCTTTGTTTACTGTGTACTAGTCTAATAATTTATGTAAAAAAATCTGGGTTCTAGGTGAAATAATTTTGACGATCAGATGGTTGAAATTTGTTATCGATTTTGTCCGTACATAAAATATTATTAACATAAATTTATTATGAAATATTATTTAAATAGTTTTTCAGGATTTTTCGACCAGTGCTACGGTACTCGTGTTTATGAATTTTTAGACCCCTTTTCATTCGAGTCAAAATTTCGATCTTGACAACTTTTCAATTTTGTACATACTATCTTACTTGGAAGAAGGTCTTATACAGAGCTAAATTTACTGTTTTTGCAGGAGTAAAAGTCACAATGTCATGCCTTGGAGGTGATGGAACAACCATCACACTGGGAGAGGAAACAACAGATTGGATAGGACATTATGCAATGAAATTCCAGGGCACTCCAGATTTAACTTCTTGTTCCGTCCAGGTTTCTGGCGGAGGAGGCTGCGGAGCTACGGCTGGTCCGGCCAAATCACTTAGATTAATGTTCCAGATGTTTGGCATGGAAATGTACACTGTCGATCCCTTGATTTCTCAACCCGCACAACCAATTCCCATGTGTCCTAGCTCGGTAAAACCTCCTCCGGTGCCCACACCTGTAATTACCGGTAAAGCTCCTCCACCACCGTCCTCATGGTCATGGCCTCCATTGCCCCGATCACCTCCATCTACCCCTGGTGCCCACACCTGTAATTACCGGTAAAGCTCCTCCACCACCGTCCTCATGGTCATGGCCTCCATTGCCCCGATCACCTCCATCTACCCCGGTGCCGTTCATGGAAGCTTCTGCTTGTCCACACCAGTAAGTAATACTCCCTTCCGTTTCCCTCCCAAATTATGTGAACAAATTTCTTTTTTTATTTTTTTTTAAATTAACTGTCTACTTTTTAAATAGAACGATCAAGTTTTCATTCTTATCCTTTAAATTGAATGTTGGAGAGAGAAAAAAGATATAATTAAATAGGGTTATGTTTTACATTTTAACATATTTCAATATATAATTTGATGAACTCTTTAACTCCCGTATAAATCACAAAGTGAACAGATAATTTGGGACGAAGAGAGTACTAGCAGCTAGTGTTCCTCTGTTTTGGTTCTTGAATTAAATACTAGCAACTCTCATGAGACAAAATGTACTAAATGTACTAATTGAAATTATTTTCTCTATTTCTTAATATAAATCGTTTATGACATACATTGAAAATTAAGGAAACAAAAAATAAGATATTTTTTTAATCAAAATATTAATATTATTCTCTTAAATAAAATTAGTTGTATACAAGTCGTATTTAAAAAAGTAATATTAATATTTTGACTAACAAATTACCTTGCTTTTTATTTTATTAATTTTCGTTACATGTTTTAAACGACTTATATTAACGAGTAAAGGTAATATTCATGTTAGGTAAACCCTTTATTCAAAATTATTTGTTACATTTGGTTTTCACCATTGAAATTAATTTAATCTTAAGAAAAAAAATTAAAATGAACTTAATTAATTACCGAAAAAATACTATTAGTAATAGTTGCATATGTGGTTAGAAATAAGATTGAAAAAATTAATATAATGTGACAAATATTTTGGAAGATAGACAATTTTGAAAATGTAGCAAATGTAGTTGAATGTAGGCAATATTACTTTTGAAGACTAAGCAGTCCGGTTCCTATGCGGAACAGATTTTTTTCCGTACGTGCGGAACAATATCAACCGTCGGATGAGATTTTTAACGGTCTAGATCTGGAGAGAGAAAAGTTGCGGCTGGACTCAAAAAATTAAAAACAAAAAAAATTCTCTCTCCAGATCTAGACCGTTAAAAAATATCATCCGACGGCTGATATCGTGTCTCGCAGTGAGGAACAAAAAGCTGTTCCGCATAGGAGCCGGGACGAAGACTAATGGCCGGGCTAGCAACACTCGTGCGACAAAATATACTATCAGAAATATTACTCAAATGTTTCTAGTTGGAAACTTGTTAGGCTTTTTAACCTCACAGGGGATCCAAGAAGGGCAAATTTATTAAACCCCACGTAGGAGGCGAATATCGAACCCTCGACCTCTCGGTCTTTGGGCTCTATTACATTCGCTGGATTATTTGTAATCACTAATCAGAGACCGAACTAAGGGATGAAGTAGCGGCTGCACGCCAAAATTTTAGAATTGCTGTTCTTTTTTTCTTTTACAACTGTCAAAACTATATATTTAAAGTATAGTTGCATAGTGTTCTGTCTTCAAAATCATTTAATTTTTACGACATAACACAACATCATCCAATTATCCTCAATTTAAAGTTTCTGATTCGTTCTATGGTGATAATTGCATACTTACAATATAGACGTGATGAATTACGTAATGCAGGAAATGGACAATGCCGGAATACCAATGTTACTGGAAAGTAGTGACACCAGACACCAAGGTTGCGCTAGCTTTCGGGCTAATCGCGGTGAGGAGATACGGAACAGACCTAACCTTAGGAAAGGCAATGCTTGGGAGAGGAGAAGCTTATAGGACATTGCTAAGAGAAGGAACAACTGCACTTTTGAATTCCTATAACAGTAATCAATTTCCATTTAATCCTCTTGGTGTTATTGAGCATATGAATTGGGCATTGATGGGTTCTACTGATCAAGCTCTGCATACTGCCCTTCAATTCATGAGGGCTAATTCTGGAAATAGTCGAGTTCCCTGCAAATTCACTCCTTGCAAGTGAAGGATTTATCCGTCTTTTTCCTCGTGGATTGGCTGAGGATTTATATTTATATACTATTTGTATTGTGTGTTCTTCTTTAATTGTTGTTACTGGGATTACAGAAGTTAAAGTCTAATATGATATAAATGGCCTAATTTCCCTGAAACTTTTCTGTTCAATTTGGATTTGAAATTAACATGAACCAAATATTTCGGCTCCACTTGAATTGGATTTTTTAGGCCAAAATTTGGAATTGAACAATTATTTAAAAAATAAATTAGATTAAAAAAATTTCCACCAAAACTCAAACTCAATCCAAGTGGAGCCGTGTGCAATCATTGTTTTTTAAGTAACTTGATCAACGTGCTAATACATGTGAGCCAAGCTTCTTGAAGGGGTACATAATATATGAAAGGTAAGTCATAAGTGGATAAGTATACTTACAAAAACAACAATAATGTAACTCATTAAATCACCAATAATTGGAATATGAGCGGGGAAGAATAGGAGATAAGCCTAACATTTGATAATAAATGCACAAATTGATTGACCTAACATTTGAAAATGAATGCGTAAAGTGAATGCTCACAGAATACCAATGAAACAGTAGTTCCATATACCATTACATTTGCTATGGAATCACGCCTTCAAATCAAACTCAAAAAACATTAGTGAAGACAGACTTAAAAGCTATTTTGGATAATTATACTCAAATGTTCTAATTACATAGAAAGTGCATAAAAATTTGGGTGAGTTTGAAGATTTGGATACCCAATCTTGTGAGTCCAACGGAGAACGGAGTAAGTCAAGTGAGTTTGATTGCTTGAACATGTGGCAAGTTTTTATTGAAGGGACAGGGGACAAGACAGAGAATATGTATTGCCTCACATAGTAGGTAATACTTGGTAGAAAAATTAAGGTACGATAGTTAAAATATCAATATTATTTTTTTTAAATAGGACTACAAATTTTCTCTCTTTTCCTCCTCCAGCTTCAACAAAGAACCAATAATACAAAAGTGCTTCAAGATAACCACATTGTATATCCGAGTAAAGTATTCAGGACTCATCGGAATAGACAGCATAACAAACAGAGACCGCCAAAATTGTCCTCAGCTCTTGGCTTTCTCATTTGTTTCCCTATTGTAGATGGACCGCACAAAACATCCATGAATTCCTCACACTATAATTCCCCACCACTCATTATTCAAAAGGTTGTACTCAGTGCACAAAACTCCCGCATCAACAGAGGTCTGCAAAAGGTCTAGATGTACACAAACAGTACACTTCTAGCAAAAGAGAACTAAAGAGAAATAAGCACTGGCACTACTACACAAAAGAGTTGAACAAAGTACAACCTCAAAATTTGTTCATAAAATGAAACTAAATAATACTTTCCAGCTACCAAAAGGATTTCAAGAACTCATTTACATGTTCCAAAAGATAATAAGTTGTCTCGTATTATATTATAGAAAACACCAGATTCCCCTCTCGCATCTTGGTCACGCTTTCCAAATGTCATGCCATTTAATGTTGGTATAGCTCTTCTTAGGATCCTAATTTCCAGACCCTCTTCTGGACAATATAAGCAACTGCTTACAACAGCATCCCAAGTGCTGGAAAGAAAACGAGGTAAATATATCACATTTGTCATTATTAAACATATTATTAGAACGGAGAATGCACAGCAAAAATTGTACAACACAAACTAATGAATTTAACTATTTTAGGAGGGAAACAAACTGTTGGCTTTACAAACCATAGGAAAGTTACTTTATCAATACTACTAATACACAGACTCATATTGACTTTTCACTTCAGCAGATGCAATATTACAACAGATGAAATTTTAGGAAACATTTCAGTAAATACATCAAACCACCCCTTAATAAACTCAACAAAAAATTGATGTGCAAAGGCTAATCGCAGATCTGCTCTCTAAACCGGATTCCAGGTCATTGTCTGAAAAGCATCCTTTTACGCCTCACCCCCCCCCCAAAACCCCCAAACCCCAACCCAATACTCATAAGTCCCTACCCCTTGCAAGCAATCAAAACACAAAAGTATTTAAAGAAAGGACAATTTTCATTCATTTTTTCACTTTTCTAAACATCATCTTTTATGGGAAGAACTGCAATCCTCAACTTGTAGACTGGTCCACCAATATGATAAACCAAGAGAACTCTACCATCAAAATTCAAACATTCTTGCTCTTAGGAAACCATGTATCACACACCAACCAAAGAAAAAAAAGTAAAAGAAACCACACAACGGCTTTAATATGCTATTACCCAAACATAAAATGACGACAAAGGTAAAAAGTTGTCCTATCTTCACATACTTCCAGTATATCAATAGTTCAGCTAATGTCAACTTTCATCAATTTCCCTACCCCAAACATCCATAAAAAGTGTTGTACAAATTTTCCCCATTTCTCATATTATGATAAAGATTGATACTTTAAGTTGACTTTGGAATTTTATGTAGAAGTCGTCAACTTCTTGAACCTGTGATTAAGGTTAGCGCACGGCAAGTTTTGTTATTGGCACAACATTCTCTTCCTTATTTCTCGAAATAGACAATGTACAGGATTACCTCTAACATTTTTATAACAAACAAATGTTTTCAGTATACTAAAAATACTAGTATACACGCTGTCCCCAAGATGGAAAGCATCCATTTTGAAATTCAACTTATTTCAGTTATGTGGATTCTTTCCTCGGAAGGAAGCAGGTATTTGATGACAGAAGGTGTCTTTTCATTCTTCGACATTTTTTGTCATTATGGGCGATAAATTCTCAATTTTCTAGTAATAAAGTTTTTGTTATGGAGTTGCCTAAAGGAATTAAATATGTAACTTTATAAAAGATCACTTCACTAAAATCAAAATTAATTGAAGCATATTTCCCAAAACCGATGTATTTTATAAGAAAATATCTATTTTCTTCCCAAAATTAATTGAAACGTCTTATATGTAAAGCTACTTAACTAAATGAAAGGATTAAACGGAACAGAAATATATCTTTCCCTAAATTAATTGAAACATTTTATATAGAAAGATACTTCACAAAATGAAAAGATATTTAGTTATGTCTTGTCTTATTTCTGAAAAATTAACCTCAAGCAAGATATGAGTCTATTCATGCATCACTTATTATGGAGTAGGTAATAGTGGGGAAGCAAGCTCCCATCTTGTCCAAAATGAGTATAAACAATGTATAGAAACAATGGCACGGTCGTATTATATTAACATTATTGTGCACTTATGAACTTCAACCCACAAAGCAAACAGATCTTTTACTAAATGTCATTTAATAGAAGAGACACCAGTTGGTCCAGAATGCACTTTGAGAAAGCGGAACTACTACAATTCAGGGTATTATTGGCACGTCAAAAATTAGAAAAATATTGTACTCACATGCAAGCTGATCACAGTTCCAGAACGAGAATAATCAGCAATTACTATATGGTGGCCACGTCACGAACCTCTTTATATCAGAATTATCCAAACTGCACCGGTTGAGAAACAAAAAGCAGCTTCCTGATAAGAGGAACCAAGCTAATCAAGGCAATTTGAAGATGTTCAGAGCTGTTGATACGAATACTGACTTGTCCAGACCCCCTGTTATTAACATTAACACGACCGATCAAGTTTGAAGTTCGTCCAACAGGGATCTGACTTTGAAAATTGCATCCAATAGCTAGATCCCCGTGCCAATCCATCACTGAGAGCCCAAGAGTAGACAGAAAACGACCCAGTGGATCTTTGTCTCTAAAGGTAGCTTCAAAACTACCACCATAAGCCACATCACCACGACCAACAACTGCACCTGCAGATGCAACCAACTGCCCTTGTTTATTAACAATCAATTTGTCCTCAATTTTCAGTCCTCCTGTTAAGATATCACCCAAGAGAGTCATAGAGAGACCCTGCCATTGCCTTATTCTTTTTCCAATTGCAAAACCTTGTTTCACTTCGTAAAGTATAAGCAATATCCTTCCCAACTGACTGCAAAGTCAAAACCTAAAGAAGTTGCTTTGCCTTCACCATGCTTAACTGTACTTGCTACTTCCATTTGGAGATTGGTGTCCTTTTTGTCCTTTGAAACCTGACCAGAGAAAGATATTGGTATCTTCTCTTTAACCACAAACAACCTCTCTGCATTTATGCCATCATAGCCAACATCATGGTCCCAACCATTAGGCTCTAGGACAGGCCTCACAAGCCACTGGTTGGATGAATCAAGAGAACGGTACCTGTGGGTTGGATTATCAGAATCAAAAGAAGCAGGCAAGGCCAAATCTGGTACGGGCACTGGGACTGATGCGTCACCAGCACTCTGATCTTCTGTATTTTCCTTGTAGTCGGCTGGCAAATCATTTACTGCTGCTTGCATTTTCTTCATCAGCTTCCGCCGCTTCTTTTCTTCCCTCAACTGCTTTTTCATAAAAAGCTTTTTCCCTGTATTCCAATTCATCATAGTATGCTTTTCTTTGAATCTTAGGAAGCTTTGCTAACTGGTCCTTGGTCAAGCATTTGAAAGGTGGCAGTTCATCATACTCTGATTCATCTTCTGAACCTGATGAGTCATCCAAGTCAACTTCTAAAGTGTCATCATCATCGTATTGCTCCATGGGCAGCTTTACTGGTGGTCTTGACTGAAGAAGGGATGAAAGCAGGAATGGTAAGGGTGGTGATCTTGTTCTAGGGACAAACGGCTTTCCAGGTGGACTGTCTTGTAACTTCAAAAGGGTATTTGCTTCAGCCAAAATTTTGGACGCAAAAGATAACAGTAACAAGTGTGGCTTCCACACCTGACCATTCGGCAACACTCTTTGCCCAGCTCGGTTTGTTCTGCATGCTGAGTGATTCTCCACTAAAGAAACAGGATTCATTAGACGCATGTCTCCGGCTGCCAGGCGAATTGCTTGCTGGACAACATGTGAGCGCTGAGTTACAAACATATCATAACTTGGGGTGGTACCATTGGGACCTTCAGGTGGCGCAGATGCAGCATGAGTCAGGACAACTATGGCATTGAACCATATGGATGGTCCAAAAATTTCAGTGATCGTCCGCAACAATGGCATGTCGCCAAACTCCCTGCTTGGCATATCCAGTCTATCAAGATACAATACAATATCTGGGGGTGTTTTTTTAATATAATTTTTAACGGACTGAAGGATCTTTTGATTCTTCCGTTGGTCCGACCAGGAAGGGAGCAGACCAGGCATGTCAATCACCCGCACCTTAATACCCTGCACTGTTCCCACAACATCCTGAACCTTCTTTGTCCCCAGTTGGAAAGCATCAGTACCAAACTTATTCTCATCAAATATAGAATTGACGGTTGCACTTTTTCCCACTCCTGTTTTACCCAGAACCATAATGGTACAAGAGAAATCCAAAGGTTCCTGCCCAGCAGCCTCAAGCTGCTCAGCCATTGCACTAGCACGATCAAAGCTAAAAGCACCAACACGGCCCCCGCTTCTGCCACGTAGCTGTTCAGCTAAACCTAGTCTGTATAAGACCTGGGCCACAACAACATTATGTGTAGTCTGCCCAAGTCTATAAGCAAGACGCAAAAATTTGACTCTTATCATCTGAAGTTTTTCCCTAGTCTCATCAGTTTCCTCACCCTCACCATTTGTGGGATCTTCAACCTTCACTCGCTGATGCACGGCACGGGGAGCAGGTTCCGACAGTGGCGCTACACGCCCAAGGCCAGCAGGTAGAGAAGAGGCAGCAGTAGAAGTTGCAGATCTGTTGGAGGAAGATGAAGTATCAGCCACAGGTCTGACTTGATCTTCTCTATTTCCTCTAATTATTTCCTGTTCTCTGACCCTGAAGGCAGAATGAGCAAGTCCAGCAGGCTGAGCAGGTGTTGCAGATATCCCTCCAGATGGTGACACGGTAGTTGCACGTTGGACTTCCGGTTCTTTACTCGGGGGAATAGATTGATTCTCTTTCCCATTGACCTGATCGTGGTCTTTATTTTCAAGTTCAATAACTACATCCTTGGAGGCAATAGTTGTTTCATTTTGAACTTCCTGTTCTTCTTTGCTCTGAGGAATAGGTTGATCCACTTCCCCATACACCTGATTGTTACCTTTACTTTCAGGTTCAATGACCACAGCTTTGGCGGCAATAGCATCCACAAGCTCAGCCTTTTTCAGCAGAATAGTTTGACTCACTTCCTCACTTTCATCTTTCCTTTCTGATTCCTTAACCGGAGCTTCAGAGACAACAGAATTTACAGCTGAGAGCTCACCAGATGACCTCAGAGTGTTATCAGCTAGCACATCAGCATTAATCTCATCGGCTTGTTCCAGCATCGAATCTTCTGGAGCTTCTGCATTCTCCTTTGCCTGGGAATGTAAATTACTTTCCGGCTCGTGACTTTCTCCATCCTCCTCAGCAGCTATAGCACTATCAAACTGAAAGGTCTCCTGGTCTTCTTCATCATCCTCATTTTTTCCAGCCACATTTACTGGCTCTTGCTCTTTCATCTCATTATCTGGATTGTCCTGATCTTGAATCTGGGAATCCTGATTCTCAGGAAACAGGACAAAAGAGGTATTTTCAAGCTCGCTATGCTTGTCGATCAGTCCACCATCGAGAATACTGTCAGTTTTATTCTCTACATGCTTCTTCTCTTCGTGAGCATTAACACCATTCACTTCAATCCCTGGGTCAGGACCAGTATCACCTCCTTTCACCTCATTGGCATCTTGAGTTTCCAATGGCTCATGACCCTGGTATCCCTGCTGCTCGTTAACAACCTTATCATAATCATTAGTTAAGAATTCATCCAAAGTAACATGATCTAAGACACCATTCTCAGGCTCCTCTGAAGCTTGAATCACCTCATTGTTAACCTGAGCCACATCTTCCACGTGGTTAGTTTCTCCAGCAGCACCTACCAACTTTTCTTTCTCATCCGGCACAATCCCATTATCTTCTGACCCATCATCTAGTTCATTTCCCCGCATCTTTACCAGGCCCCGAACACTCATCTGTGACCAAAACATCTTCCTTTCCCACATGCCTTGGAGTCGCAAAAGCCTCCTCAAACTTGTCTGCCTCATCTCCTAAAACCAAACCCTCATTTTTCTCAAAATTCTCATCATCACCATCAATCCTAACCTCTAAATCAACAACCCTCGGAGTATCTCCTTGCACAGCCTCCTCAAACTCTTCATCATCCCCTTCTGACTCCTTGGATTCATCACCACCTTCTAACTCCTTCGATTCCTCACCTTCTGACTCCTTCGATGCATCAGAACCCAGCAAAGCCTCTTCTTTCTCTATTCTCGGCTCCAAAACATTCTCTTCAACACCATTCCTCTCCCCAAACTGTGTTCCACCATAATCATCAACCCCTACCCCATACTCCATAACAAAACCGTAATTTAAAACCCTAGTTTCACTGAAAACCTAAAAAAGGCAAAAAACATTAGGGAAAAAAAAACTACTTCAATCACGTATAACAATTCTCATCAAGCAAATAAAATCATCAAAACAAAACATCAATACGCACATTTTCCATTCATGCCCCTTAACCAAATCAAAATAAAACAAAAAATCAGCAGTACAACAATTTGCATGTATGCATAATCTAAAAAAGGAAAAATATTAAATTGGATCTAAACAGTAATTAACATTTCAATTAGGTTTCTGCAAAAATTATCAGTACGGATGAGAAAAAATAAC
This sequence comes from Vinca minor, assembly GCA_026122235.1. Classification (NCBI taxonomy): domain Eukaryota; kingdom Viridiplantae; phylum Streptophyta; class Magnoliopsida; order Gentianales; family Apocynaceae; genus Vinca; species Vinca minor. Next base: position 2,327,088 of record JAOCZM010000291.1, read on the forward strand.
AATAATAAAGCGTTAATTCCAATTAATTGAAGTCGGCTACATTAATCAAGAAAATTAAATAAGAAGAGGATAGAGAGAGAGAGAGAGAGAGAGTTACCGGCGCTACGTGGAGGAATGTTTTAGAGAGAGAAAGTATGGGGGGAATGGGTTACTACTACTGGAAAGCCGAGGAAGATAGAGTTGGTGAATTTGATGAGGATAAGAGAAAGATCAACGGCGGAAGAGGGTTGGGGTGGGAGATCTGGTGGCCTCGGTTCTATCGTGGAAAATGTTCCCCAATAAAAATAGTCTTTGTGACGGCGACGTAACGGTGGGGAAAAGATTAGGTGGTGTGGGGTTTATGAAGGAGCCGGTGAGCCGGGCCCTCCCTCTTTTGTGTGATACCGTCACGTGCTGCCGCTCGCCTTTATGGTGGGACCGGACCGTCAATAGTTTCCATTTCTCCCTGACCCTTCCTTTCTAAATATAAAATTTTTATTACATGTTATGAAAATTAAAGGAAATATAAATTAACATATTTTTATAATTAAAATATCAATATTACTCTTTTAAATATAAATTGTATCCCACTAATTTTATTTTAAAAAGTAATATTGATATTTTGATTATAAAAAATATCTTAATTTTTGCTTCCTTAATTTTCACAACATGTAATGAAAGTCTTATATTTAGTAATGGAGGTAGTATTAATTTTCAACTTGGTGGTGGATTATTGAGGGAACAAGAAAAAGAACACCTTGGTGGTAGATTTGGAGATACATGTTTGGATTTGGATTTTTGTTTTTGTCTTTCATAATGGTAAGAGTAGATTGTTTTTTTTTAGTTAAAATGTGTGATAAAAAAGTGATCAAAGTAAAAATTAAAAGCATATTTGTAGTGTGTCCGATAAATGACTCCAATTATCTTTGGGAGAAAGGAGTCTAATTCTTTAGACTGCATTCTCCTGAATGTTTGTAGTTGCTTATGGTGATAGCATAATCGAAGCCTCTGAATGGACTGGTGTCCCTTCTATCAAGTGGCGGATGTAGTATGGTGGCAGCGAAGTTACATGCCCGGTGAAAAAAAAAATAAAATTAGTATATATGATGATATATTTTGCACCATTTATATGATAAATATATAAATGACCCCACATAAATTTTTGAATTGTCGAGTGTTCTTTATTCCTAAATCTATCACTGTCTTCCATTAGTAATTCCCTGCCATTCCTCCAATACACCCTCTTTAAAGTATCGTTTGATCTACGGGAAGGAACATTACATGAGAAATATAATTACTTGAAATTTAAATCCACGGAATGTGAAACCCTAAGATTCGTTTATCATGTTTGGGATATACAAAGATGTTAAGTATGAAAGTAACAAGAATACATTTTCAGTGTTTGGTGGAATAAAACATAATTGGGAATGTAATCCATATTTGTATGATGTTTTCTAAAAGAGAAAACAGCCTCAATCGTCCTTCGATTATTTTCATTTAGTCTCGATAGTTCTAATATATATTTTTCTACTTAAAGAATCCTTTAAAAATTTACAGTTAGCCTAAAAAGTATTTTCCGTCAAAATGTGATGAAATCCATTAATTTCAAAGGTAAAATAGTCATTAAACAAATATCATCATCACAACCACTTCCTCTACCGGCCACCACCTCCTACCTCCAATAACCACTACTTCCCACCACCTCCGCCTCTCCTCCTCCTCCACCACCACTTCCCAACTCAAGTACATAGAAACCAAACAAAATTCACAACTTGGTATCATAAACATCCCAACAAAATTACACATTTCTCCTTTCATATAACAAACACATCCATCCATACCCACATAGAAAAGATCTAATAATTCGATAATAAAAGAAAAACTCATCATTAAAAATCCAATCTTGGACCCTTTCAGAAAAGGGTTCATAGAATTGATAAAAAAAAATTGACCAAAAAACAATTTTCATAATGGACCAAAAATTAAAAAATCCACATGTCATCATCTTATTCTACTTCCTAAAAGGCTGAAATTTTCAGCCTTATGACTTTCTTGACCTTGGAATTCATCAAATTTGGCATGCATTCATATGGGTTTTTGAAGGAATTATTGGAACTAAAAAAATCATCAAGACTTTTTGTTTTTGATGAATTTTTGGTTTTGGTGTGGGGAGGATGAAAGAAAGAGGAGTTTAGAGGTTAATGTGGTGTAGAAAGAATTGGCAAGAGATGGGATGGAAGTGGCGGTGGTGTTGGAGGTGATGGTGGTTGTGATGAGGAAGAAGAAGATTAACCAAATAATTTGTAAATCAATACTATTAACAAGTAGCAATCCAATTTTGTGTTTTTAAAAGGATGTTAAACTTCAAAATTAAGCTTAATTGTGTTATCTAAGTCTTTTTAAACCATAATTGCAATAGTTTCTCTTTCATGTATTTGAGGTGGGCTAAGCGGTGCATATGTTGTCTTAGCAGTAAATGTGCCAGCTGGAGAGAATTTTCAGCAAGCAACATCTTTGTTTCCGGGCTCCACGATTTTTGCCTGCAAGATATCGATGGAATGTTGAAGGAGAAATTGAGAGAGCCATATAGTGTCTTAATATAAACCTTCCTGCCAAATGCAAATAATCCTAGACCTGAGCATACCGTTCATCATCAGGAATATGGCATACAACTTTCTCCTCCAACTTCACTCCCGCAAGTCAAGTATCTCACAAAAAACAGACATTCTAACCATGACCAGTAGTCCATTCCAACTACTTTTTAAGTAGTTTGAAACCTCGCACGAGACTAGTATGTGACGAATCAGGGCAAGCTTTATTCCCCCCGCGAGTTTAGTCAATTTACCATATTTGGCCATTAAAGCTCGCACCCACACGGCATTCTCATCGTTGAGCATGCGCCAAGCTTTCTTTGCCAAAGTTGTGGATTGAGATCCCTCAATTTTTTTAAAACGTAACTCACCTACCTACTTTGCACCACAAGTAGTATCCCAAGCCAAGATATGGAGTTTCCTCTGATCATCTTATTCTCCTCAAAAGAACCTCATATTCTCCATGGCAGTCTGGAAATTTGCATAGCATAACTCGCTAAACTAAAAAATACCGACATAAATAAAATTTATCTCGAACCTATAGAAAGAGTCTTCTGTTTTCATACACTCAATCTTCGCTTAAGTTTATCAACTAAGAAGCCATATATATTCCTTGGACTCCTTTTGTGCATAAAGGGTATGTCCAAGTAAATATCAAGGTCTTGAGCCAAAGGTATTTCGAACTTCGCTAAAATTACTGCACATGTACCACCCTCTAATCCTTTTGACACAAACAAGTTTGGATTTCATCATGTTAACCTTCTGACCTGATTGTTTACAGAACTTGGACTTAATTGACTCCATAAATGCAGCTTGGGGATCCATTGCAACACCAAACAGAAGTAAAACGTCTGCAAAACACAAATGTGAATTCAATGGCCCTCCACAAGGTAATTAAATCCCTTTTCACCTGGGAATATCTACCACACTAGCAATTTGTTAGCCAAGAACTTCCATACACAGAACAAACAAATACAGGAGATGGATCGCCTTGGTAGATTCCCCTTGTTGGGGAGAAGGGCTCAAGATGTTCACTATTCCAAAGTATATGAGGTACCAACCATAATCAATGATACTATAGTTGCACCCTTTGTAGAACCATTTCAGAAAGCTTCATTTAATTATTTGTCATAAGCCTTTACCAGGTCGATTTTTACTGTCATATAGCATTTCTGCCTTCTTTCTGAACAATCTCTTGAGCTTGAAAAATATTATTCGCAGCTTGTCGTTCGAGGATAAAGTTACACTAATTTTCGGCAGCAAGTTTCGACATATGAGGCTTCAACCGATTCACAACTACCTTGGTAATAACCTTCATGATCACATTGCATAATTATATCGAAAGAAATTGATATGATAATTCTAACAAGTCAACTTTTGAAATAAGAGAAATCATAGTAGAATTCATGTCATAAGAAAAAGTCCCGATACGAAAAATGTTGTTGACAGAGGAGATGAGATACTCTCCAACAATTGAGCTTTGCTCATCCTCAAATAAATTTTTTATTTTTTTTTTATACTTTAAACTCGACATTCCTTCACACAAACAATTCACCTTTTCAGATTGGATAATTCGATATGGGACTGAGGTGCGGGTAGAGGCCGCAGTCCCACTTTAGCTAATGATTTGTCCCACGTCGCCTCTCTTTGCAGAAATTTTTCCTCAATCACAGTTAAAATACAAAAAAGATAGTCCTGATATGGATACAGTTAAAAGTTAAAAAATTATACAAACTTGTCACATCGCTATAAAATGAGGAAAGAGATTTAACTTTTAACTGTATTCATATCAGGATTATTTTTTTTGTATTTTAATCGTGATCTGAGAAAAAATTTTTTTTTGCAAAGTGAGGCGACGTTGACAAATCATTAGTCAGTGGACTGCGCTCTACCCCACTGCCTCATCCCATATCGAATTTTCCTTTCAGATTTCAATCTACCGTATAGAAATTCTCAACAAAATGCAAATCCAAATTCATCCCTAGTTGTTACTTTTTCATAATTAACGTGGCAAGCTTCCATTGGGCAGTAAATTCTGATTTAGCACCCGATCTCACTTTAGAGATCCCTTCTTCCAACACACATTTTTCAACTGTCCACTGGACCAGTCAGTCACGTTTACCGCCGCCCATTACAACCGGCGATGGTCGCCGCCGAATCACCCATTTCCGCCGCCGTCCGTTTCACCCAAAGTTAAATGACGAAAAAAACTAACCCACCACCACCATTTCACATGTTGCCCATCTGCAATGCCCTCTTTCCCTTCCCCAACTCGGGTCCTCCTCAATTCACCATTTAAACCCACCATTATTCGCCTCAAGAACCACCCCAGCAAAAGGCGGTCTTGCATTGAGCAAAACATCTTGAACCTCTGCTCCCAAGGTCATCTTAAAGAAGCTGTAAATTCTCTAGACCTTGTTGGGCAAAAGGGTCTTCGATTGGACACCGAAACATTAGCTTTGCTCTTACAACGTTGTGCTGATTCAAAATCGGTTAAATTAGGGAAATGGGTTCATATACATATGAATATTACGGGATTGAAACGTCCCGGAACGTTTTTGGCTAATCATCTGGTGAATATGTATGCGAAATGTGGTGATCATACCGAAGCACGTAAAGTGTTCGATAAAATGAGTGTGAAAAATTTGTACTCTTGGAATAATATGCTTTCCGGTTATGCGAAAGTAGGGATGGTAAAGCCTGCAAGGAGGCTGTTTGATAAAATGCCTGAAAAGGATGTGGTGAGTTGGAATACTATGGTTATTGCTTATGCACAAAGTGGGAATTGTAATGAGGCTTTCAAATTTTATAAAGAGTTCAGGAGGCTGGATATCGGGTTTAACGAGTATAGCTTTGCTGGCCTCGTGACAGTTTGTGTGAAGTTGAGGGAATCAAGGCTAACGAAGCAGGCACATTGTCAAGTGCTTGTTTCCGGATTTTTGTTAAATGTGGTTCTTTCCAGTTCAATTGTTGATGCCTATGCTAAATCTGGAGAATTATCTGATGCGAGGCGTTTGTTTGATCAGATGAGGAAAAGGGATGTTCTGGCTTGGACCACTTTGATTTCGGGATATGCCAGATGGGGGGATATGGTATCAGCTAGGGCTTTATTTGATGTTATGCCTGAAAAGAATCCAGTTTCTTGGACTGCAATGATTACAGGGTATGCTCAAAATAACATGGGACATGATGCAATTGAGTTATTTGCAAAGATGATGATGCTTCGAGTTAAGCCAGATCAGTTCACTTTCAGTGCTTGCCTGCGTGCTTGCGCTAGTGCAGCCACACTGGAGCATGGAAAACAGATTCATGCACATCTAATAAGCATTGGGATTAAACCTAATTCCGTTGTTGTGAGTTCTCTTATTGACATGTATTCGAAGTGTGGATTTTTGAGAGTAGCAGAGGAAGTTTTTCATTTTATGGGTGACAAGCAAGATCTTGTTTTATGGAACACACTGGTATCTGCTTTTGCACATCATGGTTCCGGTAATGAAGTGATTAATATGTTCGCTGAGATGATTAACTCGGGTGTCAAACCAGACAGAGTAACCTTTCTTGTCCTTCTTAGTTCTTGTAGTCATTCAGGGCTCGTGAATGAGGGGCTTAGCTTTTTCGAGTCGATGATTGATGATCACAGTATCTTTCCTGATCAAGAACATTATGCATGCTTAATTGATATGTTAGGTCGAGCAGGACGTTTTCATGAAGTTATATATCAGCTTAGAAAAATGCCATGTATACCCAACGATATCATTTGGAATGCCTTACTTGGGGTTTGTTGTATTCAGGGAAATATAGAATTGGGTAGAATAGCCGCGAAACATCTTTTTGAATTAGATCCCGAATCTCCTGATGCCTACGTTTTCTTGTCAAGTATATATGCTGCACTTGGCAAGTGGGAATCTGTAGGGAAGATAAGGCAGTTAATGAACGAGAAACAAATTAGGAAAGAGCAAGCTCTTAGCTGGTTAGAAACTGATCATAATTCGGGTCCTATTAGTGTTTCGGATAGTTTACATGCCTCAAGAGAGGACGCTAACACAAATTTTGGGAACTCTTTGCTGATAAAAATTGAAGATGAGATTACTCACATATTGCTGAAAGGTACTTTCTGATTATTTTTTTCTCCTACTTGCCTGGTGAATACCTTGCAAAATACACAAATAAATACTCAGTATGAAATGTTTTTAACTGTAACTTATCATTCTGCTTAATTTAGGAGTATTCTATCTTCATTTTTTGGGAAAGTTGTTTATCATTATTATTCTTGCGAACTAAATAACTCTCTAGGGCCTCTTTTGACAGGTTGTCTACTTTGTATTTTTGTAATTGTAACTATCAAATGATGTGAGGATATAGAACTATCTTGTTCCAAATTATTCGAGGATATTAATTGTGGACCATAATGGTTTTTCAATATGGCTTTCAATCGTTGCATTTACTACATTATGATTCATCTCCTATTTCACTACTTTTTTCTGCCATCTCAGCCATTGAACGCGAATTGTTGCAGAACTATATTGCATACCGTTGATCGCAATTGCATAAAATCTGCACCATATTTCTGTATAAGGTATTCAGAGTCCAATTGAAAGTATGGTTTCTAGTGTAAGGTATGAATACATTTCAATAGGATGAGTTATGTTCAGTGCAAAAATGGGACATACTTCTTAATTAGGTTTTGGGATGTTTTATCTGAAGCTGATCCTTACAATCTCTCATCTTATCACTGTCATTCAGCACAGGTCATTTTATCAATTATAAAATATGTCCTCCAATATTCATAACATGTTCTCCCCCTATGGGGCCAATTGTCCACAAGACAACAAATGAAGATGTTTGTTGTGATGAAATAATTGATAATGACCTTCACATAATACTTGTATAAGACTTTCATTATATACTGCGAAAATTAAGATATTTTTTGTAATTAAAACACCAATATTACTCTCTTACAAAATATTTGTATATAACTAATTATATTTAAGAAAATAAACTTAATATTTTGATTACGAAAATATTTTAATTTATACTTCCTTAATTTTCGCAACATGTAATGAAAGTCTTATATTTAGAAATGGAGTTTGTACCATGTTAACCTCAAGACTGAGACAGCCAGGGTTAGAGCAAGAAATTGTGTTAGTAAAACACGCAACTGCTCAAAATTTGTTACACTAACTCAACCAGCTGGAACAATTCACATCACGGTACAATAACCAGACAGCAAGTCTTAATCCCAAAAGCCTAAAAGATTAGAGTCGGATATATGAATCAAAGAAAGAATAACGTAAGATCATCTATATGAATGTATTCTCTCATTTTTTTCTCGATTCAAAACAGAACTCTCTTCTAAATTTTGCAAATTCATATACCATCTTTTCAATTCTGTCCAATTCTTAATTCAGAATTCAATTTGTTAGATCAACTCTCATCTAACCATTCACATCTCGGTGGTTCAGAAATTTCAACAGACAATGATATAAGGAGTTATATGTATTCTTTAATTTGGAATGTATTTAGTACACCTTTTTATTACTCCCTCCGTTTTACCATGAGGCATTTTAACACTTCTATCTCTTCTCAAAACATCTAGTTTTTTTACAAACTTTAAGAAATATTTTTCTAAAGTTACTTTTACACATAAATACAATTGTCTTATACAGGTTAGTATACTCAGTAAACTCAGTAAAGTACTCCCTCCATTCCTTATTAATTGTCGTTTAGGAGAAATCTAGGAGTCCAAATTAATTGTCGTTTAAGGTTCTTTTGTTAGGTGTCAACAATTCATTTCAATTATACCCTCAACATTTTCCTTTCTTTATAATATAAAAGTGAGAGAGAAAGAGAGGGAGGATGGGGTAGTATTGGAAGTTTAGGTGAAATGGACAACTTCCTTAATTTTCTCAAATTGTCTAAAGAGTCTTATATTTAGGAATGGAGGGAGTATATAATAGGGAAACTATCATTTGATATTTGTCTCTTCCTTGATATGTGTAAAAATAACGGCTCAACTTGGATTGGATTTTGATTTTAGGTTGAGTTTGGGTTTGAGTTTTGGCGGGAGAAGCAAAAAAATTGGCTGGAGAAATTTAAATTTAAATTTTTTTCTTCAAATAATCGTTCAACTTCAAATTTTGTCCTCTAAAATTGACGAGAGAAATTCAAATTCCAAATTTTTGAAATTTGAAATTAAACGATTATTTGAAGAAAAAAAATTGAATTTGAATTTCTCCTGCCAAAACTCAAATTCAAACCAAAACCAAAACCCAATCCAAGTTGAGCCAAAATAAATGTCTTATATTATGAAATGGACAAAAAATATTTTTTTAACCACATGTATCTCACTGATATATTTATGGTTGACCTGCAGCTTTAAAATATTGTCATCATCAAGCCATACTAATCATAAATATGAAGGTTTCACATGTTCTAGTTTCCTTAATTTTAGGAATGATTATGCTTTTCATCATCAAAGAAGATATGTTAAGGCTGGAATTGGATAGGATTTGGGTTTTGAATTTTGAATTATTTGTGAGTGGTAGGTAATACATGATTGAATTTAAAATTTAAGATTTGATATGCTATCTACCGTAATGATTTGTTTGCCTACAAACAAACTAAATAAGGTGTGAAGGAGTGAGTTTTGGAAGAAGATATTCATTTGGGAAGAAACAAAATCAAAACTAACCAAACAGAAATTTCTTTGGACAGCCATACAACAAATGTACCAACCAAAGCATTTTTTGTTTACATCTGATTGTGACTCTCAGCCTATAATTCAAAGGAAGCCGGCTGTAGTTGGTTCGACAACTTCTCCCCTTAAAGAGAGGTTAGGGAAATCGATCTCTATTCACGTATGAAACCATCACTTTACCTCTTCGTAAGCTGACTCGGTGCAAACAACTCTGACAAAGGCCGGAGCCTGACGTATTAGAATCGATCCCCACTCACGTATGAAGCCATCACTTTACCTCTTCGTAAATCGACCGGGTGCAAGCGAAAATTAGTCTGCTATAATCTCTGACAAATGTCGGAGTCTGTCAATGTCAAGATAATTTGTGTTCAGACAAAAAGAAAAAAAAAAGGAAGCCGACCCACCACCATTACCAAAGACAACTGTAGAACTCATTTCTTTGATTGAAAAAAGATAAGAAAATGGAATAGAAAAATAAAAGCTCATCTTTTTTCTTTTTTTTATCATAATTATTGTTGATCTTAACTCCAACATTACAACTACTCCCCCATACAATAATGAATATAAATAAATATCTGAAACCCCCCAAAGCCCCCCAAGAAACAAGGAAGAAGAAGGAAGAATTCCAGAAAATATCTTTCTTCTTCCTCTCCTCCTTGAATCATGGGTGCCCAGATTTCGAAACAGTTGGAAAAAAGAAAGACAATTTCAACTGAGAAGAAGGCTTTGTTTGATTTAACACAAGGTTCTGGATGTGATTTTCCAGGCTGTGATTACCATCCTGAGGATAGGAAGAACTGGATGGGAGGTTTGAATCCTGAAAAACTGCATATAAACAACATTCTATGGCCTGGTACTCATGATTCTGCTACAAACAAGATTGGGATTCCTCTCATCTCCCGCCCGTTCGCCCAGTGCCAATCTTTATCTATTTACAATCAGCTCGCCAGGGGCGCCCGAGTTCTTGATATTCGAGTTCAGGAGGATCGACGTGTCTGTCATGGAATCTTGCTCACCTATAACATTGACGTTGTCATCAATGATGTTAAGAAGTTCCTTTCGGAGACTCAATCTGAGATCATAATTCTCGAGATCCGAACAGAATTCGGACACGAGGATCCACCTGAATTCGATAAGTACTTGGAAGAACAGCTTGGAGAATACCTGATTCATCAGGATGATGCTGTTTTTGAGAAGACGATTGCAGAATTACTGCCGAAAAGGGTCATATGTATCTGGAAACCGAGGAAATCAGCTCAGCCGAAGAGAGGAGGGCCATTGTGGGGTTCTGGATATTTGAAAGATAACTGGATCGATACGGACTTGCCATCGACGAAATTTGAGAGTAATATGAAGCATTTGAGTGAGCAGCCGCCGGTGTCTTCCAGAAAATACTTTTACCGTGTGGAGAACACGGTGACGCCTCAGGCGGATAATCCTGTATTATGCGTTAAACCTGTAACAAATAGGATTCATAACTATGCCAGAGCTTTCATAACTCAAGCCAGAAGCAAAGGTTTTGCTGATCGTTTGCAGATTTTCTCAACTGATTTCATTGATGAGGACTTTGTTGATGCTTGTGCCGGCTTCACACATGCCCGAGTTGAAGGAAAGGCCTAAAAATACCCCATCCCACATTCGAATTATCTGAAATTGCTAAATGATATATAAGCATGATATATATCATGCCTATGTCGCGCTCTTGGGCCCACAAGCACAAGGCGTGACATTTGTGTTATTTATGTATTCCATTTTTTGGTTATATTGTTGGCAAAAACACCATGATCCAATGGTATGTTATTTATAGGTGTACTAAAGTGCTCATATTTGATTGTAATAAATGGTGTAAATTCATGTACCAAAAGAATAGTCTATAATACTTTGCTTGTACAAGTTTCAGAAAAAACTAGGAGGCAAAAGATAAAAATATCACACCTTTTTACTCAACACTGCTGCATGCTGATTGCTGAGAACCAATGTTTCCATTGTAAATGTGTAATGCAAAGGACTCTTAGTCGGAACTTGTGTCCGGTATCAAGCTCAGCTTGGGGGCGACTTTGTGAGATCTCATTCACAAGTTCACACTCAGCAGATAATCAATTAGCACAACTTTTGCTCAGTTGTTGGGACGTTCACGTCTAGCCTTTACTTTGCAAAATCTATTTCTCAAAACTTCTTCCAAATGATGAAACACCAAAAAAAGATCCCCTGCAAGAAGATTGAGAAAATAGTGATGAGAGAATTACTTTACAAATGTAGCATTTCCAGTGCAGATATCCACACTGATACAGTTGCAAAGTTCTGTTTTTTTTTAAAAATTATTGAGTGCGGGATGGGGGTATCAAACCTTGGACTAATGAGCAGCCTACCACAGGGCAAACCGTAAATTTATTCACTCGTCGAGATAAAATTTTGCCTTGTTCAGTCGTCTACCAAAACTAAAGCACTGTCCCAATAAAACTAGAGGACCAGAGTTCAAAAAGTGATATCACTTGAACATTGATAAACATAAGCAATAACCAAACATCAACAGAGATACTTCTCCTGGTTCATTGATATGACAAAATAACCTAACGGACGGACAGTCGAGGAGGTAACTTTTTTTCACAAACGCATACCCAAGAAAAGTAAAAAGTGAACTTCATCTAATCAGATCAAATCTGGAAAGGTTAAAATATCGGAGCAAGGCAATCTCAGCTTTTGCTTTTGCATGACAAGAAGCAGCATGGATCAAGATAATCAAAAACATCAATGCACGTCACTCAATAGTTTTACGGACTATTCATATGTACTTGACTGATAACAGAGAAATGACAAAAAAAGGAATCCTAGGAAAAATCTCAGCAAATGAAACAATTCTTTCTTCCCAGGGTTCAAGAACAGATGGCAAACAAAAGCAATTCCACAACAGTTGCAAAAGATTAGATTATCATTCTTAAGGTTGTTGATAAGAAGACAGGCAAGAAAAGCAATTAATATGAGAGAGCGTGTAGATAAGAACCTGAATTTGGGCTTTCTCCCTGCTGTAATGATCCCTTTACTAAAAGAGTGCCAGGAATCTGCTGAAAGACCTGCAAAGAAAATAATCAAAAGGAGAACCACAAAGGCAATTGACATTAAAATCAAAATTATAAGCTTCAAACAACACAAAAGCATCCGTAAAGATCAGAGAAAATTTACGGATATGTTGAGATGCAGTTCTGGAGAGTCGAAGTTGTTTGAACTATCTGACATTCCCAGATTCTTGTTCAAAGTTTTCAGCACCACGTTTACTTTGAGCCTCAGTCTTCAGCATTGCCTCGCATTGATCCTTGGAAGTGATGACCTAAAACATCATCTTGCAAGGTTAAGCGCATAATGTCTGAGTCAAAAACTTTAAACGAGACTTAAGAAATGAAACGGGGCATACATCAATCTTAAAACAAGTGGCATCCAATTTACAGGATGCACCACTACTTGAGAAAAATGGTCTCCACTGATTGCAGGACATGAAATGCACTGTACTGCCGTTGAAGACCCTGAACAAAGAGCATACAAATCATACGTTATATCAGAACCAGACACATTACAGGTACAAAGAGCCCAGCATAAAGCATAGATTCATTAATTAAATTCTATAAATATGCTGATATAGGGATGTATAAAACTTCTTAATAATATGTCCACTGAAATCTACCTAATTCATATGAATTTTTTGTTAGGTTATGGAGCCTAATGCTACAAGGATTAGGAAATAAGAAAGGAGTAGGACTTTTTCGCATATGACATCCTAATACTAAGTGGAATTGGATATTGAATCCAATTAGGAGTCGGGGTTTTTCTTTTCCTATAAATAGCTCATCAATGTAACCTTAATATTGTATCTCATCAATAGTAATATCCTGACTTGGTAGTGCCCCCAGACGTAGTCAATTTTTGACGAACTGGGTAAACAATTTCTTGTGTCTTTCTTTATTGTTTTTCGATATAGTTTTCTCTCCCAAATATTGTTGTTTATTTCCCAACAATTGGTTCAGGGGCAACAGAAACAAACATGATGGGTGAAGGGAAATTGTCGATCGAAAAATTTGACGGAGCAGATTTTGGGTTCTGGAAGATGCAAATTGAGGATTACCTATATGGTAAAGATCTGTATCAACCTTTTGGTGAGAAACCGGAGGACATGAAAGACGACGAGTGGAAAATGTTGGACAGGAAGGCGATGAGCGTCGTGCGTTTGTCTCTATCCAGAAACGTGACGCTCAATACGGTCAAAGCAAAAACTACCAAGGAGATGTTAGAGACATTATTGGAAATGAACGAGAAGCCATCAGCAGCAAACAAGGTTTTTCTGATGCGACGTCTGTTTAACCTAAAGATGGCAGAAAGTACTGCGGTTTCCAATCACCTCAATGAGTTCAATGTGATAATAGCTCAATTGAGCTCAGTTGAGATTGATTTTGATGATGAGGTACGTGCCTTAATTTTGCTGTCTTCTCTACCAGAGAGTTAGGGTTGGAACAGTTACTGCTGTTAGTGCTTCAGCAGGGAAGGTGAAGCTTAGGTTTGACGAAGTCAGAGACCTGATTATGAGTGAAGAAATTCGCAGGAAAGAATCGGGTATAGCTTCGGGATCAGCCCTGAGTACAGAAAATAGGGGCAGATCAGAATCAAGGTCGAAATTCTACCGAGGTAGATCAAAGTCGAGAGGCAGGAAGCCTAAGAGAGATAAGAGCACAATTAAATGTTTTAATTGTGGGCAATATGAGCACTACAAGAGAGAGTGCACAACACCGTCAAAGGAAGATAACAAATCAGCAATTGCAGCAGTGGAAGAAATCTCAGATGCATTAATTTTTAGTGTGAGCAGTCCATTGGAATCGTGGGGTTTTGGATTCTGGAGCCTCGTTTCATTCATGCAATAGTATTGATGTAATGGAACGTTACACTTCTGGAGATTTTGGTAAGGTTTATCTTGCTGATGATAAGCCTTTGGAAATCGTGGGGAAGGGAGATATTCGGATCAAAACACCGCATGGAACTGTATTGCAACTGAGTAATGTCAGATATGTTCCTAGGTTAAAGAGGAATTTGCTTTCTATTGGACAATTGGATGATGACGGTTATTATTTTACATTCGGCGGTGGTTTTTGGAAGATAACCAAAGGAGCTATGGTAGTAGCTCGAGGAAAGAATGAAGGTACATTGTATTTGACGAATAACACTCATGAGAGTATTGTTCTTGCAGGTACAATTAGTGATACAGATTTGTGGCATAGTCGTCTTGGCCATATGAGTGAGAAGGGGATGAAAGTGCTGTGTTCGAAGGATAAACTGCCAAACCTCAAGACTGTTGATGTCGGTTTATGTGAGGATTATGTTTTCGGGAAACAGAAAATGGTGAGTTTCTCGAAGTGTGGCAGAACTTTGAAAAACCACAAGTTAGAGTTGGGACATAGTGACTTATGGGGACCAGCATCGGTGACATCTCTTGGTGGTGCGTCATATTACATGACCTTCATTGATGATTCCACAAGAAAGTGTTTGAGATCAAACAATGGTGGAGAGTATAAGCTCTGTGAGTTCAACCATTTTTGTGCTGCGAATGGTATTCACATGGAAAAGACCCTGAGAGGAACTCCTCAGCAGAATGATGTTGCTGATAGAAGGAAGTTGGATGCTAAATCTGTCAAGTGTACATTTATCGGATATGGTGGTGACGAATTTGGTTATAGATTTTGGGATGAGCAAAATCGGAAAGTAATTCGTAGTTGAGATGTCATATTCAATAAGCAAGTATTGTACAAAGAGAGGTTGGGTGCACCAGAGGCTCAGGTTGAGAGGCTCGAAGTTGTCGAGTTAGATATTTCGAACTCAGGTGGGAGCAAGATTATTCAGAATGATCAAGTGGTTGTTGAGGCAGAACTACAAACACCACCTCCAACAACCCAGCGACGGAGATCCACCCGGAATTGGGGACCATCGAACAGGTTTTCGCCTTCAAGGTATAATAACTATCTTTTGTTGACTGATAGTGGTGAACCTGGGTGTTATGCAGAGGCTATACGGAGCAATCAAGGAGGCAAGTGGAAGCTTTCAATGGATAAGATAAATTCACTATTGTCCAATGATACTTGGGAATTAGTTAAACTCCCAAATGGGAAAGAAAGCACTGCATTGTAAATGGGTCTTTAGAATTAAAAAGAGGAAGGTCTTGCGGCTTATGAAGATTCGAGGAAATGAAAATCCTGCTGATATGTTGACTAAGGTTGTGACCTTAGAAAAGTTGAAGCTATGAATGGCTTCAACTGGCCTTAGAGCTTGAGATGGAGGTTGGCGCTACTACACAGCTATGGATTACTGAAGAAAGGGGTGGTTACATTAGAGTTAAGTCTCCAGGTGGGAGATTGTTAGGTTATGGAGCCTAATGCTACAAGGATTAGGAAATAAGAAAGGAGTAGGACTCTTTCGCATATGACGTCCTAATGCTAAGTGGAATTGGATATTGAATCCAATTAGGAGTCGGGGTTTTTCTTTTCCTATAAATAGCTCATCAATGTAACCTTAATATTGTATCTCATCACATAGTAATATCCTGACTTGGTAGTGCCCCCAGACGTAGTCAATTTTTGACGAACTGGGTAAACAATTTCTTGTGTCTTTCTTTATTGTTTTTCGATATAGTTTTTTCTCCCAAATATTGTTGTTTATTTCCCAACAATTTTTAGACACATATAGCATGAATTGGCTGCAGCTTCTGATGTGCATTTTTTTGAATTTCTCAAGGCTAAGAAAAATAAAATATGCTGATATAGGGATGTCCAAAAACATCTTAATAAAATGTCTAAAGAGATCTACAAATTAATGTGAAGTTTCTAGACGCAGATAGCATGAATTGTTTGCAGCTTCTGATATGCATTTTCTGAAGTTCTCAAAAAACTAAGAAAAAAAAAAATTTATTCAAATAAGCAATTGAATAATGAATGAAAGATAACAGCAAGAAATACCAGACCTCAAGCATGAAAGACAGGTTCTTCTTCTCAGAAACATAGGATGTCACGCTCTTTGTAGATGGAGGTAGAAATGACCAGGCAAGTCCCCATCGACAATGTTTGGCCTTGTACAAACTCTGATGTCTTCACTATGGTGACTCAACATCTCGGAGCTTCGATATCAGGATTTTCAGATTTGATTTTCTGCCAACCATTGAGGTGTACCACCTAGCATAGGGAAATGAGAACCGTTGCAACTAAATAAAAGAATAAATTCCGAAAGGTACAAGGGAGAGAGAAACTTTTGCAATATATACCTGAATAATCGATTCAGCTTTACACTGTCTTCAATTATACGAGTAATGAAAGCCTGTTCTCCACCAGAACAGACCATCTCCTTAGAAGTCCCAACCACATGCATTTTTTGGATTCAATCCTGCTTCCTCCATAGTCTCAAAGAACGGAGGATTACACATGCAGAAATCAAATTTCTCCCCTGTCCCTGACAACACCTACAAGTATGGGTGCGCCATGATAACTCGTCTTAGCACCAGAATGTAGTTCAACAGGACATGATACCGCAGGCCCAATACTGGCAACCTCAAGATTTCCCAAACTTACATCGGTTTCACTCTCTGCTACATCAGCAATATGAAATTCTTCTATGCCAACCTTCTCATCATACTCAACCTTTCTAATCTCAATCAACTCAGAAATCTGAGGATTATTGCTTACATTTTTCGCAGACCACTCTAGAGCCACATCAGTAACATCTACAGGCAAGGCAGCAAAATTTGAATAAGATATTAATTCCCATTTCACGAAGAGATCTTACGAATATTGCAAAGAAAGAAACCGGAGGAATACCTAAGCCAACAAACCTCCAACCAAGAAGAGATGCACCCAGAAGAGGGTAAATGCAGTTGGCCCCAGTTCCCATGTCAAAACCCCTCACAACATCCCTATCGGCTCGATTGCCTGGAATGATGTCCAATGACAAAAGATCTTCAATCCAATGGATGTAATTTGATCTATTGGGAACCGTAGGACAAAGCTGACCATCAGGTATCCACCTGAAGTGTGGAATTTCACCCCAAACCATTAGTTCATGCTATTTGATCCCCAAGAACATATGTAACAAAACACTAAAAAATTCTACACATTCATATCATATAAATCTCTAGGAAACCCTGTAATTCCACTTATATACATTTTTCGCATTCTTTACTACTTATTTTACTCCCTGTAACCACTGCAATTAGCCAAATTCAATGCCAAAAAATTTAAATTCTGTAATTCAAAACACTTAAATAAGCTAATCCATAAGGCTAATTCAAGTTCAAATTTAGCTCAATTTGACAAACAAAGAAGAAAATAATTCAAGCATTGACACAAACCATTGTTATGCTTCCTGAACTTCTCTAATCAAATGCTTCTAGTTCATTTCTCAAAATTCAAAGTCGTACCCACAAATAACAAATCAAATAAAGGAATCAAAATATTCAGTTCGTTACAAATTTAATGTCCACTTTCTATTTTAATAAACATGCCACTTTGTTATAATAGATGTATTTTCTCTTTAAAAAACTCACATAACTACCCTCTTATACTTAAAGAGCTCCAGTCACATATGAGTCTTCCTATATTTAATTATAGTGTCTTAACACTTTTTTGTTTTTTTAGAAAGATATTGTTGTAAAGATATTGTTGTAAATCATTGGTAGTCAAATTAATCCTCTTAATTCTTATCTTAATTGAATGTCCGCATTACTATTTTAGTTTGTCCAAAATGAATATCCACTCTCTTTAGATGGACATATTTTATCTCCATCCTTTATGAAATTCAAATATGTTAAAAACTCAATCCGTCAAAATACCGCCTAACTCAATCCCTGCCTAACTCAATCCCAGAAATTATATATTGCAAATATATTCACAAGCTAGCCGAAAAGGATTCTTTAACACACCCCACGCCTAAGGATGGACATTTGTAGTGTGAACACAACATCGTGTCTATGATACATGTTAAAACTGGACGTAAGTCTAATACAATCCCTCAAAAAGTACATCAATCATTGACAAAGCCTTGTATGTTCAGATTTCCAGCTCAAAAAGTTCGGAGCAGGGCAAACATCTCGACACTTTTGCAGAACAAATCTCGAATCGAACGATTATTCGGATGAAAAAATTTTAAATTTGAATGCTTTCCCGCCCATTTCTAAGAGAAAAAAATTTTAGGTATTTCTCTAAAATATTAGATCAAAAAAAACTCTTTCTCTAAAATCTTAAAAACAGGCTCAGAATCTGAACATAGTGTGCCCAACATCGTGTCATGATACGTAAAATCGACGTGTCCACATAGGGAGCATGAAAAGACATGATGATTGACTAGCCTAGCATATGTTGCATTTTAACAAACTTCACTGACACATTGGTCCCACCACTAAGCTAGTAATATATGTAACTTACTTACGATCATTATGATCAAATTGATCTCCTTAAATTTTGTGTAAAATGAGATTTGGATATTCAATTTGATACAGAGTGAAGGGTAAGAAATTGACTCTAACAACTAAAAAGAGTGAGACAAATCTCTTTACCAAATGATGGAATGATCATGGAGGAGTAAAACCCTAGTAAGTTCGCGAGTGGCGTTATAATCCTTCCAGTCGATTCTAGGTTTGCCTTCTCTAGAATAGAAGACAAAGGGATTGAAAGATGGATATAGAGGCCAATAGTCCGAAATCTGGCGGGTTAACGGAGTATTTGTTTCGTGGGTGTTTGGTATTGGTAGCCCTGTCTTTCCTTCTCTTCCTCTTCTTGCTCGGCGCCATTTTCAGGATACCTGGACTGCCTGCCTGCTACCGTGTCCTTTCCCCTCCAAAAAAAAAACCGGGGAGTTTGCATGGACCGGGCCCAAACACGACATTTGGACAAAACAAAGCACACTCTAGCTAGCCACGCGGCACACCCAAGCTCACCTCTCTGTATGACCTGGATCACCAACACATATCCATTCAACTTTCCACCGAAATTACCACTACACCCCTTAACAGTAAACACCCTAGCAGCTTCTTTTCCTATACTACCCTCCAACTTCTCTTAAACGCCGCCTACCACCCTAAAAGACAATTCTAATATGTATCAGATCCATTGGACTTGACGAATGACGATACAGAACTTACCATATTACCACGTAATAAAATAAATTTATGATTAATTCTGAACAATAAAATGCATATGAATTTGTTCCATATCAGAATTTACCTCGAACGCCAAAGAATACCATCGGTCATACGGTCAATAAAAAGTCATCAATCTTTTTCCAGCCGTTGGATTCCCTCGAAAATAGCCAGCCGTCGCTTTCGATTCCAACAAGAAGCAGTAATTAGGTTGGGGCTGGACTCCACACTACAGAATACTTATGGATTTCCATTTTTCTTTTTTAATTTCTTTTTTTATTTAAATTATAAGCGGATTAAATATTTTGTCCTGCACATCGAAACATTTATTTACTTATTAAATAAAATGAACATGGCTAAATTTTGTTTGGATAAAATTTGAAAATATCAATTCATTTTTTTAAATAAAATTTAGCCATCAGATAATTTATTTAAGGATGAACAGATATTAAACATGTATGAACAAAACACGTGTTTTGCACTATATCCGGACTACTTTTCCTATATAACCAAACCCTACCGAGGATAAACCTACGCTTTGTTATACTAAGAGGCTGAACAGATCTGGAGAGGAAAAAATTAGGGTTTACTTCCTCTCTGTTTGTGGGTGAAAAAAACAATGGCCGAGGAAGATCAGAGGCAGGGTGAGAGGGTTAAGGGTCATGTGAAGTGGTTCAGCGATCAAAAGGGTTTTGGTTTCATCACTCCCGAGGACGGCGGCGAAGATCTCTTCGTCCATCACTCCGGGATCCAGTCCGGTAACGGCTATCGCAGCCTCGGTGAGAACGAGGAGGTCGAGTTTGAGATCGAGCATGGTGGTGATGGCCGTACCAAGGCTGTGAACGTCTCTGGCCCTGGCGGTGCTCCTATACAGGGAAGCAGCAGCGGTGGTCGCAGTGGAGGCGGCGGTGGATACGGAGGTGGTGGCGGAAGCTATGGAGGTGGTGGTGGAAGCTATGGAGGTGGTGGCGGAAGCTATGGAGGAGGCGGCGGCAGCAGAGGTGGCGGAGGATATGGTGGTAGCCGTGGAGGCGGCGGTGGTTATGGAGGAGGTGGTGGCAGCTATGGAGGCGGCGGCGGCGGGAGTGGATGCTTCAAGTGCGGTGAATCTGGCCATATGGCTCGTGACTGCTCCCAGGGTGGTGGTGGAGGCGGCGGCGGCCGATATGGTGGAAGTGGCGGCGGCGGCGGCGGAAGTGGCTGCTACAAATGTGGAGAGGATGGCCACTTTGCTCGTGAGTGCCCAAACAGCAACCGTTAGATCTCAGATGAATCTTTCTCTGTTCTGCTTTAATTTTGTTGGAGTCTATTTTGGGGGGACTGTTTCCCTTTTATGATAAAGTAGTATTAGTATATCTATCTATTTTGGCTTGGTGGTAGTGTTCTTCAGATATTGTGGATATCTGTTAGATAGTACTTTTAATTATCGCGTTTTGTTGGGTTAGGTTTTTGACAAGTGAAAACAAATGGTGTTGGATCTTATTATGACTAGCATGATTTGAACTTTTGATTCATACATGCAGATCCTGCTTTATTATGAATGTTAAATTAAATGAATTGTCCATTAATTGTGTCTGCTATTTTGGATATAATCAAATTTTTTTGTACTCTTTTGGAAAATGTGTGCTCAAGAATTTAACCATTGAACCTCGATATTCATATGTCCAAAGTACAAATGCGCTCTTGTTAAAGCATTTGTTTTCCTTTTTTCTGATTTATGATTATTCAAATCAATGATTTTCTATGAATTTGGATAAACCATTGTTCAATGTTGGGATATTGGATATTTCTTGTTTGATCTAGTTTGAGACTGAAACTCGATCTCAAATCAGTTTTTGATGGTTTGGGTTTGTAATTGCTTTGAGATTGAGATCAAAATTTAAAATTCAATCTTGTGATACTAGAATATGGGTTTTTACAAGAGTATTTCTTAATCAAGAGGAGATATAGGGCCTAATAAATTTAAGATTCCATCAAAATGCATAGGAATTTTTTGAGGTGATTAATAATATTAGGATGCGAGTTGTTTGAGTTGGATCCTTAACGAAATCTTTACGGCATTGTAAAAGCTGAGTGGTTAATGGTGGATTATGAGAGATGCGAGTCTTAAAAGTGTAAATTGTTTTGGCTAATCCTAATGAACAATTAGAGTGTTTTTGGACACATTGTGTCTGATTTGAAATTCAAATTGAGTCTCAAACTTTTTTGGATTGAGTATGGAATTCTTTGATTTAGGCAGTCCGGATCCTGTGCGAAACACCCTTCTTTCAGTATATAAGAAACGTCTCAGAGCAGATGTTTTGATGCTCAGAACAAGGTCAAGTGTCTTGAGGTGGTTTAGAACAGTTGTTTCGCGCGGTAAAAACAGAACATGTGTAATGAGACTCAGAACAAGTGTTCGTTTTAAATCAGTATTAACTGTTGAAATTTTAACCAACGGACGAATGAAGTTCTGCACGTACGGAATTATCCCCATTCTGCACTGGAGCTAGCGTACACATTAGGTGCCTATGGTGGGTTTTGTTTGAGGTATTGGTGTTGGCTAGAGAGTCACATGAGCTGTGGTTTCTGAAAAGAAGGGATGAAGTTTGCACTAAAAGTGTAGTGCAGTGAAGAGAGAGTAGCTGTGTGGTTTTACTACTATGGAGATAGATATAAACAGTGACCTTAGAAATATTGAATGCTCCGCTGCGTCTTTATCCCTGTGGTGCAGTCAACACAAGAATTGGATAAAGCACTTCTCAGTCTCTCTCTCCTGGGCGTGATTTTCTTTTTTGGGTAAAGGAGCTTTGACTAATCGAATCAATCAAATGCTTCTTTGCGTTTTTGGTTCTGTCAAAAGATTTATTTGCATATTCGTACAGCAGATAAAAGGCATAGGATGAAGCCAGACGCATAATGATTCTACTTGGACAAAGTTTGATTTGAGTTTGAGTTTAGGTTTAATCTTAAAATTGGTGGAAAAATATAAATTTTGACGTAGAAAATTGGCGGGAGAATTCAAATTCAAATTTTTTCGTTCAAATATTCGCTGAAATTGAAATTTTTGAAAGAAAACCCGCCAATTTTCTAGGTCAAAATTTATATTTTCTCACAAATTTTGAGACCAAACTCAAACCAGACCTTGTCCAAGTAGAGCCAATATTTCTCTGTTTTTGGGTTTTGATGGAGGGCAGAGATGAAGTCAAGATTTTTAGTTTGGTGCGAAAAATTGGAACAGTATGTCGAACTACTTATAAAAAATGTACAAAAATATTTTGAACAAACTTGATCAAATATTCCAAATTACATATAAAATTTACTATATATAGTATAATTTTTAAAAATATCGGGTTGAGGGGTTGGATATGATTATTGGATCTACTGCGGAGCGGGGGTTTTGTCTGCATTAGTGGCGAAGATGTTTTTTGTTAGACACATAGATGTTTTGCATATAAAGTACTCTTCACAAATATACGGAGGAAGACTAATTTTCTTAATCTTAACAATTCGAACGACCAGTGATTCTGGTTAACTTTTGTTTGTTCTTTTTTATATATATGCTACTGTTTGTTACCAAAAAAAAAAAAAAAACGACTAGTATTCTAAATTTTTACATAAAAATTAATGGTTGTTGCAAAAAAATGTTTGTATTGTACTAATTATGGTTTGGAGGATGGGGTCTTGTCACGGTGTCTCTTAAAAGTTTAGACGTACCGTGATGATGCTTGACTATAGTCACTCTCAACTTCTTGAACTCATCGAAACAGAATATTTATTTGAAGGCAACAATTGAAAACGACAAATTTAAAAGTACAGGACGTGTACACAAAAATTACTTCTCATGCATTTTAAATAAATTTGAGTTCCCAAACAACGGAGTCGTTTGAGCACTACTACAATTGCTTGAATTTTATCCCCCTATTAGTGCTTAATACAATTATACACAAGTGATAAGAGTAGACAACCTATAATCAATGTGGTCGAAATTATTTGTTTCCTGAAATTTGTAAATTACTTAATTTCACTGAATATTATATTGTTGTTGAGTTAGTGAGATTGATCGCATTTTTAAGAAGTTGCTACAACAAATATGGGCCTAATTTATATATTCTTTGTTGTCAGCCCAAATTCCCTTTGGAATATAGGTTTCTCATTGATAATGTATCTTGGGTGGGCTATGGCCCAATTTTGGATTTTCTAGTATTCTTGATATCCACTATGGATTAATCAGCCCATTTTCTCCCCTTCTATGTAGCCTATCCGATTCTGGTAAAGTAAGTAATGTTTGGATTGGATTCTTATTAGGGTAGTGATATTGGCAGAACAAAACCCATGCTGCCAAAGCATATTTAAATGGAATGACAAAACTACCCCTCCTCAGTGATCATATACTTCTCCTAACTTTTTTTTTTTTTGGTAATAAAAAAGTTCGGGTGGGTTCAACTCCGGCCAACCACGCGCCAAATCACGGTCGCGCCCCAAGGTAAGCCACAATCATCGGCAGCCATGCGCCAAGGTAGGCAAGGCCTTGGCGAATAAACCTCTCCGGGTGCTGCAAGGCGGGGCTACGAAGGCAGACCATGCGCCAAGGCAGGTCACGCCCCAAAGCCTTTTTCGGGGGGAGGGCGACGCGATGCGTGCCCTCGGCCTAATGGCTTCGGGCGCAACTTGCATTCAAAAACTCGATGGCTCACGGGATTCTGCAATTCACACCAAGTATCGCAATTTGCTACGTGATCGGGCCGCCTCGAGGGGCGATCGGCCAAAAGCAGGCGAAGGTAGTCGTGCGAAGATTAGCGAATAACGCTGTTTCGGGCAAAGCTGCTCACGTCTTTACAGAAACAAATATTTCTTGTTGTAAAGTTTGAAATCCAGTTAGTATTGTTTTGAATATTGTGTGTCCCCCACCATGCCCCACTGTGTGTCCGCCACTGGTTACAGTATTATGACATATTTATGAGGAAATAACACATGATATCTTAGATTTAACACATATTAAAAAATATACAACATCTGTATAAAAAGTATTTTATATGTACTGAATTTAAAACACTCAACACAATAAACTGTGATGTTGATGCCTATTATAATGTTGATTGAGTGAAGAGGAAGTAGAAGAATCCAACAAAGGAGATGGCAGAAAAAGAAAGGAATTAGAAAGTAATCATCTCCATTCAAACCTAATCATTAGTCATTATATTTGGTCATTTATTGGCCGTTAGAGGCATAGAAGATTCTAGACTTTCTAGTATCAGTGGTTTCTATATACAATGGATAATGGGGCACTATCATAAAAAATCAGGACTTTTTGTGTCCCCTATGTTCATCTTGGGCAGGGCGAAGATGGGCCCTATATTTTTAAAAATATTATTATTTATCGAAATTTTATATGTATTTTGAAAAAAAATTTAGAAATTTTTTTATCAATTTTCGCCTCCCCCAAAAATTTTTTTTTGTTTTTTTTATTGCCCCCAAAAATTTTATTAATTTCGCCCCCCAACACAAAATTCCTGGCTTCGTCCCTGATCTTGGGACCTTCCTAAAATGTCACTATGGTTAAAGAAAAGTTGAGTAACTAATGTACGGATAAATATATTTTTCAACTACGTTAATTTTCATTATCATTTTTGTCATTTAATTAAGCGAGAAATAGTAGAAACTAAAGTATGACCGGTAAACTTTGACAATTACAATAACATTTCTAGACCATGCCTGATTTTGCCATTCACTATAATGTATGAGTTAAACTAGAATTAGACACTAATTGAAAATGAGAATGAAAACTAAGAGACTATACATTTTACTTTGTCAATTGTGTACAACTGTTTCTTACTTAAATATTCCTCGTTTCTAAATTACGAGTTAAACATTAATTTGTATTATTACCAACAATCCGTAAATCTTATTTTTTTTATAACTTTTTTGGAAGTATTCAAAAAATTACTTTATATTGTGTTATCCGTCTTTCTTCTTCTTCTTCTTTTAAATGAATATTGGTGTAATGTTGTATCATTGAAAATATGGGTCGTATATGTACTCGAAAATGACGATTGTTATTTATCTGTAGAAATTCTTATATTTGCTAGATGATCATAGAACTTAAATATGTACATTAAGATAAAGTAACATTTTTTGGTTCACCCCGAGGAGTACTGGCGTCCACCACATGGAGACTAATTCGGACTTGATTTGCGGTTTGGCCCGTAGTGAGCGGGGAGAGTCTGACCCATATTACTATTTGTAAAAATAAATATTACCACAACAAAAAATTCTCACGATAATCGATTTTCGAAAAATCCAATATTAATCAATGATGAGACATGTAACATCTTCAACCAGCTGCTCAAAGCTCGAGTTAAGATAAAGTAACTTTATTAGCAAAAAGACTTCCGTATTTTCATCCCACAACGCATATGGTGGATCAGCGTGTAAACAATTTCAGCAAAAACTGCAGTCGAGCCCAACGGGCGGCGCTCTTTTAGAGGGAACTTTATTTCATTGTCCTACTAACTTTTTTCTCGTTATGATAATAAATAAGCCCGTTAAAGTATATTAGTCCACCTACGTGGGCCAAGCCTAACAGCATTTGCAAATATTTCGTTTGAGAAGCACAATTCATAAATAAGAAAATAGCTATTTTTGTCGAAGTTTTGTGTGCTATTTTTATAATAAATAATTTTTTTAATATCATTTCTACTATAAAAGTAGTTTTTTTTTTAATACTATTTTAGATACAAATAGTTTTTTTGTGTTTTTTTCTGCCACAAAATAGTTTTATGTGTTATTTTTTTTACACAATTAGTTTTTCAATGTATTTTTTGAAGCAAAAGAAATTCCGATTGCTATAATTATCATAATGTGGCCTGTTCAATTGAGACTCGACTCGATTCGATTCAATTCGACCATTCACCTGAAAATATTTTTCCCACTGCATTCTAATTCAAATGTAACATTGACAAACTATCAAATTCTAAACAATACCCTCCTATCCGATTGTTAACCAACATCCAAATAAGCCGTAAAACTCTTGAATTGAGGTAAACATTCAATTACTAGTCTATAATTTGTTCTTTATAAGGATTGAGCAATTCTCCCTCTTGAGGTATCTTTTGAGGGAATGAGTTAGTTCCAAGTCCATTTTCTACAGAAGAAAAACATTCATCCAAGTTTTGGAAAGATTCCAAACTTGAATTTGTCCAAGGAACAAACTAGTTAGAAAAAAGGCATAATTATTTATCAGAATTATTATGATTATTATTATGCTAACTAAGGGACAAACTAGTTATGGAGAGAGAAATAAGCCTGCTTACAAAGTTGAATTTTGTCCTTAAAGGGGTGTCGAATTAGGCCTCCGTTTTTAGAAAAATATTAATTACTTTCTTTTTTAAAGGTAAATATTACTATATTCATTTAATAATATAAATCGTTTAAAACACGTATCTGAAATTAAATAAAATAAAAATTAAAGTGTTAATTAGTTTCTTAAATATAATTAGAGTTATACACGTTCTATATAAGAGAGTAATATTGATATTTTAACTAATAAAATACTTTACTTTTTTTTCTTTAATTCTCGTTACATATCCTAAACGACTTATACTATTGAATGAAGTGATTAATATTTTTTTCATTAAAAAGAAAGCTGACAAACTCTGAATTGTTTTGACATAATTAAAGTAAAATTGAGTTGGTAGTGACTCCAGTCGTGCAATGCCAGCCTCTTGATATGATAATAACACAAAAGAAGCAGCTTTATATAGATCACAAAATCATCACCGCATGAAATAAATTCGCTGTTTGAGCATTTTTTTTTAAATTCGATTGGGCGGTTGAACCATATAGGAGAGAGATAACTATCTCAGACGAGGAGAAGATAGCCCTAGAAAGGGAGATTAAAGCTTACCGCACGCAGGCGGAGAGTATCAAACCCACGACTTCAAGGTCATGAGCAGGTGCGTGCCCCATTGAGTTAGAACACTTTTGATGTTGTTTGAGCATATGATATGATGTAGTCCATCATCCTTTTGAAAACTGCCATCAATTGAATCGAAGGTGTAATATTGAAATTTTAGCATTGTGAGAAAAACTTCTTTTTGACTGTAAATAAAAAGTATTCAACATTGAGGCGGTCCAGATATAGTGTAAAACGGAAAAAATTCACTATATATTGATGTTCTTTTTGTCATTTTAGGTCGTTGAATTAAAATTTTTAATGATCTAATTTTTTTTGGAGGATGCACCATTGTGATTTTTATACACTTGTTACGTAAGACAGTTGTTACATATCTAATGACGGATATTCATCAAATTAAACTACTTTTGTAGCTTTATGATATGTGTTAATAAGGATAAAATATATATTGCACGTAATTTAACACATATTCAAATACATGTAATATATGTCAAAAAAGATTTTATAAAGAATTTAAAGGGTTCTGCATTATAAGTGTGGCACGGTATAAGGGAGTTGGGGTCAGTGATAGAGTTTTCGTTTGTCACAATTGTTCCGGACTCCACACCGAGCAGAGTCATACGCAATCCATATATATCCTTCACAGGCAAAAAAGGGTTATTCTTTTACCTCTTACTCAATACTTACTCCGTCCTAAATTAAATGTCCAAATTTCTTTTTTTTTTGTTTCAAACTAATTGTTTACTTTCTAAATAAATTATGTATTAATGATAATTTTTTAAATTTTATTATTCTTCTAACTCCTTATTGAATACCCTTATAGCACGTTTGATACGCTGAAATTGAATCCCTTTCCAGGCAGAATCGCTTTCCACCCAAAATGACTTCGGAATCCTCTTTCCATTACCGTGTTTGGAAGGAAAAGGCATAATGGAATGTCGAATCCTTTTCTGTGTTTGGTAAAACTATATAGAATGGAATAGAATTAAACAGAATATAACCTAAATGTCCTTTTAGCATATACTAGTAATAAAACCTAATTAAACATTCATTACAAAATTTTACTTGAATAACATTGACATTCAATATAGTAATAAAAATATCTTTACTTTTAAAATTAAAAATAGATTAAAACTAATGTCAAGAAAAAGAAATATTTATAAAATTATCATCTATGAAATTATACTAATGAAATAGAATATTTATGACTAAATATAAATACGTTGCTATGTAAAATGAACGTAATAATTAATTAAAAGAGGGGTATAAATGTCTGTTACTGTTTATTGATGATTCCAACTTCTCCTATAAAGACCATTCCATAGGTTTTGGTGTGAAATGACCTTCCCCACTTCTTTCTGGAATCGTCATTCCCATGAAATCAGTAGCGGAGCTTCATGGAGGCAGGAGGGGGCCCCGGCCCCTCAAAATTTTCAAAAAACAACGAATTTTCTATAGGAATTTTGTTGGGTGATATTTTCTTATAAATGTTGTATTTTGCCCCCCAAAAAAAATTTAAGTAATAAATTCCTCCGCCCCCTATGACAAATTCCTGGTTCCGCCACTACGTGGAATGATAATTCCCACTTCAAATTGCTCAATTAAACGTCGGAATGGAAAGAAAAGTGGGAAAGGTCTTTCCATTCCTGCATACCAAACACGCACTTAGTTAATTAAAATTATCGCTTTGCAACACATACTAAAGGGGTAGTTGGACATAAATTTTAAATAATGTTAATAAAATTAATGAGAGTATCTTAAACGTTTGCTTATTTTTTACTATCAAAATCACCAAACATTAATACCCTGATATTTATTAAAGTAGACAAATAATTTAGGATGTCAAGTAATGAATTAAAAACTATACACCACATATCATTTGAGACCCCAAAACAAATTAGAACAAACTTAGAGCTGCCAAATGAATAAATAAAGAGACTTTCAATTTCATTTTTAGTTTCAAATTATTGTCGGATACATCCAAAATTAGAAATATCTGATGGAAATAATTGGGATACAGGTGTTGGCGAATAACATTATTAAGGGGGTCAATGTTTTCTGCACAATGTTTGCAGAAACATTAAAAGACGAGAAAGGGCATCCAATGGCCACTTTACATGTATGGGTAAATTACTAATAAAGCCCCATGGTGAGTCCTCTTATTAAAACAATTCTCGGATGCTGCAGTTTTTTTTCTTCCGATACTGCACTAGTCTATGTAATACTACCTCCATTCTTTTTTTTTTTTTTTGCTGAATAAATTTAGTTTCTATTAATCACAAATAAAGTAAAGCTCATTACAATCAAAAGAAAAATTTAAAATACAGAAAGTAAAAGTTATACAATGATTTAAAAATCATGATAACAGACAAAAGACACACCCAAAAAAACCTGGATGGTTAAGAAAAACAACTATAAAAACTAGCCAACTAAACAAATACATAATCTTCTCTTTCAAAGCATCTTCATCGCAATCCTTGACCCACGAGGGACAGGGAGAATATCACTTTCAACATCTTCCCAGTAGTCGATAATTTATGGGGACCACTAGGCGTATTAACCATCCTACAAATTGCCTCGGGAAGATGTAAAAAGTTGATAAAGGGCCCAGATCTAATCCGAGTTGAACAAATCCTCCTAGAAAAATAGAAAAAAAATCTAGATCTGTGAAGATCTGAGATTCATCTAACCACTGTGTCTTGAATCTTGAAGAAAAAAACTCAGAAAAAGGTTTCATATGATTCGTAGTATAAAATAGAGTAATATAAATGGAACAAAATGACCAATATTTGACCATTGGCCGGAGCCAATGGCCAAATCTGGCCAGCAGCAGCGGCAGGGGGGAGAACACGGGGGAAGAGAGAGAAGAAGGGGAGAAAAAGGGTGATAGTTGGAGATGATATGTATACTACCTCCATTTTTAAATATAAGACATTAATGTAATTTTGCGAAAATTAAAAAATTAAAAATTAATTTTTTTAAAATAAAATTAGTGGTATATAAATCATATTTAAAAGAGTAATATTGATATTTTAATTATAAAAATATCTTAATTTTTGTTTTCGCGCAACATATAATGAAAATCTTATATTTAAGAATGGAGGGAGTACCAGTTAAAATCTTATCGTGCGCTCTGATATTCCTTTAGGGTCTGATTGGATTGAAAGTCTGCATTAATTTAGTTTGGTTTGAGATTTAAACTTAAACTTTGAATCAACTTTAGATTAAGTTTTAAAATGAAATAAAATATTAAATAATGTAAAATTTAGTTTGAGTTTAAAACTTATTTGATATTGAAATTGAAATTTCAAACTCAAACTCAATATAATCATGGGAATCGGGTAGACCATGTGGTAAGGCTACCCGAACACGGTCCCGTGTTCGATTCTCATATCTCCCCAAGTGAGGCAAATAAAATATCCTCCTTATGAGGCTAAAATTCCCTCCCCAGGTCATGGGGCATACTACAATCTCCCCTATCTAGGGTACTCTCCGCTCTCTACCCCTCGGAGGCAATCGCCCAACGAGCGTAAAAAAAAACTCAATATAATCCCATCATTTTTTTTAAGCCCGATTGGGCGGTTGCCTCCATATATGGGAGAGAGAGAACTATCTCAGATGACTAGAAATGGAGATTAAAGCTTACTACAGGCAGACAGAGAGTATCGAAGATCGTGGACAGACACCTGTCTCATTGGGGTAGAACACCTTTGATATCCCATCATATAAAAAATCTCTTAATACACAGTAATTAAATAGTTTCGTGACACAAATAGGCCCCATCTCTGGCTTTGAAAGTGACACGCAAAGCAGCATTTCTTTTGTCAGCGAATGTGAATAAAGCTAACGGGACCAACTCTTTCGTTTATATTAGACCAACTCTTTTTGGGGGATTCATCAACAACAAAAAAAAACTCTTTTTGTGGGTAAAATTAGACCAACATTTTTTTTTCTCCCAAATCCCAAATTTCATTTTTTTTCAAGTAAAATATAAATAATGAATCTTGTTTAGGATGAGAGTTACAAGTAATAAAACCCCTATCATACAAGATAATGTAGTCTATGACAAAGTTTGATTTAACTCGGTAAATATTATTATGAGCATGGTAGTTAAATTTAATTATCTTTTAAATACTTGCGTTATTTGAATAAGTATATCATAGTTTAAGTTAATTTTCATGAAATTTTAATGCATGTTTCACTATTGCAAATGGTGATAATTTGGGTGCAATCATATCAACACTAATACAATGGATCCCATCCGAACTTCAAATGGTGAGAATTTGAGACATCATACGTAGGAAAAAAAGAGAAATTAAAATATAAGTAGATCCAACAAATAAACAGCTTCGCATTACATATGCGACTCCCTGAACAAGGTTCCATTAACATTCATATGAACATGCTATCAATACTAAAAGTACACTTGAATAAAGTTTTGTTTGGTTTCAGACTCAAACTGAAAATCAATTTTTCTTTGAATTAACTCTGAAAATGATTTGGATTTAAGACAAAGTCTAAGATTGATACCAAAATTCTAAATAAACAAGAGTTATATGCATTATTAATGCAACAACAACAAAGCCTTAAGGGGTCGGCTACATGAATC
The DNA here is from genome assembly GCA_026122235.1 of Vinca minor. Taxonomy (NCBI): domain Eukaryota; kingdom Viridiplantae; phylum Streptophyta; class Magnoliopsida; order Gentianales; family Apocynaceae; genus Vinca; species Vinca minor. Next base: position 2,359,011 of record JAOCZM010000291.1, read on the forward strand.
AATATTCAGTGTGGTTGTTCGCATGAATACATTCCCTCCACTTCCTTCTTTTTAAACACCATACCCTCATTCAAGTCTAACAAATTCATATCATTTTTTATGACTTCGGTCCAAACTTTATTCGGCCTCCCCTACCTCTTACAAACTCATGCCCCCATCTTCAAGTTTCCGAATCAGAGCGTCATTCGGTCTTTTTTTATTATGTGTCAAAACCATCATAAGTAATTTTCCCTTATATTTTCTTCCACATGTGCAACTCATATTTTAACTCAAATAGTCTCATTTCTCACTCATTATTAATAATAGATTTAAATATAATAAATGCAATAAAGAGAGAGCATAATGTAAAGCCAGATTCTGTTAATTTTTCTAATATATTGTCACAGCACTTTCAATCTTTATTGCAAAAAAATTCACTCTTGTTTTTTATATGCCAATTGGATATAGAAGAAGAAGAAGAAGCAACCCTCACTCCCCTTCAATCTTTGTTTTGAATTGTCTACAAGGTAACACTACAGAGATTCATTGGACAGGGGCGGATATGGTGTCTAATGGAGTAGCCATTTTGTCTAGATTCAATCTTTGGAAGGTTAACTTTGTTTATAGACTAGCCAATTTTCATGCCCATAATATTGCACTTTGGGCGAAATCTAACTGTGTATCGGGTTTTTTGACTCTTCTCGATATCCCTCCAGTCAATTCTTTTTCGTGATAGGGGTGCGACTTTTTATAATCTTTTTCCGAGTTCGGAACCATCTAATGATTAGTGTGTTATTTAGCAAAAAAAAAAAACCCTCACTCCCCTTCCACACTAGCAGTAGCAGGTCCTCTTCTTCCCCACCCCACCTCCTCCTCCTCCTCAATCATTCATTCTCTGCCGCTCTCCTCCCTTTACCTCCACCTTTCTTCGACTAAATCAGAGACAAATTACAAACCCCCCAGCCTCACATTACCTCAGTAAAACAACCAAAAAAAAAACCCTCCCACTTTTTTTTTACTTTTCCTCTTCCCCCATCCCCATCTCTAGCAAAAAAGAACAAGAAAATATTCGAGCTACTAAACAGATACTGAAGCTAGGCAACTATGGATCTGCTACGGCTTCTACCATTTCTCTCTCTCGCTTTCCTCCTTTTAACTAGAGGTAATTCACCACCATTCTTCTTTTACTACATGTAATTTTCTGTCAATCTCCACCTGGGTTTACGTTTGGAAATAAACAGCAATAACGAGAGAGAAAACCAGATCAAAATGATAAAGAAAGACACAATTTTTTTCCTGTTTGTTAAGGAATTGATTACGCCTGTGGCGCTATCAAGCTGAATATTTACTATGTTGAGATACAATATAAATGTTAGTTATAAGGAGAGACGAAACTTTACTTACAATTTTACATAGACTGCCATGAACAGAGAGTCCAAAAAATTTGGCGCCGGCATGAGACGTTTGTTTAGGACCCAGGCTCCATAACATAACAGTTCAAGCAATGTGAACTTATTTTTTGCATTGAACGGTTTATTTAAAGAAATGAGGGTTCTTGGTGTCAATTTTTTTCTTGAATATTGGTTAAGTTAATGACAAAATTTTCAATTTTGCTTACGATTTTGAACAGGGGTTTATGGGACTACGTTTACATTTGTGAACAAATGTGACAACACAGTATGGCCCGGGATTTTGGCAAATGCCGGCAGCCCAACTCTAGACAGCACCGGATTTGAACTCCCCACTGACTCTTCCCGTTCCTTCATTGCTCCGACTGGTTGGTCCGGCCGGTTCTGGGGCCGAACTGGCTGCAAATTCGACGATTCCGGGTCAGGTTCTTGCAACACAGGCGATTGCGGGTCAGGCCAGATGGAATGCAATGGGGCCGGAGCTGCTCCACCAGCGACGCTAGCGGAGTTCTCAATAGCGACCGGTGGGCAGGATTTTTACGACGTCAGCCTCGTTGATGGGTACAACTTACCCATGATAGTAGAAGGAAATGGTGGGTCGGGTATGTGTGCCTCGACGGGTTGCATTACGGATCTGAACCGGATCTGTCCTAGTGAGCTTCGGGTGGGTGATGGAGAGGCTTGTAAAAGTGCTTGTGGAGCTTTTGGACGGCCGGAATACTGTTGTAGCGGGGAGTACAACTCGCCGGCGTCTTGTAAGCCGTCGATGTACTCGCAAATGTTTAAGACTGCTTGCCCCAGATCTTATAGCTATGCTTATGATGATCCTACTAGCACTTTCACTTGCTCCGGCGCCGATTATACTGTCACTTTCTGCCCCTCCATGCCAAGGTAAAATGTGTTTCAAGAATATACAATGAGTTAGACAAATTATACAGTTTCATGTGATGCCATTTAATTGAGGTATTAAATAGTTTACTAGTGAGAGTGTTAGAAGTTCTTAGCAATTTGGTTCTTCCGGTACGTGTTATACAATCTCAGTCGTTTGATGAGTTTAATCCAACCATTAAGTCAATAATCGTTCCTTAAAATAAGTCAATAGCTATATTTTTGGATTGAAAATCACTAGTCGGGATCGTGTCTGAGTGGTTCTGCTGAAAACGCCCGAACCAACTCAGAAGTTGAGAATTTCCTAAACTAATCAGTTTTTTGGTTTTGAACCCCAACACTGGAAAATCAAACGAGTAGTAGGAGTGGGGTGCGTCACTGCCAGAAAGAAAGAGAGGAAGATGAAGGTTGAATTAGGGTTTTTAAGTTTATTTTAATTTCTCTTTTTCTCACTATTATTATTATATATATATATTTATTTATTTTAGGATCTAATATGGTTGGTCCAAAATGTGCATTTTTTTCTCCTTATTAATGTGAATGGTTTGAGAGTATAGTGTGACAAGTCTACATTTTGCAGTCAGAAATCTTCAAAAGATACGACACCAGTAACATCAACAAATGGTGATGGGTCTATGTCAGGATCAGGAGAAGGTAGTACTATGGGGTCCGCAACAGGCACCGGGTCTGGTTCAGGAGAGACGGGTATGGGTTCAGGTTCAAGTTCAAGCTCGGACACCGGTTCAGGGTCTCAGGCCATGCTTGCTGATGGTTCATATTTGGCTGGTTTAGCCATGGGTGACTCCAGCAGGACTTTCTCTAAGCCTGCTTTGATCTTTGCTGCATTTATCTTCTATTGTCTTTGGTTATTATAGGATTTTTCTGATATGCAACAGTCACATGGACATTATGGTCAAGAATTGGTCACGTCATTATAAAATTGTCTCTCTCCTCATTATGTATTGATGTGGTCAGTTCTGTACCAAATGATTCAATGGACGTAGTCTATATCAGAACTATCCTAGCCAAATGCATTGAAGTGGGATTTTGACCTTTCTAGGGGGTAAAGTTGATAGATTCATCAAATCCATCCACTTCATTTCTTTCTTAATTTAATTCCTTTATTAGTAATAGTAGTAGTAGTAGTAATTTTCCTTTTTTAACTGTGCATATGCAATGGTTTATGTTTTGGTTTGTTTTGGTGTGTTTAAGGTTGTTGATTTGGCCAAGTTTTGTTGGTAGTAGTGAAGATGGCAATGCGAGTTATTAAAATCGTTTTTCTTTTATTTCTCATTGAGTTTGAAGTGCTATGTGTGGGTTTGTCCTTATTCCGATTATGACAAATCGCATGATCAAACCGTTCAAATTATAATTATTTTAGAAGGGATGCTATAATCGAAACAACTATAATTTTACGGGTTGTTCAATCTGTCTAGACTTTGTTGATTGAACATTTACACTAATATGAATATGTGCGGAGTTTATTATTCATCAAAAAAAAAAAAAAAATGTGCGGAGTTGTTGGCGATTACTATTAAAAGCTGGTAAAAGGATTTTGCTTTGCGGGAGTTGCAAGTATGGCTTTTCGCAATTTGTCTGCTATTAGGATTTAGGAATGAAAAGGATTGGTTAGAATACTATAATTTTCCTCATCTGCTTGGACCCAATTTCAACTCAAATAATCCGGCCATGAATTGCGAGGGAATAAAGTCAAAAGTGAGATTATCATGTCTGGCCTTGGTCATAGAGTATTTATTTTGAACAATAGCTCGAACTTGTTACTTGTAAGTAGGCGATTAGAATATTTGAAAGTACGTTTCGTTCTTGTGCGAAATGCTTTAAGTTCCATATGTATAGGATAAATTTTATGATATTGAATATAAAATTCAATGGTTGAGATTAAAACACTTGTTTTTTAATACTGGTTAGATAAAACACTAATTCATTGCGTGAGAACACCCGTTAAGAATTTTATGAACACTTGTTCTTATGCGTTGAATGAGTGTTAAGAAGGAATGAATTATTGCTTTAATCTTAACTGTCAAATTTTAGGCAAAAAATCCTCTGTCCCCGTTCGTGTATGTCCCTGTGTCCCCAACCAATCACAATTCACCATGTGTATATATAATTGAAACAAATATTTATATGGTAAATTCTGATTGGTTAGGGACACGGGGACATACACGGATGGGGACAGAGGATTTTCACCCCAAATTTTACATTCGACAAACGAAAATTTATCTTGTTTTTAAGGCCTTCCGCACTGGAGCCGTGATGCTGAAGGTTGAACCTTTGGAGGTTCTGTATCCTAGTCGCGATTACAATGTGGCATTAAATAACACCCTTATCACAAATTATTTGCAACATTTCATCTGTTGAGACATCCTAATTATTTGACACGTTTAAAAAATCAATGCATCTTTACTATTACTTTTTCAGTTTTACCCCTAATTTATTACTCAACTAACCACTAATAATAATTTTTCAGTCATTAATTGGGGGTACTTTGAACTTTTTTCTCGTATTAATTGCTTTTCAATCATTTCCTTAATCTTGGTGAAAAGGTGAAATGTTGCAAATAATTTGGGATGGAGGTAGTAGTGTCTAATTTTGAGATACTCCCTAGTTTTTAAGACAGTGAACACGAATTAAGAAAATGATTGAGATTTATTAGTTTGAAGATAGATAGACACTTTTATTTTTCAGTTAAAACATTATATTGGGACTATTAAAATTAGTCGTTGATTGAATTTAATGAAAGATAATGATAAGTTTGGAAAAAATACATCTAATATTCTTTTGATTTCTTAAAGTGACAGATAATTAAAAACTGATCAAATATATTTAGGCGACAGATAATTAGGAATAAAGGGAGTATTAATTTTGTTTATGAGAGGAAATGTAAATCTCAAAAAAATTTGCTGAGACAAATTAAGATTTTTAAAGTGGTTTGTCAATTCATGTCTTTATGAGGTGCGTAAAGCAGTATACTAAAGATTTGAAGATTCAATACAGCCTCAAGGCCGCAAAGCTAATGCTGACAGAAATCCCTGCAAGCCCAGCCCAAAAAAGTGTTTTATTCATACCAGGAGGATCTTTATTCTCCAGTTAATTAAGTAAATTTTTGTGGGGCTTTGCATGGCCTGACCCAGTTTTTCTCAATCGGTCATGACATGGCACCCAAATTTGTGGGACAAACATTTTTGGCAAGACTTCCGTCCCGAGGCCAAGACGGAAGTGGGACTTCCGTCCTCCACCACCCGAGACTCGAGCCAAAAAATTGCAATCCCCTCCTTTTCCATTAAGGGCAGAAAAACCCGTATTCGTTGGAATAGTTGAATTTTTTAAGAATAATAATAACCAAAATTAGTGTAAAATAAGACTTTTGATGAACCGGACTTCAATAATAAGAATATGGCAGAAAAAAGAATGGAATCGTGTATTAAATAAATAAAACTGTTTGTATAAAAAATTGGACGAATATAACAAATGTATTAAATACAAAGCAAAAAACAATTTACAGTGCGAAGGGGGTGTATCTGTGGGTCCTCCGCGGGTTAGTCAGGGAGATAGTAGGTGTTGACGGCCCCGGTTCATGCACCGCGCTACCATGCTCCGTCTCGGCGAATTTTGCACCGTCGTGGTCGATTCAGTATCGTCTCCTCGGGGAATCCAGGGCTGGATCTACGAAATCTGCTGAAGCGTACGTATGCAGTCCCGAGTCCCCGGTCATGACGAGGGCGTCGCGACAAAATACATGTCAGTTTGTCCCGACGACGAAGTCCCACGCACTGGGATGGCCCCCGTTTTGAAAGCAGGGAGAATCGAGTTACTTGGGTGGCGAATTGGTATTGAAATTGAAGGGGTACATCTAGGCTGAGTCCGTCTTGAGCGATGGTCGAGTCTCGTTGCTCCCTGCGGGCTGGGACGGACCCGCCTCGCCACCACGCTTGCCTCCGGCGCAGTGCTGCTGGCTGCTTTTGTGTTGCTGTCGATTCAACGAGTACCCACGCCTCCCGACCTCGGCCCCTACCCAGACAACACGCTCACTCGTGTGTGTGGAAGGTTGCGAGCAGCGACTTCTAAAACATCGGCGGCCCGTGATCGACATGACACCGACTTTCCTGCAGCGGTGAAGGCATCCTTAATCGTTTTGGCGGCCCAGGTGATGAGTGACTTGTACTTCGAATTTTTTCGAGTGGCAGGCTTCTTGAACTCTTCCAACATCACCCTGGACGACTCATCACCCGCAATGAACATTAAAATTAGTAAATTCAATAGACGAAAAATGAACAAAGAAATAATAAGTACACGAAAAAAACTTACCAAAATGTCCCCTGCTGTAGCGGTGGGTTGAATTCCCATCGCGAGTGGCCTTGGGTCCTGGTTTTGGGGGTTTGTTATGCGGTGAACCGTAATGCGATTGTATCAATCCATGTACTCGCGGGTTGGTGCAATAACATTACCAATGGCGGGAGCAGCGGCCTCCAGTGCATCTACGCAATGAGACCACAGTTTTATGTAACTGGAGTGGACGGTCTCCCATTTGTTTGTGGCTAATGCTGTCACCGTGTGGAGGTCTCGACCCTCGACTGTGCCCTCTGTGCCTGCCGGGCAAGTGGTACTCAACCATCTCGAAGCAGATGAGTGGCGTACGGGATCGACACGTCTTAAAAAAGTCTGCATCCCGAGCCGCCCTCTCTGCATATACCGCATCTGGGTACGGTCTCCACATGAAATGTCAAAAAAAATAATTAAATGTTACTGTCAAGCAAATAACTTAACGGAAAAACAAAAACAAGAACAATGAAATTGACTTTCACCCCTTTGTCTCGGTCATCAAATCGAGTTTGCTCATGAAACACCAACTAGTGCGATTTCGGAGCGTTGCATGAAACTCCAGGGGGCATTCCACCTAGCCCTGCGTGCGCTCTACCGTCGGCGGGGATCTCATCCGGAATGTCGCCTCGGTTTGCCTAGCGGAGAAATGAAATACGTTCCCACGCCCACAGCTGGTCAAAACAAACAAAATCGAATATTAAATATTTAAATCACAAAATCACATTTACATTTAAAAGGCGAGAGGACAAACTCGAATCAGCAAGCAACACCCGCTAATGTCCTTGAAATCGGGACATGCACGAGATGCACATCACGTGCTGCACGGGATTGGTACCACCTGATGGAAGCCAAATTGACGCATTACCCGGTCGGGCAAGTGGTACTCAACCATCTCGAAGCAGATGAGTGGCGTACGGGATCGACACGTCTTAAAAAAGTCTGCATCCCGAGCCGCCCTCTCTGCATATACCGCATCTGGGTACTGCCTCCACATGAAATGTCAAAAAAAATAATTAAATGTTACTGTCAAGCAAATAACTTAACGGAAAAACAAAAACAAGAACAATGAAATTGACTCACCCCCTTTGTCTCGGTCATCAAATCGAGCTGCTTGCGAAACACCAACAGCTGCGATTTCGGAGCGTTGCGAAAACTCCGGGGGCATTCCACCTAGCCCTCGTGCGCTCTACCGTCGGCGGGGGATCTCATCCGAATGTCGCCTCGGTTTGCCGAGCGGAGAAATGAAATACGTTCCCACGCCACATTGGTCAAAACAAACAAAATCGATTATTAAATATTTAAATCACAAAATCACATTTACATTTAAAGGCAGAGGACAAACCTGAATGAGCAAGCAACACCCGCTAATGTCCTTGAAATCAGACATGCACGAGATGCACATCTGTGCCTGCCGGGATTGGTACCACCTGATGGAAGCCAAATTGACGCATTACCCGGTCGGGCAAGTGGTACTCAACCATCTCGAAGCAGATGAGTGGCGTACGGGATCGACACGTCTTAAAAAAGTCTGCATCCCGAGCCGCCCTCTCTGCATATACCGCATCTGGGTACTGCCTCCACATGAAATGTCAAAAAAAATAATTAAATGTTACTGTCAAGCAAATAACTTAACGGAAAAACAAAAACAAGAACAATGAAATTGACTCACCCCCTTTGTCTCGGTCATCAAATCGAGTGCCTTGCGAAAACACCAACAGTGCGATTTCGGGAGCGTTGCGAAAACTCCGGGGCATTCCACCTAGCTCCAGTGCGCTCTACCGTCGGCGAGGGATCTCATCCCGGAATGTCGCCTCGGTTTGCCGGGCGGAGAAATGAAATACGTTCCCACGCCCACAGCTGGTCAAAACAAACAAAATCGATTATTAAATATTTAAATCACAAAATCACATTTACATTTAAAGGCAGAGGACAAACCTGAATGAGCAAGCAACACCCGCTAATGTCCTTGAAATCAGACATGCACGAGATGCACATCTGGCGGTATAAATGCGTGAGAACACCTCTGGCCCAGGAATGTGTGTCATGCTCCAGGTTACCATCCAGGGTTAGAAGATAACGCATGTTGGCCGGGACCCCAGACTTATCCAGGGAAAAGAAAAGTACCCAACGGGGATGAAGATCAATGCCACTAGCTCTGCTGTGCACAGCGGTCGGTATCATCATTTGCTAAGGGTTCACTAATATGGGCATACACCTCTACCAGTGCAAAGTGTTCCCCACGATTGCAGACTGATCGAGTCTAAATCCTAAAAGATTGTAGGCGTGATCAACCCATTGACCACTAGTGTAATTGTAGCTGTGACTCAACGACACTACTCGGCCCCCGGTGGGTAGTCCTGAAGACGACCTACGTCCCTCTAGTGTGATGGTCGCCTCATCGCAACGGAGGTGGAACGTGTGGGTCTCTGGGCGCCACCTCTCAACTAATGCAGTTACGAGAGCGTGATCTACATTCATATTACCTAACCTACAACAACCTCCCAAACCAACCCGGTCTATTAGGTCTATTACCATAGGGGTTGGTTTTCTCTACTATAGCGAGCGTAAAAGTTTCCGAACTTTTAATAACTTTTAAAGGTTCGTTCATTGTCGCATCTCCTAGCCAGATTCTTAAGGATCTATGGGATGGTTGTTTGTTCAAGACGGACGGATCGAAAGGACCGGGCTGAAGATGAGCGGGTACGGACATCTATACAAAAAATAATATACATAAATCACAAATATCAACAAATATATTAGTAAATCGATTCACAAATCTCAAATTACCAAAAAATAAATTTCAATTGTTTTGTAATACCCTAAAATCACAAATGCTATAAATTTCATTTCGCACATTCACAACATATCTGTTGACATTTTCAAAAGTCTACATGCATAGATACACAAATTAGCTAATTAAAAAAAACCCTAAATTCAAGATAGACCCAATTCACAAAACTCCTAATTTCAAAATTACTCTAATTTCAAAAATTACACTAATTTCAAAATTCCCCTAAATTCAAAGTACCATAATTTCTAAATACCCATAATTCCAAAATTACCCAACAATCGCAAATACCAAAAAATCACAACAGTCATATATAATTCATAATATCAACAATTTGGTATCAAAATTCATAAACAATGTTCTATTGTAAAGTTTAATTTTTAGGAAAAAAAAATTTGAAATCCAAATAGAATTATACCTTCAATTGGAGAGGGGATGCAATGAAATTGATAGCAAAGACTAGCGGCGTGCAGCGTGAGTGGGGAAAGTTCGGCAGTGAGGTGGGGGAGGGGGTTCGGCAGTGAGTGGGAGGGATCATACTTGGGGTAAAAATCGCGATAGGGAAGGAGAAGGGTTAAAAACGCGGCTGGTGGAAGACGGAAGTCCCACTTCCGTCCCGAGACCAAGACGGAAGTCCCGCTTCCCCCTAACTTAAGGACATACAAATCATGAACAAAGTTCAAATCATTCAGCCTCCATTTTACTTCTTTGCAGATGGATTGATTCCATCAGCTTCCTCCTGTAGCCAGTATCACCTACAAAGGCCTTGATTCCTCACACTCCAGTTCTAACTTTTTGACTAAGGATGGATCTATGAAGCTATGTGTACTTCCTGGGTCCATAAGTATTACAACGGGTTGTTTTTTGGGGAATCCTTGAGTCTTTAAAACACTACCCCCATTGTTCCCTTCCACAACACTCACAGAAACATGGGCAACCTCAGGTTGCAAGGTAGTTAATATGGGGCCCCCCTCAGATTATGTGGGTTCAGTCTTCATAACAAGCATATTCACCTCACTCATAGCACACTTGTGTCCCACAGTGTATTTGTCTCCACACCTAAAGCACAGCCCTAACTCCCTCATCCTCTGCATTCATGCATCACTGATTCTCTTGAATCTCATAGGTTCTTTGGGAGTGTAAGGGGTTTTGGGGGTTGTGGCTGTATAAGTAGTTTGGTTATTTTCTGAGGGTTGTTTGTAGTAGGTTGGCTATTTTTCTATGCAAAGCTGTAGGTAGTGGTGGCTGGTTTGGGGGTTGTTTTGCTATAGATCTTGCTCAAGGAGTTTACATAAGCTTCTTGTTCAACTGCCAATCTAAAGGCTTCTTCTACAGTGGTAGGCCTAAACATACTCACCATGCTTCTCACTTAATCTTTTAGGCCACTCAAGAATAGGTCCACATAGTATGGGTTGGTAGTTGTGTTTCCTGATCCTATGAAATTTGCTTTAAGCTCTTCATACTTTTTCATGTAACTGGCTACACTTCCCCCTTGTTTAAGCTTAGTGAACTCCCCCACAATCCCAGAAGTATTACTAGTATCAAACCTTTGGTACATGGATTTGATAAAGTGGTTCCAGTTATTAGTCCCATGTTCTTTTATGTAGCTGTTTCCCCAAAGGAAACCCTCCCCTTTCATATAACATATGGCTACTCCTAGTTTGAGTTGGTCTGGGATCTGGTGCAGTTTGAAATAGTGTTCTCCTTCCTGAAGCCATTCCCTAGGATTCCCATCTTCAAAAAGGGGAAACTTTATTTTGGGTAACTTAATCCCTCCTCTTTTATCCCATATAGACCACTGAATCCCCTCAGACTCCTTCCTTCTAGTTCTTGTTTCATTTAGGACAATTCTGCTAGGAGACAATGACTCACACCCAGAACTAGACTCTCACACAGTTGGTTTTTCACTAAGCATTAAGTTAATCTTCCCCATTAATAGATCCTTTTTAATCTAAATCTATTTTATGAGAAATCTGATCAGAATTTACCTTAGCCAAGGTGTTCCTGATATCATCTTGTTGGGAGTTCAGCTTCTTGATGGAACTTTCCATCTCTACCATCCTTCTCCCATGGAACTTCACGGTAGTTTGGATGTCAGGGACTTCTGCAAAGGGTGGGAAGTGGTGGGTTGTCATTCTTGGGCCTTGTGTTCACCATTGATGCCAAGGAAATAGTGGCTCTGATACTAGATGTGATGGTTCAGCCTGCAAACTCAGTTCCAAAAGAATAGAAAATGAGAAAATCAAAATAAGAGAAGAAGAAGGTAAGAGAAGAGAGGTAAATGTAGATAGAATATTGACAATTTGATTTAAGATGAATCAGATTGACAAGGGTAGAGAAGTCTCAGCATAGCTGAAGAACTTAATATTTTCTAGATAAAACTACTACTACTGCTAGATAATATTTATACTAGTTGGTCCAGTTAATCTGGGCCTTACATCCATAATACTAATACTATGATCATAGCCTTCTATTCTATCTTCTTTCTGATTGGCTGCACTGATCCTCTGCTGAGAGATAGTGTAAGACCTTGATTCTTGTATGTGGTCTCCCCCTTTCTGAATCCTAAAAGCTAGTGAGTGGGCTGAAAAAGTACTGAAAGTGACAGATATCACTGGGGAAAAGTCCAATCAATCCTGAAGAATCAATGGTTCTCATTCATTTTATCCGCCTTATCGCTAGTGTTGGGAAGATGCAGCAGCAGCAACAGCCTTTTTAGCTTTCCTGGTAGCATAAATCTTCGAGTACACAGCTTTTGTTCTAATCGAAAGTAATACATCTAAACAAAAACCAACAATACATACAATGGCCATCACCACAAACACAAGCCTATAACAATGTGCACCGATACACCGTGTTCCACCTCCCGGTATCTGGGTAGCCTGTGAATCATACAATAGACCAGCAAGCAAGCCGGAGAAGAGGAACGATCCCAAGGGTGAGTTCAGAATTAGAATGCTATAGATCAAACCGTAATGTTTGAGGCCAAAGAGTTCAGAAGCCGTTGGCACTGTCACAGCAACACGGACTCCATAGCAAAACCCGACAATTATAGAGCCAATATATAATGATCCTGGTAATGCCATTGCTAGCACAGTGTATCCAACAACCATTACGATATGAGAAGCAGCATTCCAGACCGGCCTTGGTGTTCCGGCTCTCCTGCAAATATAGAATTTCTAATGAGAAAAAACGTGCTGAATTTGTAATCTTTCGTCATGTATTTCTCGGGAGGTTCGAAACATTTTCCTTCTAATTTAAGTGTTAAAATTGTTTTCAACTAGTGCTATAGAGTGATGAAATAAGCCAATCTGTATTTCTTCAAAATGAGTCCTCACTCCAGGTTCAAGGAAAGCAAGCTAGCACACACTTTTGACTCCGAACCATATGTCTCGGATTCGCCACTTGTATCACAGTACCACTCTCCCCACACAACAATACAATAATAACATAACATATTAAATCTCCAATAATTGGGGGTATGGAATAAGAGACGGACCTAACATTTGACAATAAATGCACAAAATAGTGGCTCACAGAATACCACAGAAACAGATTGTCTAAAGACTAACCTAACATTTGATAATTATTGCACAAAGTGACTACTACATAATACCATTAAAGCAATAGTACCCTCTACCGTCACGTTTGCTACGAAATCATGCCCTCAAAATCAAAGTCAAAAGGCATCAAATAAGATAGAATCAAGAGCCATTTTAATTTATCTGCACATTATTATATTTATTTTATCCAGCATCCAGATGCATTTATGTCAACTGCCACCATAAAAAATAGAAAATGAATTAAAAAGAAAGACTTTGTTTTAACCCTCACGGCATGTGGAGTAACTATGCATTTTTTTTTTTTTTGGCTGAATAATAGCTTTCTACTCATTATACTTTTCTTCTGTATATATGCGGATTAATTATTCTTTTCTTATATGATATAAGTCGTTTGTTAAATAAGTAAAAAATAAAATATTTTACTAAATATTTTAAACAATTTATATTATATGCAGTAGAGGTGCGATTGAATACAACGATAAGATATTTTTTCTATCGTTAAATAGAAGTAAAAGATTCTGATTCATTACCCACCCTATAACCGGGTCGCATTCATGAACAAGAAACAAAAATTAGCGGTTTCTAGGAAGATAGATTTTGCGTAAGAAAAAACTTACTTGAGAAAATACTCCGAAACTGACCCGGATCCGATACGTCCAAAGAAACCCCAAATACTTGTTAAAGAAACAAAAATGGATACATCAGTATGTCCAAGGGCCAAACCTATCTGCCCCAAATTGTTCATCACAGCTAGACCCGTTCCAACTCCACATAGAAGCGAACCAAACAATATCCAGAAATCAATCGTCTTTACCGCCTCCATTATCGTATGATCTTCTCCGATCACCGGCTTCCTATTCTCCTCAACCACCACCGCCTCCACCACCACCGCATTTTTCTCCTCCACCACAAGCAACGGTTCCCTCACATTCCCTTCGATATCTACAGAATTCGCACCGGCCCGAATCACATTCCTTATCATAAGATGAACCGGAATCCCCAGTGGCAATGCCAACATCACCAAAAGCACCGCCGCAAAGATTTTTGAAATTAACCGGCTGTGTTCACCTGAGATATCGAATCCTAAAGAGTATAGAGCTATTATAACCGCGATTACATTAATAATGCCGAAGTATTTTGTTTCGTCTTTCTCCTCACTTACTGTGGATGAAGGAGGAATTTCACGAAGACAAAATATAGCACTAAGGCAAACAACAAAAGGAACTATCGTAAGCATTAATAGAAACTTCGCCGGATCGTGGGCGAATAAGGCCGAACAAATATCAGTGAAGATTGCTGTACTTAACCCAACATATCCCTTCATAATTCCGCAAACTGGGCCTCTGTTTTTTCGAAAATTTCGCATGCACGTCACCAAAATAGCCGTATTCATCCAAGTAGTGCTGTTACCTCCCATACATAAAAATATACACATGGCCCAGTAAGGTAGAGGTTGGATACGGCGGCTAACGACGAGCCATTGGACGCCGTAACCTATAAAGCCTTCGATTGAGCCAATGAGGAGAATAATTGGGGTGGAAAGACGGTCGGAAGCTAGACCGGCGAAGATTCCGAAGGCTTTACCGACGTCTTTAGCGACGGAAAGATTGTTGAGCTGGAGCTGTGTTAAGGCCATTAGAGATTTTAGTGCGTCGGAGTAGTTTGGGAATGTGTAGTTGTTTCCGGAGATTGATTGGACCCATACGGCCGTCACGAAGCCCAGCCATTTTCCGGCCGGAGATGTTGGAGAAGGTAAAAACCCCATTGAAGGGAGTGTAAATAATGTTGAGGAAGAAGAGGAGCTGAAAGGGTTTTTTTTACAGTGGGGTTTGGTTTAATTTGGCTGGGAATGACGAAGTATTTTAAAGTTCTTAAGGATTATTTAAAGGATTTTTCTGATATGGATCGGGTCCACATGGAGTTTGTTCTTCAGAATTAACCACACCATCACATAATTGTCTCTCTCCTCCTTCTGTAGTGATGTGTCCAATTCTGAACCATGATCCAATGAATATGATATATATCAGAATTATCTTTATTGAAAGGGAGAAACTGCGAATAAAAAATTGACAATTAATTCTTGAATTTGTAGGTCAGAAAGGAACACGGAACAAGTCGCCCTTTAATTTCAGGCCAGAAGGCAGAAATATTTGCATAAATTTTGCATTGCATGTATATACAACAATTTTCGAGAAAATTGCAACAAGAGTTAGCTGAGGTGGTAAGATTTCGTTAACTTCTGTTGTTAGAGTTGCTCCCGGCTCCTATGCGGGACAGCTTTTTGTTCCGCACGTGCGGGGCAAGCTACCAGGCGTCGGATGAGATTTTTTAACAGTCCAGATATGGAGAGAGAATTTTTTTTTTTAAATATTTTAAGTCCAGCCACAAATTTTCTCTCTCCAGATCTGCGCCGTTCAAAATCCCATCCGACTGCTGTGATTGTTCCGCTCCCTGTTCCGCATAGGAGCCGGACTGGTTAGAGTTAGTAAAGTTCGTTAACTCATACTCACCATATTCAAAATATAAGTTATTTTTTATTACAAAATATTCTCTCTGTACCAAAGTATATGTCCACTTTGACAAATACACAGAATAAAAGTGTTTTTTTACAAAAAATGTGTATTTATTAACTAATTTACCCCTACATCATTTTCTCTATATATATTCATTTGGGTAAAAAAGTATAGTCTCATTCAACTCTCTATTAATTTATTTGTTAATTGGAGTATTAATTAAGGATACTTTGATCATTCTTGTTGATTAGTATATTAATTTGTGTGAAAACTTTTAAAATGACTTATATTTTGAATCGGATGGAGTAAAACTTCAATTCAAATCTCTTGGCCAACAATCTTTTACGGTAAGAAAAGAATGATAATCGATCCATCGCTAAATCCTTGATTTATTGTTGATTTTCTTTAGAGAGGGTGAGGGTGCTCTTGGGTAGTAGAAAATAATTTTTGTAGAGATGTTTCTTTTTTTAATTTTAATGGAGGCGTGTATGCAAAAACTTAGAAGGGATATGCAAAGAGTTCTCTTCATTATTTGGTAGATACTCAATTATCAAGAAGTTTTACAATCATTTTGTTATCGTAGATACTCACATTACAAAAGATATTAAAATTGAAAATGAAATAGGAAAACAAATAAATAGAGACGCAAGCAATAACAATAGAACTCACGTTAGTTATGGTGAATTTCATTTTGGTCTCCGTAAATGTTTCGTAATGTCAAGTTCATCTTTAAAATTTTAAAATGTTAATTTCGTCCATAGAAATGTCTCGCAATGTAAAATCCATCCCAACAATTTCAAAATTGTCAATCCAGTCCCTAGAAATGGCCCTCTTGTTCCAAAAAAGTATTTTCGTCGTTGACTCTATGCTAACAAAGACTAAGTGAAAGTGTAAAGAAATGCTGTGAAATTGTGAAAAATTGGTTCTATCTTTCTCAATTTTTGAAATAATTATTTTTTATCACCTCTAGATTCTAACTGGGGTAAGGAAGATTTCCAAATTCAACATATCCTTAGAAAAATATGTATCAGAATTTGCCTTTTTTTCCCTCAAGAATATACTAGAGTTTAAAAAAATCTCGAAAATTGAAAATTTCTGTAAACGAAATTCAAAACTGATTATAATGAAACTAGAATCAAACTACAAAAATATATATATACAAAAATTTCTACATATCGCAATATCACTTGGTATGAAGATTGACATTTCTGAAATTTTAGGGGTGAACTTGACATTGCGAGCCATTTACAGAGAAGAACTTGACATTGCGAACCATTTCTTGGCATGAAGTTCAAAATTTCTGAAATTTTAGGGACGAACTTGACACTGCGAGATATCTACATAGACAAACTTGACATTGCGAGCTATTTATAGGGATGAGGTTGACATTTCTTAAATTTTAAGAACGAACTTAACACTGCAAACCATTTACATGGATCAAAATGAAATTCACTCCGTTAGTTATGATACAAAATTAAAACGAAATATATTTAGGGAATGAAAAAAATCAAAATTAAACGTATACAATAATAGTTGAACTCACATTACTTATATTTATACAAAGTTAAAATATAATATATTTAGGGAAAAGAAAAATCAAAATGAGACGCATGCAATAACAATCGAACTCACATTACTAGTAGGACTCATGGCCCAGTGGAATCGGCCAAAGAACAAAGGACTTCGGTCCCAAGTTCGAATCCTGCTATTCCTCCCCCGCCCCGTAAAAAAAAAAAAACTCACATTACTTATGATACAAAGTTAAAAAGAAATAGAAGCATGCAATAGGAAATTAACAATCGACAAAAAATGAATACTACTTAAATGGACGAAGTACATGCAGTGGCGGAGGCAGAAATTTTTTTTGGGGGGCAACAATTAAGATTAACAAAATAAATTCATAAAAGCATATAAATATTGGTGGAGCCAAATTTTTTTTTTTTTATGAAATCTTATAAACTAGAGTTATTCACATTTTGTTCACCCTTTTTACTCTACTGATCAGTGCTTCATAAATCTCCAACTTCTCTGACTTAAAAAAAAAAATGGCAAAGCTAAAATGTTTTCATTGTCATTAACTTGCATGGCACATCAAAGAGAAGGACTCTCGAGAAGAATAAATAAATATTTACTATGAAAATTAAAATATACATCATGTTTGATTGTTGAATTAAAAAAGAACAAATTTGAATAAAAAGGCCCCAAAGACCTTTTTTGTATGATTAGACCAAAATAAAAAGGCCATTTAGAAGGAGGGAGTACATTTCTTTCCACTCCCTCCCAATCAACCAAAAAAAAAAAAAAAAAAATTACATCAAGAAAAAAAAAATCTAGGGCACGTGTATACCTCACGCGTGTAAACAACACATCAAAAAAATTGTCCAATGTATAATTAGGACTTTAAAACAAAATATTCCGCCAAAAACAGTACACATGTGCATGTGTAAAACAACGTTATAAGTGTGTGTACACGTCACTCAAAAGAAGTAAATAGTAAGATATAAGTATATAATGAGGGAGCCTTCTTATATATTCATCTTCTCCTTGATGTTGTTCTTGCCTAGTCTTTTCCTCTTGTACTCCCTCCATTCCCTATTAATTGTCGTTTAGGAGATATCTAGGTATCCAAATTAATTGTCGTTTAAGGTTGTTTTATTAGTTGTCAATAATTTATTCCAATTATACCCTCAACATTTTCCTTCCTTTATGGCAAAGAAGTGAGAGAGAGAGAGAGAGGGTGGGGGATAATATTGGAAGTTTAGGTGAAAATGACAACTTCCTTAATTTTCTCAAATTGTCTAAAGAGTCTTATATTTAGGAATGGAGGGAGTACTTGATAAGAAATATTAGGGGTATTAGAGATGAAGTTGGAGGAAACATGGAGGGTTTATTATTAATGTGAACAAATATTAACCACACGGTCCACGCCACATAGTCTAATGAACCGTAATTAATATAAAAAAATTTCAACTTAAATCTTGAATCCCATAAATTTGCCTCATTTTCAAAAGCCAATGTCAAAAGCCAATTGTAGTCTTTTTTTTTTTGTTGATAAAATCTTATATTATAATCTATTAGTAATTATGAACTTTTTGATGAAATCTTATAAATATTATAGTCTCTTACACACTTAAGTTTGTTACAATTTTAACCAAAATTGTTAAGATATAAGTGGTGTCATTCCTATAATATACGAATTAAAAAATCTAATTTTAAATCGTAAAGTGATTCAAAATGTTCACGGGACGAGGTGTTACAAAAACAAAATTATAATTATAATATTTTTTTTTTTTTTTGGGGGAAAAACCCCTTGGCTCCGCCAATGAGTACACGCCTCATATCAACGGTGCAAATTGAAGTTGTATGGCCCTATTAGTAGTAGTCGTGAGTTTGGAAGTACGACGTATTTGCATTTAGTGCTCTTGTTTGTCGGCTCTGGTATGGACCACGGGATATGCTCATATGCGCAAACATTATGGATGGAACAAACTTGGTGCAAATTGTTACTGTCACGCCTGTGGTTGCGGGAATTGATTTATAAGTTTAACAATATTTATGATTACTTACTTGTTAACCGAATTCGATATGTCAAAATAGATATCTCGAGGTGATAGTGAATATTTAAACCACATTTATATATTAGTGGAAAATCTAATAATATTGAATAAAGCTCTTGATGAGAAGGTTGAAGATAGTTTAAGAGGAATAGCTAGAATAGCATGTGATATGAATGTACTCTTACATCTTCAAAATGAGATATCTCGAGGTGATAGTGAATATTTAAACCACATTTATATATTAGTTAGAATTTCAAAATTATCTCAGATTAGACGAGGGTTCTTAATTTACTCCTACTCAAAGTCATTAAGGTATTACGGTCTTTTCCTCAATATTTATATATTGATAATCAATTGTTAAATTAAATCTCACATTTCAAAATTTATCTCACATACTACTTCCATTCCTAATTAATTGATACATTTCACATTTTCACACACACAAAGGAAATTATTAGAAGTCAATAATTACAAAGAAAAAAATCTAAATTACCCATAATTAAAGTATAGTTTGATATATTTAGCCAAAAAAAGGTATAGTTTGATATGCATGGGTAAGTGTGAAATTGTTGAAAACACTAAAATATTAAGTAAAATTGACTAATGGTAAAATTAGAAGAAACATGCCAAATGTTTATCAAAATTTAAAATGTATCAATTAATTTGGAATATCTGTAATGTATCAATTAATTTGGAACATCTGTAATGTATCTATTAATTAGGAACGAAAGTAGTATTTATTTACAAATAGTTCAATTTTTATGAAATTCAAAATTAAATTTGTGATGAAAAATGTTATTAGGCCTAAGTTGGCATATATTTCCAATCGAGGGAACTCTCGCCACTTGAAATTTAACCCAACAAAAAAAAAGGATTGCTAAGTAAATGGTTAATCATTAGACGGATCCAAATCTGAATTAAAGTTACAAAAAGTGTCTCCCCTATCACAAAGTATTGATGGAGGAATAGAAGCATGATCAATAAAGCCATTAACATCATTTGATTTAGCCCAAAGAGCTAAATTATGAGCATGGAAGTTAGCTAGTTTATGAACATAATCAATATTCCAAGAATGAAATCTACTAAGAATATTCCTAACTGAAAAAACCAAGTCTTGGGCAGTCCAGTGGATATCTATAGCATGACCTTGAATTCCTCTTAGAATATTGAGACAATCCCCTTCAATGATAACTTTGTGTATATTCATGGACTCTAACTTTTCCATTGTCATAAGCTGCCGAAATGCTTCGCTTGAAAGCGTGAGTTTCAAACAAATCTATGTATCCACACCCCTTGAATATCCCCTTTATCATTTCTGATAAGAAATGCACTAACAACTTTGTCCTCTTTAATAAATCCAGCGTCAAAATTAATTTTCAAAAAACTTCTAGGAGGCACACTCCATACCAAAGTCTTTTGTTTGCTCATACTTTTCAAAATTCTACTTTGGGCCGCCTCCCAGTAGGCATTTGATTTAAGCAGGTCTTCCCATTTCCGCCTTCCTTTTCCATGAAGCACCTCATTTCGATATAGCCAAATTTGCTCAATGAAAACTGCAAAAAAATTCACAAATTCAGTAACCTTATCCAATGAAATAGGAGATCAATTGGAAGGAAAACTTACCTCATGAAGCCATCTAGATACAGTCCAATCCTGGTAGTCCTCCATTTTGATGCAAACCAAATTCTTTTCGAAAATGGACAATTAATAAAGAGATGGTCCACAGTTTCTTCATCACTTTGGCAAATAATACACTCATCATCAAAAATCCTAAAGCAGTATTGCAATCTTCTTCTGGTAGGAAGTGCATTAATCAGAATCTTCCAAATAAGCAGTTTCTGCATATTACGTAGGTGATAATGCCATAAAAGTTTCCATTGTTTCCTATTAATTGTAGAATTCCCACCAAATCTCTCACAGTTCACTGATCTATAAGCAGATTTAACAGTGAATTTCCCTGTCGAAGAGGAAAATCAAACCAGAGAATCATGTTCCCTCGAGGGAATAATTTTTAGAATATTCTGAGCAGTAACCTGATCAAAAGAAAGCTCAATCAGATCCTTGTCCCAAGTACTCTTATCCGAACACATCAACTCCTTAACCAAAATCTTAGAGTTAGGTACTCTCAACTCACCCATCATTCTATACCCCTCCACATAAGGAATCCAAGGATCCTCCCGTATATTAGCAGTAGAACCTCTCCCCACTCTAATACAAGTCCTTTTCCTTACAACATCTAAAGTTTTAACAATCCCACCCTAGATCCATGAAGCCCCACTCTCACTAACAACCACATTTAGAAGTTTACGTCCTCTAAGATACTTGGACCTCATCAGCTTAACCCAAGTCTTCTCAGTATCCCCCAATAAGGTCCACCCAAGTTTAGATACACAAGCAGTATTCATATCAAACGATTTCCTAATACCCAGACCACAAGCCAATTTGGGTGCACAGATAGCATCCCACGACTTCAAATACAAATGTCTCCCACTATTTTCTTTAAATTCCCACCAAAAGTCCCTAATCAAACTATCTAACTTCTGGCACGAAGAACAAAATTATGCATAATGTGAATAGGTAAAGCTTGAGCCACAGTTGGCTTGAGATAAAACAGATATTTTCCAACTAGAAAGTTTCCTTTTAAGCTTCTCAATCACTGGATAAAAAGTTTCCTTTTTAGACTTACCTTTGCAAAACAGGCTCCCGATCACATTCCTTCATTCCTAACATAGTACCAATCTCCTCTTTCACCAAACTGCCCACATTCTTATTGAAATGAACAACACATTTTTCAAAATTAATGCTCTGACCAGACCAACTGCAGAAAAGATTGATACACTCCAAAACCTTATAAGCTTCCTCAAAATTAGCCCTACAAAAAATGGAAGGTCATTAGCAAACATAAGATGTGAAATACTTGGAGCTGTTCTGCTCACCTTTACAACATGGAATCTACCTTGCAGTTCAGCATTAGAGATCATTCTAGATAAGAGATAAAAAATAAAAGTAAACAGAGTAGGGGAAATGGGATCACCCAGCCTTAAACCCCTGGACGGATTAAAAAAGTCATGAGGTGAACCATTAATCAAAATAGAAAAAGCAAAAGTAGAAATGCATTGGTAAATCAAATTGACAAAAGTATCACAAAAACCATGTTTTTTTCATAATACAAACAAGTAAAAACCACTCAACCTTATCATAAGCTTTAGACATATCAATTTTGATTGCCATAAGACCTAGCTTGCCTTTCTTACCATTAAGATGATGCATCAACACATGAGACACAATGATATTATCAAACATGACTCTCCCAGGGATAAATGCCACCTGTGAAGGAGAAATGATAACATCCAACAATAATCTAATCTTATCAGCCAAAATTTTAGTAATAACCTTGTAAGCAATGTTACACAAAGAGATATGCCTGAAATGATCAATCATAAAAGCATTATCATTCTTCGGAATAAGAGAAATGAAAGTATGGTTCAGAGATCTGAGCATATGACCATTCAAGAAGAAATACTGGACTACACTAACCATAGAATTACCAACAATCTGCCAATAGTTCTTAAAAAAATAAGGAGTCATACCGTCAGGTCCTGGGCTCTTACCTGACTTCATCCCAAAAACGATTTTCTTTACCTCCTTATCAGTTGGAATTCTACAAAGTTATATGTTTGCATACTCTGTTATTGAAGGTTTAATTAAATCCTGCAAATCTTCTGGAAAAATAGGATTAGTATATTCAAACAAATCAACAAAAGAATTAAGAAAACAATCACCTATTTCATCTCTGTCTGAAAACTAAATATCAGTAGGGGAAAGAATGAAGTCAATGGTATTATGTCTTCTGTGAATGATGGTTGAGAGGTGAAAAAAGTAGGTATTTACATCACCCTCTTCCAACCACAAGGTTTTAGCCTTGTTCCACCATATGACTTGTTCCCTCTTAAGTACTTCATCCAGATCTTGAGCACCTTTTTCCCTCGCAACAACCAAAGCAGACTGAGGAAGATTTTGGAGTCTCTCAATTTCAATTTTCAGATTAACAATGGAAGTTTGGACATGGCCAAAAAAAAGACTTATTCCAAATTTTTAGAGCAAGTCTAGTCCATTTGACTTTAGAACTTAATTGAAAAAGTGGAGAACCCACAACAGGAAGAGACCAAGCTTGGTCAATAGCGACAGAGGAAGAAGGTTCTCTAATCCACATAGACTCAAACCTGAAAGGTTTAGAATGAAGTGCTCTATTCGGAACAGTATCAAGAAGGATATGACAATGATTAGATGCAAGGGCAGTTAAATGATGAACTGCAGCCTTAGGAAATAAGAGACGCCAAGAAGAGTTAATAAGTCCCCTATCCAGTCTGACCCTAATGTTATCAGCGTCACCATGCTTATTGTTCCAAGTAAAAGGATTACCCGAAAAGCCCATATCAATCAACTTACAAAGATCAACAAAATTATTAAAGGGACGTTGCTGATACTCAGAAAAAGGCAAACCTCTCTCCTTATCGAACGAACTAGAAATACTATTAAGATCCCCATCACTAACCAAGAAGTAGTAATATTCTAGAATTGCTGACCCAAACTATCCCAAAAACCCTTCCCTTACATGAAACAATCCTTCCCCCTCCCCCAACTTGATGACAATTGACACCCAAACATTCCACTTGATCCTGGTCTGTTCCAGATCTGATATACTATTTGATGTACAATCTACCTAAAAACTTGTAACACCTATAAAAAAATTCAATATATACTACTCCCTACATTCCTTAATATACGACTTTCATTATATGTTGCGAAAATTAAAGAAGCAAAACTATATACTTTGTTAGTTAAAATACAAATGTTATTCTATTAAATATGAATTGTATG
The DNA here is from genome assembly GCA_026122235.1 of Vinca minor. NCBI lineage: Eukaryota > Viridiplantae > Streptophyta > Magnoliopsida > Gentianales > Apocynaceae > Vinca > Vinca minor. The sequence continues at coordinate 2,382,930 of JAOCZM010000291.1, forward strand.
CCACTAATTTTATTTAGAAGAGTAATATTGATATTTTAATTAAAAAATATCTTAATTTTTTCATCTTCAATTTTCACAACATTTAATAAAGGACTTATATTAAATAAAGGAAGTAGTAACATTTTTTTTATCTGCATTATACCCGCAGCCCTAAGAATGGGACTGATAGGCGCAGCCCGTGATACACATACAACAAAAGAAAACCCAACAGATATCGTGTCGTGTGGAGCAATTAGTAGGTAAATATACCCTTGAGACCTTATTTTCTCCGGGCTAATTTGGAATTAAACATAATTAATTAGCCAACTTTAATTCGGCAGACTTTGCTGACCTAATAAGGACAATTAGCAACGATTTTTCTCCAGACGGCTCATGTTGAGCTGATAAGTCGATTTGATAAGACGAGAGATCTAACTAAAGCCCTTTTATAACCTCATCCAAGTATCATCTCTCATAACCAAAATGATTCATTTTCCTCCATCAATCACCTTCAAAGTTCCAAAATAATTATTATTATATCAAGTATAATCGACCATAAACGGACTAAAATAATTTGATGTCCTAGTGGTTATTAAGGAATATTCCCAAGGTTGTGCCATTGTTTCATATTTTGCTGTTATTTTCAAATGATATAAATCGTCACATCACTATAAAATAAGGAGAAAAAATAATTTTGTGATTATATCACTAGTTTTAAAAAGGAGAAGAAGAAAGAAAAAAAACATAAATATTCACATATTTTTTATTCTTGGCTGAGGTCAAATGACGTATAGGTCATGAGTTCGAATCACCTCCCCACTTTTTCAATCCCTCATTTCTTATAATAGTTAGGTCCTCTCCCCCTATAAAAAAAAAGATTTCTTATTCTTGAAAAGAGAAAAAAAAAAGGGTTAATTGTAGTTCAAATTATCCATCTAGAATGTAAGTTCTATGTCTAAGCTAGCTTGGTAATATGTGTACTCTCATATTATTAATTAGGGATTAAATCTTCTCTTGTGACATAATATGTGTGCACAATTCTAAGTAGCGGATAAAAAATAAAAATAAATAAAAAATGAAAAAAATAAGTAGTCCCCCATCTCAAAATATAAAATATAACAATAGCTTAATAATTCATGATATGCTCGGAAAAGTTTACTCCTTTCCAAATTAAATGTTAATATTAAAAATGAAATGGGTCTAAATTCAACCCTAAAAATATACTTAAGAGAGAGATGATTTCTCAAGGCATATAAATTCCAAATATACTCACAAACGAGCGAACAGTGGAATCTTTAACAGACCATTTCACGCCTGAGTCTAGACATCTAGAGCATAAACAACATACCATCAATGGGGGACTAATATTTGATTAAGTGACTTTGATATCATGTTAAATATGGACTTTGACCTAACTCCAACCCTAAAAAAATACACTTCAAGAGGGGTGAAATTGCTCAAGCCATATAAATTTCAAATATACTCTCAAGCTAGTCAATATAAAATCTTTAACAGTTCACATTCATATATAAATGAACAGAAAAGTGGTTATTCAATTTGACACGCATAAAATATTTTTTTAGTCCGCAAATAATAGTTAGAAGGGTAAAAAGTGTACACGCCCCCTAAACTATGGAAAATTCGGATATGGACCGGGTCCATGTGGTCCAGATTTGGCCACATCAATGCAGAATGAGGAGAGAGAAGAAAATGCAGTGATGTGGCCAAATCTGGACTGCATGGTCCAGTGGACCCGATCCATATCAGAAGTGTTCCTAAACTATAACTTTTTTGTTTTGTTTTTGACCCTCCATTAAAAAATGTCAAGTTTTGCCCCCTAAACTGTTTAGACGTATTAATCTTGCCCCTTCCGTCCATTTTCTCCGTTACATTATGACGGAAGGTAAAACATTAGGGATATTTTGGACAAATTATATCAAACATTAAATAAATTCATAAAAAATGAAAAAAGAAATTAAAACAAAAACATCACATTCTGCACAATTTTTTTTCTTAATTCTCAATATGTATATCTGAATCTCTATCTAGGTGTATATATATTACTAATTGAGTCAAATATTATCCAAGAAATTAAATGTTCTTGAATAAGGCTGGGACTTTTTGAGGATGAAATTTGCCTCTTTGTAAAGATTTTGCGTTTTTGAGTTCTCGATTTCGACCCACCCGTTCCAATGAAGTTGAGAGTCAAATTACCACAGTCATTGCCAAATGATGAATCGGTCGCCGGAATAGTTATTTATAATCATAAACAACACGGTAGGGAATGAGGGGATTTTTAGGATTTTTTTTTTAATTTCTTCCCATTATTTTTGTGAATTTTTTTAATGTCTAATATGATTTGTCCAAAATATCCCCATTTTGTTTTACCTTCCGTCACAATGTAACAAAGAAAATTGACGGAAGGGGCAAGATTAATACATCTGAACAGTTTAGGGAGTAAAACTTGATCTTTTTTAATTAAGGGTAAAAAACCAAAAAATAAGATAGTTTAGGGAGTGTGGACTCTTTTTACCCTAGTTAGAAAGAAATTAAACTGCAACATTGTAGGCACTACTTACTACTTTATATTAGTGTCATTTAGAAACCCTAGAACCATTTTGCCTTTAAAGATGTTCCAACAAACAACTGTGTACTCTTAAGTTTTATTTACGTAGAGGGTACACTTGAATTAGATTCGATTAGGAACTAAATTCAAACTTATTACTCTTATGCTTACGTTTTTTTTATAACAAATAATTCTACGTGTAAGGAATTAAACATATCATTAGATAAGAAATACATCAAGAAGCTGTTTAAGAATCTAAACATTGTGTCGACAAGGGCAGCTCAATTGATTCTAGGGTGATAGATGTATAAGGACTTTTGATCAAATATTGGCAACTGCAGTGTAAAAGTTTCAGCCCTCCAATGTAGGGGTAGCTTCTTGTGGTGTGCTAAGACAAGTCCTTCCACCCAGTGACGGATCTAGGAATATAATTCACTGGAGTAATTTGATATACACAACAATTCATTTGGGTCATTTATACATTCATTATCGAAATAGAGTAAAATATATCATATATAATTAAATAATTTTTTTTTCACTGAGCTTATTTGATCCCACTCACCTTGTTGTGGATCCGTCCCTGCTTCCACCTGGTCGGACAGCTGTGTCACTCTGATTTACATCTTTCAAATTCTCTATTGCATTGAAGAGTGGGTCTGGCGTGAATAAAGCCTTTTGTGCACAAGAATCTAAACATGGTCCTCATTAATAATGCGAAAGCATTGATAATAATTTCAGTACTTACAATTACTACAATAGTTGGATGGCTCCACAAAAAAAGCTGAAAAGGGCGCTTTTCAGACCGAGTGATAAGGAATATGTACGATGGCAAATTGTGGTGGTTGTTACAAGTCAATTTAAAACGGGCCCAATAGATAGATAATTCAAGCTCCAAACTTTGCTAGCATCCGGGCCCACCACGTGACTGACATCTGCTCATCTTAAATTTTATTGGGATTTGCATGGGCTTGGCACTGGGTTTCAGATCGATCATAACACTAAGACCAAAAAAGTGGGACAAATATTTTTTGCTCATACACAAGCTCCCACTTTCAGTCTCGGGCCATAACGGAAGTGGGACTTCCGTTTCCAGCTGACGTGGCATGTTTTTCCCACGCTGCAGCATGCTGCGCGTGAAACTGAAGTCCCACTTACGTTATGGCCCTGACCAAGTGGGACTTCAGTTATGGGGCTAGCAGCGTGTTTACCCAAAACACTTGGTTTTTTTCCAGAGGTTATTTTTCTGAGGTGTTTGTATTATATATAAACAATATTTGCAAAACACAATACTTACTACAAATTGAGCAAGAAAATAAATAAATTGTATATTAATATAAAACAAGCAACAGAATTATCGTAATAATATTTTACAACCGAAAAAAATTAACATTCTTCGTAACTACAATGAACGAAACGTAAACAACGTAAATGAAAACCTATCTACGGCGACGAGGTGTGTATGGAACGGTGTGTCCTGGGCTGGGTCGCGAGGAAGTAAAGGTCGCCATCTCTCACCCGCACTGCGCGCTACCAAAATTGGTTGAGATGACCTCCGCGCCTTCGTGGTCGATAAATATCCGCTCCTCGGGGTCTACTCGACAACGAGTCTGCTGCCGCGTGTCGATGATGTGCGAGCTGTCACGAAGGCGTCCCCTCCCGAGTAGTAAGCCCTACTGTGCAGATGTAGAGGGACCTGCGACGAGGATCCCCACCCGTCTCGAAAACTTCAGCTGAAAAAAAGTACCGGTGATGCAAATTGGTACTCAGAAAGGGGGATGGGGTACGTCGACTGACCCGGGAAACTATGTTTGTGCTGGGGGACTCGTCTGGGATCTGTCGCCGGTGCAACCGCTCCGGTGGCCCTGGCCGCGCTGCCGTTGTCGCCTCGCCGCCAAGTCCTCCCGTGCAGCCTCCCGACGCCTCCGAGTACCTCGCCTTCCCCTTTGGGGACCCAGGGCCGAGCAGGCTCCCTCGATCGCAGTCACGGTTCCCGGCAATGCGAGACTCTGCCACATCTGCAGCTCGTGATCTGCAGGACAGGGGCTTCCCGGCGGCCACGAAAGCATCTTTAATGGTCTTTGACACCCAGGAGATGAGGGACCTGTAGTGGACGATTGAGTTGGAGGCCGGCTTATCGACCTCCGTGATTATCGACTCGTTGGCGACCTCCCTGCAACATCAATTCTCGTGTCATTATATTATAAACAAGGTAAAGCAATGTAGACAAGAAAAAAAACTTACAATAATGTCCTCGGAAGGCGCGATGGGTTGAATGCCCATCGGGAGTGGACCGGAATCCCTGTTGCGTTGGTTTGTAAGGAGGTGCACGATAATGCGATTGTACCAATCCATGTACTCACGGGTTGGTAAGATCACATTACCGGGGACCGAGGGCAGCTGTCAGCCAGATGCATCCTGTCGGGCATCCCACATGGTTATGTAGTCTTTGTGCTTCTTCGCCCGGTTCATATTCGGCCCAACCATGCTGGGTGTGGACGTCTTCCTCTCGTCTGTCACTACTCCGCCACGAGATGGGGATGGTATCACTCGCTGGAACCCGAATTGCCTAGCAACCCTGGTCCCCAGCATGTGAAACTCAACCAACTCGAAACACACGAGTGGCGTACGGGCCCGGCAGGGTGGACAGGGAAGCCCTCATCGCGTGAGACCCTGGGACGGCAATAACCCGAGTCGAGTACGGCCTCCACATGAACTGTCAAAAAAAATTGTACATTAGCATAAATTAATTGCGCAAATAAAAACAAACACACGAAAAATACGATAAACCTTACCCCCTGAGCGTCAGTCAGTCGGTCAAGCTTGTGACGACCCATAATTTCGGATATCAATTTAAAGGTTAGTATTATATTAATTTTTCACTTGATAGGGTTAAAAATGTATTTTAGATTAATTAGCAAGGGTAAAATAGTCCAAACAATGAAATAGTAATTTTATTAAAAGATAAGGGCATAATAGTAATTGAAAAAAAATTGAGAAATAAAAGAAAAATGAAAAATATTAATGATTATCTTGTACTTGCGCACCAAGAAAGAAAAAATATTAGCATTAATAGTCCCTGAATTATTTACATAAAAAGTCCTTACAAATACAAGAAATTACAAGAAAGGTCCCTAATTACTACTATAAATAGAAGGCATTTCGGGCCTTTTCATTTGCACCTTCTAAAAAGGGAAAACTTTCCCTTAAAACTCTTCTCTCTCTCTCAGCAAAGGAACTAATAAAACTCTTCCAAAATAAAGTCCGGTCCAAATAATAAACTTCTGGAATCTCTGGCGGTGAATTTGGCTGCGATAGACAGGTATCTTTATTTGAATATGTTGTCATAATCCTGCAATAATAAAGCTAGGTTATTCGGGCTCATGAAAGAAAGTAGATTATATTCTCTCGAGATCGTTGTGCCCGAGGATTGTGGAAACGCAATCCCAGGGAGCATTCAGTAACCCATCCCCATCTGGTGGAGACTTTACTAATCGGATTTTTGTCAGGTTAAGACGGATGAACAGAAGAATATAAATCTAAATTCTTAATTGATCCTAGACTAGAAAAGAGAAACTTATACTTTAAATTCCATTAAGAAATTAAATAGATCATCGATCAAATAGAATATCCAGTTCCAATATTGGAAAGCGAACAATAGCATTTCAATATTAGAACTTGGAATCAATTATTATTTTTAACATTAAGAATATTATGCTATAATTCGAAACATAATCAATGTCGTTTTAGATTATTTTATTATTTCTCGAAGGCATCTTTTACTCTACGATAGGATTTTTACTACCTAAACTTGATTTAGGGAGCCCGAACTTGTAGAATCGAGAAAAGCGAGAAAGGGGGAAAACATAATCTCAATAGTAGTAATAATAAATAATGATAATTATAATAATAATAGTTATAAAATAAATTAGAATAGAAATAGGTAAACAGAAAAAATAAAGTAGAAAAAGGAAAGTAAAAAGATTATCAGTAGCTGAACCGCCGGGAAACGTACCTCAGCTGGCAAGATCATCAGGCGGCAGATCGGCGAATCCGAGGACAATAAGAAAAATATATATATATATATATAATTCTAATAAATAATAATGGTAAGCATAATAATTATAACAGTAATTTAAGAGTTAAATTAAAAAGGAAAAGGAAAACAGAGAAATATATACCTTCACAGAGCACAGTAGGAGAGTTGGCGGCAATGGCGGCGCGAGCAGCAGCGATGGAGAGGGGAAGGTGAGCTTACTGTGAAGAAGAAGAAAATTAAATTTAGGGATTTAAAGATTGGAAATTGGGGAAAAAAGAAAATAGAGAGAAAGAAAGAGAATATTAGGAAAAAGGGAAACAGAGAAAATAAACCATACTGCTTTGGAGTCGCTGAGAGCCATGGGAGAAGAGGAGGAGACAGCAGTGGTCGTGAGACGATCGCTGAGAAAAAGAGAGAGATGGGCTGCGGCTGGAAGAAAGAAGAGGAAAATGAAATAAGGGTTAGGGTTTCCCCTTAAGAGACTTTATATACTCGGGACTAAACATGCAACTAAAATATTAGCACATAAAGCCCTAATAAAATGTTTATGTGCCAAACAAGTCCTAAACTATTTACTCTGTGTTTAATTGGACACGAAAACAAAAGAAAATATTTAAGAAAATAGTTAAGATAAAATATATCTGAAATAATTTATATTCGGAGTTCTGAATAACTTTTAGAAATTACATTTTAGTCCCTAAACTTTAGGAATTTGCCAAAAAGACCCCAGAAGCCTAGAAACTTTGTCTAAAGAGTTTTAGGCATATTAAGACTTGAATTTTATTAATTTTATAAGTGTTTCCTAAAGAGTTGGTATTTACAAAATAGGTACAGATCTTGAAGAAGGTACAAACGATAAGAGGCTAAGGTGAGTGGTCCTAACCTTTTCTACAAAATTATATATATGTATTGTGTGTTCATGAATTGTTCATTGCACTCATGGTCTGGATCCACTCATGACATGCATTGGATTAATTGTTCATTATACCATGAAACGTTTTTTTCGAAATCGGGGCCTTATTATTAATGTTATTGGAAATGAAATATTTTCATCGAACCTCGAGCGAGATATGTCCTGAGATTATTGACGTGGCATTACGAGACTGCGAATATATTAAGTCGGGCCCAGATTTGACTGGAAGGAGCTAAGTGCTACACCAAAGGGTGTGAGTCACCTCTAGGATCCTAAATGTGAATGTGTTCTCTTGGGGCCCGTATGAAATGTGATTTAATGTTATTGGAATGCCATTGTCAATCTGATCTCGACAGTCTTGAACAATTGTTCTAGAAATCAAGCCCCTTATTATAAGAGTATATATATGGTTTTTTTTTTAATTGTGCGAGATATTTTTGATATAAAAGTATTTTCCAAAGAAAATGATTTTTTAAAGACACCGGCACCACTTGCACGACCCTCGCTGAAGCTTCGGCTCACGTTTTCCAAAATGTTTTTCCCCTCCACGATGTATCCAAGTTGGTGCAAGATTTTGGTATCGAGTCTGCAATGAAAAGCTTGGGATTAGAAATCAGACATCGGGATTCGACCAAAGACCGAAGTCAACTTAGAAATAATAGAATAGTTTAGAATAAAATTTTATCCACGTGTAATTTATATTGTAAAAGATAGAACCCAGGTCTTGAGAGGCACGCAGCGCATCTGACCCGAGAGGGACGGGCGTCACAAAGCTCGGTCGCGAAACACCGTCACTGAGATTTCGACGTGTTCTTGAAACTCCGGCGGTATTCCAACGCGCCCGTGACGCTCGATCGTCCGCGGGAGGTTCATTCATAATCTCTCCTCGGCTCGCTAGCTGGAGAAATGAAATGCGCTCCCACAACCACAACTGGTACAAACAAACACAGATTAATCATCAAATATTTAAAAATTTGCAGGCAAACAATAAAAAAAATCATTAACAATTACACAAACCTGGATCAACAGGCAACAACCAGCTATGCCCTTAGAGACGGCTCAGGGCGAGAGATGCACATCCCAGCAGTACAGGTAGGGACAGACGGCTACGGCCGAGAATGCTGGTCCTCAAAAAAATGGTCTACGTCGCTGATGAGCAAGAGATAGCGCATGTTCCCTCGCGACCCGGACTTATCCGAGAAGAGGAAAGCGGCCATGCAGAGGAAAATCAGGGCCCGGGCCCGCTGGTCAACCGCGAGGTGCGTGGCATCCTCGCCTAGGGGCTCGGAAATGTGGGCGTACACCTCTGCAAGGTCGAGGGCGTTACCCTTAATTGACCCGATGGGGGGCGGAAACCTAGGATATCGTGGACGCGCTCAATCCACTGACTCTTGGTCATGTTGTAGTCCACGTCACCACGTGGCCCCCGGTGGGCAGTCCTAGGATGCAGCCTACGTCCTCTAGGGTGATGGTGACCTCACTGCATCTCAGATGGAAGGAGTGTGTCTCGGGGCGCCACCGCTCTACTAATGCGGTGACCAGTGCGTGGTCTATCTTTATCTTACCAATCCGACAACAACCCCCGAAACCTACACGATCAATGATATCAAGCACTCTCTGGTTGCCCTCGCGTCGGTATGCCTCAAAAAAATGCCCGTCATAGCTAATGACCTTCAAACCTGCGTCTAAGGCTACATCCCCGCCCCAAATCCTAAGTGATCTATGCGAGGTGTGTTTGTTCAACACACTCAGGGATCGTACTGGACATGAGCATAAGGTGAGCGAGAAAAGCCATCTGTAATAATAACAGTGGGCTTTTATCAATAAAATATGCGTAGTATAACAATTCGCATTTAAATCATAAGAATATCAAATTCAAATAATTGCAATTAAAATACATAAGGATATAAAATTCAAAAAAATGCAATTCAAGTACATTAGAATATCAAATTCACATTATTGCAAGTACAATACGGAGGGATATCAAATTCACAAAATTGCAATTTTAGTCCATAAGAATATCAAATTCACATAATTGCAATTAAAATACATAAGGATATAAAATTCACATAATTGCAATTTTAGTACATAAAAACATCAAATTCACAAAATTGCAATTAAAATAAATAAGGATATAAAATTCACAAAATTGCAATTTTAGTCCATAAGAACATCAAATTCTCATAAAATACATAAATATAAAATTCGCAAAAATACATAAATATCAAAACTATATATACATAATACATTAATCGGCAATTGAATTTTAAAACTATATATACAAAAATTACAATTAAATAAAATTAAAAAAAAAAAGTATACCTCCAAATTAAAATTTGGGAGAGAGAGAAAGTGTTGATGGGGAAAGAGAGAGTGACGGTGGAGGCGGCAGTGGCGGCGGCAGTGGCGGCGGCAGCGGCACCGTCGGGACCGGCGCGGTGGGAGGAAGTGGCTGCAGCGGAGGGAGAGGAGGGGTGGTTTTTTTTTGGGAGCTTTTTTCTTTCAAATCGCGGTGGGGGGAAGAAGAAGGGGTTTTTTTTTTTTTTTTAAACTGGGGGCCATAACGGAAGTCCCACTTCCGTTCTGGCCACGTGGCAACGCGCGTGGGAAAACCTGCCACGTCAGCCAGAACGGAAGTCCCACTTCCGTTATGGCCCCGGGACGGAAAGTGGGACTTCCGTTATGGACAAAAATGTTTGTCCCACTTTTTCGAGTGCCATGTTATGACTGATCTGGGAAAACTGGGCCAAGCCCATGCAAATCCCAATTTTATTTGACCCTTTTATCTGTTTAGCCCAACTTGCATTGAAACGGCTTATTCTTCTCCAAAATATTATTACACCTCCATTCCTAAATATAAGACTGTCAAAGACAAATAGCGAATGTTAAAAATAAAATTTAAATTTTTTTAAATAAATTATTAATATTATTTATTATTTTAAATAAAATTAGTGATATATAATTTTTATTTAAGATAATAATATTAGTTTATTGATTAATAAAACACATTAGATTTTGCTTCATTAATTTTTGTTACTTGTCATGAAAATCTTATATTAAGAAATGGAGTTAGTACCTAATATGTTCAATCCAGTTCTAGCGTAGAACGATTTTTTTTTCTCACATTATATAAACGATTTTTTTTGGTCGTTAGATTAAAGATCTAACAACTAACATCACTTAATTCATAAAATCTGTTAGACTGTTGAGGTATTCTAAACCATACAGAACAACACTTGTCTCGCATTGGAGACTATGTTTGATAGGTAAAAAAAGAAAAAGAAAAAAGAAATAACTGATGGGGTTGCCACACCTCGTACAATGTGTTTTAATATTCTTTTTGGTATTGCTAAGTAATATTCTTTTGGTATTACTCTCTATAAACATTGTTCATTTCACTTAATTTACTCCATGACTTAATTGCTCTTTCAATATTGTACTAAGTTCGTTCTCTCCCTAAAAGATTCCTAATTAACCTAAGTATTAGAGCGTGGTCAGAGTGTTTCCCCCACCATCTCTAACTTTATTATTCTTAACAGGTGCTCATTCTTCCGTTCAGACTCAAGCTCAGAATTTTTCCTTATTCTTCTACCTCGACTCAACCTCCACAACTCTCACCCGAGCTATTCCCTTAAATCAGGCCCCAAAGAGAACTTAGCCCGATACTCAAGAATGCATCATTTATATCCCGACGTGCCTAAGAAGCCATTGATCTTGATTTGTGCACTTGTTCATTATTGGTATAATGCAAAATTTCTTTTTCTTTTTTTTGAAAAAAATAAAATCATATCAAATTCAAAAGGATAAAAAAACCACAATATTAACCTATAAAACTCTACTATTTAACCAAATAAAAAAAATCTGTGAAACTCCACTATAACTGAAATATTTATGTACATCTGAATTCTCTGTAGATATATTTAAGTAGATCCGTACTTGTAGTATTTAAGTGGATGTGCATATATAAAAAGTGAAAATTAGAAAACTATTACTCTCACTATTCCAAATTATTTGTCCACATTTCTTTTTTAATTTGTTCTAAATTAACTGTCAACTTTATAAATAAATGGTTCATTAATAATGAATTTTTCAATCTTACCTCTTACATTAAATGTTGAAGAGAGAAAAAGGATGTATAATTAAATTGGAAGCAACATTAAATAGGGTCATGTTTGACATTTTACAATATACTATTATTTCCCTTGGGTTGCATTATGGGAAATTCCCTGAAGTACTCGAGGGGTATAGTGATACAAGCTGGATAGTGAAGAACTCTGGAAGCAATGGTTGCACTGGATATGTTTATCATAGGCGGCGGTGTTGTCGCCTGGAAGTCTTGTAAACAGACTTTGATAACTCGGTCCACTTTTGAGGCTGAGTTATATGCCTTGGATACTGCTGGAACGGAAGCTGAGTGGATGTATGGACTTTTGTCTTCTTTGTCAATGCTCAGCAAGCCCATTCCTGCTATATCTGTACATTGTGATAGTCAAAGTACAATTGCTAAGATAAAAAGTACCAAGTATAACCAAAAAACAAAGAGACACATCCAAGTTAGACTTAAGTCTATAAGGGAAATAGTGTCTGATAGGGTGATGCATGTTGATTTTGTTGGATCCAAAGATAATATAGCAAGCCCTCTAACAAAAGGATTAGAAACTACTATGTTCCTTAAATACAGGTTGGGTATGGGACTGAAAACCCATCAATGATTCACTTTCAGTGGCAACCCAACCGGCCAAGTGGAGATCCCACAAGGCGGTTCAATGTGGTATAAACAAGCTGGTTGAGTTAATCGGCCACCTTATATACTAATTGATACTTATGTATCTGTGAGTCTATTCTCCTGTAAGCCTGAAAGATGCGTAGCTGCAAATCTAGTAAGAGTTGTTGTACTCTGAATGGAATCGAGTCTTTTAGACAGGATGTTAGCAGTGCATCCTTGGAGATTGTCAACTATGTGAGTGTTGTTGTGAGTCCGCAACTAAGAGAACGGGTTTTTCTCTGAATACGCTTATGAGACAGGATCGGACACATGGCCATAACGTGTCAACCTTAAAGATTGTCTCCATAGCCTTTTTAGTTTTTTTTGTTATCAATGGACGCTGTCACATCCAGGGTTCAGATTCAAGACTCTAGTCCATCTGTTCCTATGGGGACATAAGTTGGATACTTAGGTGGTGGTTCAAACTGAAATGTATCGTCATTGAAAGCAAATTAATGTTAATCCCGGATACTAATTTACTATGGATTTGTGGGGGATTGTTGGAAGTGGCTACTTTTGATAACCAATAACTTTGTGTCTACGAAGAATTAGCTTGAAACAACAATCGGGTTTTGTTTTTGGCATGACATAGAGTCAATATTGACTTTGGTAGAAGCCACTTATGAGGTGGGAATCCATAATTAATTATCTTGGAAGATGGAGTTTCAAGATGTGAGAACTCATATTTTAATATGAATCCCACATTGAAATAAAAGCAAACTTTAATATTCTTGTGAATATTAAATAACCTATTTTATTCACTTTCCTTATTGATTCCCGTGTGATATAAATAAAAGAGCAAAAGGCCAGAATACACTTCATAATCAATCATGGGTCACTTAATCTTATGATTGGTCTTCTAATACTGGCTCCACAACTTTTTCATATATATTCAGCGAAGCTTACATTTGTAGATAAATCCCGCCTAATTAATATGAGGAATTATAGAGACAATCCCACAAAAACGAGTCATATGATAGAATTTTCCCAATGATAGAAAGGCGAAAGGAAACCATGCAATGCATTATAGAGTGGGAATACTGTCATTCTACTCTAACAAAGGTCTTACACATATTGAGCTTGAAAGCTAAATGATGAATTTTTTGGTGACTTTACTTTATAGTAATGAAAAGCTTCAAACGCAGTAATGACATTATCTGTAGCGATTCTGTTACTAAGGAATTGTTCCTTTTTGTTCTTTTCTTTTTTAAGAAATAAAATACTAGCTTCCTTTACTAGTATTTCTCTAAGATTTGTATAGGACCTTGCTAGGCTACTAGAATTATTGGCTAAAATAATTTTTCGGACCTTTTTGCCCTTATAGTTGGGTGAATCCCTTATACCAGCAGGGGTAAGATAGTCATTTAACACCCTCAATTTGGGGGTTTAGGGTTTCTATCCCCAAAATTCTAGGAGTAAATCATTTTCCATTTGTATACACATATACACAATAGCAAATCTAAGGGGTCAAAGGGTAAATCACACATAAGGAACACCATTTTTAAAAAGTCAAAATTTCTATAAAAAAACAACCATTCTTTTCTAGAAAGCTTCTTTTAAAAATTACTGCTCTAATTGGACAAGGTTTGATTTGGGTCTCAAAATTGGTGGGAAAATACAAATTTTGACCTAGAAAATTGGCGGGAGAATTTCAATTTCAAATTTTTTTCGTTCAAATATTCGTTGAAATTGAAATTTTTGAAAGAAAATTGGCGGGAGCAATTCAAATTCAATTTATTTCTTTCAAAAATTTCAATTTCAACGAATATTTGAACGAAAAAATTTGAATTTGAAAATCTCCCGCCAATTTTCTAGGTCAAAATTTGTATTTTCCCACCAATTTTGAAATCAAACTCAAATCCAAACTCAAACCAAATCTTATCCAAGTAGAACCATTCTCCTCTTTTCTGCCTCCAAAATTTAAATATTTTACTACTAGAATATATATCTTCTTATATTTCGCTTCAAACATACAAGTTCCAGATCTATTCTTCATATACAAGTCTTTTGGGCAATGAAGTTGAAATCAGTTTTCCCATTCACATTTTTGCCGTAATTAGTTCAACTTGCTTTCTTCTTGTGAAATCATGGTAAAATTTCTACAACAAATTTTGTTGACCACCAATTCAGTCCCAAAGCCTCAATTCCATGTAAACGAATACACCCTTAAAAGAAGAAAAAAAGAAAAAAAATATTGGAGGAGAAGAAATATTAAATCTAGACAGAATTACAAGGTTTGAGCATAACTAATTAATATTCTCCTTCTCAAAAAATGAATGTTAAATTTTTTGTTCATTTTGTATTAGATATAGTTGATATTCATTTCAATAAAAGTATTGAAAAGTTTAATCGGAGAAACTTGTGCAAGTTTTTTTTTTTAAGCCCGACTGGGCGGTTGCCTCATGTAGGAGAGAGAGATGTCTCACAGGAGGAGAATGGTAGCCCTAGAAAGGGAGATTTTAAAACTTACCTCACGTAGGAAGAGGGTATCGAACACACAATCTCACGGTCATAGAGCAGATGCCTACCCCACTGAGCTAGAACACCTCAGATAACTCTGTGCAAGTATTAACTATTCTACGTTGAAAATTATGCACAATAACCAAAGTAAGGATTCACATCAACATTTTGTTGACCTCTAAATGAATGTTAATTTTTTTGTTCATTTTGTATTAGATATTCAATTAAATAAAAGTATTAAAAAGTTTAATTGGAAAAACTTGTGCAAGTTTAAGATTTGAAATACTACGTTTTAAAAAATGTCTAATTATTAACTATTCTAATTTAAAATACTACGTTTTATGAAATGTCCAAGTATTAATTTAAAATACTTCGTTGAAAATTATGCACCTAACCATAGTAAGGATTCACATCAACACCTTTTTTACCTCTTTACTTTAGCTATGTGCATGAATTTTCCATCAACATTATCTTTAGGGAAAACCAACATGTATTTTGTGAATCCTATTCGTTGAAAATAAAAAATAAAAAAAATATATTGTGAACCTTAACATCCCAAGGGTAAGAGGTGAGCACACCAAAGGTTTTTTTGGTTACCTATGCGGGCATTCGCCCGATGGATATCCTTACGGTGGTGAGACTGATTTGAATTAAGTTTAAACTCTTACTCAAGGGTATGGTTTAACCCAAAACTCTTTAACATGACATCAATTATTCAATGTAAAAAAAAAAAAAAAAACTCATCCCAATCAAAAGAATTTAATCTCCGCCCTCGTATTAACAAATCGCTACCATCCACTTGAAGCTCGTACTTGCCCCAACCTCATAGTTAGAAAACAATTTTGTCTGGCCACGAGGTGTTATAGTTGGCTCTAACCATTGAGAGACCATACCAAACTAATGTCCGCTTGTTGCAGGTCAGCGTACGAAGAGGTAAAGTGCTGGTCAAAATGACAGCTCCATATATGAGCGGAGATTGATCCCCTAACATCTCTTAAGGTGAAACTGCCGAACCGGCTACAACAACAAAGTTGGTTGTAACATCGACAATTATTGTGAGGCAGTCTAGCTTCCAACTAGACCCAACTAAGTAGAGAACAAAGCCCAATGTACTTCATGCATGATTCGTACTAGGCAGTCTGAATTTATCTATTTGGGCTTTTCCCAAAATTATTATGGAAATTGAACTAACTTCTTCAAAATGGGCTAAGCCCTTTTAATCTTTAATTAAATGCCATAAGAACATCAACTTGAAATAAATTCATCATTTTCCAAAAGAAATCAAATGAGGAGGTCTTGAATTAGAAAAATTTATAGTAAATCTACGGCGGGGTGGAACTGAATCCAGTTTCCAGCTCAAGCCGGGGAAGAAGAAGAAGAAGAACAATCATTTGATATTCTTGGGGAGGTGTTAATTGGAAAGTGATAGAAAGAAAAGAGATGAGAAATTAATTAATTAATTGAAGAATTTCTGAGTGTGGGAGAAAAGAAGATGGGAAGAGGAGAGATTTCATCAATGTTATTACAACCTCGGATCCTATTGTTAATGGTTTCGGCTTTTTTTCTCATCTTTTTCGCCTTCTTGTTCTCTCAACAGGTACCCCTTTTATCTCTTTTTGTGATCTGATCATGCCCTTTGGATATATTAAATGTTGTGGATTATGCCCTAAGAATGATGGGTTTTAGTTTTCAAATGGGTTGGGGGGAGGAAGAGGAGGGTGCTGTTAAGTTTCTTGTCCTTTCTTTTGGGGAATTTGCATTTAGTTAACAAAGCAAACTAGGAGGAGGAAGGCAAACTGCACAGTTTTGCTGAGAAAAGCATGCATAATATAAGTAGTTTAAGACATATTCAGAAAATTAAGGTGTTTTTTTAATGAGATTAACAATTTTACTCTCTTAAATAGAATTAGTGGTACAAAAGTCAAATATTGATATTTTGACTAATAAAATACTTAACTTTTTTGCTTCTTTAATTTTTACTGCATGTCCTAAACGACTTATATTATGGAAGAAGGTAGTATGTTTTATTCGTTCGCCCTCTGATGAGTCTGTAACTTATATGACTACTTCGTCCATCCCAAATTGAATGTCAACTTCCAAGGATTTGTCTTAAAACTTGAATAATAAATCACATTAAATCATTTGTCTTAAAATCATGATTTTAATCAAGTAAATATTCATTTCTCTCAACTTCAGCATAATGACATAGTCTAGAAAGTTAAGCATGCTTCTAAACATTCTAATCCTCTCAGGTACTTGTAGACTTGTAGTTGATCGTATTCTAAGAGTACTGCTAAGCATTCAAAAATCTCTTAAAATTAAGACCTTGATCTAATTATGTGTGGGTTTATAACTTGGCAGCGTTTTTCCAGCTTCACTAGGCAGCCTTGACTAACTTTGCATAAATTGAGCAGTGTCAAAAGACAGAAACAAAAAGTCTTAGTTCTTTATCGCTTGTCGTGCTGAAGCAATAAGAAATCAGGGAAGCGCACTGACTAACAAAATGTTCAGAATGTTTAAAGTTGTTTGCATTGCAGAATTGTATTTCGCAGGCTTATACATTTGTCTCTGATATTTCTTCATTTGTACAATGATCTCTTTTTTGGTGCAACAGGAGAAAGCGAGAGTAGAAGAGGTACATGAAATTACCCATAGGGTCTTTTTGGATGTTGACATAGATAAACAACGTGTAGGTATGAACTCTTAAGGTGTATGCTCTTTATTTTCCATTCCTTATAGATTTACATGAATGTTCTTGTCAGAATTCATATTAAATCTGCCCTGCAATACTCTGTGTTTTCCTTCGAGGTTTTGAGTCACTAGTTTTTCTTAAGATTCTCTATTACGGCAAGTAATTCTGTTTGAATTATCTTTCCTATTCTTTATAATTCTCTTTATAACTTCAGTAGGATTTAAAATGTTTTTTGACAAATTTGTCAGAAGCATTTGGGAGAAATAATAAGTAAAGGACTATGTAATAGATTGTTCAGCAAAATATTTTCTTTAGAATGTTGCTCATTTTTCGCAATAATTTATAAAACTGATTATTGAATATTTGCAGGGAGAATTGTTATTGGATTGTATGGCCAAGATGTTCCAAAAACTGTTGGTATGTAAACTTGTTCCTTCTTTTATCTATTGCGGACACCATTCTGGTTTCATTTTGCATATAGCAAGCCTCAGATAATGCTGGATAAGTTTTACTTTTTGAGTTTGTCTTCTCTTGTTGCGTGGTCTCTAATAGTATTAATTTTCTTTTTCCAGAGAATTTCAGGGCTTTGTGCACAGGTATTTATGGTTCATCTTTACTTGAGTTTTTTAAGTTTATTCCCTGTATGTTACATACAACGGGAAACTGCTCTATATTGCCTATATCTAAAGCATAGAGCTTCGCTTTTCCTAAACCAGGGGAGATGGGCAAGGCTGCTAATGGGAAAGCTCTACATTATAAAGGAACACCATTTCATCGTATTATACCGGGATTCATGATCCAAGGTGGAGACATTGTCTCTGGTAATGGGAAGGGGAATGTTTCCATCTATGGGGGCACATTTCCTGATGAGAATTTCAAGATAAAACATTCGCATGCAGGTGATCAACTTATGACCTCTCATTTTTAACTTTTTCGTCTTTCTGGGAATGGCTTCCATTATTAGTCCTTTAAAGTACTTGTTGCTATTACATTATGAACTTTTTTCTTTTTCTTTTTCCAGGTATTGTCTCAATGGTCAATTCAGGACCTGATTCCAATGGATCACAATTCTTCATTACAACGGTCAAGACATTCTGGTAAGCTTTCAACTTTGGCATAGTACTATAGTATACTCATAATTAAATCCCAATGTTTAGGTCCTAATCATCTTGCTCTATACATAAAATATGTAACTTTAAGGAGCTTATTGGTAATCTATTCTTGGCTTTGGGAAGAGTTTTTCGTATTATACTTACTAAAGAAGAAAAAAGGGTTTATCAACGTTGATGAAATTCCGAGTTTGTTTTTTTCCTGGCAATTGGACGATACATAGAAATGTTTCACACTAGAATGGAGTTTTTCACAGGTTGGACGGGGGGGAGCATGTTGCTTTTGGAAAAGTTATTGAAGGCATGGATACAGTTTTTGCGATAGAAGGAGGAGCGGGTACTTACAGTGGGAAACCTAGGAAAAAGGTACTAATTGCTGATTCTGGAGAGATACCTAGAAACAAATGGGACGAGGAAAGTCATAATTCAGCAAGTACTTCGCGATGATCACAGCTGCGAGTTTCGAACTGATGTATGTGGCTTTTTAGTTTGTTTATTAGTACATTCATTTTACTCGGTTTGTATCATGTTTCCATTAATTTTGCCAAATGTAACATCGCTTAATCAGTATGTACTACTTTTTTCTCATCTTGGAAACCATCTTCATGTAATTTTCTTTTGCTGATTTCTTCAAATGTTATGTTGAAATCTGTCTGGGAAATGGCGATTTTTTCTTAGGCGAAAAGTTCAGCAATTTATTTCTTGATTTACTCTGTTGAGCATCATATAGTTCTGTTTTGCATAAGCTGGGAAAAGAAACTCATTCATGAGAGACCTTTCTTTCTATACTATGTTTTGGTTTTCTTGAAGGACTGCCAAGTTTTTTTTTATTTCGATTTTAGTTTGTTCCAATTAACTTTTACTCTTTTAATAAGGGCGTGTGTGACCTGTTTAGTTATTTATATTCGCACCCGAATAAAAATAATATAATTATAAATTTTTTTATATATATCACTTATATAATAATACTATTACCAAATTTTCTAATAAAAAAACAAAAAGACTATCAAATTTGCAATAGCTCTCATTTCAATTTTTTTTTGCTAATATATATTTGGCTCATGATGTCCACGAGCTCATAATAAAATGTGAGTCGAGCGTGAGTTTAAGGTTTGCGAGCTTGTTTGTGTTTAGTAAGAGCTGGATTTTTTCAATTTTTAAGTAAGTTATGTTAACCTCGTCTCATATAACTCGTTTTACACCCTAATTAGAGACTATTACTAATGGAATTTTTGGTTTATGATATTAAGGTAGAGCAGTTAGAGCACAATCATTATCAATTTTTTTTTTTGAAAGGCATTATCATGAATTATTAATTTATTACTACGTTGAATGTTGGTTGTCTATTAAGCTGCAATTCTGTTCTAAGAGTCTCAGCACGTTTTGTGCACCCACCCCACCCATGTGCGTGTTTCCATTTTCCCTCCATTTCCACTATAACAGTCCATTTTTTTTTACCTCCTCCAAATTTTTTAACAGACGAGGGAGTGGGGTTTTTTGGGTATGGGTAACGCCTTTTTTTTTTTTTTTTTGTTGCACATAACCCAGTCGATTCGTATCTCATTTCATTTCTTGTTGATTTCTGATGATGGCAGAAGAAATTAAAAAAAAATCAGGAAATCCACTATTTTTTTTCTTCTTTTTGGAGTCAGAATTATTCCTTCATACCTACAATTTCTCAGTTTCTATTCATTAAAAAGCATCACAAATTTAAGATATCTTCAATAATTTAAATTAAATTAATCGAATCAAATAATCTAATACAGATCACTAAAAAAACAATTCCTTCACATCAGAATTTTTTAACAAAATATAAAAAAAAACACAACTACTAGTCGTTATCGTCATTTTCTTTCTTTTTCTTATTCATAGTGAAATTCATTCATACTCATCTAAATAGGCCGCCGCCGCCGCCAGACTCTACTAGTTAACGCCTCCGCCGAAAATTCAGCTCCCCGCTCTCTTCCTCATGCCATGGACAGCGGCAGTGAAGATCCCAACAAGCTGTCCTCCACTCTAACTAACCCAACAACACAACCCCTCCTCTCAAACCCTTATCCACCAATTCATACCGCCGCCGCCGCCGCCGCCGAAGACGACAACCACCAAACCCAATTCCTCCAGATCTCTTACAACTATTCCCCTCGTTCTTTCAAAGACCTTCCTTTCTTAATCCTCTTCTCCTTAATCATCCTTTCCACTTTCGGTTTCGGAATTTTCGCTTCCATTAATAGAAACCCTCATTACTCTCAAATCTCTTCCTTTTACTATAATTCAACTTCTTCCTCTTGTACCCTTCTAGAAACTTCTTCTTCTTTCCCCTTTTTAATAACCCAATTCAATCTTCTAGAATCTTCTAGTGTTTTGAAAAGTTTGATATGGACACTTGTGATTACCTTAATTTTGAGTTTACCTTTTGTTTTATGTGTGCTTTTGTTATTGAAGCATTATACCAAACACCTTGTCTACGTTTCGATTCCGCTTTTTATTATAGTTCCTGTGTGTATTAATGTGTTTTGGTTTGTTGCTTGTACTGTTAGCTCTACTTGTAGTCATGATTTTCCATTAGCTTATAGAATTTTGGTTCTCGTTTTCGTTTTCTTGATTGTTGGTGTGATCGTGTGGATTTTGGTTGTGAATTGGCATCGGATTGAGTTGACTGTGAAAATAATTGGGATAGCTTCTAATGCGCTGTCGAACAATTTGGGTTTGTTCGGGGTGCTTCCAAGTTTGACATTAGGGTTGTTTGTGTATTATGTGCCGATTGTCGTGTTCTTAGTGTTTGCTAGGTTTAATGGGATGGTTGTGCCTATGGT
Source organism: Vinca minor (assembly GCA_026122235.1). NCBI lineage: Eukaryota > Viridiplantae > Streptophyta > Magnoliopsida > Gentianales > Apocynaceae > Vinca > Vinca minor. The sequence goes on from JAOCZM010000291.1 coordinate 2,404,266, forward strand.
GAAGAAGGGGAATTATCATTGTGTTTGGAAACAAGACAGTTGGGTGCCGGCTTACTATACATTGGCTATTTTGACGATGTTGTGGTCTGCCACGGCAATGATTGAAGCTCAGGTTTATGTGATTAGTGGAACTATTGCACAATGGTATTTTTCCAAAGATTATGAGAGGCCGAAAAGGAATTTGAGAAGTGCATTGAGGTTATTTTCTAACTCGCTCTTTTTCTATAATCATAGTGTCTGAAGTTAAAGTTATTTATCAAATCTAAATAATACTGGATGTCTGTGCCATTTTTCTTTTCATTTTCCATAGTAAGTCGAGCACTTTGACAATTTTAACTTTCTTATTTGGACTTTGAAGATGAGTCTTAAATGGATTGTGTTATTGTTGTTGTTGTTGTATCATAGGAATGATTAAACCGGAAGTACGATGCCTGAAGTTGCCAGTTATTGTAATTGAACCTTTCTTATCAAACGAAAATTCGTCTGCAATATATGGCAGTTTGGAATAGATTTCAATCCTGCATCTGAAAACTGAAATCTGTGTTAACTTGTGCTTGCTATCTAGAATTTTCCAGCCAGCTTTTTGTACTCTTTAGTTTTTAGTAATATCTCAAATTATTAAATTCGTTAATTTAATTTGGTTGATTCTGTTCGACCCTTGTTAGTGTGGGACAGGAAAGGTAGAGAGGAAAGTTGTGGTTGGTTCTGAATGTGTCGATGAATGAACTCTGATATTAATTTTCCAGAATTTTGTGCTCTGACATGCTTCTGGCCCAAAATTTCGTTAGAGTGGAATATTTTGTGTCTGCATGGTTCAGAAGCAATGTCATTGTATTTTTCTGATTCTCCTAAACTTAATGATCCTTCACAAATTTGCAGAAATGCATTTGGCCCCTCCTCGGGCACAATTTGTCTATCTGGATTGCTCATCTGTATTGTACGAGTGGTGCGTGCAATGGTTGATAATGTGAGACAAGAAAATGCTTGTGGCATCGTGAACCTGATTATGCGGTGTTGTGTTAATGCCCTAATGTCAGCTTTCGACTTTCTTAACAAGTTCACTATCAACTTTGCTGCCATAACTGGTGAGGCTTACTGCAGTTCTGCAAGGATGACATATGAACTTTTGAAGCGCAATCTTCTCTCAGCTGCTTTCGTGGAGACTGTCTCCACTCGGTTATTGGGAGCAATAGTTTTTGTTCTCTCAGCAATATATGCAATAGTGGTGAGTTCATTTCCTATGCTGATCACTTCTTAGTTCTGTTCTGCCGATAGAGTTGAGGTTTTTGTACTTGGTTGATAAGTTGGGACGCAATGAACAGTAACAGACCTGAACTTGGAATCTGATTCACAGATTATATTCACCAACTCCTCTCCAGAAAAGGAATTCAAAAGGTTATAATGATCGACTTCCTCACGTAATGGTAAAGCAATTGGACGCCAATGAGGCATTGGTTTAGTTGCCAAGGCTGAGGTCTCATGACGTAGAGGTCATGAATTTAAATCCCCTCCCCGCTTCTTGAATCCCCTATTTCTTGTAATAGATAGGTCCCCCTCCCCCAATAAATTAAAAAAATTAAAAAAAAAAAAAAAAAAGCAATTGGACAGACCAAACTGTGCCATTACAAATTAAGTTTGTCATAAAATTCATCTCGTTTAGCTAATTCTAGTTAGCTAGTATCTACCTGATTCTGGAAAAGGAATCGATTTTCGCTTCATTTCATTTTAGTCTGGTATTCTTTATAAATAATCCAAATGATTTTGGTTTTCTTTATAGTCAAATTTACCCCTCTGTATTATTTTATCAGGAAATGACATTATTTCTGCCAGCTGCAAATTGAAAGTTTAAAAAAGACGTACTTTTAATTCTTTGTTTTTCCTTTATTTTCTCTTTGGGGTACTTTTTGGCTGCACCAAGACCTTTACAAGGTATAGGCTGTGTCTTTGCCATGAGTTGCTATGTTGAATCTGAATTAGAGAAGAACCCGATGGCTGGAAGTAAATGATATTTTTGTATATGATAGAATGATGAAAACTTGGAACTTCCACATTGTTATTTGTGTGCGAGATCTTATCTTTGAAATGTAAATGGCTGGAAGCATATACACATGCAAAATAACAATAGTGCTTATATAGTTATATGCATTCGGTATACGTATTAATTTGTTTTGCTAGTCTGTTGTATCTTTATTGAGTTCATCTTCATTCCCTTGTTAATGCAGGTCTGTGCTATACTAAAAGCTGGTTTTCATCTTGGTACCGATGCATACTTTGTTGCTGTTATGGCATGGCTACTGCTAATTCTGGTACTGGGTTTCTTTGTGCATGTTCTGGATAATGTTATTGAGACTATATATGTATGCTATGCTATCGATAGAGATAAGGGGGATGTCTATAAACAGGAGGTTCATGAAGTGTATGTTCACCTCCCAATAAGTAGAAGTCATAGATCTCCTTTAAGCGGCGCCAGAACTCCTGATGTTGTATAAGGAATTCTTAGATTTTTGTTGTGCCATATTTCCTAATAATTTTCTTCTATATATATGATGGTTCATTTTCACTCTGTTGCGACAGAGGTCGGTTCAATAAAGATGGAAAATTTTGAGCAATTGCTATGATTCGTGCTTGTGTCCTAGTAAAATCCAAGCCACGGAAAAGCTGGTTGGGTATATTTGACAATCTACACTGCTGCTTCTTGTTCTTGATTTGAGGTAACCTAGAACAGTTCATTCAGTTGATGCATTACAAAACAGAAATTTGACATTGGAAAGAGTCTGTATTTGAATTTGACTTTTTGTTTGAGAATTTCTGATTCGGGATAAAAAAAAGTGAATTATTTATGAAAGGATACGTGGATTCAAAGTAATAATATTATATTATGTTGGATAATGTAAGGAAGTGATGCCCAAATGTAAACAACCCTTGGTCCAATGAGCCTACAAAAGGGCTTCTGTATCCTATTAATTTACTTCATCTAAGAGATTTTAGTGCTCAGCTCAGCTGAATAATGTGCATCTTTTTATTGTCAAGTAAAGTCAATACAGTACAGTTAACACAATACTTTTTCCATAAACGATTGGATTGGAGACTTATATATAATTAAAATACCTTTAATCTTAAAATCTCTTCCATACAGGGGACCAAATCGTTCAGGCGCCTTTGCTTTCACGCCGATGCAATTTGAGGAACTCAAAGAAGGATTTTAGGAAGAATGTTGATGAAGGTAGAAAACCAATGATGGACCACTGCACTTTCTCAGTGTGTGTGAAAGAATGTGGACATTTTTCCAAATTCGGACACAATATATATACAAAGATACGGCAATAAATTTTAAATCATAATATTAAAAATATAAGAGTTTTAATAATATGATTATATTCTCTCCCTATTATTCAATATCGTCTCTTACCCCTCCTTAAATGTCTAACCCTAATTCTTCTCTTCCTTCTCCTAACATATTTGCAGCCACTACAAATTCAAATCACCAACAAGTTCATGACCCATTCAACTCCTATACCCCTCTCTATTCCATCTTCATTTCATTTATTGCTTTAATTTTGTTCAACCTCCTTTATTCGTTCAAACTCCGATCGTCGTACTTTGAATTTCACAGTGACGACGACAATGTGTATCTCAGTGATGGCGATAATGAGTATCCCAACAATGACGGCGATGTCACTTTAGACATATTTAGAGTCGGCCTGAGAACAACATTGACGGTAAAAGTTAAGAACATCTAAAGAGATTCAGTTCAAAAAAAAATTACTAAAGGGATTGGAAAAAAGTAATATAATACAAAAAATATGAAGGGTAAATTTGTACAAAATGGCGCCAAATTTATCTTCCAATGAGTGACAGGTATGACTTATGAAAGACAAATGGGTCCCAGAGACCACCACCAAAACCAATTCCGCGGTTCTCACACGGCCACATATCGCCACTGTCGTATAGTATATTTAGGCATGTAAACGGATACAAAAATATCTATTCTGAATTCGAATCTGTTTTTAACTTTTTCTACCGAATTTGAATCCGAATCTGAATGGATTCATAATAGGTATTATCAGATCAGTCGATTTGGATCCGGATACGGATATGATAAACTCGTTTCAAAAAATCCAAATCTCTTATTTTTTTACTTTTTTATTTTGACTGATTAAAAAATATCTGTTTAATCTAACAATCTTACATATCAGATTCTACTTCACCCCAATTATACTACAATCCACAAATTAAAAAAAATCATTAATATATAATAATATACATTTTTTTTTAAGGAGGATCAATAGTAGTTCCAGACTTTTCCTCCGGCATTACTCAAATTTCCGACTTAGCGGTTGGAAGTGAAACATGTTACCGCATGAGATGCGTTTCGTTGTCATAATAATATACATTTATTTATTTACCATATATATATATATCAAAAACGAATTTGTGTCTAACGGATCCGATTTTTTATATTTCAGATCCGTAATCGTTTTATTATTCTTATACATATTTGGATTCGGATGCGGGTATATAGGTCTGAAATTTTTATCAAATTCTAATTTTTTTCGGATACGGATCTAAACCTGACCTGTTTGTAGGCCTAAGTACAGTACACAAAAAATATAAATATATATTGAACAATTATGGACACATATAGTATATTTTTTGGCCTTTTATTATTATTATTTTCTATTTTTACTCCAAATTATTTCTTTGGTAAACTCATTTATAATCCTAGGATATCTTTATGGCTCTGATACCATTTTTGAGCTGTTGCTGTTACCATATATATATATATATAGAGAGAGAGAGAGAGAACAATTATGGACACATATAATATATTTTTAAACAAGTACTCACTCAATTCTCATTTAATTGTCGTTTATGAGATTTATAAATATCTAAATTAATTGTCATTCAAAACTTTTTATTAATTGTCAACAATTTATTCCAATTATACCCTCGACATTTCTTTTATTTGCGGCATCTGCCATCCTTATTTTTTCCTTTCTTTTCTTATATTATAGAAGTGAGAGAGGAACAATATTGAAACTTTTAATAGACACCTGTTGTGCAAGAAAGGCATTTGCTGTAATTTTCAAGATACGTGTTGTACAAAAAAGTATTACATATCTTAGTACAAATGTCTATTAATAGAGAAATTTCATTGCATATAAATCTAAAGAGTCTTAAATTTAGGAACGGAGGGAGTATTATATTTATATGCAATGAAATTTCTCTTTTAATAGACATTTGTACTAAGATATGTAATACTTTTTTGTACAACACGTATCTTGAAAATTACAGCAAATGCCTTTCTTGCACAACAGGTGTCTTGAAAATATCTAATATTCACTATAAAACAATAAAATTTTAATAATAATAATAAAATATTTAATATACTAAATTTTAAAGTCTATTCTGTCATGGACCAAATCTACTGGACCATGCGGTCCAGATTTGACCATATCACTGCATTTCCTTCTCTCTCCTCATTCTGCAAGGATGTGGCCAAATCTGAACCACATGAACCCAGTCCATATCAGATATTTCCAAATTTTAATCTTTCTTCTCTATAACTCTCGTCGACATGCTACTTGTAATAAAAGCCTAAAAAATGACCGACACGGAACCCCAGCTGTTTCCACTTTTGCTTATATCCTAAGCTTTACTCCTTTAGGCTTTAAAGTTAATATAAAGTGCCTTCCACTGGAAAATCAAGAAACTGTGGAATCATGTTTTCTTCAAGAAATTCTAAAAAAACATCAAACTCTCTCTATCCACAAGTTATCGATTCAAACCCAGAAAACCACCCAAATCCTCCCTCCTCCTCATCATCTATGTACCCATCTTTAGATATGAGAGAATTAGCTGAAAACCAGAAAATTCAAATCGAAATCCAAGGAACCGAAGATGCTCGAACTACCACAGCTCTGGATTCGTCCGAGGAAGTTATGATTAAAATCCCAGGTGCTTTAGTTCATTTAATTGATAAAGAACAGAGTATTGAACTTGCTAGAGGAGATTTCACAATTGTTAATCTCCGGCAAGGGAATACCATCGTGGCGGTGCTTGCCCGTGTCGGGAACGAAGTCCAATGGCCGTTAGCTAAAGATGAAGCCGCCGTGAAGCTAGATCAGAACCATTATTTCTTTACTCTAAGGGTCCCACCTGATTCGGATTCTCCGGATTATTCGGAGAGTGAAAATGTGTTGAATTATGGGTTGACTATTGTGGGAAAAGGGCAGGAGAAATTGTTGAAGGAATTAGATGGGGTTTTGGAGAAGTACAGTGGGTTTAGAGTGGAGAAAGTGGCGGAGAAAGGAGGAGGAGGAGAAGGGTGGTGGAAGGTGGCGAAGGAGGTGTCACCGGAGGAAATGAAGAGGGATAAGAAGAAGAAAGAGATGGTTGAGAAGAGCTCGGCGGCGTATTGGACTACACTTGCTCCTAATGTTGAGGATTATAGTGGGTCAGTTGCGAGAATGATTGCGGCGGGATCGGGGCAGCTGATCAAGGGGATTTTGTGGTGTGGAGATGTTACTGTGGATAGGTTGAATTGGGGGAATGAGTTCTTGAGGAAGAGGGTTGGAAAATGTACAGATCAGTCCGAACCTAGCCCTAATGCACTTAGGAGAATGAAAAGGTAACCAGTTTAATGCTCTTTTTATTTCTATAATATTTATTCCATCAACTTCATAATATAAGTCGTTTATAACGTGGGTTAAAAATGAATTTGGGCATAACTTAATCCCTCAAAAATACATCAATAGGGGGAGGATTGTCCGATACTTATAAAGAACAAACTTGCTCACTAGTTATTCGATGTGGGATTCTCAACACACACTCTCACGCCTAGGGCTGGACATCTGGAGCGTGAACATCAATGACACCCAACATCGAACTAGGTGGTTATGATACCATGTTAAAAATGGACTTGACCTTAACTCAATCCCTCAAAAGTACCTCAAGAGGGGATGATTGCCCAATCCTTATAAAGAACAAACTTGCTCTTGCTCACGTGTAGCGAAAATTAAGGAAACAAAAAGAAAGTGTAGCGAAAATTAAGGAAACAAAAAGAAAGATACTTTGTTAGTCAAAATATTGATATTTTGACATGTTCTAAACTACCTATATTAGTATGAAATTTAGTAGTCAAACATGAGTTGGAGGTGCTTTTTCTACCTTATAATCTATTTTGCTTCTTCATTAGTGTTGGTTGTATTTCAATACATGAATGGTTGATGATTGTTTGTTTCAGGGTGAAAAGGGTGACAAAGATGTCTGAAAAGGTGGCAAACGGGATACTTTCAGGGGTTGTCAAAGTCTCCGGTTTCTTAGCAAGTTCAGTTGTAAACTCAAAGCCCGGCAAGAAATTCTTCAGCCTTCTCCCTGGAGAAATTTTGCTTGCCTCCTTGGACGGATTTAGTATGTTCTCTCTTTTCTTCACTCTCCTATTAACTTCCTTAATTTGTTTTTTTCATCAAACAGTAGGAAACATTTTCGGATTTATATGTTGGGATTCTCTCAATATCCCACGTCGATGTTAGTAAAATAGGAGGGAGGAAAACTTTATAAACAATGATCTCCTAGTTTAGTATTATTGGCGCGTGCCGTGTTGGGATATTGAAATAATGCCAACATATCCTCCCTTCTATCAATTTCCCAAATTACAACTTAAACAGAATAAGTAAACCTATATCTATTGGGATCTTGCGAATCTCTAACATTATGGTATGCAATGACGACTGGTTCTAGATTCATATTTGTACGTATATCAAAAATATTGGCACTGATCAAGTGAATCATGATCATGTCTCAGTGGAGAAACATTGTTCATGAATAAGTTATGCATGAAGAAATTTATTGTTCATGATTTTGTTGATATGTACTAATTTGCACATTCATTTGCTTTTCTGGAGTCGGGATAGAATATGAAAATGGAGAGCAGTGTCCAGTATATGAATAATGGATCGCTTTAGCGCGCTTCATTTGTAAACGATTGGTAGTCTAAATTGCTGGTCTATTTCTGTATATCTCTTTCTGATAGATTGACATGTCCCTATTTTAACTTGCAAATATGGCCGGAATGTGTTGCAGGCAAGGTGTGCGATGCCGTTGAGGTCGCTGGGAAAAATGTCATGTCAACATCTGCAGTTGTTACAACAGAACTTGTTTCTCAGAGGTAACCGTTAACCAACCTCTGCGGATATCATACGAACACTCTTGTATAATTCGGCTTCCAACCTCTTAAGCTCTGGATCCCTTCCTAGAGCGGCAGCTAATGTTGGTTATTTTGGTTGTAAGCAGGTATGGAGAAGGAGCCGGAAAGGTAACGAATGAAGGGCTTGATGCGGCAGGGCATGCGATCGGGACAGCATGGGCGGTATTTAAATTAAGAAAGGCTTTGAATCCTAAAAGTGCAATTAAACCTTCAACCCTTGCAAAAGCAGCTGCTGAGGCGAATGCTCCTAAGCTGAAGGCTAAACAGAAGTGATCACATGCTTGATGCAATCGTATCACTTGTTGCAACAGACTTCAGATCATTTAGTAATGAGTTTTAATAGCTATTTAGGTCACCAAACTATTTACGAATTTCGTTTTATGTCACTCAAATATTTTTTTGACTAAATATATCACCCACAAGTATTTATATTTTAGCTAAATATATCCGTCATTACTTTTTTCCGGTTGTTTCCGATCAAATTATACAGGTGTCGTGCATGTGACATATAATCTAGGGGTAAAGAAGGAAAATCACACCAAGTACAAGGAGGAAGAGGAAGGGTTGGATTTAGGTTACGAGTTAATTTTTAATCCATAATTATGTTCTAGGTTTGAGGTTAAATTAATTTTTTTATCCGGATTATATGTCACACACAATACATGTGTAATTTGTCTGGAAATTAACGCGAAATGTAGTGGCGAGATATATTTTGCGAAACGTAATTAGTTGGGTGATATATATTTAGTGAAAAAATTCAGTGATATAAATCGAAATTTACAAATAGTTTAGTGGCCTAAATAGCTGTTAATTTATTTAGTAATTAGTAGTCCGAGAGGTCTTATTAGTTTGCAAGACAAAAGTTGGTTTCATTGGCGCACAGTTTTAAATTCTTTTTTGTTTAAGGAGTTTGTAAATTCTATAGAAATCAAGCAATTTATGAATCATATAGGAAGAGAACCTAAGATATGAACTTAGATTTTGGAGAAATTTTATTTTTGGTAGGTGAATAAGTTTATAAGTTATATACAAACCAATGAATACAATACACGTATGTCAAAAATATCAATTTTTTTTTCATACGTGTATTGTATTCATAGATTTTGTGTTTTATATATTCATTCTACGTGGAAAGAAATTATCGCATTAATTATAGGATTAACTTTTAACCTTTTTATTATCTCGAAAGTGGGAGGAGAATAGTAATAAAAAAAATTCATGGCATTTGATACAATAATTCGGTTGTCATATTAAAAAATTGTATTATTCTAATTTTGTGAGCGATAAAATTGTTCATTAAAGTCTAATCAAGATATTCTAACACGGTTAATGAAATCTTTTTTGAATTAGCAATAGCTGAATCCTCCTTAAAAGGAGGGGAAAAATATCCATCTATGATTTCTATATCCCAAAAAAAAATCAGTAAATATTATAATTATAAAAGAATAATAGATTTTCTTAACTTGTATTGTTCATAAAAAAAAACTTGTATTGAATTTTTAGTTGCTTCAAATATTACATATTATATTTACAGATCTAGGTGGAGGACACATAGGCAACCACCTCGGTAGGCCTTCAAACGGATACGAAACTGTCTATTCCGAATACATATTCGTTTTTAAGCTTTCCTACCGAATCTGAACGGATCCAGAATATGTGGTTACAAGATCCGTTTCAAAAGGTCCAATGGTCTTTTATGCTTTTTTATTTTTTTTTTATTTTGGCTAATTAAAAACATATCAGATGCTACTTCACCCCAATTATACTAAAATTCACAAATAATTATACGAGTTAGAATACAATCCATAATCATAATACTTTTAAAAGTTCAAAATTCAAATAAAAATACAACTAGCAGTTGAGCCGGAGCAGCAAAGACTTTTCAACGGTAGTGGTGGCTCTCGACTATAATAAAAAGAGAAGTAAACGGTAGCAAATTTTGATGAAAAGAGAAGGAAACGACTGAAGAATGATATGTTTTATAACTTTTATTCATATACTTTCATATATGATGAAAAAATTAGGGTAAAAATCTAGCCTTAAATGTGAACTGATTTAAATGTAAAAAAAAAATTCATTTATATATATATATATATATATATAATTAATATATATGCAGAAACAGATTCGGGTCTAACGGATTCATTTTTTTTTTATATTTCAGACACGTAACAGTTTGATTACTCTCAAACGGATTCGAATTCGGATGCGAACATATATGAGTTTGAAATTATTATCGAATCCGAATTATTTTTTGAATTCGAGTTGGATACGTATCTAAACCCATCCCGTTTGCAGGACTACACCTCGGTGGTCTAAGGCTTTCCATGGCCTTGGAGATGCATAGTATGTAATAGTCTAATGCAGTAAAACCTCTATACAATAATACCCTTGGGACTGGAGAAAAATATTATTATAGGAGGTTATTCTTAAATAGAGGCTTACATATAAAAATTATAATTTTAAAAAATAACTAATATACATTATACGACACTTGAGAATGTGTCAATTCATATTTTAAAAACATGAATTTAAAAGATATATAAGATTAATGAGTTTTAAAAAAACAAATGTACGTACATCATGCATGTACATTGTGTATATTAGATTTAGAAGATTCATTCACATACATATAATAGCTAGGAAATGTGTAAAAAAAAAGGTATGTATATCATGTATGCATTTAAAATATTCACTCGTGTATGTTGTATCTTTGAAATGTCTTTTCGTTTGTTTCTTTTTTATTATACATATATAAATACTAGTATAATCATAAATTTCATTATCATTTCAATTCATAAATTTTCTACTTCAAGCCAGTCATGTCACCTAAAAATAAACGAACTCAAATCACTGAAAGTATTCGTATCGAGTTGCGCAAAATGAAAGAATCCAACCCATATTGAAAGCAAAAAATATCTTGCAAAATGAAAAAATATGAAATATTAAAATGTAGAATTTATTCTTATTTATAACTGGTTCCGAATTGGGATAAAGATTTTATTATTATTATAAGGAGATTATTCTTATATAGAGTATTACTATATATATATATGTTTGACTGTAGATGGTTTTTTCCATTAGAACATACAATATTAATATATCATTTGTGTTGTCTAAACCACATAAGTTTGGTTTGTTAAGGAAGGATTCCACATTTCCTTACAAAAGTCATGTGATTGAATATCACTGTTAATTATGCGAGGATAGTGTTGATAAATGATCTCTAAGAATTCGAAATGTATATTTTAACATGTGATAATAGTTGTTGTCGAACTCATCTGCACTTTTTCTGATACACACACACACACACATATATATATATATATATATATATATATATATATATATATATATATATATATGTGTGTGAGGCTCCCAGCTCCTATGCGGGACACCTTTTGTTCCGTACGGTGTGGGGACACGCTCTCAAGCGTCGAATGAGATTTTTTAACTGTCCAAATCTAGAGAGAGAAATTTTTTATTTTTTATTTTTTAAGTCAGCCGCAACTTTTCTCTCTCCAGATCTGAACCGTTCAAAATACCATCCGAAGGCGAGATTATTCCGCACGTGCGGAACTTTAGCTGTTCCGCATAGGAGCCAAACTGTGAGAGAGAGTGTGCACACAGTTATAAAAAAAGAAAACAAAAAGTGATAATTGATTTTAAGAAATAAACCAAAAAAACAAAATAAAAACTGAAAAATTAAAGGAAAAATTCTGATATGAATTTTAGACCATATAAAATTTACGACTTAAAATTATTCACATTATTATACAATTGTCTCACTTCTTATCTTATAATTATGGGAAGAATCATGTATCTAGTCCCTATGAAATTTAATTCCTATACTTGAACAAAAAGAATAAAAAAAACTTTGCAGAGAGTACGACGCCGTATAGTCTTCATTCTTTGTCCCTGAGACTTCTCCCAAGTTCTCACTGAGAGACTGAAAATCTTTCCACTCTATTTCTTTACAACTCCTCCTCCATCCCCTCTTCCCTATCGACGACGAAGCGGAGATCCGACCAAAATCCAATCCAAAATCCCAACCTACCCACCTAAACATCGTATAGATTTCTCCAAAAAATGGCAAGATACGACAGAGCTATAACCGTTTTCTCACCCCGACGGCTATTTATTTCAGGTCGAATATGCCCTTGAAGCCGTGCGTAAGGGTAACGCCGCCGTAGGTGTCCGTGGCACCGACACCATTGTTCTCGGCGTTGAGAAGAAATCAACTCCCAAGCTTCAAGATTCCAGGTCCCACTCTATCTCTTAATCCAACCTAATTGAAGAAAACTTGAAATGATTAAACACTCAAGACAGAAGAATATGGAGAGTTGCTGCGAGGGAATGAGGATTTCATTTCTCTCTTTTTTTGAATGAGTACAAAGGTACAAAGACAAAGATATTTATAGACATCTATTGAGCTAGCTAATAACTGCCTATTGCTATTCTAACAGCTGCTGTACACAGAATAAATACAAGGCATTATAATGCCAAAGAGAAGAGTACAGAAAATATAAAAGATGTATACATTGTTAGTGTACTCTAGCATTAGTTCTAACTGATTTTAAACAACTTCTCCAGGAAGTTTCTTTCTTCTAACTGCCTAGCAACTTGTAGGCTGAGCTGGATTTGCAGCAGTTATGCTGAGCTGGATGATCGAGTTAAAACTGGTAAAAGGCTTATCCTTGTCATTTTGCTGTATTGTCTTCTTTTATGTTTGTTGCTTGCTGCATCTGATGTATAAATTTATCAGCCCCCCTCAAGCTGGAGGTGGCTGAAATAAGGATTTGACATTGAGATTCTTTAGTAAAGCATGAAACTGAGCTTTACTCAGTGGTTTTGTTAGGATGTCTGCTAATTGTATGTGTGTAGAAATAGGCAAAGGCTTGACAACTCCAGCTTGAAATTTCTCCCTTATAAAATGACAATCTATCTCTATGTGTTTTGTTCTTTCATGGAAAACTGGGTTTTCCACTAAATAGATTGCTGATTGGTTATCACAAAAGAGAGGGACAGGAAATGAGTGATCAATACCAAAATCTTTTAGCAGATATATGAGCCATTGTAGTTCACTCACACAATTAGCCATGGACCTGTATTCAGCCTCAGAGCTGCTTCTAGCAATGGTAGTTTGCTTTTTTGCTTTCCAAGAAATTAAAGAAGTCCCTAGGAATACACAAAATCCTGAAATGGACCTCCTTGTTTCTTCATAGCCAGCCCAGTCTGAATCACTATAGGCAGTGAGTGATAAAGAGGATTTGCTAGACAAAAATACACCTTGTCCTGGATTTGATTTCAAATATCTCAGCACTCTATGTGCTGCTTTCATATGTAGAAGTGTAGGACAATCCAAAAACTGGCTAAGCTGTTGGACAGCAAAAGAAATATCAGGTCTAGTTAAACATAAGTACAGCAATTTTCCAACAATACTTCTGTAATCAGTGTTGTGATCCATCAAAGCAGAATCATCTTTTGTGAGTTTGCACTTGGCACTCATAGGTGTGGATGAAGGTTTGCAGTCAATAAAACCAGTGTCTTTTAACAAGTCTAAGGTGTATTTTCTTTGATTTAAAACAATGCCTTCATGAGACCTGCAAACTTCTATCCCAAGGAAGAACCTAAGTTTTCCAAGATCCTTAATGCCAAACAACTGATTTAAGACTGCTTTAACTTCCTGAATTTCCTTTAGATCATTCCCAGCTAACACAATGTCATCCACATAAACCAGTAATGCAAGATAAGAATGAGAAGTTCTTCTGACAAATAAACTGTAGTCACTCTTAGATTGAATAAAACCCATACTGAGAAGTGCTGAAGTCAGTTTGGCATTCCATTGCCTGCTGGCTTGCTTCAATCCATATAAAGATTTGATAAGTTTGCATACCTTGTTAGAAGGAGCATTGAAACCTGGTGGCAACACCATGTATACTTCCTCAGCCAAATCACCATGTAGGAAGGCATTATTGATGTCTAGTTGATGTAGATGCCAATTCTTTATTGCAGCAAGTGCCAACATAGTTCTGATAGTAGTGGCTTTGGCAACAGGTGAATAAGTGTCAAAATAGTCTATGCCAGGCTGTTGTGTATAGCCTTTCACCACTAACCTTGCCTTATATCTTTCCACTGTTCCATCAGAGTTATACTTAGTTCTGTATACCCATTTGTTTCCTATTGCAACTTTTCCTGCAGGCAAATCAGTTAGGATCCAGGTTTTATTTTGTTCAAGAGCCTTTATCTCAGCTTCCATGGCTTGCTTCCAATGCTCATGCTCAACTGCTTCTTTATAAGAATTAGGATCAGAGTTAACAGTTGCTACACAGGTTACAAGAAGCCTTACAATAATTCTTACAATAATCAAAGAGGCATCATTGGAAACAAGAGGTTTCAATGCAATTATTGTGGCAAAAATGGACACACAGCAGAAAGATGTTACCAAAAGCATGGTTTTCCAAATAACTTCAAAGGGAAAAACAAAGTTGCTACTGTTAATCATGTTGAATCAGATTTTAAAGGAAACACACATGCTTCTATTATTGATCCTGGTATCACCTTGCCTACTAACATTTGTGAGCAACTTATGACTTTATTTCAGAATGCACAATCACAAGGAAATGAATCAGGAACAAAAGGAGCTACTACTGCCCTAACTTCCAGCTTTGCACATTCTGCTACAGAAGCAGGTAAGAGTTATAAGTTCTTCTTTAATAAATGGATTGTGGATTCAGGAGCATCTGATCATATCTGTGCCACTTTGTCATCTTTTGATTCTTATGAGTTACTCCATAATGCTTTTATTCTTCTGCCTAATGGAACTCATTTACAAGCCTCACATAAAGGCACAGTCATCATAAATAAAAATCTTACTCTACATGATGTCTTGTATGTGCCTAACTTCAAGTTCAATCTATTATCTCTCAGTAAAATCACTTCTTCAGATCCTAATGCCATTGTATTCTTTCATGATGGCTTATGCTACTTTCAGGACCTTGCACTTATGAAGATGATTGGCAAAGCTGAAAAGTGCAAAGGTCTTTATGTGTTAGATATAAATCCTACTGTTCATTCAAATCAAATTGTTCAATATAAACCTAGAGTTTCTACTTCTGTCATAGCTTGTACTCCTGAAAATAAAGGTGTTTCCTGTCTTTCTTGTATATCCCATTCTGCTGTTGATTTTAGTTGGCTTTGGCACTTTAGGTTAGGACATATGTCAGTGTCAAGAATGAAGTTGTTACAATCTAAACATCAGTTCATTACTTTGCCTAGCAAGCATGTTTGTAATATTTGTCCCATAGCCAAAATGAAAAAGATTCCTTTTCCTTTGAGCAATTCTGTCTCTTTAAAAGCCTTTGATCTTATTCATATGGATGTTTGGGGACCTTTTAAACATAAATCTGTACATCATCAGCAATATTTCCTTACTGTTGTTGATGATTTTAGCAGATACACTTGGGTATTCTTTATGCAATACAAATCTGAAGTCAAATCCTTAGTAGAGAAGTTTGTAGCCTATGTAAAAAATCAATTCTCTACATCAATCAAGATCATTAGATCTGACAATGGATCAGAATTCATAATGCCATCATTCTTCTCTTCAAATGGCATTATACATCAAAAAAGTTGTGTAGAAACACCACAACAAAATGGTATTGTGGAAAGGAAACACCAACACCTGTTAAATGTGGCTAGAAGTCTAAGAATACAAAGTCATTTACCTATTTCCTATTGGACTTATTGTGTTCAACATGCCACTTTTCTTGTTAATATCTCACCCTCTCCCATTCTAAAGAATTGTACTCCTTTTGAGAAACTCTACAACCAAATTCCTAGTCTTGATTTAGTTAAAATATTTGGTTGTCTTGCTTTTAGCACCACTCTTGAACAAGGCAGGACCAAATTTGATCCTAGAGGAAGAAAATGTGTCTATTTAGGCATCTCAGCTCACAACAAAGGCTACATTTTGCTTGATACTTCTAATAGACAATTATTCACTTCTAGACATGTTATTTTCCATGAGACTTGTTTTCCTTTAATGCCTCTACCTCATGCAACTAATACAAGTAATCCTAGTCCTCCTGAACAATCTGCCAACATTCCCATTTTACATTCTGATTCTTTTTCTACTGATCATATTACTATTTCAGCAGACCATACTGCTTCTGATCAGATTGATGTTCCAGCAGATTTTACTGCTTCTGATCAAATTGATGTTCCAGCTATTGATGCTAATTCTAATAATCCTGTGTCTTATCCCATTATTCCTGAGTCTAGTTCTTTTATCAATCCCATTCCTGCTAGGAAATCTTCTAGAATCAGTAAACCACCCATATACTTACAAGACTATTCCTGCAATCAAGCTCTTATCACATCTCCTCACTCTATTAACAAAGTTGTCACATATGATCTCTTGAATCCTGACTGCAAACATTTTTTATTGAATATAACTGTTAGCTCTGATACCATGAAGAAAACTTGAAATGATTAAACACTCAAGACAGAAGAATATGGAGAGTTGCTGCGAGGGAATGAGGATTTCATTTCTCTCTTTTTTTGAATGAGTACAAAGGTACAAAGACAAAGATATTTATAGACATCTATTGAGCTAGCTAATAACTGCCTATTGCTATTCTAACAGCTGCTGTACACAGAATAAATACAAGGCATTATAATGCCAAAGAGAAGAGTACAGAAAATATAAAAGATGTATACATTGTTAGTGTACTCTAGCATTAGTTCTAACTGATTTTAAACAACTTCTCCAGGAAGTTTCTTTCTTCTAACTGCCTAGCAACTTGTAGGCTGAGCTGGATTTGCAGCAGTTATGCTGAGCTGGATGATCGAGTTAAAACTGGTAAAAGGCTTATCCTTGTCATTTTGCTGTATTGTCTTCTTTTATGTTTGTTGCTTGCTGCATCTGATGTATAAATTTATCACTAATTTGTTGGATCAATTAGTAATTACTTCCAGCTTTGGATTATAGTTATTAAGTTTTCATTTAGGGAAAAAATTCCCCCTTTTTATTGTTCAGTTCTTATTGTTATTGTTAGTGTTAATTACTTAAAGTTAAGGTTTGGGGTTTTAGGATTCAGTAATGCTAAATGCCTTAACAAAATTGGGGGTGACATTCTGCAATATTTTACACTTTTGACCCTGAATTGATCCAATTGAACCGCCTAATGCTACTCTTTAGGATTGTTGTTCCTTTTTTGGCACTTCGACTTTTGACTAAATCATTGAGTTCCGGATGTTACTTGTAATGTTGCTGATCTTGATAGATTTGAAATTATGTCATTTTAGCTAATTTAGTTACTGAAATAGCTGATTAACAACCTCTTTGGAGAGGTTTTTTTACCTGTTATTCTCATAATATGTTGCAATTTCCGGCCTCATTTAGTTTTAGTTTTGGATATATCATGTTATAGAAACTTTTGGGAGGCTTGCTATACTTGAAATAAAGGAGATGCAAATTAAACATACTATGATCTTTTTTTTTTTTTTTTATTTCTTTTGGTGTTTTAGTTTCGACTTATTTTCTCTACTTCCTGCTTTTGTTCTCAGATCAGTGAGGAAGATTGTAAACCTAGATGATCACATGGCATTGGCCTGTGCAGGGTTGAAAGCAGATGCACGTGTCTTGATAAACAAGGCACGTATCGAGTGTCAAAGTCATAGGCTTACTGTTGAGGATCCTGTTACAGTTGAATACATTACTCGTTACATAGCTGGTCTCCAGCAGAAATATACACAAAGTGGTGGTGTGAGACCATTTGGCCTTTCAACATTGATCGTTGGCTTTGACCCATACTCAGGAGCTCCTTCACTTTACCAGACAGATCCTTCAGGAACATTTTCAGCCTGGAAAGCCAACGCAACTGGGAGAAACTCAAACTCCATTAGGGAGTTTCTAGAGAAAAATTACAAGGAAACATCTGGCCAAGAAACAGTAAAGTTGGCCATTCGTGCACTGCTTGAAGTAAGTGACGGTTTGGTTTGTTTACATGTTTTCTTATTGTTATTGTTTAACATAAATCTTAGCACCTTATCTTGTATGATTCCCATGTTCTAAGTTGATATCTGTGTTGCAAATAATTGTCTTGATTTAATAGTTTCCAAATTTGCGATAATTTGATAATTTTCTTGATAGTCATTAACCAGAATTGTCGGTGATATGTAGAATTTTGACTTGTAGACCCAACTTTATCATAGAAGGAATTTAGGAAATCTGATGTTGAGGTATGTTAGAGATGTCAGAAAAGAATGCTTTCATCACCCTGATATATAGTTTCTTCTGCTACCATTCTGTTATATGTTTATTCCAGCATAATAGAGAATGTTTTGTGAAGATGTGTGGAGTTGAAAATCTTGATTTTGACATGTAAATATATGATATTTGAAGGTTGTTGAGAGTGGTGGGAAGAACATAGAAGTTGGTGTGATGACAAAAGAGCATGGACTGAAGCAACTTGAAGAAGCTGAGATTGATGCAATTGTTGCAGAGATTGAAGAAGAAAAAGTTGCTGCAGAAGCTGCCAAGAAGGGCCCTCCTAAAGAAACTTAGTTTGATTTCCGGACTTGCTCGAGAATCCCGTGTTTTGTGATCTCAATTCCTTCACTAAGACATTATTTCTTGTTGCTTTGTCTAGTAGACAAGATTACCTGGAAGGATACAATGTTATTCAAGATTTGCTACTGGCGATGGGTTTAGAAAGGGGTCGAATTGCGGAGAGTTCTTTACCATTACATAGACTTGATGAAGGTACTGAGACATTTACTTGGATTGAGTTTTGTTTGGTTTGAAAATTGAATCTGAAACTGAGGTTAACTATCTTTGGATCGAGTCTGGAAATGAAATTTGAAGTATTAAATCATTTAAAATCTAATTTGATTTTGAGACTGAAACTGCAAGTTTAGGCGGACACTCAATTCAAGAACACAAAATTTTAATTTGAATTCAACATATTTTCTCACAGAAAATTCTTTTCAATCCCGAAACAAAAATTCTGAACTCAAAAGACCAATTTGAATGTCCTCCTCGGATACTGCCTCCACGCCTATCCTTCAAAGTGGAGTAGAAGAGTATTATCTTGTTGGAGTAGCTCTCTGATGAGGCGGTGATCTGCTTAATTAGTAATCTTTTAGTTAGTTTATTTATTAATATATTCATTCGTTTCATAAACTGATGTTTTCTCAATAAAAGGTTGTTTCAAGACTTTTGATCCATTTGTATTAATGAAAACACAAGGTTTGTCTTGTAGTATGGACATTCAATGTGGATATTTTTGTAATTATCTCTCTTTTTTTTTAATTTTAATTTTTTTTATTGAAATAGGAATGTCGAACTCCGAACCTTAACGTCGAGTCAAATGAAATTTTCAATTTGCTGCTTAATTTCATTAAAGCCCTTTTCTGGTTATTGGAATATGGTGATGAAAATGGAAAAGAAATCAGCTATAAGCTCAGTTCAATAGGAAGCAGCAGGAGTATCGGATACAATTAGGACACGGTCATCATATCTTAGATGGAAGCCACTTTCAAATGATTTTCTTAAAATAAATATTGATGGCTCGTGGAATAATAGAGTTAGTGGTCTTGGAGCTATTGTGCGCAATCATGAATGAGTTTTTCTAACTGCATTCACTAAGTTTGTTTTTAGCTCGTCTACTCCCAAATATGCTAAAGCGAAGACGCTCTTTTGTAATGACACATCGGATACCATTTATGCCTCGTAGAAATTGATTGTCAAGTTATGATTAATCGGGTCCATCAGATAGAAGACGATGTTTCCTCACATGGCACATTGTTAGTCAATACAAAATTTGTTGAAGAATAGTATAACCAATTTATCTTTTATCCACATAGTATATAATACTCATGCTAATTCATTGGCAAAATATACAGTGAGGACTAGAGTTTCATCTCAATAGTTTGGAGGCCCACAAATTTTTTTTTCCGATTACATGTAACTTCTGATGGATATATAAGAATATTTTTGTTAAAAAAAAAACATATATATTCTATATCCTGCCTGCTCTTAACAAATATTTAAAAGTACAGTATATGGCAAAAACTACACCCAGAGCACCCCTCCACTAGAAGCTCTAGGAAAAAAATCGTTTGTCCCGTTATGTGTCCCCACAAATAAATATTTGTCAGGTGTATATTTTTTCTCTGTGAGTTTCACTATTTTTTTTTTGTTATAATTTTTTAATTAAAATTTAATAATGTCATTTTCTTATTGGTAAAAAAAAGGAAGGAGATTCCAAATGGGGACAAATATTCCTAGCCCAAGCTCTATTGCTGATATCATCAGGTGTCGTGGCCCAGTGAGGGCAGTGCTCGCCCGTGATC
Source organism: Vinca minor (assembly GCA_026122235.1). Classification (NCBI taxonomy): domain Eukaryota; kingdom Viridiplantae; phylum Streptophyta; class Magnoliopsida; order Gentianales; family Apocynaceae; genus Vinca; species Vinca minor. The sequence continues at coordinate 2,424,835 of JAOCZM010000291.1, forward strand.
GAGAGTGCCTCGGTGCTCGATACCCTCCGCCAGCCGCTGCGGTGAACTTTATTCTCCCTTATCTAGGGTGCTCTCTCCCCGTTCATGGGGCTGTTCTCTCCCCGCTCATGGGGGTTGTTCTATCTCCCCGTTCATGGGATTCCGCCCTCGGGCGTTCAAAAAAAAAAAAAAAGCTCTATTGCTGATATGAATTAATTAGTCTTGTAGAAAAAGGGAAAATATATATGTCAGCAATTGTATTTTTTTTAGTGGAAAAGAAAGATTATACCTTATGTGGAGAGCAAATTCCCAATTGAGAAGCAAGGCGACAAGTATGGTTCAACCTACTCTGCATTATAAAACAAAGGGCAGTTTATCGTATATTAGGGTGGGAGTGTGATGTCTTTCTCTAGTAAAAAAAGCACACTAAGTTTGACTGTGAATATTGATCTTATTCGATTGAGTCGACTTTAATTTAATCTAACTTAATACTCAAATTCAGTTTGAATTGACTCTGAAAATGAAATTGAAACATTAAATCAGATAGAATTTGATTTAAATTTGAGATTGAGATTACTGTAAGACTGAGATAAAAATATCAAACTCATATCATATATTCTAATAATACTCACCAAACCATATCGGTATGTTTCTAGAAAGGGGAAGGTAGATATCTAAAGAAATGTCTTCTTAAAATAATTCTCCACATATATGATTTTGTTGCTTGAAGGAGACTTTTATTACGGAAGGCAAAAAAAAGGAAATGGAAAGACAAATCATTATGCTTCAATCCCATTGTGTCTTATTGGATTGAGTCTCAATTTAACATTTCTGATCTCAATTTCATATTAATCTCAAATCAAATTTTACATGATTTAATATTTAGGATTTTATTCATATGTTTAATTGAAAGAGAATTTGGCTCTCATTATGCGAATATTATCATCCGACAAGGTAAAATGAGTTGGAGAGATTTTTTTTAGCCTCATAGGAGAAGGAGGTGGACGCCCTAGGAAGGTAGAACTATTTTACCGCATGTAGGGGGAGGGTGGCGAACCCGCGACCTCACGGTCGTGGGTAGAGGCCAATCCACTGGGGTGTGGCACTCTTAACGAGGTGGGGAGATTGTTCAATGCTTCATGCTTAAAGGGTGAGATTAGATAGAATCTTTGTTAAGATTTTTGTCTTAAATTTTTAAAAAGATAATTGTTTATAGGAAATACAATAAAAGTGAAAAAAAAAAATTATTGAGATTCGGATAATTGGTTGCCAAAATACATCATTTTATGATCATAAGGAGAACAATATTAGTCCAAAATTAGTAGGTAAGCAGAACGTGAGAAGCACATTAATTTCTACATATATTTACTAAGATAGAATAATGTTGAGTGGTTACATTTTATATTACCAGTTTCTTAGTTACTCCACAATCGACAGAGACATTGATTGAAAATGTGTTTTGTTGAAGAATCTTACTGACTCAACCTTCCAGAAACCAGATAGATCTTTATTTTAAGAGATAATCACTATTTATGTTATTTATGTCCCTGAGTTATCTTTCAAAAGTAACTGTTACACTTTAAGAATATATCGTGTTATTTATGTCTTCAACAAGTTACGGGGTGTCATTTATACCAAAAAGTGGCGGCGGCCGGCGAAAAGAGGTGGCGTTGCATCCGTGCGAACCACACAAGCATATTTTGAGAGGTAAATTCGTCATGACAAGAGAAAGTCCCTTCTCCATCTTCTTTATCCCCTCCATCATCCGCCAGCCCCTCCACCACCACTTGAAGGCTTCGATGCCAAATCTCAGAAGGGAGAACATAATCATTCTTGATTTTGAGGGTTTGATTGAAGGATGAAGGATTTTTTTTTTTTGCAGAGAATGATGAAGGATTATAAGTGAAGATAATGAGTAATATTTCCAAAGTCCACCACCCACCTTCCCGGCGTCCTGGAAGTAGCCAATATCCGCCTGGAAGTAGCTGAAATTGGTCAGGAAAAGCCAAAAATCGCATGAAAATAGCCCTAACTCGCCTGAAAATAGCAAAATGTCACCATCTTTTCCCTTTTCCTCTTCATCTCTGCCTCCCCTCTCATCTCCATCTTCTTTTCTCTCTCACACAACACCTACCACCACATCTCATTGCTTTAATGGCTGCCAAGAAGAAGCTACAAAAGACCTTATAAAAAAAACCATCTTCTTTTCTCCTTCCTATTGTAAATAAATTTGTAATCAAATCTTAAAGTCATTGTCTTTTCTTGTCTTGTGTTTTCTTCTTTTCTTGAATGGTGGAGAGGGTGACAGTGGAGAGGGGTGATAGTGGGTATTGTGGTGAGTGGTGGAGGGGATGGCGGAGAGTGGTGGTGGAGGGGCTGGCGGAGAGAGAAGTGATTTTTTGAGGTTTTTTTTTTAATTAAAAATCTGGTTGGACGAAATTGCCCATGATATTTCGTATGTGCGGTTCGCACATGTGCTACGCCACCACTTCTCGCCGGCAACTTGTTGGGGACATAAATGACACGATATATTCTTGAGGGGTAACAGTTACTTTTGAAAGATAATTCAGGGGCATAAATAGTGATTATCTCTTATTTTAACATAAACATATAATATTCTAGATCCTTAGTAAGCCATAATTTTCTTGTAAAAATGGAAATCCAAATTAGATGCAGAGGAAAATAGAATTTTGACATTTCAACTTTTAACACAATCGCAAATCACATTGAATTATTTAATTTTTTTTTGCCAAGAAAAGAGAAAACAAAAATATTAATAAACGATTTATATTAGTGAAATTGATATAGTATAAAACTATATTAAATTTCAACAAATGTTTTAATTATATATACTTTAATCAATGTTTGATTCCATATTTTTTATCCAATAATCAATTTTCTAAACGTTTATAGATATATATCATAAAACATAAAGAACATAGATATTTTGATCCACTAGAGATATATGATCCACCGCGGCCCCAGCATAAAGATGGAAAAGGAAAGGCACTCTCATCCTATCTCATCCCATTCCCTGATCTTCTCCACACCCAAAAGTGTTTGATGTAATGTCTGATTCAATCTTAATTCACCTTTAAATCTCTCGGTCAGAATACAAAAGATCATCTAAATCCCCGGGAGGTACTATTTATACCTCACAACCAAATCCACTTTCCAGTTTCCACGAAAGAATCAAACCCATTGAAATTGATTGCCACATAATCCGTGAAAAAACGCAAATTGAACTTGTTTAACCTTTACCCATTTCGACACACTCTCAATTGGCTGACATTTTCACCAAAAATCTTGCATCTCTTCGATTCACCTTTCTTATCCAATCACTTGGTCTCATTGACATATTTTCTTCCAAATTCAATTTGAGGGGGCGTGTTACAGATATTTATCATGAAGTAAATCATCCGATTAATTAATTGTAATTGTATATTTTGTCATTTCTCACATAAGTAGGATTAGTATATATAGATGGTATATTATAAAGTTTAAATCATTGATACAAATGATTTCTTTCTCCAATTCAATCTTTACCACTTTTTTTCACATATCACACCTTAAATATTTTTTCTCTTCTTTAATTTCAGCTTTTATATACTTTTAGATCGATTAATTCAATTAGAATTTGAATGGTACTTTGACCAACATAATAAATTTTCTATAAACTTACAAATTTATTGCTCTTGAATTTAGACAAATGATCATAAGTAAACGATCTTTTTTTCTTCACTAAGACAAACCATTTAATTATTTACTAATTTCATTATGGTTCGAAGCAAAACTAAACTCTTGTGTGATCAAAACTAACCATCTTTTTTTAACGTTAAGAAACATCCATATATGCAGAAAATCGCAGCAAAGTTAATAATAAAAAAATACTCAACATGTAATTCAAGAAAGTAAAGCGTAGAACATTTTTTTTTGGGAGGTGGGACGGAGCCGGTACAGTTTACATTAAAAAACAACCACGCGAATTCAACCTAATGCTTGTCATTTTTTTTTGAAGCCCGGCTGGGCAGTTGTCCCATAAAGAAAGAGAGAACACCCCATAAAAAGAGAAGAGAGCCCTACAAAGAGAGACAATTAAAATTTACTCAATGTATGGGAAAGGTATCGAACCCACGACCTTTACCCCACTAGACTAACGAACTTTTGATCCTAATGCTTGTCATAATAATACAAAAATTGCTTTTGACATGGTATCGACAGTGCAAAGTTATCTTATTACACGGAACATTGTCTAATCTCATGCAAATTAAGTTACTGTCTTATTACTCGACCTTGCAAATTGCAATATGAAAAACTAAAAACAACAAGCATGAAAATTGAAGACAGTATAAAAGTGAAGAATACACTTCTACTTTTATAGTGTTTGATTTTATAGAAAATTTTATGAAAGTCAAATTGTTTGTAACAAAAGAAATCTATATTAAATTCGTGTTACATACACGTGACTCTATTCAAATAGAACAAATTTTTTACCCCTAAATTTTTTGCGGTTGGATGAGAATTGAGAAATGGTAATTTTTTTAGGAAAGTCAACATGTTGGCCAGACTAACATGAATTGAGGGTAAATAATCGTTTGTATATTTTTTTATTCTTATACCCAATTATTCACGATTTACTATATATATATATATATATATATATATATATATATATATATATATAAAGAAATGTCCACATGTCGAATTCTGAATGGTTGAGTATAAAAATGAGAAAATATATGGGTACAAACGATTTTCAACCCTATTAAGGTATGATCGAATTATCGAAGATGTCAATAGCTCAGTGGGGCATTGGCCGGCTCGTGACCGATAGGTCCCTGGGTTCGATACCCTCCGCTTGCGTGCGGTAAGCTTTATTCTACCCTATCTAGGGTGTTCTCTCCCCAATATGGGGTTGTTCTCTCTCCTCAATGTGGATAATCGCCCATCGTGGAGTAAAAAAAAAGGTATGATCGAATCAAAATAAAATATAAAAGAAATGAAGATCATTGACATATCTGTATTTGTTTGATAATATTTTATTGTTGAATGTTGTGGGGAGTCATCAATCATCACGCGCAGGATTGGGACCTGCATGTGGTATTGGTAGGGAGGAGTTGGACTAAAAAGGTATTGAGGTAGAGAACAATTATTATCCCATTAATAGAGATAGATATAAGACGCCCACAAAAAAGAAAGATAATTTCTATAGAAGTTCTTTCTATTTTGAAATATTTTAAAATATTTCACAATTTCTTTGATTACAAATTCATTTACATTTTTAAATTCCAAATTTATATTTTTTTTATTAATTCATTAAACACTGCATTTAATACAATTTACAATTTCAATGAGATTAATTTGGACCTTTTAATATGAAGACTATTTTCATTAATTCTTGTGTCAAGTCAACGGAGGCGTTAGAATTTGGACGGAGAGAGTATTACATAAAAAAGAAAAAATAGATTCCTAGTGCCTACCAAAAGAGAAGGAAAATTCTTATACAAACATGGTCTATATAAATTTCGTAGTCTAGAACTGTTAATACGATCGCATGATTGTCTTTCTCCCCATCTTTTAATGATTTGTACAGTTCTGGATCATAAGCTCTATGTCAGAATTATCCAAGAGAGAATGTGTGTATAAGACTAAGGGTGTCAAGAAAAGTCCCTCAAAATTATGGAGTTGTGCCAATTAAGCCCCTTTAAAAGTTAATTGTCTCATATGAATCTAAATTGAAAATTTTACTCAATAGATTTGGCAGACAAGACTGCAAAGAATTGCTAAAAAATGGAATTTTATGCAACAATTAAAAAAAAATAGAAGTATTTATTATCATCATTAATGAAACAAGTACTTAGTATAGTTGCTACCATTTCTTTTACTCTCCTTCCATCTACTAACAAACCTACCACAATCCACAATATAATGTATATGTGCTAAAATTTGTTTATCATTTTTGGAATTACACCATTGTTTTTCTTTCTTTTGCACTTGCTTGGTTATAGTTGTTAGACAAATGGAGTATCAAGTAAAAGGTAATAGCTAATCAAGAGAACTTGGAGATGCAAAGATATATTCGCGTATGAGGAGAGTTAGGAAAGTTTTTAGCAATGAGTTAGGTCGTTATGTAAGAAAAAGAGAAGATAAATTTTAATAGTTTTTCCAAAATCTATTTGAGTTCAAGGGTTTCTTAATGAATGTTAAACTTCTTTCAGAGGTGTTAAATGGGAACAAATTTTGAATTTAAAGAGCTGAGTTGATATAATAAAACAAAATTATATGGGGCTAATTGATGCAAACTTTGAATTTAAGGGGCTATTTTGGCATTGATCATCAGAATAATAATTTAAAAGTAAGAAATCATTGTTAAACAATTTGTATTGGGTAAAATTAAATTTGGTCACAAATGTAAAATTGGTCCCTTGAATTACAAAAGTATCAGATTAGTCCCTAAAACTAGGCTGACACTGTCAATTTGGTCCGTCATTTTAAAAAAGGTATCAAAGTAGTCTCTGAAAGTGGCCGAATGTAATCAATTTGGTCCATGATTTTACAAAAGTGTCAAAGTAGTCCTGTCAATTTGGTCCCTACGCTCACATCCGTCCATGGGACTAACGAGGCGTGGGAAATACACTTATTATTTGAGGGTGAACAGTGTGATATCAGAGCATTGATTGCTTTGTGATTATTTTCTGGTCTGAATTATGAAACTGAATACTACTTGAATGATTAGTTTGAATTGTTATAATTACCATAAATGGAAGGTAAAAATGAAAGAATTTTTATTTGTGCATTTTCCTATTTTTTTTTGTTCTTAAAAACTTGACACGAGACTATTTCCCACACTCTGTGATCCCCAAATGTGAACATAGGGATCAAATTGACAGGAACTACTTGGACACTTTTGAAAAAATGAGACCAAATTGACAATATTGCCCCTTCTATAGACTACTTTGACACTTTTGTAAATTAAAAGATCAAATTGATAGCATTCGGCCACTTCTAGGGACCAAATTAACATTCGTGACCAAATTCATAGACCAAATTGAATTTTACGCAATTGTCTATGATTAATGATGAGAGTGAGATAAGAAAAAGAGAGAGAGAAAAAATATCTTATGGAAGCTTCTAATGTCTCTACCTAACACATTTGAAAAAAGCAAAGCATAGAAGGGAAAGGTTTAAAAACTGACTCCTTTCCCACAAGTGAAGAATAAGTAGTTTTATCTTGGTATGCTACTAACTTATAATTAGTACAGTACACGGAGGAAAGAGAAATGAACTTACATCAATTTTCTTCAATTCTCTTTCCTATGTGTATTGCACTCATTGGTTTGGATGTAACTTATCAAACTTAGTAGCCTACCAAAATAAAATTTCTCCAAGTGAAGGGCCATTTTTCAGCTACATTTTTTTCTCCATCTTTTTGGATTCTCTTGTTTCAACCCTAGATTGCATTTTAATGGCTCAAGTCTCATCTCCTCATTTTTTTAAGGACTTGACCTTGAAAATTGATATCAATAATAATAGCCGCAATCCAACAACTAAGTATGCACCCGTTACCAACAGGGATGATTCTATAATAATAGCCGCAACCCAACAACTAAGTATGCACCCGTCACCAACAGGGACGATTCTATAATAATAGCCGCAACCCAACAATTAAGTATGCACCCGTCACCAACAGGGACGATTCTAGAGGCGGGGCAGAACAGGTGTTCCGAGATTTTTAAAAATATTAATAGATATAGTAATATATAGTAATTTTTATATGTAGTTCAAATTTTTTTATCAATTTCTCCCCCTCCCCCCATTTTTTATTTACAGTTTTTATAAGTAGATTGGTATACTATTGTAATTTTTTCCCCAAAAATATAATTCCTGTATTCGTCCCTGTTCACCAACAATATACCATTATCTTTTACATTTGCTAGTACCTCAAGAAATGCAAAGAAAATCAAGTTAAAACAATAATCTGGACCACCGAGTCTTTTACTAGTAATTCAATACTAACATCAAAGTTCACTACAAAATAAATTTTAACATTAAAAATCAAAGATTGGAAGACGAATTTAACAAAAGAATCCTAAAAAAAAATTACTAGAACATATTGTACAAATGCTTGCACATTTCCCCCCTTAAGTTAACAGGTTTGATCCCATGATCTTTTAAACTATGAGTTAAGTACTCGAACACCATCATATTGCTTGAGTGACTACGAATACTTACACATTGTTTAGCACTACAACTAACATAAGTTATTGGTCTCTATCCCAAGAAACCAGGGACGAAAACAAGAGGGTCTTGAGATTTTTAAAAAATTTACTAGATATAGTAAATTTTATATGTAGTTCAGAATATTTGATTAAATTTACTACCAACATTTTTTTTTGCAATTTTTATATTTAGTTTGGCATTAAAGTTCGAATACATAATGTGAATATAGACGAGCGAGAGAGAGAGAGAGAGAGAGAGAAGTAAACGCCCGAGGGGATCAAGGGACAGGTAAAAAGGCGGAAGAAGTTAGTTGAATAATGATGATTTGGTATCAAATTATTTATTAAAGAATTACTAAATACAATTTGTTGGTAGCTCATGACGAAGATAATAATTTGATAGGTTGGTAGAAGGATGGATGGTGTTTGGGATGAGACATTTGTTAGTTTCTTCACGCATTTTATATAGTAGGAAGAACAGTGAATTAAATGATTGAGTTCTAATTCTAACGATTTTTAACTCTCCATTTTTAGAGAGTTAACTCCATCCTCGGATACCTTATTTCATCTATTCTTTCATGGGACTCCTTCTCAAATCGGTCTGATTCACTCGTTGCATCAGACTTTCCCTCAATAATTTCAAAAAAGAAAGCAGGTTGCGGAGCGTGAAACTAAAAACATTCCAAGTTCTAAAATGACAAGCAGTAATAAGAGCGATAGTCACATACTATGATTATGAATAATTAAAAGCCCTAGTCAACCCTTGTCAAGGGTAGGCGGAAGAAGATCTACTCAAAGACCGATCAGAAATGGAAGAGTTAACGGAAGATTTAAATCGTTTGTTGTGCTTTCATATAAGTCTATCGCAAGTTGTTTGTAATCACTAGCACACAGAAGATTCAATTTCATATCCATGACAAAAGTCGAATTCTCCCATCTTGAAAGTATAAACAAGACTACCACAACATTATTTCATATACAAATCTCTCACTAAACTATGTCGAACGAAAAGATAATTTAATTCAGTGTTTTTTTTTAATATTATTGTATTGATGAGGGAGGGGATAGGTTACCCACCTATTGATCTCAACTTTTCTTCTCCTCCTCTCACAGCTTATCCATTGACTCTCCATATATAATAAGATTCTTTTTTTTCTAAAGATGAAAAAGGACAAAACTCACAAAACCAAGAATCTAAAATTAGAAAAAGAAAAAGTAACGAATAGAAATTAGTCTAACACAAGTCTCCAATTTCTTTATGTAACATGCATCATCAACATTTCACCAAACAACCTTCTTCATTATCATTATTAACCCTACCACCAAACCAAAGAATACAATATTAATATTAGGAAAAGTATTGCTAGATGATAGCGCAATTAATTTAGGACAAAAACATGCAGTCCGCTATTTATTATAACCTTTATTTACGTTTTATTTTTGTTCGCATAATGATGAAAAGATTATTTATCCTGCGAAATTATATATCCTTGCAAAAATATTATTATTTTTTATTTAAAATTGAATATTTATTTATTTTTTATAAAATAAATAAAAATAATCATTCAACTTTGAAAAAACATTATTAACAATGCTATTAAAGACAACTATATCAGTGGTGTGGGGAGGGTTAGCAGAGGATAGGGGTGAGCACCGAATTCGAATTCGCCAATTCGGCAATTTGAATTCGGTTTTTTTATTTTTTCCTACCTAAAAAAACTGACCGAATTCGAATTCAAATTCGAATTGGCCGAATTGGTGAATTCGGAATTTGGTTTCGACCGAATTGGCCGAATTGGAGGGTATATTTTTTTATTATATAATATATTTAATTAGATAATATTTAATTATTAAAAAATTCAATAATAATATTTAATTATATAATACTAATATTTAATTATTAAAAAATTCAATTCGAATTCGGTCACACCAAATTCAAAAATAGTGAAACCGATTTCGTCCCAAATTCGACCAATTCGAATTCGGTTTTGACCGAATTACCGAATTCGAATTACCAAATTAAATTCGAATTCGGTCAGAATATGGTAAAACCCGAATTTGCTCACCCTAACAGAGGAGGGGGATCCTCAATATGAAAGACATGACCATATATATTGTTAACTGGTTTTTATGCAAAACGGGTGTTTTGTACGCACCTACAAATTATCAACAATTGTATCAAACTACTTCGACATTGAATGAATTTGAAGTAGGATGAGGAACACTTCAATAAAAACAAACAATTATTCAACGTTTTCTCGGATCAAGAATTAACGATCGAGATTGTATTCCGCACTAGGGAATGATCAGAGAAAAAATGGGAAAATCATTTACGTAAATGAAATACTGGAAAAGATCTATACTGATAATTCTAATTCTATTAACTGATTCAATATTGTTAATATAAATTGTACAAATATTACGAGAAAATTAGAAAGATTTTTTAACTTAAAAAATAACCACTCTCTTCCAATTTTTTTCTCATATTTTTTCTCTACTTCATCTCCAAGCTTCTATAATCCAATACTCCAGTCCCCTTTAACCCTAGAAAATCATAACCGTTACCTCCATTACTGCTGCTGCTGCTCCGGCCGTCCACGTGGCAAGTGCAATCTTTACTGTTTTGTATCCCCAAACTACACGTAAAACACAAAGTACTACTACTTCTTCTTCCTCCAGTTTTAAGTGGCTCCGGCGGTTGTGGGCCTTGTGGGCCCTGAGAAGGTGGGCTTATCTTAAGCTCAAGATTAAGGTCCAGACAACAACGTAATTCTCCAACTGGGCTTTTTTCTATTTCTTCTTTGTTTATTACTGTAATTTCTGATCCTGAATTCTTGATAATGCTTTTTGTTTCTTCTTCTTCACTTGCTGAACTAAACGAAATAGCTTTGCTGACTTCTTGTGGGCCACCACCCTCGCCGGGCTCGTTGATGGGCCGATGAGTTGTCGGATCTATTCCTCTGCTTAATAGCTTTCTTCTTATATGCGTGTTCCAATAATTTTTTATCTCATTATCTGTTCTTCCTGGTAATCTTCCAGCAATCAATGACCACCTGAAAGTAGTATAATTTCATCATTATTTCATGTATCTTATACACAAGGACAAAACTAGGGGCGGCAGGGTGTCTGTCAGGATGGATTCAACAATTTTACATCGACGAGTAGCCATGGACGAAGACAAAAATTTAGTGTTTGGGCGAAATTGTAACATATGTCGAACTATATATAAAAACGATAAAAAAATAAATTTGAAGGTGCCAAATGATAAAAAATTTCTAAAATACATATAAAATTTCTATAGTATTTTTAAAAATCTTCTATATTCGTCCTGCTGAGTAGCAAGAAAAATATATATCAAATAATTTTTTTTAAAAAATTCAATAATTTTGAGGTGCGAGAAATAATAATCTAAAAAAATATTTGAATTTTTTAAAGGTAAAAAATTACAATTTTGAAAATTCCATTAGGAGGTCGCCCCAGCAAAAAAATCATCAATCCCCATGTGCTTCTATTCATGTATTCAATTAGTAATAATTTGCCCCGTGTATATACAATTAAAAGAAATGTTTACCTAACGAATTCTAATTGATTGAGTTTATAAATGTGAACATACACGAGAACGTGAACGCTCCCTCCCTCCCTCCAATCAGTCACCGGTGGCAATCCCTTCAACATTTTTTTAAAAAGTTCAAATTTTCAAAAAAAAATTAAGTTTTTATTCATGTATATAACCACTAACAAATTCTGATTGATTGAGTTTATACATGTGAACATATACGAGAACAACCGAGTGAACGCTCCCTCCCTCCAATCAGTCACCGGTGGCAATCCCTTCAACATTTTTTTAAAAAGTTAAAATTTTCGAAAATTTCTTAAAAATATTACATCTCGACCAATAAATTTTAAAATTAACAACCATATATATCTTGTTATTATTCGAGCTTTCAAAATATAAATTCTAGTTTCGCCCAAATTAAACATGAGAAAAAAAATATATATTAAAGTAAAAGTTGGGCTTACTTGTTACCAAGAAGGCTATGGAGTTTGATAATAAGTTCATCTTCTTCTTCAGTAAAATTGCCACGTTTAAGATCAGGTCTCAAGTAATTGATCCACCGGAGACGACAACTTTTTCCGCAGCGAAGAAGTCCGGCAGCTTTAGGAAGAGATCTCCAGCAGCCTTCTCCATGGGCTTTAATATAACCTATAAGCCTACCATCTTCTTCTTTAGTCCAAGCTCCTTTGTTTGTGTGAGCTTTCTCACAACAAGGAGACCTTCCCATAATTTTCAACAACAAATTTTATTCCCTTTCTACCCCTACTCCTTTCTTTCTTCCTTCCTTAGCTTAGATTAGATTTTTTTTCTGTGTGTTTTTCAGTGAGGGTATAATTGGAAGAATAATTATTATTAGGCTTCGCTGTGGTGGTGCTTTATTAGAATCAAAGCCTATGGAGAAGAAATTGGGGTGGGAGTTTTATAAGCTTTTGACTATATAGGGGGAATGGGGCAGGGGAGTGACCTTAGCTAAAGCTTCTAGGGATTTGCATGGGCTTGGCCCGTTTTTCCCAGATCAGTCATAACATACGACTGGGAAAAGTGTGACAAACATTTTTTGTTCATAACTAAGCTCCCACTTTCAGTCTCGAGCTATAACTGAAGTCGAGCTCAGCTATAGCTGATGTGGCAGCTTTCCCCACGCGCAGAGTGCCACGTGGGCCATAATCAAGTCCCCACTTTCAGTGAACTGAAGTGGGACTTCAGTTATGGTCTCCCAGCTTTAAAAAAAAACCCCTTCTTCTTTCCCCCACCGCGATTTGCAAGAGTAATATTCCAAAAAAAAACCACCCTCCCTCCAGCTGCTGCCGCGCCTCCTCCCATCGCTGCCGCCGCCTCGCTCGCCGCCAGCCTGCGGGTCCCTCCCTCCCACCGTCACTCTCACTCTCCCCACCACCAATATCTCTCTCTCCCAAATTTTAATTTGGAGGTATATTTTTTTTTAATTTTATTTAAGTGTACTTTTTTTTCAATAATGTATTTTGTATGTATAGTTTTGATATTTATGTTTTGTTGCGAATTGTATATGTATGTATATTTTGTGAATTTGAAATTATTATGGACTAAAATTGCAATTTTGTGAATGTGATATCCTTATATATTGTAATTGTTATTATGTGAATTTGATATTTTTTATGGAGTTGAATTGCAATTTTGTCAATGTGATATACTTATGTATTGTAAGTGTATAATGTGAATTTGAAATTCGTATGGACCTGAAAGTGCAATTTTGTGAATTTGATATCCGTATGCATTGTAGTTGCAATTTTGTGAATTTGAAATTATTATGGACTAAAATTGCAATTTTGTGAATGTGATATCCTTATGTATTGTAATTGCAATTATGTGAATATGAAATTCGTATGGACTAAAAGTGCAATTTTGTGAATTTGATATCCTTATGCATTGTAGTTGCAATTATGTGAATTTGATATTCTTATGGACTTGAATTGCAATTATGTGAATGTGATATCCTTATGTATTGTAAGTGCATAATGAGAATTTGATATTCTTATGGACTAGAATTGCAATTTTGTGAATTTGATATCCTTATGCATTGCATTGTAGTTGCAATTATGTGAATTTGATATTCTTATGGACTTGAATTGCAATTATGTGAATTTGATATCCTTACGTATTTTAATTGCAAGTTTTGAGAATAAGCTGTGCTTATTATTGACAAAAATCGCACTGCTTTTTTATTTACTGAGATGGCTTTTCCCGCCCTACATTATGCCCAGTCCAGTACGATCCCAGTGTGTTGAACAAACACACGTCACATAGAACACTTAGGATTTGGGGCGGGGATGTAGTCCTAGACAAGGGTTTGAAGGTCATTAGCAATGACGGGCATTTTTTTGACGCATACCAACGCGAGGGCAACCCGAGAGAGTGCTAGATCTCATTGACAATTTTGGTTTCGGGGGTTGTTGTCGGATAGGTAAGATTAAGATAGACCACGCACTGATCACCGCATTAGTAGAGCGGTGGCGGCCCGAGACGCACTCATTCCATCTGCGGTGCGGTGAGGTCACCATCACCCTAGAGGACGTAGGCTGCCTCCTAGGACTGCCCACCGGGGGCCACGTGGTGACGTGGGACGAGGACTACAACATGTCCAGTGGTCGGTGGATTGAGCGTGTGCACCATATCCCAGGTTTCGCCCCCACCGAGTCTATTAAGGGCAACGCCCTCGACCTCTGCAGAGGTGTACGCCCACATTTCGAGCCCCCTAGCCCGAGGATGCCACGCAACTCGCGGTTGACCAGCGGGCCCGGGCCCCTAATTTTCCTCTGCATGGCAGCTTTCCTTTTCCCTGGGATAAGTCCAGGTCGCGAGGAACATGCGCTATCTCTTGCTCATCGCTGACGGGGACCTCACCCATGACCCAAGCATTCTCAGGGCGGCAGCCGTCTGTCCTACCTATACCGCCACTGTGCATCTCTCGCATGGTGACTCTAAGGACATAGTGGTCGTTGCTCGTTGATCCAGGTTTGTGTAATTGTTAATGAATATTTTTTTATTGTTTACCCGATAATTTTTAAATAATTTATGATTAATCTGTGTTTGTTTGTACCGGTTGTGGGCGTGGGAGCGCATTTCATTTCTCGAGCCGTGAACAGGGGAGTGATTATGAATGAACCTCCCGCGGGACGGCCGAGCGTACGGGCGCGTTGGAACACCGCCCGGAGTTTCAAGAACGCACGAAATCTCGGTGACGGTGTTTAGCGACCCGACTTGACCGACTGACGGACGCTCGGGGGGTAAGGTTTATCGTATTTTTTGTGTGTTTGTTTTTATTTGCGCAATAAATTCTCGCTAATGTACAATTTTTTTTTACGATTCATGTGGAGGCCGTACCCGATCGGGTTATTGCTGTTCGGGTCTCACGCGATGACGGATTCCTATCCACTCGTCGGGCCCGTACGCCACTCGTGTGTTTCGAGTTGGTTAAGTTTCACATGCCGGACCGGGTTGCTAGGCAATTCGGGTTCCAAAGAGTGATACCGAGCTCCATCGGTGGCGGAGGGGTACGGCAGAGGCGTAGACGTCCCACACCCGCATGGCGGGGCCGAATATGAAGTGGGCGAAGAAGCACGAAGACTACATAGCCATGTGGGATGACCGAGCGAGATTGCACAGCTATCGCTGTCCCGGTCCCACTGGTAATGTGATCTTACCAACCCGTGAGTACATGGATTGGTACAATCTCATTACCGTGCACCTCCTTACAAACCCACGCAACAGGGATGCCGGTCCACTCCCGATGGGCATTCAACCCATCGCGCCTTCTGAGGACATTATTGTAAGTTTTGTATTTTTGTTTGTGTACATTGCTTTTCCTTGTTTATAATATACTGACACGAGAATTGATGTTGCAGGCGGATGCGAACAGGACCGATACTAACGGAGCTCGATAAGCTGGCTTCCAACTCAATCGGCCACTATAGGTCCCTAGTCTCCTGGGCTTCAAAGACAATCAAAGAGGCGTTCGTGGCGGCCGGGAAGTCCCTGACCTGCAGATCGAGAGCTGCGGATGTGGCAGAGTCGGCGGTTTTGGAACCGGTGACGCAACCGAGAGAACCCGTTCCGGCCCGGTCTCAAAGAGGAAGGCAAGGTACGCGGAGGCAACGGGATGCTTTGCGCGGGAGGACTTGGCGGCGAGGCGACTACGACAGCACGGCGAGCCACCGGGAGCCGGCTGCACTGGCGCCAGATCCAGCACGATCCCCAGACATACACGGTTTCCAGTCAGTCGACGTACCCACCCCTTTTGAGTACCAATTTGCATCACCGGTACTTTATCACCGAAGTTTTCGAGACGGGTGGGGATCACGGTGCCGGGCCGTCTACATCTGCAGCAGCAGAGCTTCTACTCGGGGAGGGGACGCCTCAGTACAGCCTGCACATCATCGACCCGCGGCAGCAGAGACTCCGTTGCCGATAAACCCCGAGGAGCGGATATTTATCGACCACGAAGGCGCGCGAGTCATCTCAACCAATTTTGGTAGCGCCAGTACGGGTGAGAGATGGCGACCTTTACTTCCTGCGACCGACCAAAACACACCGTTCCTTACACACCTTCGTCGCCGTAGATAGGGTTTCATTTACGTTGTTTACATTTCGTTCATTGTAGTTACGTAGAATGTTATTTATTTTCCGTTGTAAAATATTATTACGATAATTCTGTTGCTTGTTTTTTATTAATATACAATTTATTTATTTTATTTCTCATTTTTTAGTACGTATTGTGTTTTGCAAATATTATTTATATATAATACAAACACCTCTGAAATAAAAACTCTGGAAAAAAAACCAAGTGTTTTGGGCAAACACACTGGCAGTTCATAACGGAAGTCCGATTTCCGTCCCGGGTCCATAACGGAAGTCCCACTTCCGTTATGGACCCGGGACGGAAGTCGGACTTCCGTTATGGTCCTGCCAAAAAACCCTACTATTACCCTAACTTTTGTCCGTGACTTTGAGGACGGAATTGCCACTCAGTCCCTCAACTTGCAAAGCAAATTTGCAGCGATGTAGTCACTTCTCATTTTTGCTTTAAAATACTCAAAAAATATGTCCGAACGGTTTTGTGAATTCCAGTGCGCATTTATGACCCGGGTTTTGGAGACTTGTCCAAATTCTCACCACATCTATAAATAGCCCTCCAAACCTCTCCACAAATCTCAAACCTTCTCAAACCCTTAAAAACCCTATCCTCCGTATTACTAGCTTTGAAATTTTAATTTTTTTAAAAAAAAAACCATATCAGAATTAATGGCCAACTTTCCCAAATTTATGCAAAAAGAAATGCGTCAAAAATACAGGGATGTTGATTTTACTAGAGAATGGCCAGTCGAATACGAGGGGGTTTTTATTGGAAATTTGTTATGATTTCAGTATGCAGGGTTACCCCAGAGAAAAACGTTGGTCTGATTGCTACAATGAAATTGTTTACGGAATTAATTCTGTGACCGGCGGACAATTCACAGTTGCGATGATCGACGCAGTCCTAGCAAAACTGCGTAGGCGGTTTTGGGATTTCGAAGCGCTCACCCACAAATCATGGTTCAAGTACGACGGAAGGACGAACATTGTTGACTTGGACGGTGCTGAGGCCCAGTGGGCGGAATACGTTGCGGTAAGTTGCATGTAATGATAATACACTGTATTAACTGCATATTTTCATAACTAAATGTTTATTTTGTATAACTCTAATTTAGGCTAATCCAAGGGCTAAGCGGTATAGAAGAAGTGGCGAAGTTTTCTTTATCCTTCTCTGCCATATTTTTGGGTACGAAGGAAGAGGATTTGTGGACGAAGCTGGACAATGTTCAACATCTCCTGAAGAGGTAACTTTGGAGGCTCCCCCTGAATACACGATGTACGATGCATCGTCAAGCAACAGATCTGACTTGGAAAATTATTGAGGCTAAGTTTCGAAATATTTAGGGTTTGACTAACCGGAACTTTGTATTTTTTAATGTTCGATGTAATTTTATTTGTATGAAGTTAATGGAATTGTCAGTTATTTTATTTTTGAAAGTTCCGAAATGAGCAAGATTTAAAAAATAATTCAAAATAATTATTATTGTAATATTGACACGTATGGAAATAATTAGTAGGACAAGGGGAGAGGTTTTTGAGGTGTTAGTTAACGATTTATTATGAAATTGGTCAGGTCTCCTAAAATTGGTCAGTAATGCGAACCAAACTGCAATAAACCGTTTGGCATTTTCATTCAATAAAGCAAAAGTGAGAAGTGACAATAGCCTGCAATTTGAGGACGGAAGTGGCAATTCCGTCCTCAAATTGCGCGGGGGACCAAAAGTACAATTTTTGGGAAAAATCATGTCCCGGTTCAGGCAGATCCTGAAATATCTGTTAAATTGATTAGGGCTGCTTGTACCAATGATATGAATTTGACTTGTACCTATAGAAAAGCTTGGTATGCCCGCAGAAACGCTATAGAAACACTTTTTGGTACTTGGCATTCAACTTTTCAGGTACTGCCGCATTATATCCGGGCATTAAAAGATTCAAACCCGGGTATGATAGTCAAATTTCTCTACCACCCTCGAGAAACCGATAATGGGCCGAAGGTGTTCAGGTCATTGTTCTGGACTTTTCAACCGTTGGTTGACGGTTACCCGTGGTGCCGACCCATAATTTCGATTGATGGGACACACCTTAGGGGGAATTATAAAGGGACTCTCCTAGTTGCAAGCACTCGGATGCTAACAACCGATTTTACCCTCGCTTTATGCGTTGGTCGATTCGGAATCATCTTTGACTTGGGACGTGGTTCCTTAGTCACTTGAGGGAACATGTTGTCAAAGACCTTCAAGCGTGTCTTATCGGCGATCGTCATGCCGGCATTCTTAGTGCCGTGGCAACCCTCACCGGATGGCAACCCCCAAAGGCAGTGCACCGATACTGCCTTAGGCATTACAGGTCCAATTTCCACACTCATGCAAAAAACAAAGAATTGAAAGATTATGTGTGGATTGCTGCAAGCCAACCGAAAAAGGTTAAGTGCGATCTTTATCTAGACCGTATAAAACAAAAAGATGAGGATGCGTTTAACTGGTTAATGCAGCAACCCAAAGAGTTGTGGACTCGGCATACGACGGGGAATGCGTTTGGTTGCATGACTACAAACATGTCGAGGCGCTTAATAGCGTTCTAAAGCAGTCTAGAGCGCCGCCTTTGAAAGCGCTCGGGGAGATGATATTTTTTAAACTTGTACATTATTTTGACAAACACCTGCAAGACGCAAATGGTTGTCAAACGCCTTTCCCTAAGAGGATATGGGAGCGAGATTTCGCGTACGAAGAAAAGGCAAGCAACTCTTCTTGTAAACCGACACCACATGGACCAAGGTATCTATAGGGTCATGTCCCGACATGAGGACCCGCCAAGGTGGAAAAACGCATACCCGGGCCAACTTATCGCTCGTAGGTGTAGCTGTGATAAGTGGGTCGCTTATTCGGGCTCCATGCTCCCATGTCATTGCCGTGTCCAAATCGATAATGCGAGGATGCTTCTCGATTCATCCACCCCCGTCTATTCTCTCGAACATTATAGGAATACTTACAAGTCTATTTTATATCCTGTTCTCGATCCCGTTCATTGGAGATCCCCCCCCTTTTGATTTGACATATCACCCACCTAACATGAAAGCTACGCAGTGGGTCGACCTCGAAGGCGGAGATACCAAATGCCTATGGACACGAGAGAACAGGGGGCACTCAAAGTGGGAAAAGAAGTGCGGCCACTGTAAAGCTGAGCTCGGTCACAACGAAGACTTGCCCCATGTTAGCACATCTTCGAGCAACCACCCCCACCCCTCCACGAGTAATTGTATTTAAATTCTCCGAATTGTAATAGTTTAGAATTTATAAAATTGTTGTGAATGTTCTCGATTTTTTCCCGGTCTCAATTTCATCGAACATCTTACATTTCAAATACAAATTATTAAAGTTGACGTAATAAATCGAAAAAAATCATCATTCCCGACCCTGTAATCAAGGATATCGTAAGAGGTTTGGATGAATTTTTACATGGTCACCCGGGTGTAATCTAGAAAACACAACAAACTCATCCCACCCCCAAAAAATAGTAATGCGATCGTGACCTTTCGTCTCTAGTCACTTGCGAGTGTCAATTTGTTACCGTGAAGGTTGCGCATGTGTAGTACTCTGGGGATTCCAAGCTGCATTCTAACACGCCATTGCATGTATTGCGGACATATCCACCGTACACGGAAACAACATTACAACACATAAATGTAAATTGAACGATTTTAATACAAAAATTTTAATATTACAAAACGTACTCGGGTTTTGAAAGTCCCAAATATGTTTTGTAAATGTCTATTCGAAAACTCTGCTTTGGGAAAAAATGCCCCGTCTCGAGGGATACGATAATTCACCCTTCGAGTAACCTATCCCAGGGCCCTCCCTTAACAAAAATATCTAATACATTCATGGGTGATGGTATAAAATGAACTTTATTTGTGGGGACGAAGATTGTTGTCACGCAAAAATTGTTGCAAACCTCCGTCTCAGGTAGTAGGTGTCATCTATTTTGTTTACATAAACGCACCATTGATTCCCATGGTCGTCCTTCGGATAGACGGAATTTGCTAGCCCGAGACCGGTTTGCTCCAACCAACTTGTGTACTTACTGGAAGACGCTACACATCCAAAATTATGAGTTAGATAGTCGAACACATTTCATACAATAAAAAATTACTCATTACAAAAATACAATACTACCATTTTTTCCATCGGTTCGATTATCGATCGCAATTGTAAATTGGTATCTGAAATACTCTTCCAGTCGGGATTCATTTCGCTATTCATTTTCAAAGCTAGTAATATGGAGGATAGGTTTTTTAAGGGTTTGAGAAGGTTGTATGTTGTGGAGTGGAGAGGTTTGGAGTGGGTTTTTATAGATGTGGTTGGAAATTGTAAAATTCTTTTTTTTATTGGACAAGTCTCTGAAAATCGGTCATAAATGCGCACGAATTTGCCAAAACCGTTCAGAATTTTTTTTTGGGTCAAAAAAGCAAAAGTGAGAAGTGACTACACGCTGCAAATTGGGTCGGAAGTTGAGGACGGAAGTGGGAATTCCGTCCTCAAAGTCACTGGACAAAAGTTAGGGGTTTTAGTAGGGTATTTTTTGGCGGGACCATAACGGAAGTCCCACTTCGTCCCCGGCAATAACGGAAGTGGGACTTACGTTATGGCCACGTGGCACTGCTGGCGTGAAGCGCCACATCAGCCATAGCTGAAGTCCCCACTTCAGTTATGGCTCGGGACGGAAGTGGGGACTTCAGTTATGGACAAAAAATGTTTGTCCCACTTTTTCCAGTGCCATGTATTATGGCTGATCTGGGGAAAAAGCAGGGCCAAGCCCATGCAAATCCCAAGCTTCTAGATGTGAGTTGGTGAGACAGGTTAGAGAGGAGTGGCTGGTGGCCACTTTTCTTGTGATTGAAAGATATTATTAATAGGGGTATCATCATACACCTATAAAACATCACTGCAAACTCTAACGACTTCAAATAAATAATTAAAAAGTAAGGCTAAATGTAAAATTAATAACTTCAAATAAATAATACTAATAATAATAAAAGTAAGGCCAAATGTAGAATTAATCCTCCCTCCAATGAGACATTGGTCTAGTGATCAAATTTAAGCACTCATGACGTAGATGTTATAAGTTCGAATCTCCTCCCTACTTATTGAATCCTATTTCTTGTAATAAATAAGTCTTCATCTCTTTAAATATGACTTGTATACCACTGATTCTATTTAAGAGAGTAATATTAATATTTTGACTATCAAAGTTACTTGTTTTTTGCTTCATCATTTTTCGCTATATATCTTAAACGACTTATATTATGTGATGAAAGTAGTACGTGATACTTTTAAAATTTTGAGTGGGAGAGATATGTAGTTTTTTAATTTTAAATGAATCTTTTATTAAAAATATAGCGATTTAAAAAACATTTGAAACCACCGTTACACTCCGCTTCTTAAATCCGCCACTACATACAAGTAATTAAAAAGAAAAAAAGTGAGATTATTAAGTAGAATGGGGTTATGTTAGGGTAGGTATAAAGTAAGGTAGTATTAAAGTGTGTGGCGTTGGCAATAGTAAGACCCACAGGTGTGTGATCCCCCGGCCTTTCTTTTGTCTAAACTCTGAACAACCTCTGATTTAATTAATAAAATTTAGTTAACCTTTTCTTCTTCCTTCTTATATTATCTACTCCACGACAAGTACAAGAATGAATGCCTTCTGTACTCTTTTTATTACTCTCTCCATTCCTGAATATAAGATTTTCATGACAACGAGTGAAAATTAAAAAAAAAGTAAAATTCAAGTTATCTTATTAATCAGAGTACTAATATTATTATCTTAAATATAACTTGTATACTACTAATTATATTTAATAAAATAATATTAATATTTTATTTAGAAAAATATATTAATTTTTACTTTTTTAATTTTCGCTACTTGTCCGGCAAATTTTATATTTAGAAATGGAGGTAGTATTATTACTAGGGTTAAAATTGCACTTCACTATCATTGAGTTATGGGATTTATCAATTTATCCTTTGAAGTTTCAATTAACGCACTAGGGGGCCATTTCGTTAAATTTCTATTAAAATTTACAGTAATATAACTTTGTTGCCCTTGTACATATTTTTCATTTCACTACCATCAAATTGGAGCATTTTTTCAATTTATTCCCTTCAATAAATGAATTAACAACGCATACAAGTTCACAAAACTCTTATTGTGTATGAGAGATATTATTATAGAACGAACGAAAGATATATAGCAAAAGCAATATAAAAAACAACCACTTAAAATGCATCGTAAGAAAATAGATATGAGACTAAAATTATGAAAATAGAAGGGACTAATTTGCAACTACAAACATAATTTGAGGTCAGTTTTTCCATGTTACTTTATACAATGTACTAACATTTAGGATGATAGTAGTTAGAGTTTCTAATGAAGCAGATAGTGAAAGAGACTAAAGAAGAAAAAAAAAGTATTAGATGAAACGTTTTACTTTTATTTATTTATTCATCTGAAGCTTTTAAATTTAAAATTAAAAAAAAGTAAATGAATTAATTTATTTATTGAAGGGATTAGACTGAAAAAATGATTCAATTTGATAGTAGTGATATGGAAGAATATGCATAAGGGCGACAAAGTCATTTTGCTGCCAAAAAAAATTTAACGGAATAAACCTAATACATTAATTGAAATATCATGGGGTAAAGTGCTACTCTCTCTTAACTTAAAGGTAGTAAAGTGTAATTAACCCTTATTACTTTATATCCCTCTTATTGTTGGAACTTGGAACCACCACTCTGGAACGGATTCTCATTCGTTGGATTAAAATTTTGACAGTTGAGATTGATTTTAAAAGAATACTTGTGCTTATTTCAGAACACCTGTTTGCGTGAACAATTGTTCTTAAGTTAAGAACACCTGTTCTCAAGGGAAAAAGATGGTTCGCACATATTGAAAAAATACCTGTTGCGCATAGAAGTCGAACTGGGTTGGAACTAACATCCATTTATATATAGCCTTTCTGCTCAGTAAGGTCTACCAAAATTTATACTTATAAGTATCATCAAAACCTTTACAATAATGTAGAGTTAGCTTGGTTGATCAAAAAAAATTCTTAACAGGTGGTAGATTTTAAATTCAATTTATATCCCCCAACTTTTTAGGTTTGAAATTATATGTCCGGTCCGCTTTGTATTTTATTCTCAGTCTCAATCTTAAAAAAGTTGTCGCATACTCTCCTTATGTATCATAACATCATTTAGAAATAACACGAGGTATAATACTAGGTTATTATTAGTGTCTCTAGAAGATTTCAATTTATATCAAAGACTATATAATAGTTAGTCAATGAAAAACACTAAGGTCTCGGTTTGAATTCTCCCAAAAGGCGAATTATTAGCCATTTTTATCATCAATGAATTTTCAAACAGCCAATTTTATTATTTTCAACTTTTTTCAGCCATTTTTATCATCAATGTATTTTCAAACAGCCAATTTTATCCTTTTCAACTTTTTTTAACTGTTTTCATCTCCAAAGATTTTACGAGCAGCTATTTTTATCCTTCTGTCAAATAATTGTCTAAAAATTGATGACGTGTCCAAACGGCTCTCAGATTGTCTCTCTTATGCAGGGGTAAAGATGGAAATTACAAAGTATACTAATTGCCTCCCTTGTAAAGCCCGTTATTCCAACTCATATCAGTTTCCGTTCTCATTTTGTCTCCATATCAGTCTATGTTCTCATTTTGTCTCCATATTAGCCTCTGTTCTCATTTTGTCTCCAATGAGAACGGAGACTGATATGAGTGGGAATGACGGGCTTTACAAGGGAGGCACTTAGTATACTTTGGAATTTCCATCTTTACCCCTGCATAAGAGAGACAATCTGAGAGCCGTTTGGACACGTCATCAATTTTGACGGCTTTTAGACAATTATTTGACAGAAGGATAAAAATGGTTGCACTTAAAATCTTTGAAGATGAAGAAAGTTAAAAAAAGTTAGGATGAAAGTGGCTGTTCAAAAATAAGTTGATGACAAAAATGGCTGCTCGTAAAATTTTTGGGGACAAAAATGGCTGAAAAAAGTTGAAAAGGATAAAATTGGCTGTTTAAAAATACATTAATGACAAAAATGACTAATAATTCCCCAAAAGGCCCTTTGTGTATTATAAAGGAAGTTCATGGTTGGGAAATAAATTTTCTTCGCGTACTAAATTAGCGGTAGGAAACTTCTTTTCCCCCATTCGATATCTTATTCCCTATATCACTAATAAGAAATTAACATGTATTAATTTTTTAATTAAAAAAATTATAACTTAAAATAAATAGTTGAATCTGTATGAGAAAATATGAACACATGTCAATCATTTATTTGTACGGAAATGAATGAGATAAATAATGGGGATATATGATTTTATTTTTTCCCAAAATTAGTAGGTTTAGTCAGCGTGGGGGCACTTGCCAAAAGTAGTTACCAAGTGGTTTTGGCTATTCTTGTTGGAAAATTCTGATATAGACCTGGGCTATATGTGGGGTTGTGGACCACTTGGTCCAGAATTAACCACATCACCTCTTTTGATTAAAAAAAAATTTCTTATAAGCGCCCACTTTGCTTTTTATTATTTTAATCAAAACTGTGATGTGCTATGAATGTGAGCTAATGGTCATCTATCGCACCTTGTGGCCCAGGTCCACGACAGAATCATTCATTCTTGTTGGCTAGTAATATTGCCAAGGCAATTTTTCTTCTGGCAAGGCACTTTACATTCAAATGACCAAGTTACCCTTTGGTCAATATTACTCTCTTATTTAGTTTTTCTCTCTAATATTTTTTTCTCTAATTTATTCACACTGATCACAAGGTCCTTAGCCCAGTGGGACAACGGCCAGCCCAGGACTTTGAGATCGTGGGTTCGATACCCTCCCCGTACATGGAGCATGCTTTAAATTGTTTCCCTTTATAGGGTTATCTCATCCTCCTCTTGTGAGGTGCTACTCTCCCATCTGGGGTGTACACCCGTCTGGGCTTAAAAAAAATCTATCCACACTGAATATTTAATTTCCTCTCTCGTCCCAAAATCAGTCAACCATCTCTCCAATATTTTTCTTCCATAATATATTCACACTCAAATCTCTCTCTCTCTCATTTGACGTCACTTTTGCGCAGTAAAAACATACTTCAAGTTCTACAAGTTTTTCCGCCAAAAGTGCCATCTAAGGAGGGAGAGACGGAAATAGGAGAGAGAGAGAGAGAGAGAGAGATTATGTGATGATTTTAGGAATAAGAGAGAAAAAAATAGAGATTCCGTGTAAAAAAATTATGGAGGAAAATATTAGAGAGATCATGTGCTGATTTGGAGATAAGAGAGAGAAACTTAAAGATTTGAGTGTAAATATATTAGAGAAGAAATTGTTGGAGGAAAAATTAAATAAGAGGTTAATGTTGATAGAAAAAAGAGAGTATTTTGATCATTTGAAGACAAACTGTCTTGGCAGGGGGAAATCTGCCTTGACAATATCACTAGCCATTCTTGTTACTTGTACAAGTATGACTTTGGAGATGGCTGGTTGTTGCAGCTCGTTAATTATGCATCACAATTCGATTATCGAATTTTTTATAACGCTCTATATAATATATTATTTGAAATATTCTTGTTATAGGATTTTCCACTTACATATATCTTAACTAATACTTTTTTCGTTTTATATAATAGATGTATTTTTCAAACTTTCTTTCTCATTCTAAAATAGAGGTATTTTTTTAATTTTTAATGATATTTTTCTAAAAATACTCTTAGGAATAGAGAAAGAGAGATAATGTAAGTGTGAGACGTTAATATATATGCTAAAGTTTAGGACCTCTACTATAAAACAGAGAAATTACAAGATATATTTTAAATTTTAAAAGATTCTAAACATTGAATACTATAATATGAAATGTTACATATTATAGTATTCGTAGAGTGGCATAACTCATAAGAATGGTTCCCTTGTTTGTGTATTTGTGTTAGGGTTTCTAGAAGATCACTTTGGAGTTGGTTCAAGGGAAAGATAAATATTTATACTAAAAATAAAAGAAAGTGTAAGAAAGGATTGAAATGAGTGTGGTTGTAGTTGTATGTGGGCTTTGGTTCACCTTCCACTTCTTTTTAGTACTATTTTTATTCCCTCTCCCCCCACCCAAACCTTATGGTGCAAGTTTAAGCTAGCCTACTATGGTTAGGAATATTTGATTCCATCCTTTTGTTGTTATATGTACACTTTAAGAGTTGTGAAATATTGTTACCCACCACCACATATATATTTTTCCCCCTTTTCTCCTTGTATGGGAAAAATTTAGGTAAGTGGTTGTAAATTCCTCAGATTTTGTTGATACGGAAGTTTTGTACATTTAGTACGATTTTATTTATGACAAAAATTTAAGTAAGTGGCAATAGAATGTTCAGTATTCGATTAAAGCGAAATTTATTATATGGTTCAATTTTTATAGAACGTTATAAAATCGAACTGAATTTTGAAATTTTGTTCTGAATACACAGCATTACTATATGGGAACCTCTATATATGAAAACAACTTGTGCCTGTGGAATCACAATCCTAAACTCTATCTCTGCTTGCCCCCTATCAACTTGGGTTTTTGATGATTTGAGAGAGAAATTTGTCCACTTCAGTAATTTCAATTTCATGTGTTCAATTTACCTACCTATTCACACTTTTTTCGATTGTCGTAACCCAATTTGGCTCCACCTTTCTCTTTGATGTTGAACCGTGGCATGCACGCATTTATTATCATCCTCTTCCTCTCTATTCATGATCGATCATATTCACCCCACACCTACATTATCATTATCTTATTCTCTCCTACCTCACTTTGAGATTGTCTGTCCACTTTCTGTCACCTTCTTTATGTCATCTATATATATATATATATATATATATATATATATATATATATATATATATTGTCTCTAGGAAAAAAAATTGCCTAAGTTTTTTCTTCTGTATATTTTTGTATTTCTCATTTCAACGACGTAACTTTTTTGTTTTTTTAGAATTGTTATGTGACAACTTAATAAGAGTAAAATACGAAGATATGATTGGAGATAAAGGATAAAGTGGTTTGTAAGAATATATTGAATTGATTCGATGAAAGCTAAGGAAAATTTCCCCATATAAATACAGATAGAGTTATAGTTCTAAACAAGTAAGGAAGTTACTTAACAATGTAACTTTAAGTAAAGAAAGAAATTGAATAATAAACTAATTCTAAAATATTGTAAAGACTAAAATTCTAAAATCATATTAATATAGAAATTTTATTCTTAATATGGCTCTTTTAGTTAGTGACGGACTTAGAAAATCTTACGCAAAATATCATGTAGTAAATCTTTTAAAATTTGGAGGGATGAAAGGTAGTTTTTTAAAGATTTTTTCAGAACAAATATTTTTCGTTTTGAGAATTGTTAAAGGTAACTTGCCTCTTAAATTCGTCACTGCTTTTAGAGGCTTGATGAGAGGCCGAAAGGAAAACCGAAGAAGAGCGCTAAGCTAACCTTTTTTTTTTTGAAGCGCGATTAGGCGGTTGCCTCATATAGGGGAGAGAGAACTGCCTCAGACGAGAAGGAGATAGCCCTAGAAGGGGAGATTAAAGCTTGCCGCACGCAGACAGAGAGTATCGAACCCACGACCTCAAAGTCAAGGTCGTGGGCAGGCGCTCTGCCCCACTGAGTTAGGACACCTTTGATAGCTAACCTTATATACATGCGC
The DNA here is from genome assembly GCA_026122235.1 of Vinca minor. Taxonomy (NCBI): domain Eukaryota; kingdom Viridiplantae; phylum Streptophyta; class Magnoliopsida; order Gentianales; family Apocynaceae; genus Vinca; species Vinca minor. The sequence goes on from JAOCZM010000291.1 coordinate 2,452,957, forward strand.
TTATCCATTTTTGCTTTTAAAAAATTAAATCTTGTCATACTCAATTAAATATTTAATAAAGCTACGAAAAAAAAGGGGAAAGAGTTTGTTATAATGATGATCGAGTTAGTTAGATGATCTAACTTTCACGCATTTATTTTGTGTGCCTAATTATTTAATGTACTACCATCCGTGCATGCTGTTTCCACTTTAATTCAAGCCTAAGATGGGAGTTGATATAAGAATTTCGGGTTGGTACCAAATTGTCCTTAATTGCTTCTGCTCATCCTCCCATTCAAGTACCATAATACATACTAAGAAGAAATATCTCATAAGGAGAAAGTATTGTTTTCAAATAATGAATTGGACCCAGTGATCGATTTAAGTGGGGGCGGGAGGAGTGGCAGTCCCAAATTTTTTTCTAAATGTCACATTTTTATGGGAAATTGTTTTAGTCCCTTTCTAACATTTTAAAAAATCTACTACATTAACTCCAAACAGAGTTTCTGATTCCACCTCTGAATGAATCAGATTCTTGTTTAATAATTTTGTTTTGAGATTAGTAAAAAGAGACGTGGTCCGAACTTAGAGTTTCTTTCAAAATGATTTACTATTAAATGTGTAGCAAGTATTCCCAATCCGATGTCGCAACAGTAGAGTTTCCAACCCTTGTATTTTTGGTAACTAAATAATATACCAATTGTACCATATAATATAAAAGTATACGTGAAATAATATACATGAACGTGCATCTGATATATATCTATATATATATATTCAGCCAAGTTCTAAAATTAACTTGTGTATGGTCGATAGATGAAGAGATTGAAATCCAATGGTATTGTATAGAATTCCGCACATGTGGATTGGATCCCTATTCTACATTGTAGTCATTTCGGTGGATATCATGTGCTTAGGTAAAGAAGAAGAAGACTCGCTGGGTACCTGTCCTCTGCTACAAACTCCACCCCACCCCATCCCCCATAATTTTGGCTTTGGCATTTACCTACCACTTTGGTTTGTTCTACCTTCCCATGTGAAGCTCCTGAACCTTAGCAAAAATAGGGTCTGTTTCCACTGACCCACATTTGGCGCATAAAAGCTTCAGTAATTTCAACCCCACCCCCTTCTCCATTCCTTACTATTTTGCAAAACTAATTGATAGAGACGACATTTTTTAATGCTATTCAACTCCTTCCTCAATACAATCAACTTTGTACTCGAGGTGTATTTTTTTTTTTCTTTTTCGGTTTGCTTATGTTATCATAAGTGCTGTTAATGAATAATGAAAGGGAGAAGCAAACAATTGAGACGCAAGGTGCAGAAGGTTCTGCGTCACGTGCTGCTGAAAAAGGGTAGCAAATGGCACAACCGGCCCCTGACAAATAGTGTTAGGTAGAACAAGCAAGTCGAGAGCTCAATTATTTTTGCACATGGACCATATATATTTAAATAAATCAATGGAAACATAGATCTCCAGCAAGGGAAGAGGGCGTTATCAAATAATGTGGCTTATCCATAACACAAACAAGTTATGCAATTCGGATCATACAAGAACAAGCCACATCTTTTTAAAAAAAAAAAAAAAATGACCCCACATTTCTTATCCTCAAATCTCAACTGGCTCATAACAAGTTTTTATGATCAATTACATCCAGACATTTACTATAGTTTAGATTGGTATCTGGGGAAGTAGCATCAAACGTTATTTCAATTGTCAATGTAGCATCAATACGGATACTTCAAATCCCCAGTTCTTGATAAATATATGAAAGTGAAAGAAGATATAGTTCACCTATCACTTGAGTTTTTTCCGGACTTCATATAAGTAACTGAGTATCACCACTGCAGCAGTAACAGCAATTCCGAATGCACTTTGCACCAATATAGTGCTGTCCTTGACCATAGATTTCGAAGCTGGAGTAAATCCTAGTTCGGAAAGCTTCTTGTGTGACACAACATAATCTCTAAAGAAGGCATCCTCGTCCTGTAGATCAACTAATTAGAATTGCAACTTGATCCTTTTAAAAAATAATAAATAAATAAAGAGAGATGCAACTCGATTTAATTAACTGAAAAAACAGCCAAGTATTCAGTTCAGTGATCTTCCCCAGGGCCATACTAGCAAGTGGGATTTCATGAAAATGCACGACATACAGATCCATGTTCCATAAAGGTCGGGTGCACAAGGCTCCCGCGTCAGCAGGGTCTAGGGAAGGTCCCGATGTACGCAACCTTACCCTTATTTTTCATGTTCCATAATAGAGCGAAAACTTGAGGTTCCTCTTGGCAAGAAAAATTCTAGCTCTAATCATCAACATCACATTCCTATTTCTTTCAGTAATGAATAAGAAAATAATGCTTGGCCAAAATGATTGCACAGATACAACATCAGAATTTAATAGAAGCAACATTATTAACAGTAACAACTAGCTCAAGAAACATACTGTAAAAGTACATACTCCATTTATAAATGGTTTTCTTATTCAGGTGAACGATAAGCAAATTCTACACCACAAGTAATTCAAATAAATCTTGTCAAAAAGCCCCATAACAACCGCTAGTAGTCCTAAACAGTACATCTCAACATCCGTTCAACAATTTGCATGAACATCTGGCATATCTAGGTTGAGTTTTGTCCTTCATTGACTATTTAGTTATTAATCTGTTTCCAGATGAGGCAAGTGATGAAAGTTGTTTACAAAATACATCACAGAGGCGAGCATGCTGGATCCTTCAGTTAATATATACGAGTCTTTTAAGTGCAAAATGAGGCAACATAAAATATCTCAATTAGGATACTCATTGAAAAATAACTAAATCAAGGTTTAGATTCAATGGTTTTTAAGCCAAGATAGAGCATCCTCTTATTCATATTCTTCAACCACTCAACTAAGAAATTTACACCCTTACCTTAATAAGGAGAAAAGTTCATACAAGCTTTATCCTAGTACTCCCATATACCTTTGCATAAAACTCAACATAACTACGAAATTCAGGATCATCCAACAAAGCTTTGTCAGATGGAAGTTTGAGTAGCCCTTCTGATTCTTCTTTCAGAAGCTCCCTGAATTAAGTAGAAAGAGCAAACTAAATTGCAACACCAAGATGGATTCTCTAACCGACGAATTATAAAAGCGGAAATGTTTTGAAAACTTTTGCAAGATCCTACTTAACCGATAAGATCGTAAACAAGTGGCCAAATGTCTTGCACGAAATATGAATTATCAAATTTCAGTGGCTCCTGGGTCCATGGGCCGTCAAAGCCTGACCTCTCTGGATGTGCCCTTCCCTGAAACAGAAACATATTCAAACTGATTGATGCTATACAAATGAGAACATATGACAAACAAGAAGAGAAATATAAATAAACAAATATTGTGTGGCTTTTTTACTAATAAAAATGTTCTCTATTGACTAATTTGCTTCAAGGAAACTAACGCAAAAAACATAAATAATCAACAAAGATTACCAAGGTGTGGGCACCAGATAGGGCCACAATGTCTTTGTTTGACAAACCCATTCGATAGAATATATCCTTCAAATGAGGCACACCTGCCGCCAAGAACAGAAAAACAAGATTTATACTTTGTGCATTCCAGAGAAAATTGACAGTGTGAACATGTAATAGTTTCGTGTGGTCAATCAAAAATATGAGGTGTGAGGGCTCCTCCTGCTGCAGCCTGCAGCTTGAAGTCTGCTTACCAATTACATCATAATGTAATATGATTTCTTCCCCAAGAGGCCCAGAAATCCAAAGAACCACATGAAACAAATTTGAAATAACAAAGTCCAAACAGAATCCTAACTGGTCCAAATAGCCATAACAGCTCCAATGTTTTGGATTATTTCACTGTTTTTTCTTTATATGGAAATTTATTTCTCACTATAATCAGCACTTATGACAGATTCTTGGAGATCAAAAGCGTATCAATTTTCCAGAACAAAAGAATCATTCTATATCGTGAAAAAAACCTACAGAATTTCTTTCGACATGCATCACGTGTTCATGAACATTGGTTATCCGATCATAATTTCTAGTATATGCTTAACTTTTAGTGCACAAATTAAAAACTTAGTCCAAAAAACTAATCAAGGAGTGTCCATTTTAACATAGTGTATAGTAGCTGGGTTCACAAAAAGAAAAACGTTAGAAAGAAACAAGTAAAAGCAACAAGTACCATAATATAGAGTATATGAATTAGCATGAAATCGACTAATAAACAAATATCTTTAGCATTTACATACAAAAATATATTTATCTGGAACACTCTTCCTTACAGGTTATAAAGAATGAACAAATTTGCATCACCGCCGAGATCCAGAAGAGACAAATGATGTAGATAAAGGCTGAAAATTATTAAAATTTTACCTGGTAGAGGTCTGCATATGTTATCTTTGGATGCTTAGATTTCACTTGTTCTGTAATCTGAAACAAAAATGTTCCGTCAGAATGGTAAGTGACCCAATTTGAAGCATTAAGGAAATTAAATAGAAGGCGTCGTCTTCCCCCTCCCCCACCTCTGTCCCCTTTAAGAAGGGGAAAAGATAAAGAGACACAAACAGGAGAGGGGGGGTGCTTAAGAAAGACATTTTGAGCATCTCCAAATGAACAGGATCTTCTTTTTCTCTTCATATATAAGATAGCTAGTAAACTTAAAGCAGGAATCACAGACATCAGCTGTTAACAAACACTAGTCATCAGCCAAATGCCTGAACCAAAGAGAAGCAGATAATGTAGTTTCAACGGGACCCAGTAAATATAAAATTTTGGTATTCATCAAAATGAAATTATGATAATGTGGCTTACCTCCAGAAAGAAAGGTATCTTCCAAACAAACTCTCAATATTTTCCGGTTTCTCTAACACAGTCAATTTTGTGACAATAATATTGGAAATTAGATATTGGAAAGCAACTATTTATTAAGGACGAATTACTCAGTCTTGGTTTTGTCAGTCTACTTGCTTTCAAACCTCTCACAGCGCAACTCTCAATCCTTGAATCATTTCTCTACACCTAATGGAAACACTTCAGTACGAATGTACCTCAATTATCACAGTAATAATCTCAATTAACCTCCAACCTCACAATGAAAACTTCTTTTTTGAAATACTTCGGAATTCCAACAATCTAATAACTTAAACAGCAGAATTTCCAAATCAGAAGGTATCAAATATGAACTATTGTACTATTACCAGAAGCAAAATAATAATACTACACCTCAACGATTCTCAAATTTGACAAGTAATAACAGCAAAACGAAGAATTAACAAGTAAAAACCGCATTTAAAAAAAAGTAAACAATTAAGCAATCGAAGAAGAAGAAGAAGAACTTACCGCAAAATTCGAGAGCAATTTTCAAGCCATTATTAGCGGAATGAGAGTACTCTTCTTCATTCCTAATTGAACCATTAGGACCGACAGTTTTAGAGTTCGCATCATAAGTTCCTGCATCGTGCCATCTACAAATAACCAGAATTCGAAAAATCTTCAACAAATTCAATTTCTCACAATTACAAAGCAAAAAAAATAGAGTAAAAGAAAAAATGAGTTCGTTCTTACGCCAATCAAAGCATGATCGGAGCGCAGTTCTTGCTAGAAATGAGAGCACGAAGGTCTCGACGAACCTTGTCGATTTCTTTCAGGTAATCGGCGTCAACCACTGCCTTCGCCGTGAGTGCAAGTCTGCAACTTCTGTATCTGGAATTTGTTTTTGCAACGAACCACAACTATTTCTAGTAGTGAATTATCTCTGAGAGATCAGATATTGACCGGCGGTTTGGCTTCTGCCACTGCCTGATGATTATATTGTGCGTTTTTTTGTATTTATCTTCAGCTTGGAGTCCAAGTCCGAGTCAAGCTCCATCATTTCTTAATTTTGAACATGATATTTACCGAATAGAATTCTCTTCGAAAATGATCCAATCAATCGAAAATTCTGACAAGTAACCGATTAGTTCTCAACCGCAAGTTCTAGTTGATCACATCCATATCAGAATTATCCCAATTCTATTTATTAAATTCATATCTAAAATTGTAACAAACATTTCAATTTTATAAAGTATGACACGTGTTACAATCTTTCTGTGAAGATTTATTAATTTTTTTAAGATTATGGGTATACTTGAATTAGTCTCAAACTCAAATCAAATTCTAAACAATTTAATAATTCAAGTTTCATCTCCAGCTCGGTCAAATGACAAATTGAAACTCATATTGAGTTTCAAACCAAACCAAATTCAAACTGTCAAATGCAAGTCCAAAAAAATCCACGAGTTAATTGTTATATGGACCATGGAGAGTGTGTTTTCTACTTATGCGGATGAATCTGTATCATATGGTTCATATAAAAATTTTGCATCCACTTGTCCATTGATGAAGAAAATCTATTTTTCTTAAATCTCAAGTTTCAACAACTTTCAACAAGATAGATTCAACAAAAGCACTATTTCCACAATTTTGGAGATCATCATGAGTTAAATAAACAAGAGACCAAAGATTTGCTCAAAAATACAAACAATCAACATAGTAAGAAGACTACAAAGCAATATCATTATTGTTACAAACAAACAAACAAAATACATTTACTTTGCGCGAAAAACACGGAGGGAAAGGAAATATCTCTCGTCATCATCACACATCTATTCTAAGAACTCCCATGTTTTTGTACTCAAATTGGTAACTATGAAGATGTTCTCCATTGCAGCTCCATCTGAATTCGTCCATTTTTTGAATCTATAAGGTGAAACTTCTCATTGATCCTTCTGTTGCTAACAACGTCAGCAAGGCTAATATCAACATATCCTAATGTTTCCTGACGTAAGACCAAAAAGGCAGCAGCAAAACAAATTTATCATTAACAGAATTTCAAATGAAACTGAAAAGAATGTTGTTTCTGATATGGGACAAATAACACCTCAAGGCAGACGGTGAAAAGAATAGTATCAACACTTAAATTTAGCCGCTCTTTCAGAAAACTTCCACCGATAATCACTAACTTTTTCTCATTTTGGGCTTCACGCATCCTTCAACTTTTAGATCAGACTAATATAGTTTCATGTGATAAGGTACCAACACCCTCATGAGCACCAAGTATTTTTCATGAAACTATATTTTCCTATACAATAACTTGAGAATTTCCATGATGAGAAATAAGATCTTCAAGACTATATGAACATTCAAGATATTGTTAACCAAGGGAAGATATATATACAACCATTAGCATGGGGTTCAAAACATAGACAACATATGTTATCTTGCACACGATTTGCCTCCTATACATGTTTAATTCATCACCTATTGCATTCAACTTTTATTTTATCGAGTTCTATATTGTTCTGTTTATTATCAAAATCCACCATATCTTTGAACGGCAAATGAGAAATTATGCTCTCTTACCTTGGGATGTAACAGGCCAATCCTTGATGAGGCGCTCAAAACCTCCACATGAAGCCTGTCATTCACTGGTGGCTCATCCAATGTGAACAAGAACTCCTCTCCCCACCTTGGATCTCGGTTTTTCTTTACATGCTGCATTAGGGGAAGATGAAAAGAACTTTGAGATCAGTATGACACTATTTCTTATGAACATACCAAACTGAATGTACTGGTAGAAAACAGGTGCTTGACAGCAGATGCAATAGTTAAATGATTAGTTCAAAAGGAATATTTTCAACAAGCAATACAGCAACTCGCTATACACTTCTTGCTGATAGACTAACGTACAAGATTTTGCAATATCAGTTCCAAAGAGGTACATTGGGTCTCTTTTTGTTAGCCTTAAATAAGATTATTCCAGCTTTTGGTTCTTTTTTTCTTTCGTTGACAAGTTTTAGGCCATACTCGTGTTTTTTTCTTTAATTTGTTGGTTCTAAAGACAAATAAATAAACTGAAAATATTCACTTAGAGATGTTTCAATAAGCAGCTTTTGCTTACAAAAGCCCCTTGCTCATGACATGAAAGTGTCATCTGAATTTTCAAACACTATTTTAGTAAATACATCGCAAGTAACTGTAAGATAGACTAGCATGTGCCTGTAGGAGAAAACACAGAAAGATATGTGGGGCTCCTAATGAAAGACATCTTTGCAAGTCAAACACAAATTAATTTTTACGTATGATTCTCAGAAAGCATCCAGTAAAAAAAACTTTCACCACGGGATAAGATGAGGAATAAGTTAACCCTGTACCTTAGTTTTCTTCTCCTCTCCTCTGAAAATGATCCGCACATAAGGGTTGGTGTGGTGCTTCCCCTCAACATCTTCAGCTTCATGTACTATAACCACCAGCACACCACCACTTGCAGGAGTTCCTTCTGGAGCCTTCTTTACCTCACCAGATTCTTCAAAATCTTTTGGCAAATCTTCCTCCTTGAAAGGTTTGTAAGTAAATTCCACCATAATCTGCCCACGTTCTTTATCATTTTGAACATCATCCTGATCCATGGTCTTCAATAGAGGAAGTGTCATAACCTTCGGCTCATCAGGAGTAAGTTCCTTTACAGGAACTACATTCATACCCATCTTGTCATGTTTACCAACCTGGAAAGAAAAAAACAACTTCAGATGAAGAAAAGAGCAGCAGAGGCAAATTTCAAGTTCCTAAAAAAGTATACCTGCTCCCAATCATAGACAGCAATCTCAACTGCCTGTGATTCTGGATCCTTAATAACCATAGTGAACTCCTCATTCCACTCGGGGTTCAAGTTCTTGTGTTTCACCATAGTCTTCTTTGAAGGAAGCTTTGACTCAGATAGCTTCAGTTTCACATAAGGATCTGATGCTCCCAATAAATCTTTCTTCTTGAGCTTCATTGCCCTCAAAACTTTCACGTGGAGAACTCCAACAGGCCTCTTCATGGCTCTACAATTTGGAAAATGATTAATTAAATAAATGTATAAAAGATGGTTATTGTGGTGTGTCAGAGAACAGGATAAAAAGAGTGAATCTATGACAATAAACCTACTTTGATGGATCCAGAATCTGTACTTCCAGGGTCTTAGGCCACAGATACATATTAGCTACTTGATCTTTGATGATATCCTGGAGAAAAGCAATTAAGCAAGACATTTACTCTGTTATAATAGTAATGCCAAAAATACCAGGGAAAGAAAATAGTACTCAGCAACCATGCCAAAGGTGAAGCTGATTATAGATTGAATAGCTACAAGAGTTCGAGAAACATGCTTGTATCTGTATCTAATGTCACGAATAAGTCGTTGCAAAAGATAAATAAGCAAACTTCAACATCCAAAATATCTTCCTGGGGAAACATATTACGATTCAAGCTTGTGAGGCCACCGTCACTGAGTGAGACACTCACAATTTGTTGCCAATGCACAGGTCGGAATCAAAACTTTTATTTGCAACTAAAACAAACATTAGCAAAATCCTAAAAAGATTATCAAGAGAAACAATTACAGGAAAAGGAATCATACCTGGACAACCCTGTACAACCCTGGAATTGACATGAGATCAGCTCCAAGAACATTTAATCCAAAATCAACATGTGGCTGTAAAATTAAGAAAGTAACTAGAAGAATGATTGGGAACATAAATACGTAAATGATCATGAACATGCACCATGAGTGGAAAACAGATTTTCTAGTTCCGGATATAGAATAATTGACTAAATCCGGCAATCCACGACTTACAATTCCCTAAATAATTTTCAATAAGAACTGTATATTACAATTTCAAAGATAAAGCCCAACTCAGACACAGATTATAAATTTCGGTTTCATTTGTCAAAGATAGGTGTGTGTGTTTCGGGTTGGGGGGGGTATAAAAAAGAAAAGAAAACAAAGTAGCAAATACAAGAAAGATAGTCATGTGATTCACATTGAAAAGAAAAACAAATAGAACTCAGGAAGTGATATTCAGGAATGCTAAGAGTAGGAATGACAAACATCATAAAAGATGGATGCACATGAAATTCTGTTAGAAAAGTGTAACAATGGCTGAATATCGACATTCTTCTTTATTAAAGAAAAAGGAAAAGCACTCTTGTTTATTAAATTACAAACCTTTTCCATAAGTGACACAAAAATTTTCGCAAAGCAAGGAAAGCTTGGAACCAAAGGCTTTAAGGTGATGCGAGGTGCAGCGAAAATTTGGAAATCCACAACCTGCAACCCAAATTGGTAATTGAACTTCTGTTTTATCAAGGATGCCAATGTCACAAAGGGAAACATCATGATTGAAACAAGCACAACACCTGAACAGTAGCTTTCAACCCAAATGCTCTGACAGCAACAGTAATATTAGGATTTGCTGCCCATTTAAAGGATGGTTCCATGATCAACTCCTTTTCATCAGTTACATAGACTTTCATACCTGGTAAAACACAAGTTTTTGAGATAATTAAGTATGATTGAGAGAAATGAGACCCCTGAACGAGTTATACATACCAAAGTTCAACCAGTCAAAGTTCATACACATAAAAACAAAGCTAAAGATCTCCCATAAGAGTCATCTAACACTAGGAGTGGCCGCCAGAGTCATCGAGAGCTAGACTTCTGGTGTCTCCTAAGATTGTCGAAGTCTTCGGTGTACAGTCCAGAAACCCCAGTGAACTAATATTTACGATAAGTAAAACAATTTGATAAATCTCGGGGAAGCCATAATGCTCACTAAATGGCGAAAGGTAGCTTCCTTACAGGCAGAAAATTCAGACAGAAATAACTACGAAATAAAACAAAATAATACTTCCAATGTAAAAGAATTAAAAGAAAAGAAAAGCTGTTCTTAATCATAAATTGACCTGCTTCTGCATGTCTTATTATGTCCAAAATGGGTATAAGAAACGGAAGAACATCTAACAAGCAGATTAGGAAAGACGGTGCCTGAATCTTTACAAATCTTCAAAACCTGAGGGGTCTAGAAAAGTAGAGCTACTATGTTAAGTAGTAATTCTAGTCACAAACCTTGAAAAGTAGGGGGAAGCGATCCCAATGTTAATGTTTCAAATTCAACAGATTCAATTTTGTACTTTGGAATTTGCTCAGCAATAATAGGCTTTGCAATATTCTTCGCAGTCTTGCAAATTGCCTACAAGATAAGAGATTAGGCATAGATTTGTTTCTTTTTCTTCAACATATAAGTTTCAGCCTCCAATACTAGTTAGAAAGAAATAGTCAACCATCAATTACAAACAGTCGAGAACTATAAAAGCTTTAAACATGAAGTACCTTGTCCAGATAAGGCCACATAAGCTCAAGGAACTTATTCAGCCAATCAACCTACAATTTCAGCCCAACTATTAATTTATTTAAGAACCATGCTATACATTCACGCAACACAAGTTAAAACAGATAGATACATACACGATCATAATCTGGATTTTTCACCCAAAGGGGTATTTCAGGAAGTAATCTCTGCAAGCTTTTACTGTCTTGCTCCACCAATGGGCGAATATCAGGATCCTGCTCGAGTCAATTGTCAAAATTATGTCATTCAACCAAATTAAAGTCGAAAAAATAAATAGTTCAATTTGCCAACCATGAAGCAGATTGTTGGCCTTTCATTTTCATCTTTCTATTCAGTATCTTTAACATGATCTTATCATCTTAACGAAGCTACATAACTAAAAGAAGAGCAGTTTGTCAACAATATCAACATTTTCCTTTACCAGCCCATAAAGAAAAAGTAGGGAAATGCTATCCAGTGATATTCTTAATATCTCAAATCCCCCTCACCATCACATACACATAATACAATAGAACTGTACAATGGAACCGCCCTGCAAGACCAAAAGATTTATCAAACCTAATTATTCCGGTCTTCCTCCACTCCTTCCTTTTTTTCCTTCACATCCATTATTTTAACATCTCCCCATGGAGATAAACCATCAAAGATCTCTCTCACTTAGAGTAGTCTCACCAGCAAGTTGCTCGCCTACTCTATAACCTGAGCCCCATAAGACAAAATTTTGCATGTGCATTTACCACATCAAACGAGTAAGGAAAACAATAACAATTATATCGAACAAGCAAAACAACACTATAATCTGTACGTCCAACACTTCCACAAACATCAGAATTTCTTTCCTCCTAAAGTAACCCAAGTCATCCACAATCCAAATGCCAAAAGTATAATAGCAGCCATACTAATCAGATCGCTAGTAAATTCAAAACCTTCAATAATTTCACTCTATCCATGAACCACAACTGTTTAGTGTTTACCACCATTTCTTAAGTAGACTTGTCCATAGCTCCATAGTAAGCTAAGAACTTCCAATTGCATATACATTGCAATTCACTTAGAACAACTCGAAATTCCAGAGTTTTACTGAATTATCTAAAAGCACAAATACAAAGTACACAGATAGTCGGATTGTGAGTAAATTTGAAACCTTCAACAATTTCACTCTATCCATAAACCGCAACAGTTTACCACAAATTTTTAAGCAGACTTGTCCATATCTCCATGGTTAACTAAGAACTTCCAATTGAATATACATTGCTGGTGGGTTCCAGCCCAAGATCTGGGCCTCGGGTAGCTGACAACCCGGGTAGACCCACACCAAAATAAGACTTGAGTTTTTGGGAATAAGCCCATTTCATGCCGGTCCACTGGTAAGGTGTTTGACTCAACGTGGGACCGTGTTTCCTAATCCTCTTCTGATCAAAAGACTTATGGAAAATACAGTTCTAATCAAATTGGTAATTGCTATATCCTTGGGATTTAACGTCCTATAAATACCAGGTATCTTTACTGTTTTCATTATTAGATACTTTTCCTTATAGACATTGAGCTTTTTTACTGTCTCTTTTCTCTCTCAAACAGTTAACTTAAGCATCAGAAGGTCGTTGGAATCTTCCCCATCCCCACCACCAAGCTAACTTAAGCATCTGAGGGTTGAGATCTTCCCCACCACCAAGCTAACTTATCGGAGGGTTGGGATCTTTCCCAACACCAAGCTAACTTGAGCATTGTAGGGTGGTTAGGTTCTTTGCTTCGTAAGCATAGAGAAGAGGGACCCTTTGTCGAGGAAGCATCAGTTGCAATTCACTCAAAACAACTCAAAATTCCCGAATTTTACGGAATTATCTAAAATCACATAAACAAGTATACCAGAAATAAAACCTTAAAAACGAAGATTTGAAGTTCGAATTCAACTGAATTTTGATGCGGAAAAAGTAAACAAAAAAAACATAGCAGAGAGATAACCTTAACATCGCTGGGTTGGAAATAAATGAAAAAGTAGTATCCAATCACGAGACCTGATGAAATTCCAACTCCAAATCCACAGAATCCAAGTATAGTACTGATAATCCCCATAGCAAACCCTAGAAACAGCTCCGAACAGCCGAGGAATTCACCGGTCCGATCAAATCAAAGTTTTTTCTCAGCAAAAAGTCGCCTCAATTTCTCCTCACAACAGTCCACGACTATACAACACACCAAGTAGTTGAACAAGACAAGAAATAAGACAGAACCGAAGAAAAACAATTAAAAAGACGGTTATGTCCTGTGCTGTTTTTGGCAAGATTGCAGTGTCTACTGTAATTTCCTTGGAATATGAGGCTATATATGTCATTTAATAATTGGGTCCACATGTTTCGTCTTTACCGAGACCGATGGATGAGGCAAGAATAGAACATTGTTACCCACGTGGCGTCGGCAGAGTAAAGAGGGTTAATTCTATTTTGCCCCTCTTAAATCTGTGTATTTTCAATTGAGTACATATTCCTTTAATTTACAACTCAATTATAACTTTAGTCAGAACAAATTGGATAACTATTTTATGTAATTTATTATCCTTTAAATTTTCTAAAAAAAATAGCATTAATTCTAATAATATTTTTTCTTTTACTTTTTAAATAAAACTTTGATTTATTTAATAAAAAGTTTGTGGCTCAAAAATTGATAAAACTTATTCTTTAAACATAATTATTTATTATAATAAATTTTCTTTACTACAAATATATGAAAATATATTTTAAAGTATTTAGTAACGAAAACATTATCAATTATTAAGTTAATATAATAAAGTCCAAATAAAACAATAAAAAGATAGACGACAAAAGAAAGAGAAATAAGCCATGCATGGAAAAATAATAAGAATGTTTGGAAAAGATAATACAAAGATTGATAAATATATTTGGTCGAGTTATAGTCTTAGGAATACTTACAATTTTAGATAGAGGATTTTTTTAATCATTCTAGCTTGGGAGTAGTTTTGACAATACACATGTAACACTTTAAAAGTAAAAACAAAAATATCTAGTTTAATAAAAATTGTTAGATTTTTTAACAAGTTAGTACTCGATTGACATGTCTCCTAATCTTTAGGGAGTAAAGTGAAATCAACCGTAGTGACATCTGAAAGATAGTACTCCATTCATTATTTAATATAAGACTTTTATGATATGTAAGCGAAAATTAAGGAAGCAAAATCTAAACTATTTTGTTAATAAAAATACTAATATTATTATCTTAAATAGAACTTGTATACCACTAATTCTATTTAAGAGAGTAATATTTATATTTTAATTAAAAAAATATTTTAATTTTTACTTTCTTATTTTCTGCTACTTGTCATAAAAAAAAATTATTTAGGAATTGAGATAGTAACAAATTATGCTGAATAATTACCAGCGAACAACCTGGTCTCGACCAAAAAAAATCTGATGATGTTTGGACAATTATTTAGGGGACATTTTTGTACTGTGGAACAGTTCAATTGGCTCAAAGGCAAATATGTGTTATTATCTTGGTGCATTTCCTTTTCAAGTTTGAATATGGTTTGTGTTCGTTTGGATTTGGCACAAGTGCGCGTTGTGGGGATTAAATGGGGAAAAAATCGTATGTACTAAAATTTGTCTTATTTCATATTACACTAATAAATAATTGTTACGCATTTACATTTTTTAGAATTTCATTATTTCTTTTATATTATAAATTTTTAAATAAAAAATTTAATGTGTTGCACATTTGTATTGATTGGACATGGAATCTAACTGAAAATGAGACAGAAAACCCTTATAAAAGCTAAATAGTACTCTTTTTGTTCCATAATAGAGGTATTTTTAGTCATTTCATATCTTCCCTAAATATACGTTCGTTTTCCATCATTTAATGTTTTTTTTTTTAAAGTACTCTTACTATATAGAGAAAGGGAAAGGTTGGTGTTTGGGAATGAACCCGACTATTTATGAGTAGAAGAGTAAAAATGCTTATAATTTTCCATTTCTTTAATTTATGTTAAACTTCATACAATGACTTCTATTACGTTTGAGTAACATCCTTTGTCAACTAAGTGTTGAAAGTATTGACTAACACACTTCTTAACGAGTTTGGTTAGCATCCGGAGGCCCCAAAACATCAATCAAATGATTTTTTTGTGACTGCCGGATAATTCGATATGACAGTTGTGTTGCTATTGAAATTATTTATCTTATATCAAAATAGCTATTTTCATTTTGATGCATTTTCTTTGTTAAATACTTATATCAGAGCATAGTACTATTATTAGGAAGTTATTTTCTAACATCAACCAATTTTGGAGCACAATAGTAGTTCATCTCGCCTTTTAACCGTAATGTTAGGAATAGGGATCATGTAATCCAGTGAAAAAGACTATCTAACGCTGGCCAGTGGTCTGGTGTTCGATTCCTGTACCCCTTTCCCCCCCCTCCCCCAAAAAAAAACCATAATATTAGGAGTTCGATTATTTATTTCTTCGAAAAAATTTGTGGCGAGAAAACTTAGCCACACAGTAACGAATTGACTCCAATATAAAGCCCAAGTTAGAAAAGAAAACATAACAGGCTTCCCATGAAATAAGCCTAACTCTTGAAGACAGATAAATCCAAAGAACGTTGGTTGGTGCAACGTTGGTTAGTATAGTAGTACCACGCCAAGCAATAAGGCTAAGGAGGACCCCCACAGTCCCGTCAAACAACGTACAAGAGCCGCAAACGCTAACCATAAAACCACCTCACTTCTAACATTTTTACATTGTCATACGTCCGTAGCCTGCAACTACGCGTTCCCACTACCAACGCTTTTCGATTTCAACAGCAACGCAACGCAACGCAACCCACATATAAATCCATTTTCTTCATTCCACTCGGCGGAGCCACATTAGCAAAGTGATGAAAAAAGAATAAAGTAGTCACCAAATCATCTTTCCTTTTTTTTTAAAAAAAATTATTATTATTAATCAAGTCATCTTAGTTTAATTATCTTAAGATATAGTCGCGACTTTAGACATTTTAGAAAGGACTAGTATTTTCATACAATTAATATGTATATATGATCATTTATAAGAACATGCTTATATAGAAGAAACTATTAAATCAGTTTCTAACAGTTCTAATTAAAAGTGAGTTCAAAAAAGTATTCATGAAAAAATAAACTTTTTATTTAAAATGTTTGATTGAAATACCTTTTAATTTAAAACGTCAAATTATTGATGTAAACCAAATATATAAACAGCATACTAAAAAAAAAGGATTAAAGCGTGCTAGCCAACTTGCTAGTATTGTAGGGAAGGCTGAATATTGAGGTCTAACTAGTAGCAATGGCAAGTGGGTTTGGCCCACCCGCGACCCGCCCCGCCCCGTTTAACTCGGCCCACTTTTGGACCCGGCTAAACCCGTTATAACCCACGAGTTAAGTGGGTTTACAAACAGCTGCGAAGTGGGTTGTACATTTAAGAAAAATCGACCCACCCCGCCCCGCCCCGCCAAAAACCCCCAACCCGCCCCGCCCCGTCACCCCAACCCGCCCCATTTAAACCCATAATACCCAACCCCAACCCACTTAACCCATATTACCCCAACCCCTATAAATACTCACTCAAATCCCCTCAAACTCACACCAAACCCACACTATCATTTTCTACTCTATTTTCTAAATAGAAAATATGGACAACATTCCTCCTAATCCCTCTACTAGTGCTAGGACTAGGAGGACTTCCAAAGTTTGGCAAGTATGGGTATTTAATGAGGAAGTTCTCAAAGCTAAATGTACGATATGTGGGTATGAAATTCGTCCATGGTTGGGGGATGGGAACAATGGTTAGACACATAAAAAATAAACACCCGAATTGTTATGTTTAAATTGTAATTTTTAAATTGTTATGTAAGTCGTATTTTGTTATAAGTAAAACCAGTATGACTTTTATCTATATTTATTTTTACCAAAAAAAAAAAAAACTCCCAACCCACTTAACCCACCAAACTCGCCTAACTCGCTAAACCCAACCGACCCACCAAACCCACCGGGTTAACCCGTGACTCGGCCCACTTTTGACTGGTTTTTCAAACGGGACGGGGTGGGTTTGTCATTTTCATTTTTGGACCCAACCCGCCTCGCCCCGCCGCTGTTCACCGACTCGCCCCGAACTCATCGGGTTAACCCACTTGCCATTGCTAGTAACTAGTACTAGTACTTTTATTTGTGTTATTTATAAAATAAACTTATACAAGCACAATTTAGATAAAAAGTAGGGTTATATAAACTATTAACGAGACAACGAATTTATTACTTGTTAAAAAATTGTGAGACTACTTTTAATCTAAAATGACGAATAATTAATTCACGTTAGATGTATAAACACAATACTTAAATAAATCATATAAGCATGGTACTACCTTCACTCCTTAATATAATACCCTTATTACATTTTACTGAAATTAAGAAGAAAAAAATTAGAATGTCTTTTAATCAAAATATCAATATTACTTTTCTTAAATAAAATAAAAGTATACAAGTCATATTTAAAATAATAATATTTATATTTTAACTAACAAAATATCTCGTTTCTTGCTTATATAAATTTCGAAATATATATTGAAAGTCTTAGTAGGGTAGGAAGAGATTAACATATTACCTAATAGATTTTAATTGAATTAATAAGCAAGAGATTACCTACAAAATCACAATTAAGGTTTTCTTTTTCTATTTGATATTTCTGTTTTTCTTCCTTAAAGACGCTCTGTTTTCTTCTATTATTTTCTCACTCTTTTATATTCTTTTCTTCTCACTGGGGATAAAATTTCTCTCGCACTAGACGATTCCTTTTCCTGTTCGCGATTCTTTGTAAAATTTGGAATAAATTAGGGTTTGTGAATTTGTAAAAATTGGGGATTTTTTTTTGTTTCTTCAGCTGAATCGATAAAAAGATTACAGCTTTCGTCGTTGCTTTCGAAGAACTGAATTGAAAATTTCAAAGGTGAAATTTTGAGGGCTTTTTCTTTCTTCAATTGACTGATGATGAGAATTTGGAGATCGGAAGATTGTCTGATCGCCGATTAATCGGCGAGCTAATTCGCGGTTTCGAGGGGGTTTGGTTTTTGTATGGAAACTCGGAGCCGGAAGCGGGCGGAGGCCACCTCTTCAGCGCCTTCTTCTTCATCATCCGGTCCCACAACCCGTGCTAACAAGCGCTCTCGTCTCTCCTCCGCTGCCGCCGCCGCCACCGCAAATACTTCTGCCGCCAGTGCCGCTGCCGCCAATTCTTCTTCTATCTCGACTCGTTCCAACCGCATTGTAACTCGTTCACAAGACTCAGTTGCCCATTCGTCAACTCCAATGGACTCAACAAACGAATCATCTGGTTCCGCTCCCCGTGGTCGCCGAGGAAAAAACCCTAATCTATCCTCCGATAAGGATAATTCAGATAAAGGCAAAGAGAAGGAGCATCATGAGGTTAGGGCTCGTGAAAGAGATAGGGATTCGGGAAGGAGCCTTGGATTGAATATAGATTCTGGAGGAGGCTGCGACGACGATGATAACGATAGTGAGGGCGGAGTTGGAATTTTACATCAGAATTTAACTTCAGCCAGTAGTGCACTTCAAGGTTTGCTGAGGAAATTGGGTGCTGGATTGGATGATTTGTTGCCTAGCTCGGCAATGGGGTCCGGTTCAACCTCACATCAGAGCGGGCGGTTGAAGAAGATATTATCTGGTTTAAGAGCAGAGGGTGAGGAAGGAAAGCAAGTGGAGGCATTGACTCAGCTTTGTGAGATGCTTTCCATTGGAACCGAGGAGTCGCTCAGCACTTTTTCCGTGGATTCATTCGTTCCGGTGCTTGTGGGGTTGCTCAACCATGAAAACAATCCAGATATTATGCTTCTGGCAGCTAGGGCTCTTACACATTTGGTTGATGTGCTGCCTTCTTCTTGTGCTGCCGTGGTGCACTATGGTGCGGTTTCGTGCTTTGTGGCTCGACTACTCACTATTGAGTACATGGACTTAGCTGAACAGGTTAAATGAAATTATTTATCATCATATAATTGTACTGAACTTGATTTTCTAACCCGTAGCTAGAGTAGCAATAATGTAATATGTTTTTATGTTGTTTACATATATTTAAGTTTGTAAAGATTGTTACTTGTTGTGATGGAATCAGTCCCTGCAAGCATTGAAGAAGATATCCCAGGAACATCCAACTGCTTGCTTAAGAGCCGGAGCTCTGATGGCTGTGCTTTCGTATCTAGACTTCTTCTCAACAGGGGTGCAGGTATTACATTTAGTGATGTTTTGATAATCTTGTTCTTCTCTTCCCTTAAATTTGTTTTTGATTTTTACACAAATGGTTGTGGCACTTGTTATCTAGAGGGTGGCACTGTCTACTGCTGCAAATATGTGCAAAAAACTTCCTTCAGATGCAGCTGACTTTGTCATGGAAGCCGTTCCTCTTTTGACCAACCTGCTTCAGTATCCTGATGCAAAGGTAAGATAATGGTTCCTTGGTAACTTAAAGAATAGTTACTTTCGATCAAGTACTTACTTCTTCTTTGTATTTGTTTATGTGTTTGTAGGTCTTAGAACTCGCTTCTATTTGCTTGACTCGGATTGCAGAGGCTTTTACTTCATCCTCCGAGAAGCTTGATGAACTCTGTAATCATGGACTCGTTACACAAGCTACTTCCCTCATCTCAACCAGCAACTCTGGAGGTGGTCAGGCATCCCTTAGCCCTTCTACATACACGGTAAACATAAATCACTTTCGGATAATACTCGAAACAGTAGTTTCTAAGTGAAGCCTGAATTCTAATATATCAAGGCATGCAGGGCTTGGTCCGACTTCTCTCCACCTGTGCAACTGGCTCTGACCTAGGCACCAAAACCTTGCTGCTCCTGGGTATCAGTGGCATTCTGAGGGATATTCTATCAGGTTCTGGCCTTGTTGCAGACACAGTTTCCGTTGCATTGAGCCGGCCAGCTGAGCAGGTAAGATCTGCTAACTGATATTTTTCTAAAATTTCCATCTTTGAGCAGCTATGCCCATCCGCAAGTTTCCTAGCATTTCTTGATCTGATGGTAAATTTTTATTCTCTCAGTGGTGATAGTTGGTCAGACCCTTTAATTGTGTGTACACCCTCTCTGCTTGTTGCTTTATTATTCTGGACTAAACATGAGTTGGAATTACATATAATATTTTTATCAAATAACCGGAAACGACTTCTATTTGTATAGATGGATGGTGTACTTTTCCCCTGATAAAGTTCATTCATAATATCCTGAAAGTACTAATACAGTATGAGGATGAATAAATTTGTTAAAATACTAGAGGCCACTCTTTTACTTCGTACTATTCTGTTGTAGATTATTGTCAATGAACACAAATTGCCTGAGTTTTGTGTTCAAACGTGATTTTTTTAAGTTCGTCTTCATATACTAATGGTCATTTCTGGTAATATTACCGGGTCGTAAGTCGTAACCTCCTCTATCATCTATTTTGATATGTCATTTCGTGTCAATCAATCTTTGGCTTGAAGTCCAATGAGGTAATGTTTTTAGTTTTTTTTCTCTTCTTAGTTCTCGAAAATGAGTTTGCTATCCTTTTCTCGACTGTTTAGACTTTCGAGATTGTGAACTTGGCAAATGAGCTTCTTCCCGTGCTACCTCAAGGAACCATATCTCTCCCAGCCACTACTATGTTCATTAAAGGTTCTGTTCCGAAGAAGTCTCCTGGTAACAGTTCTAGCAAACAGGAAGATTCAAATGGAAATTTGCAAGAAGTTTCAGCTAGAGAGAAACTGCTGCTTGATCAACCTGAACTTCTGCAACAATTTGGAATGGATCTTCTTCCCGTTCTCATCCAGGTAGATTTTAAGATGAGTTTCTATATGTCTTCTGCCTACTTATCTATTTATAGGTAATTGTTGGCTTTATTTGTATATGCAGATATATGGTTCCAGTGTAAATGGTCCTGTTCGTCACAAATGTCTCTCTGTCATTGGGAAACTTATGTACTTCAGCACAGCAGATATGATTCAATCTTTAATTAGCTTTACTAACATATCAAGGTATCCTTGTTTTTGCTCCAACTACTTATGTGAACCATTTGACTATTCAACTTCTTTAGTATAAATAATCCTCGTCTCTTTTTTGTTTCTCTAGTTTCCTAGCTGGGGTTTTAGCTTGGAAGGATCCTCAGGTGTTGGTACCATCACTTCAGATAGCAGAAATTCTAATGGAAAAGCTTCCTAAGACTTTCTCCAAGATGTTTGTTCGAGAGGGAGTTGCTCATGCTATAGATGCACTAATATTAGCTGGGTCTCCTGGTACTGCACCCCAAACATCCAATGAGAAAGATAATGATTCCGTACCTGGATCATCTCGTTCAAGGCGGTATCGGAAGCGTGTTGGTAATCCGAATACTGATTTAAATTCTGCTGAAGACACTAAAAGTCCGGTCTCTGGTGTTGGTTCTCCTCCAAATTCTGTAGAATTATCATCTGTCAATTCCAGCCTTCGGGTGACAGTCAGTACATATGCAAAATCTTTCAAGGATAAGTATTTTCCTTCAGATCCAGAGGCCACTGAAGTTGGGATTACAGATGATCTTCTTCATTTAAAGAATCTTTGTATGAAATTGAATTCGGGCATTGATGAGCAGAAGACTAAATCTAAGGGAAAATCAAAAGCTTCTGGCACTCGACTTGCTGATATTTCTACTGTCAGAGAGGAAGCTTTAGTTGGAGTTATAGCAGAAATTCTGGGAGATCTCTGCAAAGGAGATGGTGTTTCCACTTTTGAGTTCATTGGTAGTGGAGTTGTTGCAGCTTTTCTGAATTATTTTACTTGTGGATTTTTCTCCAAGGATAGAATTTCAGAAGCTAACTTGTCGAAGCTCCGACAACAAGCTATCAGAAGATATAGATCCTTTATTGCAGTTGCCCTCCCTTCAAGTGTCAATGAAGCTAGTGGAGTTGCAATGACTGTCTTGACACAGAAGCTCCAGAGTGCTCTGTCCTCTTTGGAACGTTTCCCTGTCGTGCTGAGCCAGAATGCTAGGTCATCTAGTTTGAGTGCATGCCCTTCTGGTTTAAGTGCTCTGTCCCAGCCCTATAAGCTGCGTCTTTGTAGAGCACAAGGAGAGAAATCCCTTCGTGATTATTCGTCAAATATCGTTCTGATTGATCCATTAGCAAGTTTTGCAGCTGTGGAAGACTTCCTCTGGCCCCGGATCCAACGAATTGAATCTGCTCAGAAGCCTTCAGCATCAGCGGGAAATTCTGATTCTGGGACAACATTTACTGGAGCTGGTGCTTCTTCCCCATCTACTTCTACTCCCGCTTCAGTCCCTCGTCGCCATTCTACCCGTTCAAGATCATGCATCAATATAGGCGACACAACAAAGAAGGATCCTGCCAAAGAAAAAGGTTTGAGCTCTTCCAAGGGAAAGGGAAAAGCAGTTTTGAAGTCGGCTCCTGAGGAGGGTAGAGGGCCCCAGACAAGAAATGCAGCTCGTAGAAGAGCAGCTCTTGATAAAGATGCACAAATGAAGCCTGTAAACGGGGACACAAGTTCTGAGGTACTCCACATTCTTGTGTAGAATAATTTCTGCTTGCAATTAGTTTCACTCCATTGCAAGTTACTTCAAGTTTATCTTATACTGTTGATGAAGTTATTTAGCCTGTGCTGTATGGATTGATACTGTTATGATGGACGAAGCTGGAGTAGGTGTTAATAGTGTTAGTCTTCGACATTCTTAAAACTGTTCTTTTGCCCCGAATAAGCAGGGTGTTGGGGTGACTAGTGGGGGTAGACGCCACATTGCAGAAATAGGACTGATGGGCTATTAGTGAGCTACCTTTGTGGTATTGGCCTTTATGGTCAACTAATTTTGCTTTGGGTAAGATAAACTGCTCTAGGAGTTCTGTGATTTCCGTTTCCACAATTGGTATGGTAACTGATGCTAGACATACGAAAAAATATTAATTAAGAAGGAAATAGGATTACATCAGGTATATTTAGTGAGAAATTTTATGTAATTGTAATTGATGTCGAAAGGTCGAGGACCTTGTTCACTTTCTAATTTTCTGGAAACATGTCTCGACTCGGTGTTTTAGAAGACATTGTGTGGATGGGCTACTTATAATCTTAGAATTGTGTGGGTAATGTTGTGCTTATGTTTTTGGTGTTCCGCAGGATGATGAGTTGGAAATTTCACCTGTTGAAATTGATGATGCATTGGTGATTGAAGATGATGATATATCAGATGATGATGAAGATGATCATGATGATGTATGTTGACTAACTCGTGTTGTACATTTGCTTTCTTGTCTGCGGGTTTTTTTCTTGCATCTTTACGTTATTTTCAGGGCCTTTCATTTTTAATTAGAAAGAAGTATTTTAGCGGTCTTGTCCAGGATGACATCATGTCTAGTGGATGTCCTTGTGTTTGCCAGGAGATTGTAAAGCATCCTGTAATCTAGAAAACTTTTAAGTAGTGTGGCTAGTGTTTCATTCATATCTTGGAGGAA
The DNA here is from genome assembly GCA_026122235.1 of Vinca minor. Classification (NCBI taxonomy): domain Eukaryota; kingdom Viridiplantae; phylum Streptophyta; class Magnoliopsida; order Gentianales; family Apocynaceae; genus Vinca; species Vinca minor. The sequence continues at coordinate 2,476,665 of JAOCZM010000291.1, forward strand.
TGTCATTTCCCGCGGCTTCTTAAAATCAGGTCCCACTCTTAGAAAAGTTAACCAATGGAATGCAAAAACCACCCCCTGGGGCTGGGGTGGAGTTGTGCTGGTTGACACTATAACTTCCTCTCTCTTTTTTTTCTTTTTCTTTTTTTTTTTAAAAATAAATATGCTGGTTAGAAAATAGAAAACTAGTATGAGGGGACCCTCCAAAAGAAAATATGGCAATTGCATGACATTTATTTTCATGCAAGTAATGTCGTTAATTTTAGTATTTTCTTATTAACTTGGTTAGTCAGGACATATCTCAGAGAGAATAATTTTGAAGAGGTGCAGCTGCCTCTCACTGTATTTATTTCTGGTTTGGTGTTTTCTAAATGGGCATCTTTGTTAAATTGTCAGGTCTTGAGGGATGATTCCCTTCCAGTTTGCATGGCAGAGAACGTACATGATGTCAAGTTGGGTGATTCCACAGAGGATACTGCAGGAGCCCCTACTTCAGTTGATAGCCATATCAATCCTACTGGCGGTTCTAGCAGCAGAGCACCATCAATGGCAGGATCCGATTCTGTTGAGCTTAGAAGCGGAAGTTCTTTTGGTTCAAGGGGTGCAACGACATTTGCTGCTGCTGCCATGGCGGGGCTTGCAGCTGGGAATGGTAGAGGTATGAGAGGAGGCAGAGATAAACACGGGCGTCTTCTTTTTGGTTCCAGCGACCCTCCAAGATTGATCTTTTCTGCTGGTGGGAAGCAGTTGAATAGACATCTGTCTATTTACCAAGCAATACATAGACAACTTGCCCCAGAAGAAGAAGATGATGAGAGATTTGCTGGTGGTGATTTCACATCTACTGATGGAAATAGACTTTGGAGTGATATTTGCACCATCACGTATCAAAAGGCTGACAGTCAAGCTGAGAACGCTTCACTTGGGTCTATCGGCTCTGCAAATCAATCAAAGTCCACAAAAGCTAGTTCTTCAGCTGGTGCGAGTTCCGATTCCTCATTATACCAAGTATCACTTCTAGATAGCATTTTGCAGGGGGAACTTCCTTGTGATCTGGAAAAAACTAACCCTACTTATAGTTTACTAGCACTATTACGTGTTCTGGAGGGGTTGAATCAGCTTGCACCACGGCTGCGTATTCAGACTACGGTGGATGATTTCTCTGAAGGAAGAGTTGCAAGTTTAGACGAGCTGGGTGCCACTGGTGTGAAAGTTCCATCAGAGGAATTCATCAATAATAAGCTTACTCCTAAATTGGCTCGGCAAATCCAGGATGCACTTGCACTTTGCAGTGGCTCTCTTCCATCATGGTGTTACCAGTTGACAAAAGCATGTCCATTTTTGTTTCCTTTTGAGACCCGTCGACAGTATTTCTATTCGACTGCATTTGGCTTGTCACGTGCTCTGTATAGGCTCCAGCAACAACAGGGTGCAGATGGTCATGCTTCAAACGAGAGAGAGTTGAGGGTTGGGAGACTACAACGCCAGAAAGTCCGTGTTTCCCGGAATAGAATTTTGGATTCTGCTGTGAAAGTCATGGAAATGTACTCGAGCCAAAAAGCTGTTCTTGAAGTTGAATATTTTGGTGAGGTTGGTACTGGGTTAGGGCCTACTTTGGAGTTTTACACCCTCTTGAGTCGCGACCTACAAAAGGTTAAATTAGGATTGTGGAGGTCTAGTGCTTCATTAGAGCGACCTCCTATGGAGGTTGACATAGATGAACAAAGGGATGGAAAAACAAATAGCATCTCTGGTTTAGATTCAGTTGGTAGCAACAAAGATCTTATACAAGCACCTCTTGGATTGTTTCCAAGGCCTTGGCCGGCGAATATTGATACCTCTGAGAATAGTCAGTTTTCTAAAGTGATAGAATATTTCTGGTTGCTTGGGCGTGTGATGGCCAAAGCTCTTCAAGATGGGAGGCTTATGGACCTACCACTGTCAACTGGCTTTTATAAACTTGTACTTGGTCAGGTATGGTCATTGTTTGTTTTTAAAACCTTCTAGATGCATGATCCATATTTAGATAATTTAGCTGTATGTATTTCTTTTACATTAGATCCTTAGCTTGAGATATGTCCTGTTTGTTATTACAGGAACTTGATTTACATGATATTCTTTCATTTGATACTGAATTTGGGAAGACATTGCAAGAACTACATGCTCTGGTTTGCAGGAAACAACACCTTGAATCAATTGGGGGTCATTCTCAAGACAAAATTACTGATTTACGTTTCCGTGGGACTGCAATTGAGGATCTCTATTTGGATTTCACCCTTCCAGGCTATCCTGAATATGTCCTGAAACCAGGCGATGAAAATGTAAGCTGTGTTTCCCTCAAGTGTTGCTGTGTATTTGTGTATGTATGTATGCTTGCTAATTTCTTCTTTTCACGGATGTACGTCCAAATTAGGTTGACATTAATAATTTGGAGGAGTATGTATCCCTGGTGGTTGATGCCACTGTAAGGACTGGCATCCGGCGCCAAATGGAAGCATTTAAATCTGGCTTCAATCAGGTCCTTGTATAGTTTCAATTATTTTTAAAGTTGATTTGGTACTTGCATAAACTCGGGGGCAGTTAACCACTTGTTGATGCATAGTTACTGAACTTTTTTCTTTCTTGCCAGGGCACTATTATTAATATTATTATTAGTATTATTGTTGCTCTTGTTCTTCTTGTTATTTTGGCATAGTTGTATGCCTAGTTTGTGGTTCTTTTATGTTCTCTTGCTCCTTGATGATTCATAGTTGAATCTGGTTTTTGGGGTGTTGTGATATTATAGGTTTTTGATATCTCGACGCTGCAAATCTTTTCTCCAAATGAGTTGGACTATCTGCTTTGCGGCCGCCGGGAAATGTGGAAGGTACTTTCTCTCTTATTTGCATGTAGATGGTTAGAATTGTTATATTTCTCTAACTTTTGCTGTAAGAATTTTCATTCGCTTCTCTTTCAGCTCTGATTTATTCTATTTGTTTTTCTTGATGCAGGCTGAATCGCTGGTGGACCACATCAAATTTGATCATGGCTATACTGCCAAGAGTCCAGCTATAGTCAATGTATGTTCAGTTCTCCAAAACATAACCTCCCCTTCCAACCCTTTTCTTCTTTTTTTCCTGCCTTTTTGTCACACTTCCTAGAACAGGTTTAATTTTGCTGAAAGAAGAAAGAGGAAAGGCTAAGAGGAGAAAATCCAAAGTGCTGAGAGAATTTTGACAATATCGTATATTTTGATCTGGTTATCTATCTGACACAATCTTATTCATCCTCTTTTTTATTCACTAGTTACTTGAGATTATGGGAGAGTTCACCCCTGAGCAGCAAAGGGCATTCTGTCAATTTGTGACCGGTGCTCCTCGACTTCCTCCTGGGGGTTTGTCTGTGTTGAATCCAAAGTTGACAATTGTGCGCAAGGTATGCAACTCTAAACAACAATGGACCTGTCTAGTTTATTCTCTCAACTGAGCTCTTAACGTTTTGCTCATGAAACAGCACTCATCGAGTATGAGCAACACAGCAAACAATGGTGTAGGGCCATCAGAATCTGCTGATGATGACTTACCTAGTGTAATGACATGTGCCAATTACTTGAAGCTTCCTCCGTACTCTACCAAGGTATGATTTTAGGCTCAGGAACTGCTGTTATTTGGTCTTTCTGGTATCCATATGATAATGGCTATTCTGAGCACTATATCATGTTTGTGAGAAACCAAAAGAGATCTTTCAACGTAGACTCTTTTCTTTTTTTAACTTTGTTTTTCTTGTTTCTTCAAACAGGAAATCATGTACAAGAAACTACTATATGCGATAAGTGAAGGACAGGGGTCGTTCGATTTGTCATGATCTGGACCAACTCATTGGACTTTGTACATTCTACTTCAATTCCTTTTCGCGGTGCTGAGCAAAATTGTTGGCAGTAGAAGTGGCATTTGCATTTTCCAAAAAAGACTTCTCTTATTGCTGCTCTTAACCAACATGATAATATAGGATACTGCAAACACACAGGTGGTCTTGTTGAGAGAGATCCAGTAGAGGGAATCAGGTAAATGGATTTCTTTGGAATTGATAGGCGAATTTTTTCACCGTATATATTGAAGTAGATGATGGATCTTATTGCTTTAGCACAATTTTTTCTTGGATTTTTTTCGTATATAGAATTTTATTGTGAGGTTTTGTTCTGTTAAATGTTATTCCTTGGGCAGAGTTTAGAATGCAGGGATTCTCTTTACATTCAGCTATTAGCTCTAACAGAGGGAAAGAAGACCATCTTTAATGAAACTTTTTGCATTTACTAAATTGCCCTCGTTATCAAATGCTTATATCCACGTAAATGTAAGGATGAATAGCCAAATTAATAGCTAAATCTCCTTTCCTCTGATCGATTATGCAAGCATTATGGGGACTTGATCCTCTCCTCTCATTTCCTTTATTTCTCATTACTCTCCTCTCCCGTCAAACCCGACATAGCCTTGGAGTCCTATATATATATATATATATATATATATATATATATATAATGGATATCCGTATGCGACATGTGCTAGTATTTTAATGTATCAAGGTACAGCCTTTAATGTGGTATGCTGGTTTGACATTGCAGGTTGACAAAAGACTGCTTGAATGGCTGTGAAGATGGCATGGCTTTAAATCTAAAAAGAAGTAGAAATGTATTGCAATGGTGATGGAGGGATTTTTCTGATGCAAAAGTAAAAGTACATGTATATATAAGTAGAAATGATTCTTTTAATTTTCCATTTTGCCTATTTCCTTTTGCCCTTCATAACTCTTGTTAAACCTTATAGATATTTTTGGCATCTCAACAATAAAGTTAGTAGCCTTGAGTAAAGCTAGACCGCGCAATAATTTCATATAGTAAATCGTAAATGGCTGAACAAAATTACTTGCTAAACTGCAGTGTGAGGATTTTTGGGGGGTGAGCAGTGTCATCCCTCTTAACAAATTCTCTCTATTTTTTCCCCAAAAAAGGGCGAGTATTTTTGTAGACTCTCTGGTTTCACTCGCCATTTTATGAGTTCTGCTTTTATTTATTCTTTTTCCCTCAATTTTACCTTAATACTCATTAGTTCAACAAATGTAACATTATTTATATTTCATTTTTATTATTCGACTTAGTAAATCAAATTTAACGAGCCATATGTGTAAAATGTAGTTTTTAAACAAGTAATTTTGTTCAGCGATTGAATTTTTTTTCAGCCGAAAGAATTTGATCCAAAAATTATGTGTGTTACTTGTATGTTCTTATTAAACAGAGGAAGCTTTAAACTGTACATTTTTATGACATTTTTCCTTTACTAATCCTGTTATAAAATTCAGAATTTAGATTTTACAGTTTATGGTTTGAAGGATACTATATAACAATATGCAATAAAATGTTACGGAATATTGTATACTACATGACAATATCAACTTTTATTATCGTTCTATTGAACAAAATGAAATGGAGGAATAACATGTCGTTTATAAATTGATTTAGCTAAGAATTTGCAATGGTTTGGTTTAACTTTAGGTAACAGGTCATGTTTATATCATGATTTGTTCATTTGTTGAGTACTATATAGTTTCTAAGTTAATGTACTTTTTTTTTAAGAAAGTCATCTGTTGTGTTGGAGTTTGAAAATGTACCCTTACCCGTTTATAAAAAAAGTCACCTGTTGTGGTGGGGTTTGAAATGTACACTTACCCCTTTATTATAATAATAAAATATACAAGGAGGGACCAAATCAAAGAGAAACTTTATTTTGGTAGGCTACTAAGTTTGATAAGTTACCTCCAAACCAATGAGTGCAGTATACATAGGAAAGAGAATTGATGTAAGTTCATTTCTCTTTCCTACGTGTACTGTACTGATTGGTTTGGATGTAAGTTATAAGTTAGTAGCCAAGATAAAGCTACTCCCAAATCAAAACCTCATAATGCGTGCCAATACTATCAAGAATGCAGAAGACCCCTAATCCCTTGAGACATAATTCATGGCATTAGAGTCTAAGAAATCTGAATTAGACTATAGAGTTATAAGTTTACTCGAATTGTTTTATTATTTGTTCATCAACTTAATTGCTACTAAAAAATTGAATGAGTACTTCTTTTACATCGATTTGCATTTATATATCTAGGAAAATAGCGTTAGTCTTTTCTAGTTGACCTGTAGTGAGGAGAACATTGGTATGTAAGGATAATCATAAAATCACAAAGGTAATTGTAAAATAAATACAAATACTGATTGGTCTTGTACAAAAAAAAAACATAAAAAACAATAAAAGAATTTCTTTGACTTGGATAATGTCTAGATCAAAAAAACAATAATCTCTGTTTTCCCATTAAAAAAAAATCATGAAATGTGGTTAAAATACAATATAAAGCCACAAAGGGTCTAAGCAAAGTTGAAGGTCATCATCACCAATTCACCATTTTTCTTGGGTTTTTTTTTGTGGAAGAAGCTATACATCAAAATTAGCTTTTCCTTGATGAACATCAACTTTTTAAAAAACTAACCAAGAAAAGAATATAAATAAATGAAACAGAAATTTGAAATGAAAACAGAGTAAAAAAAAAATGAAGTACAAATTCTTGCATCCTTAAATAAATAAAATAAAAAAAGTGTGGTGTGTGTGAATAAATAAGAAAGAATTGAATCATTCCTTCTTATCATGTGCACACCTAATTTGAACAGCCAATGTTTTCTCAATATCAGGACACCCATCTTTAGATTTGCCCACAAAAACACCTCTATCCATTGGAATAGCACATTCAGTCTTTCCCAAACAATATTGTTCAACAATTTTCTGAACATTTTGTGCATTGCAAGTACCATGAGAAAAGCCTCCACATCCACCATATGGATCGCCATAGCTCGCGAATTCGACAGCCTTCATTATTTTGTTATCAGGACAAGTTAAATGTGCTGCTGATGCAATTTCTTCAACTGTTGCCCTCATTTGATTCCCACTTCTTTCCCATGATTTCACTTGTGGTGGATGATATTCTGTTATGAAACTACATATTGTGTCTCTATTCACTGTCAATATCTTTATATCTCTCGGATCGCCTCCCGTTTCTTCGAATACTACTAACAAATTCCCTGTTGGCTTCAAAAATGCCCTTGGAATATGATACCTGAAATTACCCATATCAGAGTCGGGCGAAACTAGAACAGTTGGGATAAATGACTAATATATCACTTACTCGGACTGAGTAGGCTTTGCTAGGGGAGATAGGAAAGAAGACCAGTAACGACCAATGCTCTTTCCGTTTATCCAAACCATTCCTTTCGCCATCCTATCCATTTTTACTGCCACGGGGTTTTTCCCTTCTGGTTCATCGAAGGTTGTCTGCATAAATAAATTAATTAAAAAAAACGACATAGATAAATCATATGTAACATATTTTATGTAACATTCTAATGTACCGAAAAAATTCAGAACAAATTATTTACCTTGTACCAAGTAATGGGTGTGTTTATTCCAGCACCATTTCCTCCTGAACTTACTGAACTCCAGCTCACTGATTTTGACCCTTCTTCAGTGAAAATTTGATTCTTTTCCCCAGTAACACCAACCTGTAATAAACAAATTTCAGTAAAAAAAAATCCTTTAATTCAACAACATAAATTTCGAATTTTATAAATAAAAAATATATGTATGTATATATATATATATATACCTCGTGAGACCAGTAGTTCAATGTGATGTCAAGGGTACCGGCATTCAAACCTTGGATAGTTACAGCTCGCGGTCCAGCAAACCTCTTTTCCATATAGGCACCACTATTCTGAAATACAAGAAAAATTTCTTGTAAAAAAAAATATTATTCAAATTATTGTGGAAAAAAGTGAAGTAATAATGCTGATGAAAAATTACCGGAAAACCAACAAGCAATGCTAATAATGTAATGTCATTTTCACCAGGCTTCAAACTAACTGGTTTCTGGAATACGAAACTCTTTTCGATATTATTTCCATGTCCAAAACCTGGAGAAAAAAAATTAAAAAGACATGATCATTAGTAGACTATAATGTCCAATTGAGGCGTATCGCGCGATTTGGACAAACTTATTTGATCTTACCTACATACTCCCCATTTACAAAAGCTAGCAATGCATGTCCAAGACTTGCAATTTGGAGTACTGGGAGGACTTCAGCCTTTCTTGGTAAATCTCGTCGGTCAAGGTCGATGCTACAAATGTTGTACAAACAAACGTCGTCACAGTGAATGTGAATTGAATTCAGAACGTATAATCTGATAAAGGGTACTTATAAAAAATATTATTATTATTATTACCTGGTGCTGTACCAGGCATAGTCTGTGGTATCCTTGGTCAAAGAATATAGCTCTAGGGGTATCTTATTTTTTCTTGGCAAATTGTGCTTGTTAGGAACTGACTCCTGGAAGTACTCCCAGTTAAGGTTTCCAACTTTCTTTGCTTCATGGAAGTTTCTACTATTGTGTTGTGCTACAATCTGTTAATTAGAGATCGGAAAAAAAAATTAATTTTGTTTTTTTTTTTTGCAATGAAATTAAAATGTTTTTTTTTTTGGGGTTAAATAAGTTGGAGAAATTGAATTAGAATGTGTTACGGTTTGGGTGTTGTAAACCACAGTCTTGCAATCAGGCAGGATGCTTATTGACTTCTCTGCCAGAAAGTAGTCTGTACCCCTGAAATTTATAGTCGCCGTTTCTGTTGTGTGGTTGTTGATTAAAAAGGCAGCACAAGCACTGCTATCCTTCTCGTATGTTATGATCTGCAAGACGAATAGTTTTGTTAATGAGTAAGTCTATCGTGTGTATATATATATTTCATAGCGCGATTCATGAGTCTGACGTCGTGTTCTTGTAGTGCATTACCTCATGGAACTCGTTGATCTTTTGTACTTTTTGATTTCCCCAAAGTAAAGCCTTTTTGGACAACCTTAAGGCCCTGTGCAAGTCCCTAAGGTGACCAAATTTAGGTTCCCTTTTCAATCCTACAACAACAAAAAAAAACGATAATATGTTTCAATCGATATTTGATTGGATTTGATTTCAACTTTGAAGGGAAAAATGATTAGTATATATACTAACCAAATTCATCGAGGGGAGCTTCGTCATAGTATCGAGTTGTCACAAATGAGGAGCTTGTTCTACCATAATTTGTTCCACCATAAAACTGCAAAAAAAAAAAAAGATCAAAATCTATATTTGGCTTTTGATGAAAAAGTAGCTTAGAAATTCTGCTAACCATGTAATAATTGTTGAGGGTTCCATTCTTTGAAAAGAAGCGAGCAACGGCAAATGCAATCTCCTCTGCTGCTCTTTGAGACGGAGGATCACCAAATGTTCGATATCTGTAATTGTCACAGATCTTTTAGTATATTCTCGCAACTAAATGGTCATTAGTAGTGTTTTTCGCGCATAAGAGGACTAATGAGTATACGTACTGAGCAGTCCAGTTCTCAGTCCAAAGAGAAGGCTTATTTGGTCCAGGACCGGCAAAAGTTTCTCCACAGTGTCGTCCATTACAAGTAATGATCTAAAAAAGACAGAATTAGGGGAAAAATTCAAAAAATACGCGATAAAAAATTTCAAACAAAAATCGCGAAGTTGACTTACGATCGAGGGAGGGGCTTCTTTCTGTTTGCACATAATCCATGGGACTTCATTGTAAAGACCGGTAGCCATATTTGCTGCCCATTCCACATATTTCTTTCCATTTTCTCTATAAGCAAGCTGGACATTGTTGTACTCGTTCTCGATCTATATAAAGCTAACAATATCTAGTTTGTTATCTCAACTTGTTATGTTATTAAATTGAAACTATATAATATACATTTTTGGGGGTTGTTTTTATTAAAGTTTTTGTAATATTAATTATTAGTAGCAAATTAATTAATTAACAAACCTGAGCCATTATAATAGGTCCTCCTTGCGGTGCGAATAGATTTTCACTTTTTACCAAATCTATGATCTTCTCGCTGTATTTTTGCATGTGGTACTACAAAACAAAAAAATGAACCGTTACTTTTATATTCATTTTATATAATAAAAAAATGAGCGTTTAATTCAAAAACACATTAAATATTTTATTATAAGTTTTAAGGGTTGTTCGAAGATTACCGTGAATGGTTCATTATATGATCGGAATGTAATGTTGGGGATCTCTCGTAGCCAATACGGGAATCCTCTGTTAAGAATAGATAGTAAAATATATAATGGAAGAAGAATTTAAGAAAAAAATATAAATGAATAAAGATTGATTGACTATTATACCCTTGATTCCACTCGGCTTCAATATAAGGTCCAATCCTAAGGGTTACATATAAGCCTTGCTCTCCAATCAATTTGATGAATTTCACCAAATCATAATTGCCCTCAAAATTCCACTGAGAATTTTGATATAAAAAAAAACATTAGTCATTTTCTGGAAAAAATAATCACCAAATATTTGGACCCCAACGATATTATATATATATATATATATATATATATATAGTAAAATTCTACCTGGCCTTGGACAGGCTCGTGAATGTTCCAAAAAACATATGTTTGGATCAAATTGAGACCTGCTTGCTTAGCCTTTTGAATTAGATCCAACCACATCTGCAAAATTCAACACAAATTCTTACTATTTTAGTTTAAACTCGCAAACTAAGTGGTTTAGGTAATGGCTTAGCGGTCGAGTGACAAATATTTATTATAAATCTTATTTTGTCCTATGAACCTTTTGAACAGGCGTATATATAACTTATATATTGGGACAAATTATAAAGAGACACATATCATAGTTTTTTTTTTTTAAAAAAATGAAGCGAGATCTTATATTTACATGTATATTATATGAAAATCCGGTTTCTCTATAAAAAACTGAAGTTTTGAAAAAATGCTGAGAGCATCTGTCACCAGCCTCTACTTTTGCTTGTGGTCCAAATTCAGTAATAAATAATTGAGAGAAAAATTATTCTCTCCCTACCATACAATAATTTGTTGAATTGACGATTATAAGATTTACTGGAATGAAATGATTGAATGATTGTCTCGTAATTCTTACCTCAGGAGGTGCACGGGGATAATGAATAGAACCAGAGAAAAACAATTCTCTGCTTCCATCAATGATCAATGACCGGCCATCATAAGTGACTGCTTTTGGCTTCTCTGCAAGTGCAAATGATGCACAAAACAAAAGAACAATTGAAAAAATAAGCAATTTATTTCCGCGACGCTCAGCCATTATTGTATAACTTTTATTTTATTTTCTTTTGTTTATTCTATTCTATTCTATTTTTTTTTCTACTTTTTTTTTTTTCTCTCTCAAATATGAAGAGAGCTAAAACAGGGACCTCTGCTTAGGAGAAACCCAAGTACCGTCTTGAAGAATTCATGGCAAACTAACAATTTTATAAGAGATAATTACTGCCAGTAAATAGATAGCATTTGAGAGGATCTTTCGGAGTTTTTGTGTCTTTAATTTAGGCCAATTATAGTTAGTTTTTTTTACTGTTAGAATTTACCGTAGGTGGCTTTTATTAGAACCAATAATTGGTTTAACGGTATCCCTAATAATCTAACACCTGTATAACAGTAATTCGAAAATTGCGGGAAGCGTTACCATGTTTTGAAGAAGGAAAATATATATATTTTTATATTAGTAATCAATTATTATATCATTTAAATCGTATTTGAATTGTATCTCATATCTATGTACTGGTTCTCAATTTATGACGAGAATTTATCAAATTAATTAAAAAGAATATAGTTTAAAATGACCGGGTACTTATGCATTCCTATTTCGTTGCAAATACTTTTGATTCGGAATAATAAGTTATTGGTTGAAATCCCTTTGACCCGATATAATAAAGAAGAAAATAGTTGAGTTGAATTGAATTCAGTTTAATTAGGAGCGCAGTTTGGGTAATAACAAAGGGTTGAAAAAATGGTTTTTTTTGTATTTTTGCTTTTCTTAAAAGTTTGGGTGGGTTCGGCTCCGGTCAACCACCGTGGGACAGGGCAAACGTGTCAAATCTTTACCAACTGAGCCAACTTGTATTGGTTAAAAAAAAGTTAATTACAATTTACTACTCCAAGTTGGAGAGAGAGAAAGTACTTTAATCCCTACAAGTTCAACTTTAACTGCCTCCAAATTAAACCCAAGTCAATAAAAGTGCTCAATTTATAACATTGTGGGCTAAAGTACTTCTACCCACTTAACTGAGAAGGACTAAACTGTAATTAAAAAAACACTCATTAAAATTAGTTTTTGGAGGTGTAACTCTAATTTAGGTACTCAATTGACACAATTATGTCAATTTAAATCAAGGAAAATTCTGATATTAACTAGGTTTACACTTTACATTGATTTTGTGGTTCAGAATAAGTCACGTCATTCTGGACCACGTCATCACAGAATTGTCTCTCTCCTCATTCTATAGTATTGTGGCTAATTCTGGATCTCATGCTCTAATGAATGTGGTCCATATCAAAACTATTCTTAAATGAAGGGGTTATCCAATTAAAATCGCCTAAGACTTGGTGGGATTTTTTGGATTCAACCCGAAAACAAAGTTCGAGGACGAAAATAGTATTCCAAAAAATCTTGGAGACCTAAAGTGAGAAATACCTTGGAAATCAGAAAATAAATTAATTTTTAATTAGAAAAAGGGGGCCAAATATAAAAAATTGGCACCAAATTTGCTCCTGAAAATTCAAAATTTCCCTCCAAAACGAATTTATCTCTAAACCCTTGAAATTATCATCAAATGCAGCATTTTCTAATCTACAGAGACAACAACAACGGTAGAAGAAAAGATCATTAAAAATATCGAAGTCGATGGATCACGAAGAAGACCTGGATCTCCTTCTCTCTCTTCAAGATAGGGTTTTAGAAACTCCTCCTGCTTCTCCTCCTCATTCATCCGATTCACCAGGTAAATTTTCACCATCTTCTCTCCAGTAATTTGTTAGTTAATTAATTAAGTAAATTTTGTATCGTAATTCGTGAATACAATCGCTGATATCGTGATTTCCCTCGATTTTGACTTTGGATCTTCTAGTCTATTATGCAAATATGATATTGCTCCACATGTAACAACATTCATTGGACCAGAGTGAATTCATGAGTTTAGACTAATCACATCGTTACACATGTGATAATATTATTGTTGTATTAGACAATGTATTAGAATATCCAGAGTCCTCGAGGTGGCTTGCTTGCTATCAATTTCATTTGTGAGATTTTAGTTACTTTACATTCATGGATGAATATGGTAATGCGAATCTGTTGTTTCCAAGTTTTATAGACAAGCCTAGAAACTTAATGTTGCCGAAGCGAAGTTAATTTTTCGCATAAATCTTAGGCAGGCAGGAGGTAAATTTTGTTAATTAATTACACTGAAATTTTCAATTTTTGTAGGAAAAAAATGTTTAGTTTCAAAATACTTGTCAAGTTTGATATCTATATTTGTGTAGTGTAAAGTATGTACACCAGAGAGAAACATTCGTATAGTTGTATATTCCGGGATTATGAATTTGCTATCGGAAGCCTGTGAATTCTTTTATTTTTTGTTTCAAGTAAAAGACTGAAAGCATTAGATCTCAGATGTTTTTTTCCTGGATTTATGTATAAAATTGCTGGTATTGGCAGGGTATCTATCGGATGATGAGTTGCCAAAACGAAGGGGACAGGCAGATATGTCTGTATTTCGTGATGCTGTTCAAGATTGTCTTGATTATGATCTTGAAGCTGCCAAGAAAGCTCTGAAGGCTAAGAGCAACAAAAGCTCAAAGGATGCTACTGAGGTTGAGAAATTTTCAGGTCTGAAGATTCGGTATGTTGGAACATTTTAGATAATGGACTGTTTAAAGTATACAATTAAACAGTTTTCCAAGTTTTCTTAGTTTTATGTTGTGTTTTAACTTTTTTTCGTGTTTATTTGAGCAGAAAATTCTTTTCACAGAGAAGATACTAAGGAAAGCCATAAATTTTAAAGAAACTTATATTCTTTTTTATCAATGGGAAACCTAATCAATTAAAAACCTAGTTGAGTCTGGAAGTCAATTAGAGCTATTTAAGGAGCAACAAAAAATTCCACTTCCACTTCAATCAGCGATTCTGCATTCTCTCAATAGCCAAATGAAAATCATAAATGCAATCTTTAGATAAGAGAAAATGCCGTCTCATAGTAATACTTGAACAATATAGAGAACTGCACCTATTAGTTCAACTATAGGCTAAAAGCAAAGAATATCAATAGAAAGATCTAGCTTGCAAGTTGATTTGTGTTACAGAAGCTCGCTCTCTGTTTGGAGCCTTTCAACTATGTCATGAGAGTCGAGATATAATCTCGAGAACTACGAGACTTCCCTTGGTCAAATGTCTAATCAATCATTTGCCATGGGTAATTCCAGACCATCTGACTATTTCTGTCAATTATTTCAGCCCTTAATATACATACAGGTGTTAAGTGAGTAGGAGAGCAGTCGAGCAAGCAATAGGTGGGGAGTGTTGGAGCATATTATGGAGTAGTTAAAGCTACAAGGCTTAGTGCAATGAGAGTTGTGAAGCCCTTGATTGGTTTTTAATTTCTTATTTTATTGTTATTATTATATAATTCATAGGGGCTTGGTTAAGTTACCATTGAAGCTCTGACTCCTAAGTTTATGAAACTAACTGTGAAATATCATTGGGTACAAATTTATAGTTGATTTATTTTCTTGATCAGGAATCAGGTGGTCTCATCTGTGGAACTGAGCAACCGTCTTTCAGACATTCGATTTGTTCGATTACCATCGATTAAGTATGTCAAAACCTTGTATAAGAGTTTCAGTGATATATACTTTTCAATTTCAGTGTCGCGTAATAATGTCATTACTTGAGTGGTTGTAGAAATCTGCTGAAAGGGGATACTCTTTCTGGATGTTGGGCAACCATTGGAGTTTTAATTGAGAAGGGGATTCCCAGAACTTGCTCAACAGGAAAACCCTATGCAATATGGAAAATGGGCTGCTTGGATGAAAAGACTGTTTCTGTGTTCTTGTTTGGGGATGCTTATCAGAGGAACTGCAATGAGAAGGCTGGGACAGTTTTTGCATTGATTAACAGCAATGCTCGGAAGGACAAATCAGTAAACCTTTTGTTTGCTTTGACATATGTTTTTTGAATCAACAACTTCTAAATTCATCAGCTCTTATAAATCTCGGATTCTCTATTTCAGGAAAATGGATTCTCCTTGAGTATTTATTCTGCTTGTAACATCTTAAAGATAGGTGTTTCTGTGGATTATGGAGTCTGCAAGGGGAAAAGAAAGGATGGAATAGCCTGCACTCTGATCATTAATAAGTATGTGGCTTTGTCTTTGAATCTGTTACCTAGTATCTTCTAGCAATCGTATTCTTTTGCTTGTATTGGTTCAGTGTTTTTAATTTGAGATTGATAATATAAGATGAATAGTCTACGTGTTTTACTTGCAATTACTGACATTGAACCACAGTTTCAAGTAATCCTGCTCGTCAGTGAGCAAGAAAAAAACGGAAGAGAGAAATAGATTCTTCTTGCCTTCTTCACTTCAGAAGGTTTTGTTGACTATGTGAAGCGAAGAATCTATTAGATCCACTCCAATGATAATTTGTTGCGTTTTCTGTTTTAAACACAATTTTAATTTCACCGACTGAATCATTGTACATGTGATTGTATTCAGACGGCAAGGAATATATTGCAGCTACCATAGACAGGTAACATAGCTTCAGGACCTCACTATTTTCTGTAGTCTGTTAAATGCATTGTCTTTGTCTTGACTTTTGATCTCTCTTTCAGAAAACATCAGAAAAATATTCTGTTAAAAGGGCAGAGCTAAAAGGGGGGTGAGTAATAGTTGTCTGAACCACTATTTATTATCGAACCTTTGTAGAAATATTAAAACGGAATTTTTTTCTCAAGTTGCCTAGTCATTTTCTGCCTTGTAAATCTCAGGAACTTACAAACAGCCTTCAGGGCTCCTCTGAAGTCCGAGGGAATATACATGGTTGATCGTTCAGCTAACAAACCGAACCTATCAAAATCCAAGGCACCACTGAAGTTATTGTCTGTGGAATCATTGAAGAAAGCACTAAGGTTTGTTTATGATATATTTGTATTGCCAAATCCTAATTTTTTCAGCATGCTCTGAAATATGAATGCCATGCAAATTGAATCACTCGTCAATTATATAGTTAATATTAGTTTTTGTGTGTGTGTTTATTATGTTTGTAAGAGAGCAATCACTGAATAAAGCTGTATGTGTTTGCCCTGCTACCTGGTTTCTTTTAATTTTCCTTTAGAATTTCTGCCAATATGTCTTTATGAATGAACTGTATGACAAGTAGCAGAGTTCTGAACCCCCCTCGTTTGGATGCTAATATGAAGAAATGATTTATTATGCAGTAATGCAAGCCAAACAACGACCAATATTTGTTCACAAGGAATACGATTCCTTACTGAAATTACAGGTTTGTACATCTCTACTAATATTAGCATTGAACTTTAATAATTTGATGCTCATGGAAACAACCCCCCCTCCTTTTTCAGTTGCAGGAAAATCAGGTGAAAGGGAAACAATAAAAAACTCTGAGAAAAGGTAAATAGTAAAATCGGGAGAAGTTGATCCCTTATGTTAATTTCTCACAACTTTCATTTGTAATCAGGATCCATTTTGCTGAAGTTTTTCTGTCGTTTTCAGGTCATCTTTGAAAAAGGATCTTCATAAAGAGAAACCATCTAAAGAACCTGCTGCAAAGAGGATAAAAGTCGAAGGACAGGCTTCAAGAGAGAAGAATAATCAGGTAGGCAAAAAAATGATTGAATTAGACCTCGTTAGTTCGGATGAAGAACTCTGAGAATTTCGATTAATCAACATTGCTTGAATGTCCGGTTTCTGGTCCTTTTTGGAGCAACTTAGACAACTATTAGCCGGTAACTCCCATCTGCTTGAGGATGTAAGTGACCTATGACTAGAAAGCAGAACGCCGTGTTGAAAAATGTTGTCGCAAGAGCAAAGATCATAATTTATCTATTCGAACGTCATTGCCCTTGCCAACCAGGTGATTAGTTCTTAATCACCTTTAACAGCAATCGAATCCGTTATTTATATAATTCAACCACTAGTTTAGCATGTTGTAAATTAAGAACTTTTCAGTTTTGTAATTGTTGTAACTTTTTATTCCATTCAATCTTTACCTGTCTGATAGTTCATAGTTGAGAAAATGTGGAACTATCTGAGAAGAAATTATTTTTTTATTTTTTGTGATTCTGAGCTTCAGTGTTGTCCTAACCTAGCATTTTCTTTAACCTTGACACATCCTACCTGCAAATTTTGAACCAATATAAATGTATATGATAATAGTATAGCACCATCCTTGCCCATGTTCACATCTTGCAATTTGAATGCATAAACCCAATATCATGGTTCTTCCCCTCATGTGTTCTTTGGCTTTCAGTGTAGAATTTAAGATTCTCTGGCTTAATCTTATTTGAAAAACAAAAGGAAAATGATGCATAGGTACAACTACAAGGCTTGATTGCATTGAGTTTTGAACCAAGCAAAAGGGTTTTTGTCTGGTAATGATAAATTCTACCAATAATTGTTACCTCATTGTCCTATTTGTTTGCCCTTTTGGGTTGGGGGTTGGATGTAGCAAGAGGGTAGGCCATCCATCCACATGGAGTCGGTACTTTTTCTTAGCATGTGGAACTAGCAGTCCAAATTTTATCTGGAACGCTTTTTTTTAAGTACGTACTTAACGTTTAAAAACAGATATTTTAGAGGCCTAAGACACAAAAATATGTGTCTTTAAAAATAGGTCAAGTGTCATATAAATTAGGACAAAATCAATCTTAAACCGTTAAAAGTTTAATCTGACAAACGAAATTAAATTTTTCACGTACTGAAAAAAAAGACGTTTTACACTGGAGCCTCCTGTTGGAATTAGAGTATTTTTGTTTGATCCTAGATTTGGCTTCAAAGGAATGAGTACAGTGCTGTTTTGGGATTATTGGACCACAAAGTTAATAGAAGTACAACAATACAATAACAATAATCCTTGATAATTGAGGGTATGAGCTGGATGAATAATAGATAGACTTAACATTTAACAATAAATGCATAATGTCACTGCTTCAGAATGCCACTAAAAAAATTGACTGAATACTAACATAACATTTGACAATAAATACACAAAATAATTACTCAAAAAATACCACTAAAACAACAATCCTCTAGTGTCACATTTTATATTAATAATACCACTATTAGAGTATTATGAGTACTACATTGTAATTGAAGTTCATAAGTGCTAGTTTGATCATGTTAAAGAATAATGAAAGCAACTCTCCACCATAACAACCTATATTCATATAGCTATCTTGAGCATCCAAGGCCTTCTCTGTAGTTCAATTATAATTAGGGACAAAGACTTTGTCCCGAAAATTTTAAAAATACTATTTGATATATTAAATTTTATATGTAATTTAAAATATTTTATCAGTTTTATCCCACAATTTTTTTTTTACCGTTTTTATATGTAGTTCGACATACTGTTGCAGTTTCGCTCCAACGCTAAATTCCTGACATCCCTGATTATAATCTCATTTCCTGTCACACCCCGAAACCAGGGTCGATGAAATGGCAGTGTCTCATTGGTTAATGGAACACCAAAACCGACAAACAGAGATTACTAAATAAAGGAGTTCATTATTCAAAGTCCATAAATAGTAATAAGAAACTAGCGGAAGCGTTATTCTACAAATGAAATATTTCTAAGTTATTACATCTAAACCATGGTTTTGAAAC
This sequence comes from Vinca minor, assembly GCA_026122235.1. Taxonomy (NCBI): domain Eukaryota; kingdom Viridiplantae; phylum Streptophyta; class Magnoliopsida; order Gentianales; family Apocynaceae; genus Vinca; species Vinca minor. Next base: position 2,495,470 of record JAOCZM010000291.1, read on the forward strand.
CCGGACCGGACCGGCCGGTCGGACCGCCGACCGGACCTCCGAGCGGTCCGGTTAGGTGCCAAAAATCGGATGCATCAAAAACCGCTTTAAATTCATCGAACCGGTTGACCCGGCCAGTCCGACCGTTCGACCCGGAAACCGGACCGGTTTTGTCAAAACCGGCCGGGTCACAACATTACACGAAACTGTTGGTCCTTTTCTTTTCTTTTGAGCAATATGTTGGTCCTTTTCTATTGGTCCTTTTTATTTTATTTTTCTCTTTTTTTTCTCTCCCACAAAACTGTTCCTTCATTTTTCTTTATTTTCTATTTTCTATTTTATTTCTTATCTATTTTATTCCTTTTATATTTAATGTGATTCTATATATTTTATTTATATTATGTTAACCTTCCTAATACAAATAAAATTATTAATTAATCTCAATTCCAATTTCCCATCTAATTAAATTACTCATTTACGTGAATTACAATTACATCCCCAATTACGATACGAAAGCGAAATGACATTCAACAAAACGTAAAAAAAATAAAACGTAACATATTATAACATATGAAGAGTTACGAATATCACAAGAACGGAGAATATTTTTTTTAATCATACGCTCAATTTATCACTCACTCAACCAAACCCAATTTTGTTTAAGCAAAATATATCCAACTAGCTTTTATATCAACGAGATGTTCATTTGGAAAATTTTACATTAACAACATTTTTTTATTAATAAGTATATATTATATATTTTTTAATATTTATAACGTTGACCGAAGTCGTTGACCGGGGTCGATGATCGGTCCCGACCCAAAGTGACCCGTGACCTGCTGACTTTTTCCGGGTCGATGCCCTGGTCCGGGTTTCAAAACCTTGATCTGAACAATGAATTACAAGTTCTAATGAGATAACTATAAAATCAATAACATGTGTGAACTATTTAGTTAGAATCACTCTTCGCAATCCCCATCCCAAGCTCCATCATCATAGTAGAATCAACATCTACAAAACTCGAAACAAAACCGGATATCTGATCGAGCTCCGATGCTTAGCAGGGGACCCTAAAACAAGAATAATGATAATAATGACAGCAACGTAAAACAGATACATAAAGTTCAGATGCCCGTTTCCCAAAATACCCATAAGGAATTATATGCAAATGACTCGTCCCAAGTCTAGCAAGACTCAGAACTCAGTGCAGAGACAAGATAAGATGTAATGCAACGTAGGGTTCAGAAAAGAACCAGTATAGTGGATTGCACAACACGGTTTTCGTAAAAATGAGTTTTAAAACATGTGCAAAAGTGCACCAAAACATTTCCCAACATCCCCAACTCATATGAGACCAAATAGACTCCAAGCAACAACATATAAAAATCAAAACCAAAACGAACACATAGAATGCAACAGTTAAGTAAATAACCAAATTCTTCGCACCTAAACGATTCCATAACCGAGTATACGACAAGCACCACGCGTTGCCCATCCGGTACACCCAATCATATACTTGTCTTAGATACTTAGAACATAGCTACCTACTATGACACGACTCCCACCACATGAGCTCAGATATCTAATCTCTACTACTCAGCAATAACAGCAGTGGTCCCAGTTATCAACCAAACTAGGATGGTTTCAGTAGAACTCGTGGGTTCTGATTCTCCCCCAAACTACTGGGACACTGATTTTAGGGTTCAATCCTTACATTGTCTCATCATCCCCAACCAGTGGACTCCACAAAACCACCACCGCATCTAATGATTAGCCCCATTAAGTATGGGCCACGAGGGATAGAACAGAGTGTAAGACCTCTTGGGGTCACGAGACGAGAGCAGTAATGTAAGACGTAAGACAGATCGAGCTCGCTAACTCAGCGATCCCTAGATACGAGCTCAATAGGGGCGACGACTTGGTCGACCAAACCAATTAGGACAACAATAATGACTCCCAATAGACGACTCCAAATAAGACTCAAAAGCGATTAAGCAAAGAGGCAATTACGATCGATTTTTGAAAACCAGAATGTAACGATTCAGTAGAGCAGTTTATGCGAGTATAGCAATTTATAATAGCATTATGAAAGCGATTACAAGGCATGCTCAATTTACCCAACTAAATTAACAATCAATATATATATATATATATATATATATATATATATATATATATATATATATATATATATATATATATATATCGATTCATGAAATAGAATATCCTAAAATACAGTAAAAAACATACCGTAACAATATATCAAGTATTATTCATAATTACAAAACAGAAATCACATAGGAAAGCGGGTCCCTACCACATGCGGATGCGATAAACACCGAAATTTCATAACATAAGTCTGGCAGACCTCACTCGCGGTGCGATAACTTTCTTTGAAACTCCGAATTTCGCTTCGCCTCGCGCTCACTTGAAGCCCTTTCAATTATCTTCGAATTGATATGTTGTGGGTAAAAAAACGGAGGTCGATAGCCCTCTCGGACATCCTCGTCGAAGTTCTGACAAACTATATTTAATCGCACAAAAATGCGGTTCCCGCTCTCCACTTCTATACTGACGATTCTACCTGAACCGCATGAAAAACAAATTTCCAAAAATCAGCCTCGTTCTTGATGCGATATCTTCCAACTCCGAAATCGAAAAGTTAATCCGATTTCACGCCCTTGTAGCCTGTTTCGTCGTGATCAATATCCATATAAGGGTTGTCGAAATCCGACAAGAATTGCCTATTCAAAAATCCTCTCGAAGTTGTTAGAATTCAAAACTCTCAAGACTTTCTTTTCCCCTCCCTTGCTCACTCACGGCTCCTAAAGCCATTACTCTTTCTTTTGCTGTGATTATTGCACGTCTTCCCAGAAGAAACCCTGATGCCCACGATGCTTTAATATATAACTATATATTTAAATTCTCTAACCCCCCCTGATGCCTTTTCCTTTTCCTTTATTTTTAGTTTTCTTTCGGCTCCCACAGAGAGAAACGGCTCTCTATCTTTATTGTTGGAAAAATTCTGATATGTAGACTCTAGCGACTAAACGTGACATGGGACTCACTTGGCTCACAATCAACCACATCCTCTTTTCGCTTAAAAAACAATAAAAACGCCTCAAACAATGCACTAAAAGCGGGAATATTTTTATTATTTTAATCAAAACTCGCGATGCCTTTAACGTCCCACTTCACAGCCTTGGCCCACGTATGTGAAACTCGATCTGTTTGTTGTTTCTGCGCGAATTCCAAGAGCCCACCGACCTGAGCATACGTTATGCTTCCTGTTTCGTTTTCCCTTGTGTACGAATTCATCATTTTATTACGGTGATTTTTCTAACCCAATACAATATCTAACAAGTCAAATTAATTATCTAATTAAATTAATCATCTAGGTGACTTACAATAAAAATTTTCCACTACGATACGTGTGCAAAACGTTCATTAATAAACGTACACGAAAATAAAACATGTAACATATTATAACAATTAATTGAACGCGTAGTTAGATAATCACACGAAATAAATTATTCTTACACCGTTAATCGTAAAAATTAATTATACGCCAAATATCACGCAAGAAAAAGTTACGGGTTTTACATTTCCTTTTTCTTGAAATTGTGAGGATGAGATTATGTTTAGGTCATTGATGATTTTAACACCCCCCCCCCAACCCACAAAAAAAGAAGCTTTATTGTCAAGAAACTTTAATGTTATTGACAAAAAACCAAAAGGAAGAACACAAAGGTTTTATTTGGACCAGAAAGTTGTCCTATTGACATTTTCATGCCACAAGTACGTATGAAATAGTTGTTAAAGTCTCTTATTTTTTTTTAATTTTGTTCACCGAGATTTATAAAGGGTGTTGAGAATCTAACATTCACTAGTTAATGGGCAAATTTGTTATTTATAAAGATTTGACAATCCTCCCTTCGTGAGGTACTTTTAAGGGGTTGAGATATGTCCAAGTCATTTTTTAACATGGTATCAGAGTCACTTAATTTGATGTTGGGCTCCTATTATTATTTATGGTCCAAATGTCCGGCCTTGATCGTGAAGAAGTGTGTTAAAGATCTCACATCGAATAATTTGTGTGCATATTTGCTTCTTATATGACTTGACCAATCTTTCCCTCCCTCTTAAGATAACTTTTGAGGGATTGAGTTAGATTTAAGTTCACTTTAGAGTATTTAACAACTTAATATTAAAAGAGCGAGTATAATGTTTTAAAGACAAAAGTTAATATTTCAAAGGGTATAGTTCTTTTTGGGGGAATCAGCCTGTTTAGTCCCCCAGGAATTTTCGGTTAGCCTGTAAAGTTCCCAATGTTTAATTTCAGCCTGTAAAGCCCCCAGGAATTTTCGGTCAGCCTGTAAAGTCCCTTATCTATTTACAGGTTGCATATAGAGGTTCCACCGTGCTTAATGAGCGGGGAATAATGGTCAGTTTCAATCTATAAAATTTACAAAATACAAAAAATCTAGGACTAGGTAAGGGACTTTACAAGTCGAAAAGAAAATCCCCTGGGGACTTTACAGACTAAATTAAACATCGGGACTTTACAAATGAACAAAAATTTCGAGGGACTAACTAAAAATTTGAAATTAAACATTTTGAACTATACTGACTTAAACCGAAAATTCTCAGTAGACTAAACATGTTCGATTTCCCTTCTTTTTGTTAAAATAAAATACGTGATTTTCAAAATTTAACCTTTTCAATCCGTCACTGAGTATCTTTTTGCTAAGATAATGCTTCATTATTCAAGTGCATACATTTTTTTTTTTTGCTAAGTCAAGTGCATACATACGTGTACCTGATTTTTTCTTTTCTTTACTTTTCGTTTACTTCAGGCCAAAATCATCACTAAATCTATATACTTAACTCTGAAACATGACCACGTATCCACCTATTGCAAAATGTGCGATGTGGAGGAATATGTAAGTTCTACACCTAGATAACAAGTTATCGTCCGTTACATTAAAATTTTAATAGTCAATATTAATATAAATTGACATTTGTCATATTTTTACGATATTTGTCTTATTTTTAAGTCTCAAAATAAGTGTCTTTAAGCGTTGTGTACGTGTAATTTTTTTACCATCCCGCATAAGATCCGGACTGCAAAATAGGGCAACCCAACAAATAATTGGAGACATGGAGTTGTGCCATCGAAGTGCACGTATAGTATTTTTACTACCTTAAATAATAATCAAAGTACGTACTATTACAACATTAATATATAAAAAATTACATAGACTTGTAATTAAATAAAGAATTAATTAATGCTTTAAATTCAAACAATCTTAAAATATAAAATATAAAATATAAAAAACATAATTAAAAAGTGAAAATGGTTAACATCCATTGTTAGCCGTTAGAGAGACAATGCAATTCTTGAAATGGACGATATTTGATGGTTGAAAACTCACCAACTTAGCACTCGTGATGATATTAGTAGTTGGATATTTGGTAGAGTATATATCATTGATTTTTTTTTTTTTTCATTTTTATCTCGCGTATCGCAGTTAAATAATCATAGTAGTCCTGAAGAAAATATTTACTTTTGAGATTTGAATTTAGGTATCCAGTTGTAGAGACTTCCTATTAATGAATTTTCTAATCAATACCAAAATAAAGACGAATTTCCTAATCGATCAAGATCATCATAAGTTTCTCATTTTCTTTGCTTTTGTGAGAAAAGAATACTTTCCTTTTAGAAAATGAAATTAAACTCATATACCATATTACCACGTGTGCTGTAATTCTAAAAATGTAAACTGCATGTTAGGTGATAGAAACATTTAATTTGTTTTCTTTTTTGGTAAAAAATGTGAAAAATAATACTACTAGGTAACAACTCATATTACGAGTGAGAGTTATGGTTCATGGTTTTGACATTTAACCGAAACAGAAAACAAATCGAAATAAATGTATTTGCTTATTTTTTCATTAAATAATCCAACTTCAACTAACCACGTATGTGATTAATCAAAATTAGTTCAAAACAAAGTCACGAGTATAAGTTAACTTGGAAGAAGCAACGCCTATTAGATTTTAAACAGGTTAGTCCGGGTCTAATAAAAGGATAATGATAAAAAAAATGCACTTTTATGGCCAATCATTTTACCTCTTCAGAGAACCTCGTGGCGAGGGGATTAGTTACTGTTATTGACAGTGAACACCTCGCTCTAATAAAAAAAAAAAGATAAAAGAAACGCATTTGAATAAAATATGTAAAATTTGTATCTCGAAAAAATATGAGCTGTCCCAAAATTGAGAAAATATCAAAATATAATTGAAGCACAAAATACGTGGAGGCAAATGATTGGTAACTCCAAGTAGTAGTAGCTGGCTAGAAGCTGTCCCCTCTTTCTCTGTCTTCAAGTCTTCCCCATTTTTCCTCTCCCTTCAGGTCTGAAGCTTTTCTTCAGCTCTTCTTTCATAAACGACTTGACTCCCTTAGACTCCCAACTCTTGGGGTTAGTTTCTCTCTCTAAACTTGGAAATCTTGAATTCATCAGTTGAATTTGGTGTTTTGTTCTTATTAATCAAATATTCTTTCCATTATATGTATCAAATTAGGGTTTATTAAGCTTGATGAATTTTGGCTTTTGATTCTGTAATTTTAAGGATTACTCTTTTCTTTCATTGATTCTTGATAGTTAAATAGTTGAGTTCTAGAGAGAATTCAAGAAAGGAAGAAGAATTCGGCCGGCAGGTGTTGGAATTTCAGGAGGCGAAAATGAGCGCCTCCAGGTTTATTAAGTGCGTGACGGTTGGTGATGGAGCTGTGGGAAAAACTTGCTTGCTCATCTCCTACACCAGTAACACCTTCCCCACTGTCAGTTCTCTTTACTTTTCTTTCTGAAATTTCTTTATGGATATATTGAATTTTCTTTCTTTTATATGATAAAGTAGGGTTTTTTTTTTGTTGGGGGGGAGGGGTCACGATGTTATATTCTTTGGTGCTATGCTATGGATTTTTTCTGATATAGACCTGGTCCATATGGATCATGTGGTTCAGAATTGGCCACATCACTACAGAATGAGGAGAGAGACAATTATGTAGTCTGAACCACATGCAGTGGTGGAGCCAGAAAATTTTCTTTGGGGGGCACAATTAACATTGACAAAATAAATTCATAAAAGCATATAAATATTGGCGGAGCCAAAAAAATTTTTTGATGAGAAGGACTCCGAGAAGAAAAAATAAATATTTACAATGAAAATTAAAATATATATCATGTTTGATTGTTGAATCAAAAAAGAATAAGCTTGTATAAAAAGGCCCCAAAGACCTTTTTTGTATGATTAGACCAAAATAAAAGGTCATTTAGAAATATTATGGGTATTAGAGATGAAGTTGGAGGAAACACGAAGGGCTTATTATTAATGTGAACGAATATTTTTTTATTTTTGATAAAATCTTATATTATAATCTATTAGTAATTATGAATTTTTTGATGAAATTTTATAAATATTATAATCTTTTACACAATTAAGTTTGTTACAATTTTAACCAAAATTGTTAAGATATAAGTGGTGTAATTTCTATAATTCATTAACTAAAAAATCTAATTTTAAATCGTAAAGTGATTCAAAATGTTCACGGGATGAGGTGTTATAAAAACAAAATTAAAATTATAAAAAATTTTTGGGGAAAAAGTTGGGGGCCCCCCTAGCTCCGCCAGTGACCACATGGTCCAGTAGACCAGGTACACAACAGAATGTTCCTATGCTATGGGGGTGATATTTTAGTCTTGCAATCTTTTGGTCAATTCGGCTACTTATATTCTTAAACAACTTTGTTGCCATTTTTATGGAGAATAATACTCTCTTCATTCCATTATATAAGTTTTTTAGGACATGACACGAAAATTAAGAAAGCAAAAAACAAGATATTTTGTTAATCAAAATACCAATATTATTCTCTTAAATAGGACTTGTATACCACTAATTTTATTTAAGAGAGTAATATTGATTGACAAGCAAAGTACCTAGTTTTTTGCTTCCTTAATTTTTGCTAAATGTCCTAAACGACTTATATTATGGAATGAAGGTAGTAGTTTAATTGATAAGTGTTTGCCGTCGAAAGAAAAAGGCAGTATGGAAGAGAGAAGCTGCAGTTTGTATGGAGTTTGGATGTAAATTATTTGTCGGTTGCTATTCCGTGTAGTGGAGGATCAGAGGAACGAAAGAATACAAAATAAAAGATTTGCTAGGTGTTATTGAGAAAATGTACATGTGTCAAACTGTCCGTGCTTTGTGGGGTGGTTTACGTTATAATATCTTAGCGTTAGTTGTTGCGGAATGTACATGTCGCTATCCCGTAAATGCTTTGCGGGGTGGTTTCAGTTATAATATCTTAGCGTTAGTTGTTGTGAAATGTGCACGTGTCTATCCCGTAAATGCTTTGCGGGGTGGTTTCGGTTATAATATCTTAGCATTAGTTGTTGAGGAATGTACACGTTTCTATCTGTCCATGCGTTGCTGGATGGTTACGGTTATAATATCTTAGCGTTAGTTGCTGTGAAATGTACACGTTTCTATCTGTCCATGCGTTGCTGGGTGGTTACGGTTATAATATCTTAGCGTTAGTTGGTGTGAAATGTACACGTGTATCCCGTAAATGCTTTGCGGGGTGGTTTCGGTTATAATATCGTAGCATTAGTTGTTGAGGAATGTACACATTTCTATCTGTCCATGCGTTGTTGGGTGGTTTCGGTATAATATCTTAGCATTAGTTGTTGAGAAATGTACACGTCTGTCCCATCCATTCTTCATTTTCTCTGTTATCAGTTTGCATGTTGTAACAGTCGAGTTCCATAAGAAATGTAGGTGTTTTAAATTTGTTTGTTGTATACGATAACTAATTGGCTTCAAAACTAGACACATTCTTGGTGGTTATACCCTTCTCTAGTTTGTCCACAGAGTTCGTCAATGTACATATTCTCTTTCAATCATCTTATGGAATGTTTGCTTAGTTTAGATTACATATGATATTTGATTCATATATTTCTTAATATAACCTAGTTAAGCACTTCTCTGAATTTTGCTTGTCCTATTTGACCAGGATTATGTACCAACTGTCTTCGACAATTTTAGCGCAAATGTGGTTGTGGATGGAAGCACTGTCAATTTAGGGTTATGGGATACTGCAGGCAAGCTAAACTTTTATAGTGAATCATAATATTAGTCTCCTTTAAGCATTTCACTTTACAGGTACTGAGTTGCCTCCTCTCCACTTCAACAGGTCAGGAGGACTACAATAGATTAAGACCCTTGAGCTATCGTGGAGCAGATGTGTTTATTCTTGCATTTTCTCTTGTTAGCAAGGCCAGTTATGAGAATGTTTCAAAAAAGGTAAAAGTTCCTCCCAGCCTTTCTGGATTTGTTTGTTTGCTTTCCTACATTCATTTTGTGCTCACTTGCATGAGGGTGTTTCTGATCACTGAAAGGAAGAAATGTCACATATTCTCTAATTGACAGGACAAATCAACATAATTATATATGTGTGTGTATATATACACACACCCATAGGTACAGACGTGTGCATAATTGATTTATTTGCGGATGAAACTGGACGGAAGCAATAGATGTTCCAGGCTCATAATTTCAATTTTTCTCTCTATTGGTCTTGGAAATGAATGTTTTGGAAATGCAGTGAAACCGAACTTAGCCTGATGTTTACTCTTTCTTATTGTGGCTTCAACGTTCAGTGGATTCCTGAATTGAGGCATTACGCTCCTGGAGTTCCAATAATTCTGGTTGGAACAAAACTAGGTAATTGTTTTTCTTCCATGCAATTCTTATTTTAGTGATATCTTCTCTGTAATATGAGACTGATTGTTCAAAATAAAGGAGCATGCCTGCTGATGAAGAAAATACGTTTTTTCTCGACATTTGACCTAAACTTAACTCTCTATGAACTCTTTCCTTTCTTCTTGTAAATGCGTTACAATAACTTGTCAATTCTTGACTTTTGGGGGCTACTTGACGTAACTTGCTAATGATCTATTGGTAGATCTGCGAGATGATAAGCAGTTTTTCGTAGACCACCCTGGAGCTGTGCCGATCTCTACACCTCAGGTATGTAACACTATTTCTGTAATTGGAGTAGGTAATCATGTGTATAAGTTATAACGATAACTTTAGCTATAATTGGCACCTAGATTTTGCAGTATTAACTGCTAAGATATCCAGTGATGCAAGGGTGGGGTGTTGGGCTTTCTTTGTGGGGTTGGGCGAATGAGAAAATAGAGAATTCGGTGAAAACCCTGACTTTGATCTTTATCTGAAGGGGGAAGAGCTGAGAAAGTTGATTGGAGCATCTGCTTACATCGAGTGCAGTGCCAAAACACAGCAGGTTATTGTTATCTCTGGCATGCACACTCTGTTTATTATTTTTTCTGAAACATGACTTCTGACCCAAAATACATATTACCTGCAGAATGTGAAGGGTGTATTTGATGCAGCCATTAAGGTGGTTCTGCAGCCTCCAAAGCAAAAGAAGAAAAAGAAGAGGAAGGGTCAAAGGGCCTGCAGCATATTGTGAGTGAATGTGGCTGATTACCCTATTAATCTGATTTCTTTACCGAGCTTTCCTTTGTGGAGACAGCAAGCTATGGTGGTTTATCGACGGAAACTGACTTTTCTAGAAGCTCATTGACAGCATCAAAGAAGTTGGTTTACTGTAGTCAAGTTGTAATGTGGAGGAAGTATACTTGTTATAGTTGAGATATGTTATAAGCCTTGTCTGTTGATTGAAGTTCAGATACCTCCTTTGTTATAAGCCTGCCTAGATTTGTATAATTTACCTTACTGTGTAAACCTGATGAGATGTTATCATGACCTAAAAATTTGTTTCTTTCCTTTCTAATAAGCATTCTTGTATTGTTATTTTGTGATATTTGGAATATCTATTATTCGTTGGATCGAGTAATCCAATTATCACAAAATCAACCGCACCATACTGACGCTAAGATATTATAAATCTTCTCCTAAATTGCTGCCACGTTTTTTTTTTAGAGATAATGGCTATTTATGCCCCCAACGAATGTTTCAAATGAAGAGTTAACCCAAAAATATTTTATGTGCTATTAATGCCCCTAACTAATTACGGGGAGCTATTTATGCCCAAAAGTGGCGGAATCCGGCAAAGGGGGGCGGAGTAGCACTTGTGCGAACCACACATGTGAATGTTAAGGGGCATAAATGTCAATTTACTGAGTCATCTTCAACCTCCAAACTTTTGTTCCTCTCCCACCTAATTTCCGCCATCCTCCACCGCCACCCACCTTCCCGGCGATCTCTTCATTCTGCCACTCTCAAACCCTACCCCTCAGGATTATACATCGTGTCATTTGTGTCCCCAACAATTTACCGGGGGGGGGGGGGGGTGCCATTTGTGTCCCCAACAATTTACGGGGTGTCATTTATGCCCAAAAATGGTGGAAACCTCCTTCACTCCCCCGACACTCACCCCTCTCTCCCTCACTCCCTCCGCCACGCACCACTGTTGGGTTTTTTTTCTCTCTCTCTCTCTCTCTTCATGTTCTTAGCTCATTTTCTTTGTTGTTCTTTGTGATGTTTAGATGCTTTTGTGAAATGGAGTTTAAGTGAAGAAATTGGTAGAGGAGGAGGAGGCGGCGGCTTTGGTGATGGTGGGGTTAGGTGGTTGTTCTTGAAATTGGTAGCGGTGGGAGAGGGGTGGGGAGGAATGGGGGAGGGTTTGTTCTTTGTGATGTTTAGATGCTTATGTGAAATGGAGTTTAAGTGAAGAAATTGATGGAGGAGGCGGCGGCTTTGGTGGTGGTGGGGATAGGTGGTTGTTCTTGAAATTGGTAGTGGTGGGAGAGGGTGGGGAGGAATGAAGGAAGAGATCACCTCTTTTTTCTTTTCTTTTTTGTAAATGTGATAAAAAAAAAAAAGGGTCATGGGTCGGGTCTAGAAATGGGTTAAAGGCAACCCATTCAGAAACGAATAATTGGACACTTATACCCCTAAAAGAGTACTTGTGCGGTTCGCACATGTGCTACACCGCCCCCTTCCGCCGGATTCCGCCACTTTTGGGCATAAATAGCTCCCCGTAAATAGTTAGGGGTATTAATAGCACATAAAATAGTTTTGGGTTAACTCTTCCATTTGAAACATACGTAAGTGGCTTAAATAGCCATTATCTTTTTTTTTTTATTTAACATTTTCTTAAAGAAATCTTCATACTTAAATGTTTTTTTGGTTCAAGTGTACTACAATGTTGGGTCAAGGATTAGACTAACACTGATTAGGGAGAAAGCCCATAACATGGCACCGAATTTTTTGGGGATAACATTTCAGTCCAAAACGGAAGTCCAACTTCCGTTTTCACCCAAAACGGAAGATCCAATTCCGTCATGAACACGTGGCATAAGGCGCGTGGGGGACTTGGCGGTCGGCTGAAAACGGATTGATGCGCGTTGGTTTGACGTGGCGTTAATTAAAAATGGAAGTGTGACTTCCGTTCTAGGGTGACTTCCGTTTTCAATAGGCAGTGTGTTTTATTTTAAAAAAAAAATTGCCTTCTAAATGGAAAAGAATAGTAACACATTTTTTGCCTTCAATTTTTTGCCCTGGATTTTTTACTAAAATAGACTACGAAATAGATACTTTATAAATAAAATAAAGACAACTGAAATAACAAACAAATCGTAATACATAAAAAAGGTATGAAAATGTGTACAAAGATAAAAAAATAAATCCTATCTAAGGGGCTCCCGAAGGGGGTGTATCTATGCGTTTGTCTTGGGTTAAGCGGAGATAGTACATGCGGCCGTCCCCTTATCCGCACTGCACTACCCTCCGGGTCTCGGATGAATTCCGCCCTTCGGTGTCGACCACTAGCGCCTCTTTCCGGGGAATGGGCCTGCATCTGTGGCGTATGCTCCTGAGTCGGGTCAAGGCAAAGGCTGAATGATGGCGCACCAAAGTACACTTCCCGTTCTCCCGCGCGAGAGGGTCCCGCTCCCGCGTCTCGAACACGGATGAAGGATGCTCGAACTCGGGCTCGCGAATCCTCCCTGCGAGGTTGCCTCTCCCCGCACCGCGCTGCCTCATGCGCCTAGTCATGTTCTGCTCCTGAGTGGCCTGGCGGGTCCTGCGGGTGCCCTGCCGGCCAACTACCGCCCTCCCCTGAACAGGATCCCTGGGACGGACGGAAGGCTTCTGGACGGGGGGCGCCACTACGTCGGGAGCCCGCGACCTGCAAGAAACAGCCTTCCCGGCAGCAGCGAAGGCATCCTTGAGCGTCTACGAGGCCCTGAGCAACCAGGGGACTCGTCTCGGGCAACGGTGCGGTTGCCTGGCTTGTCGAACTCTTCAATTAGTAAATTGCCCGTGTCCTCCTGCAGCAAAACATAAAAGTTATTACGTTCAGGGGAAAATAATCACAAGCACATAAATAATATCAAAACTTACCATAAACAAATCTGCTGTGGCGACGGTCTAAATACCCGTAGGGAGTGGCCTGGGGTCGGAATCCAAGCACTTCGAACACGATGTCCATCCACTCACCGGGGGAAAAATTGTATCTGCCGCCAAAGGACACCACGTCACCCCTAGTGGGCAGTCCCAAAATGCACCCTACGTCCTCTAGGGTGATGGTCGCCTCCCCGCACGGTAGGTGAAATGTGTGGGTCTCCGGTTGCCATCTCTCTACTAATGCAGTCACGAGCGCGTGATCTACATTCATTGCACCAAGTCTACAACAATTGCCTAAGCCCAAGAAGTCGATGAGTTCTAGGACTCTAGGGTTCGTCTCCGATGAATACGCTTGGTAAAAATGTCCTGAACTACTAATAACCTTCAGAGGGACGTTAAGGCTCGGTTCCCCGTGCCATATACCTAACGACCTATGGGACCGTTGTTTGTTCAACAAACTGGAATCGACAGGTCCTGGATGAAGATAGGCGGGATTGGCCATCTACACAAAATAAATTCGAAAAACAATTTACACACACAATTCATAATGTAGCCAATTTCACAATTAAACGCAAAGTTTCACAATTAAACACTCAATTTCACAATTCCAATTTCAATTAAAGCCTAAATTTCACAATTCCACCAATTAAACCCTTAATTTCAAAAGACACAATATTATCACAATCAAAAAAACTTGCATTTCATATTAAACAACAATTTAATTTCATATCAATGAACAATTTAACAATTTTTCCAAAAAAAAAAATCAATTTAGATAATTATACCTCACAAAAGGCAAAGGAGTGAGAAGAAGAAAGGCTTTGTTGGTGAGGAAGGTGGGCTGCGGCGGCGGCTTCCGGCGGCGGCGTGAGGGGGTCGGCGGGAGGCGGGGAGGATTCGCCTTTTTTTTTGCTTCGGAATTGATACTTCCGTTTGGGGGAGGAGAGCAGGGAAGATGAAGGGGTCGCTTTTTGTAAACGGGAAGTCCAACTTCCGTTTTCAATTTATAACGGAAGTTGTACTTCCGTTTTCATCCGACCGCCAAGACCCCCACGCGCCTTGTGCCACGTGTCCATGACGGAATTGGATCTTCTGTATTGAGCGAAAACGGAAGTTGCACTTCCGTTTTGGACTGAAATGTTATCCCCAAAAATTTCGGTGCCATGTTATGGGCTTTCTCCCTAATCAGTGTTAGTCTAATACTTGCCCCTACAATGTTACTAAAAATAGTAAAGGGGAAGGGATATTAATAACGTGCTAGGTGCATATCAAAGTTGAGGCTTTTCAATTGATATGTTTTATCAATCGAGTACATGTCTCGATGCATAGTTTTTTTTTTTTTTTTTTTTTTTTTGAGCGCTCGAAGGGGAAGAGCGGAGAGTACCCTAGATAGGGAAGATTGAAGCATGCCCCATGCATGGGGAGGAAAGATAAGCCTCATAAGGAGGAGAATTATTTGCCCCATTATGGGGAGATATAGGAATCGAACACGGGACCTCCGCCCCGTGTTCGGGTTGCCTTACCACTTGGGCTACCCGATTCCCATAGTTTTGGCTCATTGTTATAATGTTAAACACTGTTTTTTTAATACATATAAAATATTTTTTAAATACGTTTTGATATATGTTAAATCTCATACAACATATTTTTTTTTGTTATAAACATGTCCTCAGGGATGATTCTAGGGGGCGGGGCAGTTCCCAAATTTTTAAAAATCTAGTAAATTTTATATGTAATTCCAGAATATTTGATCAAGTTCACTCCCTCTAATATATATATATATATATATATATATATATATATATATATATATATATATATATATATATATATATATATATCAGCTTTTTATATGTAGTTCGATATACTCGTTGCAGTTTTTCGCCCTCCAACATACAATTTCTGACTTCATCCCTGTATGTTCTTACACATGTAATACTTGCATTACATAACATGTATCTGAAAAAACTAAACAGGTGTTCCCTAAAAAAATTAACCGTTAAAATTTTTTATCCAACAGTTAAGAGCTACTAAAATTATTTTTTCATATATTGAAAAAAAATAGTTTACACTATAACCGTACTCGAATAATTAGGCTAGTATGTTTTTTTTTTGCTAAATAAATTGAATTAGGCTAGTATGTTGATACATGTTTTTTCTAACATGTATTGATTCACTGCTGCCAAGTAGTAACAGTAGCAATCTGAGAATGAATGACTTCTCTTAGTCGACCATTTCTTTCCACCATTTATATTTCGCCATCTCTTTGAAGTCTTGACATATTAATATCTCATTTTTCTAGGTATCTTCCTAATAAAGCCCCACCACCACTCACCGCCACCGCCCCTGACTTTGAACTTTCCGACCTCAGCTTAATCCACAAAGCTCTTGCTACTCTCTCTTCAAAATTTGTGTTTTTAAGGTACTCTTTTCCTTTTTAATGCTTTTTATCTGAGATTTGTTTAGTGCTTGTTAATCGTTTGATTGATTTATACTAAATCTCTGCTTTTACTACTTTTTTCTGAAGATGTTTCAATCAGAGTAGAAAATCTAGGTTTCTGATTCACGATTTATGACTTTATGATGCTTCGAATTTGTGTGCAATTTTAAATTTTTTTGAAATTTTAGGTTCCTAATACTTAATGAGACCTGAAATTCTGATGATCGTTACTTGTTTTTATTAAATTTTAGAAATTTCTGCAATTTACTGGTTTTTTTCTGAAGATATTTCAATTAGAGTTGAAAATCCCAGTCTGAACTCTGAATCACGATTTACGAATTTATGTTGCTTCTGATTTGTTCGCCTTTATAATTTTGTTTGAAAATTTAGATTCTTATACTTATTGAGACATAATCTGTTTAGCTGTATTCATTCAAAGATGTAATTTTAATCTTTTTCTCAGACTATGTTTTTATCTAATTAGAGTTGGAAGGAATCGAGAATTCAATTGAGCAGAAGCTTCAAAAAGTTGATTTTTCTGTCGTTTTTTTTCTTAAATGCTTTATGCCTGAAATTATAATTTTCATTACTTGTTTGATTGATTTTAAGAAATTTCTGCAATTTACTACTTTTTTTCTGAAGATGTTTCAATCAGAGTGGAAAATCTAGGTATTTGATTCGCAATTTATGACTATGATGTTTCTGATTTGTTTGGTTTTATAATTTTGATTGAAATGTTAGATTCTTATACTTATTGAGACACAATCTGTTGAGTTATATTCATTCAAAAGATTTATTTTTTTGTCATTGTCTCAAACTGCGTTTTTATCTAATTAGACCTAGAAGGAAGAAATCAAGACTTCTTCAATTGATCAGAGCTTCAAAAAGTTTTTCACAATGGACGACGGAGAGCTTGAACTTTCAAATCATGAAATGTTTTCTGGTTCAAGTTTTGGAGATCTTCCAAGTAATAGCTCTATGGGGAACTTTCTTGATGAGATTCTAAAGGATACACATGCGTGCACCCATGCACACACTTGCAATCCACCTGGTCTTGATAATTCTCACACACACACATGTTATCATGTCCATACCAAAATTGTGCCTGGTCCAAGTGAGGAAAAGACTCCTGATGACTCTGCCGAGTCAACGGAGAACAAGAAAAGGAAGCGCCCCATAGGCAACAAAGAAGCTGTGCGCAAGTATCGCGAGAAGAAAAAGGCAAAAGCTTCATCATTGGAAGATGAGGTTATTAAATTGAGAGCCTTGAATCAGCAACTAATTAAAAGATTGCAAGGCCAGGCTGTTTTGGAAGCTGAGGTTGCTAGGCTTAAATGTCTGCTGGTCGATATTAGAGGAAGGATTGAAGGTGAGATAGGATCTTTTCCTTATCAGAGACCGAGCGACAAGACTGGAGATGTCTATCAAAACCTTGTTAATCCTAACATGCCCGGGGCATACATGATGAATCCATGTAACAAACAGCAATGTGATGATCAGCTCTATTGCCTTCACCCGGAAGCAGATGGAAATGAGGTGGATAGTGCAACCTTTAATGGCCAGGGATACAATGATTGTGAATTTGAGACTCTGCAGTGCTTGGGGAACCAGAATTCTGGATCAAAGGAGCTTCCTGGTTGTGGGATTGGGAACAGTGTGCCTTTTGTAAACCCGAACACAGTGAATGGTAGTAGGCGTAGAGGTGAGGCCTGGCTTACTCTTTCTACTTTATTTTCAGTTTTTTCAATCTGCCAAAATTGAGATATTGCATCTGATTAAACTAGCAAACTACCTTGGTAGGCTCAAATTGTTGGTAACATTTTGCGTGATAATCATGGAAATTCATTTACTTAGCTATCTGTTCTTGTTTCTCTACCCTTCTGGCTATATCAATTGCATATGCTACTGGTTCTTGTTATTCGACAATACTGTTTCAAAGATTATGCTTTGCTCAAAATGTTGCCATCAGCAACTTCACATTGTATGACTGCTTTTGTTGTTCCCATCTCCTGCAATGTTTTCTCCCTAAATCATTGTTAGATGTACATGTATATATGTGTAATGTATTCAACTGGAATTTGACCTTCTCTGATGATTATCTTGATTCTTCTTACTTAGTTGCAGGGGCACGTCCTGGAACAACTGGTTGAAATGCTTACCAGGGGAGCATTTATCTGAGAATAACTTTCAGCATTTCCTGTTAGATTGTGGAAATTGAAGCCAGTAATCTATCTCTTTATTTATTTTGTTCACCCTTAGCTAGCAGAAGATGGTTTTGTTGATCTATAACCTCCGATCCTTTATGAATATCATGTAAAGAAGATCACTTAAGAGTGTAGATGGGAGATGCTATGAAGAGGAGACCGAATTTCGGTTATCCTATGACCTTGCCATCTCTCCTCATTCGCTGCTATTCGTTTTTCCCCTAATCCTGAACTTATTTGGAAGCTCTTGTGTTATTTGTCAATGTAAAGCTGAATTATCTAAAGAGATAATCACTATTTATACCCATTATCTAACTTTGAAAAGCAAGTTATACCCTTTATCTTTTTTGTGTGCCATAAATAGCCAGTATAATTTTTGAGGTGCCATTTATACCTAAACTAGGCGAAATCGGATGATAAGCTGACGAATCGGACAGCAGGATTCAGAGGCGTGAGTAAGCACCTCGGTGAAATCCGATCTACGTCTTCCTCAGTTGGAATGATTTCATCTCCGGCAAACCAGAGAGACGATTTATTGCTTCTACGACACGATGAAATCCTCATTTTGGGTATAAATGGCACCTCAAAAATTATGCTGACTATTTATGGCACGCAAAAAAGATAAAGGGTATAACTTGCTTTTCAAAGTTAGATAATGGGTATAAATAGTGATTATCTCTTATCTAAATGCATCGGAGATCTATTTTGTCACAAGATTCAACAGTTGGAAGTGTGAAATTGCCCTTTTGCTGTGGCATTAGGAAGTATTGCTGCTATTGTCGTTTGAGAATTTGTTTGATTGCTCTTTTCCGAAGTAGGATTCATGTAGTATAAACAAATAGAAAAATATGAGCCACTGTTTTGGGTACAACCACATACATCCAGGCAATGGTGCAGAAGAGAGGCTACAGTTATAATTCCAAAAACATTCTCCACTTTGACAGGCGTACATTAGTAAACTACATAAACGACCGCCCGGGGGGGGGGGGGTATGTACGGTCACTGAGGTTCGAATCCCCAAAACGCCATGGGCACATAGGTTTCTATGAAAAATCACTGATCTCCATCTGCATCTTCGCGATAAATACTCTCAGCTATTTGCCATACTTGAAGAGCATTATCCTCTGAGACACTTGAAATCACCCATGGCTCATTTTTGTTCCAAGAGAAATCTGATATCTTTGCTTTATGACCGCCATGAGAGAAGAGAAGTTCAGGAGGACCATCTTCAGCTTCTCCTTCCAACTGTTCATCTCCAACCCTGGGAAGCTCAATAGGTTGATGAATACATATTTAAATTGCATAAACATGACAAACTAAATAAACAGAAAGAGAACCGTGGATCTTAAAATTGTCAAGGGAAATAGATTATTATAAGGGTTTCAGGTTTATTCCTGCCTTGAATTCCTTCGTTTCGTTATTCATTCCCTCTCATTAACAAAACTTCGATCCAGATTCCAAAGTAAACAGGTAGAATGTATAAACTGGTATGCCAAATGAGAAATGGATTTAAAGTAGTATTTATATAATTGAATTACCTATTAATATCCCAGACCATCAATCTTCTGTCATCAGCTGATGAAGCAAGCACTGTTTCATGGTTAGGATCCCATTCTACTTGGAATACCTCCTCTCTACAGAAAGAGAATTTCAGTCAATCAGGTTAAAAAGGACTAAAATGAAATAGAAAACATGTCACATAATTGACTTTTAAAGTACAAGACAAGGAACATTATCAACAGACTGATGCATCAATCCTCTGCTTTCTAGATAAAGACGGCCCTGGAGTAAACATTTTTGCTGAAATATGTTTTAGTCGCTACTTGTTTATATTCAATAGTAGATGTATTCAACTTAATAGTGGATGCACTACAGTAATAAAAAAATAGTAAATTTCTAAGGCCTCCGGTAGAGACTGACATCATAGCAGCCAGATAAAAGCAAAAGTTGGGGTGTGAGCACCATGAGAAAATAATGCTACAACTATGAAAAGCCTGTAATAGATTCTAAGGCAAGATATTTGGTTGGGTATTCTGCAACATATATAGAGCTTTCTTTTTTTGGTAATAAAAAGTTTGGGTGGGTTTGGCTCCGGTCACCATCACAGGTCAGGGCAGGCCCTAGGGACCATAGGTCGCTTATAAGGGTACTTACAGATCACCCACCAACACAGCTCTCACGTCGGCAGCGGGAATTGAACACTTGACCTTTGTAAGGCGTGCCAAATCCTTACCAACTGAGCCAACTTGCGTTGGTACATATATAGAGCTTTCATCAGTACAAGAACATACGTATGACTACTCAGAACGTGCAATGGGGAGTTCAGCTTTCTCAGGTCAAATAAACCAATAGTAGTATCAGAAGATGCTGTTGCCACAATCCATTCATTGAAAGGATTGAAGGACAAATAGTTAACCTGAAATGACAAAAGAAAAGTGGTCAGAAGAAATAAGTAACAAATAATGAGGGGCAGAACCCATGCCCAACCCCCACCCCCACCCCACAAAAAAAGGGTGAAAAAAGGATCCATGCAAGAGCGGGACGTATAGCTGATAAATCATGAATGGTTAATGTACCTCATCTATTAGAAGTAAAAAGGATGGGAAAAAATATATATAGAAATCATGGAAACATTAAACGGATAAGAGAATATCCACACGATAAATAGAATTAGCAAGTTGCCTTCACCTCTTTCTCATGTACTTTAACAGATTGTGTTGGTTTGTTTGATCGCACATCCCAAATAATTAATTGGCAGTCGTCTCCAACTGAACCAAAATTATTTTCATTCTTTGGGTGCCACGAAACATCCTCAACCAAACTTGAATGATCCTAGAGAAACATTTATCCATATTGTGCATGATTAAAGAAAACTAGATTATTAATTGTAAAATTAATAAGTATGTAACACATTGACCAACAAAAAAAAACAGTAATCTAAAGTAACCTGAAAAACATAAGCAGCCTCAAGCACTTTGTCATTTGACATAGCAGATATATCCCACAAACAAATCCTGCAATCATTTGAACCACTCAAGAGGTGACCCTCTTTAAAAGGACTCCAGGACAATCCATACCCTTCTTTATCATGTCCCCTCAATCTCAAGTCAGGATCACATACACCTCTGTCCAGATTCATTGGCTGTTTAATACTGTCAAATACATACACTTCACAGCTACTGGTTTTAGCAGCAATAACTGATGGCTTTTGTGGCATACATCGCGCCCTGTTCACTTCCCCATCTACGTGTATCTTCTTTACTATCTCTACCTGTAATGATTTCGTCACAATTTTACAATGGCAAAGCAAACAAATATCTATCTATAAACAACTATAAATTCATAATGTCATTTCCCACCATCATTTACAAGTAATTCTTCTTAAACAGGACAACAGCGGAACTAGGGGTAGAGACTGGTGGAGCCCCCAATATTTTTCAAAATACCCTATAGAAAAAATGGATTCTTTTACAAGATGCCTGTAAATATTAGATGTCCCCCTTCATATTTTTTAAAAATTTTATTACCATATGCCCCTTTAATTCAACCTCAAAACATATAAGTTCTAGAGCGTCCGACCAAGGCCGTGGAGAGCCTTAGGCCATCGAGACGGTCGCCTAAGGCTCCCACCGAGAATAAGGGCCCTAAGCATATTTCGTAATATTTGAAGTAACTAAAAATCTAATACAAGTTAAGAAAATCTATTATTTTTTGGTATTGGTAGCATAATTTAATGACTTTTTCTTTTCGGCAAGTGATAGGCCTACCTTTTTGAGAGGCCTCAAGAAGCTAGAGTAATGCAATAAACCCAAATTTTAAATTAGACTTTACTTTTTCCCTAAGGCCCCAAATCACTATACACGTGCCTGTGCCCTACAGAAACAGAAACATGCAGAGAGGCAAAGAACAGTAACTTAGCAAATTCATCAAACAGCTGGTGGGCAAAAATAGAAAGAAATGACCTTCGGGATTAGCTCATCAGCGATTGAATCACGGGGAAGGTGGGCATCAGCAATCATGAGAAAATTCGGGACTTCATCGGCGGTGTGGGTCCCAAGAACGAGCTTATGAACAACAAAAGGGCCATCGTCGGAAGACGGGGTAGAAGGAAGCCATTGGACGGTGAGAGATGGCCACTCAAGGGCATGGGAGATTACCAGATCATACAAGAACGTAGTATTCTTCTTCCATACTGAAAACTCTTCTTCCACTACTACCTCATCTCCCCCACCATTATTCCCTTCTTCTTCTCTCATCCTTTCTGGGCAGATTCTCTCTCTCTCTAAGGGTTACTTCTTCTACTTTCCCGCCAAATGAAGGACGGGAGGGCATTTTATAGGACAGCGGGTATATGGCCCAATGGACTTCTTTCAAGGAAAAAAGGTCTGGGCCTGGTTCAATTAATGGGCCGTAGAAGTTACTCAATAGGACCAATCTCGATACTGATGGGTAGAACAAATTAAACCACCCCAATCTATTCAGTGTACGTTTTCAGACCCTGGTTTTCTTGCTTTTTGTTGGTCATAAATAGCCGTTCTTCACTTTTCTTCTTTAGTAACTCAAACCCCCTTATCACATTTTACTTGGCAAAAAAAAAAACTCAAACCCCCTTATCTGTTAGAGAAAAAAATGTCTTATGTTTTTTTTTTCTAAGTAAATAATTAACCATTAAAAGAATCCAATAATGGATTAAAATTACAAAAAATGCCTCCCCTATCACAAAGAACACTATGAGGAATGGCAGATGGCTCTATGTACCCAGTAACAAGATTGGATTTGGCCCAATGAGTAATATTGTGAGCATGCACATTTGCTAATCTATAAACAAAATGTATATTCCAATTAGTAAACATAGACAGCAGAACTTTTCCTTTGGTAACTAAATCCAAACCAGTCCAGTGAATCTCTTGTGACTGGCCTTTAAACCCTTTAAAGAGGTTAAGGCAATCACCTTCCACTATTCCCTTTTGGATGTTCATGAACTGAAGTTGTTCCACAGCATACACTGCAGCTTGAGCCTCGGTTTCAAAAGGTGTTCTTGCTGAAATCGATTGACCCATATTCCTCTAATTTCTCCTTTATCATCTCTTAACAAGAATGCACTCATAGCTTTATCATCCTCTATAAATCCGGCATCAAAGTTGATTTTCATTATTCCTTTAGGAGGTCTGTCCCACACTGAATGCTTCTGTTTAGCATTTTTCTTCAAATTCCTTCCAATCGCAGCATTCCAGTAGCTGCATGCTTTTAATTCAATTTCACACAACAGTTCCTCCCATTTCTTCATTTGTTTGCCGTGTAACACTTCATTCCTATGACTACAACTTTGTTCCAAAAAAACTGCAACAAAATTCAAGAATTCCAAATGATCATTAGGAGAAACAGGAATATAATTAGAATGGCTACTTACCTCCTGAATCCATCTATTAATACCCCAACTCTGAAATGCATCCAAGTTAAATTTCCATTTTGAACCCATACACACAGCTTTTGCAAATGGACATCTAATAAAAATGTCTTATGTTGAATTGTGTTTCGTTGTCGAATTTGATCCGATTGTTACAAAAAAATAAACACAAAAGCACAAGAAATGGTTTGGATTGAAAACACGTAATGTTCAGTGACGGATCTAAAAAAACAGAAGTAAGAGCCACTCCTATAATGATATTTTATACTT
The DNA here is from genome assembly GCA_026122235.1 of Vinca minor. Classification (NCBI taxonomy): domain Eukaryota; kingdom Viridiplantae; phylum Streptophyta; class Magnoliopsida; order Gentianales; family Apocynaceae; genus Vinca; species Vinca minor. The sequence goes on from JAOCZM010000291.1 coordinate 2,519,231, forward strand.
ATCCCTTTAATGTATATGTTTTGGATCCGCCACCAGTAATAACCTTTGTGTTACTACTTACTCGCATGAGTTGCTGGCAAAAAGCTAGACAATTTTGAGTTGCAATTCTTGAAAAGAGGAAAAGAAAAATATGGATGTAACTGGCTGTAGGTACCAAGGTCGGCCACGTTGGCCTAATATGCTTACTTTCAATCCACTTTCTCCACCGAGCAATCTCCAATTTAGTCACCAAATAAATGTTTTTTTTATATGGATCAGGTCAACATTAATTTTGTGATCCCAAAATAAATATGTTATTACATAATTATCTCTTTTCCTCATTATGTAGTGATGTGTGTTGAAATCCCACATCGACTAGCCAGTGAGCAAAATTGTTCTTTATAAGGATTGTGCAATCCTCCCTCTCTCAATGTACCTTTTGAGGGAATGAGTTAGGCCCAAGTCCATTTTCTACATGGAATCAGAGCCACCTAGTTCGATGATGGGCCTCATTATTGTTCACGGTCTAGATGTCCAGCCCTAGCTGTGAGGGGGTGTGTTGAAATCCCACATCGACTAGTTAGTGAGCAAATTTGTTCTTTATAAGGATTGAGCAATCTTCCCCCTCTCAAGGTACCTTTTCTACAATGTGGTCAGTTCTGAACTACATGATCCAATGGAACTAATCCATATTAGAACTATCCTTAAATAAATTATGAACATCTATTACATTTCAATGTGCCTCTGCGTTGAATCTCAGTTACTTTTAAAAGGTATATTCTCTTACAATTTTACTGATTCATGACTAGAGTATTTGTCTAACAGTTTTTATTTTGAGATTCCTGGATGGTAAGTTGGTAAACGAATATGCAAGTACGAAACTTGTATTGGGCTTAATTTTGTGTGCAAATATACTCCTTTTTAGATACAATAGTGCACTTTCTGATGAAAATTTAGGGTATGGTTGGATTGTGACTCAGTTTGAGAATTTTTATTTCAATTTCAGACTAGTTTTAAACTCAAACAAAAATTTTAGTGATTTAAGCAAGCATACGGGCTCCTATTATGCGATCTCCGCCCTCTAAATAAGTAAACTAGACCTGGACAAGAAAAAGAGAGTAACATGTAAGACAAAAACAATCAGGTGAGATGCTCCCAATCACTACATGATGCTAAAGTTAGTTTTTTTTAGAGGGAAAGAGACATAAAAAGAAAGCTCAATGTCGAAAGGTAAATAATCACAGTTTTATGAGGAATTAAACTTTATAGTATTTGATATAAACCAGTCATGTCAATTAACATCGGAACGGGTCAACCCAGGTTGATTCTAACCCAAGACCCAATATTAGATTTTGAACCGAAACCCACCACATACACAATCAAAATACACCCTTAATCAATATGATAATAATTATGTAGAGATTACGTATGAAATGTATAAATTCAAACTCTCCAGGTCAAGTTAGTGAAAAGCAAAACTAGGAAGACAATTTATATAAGAAAATGATCTTTTTGAGGAGTATAGTACAAAGTATAATATTATTATGATCCAAATATGAAATAAATAAATAAATAAACAAGAGCATGTTGATCACATGACGACACATGCAGCTGGGTTCTCGTCACTGAAGGCAGTGGTGTAACGAACTTCAGTGGAGCTAGCACGTGCGAGTTGCGATACTCCCGGGTCCTCCGCATTCCGCACGTATCCGGCTGGGGCCTTCCTGTCGTAGACTCCAGGAGCGTAAGGATGAGCAACGACGTCGTAAGGAACATAGGGCCATAACTCTGCCTTCTTTCCGGTCCGATGGGCAACTCGGGCCACCACCTTGTTTGGGTCTACGTAACCAACCACAGTGAGCTTGCTCTGTTTGGGCTCAATCTGGACTGAGCTCACCCCTTTCATACCCTCTACTGATCTCTTCACTTTCCTCTCACATCCTTCGCAATCCATCTTCACTTTTACCTCCACCGTCTGATCAAAGTCAATCACACATCAGCCATGGAGAAATAAGATGGTTAATTCTGATAGGGAACATGTTCAATATAATATTAATATGTGATACAGATTTATCTACATCAGCATAGAAATTTTCTTTATGTGGATATGGATAAATATGTACCAAATGATCTAATGGACCTTGGTCCATATCAGACAAAAATGAAATAAGAATCGTATCATAGATCGGGTTACTCAAGTATAGTAGCGTGGGACTGGTCTCACATCCTCTCACATGAATTGAGCAGAACACATATCTATATGTAGGCCCCACTCAATTCAGGTAAGGGACAGTCTTTTTGGATGGTCCTAGAATTGAATTTTCTCATAGATGTGACCCATTGATTTTGAACCGCTCTACTATCACAATTGCATTAGTTTTTTTACTCGTTTATTCTATTTAGTTAAAAATAATTGAGGAAGGTATGAGACTAGTACTAATAAGTCAAGTTTATGAGACCATTATCAATAAGTCAAATTTTTGATACATTTTATCGGTAAATGAGGAGTGGGGTCTAAGTTTATGATATAATTTCGCCGATTTTGGGAGGACTGAGGTCTAAGTTTATTATACAATTTTACCGGTTAAGGAAAAATATTGTAAGACCAGTACTAATAGGTCAAGTTTATGATAAGTAAAGAGAGGCAAGAGTAGTGTTGAGTTTGTACACCAAAAATAAAAGGATAAAAGTAGATGACCCCAGAAGCAACCGTTGTCCCATGCTTTGAAATGATTAGGTTTTGGATTGAGTTTGAATTTTGGCGGGAGAAAGTAAAAAATTGACGGGAGAAATTCAAATTCAAATTTTGTTTTTTAAATAATAGATGAAATTCAAATTTTGCCATCTAAAATTGGTGAGAGAAATTCAAATTCCAAAATTTGAAATTGAACGATTATTTGAAGAAAAAAATTTGAATTTGAATTTCTCCTGTTAAAACTCAAACCCAAATCCAAATCCCAATCAAACCCAATTCAATTTGAGCCGTAATCGCACTCATATGATAGCTTTGCAGGAAAGTATAGTAATGATAAGTACTCCATTCTTGGAGCGTTATATATTTCTAGTAAATAATTGGTATATGTGTATTTGGACAGCTTTTTGTATAAAAATTCAAGATTTCAGACTCCCAATTCATGTCTTTTTTCATAAATAAATTAACTTTTTATAAAACCAGTATAAAATTAAAACTTCATCCAACTCTAATGTAAATTGCATGGCCCCTCGGAGCTGCCCTGAGATGGGGCCATTGCAGGATATGCTTTTCACGAAGAATCCTAGGACCAAGAAATTCCACCTTTCTCTGTCCATTTGAATCAAATTCGAACAGTTTTCGTTTACATTTATTGAATGCAAATCTAAACCCTGTTCTACTGAAATTTACCAACAAGAAATGCAGGGGACAGTGGATGGAAGAAAATTGCGGGAGTCGATTCAAATAAAGAAACATGGTCCAAAATCATAGATAAAACTAGAATTTTGACCAAAGAACGAGGATCCATAAAGAGCTTTTAGAAAGGAAAAAATTAAAAAATAAATGACTACAAATCTAAACAATCAATAATTTATGAAGCAATTTTACAAAATGTCGCTACCATATTGGTTCCGTCTTTTGGACTCAAGGCATGTCTTCAACAGTGGTGTCTCGGAAAAGCAAAATTTAAGGTCTGGTTAAATTTAATATGATTTGGAGTTTGGTCTGTTATATCCAAATTAGTTATGAATTGAGTCAGGAAAATAAAATCTGAAACATTAAATATTTAGATTTGAATGTGTACCAAAATCTCAGAGTCAAACTCAATCCAATCAGACTTTTATTATTCATATACAGTTTTATGACAGATCAGATTCAGATCCTGAAGCACATCAAACTACTACTCAAAAAATAAAAAAAAACAATTGAAGGAAGACAAATTTTGCAGTAAATTAAAAAAATGATCAGGAAACATAATCAGACAGCACCAGATTCTATGAAAGAAACAAAGCTAAGAAATGGGGAAAAGAGAGAGAGAAAGACAAGTAAGAATAGAAGTACTAGCCTGTAACTGTTTGCGTTTCTTGAGCTTGGAGCTGCCGGTGGAGCAATCAAATATATTTGAAAGATGGTCTAAAGCACCCATTTTCTTACTATCAGTTTTCTCTCTATGAGATTTGCAAATCGATGATGATGAGAATGGAAAAATCTGAGTTGGCCTGGGATTTGTTGATAATGACGAAAGCTTTGGTGTACCCAACTGCAACTGAGATGTCCCTTTTATATATACACTCTCTAGTCTTGGATTACCTCCATTCACTCTAAACCCATACTAATTGTTTTCGGCCGCCCTATAGGACAGAAAAATAAAAATTCAGTATATATTAAATATATTTTTGTAAGTGTTATAAATTTTTAAATAAATGTTATATATTATTCCCTCAATTTTTCAACATAAGACTTTCAAGACATGTAGTCAAAATTAAAAAAACAAAAAAAATAAGTTACTTTATCGGTCAAAATATCAATATTACTCTTTTAAATAGGATTTATATACTACTAATTTTATTTTATTTTTATTTTTATTTTTTTGATGCCACGATGGGCGATTGCCCCACATTGGGGAGAAAGAACACCCTAGATAAGATAGAATAAAGCTTACCACAAGCAGGCGGAATGTATCGAATCCGGGACCTCTCGGTCACGAGCCGGCCAATGCCCCACTGGGCTATTGGCCTCTTCGATCTATTGATTTTATTTAAGAGAGTAATATTGATATTTTAATTAAAAAAAATCTTAATTTTTGCTTATTTAATTTCCGATGTATTTTCTGAAAGTCTTATGTTTAGGAATGGAGATAATATGTATTAGTGTTCTCTTTTGATTAACATTTGTCTTAACATATATGTTACACTTGTTTTATGCAATAGGTATTATAAAATTATAAAAAATTATTCTTTTAATAAAAATCCAACGATTAGAAAATATTCAATCTTACTTGGCATACCCCCAAAAAAGACAAAGCGGAAGAAAGGTAGTAACAAACCTAGACCGCCCCGATTTGAACCTCTTTGGTTCAAAGAGCCTAAATTTCTCGAATATGCAAACAAAGTATGGACTTCTCCTACGGCAGAAAACCTTAGTGCAGCACTCTCCAATTTTAGAGATGATTTTTTAAGATGGAGCAATAAGGTTATAGGAGACTTAGAGAAAAATGTTGCAACAAAACAAAGAGAGCTTGAGGCGATTCAGAACAAACGAGGTTTTCCTGAATATTCGCTCTCAATAGAGCTTGAAATTTCTAAGGATTTGGAAAAAGCTCAGGAACTTCAAGAATGCTACTGGAAAGCTAGAAGTAGAGCAACCTGGCTAGTTGAGGGTGATAGGAACACAGCTTATTTCCACAATAAGGTTTCACAACGAAAAGATAGGAACTATATTGAAGAAATTGTGGATTCAAATGGCACCATTCATACCGAGGAGGCAGACATAGAAAAGGTTGTCGTTGATTTCTATGAAAAGCTTTTCACAGCAAACTCTGGCGGAGCTAGTCTCTCCCCTCATCTACTTACAAATAAGTTAAATGGCTATGAGATTGATGGATTAGACCAGCCTTTTGCTTAGGATGAAATATTGAAAGTTTTAAAGCAAATGCATCCCCACAAAGCCCCGGGCACTGACGGGATGCATGTCCTCTTTCTTCAAAAGTTATGGCATATCTTGGGTGAATCGGTAACCAGGTTTATTCTTGGGGTGCTGAACAATGGAGACAATAGAGCAGCTATAAATTCTATGCACATTGCTCTCATACCCAAAATAAAAAGCCTATTTCTATGGCCCATTTTAGACCAATTAGTCTATGTAATGTCATCTATAAACTCATTTAAAAAATATTGACAAATAGGCTAAAGCTTGTTATGGACTCTTTGATCGATGAGGCACAGAGTGCTTTTTTTTAAGAAAAGGCTCATAACGGACAATGCTATTATAGCCTTTGAAGTGTTTCATAGCTTTGACACAGTCAAACCAAACGGCTCTCATCAATTGGCCCTTAAGCTAGATATGAGCAAAACTTTTGACAGAGTCGAATGGAACTATCTAGAAATGGTGATGACTTGTATGAATTCTTCCCCAAAGTTTCTCTCTATTGTGATGAATTGTATTAGAACTGTGAGATACTCCGTTCTACTTAATGGGGCACCTACCAATTCTTTCATTCCAACTAGGGGAATAAGACAGGGGGATCCTTTATCACTTTTTCTTTTTCTCATCTGCACAGCCGGGTTATCCTCATTAGTACGATCAGCCGAGGAAAGGAAGCTCCTTCAAGGATTCCAATTCAGTATGAGTGCTTCTGTCACACACTTGCTGTTTGCGGATGACTCTCTTTTTTTCGCTAAAGCAGATGAATCCTGTTTGAGGCGGCTCAAGGAGATCTTGAGCACACATGAAATATGCTCTGGTCAAATGATAAACTACGACAAGTCCAACTTATTCTATAGTAAAGGAACCCCTGAAGATATTAAAGATCTTGCTTTCTCCATCTTACAAATTCCAGAAGGAGATGGGAAAGGAAAATATCTCGGCCTACCATATATGACAGGACGATTCAAAAAGGAGGTTTTCCAGTTTGTTGTAGACAAAGTCTGGAAAAAACTTAGCAACTGGAAGGAGAGGACTTTGTCTTTTGCCGCTAGAGTAGTTCTTATCAAATCTGTAATTCAGGCCATTCCAACATATGTAATGTCCTGTTTTGTTCTTCCTCCGTATATCATTGATTCACTCACACGCATGATGCGTACATTCCTATGGGGAGGAACAGAGAATAAAAGGAAAATATGTTGGCGGGCTTGGGCTACTCTTTGCAAACCCAAAGATCAAGGAGGGCTAGGTTTTCGTGACTTAGCAGCTTTTAATAAAGCTCTTTGTCGCTAAACAAGGTTGGCGTATTGTTCATCAACCGCTCTCACTCTACTCCAGGATATTACAAGCAAAGTATTTTCCCTTAGAACGATTTATATCTGTCCAACTTCAAGACCGAACCTCTATAGTCTGGCAAGGCATCCTAAAGGGACGAAAATTACTAAAGGCAGGGCTGAAATGGAGGATAGGTGACGGCTCACGAGTCAATATATGGGGAAATAAATGGTTAAACACCCCGAGTTCCTTCAAACTGTCAGAACGTCCTGACCTAAGACTATTGCAAAATTATATATGGTTGTTTCCAAACTTATTGATCATCAACGAGGTATATGGAACATTGAACTTTTGAGAGAATTTTTTTCCTCATATGAGATTGGGGAAATACTTAAAGTTCCACTCTGCGATGCATGACCACCAGATCGCCTTGTTTGTGGATATTCTTATACTGTGTAAAATCTGGATATCACCTTCAAGTAGATATCCAAAATGGCAAACATGAAAAGCCTTCACCATCAACAAACAAGGTTGTCGATCACTGGAAAAGCATTTGGACGCTGGCTATTCCCCCAACAATACAAAGCTTTATATGGAAAAAAATTCAACAAATTCTCTCAACTTGCCAAAACCTATCAAAGCGGGTTAAATCCATTAAATCAGAATGTCCTATCTGTCATGAGGCTATTGAAACTGCAACACATGCTCTTTTCCTATGCCCATCAGCTATTGATGTATGGAACAACACTACGTTCGACATTCAAGCAATACTCAAGAATGGTGTTTTTCCTTTTTGCCTCCTGCCTATCCTCAAAGCTAACGAAGAGGTTTCTACTCCCTTTGCTTACACTGCATGGCAAATATGGTGTAATCGTAATAAAACTGTTTTTGAAGGAAAACGAAAATTGCCAGAGGAAATTGCCAATCTTGCCCTCATCTATGCTGCTGAATATAGTAGCATTTTCGTTTCATCTTTAGGTTTGAATAGAAATGGCCGATCCCTGGCCAATGCTGACCAGATACGATATATCCTAAAGGGAAAGGCAAAAATGTTTTCACCAGATGCTATGGAAGAAATCCCTGAACGACCTAAGGAAAAACCTAACTATAGCTGGCAGGCTCCTAACGAAGGTTTCTTTAAACTTAATGTTGATGGAGCCTGATATGAGAATTATGGAGGGATAGGCTTCGTCATCAGGGACCATGCAGGATCTTTTGTCGCAGGAGCTGCAAAAATTGCCCCAAACAAACTCCCCCAACCCTGAATACGTTGAAGCAAAGGCACTGCTTGAGGGACTTCGGTTTGCTATGCATCAAGGATATCGACCCATTTCGCTTTCATCGAAAGTAGTTTGTCAAGTTTTAGTAAATCAGGTCCACCAAGCAGAAGAGGATTTATCTTCATTGGGACATATGGTTAGCCAGATACGTAATTGTTTAGGGACTTGCATAGCTAATTTATCTTTTTTGCACAGATCTTGTAATATTGCTGCTGATAGATTAGCTAATCACACAATGAGTTTTAAGACCTCCTCTCAATGGTTTGAAGGGCCACCGAGTTTTCTCCTACCACATGTAACCCTCGATTCTGATTAATGATATTCCAGTATTTTTATTCAAAAAAAAAAAGAAAATATTCAATATTTAAATGGATGATTTCACATGAATATCAATTTTTTTTTGTTGGTTTACCTGGAGATGTCTGCACCGACCAGTGACCACCTCCACGGTTCCATCCTTGTAATTTAATTTGGTACACCCCTCTTCTTCGACACAATTTTTTCCTCCCATGCCATTTGCTCAATCTAAATACTCCATTTTAAATGAATGCAATTTGACAAAAAAAAAAACATATATAGTTATGACTATAACACTACAACATTTATGACTCATTAAACCGAGATTATTTATTTATTTATTGTAAAAAAATAAGCCTAGATCTTTAGTGAATGATAAGTTAGTTAGCTCACCAGGTTTCACTTTAGGGATAATGACTGGTAAATAAGGTTATGAATTCAAGTCACCTAAGAAGAGATTTTAACGTTGCATTATTAATTTTATCCTATATACTATCTCCATTTCTAAATATAAGACTTTCATTACATTAACGAAAATAAAGGAAGCAAAATTAAGAAATTTTTTATAATGAAAATATCAATATTACTCTCTTAAATAAAATAACTGGTATATAAGTTCTATTTAAGAGAATTTTTTTAATATTGTGACTATAAAAATATTTTATTTTTTGCTTTTCTTAATTTTTATTATATGTCCTGAAAGTTTTATATTAAGGAATTAAAGGAGTATATTACAACCGAATTAGTGATACATGCAGGGACGCCCCCACCCCCTTCAAATTTTTTAAAAATTATACTAAATATAGTAAATTTTATATGTAATTCATAATATTTAATCAAATTCATCCCAATATTTTTTTTTTTTGTAATTTGTATATGTAGTTCAATATACTATTGTAATTTTTAACCCCAAACCTAAAAAATAAAGACTTTGCCTTCGTCCCTGGATACATGGATCACCAGTGACGGATCCAGGAAATTTTTTTACTGGGGTCATTTAATATACACAATAATTGACTGCGGTTATTTATACATTTATTATCTAAATGGAGTAAAATATATCATATATAATTAAAAAAATCACTGGGGTCATTTGATATATACAATAATTCACTGGGATCATTTATACATTTATTATCTAAATGGAGTAAAATACATCATATATAATTAAAATTGAGTGGGGCTGTGGATCCGTCGCTGTGGATCACCAGTACGAAGCTAACTCCCTCACAAGATATAAAAAAGTATAGTGGGCAAACTGATATTTTAATTAAAAACATTAAAAGTGTCTCAAAATAGGAGCAGAGCCAGAGAATGAAAGATCATTGAATGACCACAGCGAGGAGCCTTCGATGCCAAATGCAAATGCAAATGCAAAGGCATGGCAGCCAATACCGCAATTTACGGTATTGAGCTTATAACAAATCTAACTTTTAAAATAAATAAAACAACCAGATTGACTCATCCAATAAAAGAATAAAAAATCAGTATATTACTGCAATTCCTCTGCAACCAGCCATTGTAGAAGTCAAAGGAAAATCCTACTAACTTTGTCTTTTTTCTTCAGGAAAGAGACAACCTCAACCGACGCGCGGGCTCCAATTCTTTACATGCGGAAGGGGTAATTTTGTACGTGCGAAACTTTTTTCGTCCGTTAAATTAAATTTTTTACGGGTAATAATCTCTTTTTTTTTTTTTTTTTGCTAAATAAATTCTGTTTCCATTAATCACAAATAGCCGAGGCCATTACAATCAACAGAAAATCTGAAAATACAGAAAGTAAAGGTTATACAATGATTTAAAAAATCACGATAATGAGACAAAAGACACATCCAAGAAAACTTGGATGGTTAGGAAAAAACAACTAGAAAAAACTAGACAACTAAACAAATACATAATCTTCTTCTTCAAAGCATCTTCATCGCCATTCTTGAACCACAGGGGGACAGGGAGAATATCACTTTCAACATTTTCCTTAGGGAGTCGACAATTTATAGGACCATGGGCGTATCAACCGTCCCTACAAATTGCCTCGGGAAGATGTAGAAAGTAGATAAAGGGCCCTGAGATCAAGTCCCGGGTTGAACGAATCCTCCTAGAAAAATAGAAAAAAAAGCTCTAGATCTCGTGAAGATCTGAGACTCATCTAACCACTGTGTCTTGAATCTTGAAGAAAAAACTCTGAAAAAGGTTTCATATGATTCGTAGTACAAAATAGAGTAATATAAACGGAACAAAAGGACCAAGATTTGACCATTGGCCGGAGCCAATGGCCAAATCTGGCCAACAGCAGCAACAGGGGGAAGAACAGGAGGAAGAGAGAGAGAAGGGAGAGAAAAAGGGAAAGGGTTAAATTACGGGTAATAATCTCAGTTCACATATTTTGAGACTCAAACCACCCGTTCTAAAATGTTTCGTATACACTAAAAAAATATTTTTCCGCATAGGATTTAGACTGATCTCAACCACGGAGCTATCTTTAATATACCATCATTACATAATAGTATGAATAGTATAAACTTGTTAAGCATATTCCTTATTTGAGTATTTTTTTTTTAAAATAAGAAATTTTTTATTAATTACAAAATATCCGAAGTCATTATAATCAAAGGAAAATTTAAAAATACAAGAAAATAAGAGTTATACAATGATTTAGAAAACCATGATAACATACAAAAATCACACCCAAGAAAACTTGGATGGTTAGAAATAATAATATAAAAACTAGCAAGCTAAACAAATAAATCATCTTCTTCTACGCAGTATCGCAATCCTTGAACCAAAGAGACAGGAGAATATCACTTTCAACATCTTCCGTAGGGATCGATAATTAATAGGACCATGGGCGTATCAATCGTCCTACAAATTGCCTTAGAAAGATGTAGAAAGCTGATAAAGGGCCCATATCAAGTCCGGATTGAACGAATCCTCCTAGAAACATAGAAAAAAAAGTCTAGATCTGTGAAGATCTGAGACATATCTAACCTCTGTGTCTTGAATCTTGAAGAAAAATACTTTAAAAAAAGTTTTATATGATTTGTGGTATAAAATAGAGGTATAATACACGAAGAAAAGCAATAAATAAAATTAATTTATCAGGATTCGATAATTGGCCGAAGCTAATGGCTAGATTCGGCCAATAGACAAGGCAAACAAGAGACTTGCAGAGAGGAGGAAAAAAGTTGAGAGAAAAGAGCGGAGAAAAAGTATTGAAATGGCTCTTTTAATGAAGATTCTCACAACAAAAACACATCTCATATTGAGGATTCGAACTTACAATTTTTTTTTTGTTAAAAAGATCGGCAAATAATTGACTGTACCCATCTATATACTTATTATTGTATCCAACCAATAACAATTCACCATGTGTATATATAATTAAAAAAAATGATCACATGACGAATTCTTATTAATTGAGCACAAAAATAAATACACAGACGGTTACATGCGATTTTCACCCAAAAAGATCATCCTAAGATTCAGCTGACCCAATATTCGTCTTACAAATTTAAAACAAAAATCAAAATGGAATAAAATATTTCCTACCAGGCTGGGTTTCATCGATTTGTTGTCTCTTAGTCCATGCACGGTCCAAGAGAAAAGGAGCCTCTTAGATCATATCTTAAAGGCCCAATTACTTCAGAATGACCTTTTTAACTAATGAAGTGGTGGGCTGAAGCTTCATAGACATTTTCCTTACCAGATACCCATAGGCCCATTTTCTGCCCCCAATAATAATAATAATAATAATTATTATCTGACACTAGTGAATTCACTGCAACTGGGTTCAGCTTTAATCCTCAAGAACTTACCCACAGTAAAGCTATACATGCGAGTCATTAAGAGAGACTTTATTTTATGAAACGATATCAAGTTTATTCTGTATATATCTCAATCATATTAGTTGGGGAAACATGAATCCTGACAGGTCTACCAAACAATCCCCCTCACACATAAATTTCGTAGGGAAAACATTCCTCCTAGACAACCAAAAAAAACAAAAAAACAAAAAAACCATGTCAAACAAAGATAACATGCCATAATTTTGTATCTCTGCCTAGATAAGAAGAATAATCTATCTCTTAAAAAAAAGATAATAATAAGCTTTCTCGACTAAAGAATTTTTAAAATATGTATTTTTTGATCGAGACTAAGGTGTTCATCGCCAATAAAATTGACTAATCTCCTAACTGCAAAAAATATTTAAATAAGTAAATAGCTATCAATGAAATATATTTTAAAGCCAGTGTATTTGGATTGAATCAGAACGGAAAAATTATATTCTTTCCCCAAAAAAAGTTGAGGCGGAATCCGTATGTTCTCTTAAAATAAATAAAAAAACCATATTTTATTTTCAAGCTGAAATCAATGATTAAAAACTAGTTAATGGCTAGAAATGGTGTTTATAATGTCGTTGCATGTAAAGCAAAATTATAATATACTACATAATCTATTAAAAGTTTTGGAGTGGAGCAAGACTCATACTATATTGCATGTATATTTATACTTGATTGATCACAACTCTTAAATTATGAATAATGAACGTCCAAACATTTTTATATCTAGGAAAATGGGATTAAGTTCAAGATAATAAGTTAGGTTGACTAATCAAGGCTAAAAAAAGTGTTTGAGTTAGATTTACGAAATAATTATGGGGGCTAACGGGTTTGTATCAAAATAGAGAGAGTATATTTTATGGTGAAGATACTTCAGATGAATTCTCAGCTAGTTCAAGCTGTTACATGCCTCACTGTTGACGAGTGTTCGATTCTTTCGGGGAACGACTTTCGTGAAAATTTCCCGCCATAGTAAGACTCTATTTACAAAAAAGCAGTATGGGTCATGCCCTCCTTGTTAGCGGTCATGCTACGGGCCAAACCGCAGGGTGAGACCGAATTAGTGATCACATGGTGGACACCGATACCCTTCGGGGTGAACCAAAAAAAAAAAAAAGAATACTCCAGGGAAAAAATTGAAATGGACCATTTTTACGTTTTAACAGAGTAGAGAGTGAGAAAAACCCAGGGTTCTCAAATATATATTTTCAATATATATATGGATGCATTATTGATCGACTGATCTGTTCAATTTAACAAATAAGTATTTAAATAGATGAATAAATGTTTTATGATCCTTGGAATTTGAATCTATGGCCGGCATTGTTATATGGCACAGAATGTTGGGCAACTAAGATGTATCATATTCAGAAAATGCATGTAGTAGAGATGCGTATGTTAAGATTGATGTGTGATCATTCGAGAATCGATAAAAGTGAGGAATGAGAATAGGTCGGTGTAGCACCTATTGAAAACAAGATGAGAGAAAACCGTTTGCGTTGGTTTGGGCACATTAAAAGAAGGCCAAGTGATGCTCCAATTAGGAGAATTGAAGGATTATGTAATATTGAGGGCGTAAGAGGTATAGGGAGACCGCGGAAGACTTGTACGGAAGTGATAAAAGGGAATATGAATTTTCTAGAATTAGATAAGAGTTGTGTTTGTGACCGAAAGAAATAGAGTGAATGCGTCAATGTGGATGACCTTCCGTGATTCTTTATTTAGTTCATGTAACCGACTCCCAATTTTTTGAGATTAAGACTTGATTGTTGTAGTAAGAGTCAATACTAATACTATATCATAGCGTTAACGTATGCCGAACAAAGTAAGTATAAATGACATAATGAGGGCTTAATTTTTTTTTTTTAACTATTTAGCAGATACTAAACAAAGTAAGTCCCAATAGCGTAACAAAATCATAGAGAATTGGATTATTTTTCTCATTCGGAAAATGAATTTTTTTAAATCGTTAGAGTTTGATCCCTAAACTCACTCGCTTACCAAGTTATTATCAGATCTAGTTGCCAAAATAGATTACTAAGATTGAGGCCAAAAAAAAAAAAAAAAAGGCCAAAATGGAATCTTAAGTTGCAATTTAGCCCCTTGTGTTCGAACTAGTGTATTGTATATATATGTACTTTTGAAAATCTTTAATATACTAAATCATATTTAGCGAATTACATTCTCCACTAAAACTCTAGGCATTATAGCGTGAGATGTTTGTGGGAGAGTTTATCAAATAAATAAATAAAATTAGAAAAAACCAAGAAACTTATGATCACATCATCAATATCAGCCACTGCATAAAAAATAAAAATAAATGCAGAGATATAACAATAACAATAATATAAATGTACAGGGCAAAAAATCATCTATTGCCATTCTGTATTGTCTTTACTTTTTCCTTACGAATTCCATTATTTCTTTTAAGTTGCAAAAAATAGAATACCAAACGGGAATAAAAAATTACAACCGCTTTACAAGTATTTTTAACTAAAAAATCCCGGATTTTCTTTAAAAGCAAAAAATTAAGTAGTAATTATTCTTTAGGGTAAAAAGTGCTAACGTCTCTTAAAATATTCCCTTTTTTGGTTTTTGACCCTCAACTAAAAACGGTTAAGTTTTACCTCCTAAACTATTCTGTTTTTTGGTTTGTAACCTTCCATCCATATTCTCCGTTACATCATAATGGAAGTCCAAAAAATTCAAGAACACTGAGCTATATTCCAACCAAAAAACCCAATTATACAAAGAACCAACCTGAAATCCGAGCAAATATTCTTACTCACAATGAAGAGACGAATCATAATATAAATTTTGAGCATCAAATTCTTCAAGAATCATCCAAAAAAGCCTAAAACTAATGAACTTCAAATCTGCCAGAAAAAATAGTCCTAGAAACAGAAATTTTCCAAAGAAAAGCCCAGTCATATGAGACCATTACACTAAAATCCAGTTATAAGCACTTGTTCACAGTTAAAAGATGCAGCTATTTGTGAAGTTTGAGGTTCAAACTCATCAAGAATCAACCAGAAATCGCAAAAGAAGAACGGACAAAAATTCTGCCAGAAAATAGTCACGAATAACAGATTTTTCCAAGGAAAAACCCAATCTTTGAGACCATTACTCCTAAATCCAAACATAAGATCTTATTCTCAGTTAAAAGAAGAAGATTTCTGTAAAGTTTGAGCTCCTAATTCATAAAGCATAAATCAAAAAACGCAAAATAGTGAAAGTACCACAGTTCTACCAGAAATCCCAATTTCAGTTATAAACTTTTAATTTAGGAAGATTACCAACCAAGAACTCCAAAATCTGCCAAAGTAGACCTTTGTACATCTTCCTAAAGAAGAATAATCCATGAGAAAAACGTCAAAATTTTCAAGAACATCCCAAAATGCCCCCATATTTGAATTTCCGTTATGATGTAACGGAGAATATAGATGGAAGGTCACAAACCCAAAAAAACAGAATAGTTTAGGGGGTAAAACTTGTCCCTTTTTAGTTGAGGGTCAAAAACTAAAAAACGGAATAGTTTAAGGGGCGTGAGCACTTTTAACCCTATTCTTTACTCTGACGTCGTTTTCAAATCCACGGATCCTGTATTCCAAGACTCAAAACAGTAAACAATCTCCGCTAATGGTATGAATAATAATAATCACATACTCAAACATCCCGTAAAAAAGGAAAAAGATGCTCATGCTCATTCTGATGAATTACTTTTACCATATTCCAATCAATCTTTCACAGTCACATTTGCAAAAAAGGAATCAAAGAATTAACAAATACTACTACAATTACATTTTAACCATAATTGTTAGAGCAAAAGGAAAATTTGGTTAACAATTTTCATCATCTCAGTTCTAAACTCTAATCGGAATCCAACTAAAGTATTTTTTTTTTCCTTTTCCCTTCTCTTCAAAGGAAAACGAAATGTATAATTGGATTGGGTGTAAGGATTCATTTCAGACTCGATCCAACGAGAATTTGAGTCCGAAATTGAATCTCAAACTCATATCAGACCAATCTAATTACACCCAAAATTTCTTTTTTTTTACTGGATGGATCAAATCAAGGCCTCTATGCTGCCTTTCTTAGCCATTTTACAAACAGGGCAAGAATCGATATAGGCTTCACAAAATTGACAGCAACAGAGGTGTCTGCACGGTAATAAAATCACGCACGAGTTTCGAGAATTACAGCTTTTGCAGATCACTTTTCTCCTTCTCTCTTCCTCTTCTTCTTGCTCCAAATTTACTATTTTCTCCTCAGCAACGAAATCGCAGCAGGATTCTGCGTCACCGGCTCCATTATTGCCTAAAGCAGCATTTTCTCTGAGTTGATCAATGGTGTTGTGAAGGGTTATGATGATTGCTTCATTTTCTTTGGCTACCCTTTGCCAAATTTGATTTTCTGTCTCCATTTTTACCAAGAAATCTTCGAGTTCCATCCTTCTCTTTACTGCTTTAGCCATTTCTTCATCTTTTTGCCTAAATAAAATCTGGGTTTCTGATTCGTACTTTCTTAATAGTAATGCCAATTGTTGATTTCTTTGTTCTTGTAATGCCCATCTCAGCCTTTCACTCTGTTATTACACCAAGAACTCAATAAATAAAGAATAGTTCTTATATACACCATGTAAATTGGACATTGTGGTTCAAAACCCATCACATCAGTACTAATGATGATGTGGTTAATTCTGGAACATGAGCCCCAAATCAATTTTTTTTCATTAATAAATAAAAAAAGACTAAAATTCAGGAAAAAAAAAAATTAGAACTTAGAAACGATTAGAAAAAAAAGAAAAGAAAACCCATGAAATCTTTACCTGGAAATTGATTAACCCATCAATATCTAGTCTTTGTTTCTTCATCAAAGGAGGGGCTGCTGCTGCTGGACTCTGATTGAACACCATTAATGATGGGGTGTTTTCTGGAAGCAAAAAGCCATTTTCTGGAGGATTATTTTGTTGATGCATGTTCTGTAACTGATGAATAAATTGAATCTGTTGCTGATTTTGTTGAAGATTAAGACTCTCCATCATCAACAAATCTTGAGGAGAATAACCTCCTCCTCCCCCTCCTGAAGAAAACCCATGATTTTCCGTATACAACTGCGCTTCAACGGCCATTTTTCTGGGTTTGTAACCCCTTCTTTCTCTCTCTAAAATCACTAAGAACTTGATTTGTTCTTCTTTTTCTTTTGGGCTTAAATTTTGGGGAACATATGAAAAAACAGAGGCTGTTGGGTTGGGTGTATCTTCATTTATATATAGGAGTGGTAAGATTTGTGATTTATATTGGTAGGAGGAAATTGGAATAGATAAATAATATTAAAAGTAACTGAAAAAGGTCAGGGTGAGGTGGGACCCTTTCTTTCTCTCTCCCTCTCACTTTTCTATTTTTTCTCTCCATCCTTTGTGAAGCCCCATGCAAAATCTTTTTCTCTTTTCTTTATTTGACCAAATTCATATATAGTACTCCCTCCATTACTAAATATGAGATTCTTTAAATAATTTTAGAAAATTAACAAATTTATTATTTTCATAAAAAGTTACAATATTACCTTTTTCTCACTTTTATATCATAAGAAAGGGAAAGAAAAAATAGGGATGACAGAGACAACAAATAAAAAAAATGTCGAGGGTATAATTGAAATAAGTATTCTTTATCGTGCGATAAATTTTTTATTTTAAATCCCAACTTTTTTCTTTTATAGTATATCTCGGTTAAGATCATGTGTAAATAGTATTATATGTTAGCATTATCTAGATAAATATTGATAATTAAATGGTAAGATTATAACAGTTTCAAATCAATAATTTTTGAATAGTTGTTTATAAATTTGAAATTAGATTCGAAACAATTATAATTTCAATCGTATAATAAAAACAAATCATCTAACGTTTAAGATTTGTTTGTATGACACTAACAGAATAATGACTACAGTAAATTGCAAAAAAGTTAGCATTATTTTGGCACTTAATTAGATTTGTTAGTTTTTAGAACAAATCTCTTTGTATTATGTGTGGACAAGTCAATTTCTTTGATTTTTCTATATGAATTGGCCATGGTATGGAGTGAGTCAGTTTGGTCCATTTCCTTTCTTTGCTAAGGATTTCCATGTCTTTAGATGCCATATATATATATATATATATATATATATGTGTGTGTGTGTGTGTGTGTGTGTGTTTGCATTAATTTTGTACCATTCAAAAGAATTAAAGGAAAATGGAAATTAACAAATCCAATGGTCCACCAATTACTAGAAGCTAAGACCAGCTAGTTTGGCAATTACTCTAATTTTCCTTTGCTTAAGAAAAAAGATTTCCCTGATAAATATTCTAGTAGTAACTTTTATATATATATATACGACCTTTGGTAGGCTAATAAAATTATTGGCTAAAAGATTGACTAAAATAGTGTCTTCGGACCTTTTTGCCCTTATAGTTGGGTAAATCCCTTATACCAACAGGGGGTAAGATAGTTATTTAACACCCTCAATTTGGGGGTTTAGGGTTTCTATCCCCAAAATTCTAGTAGAAAAGCATTTTCCATATATATATATTATTCTTTTTAAAACGAATAGTAGTAACTTCTTAGTAATTTAGTACTTCCCATTCTTTCTTTAAAAACATCCGAAATCAATGTATTTAGTTATGAAAGAAAATTAAGAAATTAATTACCATAATCTATTTTGAAGATTTTGAAGTCAATAATGTTGGCAAGGTTGATCCACAAGGATATGTTTTATAGGAACCGATAAAAATAAATTTTCTAAGTTATCGTAATTAAAGTTGTATTTGACTCTAATTAATGTCTGATAGAACCTGTTACACATGTGTAAATTGTAATGCAAGTTTTTCTATTTTTTCCTTTTATTATTTTTATAATCATAATGATGAATGCCAGCCAATAAGAATTAAGTATTATTGCATGCTAAGGCAATTAGAAAAAGATGTGAAATATCAAAACGAAAATTTTGAAGTCATTGGCGAAATGGAGGAGAGAGATTTAACACGTGCTTATCATGAAATTATTCAACCCTTTCCTATTGCTCCCAAAAGAAGAAAAATATTGTAATTCTATTACTTCTAGATGTAGGTCAATATTGAATTTAGAAACTAATGTATCTTGGTAATTTCTTTTATTTTCTTTTAAAGGGTGTTTATCTTGGTCGAGTTTTGTTATGGTAAATTCTATTTTTTTTAGAATCATATATATTTTAAGGTTTTTTTTTTTTTTTTGTGCTAAGTATATATATTTTAAGGTTATATCTAAATAAGTTGGTCCAATAATTAATTTGGGGTAGAGTTGGTTTATTGAGACTATTTCATTTCCTACGTATAAAAAAATATAATTAGTAGAGTCCGATCCTTTATAAGTAATAGCAATCCTGTTTTTTTTTGTGTGTGTGTAAGAGGTATATAACCGTTCACAACAACGCTAAAAAACTACTCAATCAAATTACATCATCATGTAGGGTCGTTGAAAATTATGACGAGTTATAGATTTGAACTGATTCTACTCCATCTTTCCCTTCATTTGTGTCGATATTCATCAATAACTCGTCTTTCAACTTGTGACGAGGTTGTGATTCACTTCGTTATAAGTATCTTTACTCGATTAAAGGGCGATTATAGTTCAAATCACTTTTAGGTCTGTCAATGTATCAAGAAAATATTCATTTAAATTTGATTTAAATGCACATAAGAAAAATGATAAATCGATAGTGTATACTAGTTAGATGTCAAACTTGGGGACTAAAAATATACTAAACAAGATTGATGTATTTTTAGTTTTGCTTATCTCTTCCATCGTGCCTTTTGATTTGATCTTAAAAAAGTGATAGAAACTAATCTTTTGTAGTGTTTGCTAGTGAAAATTCGATAAGCTAGCATCAAAATCATTGAGGGAAAAAGAAGAAACACAAAGAAAAAGCAAGAATATTTTAAAGATTTGCTTTTATATAATTATTTGGGCATTTCCAACTATTTAGTGCATGCCTTTTCAGTCCCCAATATAAAGCTACTACTTCCTACCATTTCCAAGTTCCGTACTTTGCCATAACCTAATGCAATATTTACTTTTTTGCTTTAGATATATAATAAGACCAACAAAAAAGTTTCTAGGATATAGTAATTATTTACTTTTTATTTTTATTTTTTTCAAGTTGCTTGTTAGGATAGAGTAAAATTTTATGGGGGCTATTGTACATAAAGGTATCTAATATCATTCAACTTGATAACTACAATCCCACCGAAACACACATTAATCGAACGCTAATTCTACTGAGTCAAAGTACTTTAAACCTAAGCATTATAAGTTATAGCAAATTTTATTGTAGCTATCGCAATCAGGGGTGAACCTAAGTGAGGGATGGCTAGGGCCTTGGCCTCCACCCTTTTAAAAAAACAAAAATTGAGCATTTTCTAGGGATTTTTTATGTACTCTCTTCTTATATTTTTCTATATTTTTACTCCCCCTTCCTTCCCTCCCTCCTTAACATATAGAGTGTATTTTGCTCCCCTAATTAACAATCCTAGTTCCACCTCTGATCGTAATTAAAGGTATCTAATATTCCTTAATACTGTTCAACTTAGTCATTACAATCTCTCTAAAACGCATTATTAATCAAGCACTAATTATATTGAATCAATTATTTTAAACTAAGCATTATAGGTTAATCATTATCAAGTAACAGGTAATTGAGGAATTGAGGAATTTTAAGTGCCTAACAAATCATGATGTTAAACGAAAAGTTAATGACTCAAGTAATAGAGCACAATGTAGATAGTCACTAGTTTATGCCTCATCCTAATTCAAGTTAATTGACTTAGAAGATCATCCGAAGAAACTCGTGTCTTGTAATCCACCAAACATGAGCCCGGATGACACTATTTTAATTTATATCACAAATATTCTTCTTTATTTATTCTTTTATATATTTGATAGATCAACACTATGATTATAGAAGAAAAAAAAGTAATCTATTGAATTTTTAGAATATCATACCTTATTATTTTGTATGTTTTCTAAAAAAGATGCCTATGATTTTTAAAAAGGAAAATGCTTTTCTACTAGAATTTTGGGGATAGAAATCCTAAACCCTCAAATTGAGGGTGTTAAATGACTATCTTACCCCCTGCTGGTATAAGGAATTCACCCAACTATAAGGACAAAAAGGTCCAAAGACACTATTTTAGTCAATCTTTTAGCCAATAATTCTAGTATCCTAACAAGGTCCTTTTAAAAATTCAGGCAGAGGTGGGTTGGTTTTCAATTTAAATGAATAGCTATTCTTGGAATACATGCTAGCATCCTTGACACAATTACCCCTAACATAAGAATAATAAATTGCAAAACAACCCATTTTAATTATATATTTCAAGAGGTAAATTTTATTCTTACGTACATTTTTTCAGTACACAATATCAGTTTGAAAACTCTTGAAGTTGTTACAGAAAACTCTAGAAGTTGTACATATTTTCAGTACAAAATAACGAAAACTCTTGAAGTTGTTACAGAAATTTCACTTGCAACGACTATGGCAATCATACTATTGCCCATGATAATAAGGACAAACTCGTCATTTTCTTTTGACAAGAATTCAACAAAAGTTTGCTTCCAATAGCAAATTGACTCATTGTTGTGAGACTTCTAAGGGTCTTTCTTAAACATAGAGGACTAAAATGTAATTATCATTATTCTAGAAACAGTAAACTGCATTAACCCCTTAAATTATATATTTCTCTGCATTTGACTGATAGAAACTAGCATGATAGTTTTGATATGAAATAGATTCATTGGACCTTATGATTTAGAATTGACCACATCACTACAGGAATAAAAAGAGATAATTATGCGATACTAATTATAGATCACGAGATCAATGTAGACCCGGTTCATATTAGAATTTTCACCTTATTTATGTATTAGTCTCACTGTCACTTAAAAATCTACCATCTAAATGAAGTAAAAATACACTTTTTATTACTTATAAAAAAAATTCAGCTGGGGCATATGAGGCGTAATACTACATCTGCCACGGGCACCAGTGGATCTTAAGGTGATGCTGTATCCCTTAGTATGATGATGATGATGAACTTTGAAGTTTGAGGAGGCAGGAAGGAAAGCTAAAGTCACATGCACACTTTGTGTTCGACGAAAGTCCCAAAAGAGTGAAACCTTCCCAACCACTTTGTCTCGTTTTGTTTTTCACCCTTCTGCAAAGTGACACGCGGACTGTAGCTCCTTCCCCTCACTGCTACACGATAGTTTTTGAAATTTGACTACTACTTACTTTTGTCAAGTATTTTACGCGGAACGAACGAACTCATATATCACGCTCAACCCCACTTCCCCATGCTCCTACTGATTACGGTCACCACTATTAGGTGCCATTCGTCCAAACAGTTTTACCCACCTTACTCCATCTTGTTATAATGTTGAGGGATGTTTTTTATTTTTTTTATTTACGAATTTTGATTGTTACGTATGAATTATTATACCTTTTTTTTATATTAAATTTGAATTGAGTCTAATTTTGTTTGAAATTCATAACTTTTTTTAAATTGATTCTGCATATGAAACATCAATCACTAAATAATTTAAAATTTAATTTGAGTTTAAAAATAGTATGAGAGTATAAATTTCATATTAAGATCAAATTTCAATAAGATGAGGTAAAAGATTCGTGTTTTTCTCAACAACTTACTAATAAACTTGATTTTTGATTTAATAAAAAAAAACACTTATATTTTCTAGGAAAATTTTGTGCTATGGTAGGGGGTTGACACTTGATGGGTAGGGGAAGTTGCAAGAGGTAGGTGGACTAAACTGGTTTTCTTTTTCTTTTATCTAACTGTTGACTTACTGTCAATAGGGGTAAGCTGCATGATTATGAACTTATGGACTAAAATGATTCTACCCCTAATTTCATGGGGGTATTTTGCAATTAACCCTTTACATTGTTGTAAATAAACTGGTTTTATTAGTGTATTAAATAATATTCTCTTCATACCTTAATATAAGTCGTTTATAACATGTAACAAAAAAAATTAATGAATAAAAGAATAAGATCAAATTATTTCTATAAGATTACTCACGACAAGCTTTTAAAACAAAACATTTGTCCTTGAGGGTCCGATATTAAACCTCTCATGCCTACTAATTGATGTACCTGAGATTCATTTTCTCTAGCTCCCAAAACTTACAAAGTCGTCTTTTTTAAGATTCAAGAAATTCCAGTACCTAGATAAAACATATTTTTTTTCGAAATGTAATAAAAGGGACCCATAGTTTTTTTTATTCAAAATATTAATATTTCTTTTTTTTAAATACAATTAGTGGTTTACAAGTATGATTTAAGATAATAATAATAATATTAGTATTTTGACTAATAAAATATTTTGATTTTTACTTTCATAACTTTTCGCTAAAAGTTCGAAATGAGTTATATTAAGGAATGAAGTAATATATTAAAAGAAATTTAAACTTAATAAGTATCATGACATAAGTATATTATAGTGGAGGATAAACATGAATCTCCTAATTTATATTCCAATGAACATGAATCAAATATTTCTATGGTTGCACATTAAAATAACCTTTACTTCAACTCAACCTAATCTAGGAAAATGATCATGTGAACTTCCTAAACTACTAAGGTAGTTGATACTTAACATATATAGCTGGTCCATTTGGTGCATGAAATCCTTTCTTTCATTTTAAAAGGCAAGTAGTCTCTTTATGCCTTTGAACACTTTTTCATCTTTTGTTTTGAGTGGGAAGTTGTACATCTGAAGAACATGCATCTCATTCATTTTCCTTGATATTGGACAAGTTTTCACCTAAACTTGCATGAC
This sequence comes from Vinca minor, assembly GCA_026122235.1. Lineage (NCBI taxonomy): Eukaryota > Viridiplantae > Streptophyta > Magnoliopsida > Gentianales > Apocynaceae > Vinca > Vinca minor. The sequence continues at coordinate 2,543,378 of JAOCZM010000291.1, forward strand.
TGTTCTAGAAAATTTTAATTGAAACTGTTCTTTTACCCTTAAAAAAAGAAGAATAAATAAATAGAGTACACTTGATTATGTACTCCATGAGTCCCAAATTATCTGTTTTTTTTTTTGAAATCCGATTGGGCGATTGCCCCATATAGGGGAGAGAGAACTGCCTCAGACGAGGAGAAGATAGCCCTAAAAAAGGAGATTAAAGCTTGCCGCACGCAGGCGGAGGGAGTAGGACACCTCTGATCCTAAATTATCTGTTCACATTTTGTTTTTAATGTCCCAAATTAATCGTCCAATTTCTAAATATGGCTCATTAATGATGATTTTCCAATTCTACCCCTTGCATTGAATGTTAGAGAGAAAAGAATAGATAGATAAGAGAAGATAGAATTAAATTGTGAGTGAAATTAAATAGAGTCATGTTTGACATTTTAACATATTCTATTATAGAATTTGATTAAACCTTAATTCTCGTGTAAAACACAAGGTGGACAGATAATTTGGGATGAAGAGTGTAGTTATTTATTTAGAGAAATAATACACACTCCCTTCATTCCTCGATATATGTCGTTTATGACACTTTGAAAAAAATAAGGAAACTCAAACAAACAATAATCTTTCCACCACAATTCCAATAATATCCCTTCCTTCCTCATTCTCTTTCACTTTTCTAATAAAATATATGTTGAGGGTATAATTGGAATAAATTATTGACACCTAATGAAAGACATGTAAATGATATGTATATATATCTGCTAAACGATAATTATAACCTATAAGAAATAGTAAAACCCTCAGTAAAAAAAATTAATATATAACAATTTCTTATTAATGAAAAATGAGAACTAGACACAAAATAATGATATTATTTTTTCACCGTATAATAATGAGAAGAAGACCGTATGAGCTGGTATTTGTTGATGTGTCATTGACATGTAACATGAGAATGTGCAATATGAAAGGAGAAAAGGAAGCTTTTCGAGGCATGGCGATCTTATTTGGTAAGCCAAAATCAAAACAGGAAGTCAGGGCAGGGAGGACCACCTCAAACTCTCTTACATATCATGTGACTCATTTTCTCTTTTTCCTCTGCTCATTCATTTCTGTTTCTAGCTACTTCAACTTTGGTTATTTTTATCTTTTCCAATAATTTATTTGTGATTAATTTATCCTACTTAAGGAATTTAACTGCTATGCAGTATTCCATTTTTTTAGCAAAAAAAAAAATGTTGTAATTATTTTTTTATAAGGGCATAGGTTCGAAAGCGAAGCTTTCATTCACCTATATGTCAAGAAACTTCTTAAATAGAGAGGTGTTAAATTGAAGGATGTGAAAAGTGGCAGAAATTTGAGAGAGAGCTAACAGTGTACGATTTTCAAAATAGATATTCATAATATTAGATTAAAAATATTTCCCAAATCTGATTCGAACCTATGTAATATAACTACGTTACCTATCTAAGGAAGTATGAAAATTAGAAACTAGCTTTTATACCAAGAAAATGTAATACTTATGTCAACAATCTGGCCAAATGGGTTAAATGTAGTAAGTTTGTAGAATTGTAGGCTATCTATCTGTCCTCCCCTCCATTGGGCTTAACTATAATAGTATAGGCTCAGATTTTGGTACAAGTCCTGTGGGAGTTTTGCCAATTTCTTATGTCAACAATTCTGATATTATTCATAAAAAAAATGGTGATTTTCATTTTGGTCCCTATAAATGGCTCATAGTGTCAAGCTTGTCCTTAAAATTTTAAAAATATCAACCTCGTCCCTAGAAATGGCTCGTAGTGTCAGTTCGTCCATGAAAATTCAGAAATGTCAATCTCGTCCCTAGAAATGACCCTCATGTTCCAAAAAAAGTCCTTACGTCGTTGACTAACTCCATACTAACAAAGACTAAGTGAAAATTGAAAATTCCCGTAAACAAAATTCAAAACCGATTATAATAAAACCAGAATCAAACTCCAAAAATATTAATGCAAAAACTTCTACCAATCGCAACATCACTTGGTATGGAGGTTGACATTTATGAAATTTTAGGGGTAAAATTGACACTGCGAGCCATTTTTAGGGACGAGATTTACATTTCTGTAATTTTAGGGACGGGACTTGAAACTGAGAGCCATTTCTAAGGTCGATATTGGCATTTATAAAATTTTAGAGACGAACTTGACACTTCGAACAATTCACAGGGACCAAAATGAAATTCATCCTAAAAAAACTACATAACCATACCGTGACTTCTTCAACTCAAATCTGAATTTTCATAAAGACTCATTGAGAACGAGATGCCAACTCAATTTGTCTCACTCCTTATCAAACTCATCACACGTATATCCATCCCGATCTTTTCGTTACCTACGTATAATAGGGGTGAAAATCGTATGTACCCGTTTGTAGTACATATTTTTATGCCCAATCAATAAGAATTCATCACGTGATCATTTTTTTAATTATATATACACAGTGAATTGTGATTGGTTGGGTACATGATGAATACACATACGGATACAGACGATTATTTGCCTTATAATAGAGTAGCATTTCTTTGTTAACAAAAAAAAAAAACAATAAGATACTATATAAAAGTCTATAATGCACTATGCTCTTTCAACCCTTTATTTGGTCGTCTCTATTTGCACTGCAACAATTTATTATTTCTGGCACTGAATTACTCAAATACAATCAAAATTCAACTACTGTTTTACGTGGAAGATTATACATGAGACACCCATTCATTTTCTTCATTTTTTTAAAATAATAATTCCATTAATTTTGTCGTGAACCCAAAATCTACATCTCTGGAATTGTAACATGAAATACAAATGGTGCTACATCATACTTTGTCTACTATCTTTGTTTTGTATTTTTTTTTAATAGGAAAATCATGTTTGTATGGATCGATATAAACAAATTGAGGGCGCGTGTGGGGTGATTTCTTGTGATGGGCTAAGACAAGGCCTCCCACCAATCAAGCCACTGAGTCACTTTGATTTACATCTTACACAATTCCTATCGAATCGGGAGGTGGGAGTCCTGTGGGTATGGTATCGCCTTTTTTTTTTATATGTAGGTAGGATATAAACAAATTCAAATTTATATTAGCTGTAAATGCTGCCATTGACAAATTCAAGGTTCATGTACTCGATTCTTAACTCTTCTTCTCTAATTGCCCCCCTAGAATTGAACAATCAAGACCCATACTATGAGCTATACCCTGACTCGCCCCGACCCATACTTAGTGATGGTGATTTTGACCACCCGACGCGCCACGACTTGACCCCTGTTATGAGGCAGATTTGATCCGTCCCAAATTCAAAACGGGGTAGATCGGATGAATCTCATGTAATATTTGATCTGCCCCGTCCCCGTACCATCCCATCCATATTACTAGTATTATTAATTGTGTTTATATAAATGTTGTTCATGCAAAATTCTCCTTTTTAAATTATGATTTTCTTATTTTGTTTTTACCCAAGAAGAATGATTATTACTAGATTTATTTTAAAAAATAAATGTTGTAGACTTGTAGGTTCTATCTCAATTTTTGTATGCTATTTATGTGATTTTTTTAAAGGTGAGATGAGACGGGACGGGACGGGGTGCGGGGCGAAGATTTTTTACCCGCAGTGAACACGGGCAGGGCGGGGCGATATGTCAGTTATGCATAGTAATGTTGGGTATTGAGATACCCGTCCCAATCTGCATCATTTGACATTCCTACCGTGTATATCCATAAATTAATCAATGGGACAGGAAAAAGGATAGAGTTATGAAACATATATTTTCTCCCTTAATTAATAAACAAAAGAGTCGTATATCGAGCTTCTAACTTTTTATTTTTTTGGGTAAAAAGCGCCGACGCCCCCTAAACTATTCCGGTTTTTTATTTTTGACCCTCAACTAAAAAGGGTCAAGTGTTACCCCCTAAACTATTTCGAATTTTGGTTTTTGACCTTCCATCCATATTCTCCGTTACATCATAACGAAAGTCCAAAAAATGGAGGCATTTTGGGAAAATCATATCATTCATGATAAAAAAGAATTAAATTTAAGGGAAAAAAGGGCCTTTTAAGATTTTTTTCAGAGGTTGAAATTTACAGTTTGTGGTTGGAGAAGAGGAGTGGTACCCGGGCTTAGGCTTTTCCATCACTGTTCTCACCGGCGACTTCTTCTTTCTCATCAGAATAATAAGTTTTTTTTTATATAAAAACAAAAATTTTAGGATCTTATACAGATTGCCCAAAAATGCCCCCATTTTTTGGACTTCCGTTATAATGTAACGGAGAATATGGATGGAAGGTCAAAAACCAAAATTCGAAATAGTTTAGGGGGTAACACTTGACCCTTTTTAGTTGAGGGTCAAAAACCAAAAACCGGAATAGTTTAGGGGGGGCATAAGCGCTTTTTACCCATTTTTTTTTATTTTTATGAACATTAGCCTAAGGTAGAAAGATCCAACGAATATCACACAGTCTCAAACTAAAAGATTCTAGTGGGGTATGTAATAATAAGATGGCAATTCAGTCCCGCGTGCTTCTATTATTTTTAATTCAAAGATTCACCTTATACTAAAAGAGAATGCAATTGCACATTTTGTTCTCTTAAAATACTTCTCCAATATAATTGGAACTCCCGACCTACCGATTAAAAAATGAAGCCTTTTATGAGTTACGCTTTGTTGTCAATTCAATTGCAGATATATACATGATATTGTGGGTGAACTTTTTTATTTATTTGTTTAACTAATGAGTAATGAGAATGGAATAAGTTAAGAGATTGGCAGTCCCAGTGGGGGAGCACTCTCTTTGTGACTGTGAGGTTCTAGGTTCGACACTCCCTCCTCTCCCCGAATAAAAAAAAATGAGAATGGAATAGTAACTTAAATAAAGTGAAATATCCTCTTGAACTTTTTTGTATTTGAGCCATGCAATGAAATGAAACCTCCAAGAAACTGCTGTGGGGCGACGACAAAGGCGACAATTGATTGATTAGTGGGCAATTACAAAGACAGAATGACAGATCCCCAACAATTACTCCCTTAAACAAAGGCAGCCATGGTGTCGGGTTGATTTCACATTCCATGTTCTCACTCAACATTTACATGGGAATTGGATCTTGTTTTGATTTGTATTAGGCTCTTTCTAATTACCTACTCGAATCTTCTTCTTTTCTTATTGGATAATCTTCTTCTTTTCTTACATGGGAATTGGATAATGTTAAGGTGTCGATTGTGTTAAAAAATAAAATAATTATTATTTTTTACGGAAAATAAATAATTATTTCCTTCGAGCGGCTACTTATGAAGAAAAAAGTAAATATTTTTATTATTGAGATTCATCAGCAAATGCCACATCGACGAAACGGGTGAAAATTCTCTGTCCCCAGCCAATTACAATTCACCATGTGTATACTGAAACATTTTTTCCAATTATATATACACATGGTGAATTGTAATTGGCTGGGGACAGGAATGAGGACATAGACTTTTTTGCCCGACGAAACTAAGGGGTTAGAGTAATGACCCTCCTAGAGATGTCAATAGAAATTCTAACTTTCAAAAATTTACATTGCAATCGTTTTGGATGTTTCATTTTCAAACTCAATTCTACAGTTTGCAAAAAATTCCATGAACATTATAACCATATCTCTCGTGTTGAATCTTATCACCATGATGGTGTTGAAGGAAGAAAAGAAATGATTTTTGGGATATCAATTCCAAGTCGCTCCCACCATCAAAGCACCACCCCCTATCCGTGTTTGACTGAAATGAATTGATAAAATTGGTCCCCATGATATGATAGTACTGCTACTCTCTATCAAAAGAACAAAACACTGAATGAACCTCACAAGTCACCACCACCAACTTTTCTCCTTCACATTTATTGGTATTATTGGTAGTGATGTTCATGTTCATTCACTTGTGTAGCTTTTTTCTTCTCCAAAGCCATTTCTAATTTTATTGTTTCATCAAATTTGACCTTTTCCCCTACTTTCCAAGAACTTCATGAGTCATATATATATAAGGTCTTTTTTCCATCATTTCCAAGACCTAACTATTGCTCTAGTTTTAGAATGATTCCACCCTTTGCTTTAGTAATCCAATCCCAAGCAATCACATAGACAAGATTTGATGCCCCTAAGCTCAAGGACGAAGACACGGGCGGGGCAATCGCACCCGAGATTTTTAAAAATCCTAGATATAGGGAAATTTTATATGTACTTCGGAATATTTGATCAAATTCGCCCCCAATATTTTTTTTGCAATTTTTATATGTATTTCGGTATACTGTTGCAGTTTTTCGTTTCCCAAACTTAAAAGTTTCTGGCTTCGTCTCTGCCTAACCTAATCACCCGCGCTAACTAAAAAGAAAGGCTTGTAAAGAAAGAAATATTTGATTACAATGCATGTTCTTTTAGCACGGTGTTAAATTAAACTCAGTCATTATTTTTTTTATTCAATAATTGAGATTAATTATTTTCTTACAAAATTTAACAATTTTAAAGTAATTATTCTTCTAGACAAAATATATGTTATCTTTCTCCCTTTTTTAAAGTTCAATATGACTATCAGAAAGTGCCGAGAAAAAATATGCATTGAAAACCCTAACTTCAACCAAAGAAACTATAGGAATCGACAAAAAAAAACAGTCTTCTTTTCAATCCATTATGATGAGATATTTGACCTTAAACAATTAGGATTCCCATTTCCAATTGAACCAAGAAAGAAAAAGAAAAAGGGGAAAGCCGTTCCTAATAAAAAGAAACCATTATAGAGTAATTTTGACAAACACTTGGAGTGCAAACAAACAATTATGGTTATACTAGTTTAGGTGCCAATTCTGACTTTCCTTGGCTATTAATATAACTTTGATGATGGATATAGCATTAGATATATAATTTAGATGGATAATTTGGCTTTAACCTTTCTTTCTTTCTTCTTCTGCCGACCAGGAGGACCAGTCTCCATATCATATACACTAAAGTGATGGAACAAACTTTAAGGTTAGCTGACGGAGGAAGTTGAGAGTATTTAAAATCGTACGCAACCTTGAAAATGACTCTCGTATTTTCATCAATAACGCGGTCTGACTATAATATAAAAAGATTAAAATTCAGTACAAATTGAATATATTTTTTACGGTTCTGTGCCAAAAGTTTATTAATCTAAGCCCACCTCCCATTTTTGTTGTAAAGAATCTATCATTGATTCCGTCGGGTGAAAAAATTATTATGATTGATATACATTAAAATTAAACAAATCAAATTGGTCTAGTAATTAAAAAATGGACATGATTCTTTTTGTAAGATTTGTAAATCAATCAAGTAATATATATATTACGATAGGATTGTTTTTCACTCTAAATCTTTTAGTACATTTTTTAATATATTATTGAAATTTTTTATTTTAAGATTGGGTGGATTCCACCTCAAATCTTTTGGGAAATTTTGATTTTTCGGTTCTGATTTTCAATCCAAATATACTTACTTTAAAATATGTTTTTAAAAATCTTTGGCAGTGAAAGTTTATCACTCCCTCGTTCTATTTCTATTAATATTGTTTGACACGTTACTAAAAATTAATGATAGTGGCGTTGAGTACAATAAATAAATTATTTTGATATTAAAATATTAAAATTAACCTCATTAAAATTGTAAATTGTATTAAAACGTTCCAATTAACTTCAAATAAGAGTTTTTCCCTTTCTTCTTTTATTTTTTTATTTTTTTTCAATTTTGAAGTTTAAAGCCAGAAAATGGGCCCAGGGATATCTGCTAATGTGAATGTCCATCAGGCAAGCCCATCGCCTCATTAGTTAGAAGCCTCTTTCGGAGTCATTAGACCTTTTAGATGTTTATGATCTATCAACTTCTACTATGTAGTTTGAAGACGTTTGTTGCTAATAAAACGAGGAATTAATTGAATAAAATGTTAAAATATTTTTATAATAAATTTATTAAAATTTCATTGCACTTATTTAAAATACATTGGACTTATCAATTGTGTTTATAGGGAAACAAGAGGGTTGAATTTTGGCAAATACTCATTGGGCCGTATGACAAACGAGGCCCATGGCCCGATTTGGTCTAGGCCTCTTATAATTTACTTCTTTTGCCCAAATTTGAAGATCATATTTGTCTCACTAGAATTGAATGACTCACTTTTACAGTTAGCTAAAAATTTAAATGCGAATTTTCAATTATATCCCTTGTAAAAAATACAATCATTCAAATATTTTTCAAAAATTCAATCATCAAATTACATTCAATGATTAAAATTCGTTCATAGCATTTCCGTACAAAAGCGGACTATATTATGAGGTGGAATCCAAGTACACATGGACCCAAATCTAAAACCAAAGCACTCAAGAAGGAAATTACAAAGATAGAGAAAATAAAATTTAAAACCGCCCGTTTCAATTTAGATTATTTAATGTATATTTACACCGTTATTAAAAAAAATATAAAATTTGATACTAAAATTTAATAAAGTAACTAAAATAACCTTATTTAAAAATAATAGAAGAGTCTTTTAAATTTAAATGGAAAATTGGTGTGATGAATGATTATTGTTTAACCAATAACCATTAGCCATTAAAAAATAAAAAATAGTTAATAGTTAATTGGAGATGAAGCATAATGTTAAAAAAACAATAAATAAGTACTTTATATAGTTTTATAATATCTAATTTAGAACCATCAAAATAGAAATTAGCATATCTAAATTTAAATGTGCAGAGTATTTTTTTTTTCTTTTTTCATTTAAGTAAAATCCAAGATACCATTAAAAATTGAAATCTCAAATGAGTTAGGTACTCCTCCCACGTTATCTTATTGACCCAAAATTCCCACTTTCTCCTTCTTTTATTCTCTTCTGCAAAATCCCCTTCTAAACCTCTTTTCCATCTCCATTTCCACAGAAAAGGGAGAAATCAATAATAAAGAGTCCAATTATGGAGAGGCTTATCTATTCAAACCTACAGTGTCCTTCTAAACTCCATCTTCGTCATCACACCCCTTCTTTTCTTCCACAACGACTTTCCCAATTCAGCAGATTCTCTTTCCCTCCTCGGAGATTTAATTCCCTTTCTTGCAGTTATCAAGAACCCGGTTCTAATTCTCTGAGATTTTCTGAGAAATCTATTGAAATTGTTGAGGATTCTAAGAGGAATTCGGATAAGTTGGTAGATTTGTCAAATGGGTCCCGCCGTAATGTTCATTCTTTGACCAATTTTGCTGGATCTTGCATTCACAAGCAAAAGGTATTGTTTTTACTTCTACTAACTGTTTAGTTCTGATTCACAAGCAAAAGGTATTGTTTTTACTTTTGACTGTTTAGTTCTGATTCACAAGCAAAAGGTATTAAACAAATGTTAGTTATGTTATTTTTTTTAGTCAAATGACCAAATTACCATCTCGAAACTTTGGCTGCAATGAATGTTTTGCTTGTTGAATTAATACATATAAGGGTAATGTTGGGAAAAAAAGAATAAATGCTGCCTTGAAATCATAAGAGGACAACTAATTTGGAAGTTTTGGGGCAACTAATTTGGACAGGGAACGATATACTACCTACAATACATCCCATAATATAAGTCGTTTAGGACATATAGCGAAAATTAAGGAAACACAAGTAAAATGTTTTTTGATCAAAATATCAATATTACTATTTTAAATAGGACTTGTATACCACTAATTCTATTTACGATAGTAATATTTATATATTGATTAAAAAACACCTCGTTTTTTGCTTCCTTAATTTTTGTTACATGTCCTAACTGACTTATATTATGGAATGAAGGTAGTGTTATTTCTTTCTTTTTTTCAAATTTTATTAACCGGGTAGGGGTTGTCGAACCTAGAAGCTATTGTTCCGAGTAGGAAGTGGTTGCCAACTTCGCTACTAGCCTTGACTGTATCAATATGTTTTGATTATATGTCGCATATAGTAATATGTTTCATTGTATGTTGCATTTTGCACTCCATTAATTAACAATTTTAGCTTTCTTTTGGTAATAAGAATCTGAATTCTGCTATTAAAGATTTGAAAAAAACTTTAAAAGATGAAAAATTAACTCCAGAATTCATAAAGGAATAGGATTTAGGAGTAGAGGACAGCTTTCGAAGGCCAAACCTTCTTTAACATCAGAAGTATATTCTCCATCATTCAGCAATGGTAACTGAGTGGTTGTTCCGTCTACATTCTACTTTTACTGATCATTTGAGGATGTGCAATGAGTAAATGTAAAAGTATTACATAATCTCATGATTTGAAAGGACTTCTTTTAAACAATTGTTTTTTAGTTCATTGAAATTGCCCGGACTTATGACGAAAGTACAATCGACATTATGAAGTAGTTGTTGACTTCGGACAGTTTGATATTGGTACTGAAGTTATGATCGCTGAATCTGCTACTAATAGTCGGGCTGGTGCTTGTGTAAGATTGATTTTCAGCTGGGGTGGAGATGAGTTTTCTGGTGTATGATTGTTGTCTCGCTATGGTGATTATATATATATATATATATATATATATATATATATATATATATATATATATATATATATATATATATTGAGACACAGAGAAATTTAAACGATAGATGAGAGGAAGGTTGAGGTGCTACTAGTCTTTCTTTTTCTGAAAAATATGTTGGCCATACCTTTGGCTCTCTTACTATGTGGTCTATATATATTGAACTTGGTTAATTTCAAGATACGGGATAGCTACCTTACTATCTTTGTGATGAGTAATCTCTCATTTCGGGTGTACATATATTTGCTAATTATGTTGGTTAAAAGAAATGCCACATTGCAAGTGAGTTGGAAATTACTAAGGACTTGTGCAACCACAGGAAGTGAAAAGTCTAACAGTGAGCAACTAAAAGACTAAAATTTGACCTAATTCGTTGTAATTCTTCAATCCAAAATCACAAGATGGGCATGCTTATGGACTCTTTCAGTATATTTGGTCTGCTCATGGAGGTGTGCTCCAACACTATCCCTCACGAGATGGGCATGCCTGTCGCTATGTACACATAGTTTAGTCCTGCTTTGTGGATGAGGGATGGTAGAACTTTTAGGACTTAATACACTAACTTTGGTTTCAAGTATTTTAGAACTGCTTTAGATTATTTCTGCATTTGTTTTTGTGAAACTGGGTGTGTTTACTTAAAGGCCAAAATGACTATTTTTCCCCCGCCTTTTCTCAAAATGTAATTTTATGATTCTGTCTTGAACAGTGAGTAGCTAACTTGAACTTATTCAATCCGAAACACTCAGCTGCTGTAACTGTAATCTGCAGCTATCTGCATGTTGCATGTTCCATAATCAATTCTTGTTGTTTATGAAACCTCTCCATGTACCGATGGATTTACTTCTTTTATGAACAAATCTTAATTTGTGTTAGAAAGTATATTTTGCTTGATTTGTTCCACATGTAGTATCTTTTGTTTTATTTTTTCCATAACGAGAATGCAAATGGGATTGCATAGGGAATTCTTGCTAAGGTTCATTGCCTCTGCTCATCAGCGTAGCCTTTTAGTTACTTTAATATTTAATGCAACTCATTCAAGCTGAGAAATACCGAATCAGGATTACCAGTAATTGCTTGGTGCCATTGGGTAAGTATATTACTATTTTCGCCGAGCCAAGACAATAGCTTAGTTGGTGAAGCACTCTTACCAGACCAAGAGGTTCGATGCTCACCGGGCACACACCCATCCTCTTCCCCTGTGGACCCCCCCCCCAACAAAAAAAAAGAAAGAAAGAAAAAGACAAAAAAAAAGGTTACTATTTTGTATTTTCACTGACATTGGAAATTGCAAAAATCTTCCTAATCAATAGCACATCATCTCATCTCGTATTCTTTTGGGAAGTCCAGTTCCATTGAATGCTGTCTAATAGAATAATTTGATTGCAGGTCTCTTTGTTAGCATACCCTAACTGTTTTTTGGCACATATACTTTTATATACGAGGGTCAGGCATGAAGCAGTTAAATCTTAGTTTATGTCGTATATGCATCTCAGGTCGTTGCTGCTGGTGCGGTAATACTTCTGTCAGCCATCTTTGTAACACTAGTCCATCCGATTGTTGCATCACCTGCTTTTGCTAGTTTCCAAGCTACAGCCAGCGCCGGAGGTGCAGCTGCAGCTGGTACTCGGCTGATTAGTAGTGAGCTGCTGAATAGTGCATGGACCGGATTCTTTGCCGGTTGCTTACACACGTTATCAGGTCCTGACCATCTTGCTGCTTTGGCTCCACTCTCAATTGGCCGTACACGCCTTGAAAGCGCTGCTGTTGGAGCTCTTTGGGGTTGTGGTCATGATGCCGGACAGTTAATCTTTGGTTTAATCTTTCTACTACTAAAGGATCGCCTCCACATTGAAATCATCCGGAATTGGGGAACAAGAGTGGTGGGCTTCACTCTACTAGTTATCGGTGCTATGGGGATTAAGGAAGCTTCAGAAGTTTCCGCTCCTTGTGTCGCCCTAGAAAACGGAGAGTGCGACGTTAGTGTCTACGAAGGCCTCGAAAATCCTACAGTTGGAAAAAAGAAGATTGGTTTTGCAACATTCGCCACAGGGATCGTTCACGGGCTTCAACCCGATGCATTGATGATGATTTTGCCCGCGCTTGCTTTGCCTTCGCGCTTGGCTGGTGCTGCATTTTTACTTATGTTCTTGGTTGGCACGGTTTTCGCAATGGGAAGCTACACAGTGCTTATAGGGTCATGTAGTCAGGCATTAAAGGAAAGGATTCCTAGAATTACAGAGAAACTCACCTGGGCTTCTTCTCTTGTAGCAATTGGTCTAGGACTTGCACTTCTGATTAGCCAATATTTTGGGTTTAGCCTCTATTAAGCTTTTTTTTTCTTTTTCTTTTTTTCGATTTATTATTTTTCTACGTTCGTCATAGGAAAATGTTTTGAGAAAGATAGATCTTTGTTTGAGAGCAGAAGTTGGTTCATTTTAGAATTTCAATTCTCAGTTTCTCTGAGAATTTATTTTATTACAGTTATGTATGGTCTGATAAGTTCAAGCTGGGAAATTTATCTTTTATTGGGGCAAATATTGGACTTTGTTCCTAGTTACAGTTGCAGTTTTTTGACACTGTGAATAGTACCCCGGAGCAGCCAAACTTCCAAAATACAAAGGACGTGAGTGAGTGAGCTTAAGGCATTGGTCTTCCCGGAATCTTCTTGCAATGCGCCCCGCATAGTGTAGTGGTGCACTATCGTGAGACAGATAAGAGATGGGCCCAACGACTTTCCTTCTTTATCACTTTCTACTCCCACACTCGCTTTCCTCGTCCCCCCTTCGTCGGGCGGTGCATGTGTGGAGGGTGCGCCACCAGAAATCGGGCTTGAAGCTTTCACCTTACCAACAAGCCGACAGTTGATGGCTGTTGGTCACGGTTACTACCAAAAAGCGAGCTATTGGTCGAGCTGCCTTTCCTTCCTAATGCCCCCGGACATCTTTGGGTTATTTACTGGCTTCAATTTTTTAAGAGTCCAGTATGGAACATACTTTTAGTTTGCACGTGCGGACTTTTATCTTTACAAGAATTGAAGATAACCATCTATGAACAATTTTTTTAGCCTGCACGTCTAGATCCATTGATTTTTTTTTTTTTTTTTACAAACAATTTATCCAACCATTAAATATTTATGACACTCAAGGGAGACACGTTGAATGAAAACTTTATTCAATTTCATCATTGTCTTTCTAAATTATGTCAAAACATAAACTTATTCTATTAAAAAATTTAATAACAAACAATTTTTTTTTAGTATATATATAAATAATGAGTAGTCTTTTTCTCAAAAAAAATAAATAAAAAATCAATGAGTAATCCAAGTCTTTTGGATGCATCTATTTGCTACACTAAGCTCTCTACAGAGTTTGGGGATAAAAGGCCCTCTTACGTGTCCTCAGACCAGGGCCTTATTATCTTTTTGCAAAATGAGAGGTCCAAAACACCCCATTCTACATTCTTTTCTCTGTTTGCCACTCCATTTCATGAAACAATCTCTGCCGTTTATACTTCTCACTATCAATCCATCAAAAGATAATAATAAATCATATAATTCATTATTCTCCATCTTCCTCCGGAAAACTTTATCCTAGACCAATTATATAGTTCTAGCCTCATAATTTTTTCATAATTACAAATATATTTTATTCAATGACATTATTTGTACAAATAGAGTCGGTAAAAATATATAAGGAAATAGTGAGATCAGAACTAATAAAGTAAGCTTAGGATAAAATTTCTTCGTGCAGAACATCTAAAAATCAGTAAATACTGAACAATTTTGGCTGTTTTGAGTCTGTTGAGTAAAAAATTTCATGTTGTGACACCTGTTGTGATTTTCAGATATATGTTACGTAAGACATGCTTTACATACCTAAGGACATGTGTTAATCAGGACAAACCACGTGTTGCAACCTTATGAAAGCATAAGGAGAGAACAAACGTTGAATGAATTTAACACATTTCTAACAATATGTAACACTGTTTAAAAAAATATTTTATATGTATTAAATTTAAAACCTTTTGCACTATAACCGTGGTGTCCTCAGAGTGAAGTTATATCTTAGTGTGATCGCTACCTCAGCATATCATCCCACCATTTAAATTATAATAATCACAAAAAATAGAGAACCAGAATTTTTTTAAAAGTATATATACATAGAAAAAAGAAACTAGCAGTGTGCTCCTCAAAAGCCTTTCTCTTCTTCTTCTTCTTCCTCTCTTGAATCATCATCAATGGCAAAACCTGTACAGATTGAAGTTTGGAATCCAAAGGGGAAATACAGAGTAGTCAGCACAAAACCTATGCCTGGAACTCGTTGGATTAATCTCTTGATTCAGCAAGATTGTCGCCTCGAAGTAATCATCCCCAAACTCCCCCATTATTTTTTTTTTTTTTTTCATCAGCTAAATGTTTTAACCATTTTTTAGCTAATTTTTACATATTAATTTCTTGTTCAGATATGCACAGAGAAGAAAACCATCTTGTCTGTTGAAGATATCATTGCTCTTATAGGTGATAAGTGCGATGGAGTCATTGGGCAGGTTCGGATTTCCTTTCAAATTCTTTTATGATGGCGAAATGAGTTGAGTCATTTCGTGTGTAACTTGGATATATTTATCTCAAAGAGCTCAGTTCATTAGCTAAATAAAATAAATAAGCAGTACATGAGCCCAGATTTTTACGGAGTTTGAGCTATACACAGTTCGACTTATTTGGATAATGAGCTATGAAAAAAAAACCCATACCCACTGAACAAGGATCACTCATCAGGAGGGTCTGAGAAGGTCCCGATGTACTTTTTTTTCTTCATAAAGAGGCTGTTTTTGGGGTTTGAAATTGTAACATAGCGGATAGCAAGTAAACGACCATTGCGGTGTTAAACACGACCTTCTAAACTATGAGCTATGAGCAGAGCAAAATTTGAGCGAGTCGAGTCTGAGCTAACCTTATCTCAGCTCAGCTCATTTACAGAGCTAGCCACTGGCATATTGTTCTGAATTGAAAGTACTATTTCAATAGTGCTAATGGGTTATAATGGTTTCCTTCTTAGTTTGAGTTTAAAGTTGAATATTTAATGGATTTCTGTGGGTTTGTAGTTAACTGAGGATTGGGGTGAGACCCTTTTCTCTGCTTTGAGCAGAGCAGGTGGAAAAGCATTCAGTAACATGGCAGTTGGATACAACAATGTTGATGTTGAAGCCGCCAACAAGTACGGTGTTGCTGTCGGAAATACTCCGGTCAGTTTAATTTTCCGCTAGCTTCTCTCTCTCTCTCTCTCTCTCTATATATTTGATTTTGCATGCAATTTGTATAATGGATTAATTTGCTTTCACTGAGTCGATGCTTCAATTTTAGATAACTACAGAACAATTTTAAGAGTCTAGTCGGATAGTGTTTGATTTTGATATGAGAAGCCTTGATTTTGTAAAAAGTTGGATTGTTTGGGAAAAGTTGAATCGTCTACGAGACGAACATAGATGTAACTAGAACTTTGCATTTTGCGGCGAAGGCCTATAAAAGGGCTTTGGAAAAGAAATTTGTGGGGGCAAATTTAAAAAAAAACAATTGCTTAAAAGGAAAATCACTACATATAAAGCAGTTTTGAAAAACGTTTGGAGGCAGCCCCGTCCACCTTGGATCCGTCTTTGGAGGGGAGATGTGGACCCAGATTCGATTTCGAGTTGGAACACTGTCCAACTAGACCCTTAGTATCTTGATATCATGGTTGCAAAAGAAACTTCATATAAAAAAGCTAAGGACATTTCAAAAAATTGTTTTATGTACCATTGGAGTAAAGATGTGGTAATTGAGGGACTGATATGTTTTTTGATGCATTAGTTGATTGTATTAGGCTATGGGATGATTCTTTAAGCAAGACTTTATTTATATGGTTTGAAATTGTGTTCTAATTTAGGATGTTGAAATTTGTATTCAGGGAGTGCTGACAGAGACGACAGCAGAGCTGGCAGCTTCACTGTCTCTAGCAGCAGCTAGAAGAATTGTTGAAGCAGACGAGTTCATGAGAGCCGGATTATATGATGGATGGCTTCCTAATCTGTATGGTCATTCCTGAATTTAGTTGTATCCAATTTATTGTGTTCCAAGGGATTGTTTCTTGATCAAAACTATGGCTTGTTACATTTGAGATATATATTCTTACAGGTTTGTTGGAAACTTGCTGAAAGGACAGACAGTTGGAGTCATTGGAGCTGGCCGTATTGGATCTGCATATGCTAGAATGATGGTAATTTCTACTTCTTTTGCTGCTCTTAAGGTTATCAATTTGTTCAGATATGCTTCACTTTCGAAGTCTTCAGTTTGAAATGTTCCAATTTGTCGCTTCATTTTTAAACGTATTGCGACTGCATTTCCAGATTCACAATGATTCTTAAAACATCAAGATCAGGAACCTACCTTGCTTTTGGACTATAAAGGAAATTTCATATGTGGTTTTCAGGCTATAAGATCATTATAAATGTATTTGTTTGATGTTCCTTTTAATCCTAATTTTTATTGGTTATCTGTATCTTATGGTTCATTGATGTTAATACTTGATTTTCTTTGCTAGCTAACATAAGCAAACCGGTTTAAATGAAACAGGTGGAAGGTTTCAAAATGAACTTAATATACTACGACCTATACCAGGCCACCCGTCTAGAGAAGTTTGTTACAGGCATGTTTTCGACCATCTGCTTCTTGTGCTCACTTTTCTTGAATACCGTACATATTTGTGTACTTCTACGTTGCAGCCTATGGCCAGTTCCTGAAAGCCAGCGGTGAACAATCTGTAACATGGAAAAGAGCTTCATCCATGGATGAAGTTCTTCAAGAGGCTGATGTGGTAAGTCTCTGCGCCAAGGGCAGTTATCTCTAATTGATAATGTAGTCCAAATTCATAAGTTGATAAAAGAACTTGAATGCCCCAACTATTAATGTTATCTGACTAATGATTTAACAGATAAGTCTACATCCCATTCTCGACAAGACAACTTATCATCTGGTAAACAAGGAAAGGCTTGCGAAGATGAAAAAGGTAATACTATCTTGCAAAGAGCTCCTTTCTCGATGGTCTAATTGGTGAGGCGACAATGATTCCGTAAGGGTGATATTATGCAATTTAATGTGCAGGAGGCAATTCTTATAAACTGCAGCAGGGGGCCAGTTGTTGATGAGGTAGCTCTCGTCGAGCACCTCAAAGAAAATCCCATGTTTAGAGTTGGTCTTGATGTCTTTGAGGTAATTGAACTTCGAGCAGCACCTTCAACCTCTTTTTCTCAGGAGATGTACTCCTATAACTCAAGTAATAATCTGTATGCTAATGCTACGTTAGGACGAGCCTTACATGAAACCTGGGCTAGGAGATATGAAAAATGCCATTGTGGTACCTCACATTGCTTCTGCTTCTAAGGTAATGTTGATTATTTGCATCTAGTACGACTTATTTCTACATCGAAAGAGTATTGCCTCAAAAACCCCATCTTGTAAAACTTGTTTCACCGGCTTTCTTCTTCTTCTGGTCCGTGCAGTGGACTCGTGAAGGAATGGCAACACTTGCTGCTTTAAATGTCGTGGTACGTTTAGATATTAAATTTAACCCAATCTTTTCCCTTGCATGGCCATCAAATTTCATGAATCAATTTTATCCTTTCTAATTTTGTAGGGAAGAATCAAAGGATTCCCAATCTGGTCTGATCCAAATCGCGTGGAACCTTTCCTAGACGAGAATTCTCAACCTCCTGCTGCCTCCCCAAGCATTGTCAATTCAAAAGCATTAGGCAAGTTTCATACCAACTATAATACTCTCACTACTTCTATTAGTTTATTTAGAGCTCCTCGTAAAAGAAACTCGTTATGCAGGTCTACCCGCCTCAAAGCTGTAGGAATTTGGGAATTGACAAGAGGGAAGCATGCAACTACCACGAAGCTCGAGTTCATAGCTAAAACGATTTGATCATATTTGTCTCAATCAAGGATTTGTTCGGAGCATTATAACTTTGTTGTATTATCTCGTAACTCATATAATATAATGTCTTTTAATCCTTCTGATGTCGCTCCCTACATCCATCCGATCAGGAAAATTTCTGTCGGTTTTTTTCTTGTGGTTGTCTGATCCTTTCCTCAACTTCTACTATGACTTTTTGCAACTCCAATATGGAAATGATGGCGATATTGTAGATGCGGAACACCATAGAATTACTAAGACACTTGCAAAATTTTCAAATCACAAATAGTCGCATTTTAGTCAAACTATGGGTCGGGTGGGATTATATTTTCTGGTGGTATTTGTATGTTGAATGTTGGAGATAATTGTTTAGAATGTGATGGTTTGACAATTTTATTCCTGAATTAAAATGTAGTTGAGAAGAGATAGTCGGGTTAATGGTCGGACCAGGTCGAGTATGAATTGAATATGTCGCACTATATCATGTGATATATCTTTTGTGTCAGCAATGACACCGAAAAACTAATTATGCCAGAAATAAAATGTAAAATTATTTTTATAGCAAAATAATACCAAAAAATTATATGGGATAGAAATAACAAATAAATTTACTTTTGTGACGGAAATAATTATTCGCTCAAAACTAAAATTAAAAAATACCCTTAAATGTTTTCCGCTGTTGATTAAAAATTTAAATACCTAACAGTACTGAACGGTCATCAAAGGTTCCTATCCCAGTGGGGCAAGGACTTATCCACGACTATGAGGTTTTAGGTTTGATACCCTTCCCATGCAATGAAGCAAGCTTTAATTGTCTTCCTTTCTAATGCTATCTTCTCAAGACGCTTCTCTCTCCCTTAGTGCAACCGCCAATCCGGGTTTAAAAAAAAAAAAGTACTGAACGGTCTTGAATAAGCAAATTGGACCCGTCAGCATTGTAGCCCTTTAGAACTCAATCACCGCCTAGAACCTTCTATAGATTGGACTAAACCGCCCCACCATTCTTATCCCCAATTCCTCTCTACGGAAATCGATTCATCTTTCTAGGGTTACTGTTTTCTCTCTCTGAAATCAAAATTTTCCGGCGATCTTCTCGATCGATAACCGACATGTCTTCTTCAAAGATTATCGTTTTGAAGAGCTCAGACGGTGAGACCTTCGAGGTCGATGAGGCGGTGGCTTTGGAATCTCAGACGATCAAGCATATGATCGAAGATAACTGTGCCGACAACAGTATTCCTCTTCCTAACGTTACTAGCAAGATCTTGGCTAAGGTGATTGAGTACTGTAAGAAACATGTTGAGTCTGGCAAGTCTGGCAGCACCACCACCACCACCACCGACGGTGAGAAGTCCACCGATGAAGATCTGAAGAATTTTGATGCTGATTTTGTTAAAGTTGACCAGGGCACACTTTTCGACCTTATTCTGGTTTGTTTTTTCTGATATTCGGTTCGATTTACGTTTTGGTTTGACGACTTTGCCCTTGATATTGTTGATTTTATATTTTGATTTCCTGATAATTTTTTGTGTTGTTAATACAGAAAATCCTCTATTGTTGTTTTGTTGATTCTATTTGTTCTTTGATTTGCTTGTCCGGTTATGTATTTTATTGTTGAATGGAAAATCAGGTTCTTACTGTTGCTAAGGGTTGTTTCTCTGCGGTAAGAATGGCATATGTTAAGAAACCTGCAGTAAATTTGCTCGATAATTTTAATCGTTTTCTTGTAGTTTTATTTGCCTCCTGAACTTGTTATAACTCTTGTAGATGATCTTTTACCTGTAGTTATTTTATTCACTTCTTTCCCCGAGCCTGTATTAAGGGTGAATTGGTAAGCTATTATGTATGGGTTTGAACAATCTTCTTAGATATGATGGTTTAGTGACTGTAGTGCAATGCGGAGTAATGACTTGTTGGTTCTGCTCCTATGAGTTGTCACTAGGAAGGGATAGATTAGTTTGGTTGGCTGTGTTTTATTTTTGATACTGAGATCAATCTTATTGTTTGTTCTTTTGAGATATGGTATAGAATGTGGATTAACTACGTTGCGTGTTTACTTTGTACAAACCTTCCTTCCTTCTAAGAAGTGAATATTAGGGAGGCTGACATTGAATACTACTTGTTTGAGATAATTTTTGTGCATTATATACATTCTAATCATGGTTGATTTTTATTTCAGGCTGCTAACTACCTCAACATTAAGAGTCTTCTTGACCTGACTTGCCAAACTGTTGCGGATATGATCAAGGGCAAGACCCCAGAGGAGATTCGTAAGACCTTCAACATCAAGAATGACTTTACCCCAGAGGAAGAGGAGGAGGTTCGCAGGGAGAATGCCTGGGCGTTTGAGTGAAGAGATTGAAGCTGTATGTTAATATCATCATTGCTCAGAGACATGTTTTAAGTAGTAGTCTTTTCTAAGTGTAGTAAATATCTAATATTTTTTTTTTGTTGGATGGATTGTTTCGTTTTGCCTGTTTCTGTGGGGAACACAATTGGACGAAGTTGAACCTTTCTTGTCTAATATTCAACTGCTTTTGGTCATTTGAATCGCGTGCTTTGATGTTCATTTGTTAATTTTTCTTTTAAATTAAGGTCTGAAAATGTTTCCACAGCATGTGTTTCCACATGTTTAGAATGGTACTCCATTACCCTTTCCTTCTGTGGAACTGAGAGGTGAGATTTGGTAATGATGGTTTGGTGTTGCAATGAAAAGGTTCAGTATCATGGGGGTGTTTTGTTATGGCAATTCCCAGCTCCTCTGTTTTCCTTAGCACAGCTGTGTGTAGAAATACATAGGTTGATGGCATAATCGATCTAGACTTGTCAGTTAGTTTTCTAGCATCTTTGGGAGGAATGCACCTGATATCTCTTGTTTGCATTTGCCATTTAGTGTCTATGGTCGTTAGTGGCTTATGTCTGCTTGTTTAGGCTTCTGTCAAGTAATGCTCATTGTAGTACTGCTTTCTAGGTGCAGGTTTTAGTAGCCAGAAAGAAAAAAAAAGGAAGCAGATATTGGTTGGAGCCTTTGTTCTTTCTTCTATGCATTACATAGGTTAGATATGAAGGATAGTCATATAATGGAGATGGAATTTGTTTGTAAATTAGGATCTACTGAAAATTTCAGGGTCATGTTTCTGATTCCTAAGATGCAGGAAATTTTCTTTCTTCTGCCTACTTGGTTTAACTATAATGGTTTTGATATCTGGATCCTGGTTGGTTTTGCCTTTGATAGTTGGTATATAGGAAACTTGAGTTCCAAGTCTCGTCTCGAAATGATGAGTTACATAAGAAGGTTATTTGATTTGTATGTGGAGGTTTGTAAGTTCATATTCAACTGCAACGAAGGGTAACTAGGGTTGATGGTGCCTGATGGCATAGTTGCATAAGCCGCAGCTTAGGTGGGCACCAAGTTGTTAAGTATTTGTGTATCTGTCTTGGTGTTATCACAATGGCACAATGGCACCTAAACATTTACCTTTGTGATCCCACCGTAATGATATAGTAACTGGAAAATGTATTGGGTATGATGTGTTATCAATCAAGTTTGCCTCGAGGAAAATTAGTCAAGTGTGGCAGCTTTGGGTTTCCTTGTAGCCCTATAATGTCAGGGGGAGGTTCGAGAGCCAAGGTAATGCAGAAAGCTTTGAAGCCAAATAGCCAACTTTCGTCAAGAGATTGGCATCCCCAGTAGGGGAGCACTCTGCCTGAGACTGTGAGGTTCTAGGTTCGACATCCCCTCCCTCTCTTCCTCCCCTCCCCGAAAAAAAAAAAGAAAAAAAAGACGCTTGCTCTAACGGTCACCGCTAGTCCTAAAACTTACAACTTACTATGTCAGTCCAATGTCTTAACTAGTAATTTAAGAAATTGGAGATGGACTGCTACAACATAAGAAAAATTAAAGTTGATAAGCGCAACGCTGTTTTTAACAAATGCAATAAAAATTTTTACTGATTTTGTCCTTTAAACATTTTATAAATACCCTTGCATCTTATTCAATCAAATTTATCATTTAAACATTTTATAAATGCTCATACGTCTTATTCAATAATTTTCATCCAATCGGCAAGAAGTATCAAATACATGAGTTGATGGAGTGCTCGAATCTGCTAATCGAGTATAATAAAATGTTGAACATTTTATTGTTGAAATATTTTTATTACTCGGTCCATTTTGTTGCTTTGAGCTTGAGCCGGTATTTGAATTTGGGGGGCCACTGGCAGATCATTAAAAAATGGCCCAACGTGGATTAGAGGGCCGTTTTCAGGTAATTTAAATAATTGAATTTTGGTTTGTAGTTCTATATATTTTTAGTTTGGGCCGCTATTGAACTTTGGTGCCACCGGCTCCGGTCTCTCTCTCTCTCTCTCGCTTACTCATACTGAATGAGAGTTGCGTGCATTTATAACAGTTAATTTATTTATAGAAATGATTAAATTGAAAAATATCTTAATTTGGTGATCGTGAAATGAAAAATATGTACAGGAAAACAAATTCATTTTGCTTCATTTTTTAATGGAAGTTTAACAGAATAGATCCCTAGTGTATTAATTGAAATTTCATGGGGATAAAGTGCTACTCCATCTAATTTATTGGCAATAAATTGAAATTAACCCAATGTATTACACTTTTCTACTTTTCAGCTTGAAGCAAACAAAAAATATAAAGAGAACCTAGGTTCAAAGTTCGACATTCTTCGAGTAATATTATTGCACACATTCCGGCTTAAATATGCCTTTATGCTGGCAGGGCCGTATGAATAGAATACGGGTATGAGGCAGAATTTTATAAAAAACTTATATTGAAAAAATATTTTGAAAAGTTTAAATTTTTTTTAATTATTTTTCACTTGCAAAATTACTTATTAAAGTTTTATATTCAAGATGTTTTAATAAATTATTTTCAATAGATAATATATCTAATGTATATTGTGACATAGTTGATTTTAAACAATATTTTATTAGTTTTAATTTTGACTTTAGGGTTTTGTTTAGACTGAGCGTAGAGTAAAGAATAAAGAGAATAAAAAACTTTAAATTTTTAGGGATACAAATGATGGAAGATAGAAATCCACTGAGTTTTTATACTATTAAAGTGAATCTCAGCAAGTTTAGACTATGCCTATATTTAGTGGGCAACAGGTGTGATGTAATTATATGGGGCCTCTGTTTTTATTTTTGTTTTTGTTTGAAGTGAAGTTTTAGTTAAAAAATAAAAAATTGGGGACCTTTATTTTGTGGGGGTCTAAGATAATTACCTAAGTTGCCTCATGGCTGACACGGCTCTGCATGCTGGTTCATTTGTTTGGTAGCATGATACAATGCACTTTTAGCTCGTATGGCCATTTTATTTTATTATTTTTCGCTTCAAAATAATAATAATAATAAAGTTTGACACCCTTGACCCAATAATAAAAATAGATAAATAGATAAATTTTAAATGGAAGCCATTGAAATAAGTCGTGGAAAGAATCAGTTCCTGCTAAAATTAGTATTCTTTTCTATATTTCGCCCAACTAGCTGTTACCATTTCCGGGATAAACAGAGAACACGTGAGAAGGGCCATTGCTTTAGGAACATGGCTCTGGTTGCTCCATCTTTAGCAAATATACCTATAGGGTGATTTGCAATTTGATTCAATACAAAGTCCTTTATTTATTTTTAATTTTTTTTTATAATGTTTAATATTTAATCTTATCTATTTTAACATATATGCAATCAAATCTGCTATAAAAGTTGAACCCTTTTAAGAAAGGATAGAACTCTCAATAGAGTCAATTTCATACACAAAATTATGGGTGTTCAAAAAAGTTTCAATCCAATCCAATCCAATTTAGTGATTTTAGATTGGGTTGGGATAAAAATATTAAATTTGAAACTAAACAACTGGATTAGATTTATAATTTTTATAAACCAATCCATACGGTAAATATCTTTGCACATGATCTTAGACATGATATCAAATAAAACTCTTAACAGAGTCAATTTCATTCATACACAAAATCTTATTTACAAAATATCAAATTCTTTTGACTTGGGCTAACTCCGATTTATACGGTACAAAATTCTTATTTTTCAACCATTCAAATTATATGGAATCTTAAACCTTATGTGGTAAGAATTTATTCGCAATTTTTGGCGGATATGAAGATAACCATATAAGATAAGCTAAAAAAAAGGAGTAGAATTTATAAGGCATACCGTCCAAACCGCCCACGCATTAGAACCTCACCAAATTCACTTCACAAAATATTCCTACTTTTCCCAACTGCGGCTATTCCCATTTCTTATATCTTTGATAAACCACCTTTAACAGGAGTCTTTCTCTATTTCAGAAAATAGATTATATATAATAATTTAAGTATATTAAAATTTAAAATTTTATTAGAAATGAAAAATCTCAAGGAGGATAGAAAACTTAAATTACTATATACGATAACTTTATTTATATTAATATGTGTCAAGAAGAACACGTTAAAAAATTATTTTAATTAATTTACGAAGGGAAAAATATTATTAGAACTTTTTATTTATAGAAGAAGGTAAAAGTTAAATATGCATCAGCTGCCACCTTAGTGTGCCCACTTTTTTTCTTGGCCACCAAGAGCAATAATAAATAATTAACAAATTTTCTTTAAAGAGAATATATTTTTTACTAAAAAAAGTAGTTCATCCAATGCATATGTAACACTTGAAGTAATACATTTCATCATTTGATTAAAAACAATAATTAATTTAGAATAAATCCAGCAATTTATCCACTTAGAATTCGATTACGATACTAATACATACTTTTTCAATACAAGATGAATAAAATTTCAATACTTAATTTCTAATTAAACAGTTAAAAATAATTTTACTTGCATTAAAATAACTATTATTCTAATTCTAAAAGATCTTATCTATTTCCTCGTCGGATTAAACTAATCCGACTAAAACATAAACAGAATAAATATAAAACATACATAACCACCCTAACACTCCACCAAACCTATATCAACCTTTGCCTTTTCACTCAAACAAACAAGAGATGAAACAGTGAAGAGTGTGCTTGAAGATACTTCTACATTCTCATTCTCCATTAAACCATTATTTTTAAATTACAAATCAGATACTCGACTCTCTCTCTATATATATAAATATAAGCAATCAAAAAAACATATTTCTTTCCTGATCCAACCGCCGGACAAGAACGCAACGTTCGGATTTTGTGGAATTCCAGCCAATCAGAAGCGGCCACCTCAATTTTTTGGCGCAAAAACATATGGGTAACAATATAAATGTCTTAATTCCTTCTCTAAAATCGGTGTCGTGTAGTAGAGTAAACGTGACGTGGCAATCTTCTTCTTCCACACATTCATCCTTCTTCTTCTGACAGAAAAACTCTGGATTTTATATATTTATTTATTTATTTATTTGGTTGGGAATGGCTGACTTTTATTTGATTATTTTGAATTAAATAATAGGGCCGAATTTTACGATTACGATTCCCGCCAATTTGCTGAGTTCGGAAATGGCGGATTTCGAGCCGTTGGTGAGGCGGCGAGATGTGGAGGTTGAAGATTTGCATCAACCGGCGGAGCATATTGTTGAATTGAAGAAAATTGTTGCTCCGATGATCATTAAGAGTAAATCCGTTAGAGTTGCTTCTCTTGATGTTTTCAGAGGACTTTCTGTTTTTGTAAGTCTCGTTCATTGTCTTTTGTATTTTTTTGGACGATAATTTAATTCTATGATTAATGTCTTTGGTTTGTTAAATGCATTTGATTTGTTTGAGAGGATTTTCAAATCAGTTTTTAAACTATGTTTATAGTTCTGTTTAACTATGTTTAGAGTTTCAATTTAGTCTGCATTTGATTCTACGTTTTCAATGATTTTGGTTTTATATCTATTTTGTTTCAATGTTTTTGGTCGTAATAGGCATAATCCAGGGGAGTTGAGCGGCGGAATCTGGACATGTTACACTACTTGAGGGCTAAAAATATCGGGAAAAAATAAATATATGACTAATATCATTAAAAAAATATATTAAGAACTAAATTTCAATGATGAACATAATTTGAGGACTGACTTTGCAGATTACTCATGAAAATTAAAACAAGTTAGAAAAGAAAAAAAATTACTCTCTCCGTCACATATTAAATTTATATTTTCTCCCTAAACTCCAATAAGTACCTCACATATATATATATATTAAGAAGTTCAAGCTTGATATTGTTGTAACTTACTTATGTTCAAACCACGTTTCTTAATTCCTATGCATAGTAAGCTCAAGCTCGATATTGTTGTAACTTATTTATGATAAAATTGACTCTTTTTAATTCCGATGCGTAGTCAAATGTGAATATTCAATTTGGGAGGGTGGGAGTATTTTGTTTAAGCATCTTTTGAGAGGATACTTCTTTTAGGAATTAAGATTGTACCTATATGCCACACAGGTTAATAGCAGTAACAAATTCTAATAAGCTGGTGTTTCCATTTGATTTTTTACGTGATTCTTTAATATTAATTTGTGGTTAAGAACCTAGATTGTAAAACTTTGGAACTTTTGAAAAGGAAAAAGAAAAAATGTAGCATTATAATATAGATGCAGGGGAGCTGATACATTAGGAATTTTAACATGATTCGACTTTTGTTTTCAGCTTATGATTCTTGTGGATTACGGTGGTTCTGTCTTCCCAATCATAGGCCATTCACCATGGAATGGTGTGCACTTGGCAGATTTTGTGATGCCTTTCTTCCTCTTTGTTGCTGGAGTTTCTTTGGCCATTGTTTACAAGGTAGGCACTTTTGTATTATTCAGCTTTGTTGTTTAAGAATAAATTGTAAGATTTTTCCTTTAGTTCATTGAGAAGCCTTAGGAAATGTGTTATGATTTGGGTTTATGGGATAGATTTTCAACAGGCTTCACTGAGTTTAGTGCTATTTGTTTCAGAAAGTTCCAGACAGATCAGCTGCTACAGGAAAGGTAGTGGAGAGGGCATTAAAGCTTTTCTTCTTAGGCGTACTTCTTCAAGGTAATGCTTCAAATAGATTTTACCTGCTGCCAGAATATTAGATTGTCTTTCACATTAGCTTCCTGTGTAGAAATTAGTTTAGCTGTCTTGCTTGGTGTTTGTTAACAAAATGCGGTGTACCTAGTCAAATAAGCATCTCATCATTTGTGTGACAATTACTACTCTACTGACCTTTTAACTGTTATATGTCTTATGTGATTCAGTAATCGCCTTTATCTTAAAATTAGGTAGTCCAAAATATTGGGTTCGTGTCAGAATGAAAAACAAGGGAAAAAACTATACTTAAGCTGTTTCTATTTACATTTTATCAACATGAAATTTGTTGATTAAACAAAAAATCAATCTGGACGTAATTCGAGGAAAAAAGAAGTAAACTTGAATGTGCAATCAAGTTCTAACATATAGGGTACTGAAGAATCTGTTCTGGAAGATAATCTCGTTGCTGATATAAATGTAGGACCATATTTGTCCTTTTTATTTCGTGGATTTGTTTTTTCTGTTAACTTGAGCGTTCCAGAAAAAACTTAAGTTATTTGTTGTCAATTTCTATCAGGTGGTTATTTGCATGGTATTACTTCTATGACGTATGGCGTGGACATCGAAAGAATCAGATGGCTTGGCATTTTGCAGGTGTTATGATTTGCAGCTTATTTAACTATGAATTTGTGAAATTACTTCATTGCCTACTGGTATATAGACTTTGTAGTTGATTAGCGTGAATGTTCATGCCAATTAAGCATGAAACTAGCACACTTGTATCTGCTCTTAAGAAAAAACTTTACTAGTCATTTAATATTTAAGGCGTTACTTTTCTGATAATTTTTCTTACTTTTTTTTTTAAGGAGAATGCTAATGAGATCTTATTTTGTTCAGGACAGAGGATAGCTATTGCATACCTTGTTGCAGCTTTGTCTGAGATCTGGCTTCAATGTCGAAGGTGTAGAAACGAATGCTTTGCCAGAAACTACATGTGGCAATGGTAGGTTTCTACTTTTCTCTCCATTGCTATCAACATTTTACTGTTGCATGTTAAATATCAGCAGCCTGCTTTATTAACAGAAATGTAATGAAGCTCTGGGAAAGAATTTAAAAAAGGGAAACCATGGAAAATAGAAATTTTCATAACTTAAAAAGTAATATGGACCATAACATCACTTATGTAGCAAAGCATACGGTGACCAAACTGGAGGAAATTGTTATGTGATGGTTGGGGCTGCTGCAGAATTACTTTTCTGTTTAATCTTTTCTTCTCATATTTTTTTCTTATCCCAAGGAAGCTTCTCTTTCATAGAGGAATCTGTTTATGTCTTCCACCTCAGAAAAAGAGTTCATCTTCATCTTTTTTTGCAATTTTTCGTAAAATCTTTGACTCTCTACAATTGTAAGCAATCTGTCCACCTGTTTGCAGGGGTGTTGTACTTCTAATTTGTGCCGTATACCTGGGATTATTATATGGATTATATGTGCCTGATTGGAGTTTCAGTCTGGCAAACGATAACAGCATATACGAGGTATGTGATTGCTTTATGCTTTTTAATTGTTTTCTCCACCCCTTCCTTTAATACTGTGCAGTTGCTAGCTAAGCATTGATCATGCTTTCTGCGTTGGATACTGACCAATTATTGAGAAGCACTAGCCACTGTTCTCGAAATTGAATGGAGATTATACAACGAAGTTGATGTTGTGTGCTGTGTTGTTCAAGGCTGGCCAACAAGAATTGATTTCTTGAACTGACAATTTTATGCTCTAACTTTGGACCAAAAGTGATTATGCTTTATATCATTCTAGGTTCTGTAACCTGATAGGAGAGATATCCTTAATTTAGCTTATTTTTACATCTGTGAGTAAATCAGTGCTAATCTTGAGCACTCGTAGGTTTCAGAAATTTATCGTGCGATCCATTCTGATCACTTGTCTAATTTTTTACTGATGATGTAGAACATGCTTTTTCAAGCATTCTTGCGAGTAATAATGATTTCTGTGCAATTATTAAGATGTATGTATGGATAATGATTTTGCAATATTTGCCCCTGGTTTTAGGTGAAATGTTCTGTGAGGGGTGATCTTGGACCTGCTTGTAACTCTGCAGGAATGATAGATCGTTATATCCTTGGAACTAATCATCTATATCAGAAACCAGTGTACAAAAATCTTGAGGTATCTCTACTCAGAAGGTAGTTATGTTAAAACTTGATTTTTTGTCATGCAATTCGTCAATTGACTTGTGAAATTTCTATTAACAGGAATGCCATATGACTTATGCTGATCCCAGAATTGCACCTTCATGGTGCTTTGCTCCTTTTGATCCAGAAGGTGTTTTAAGGTAACCAATAACTGTTGCCATTTTAAGATTAAACTACCTACTAATTTGTAGAAAGCAGTTGAGAATCATAAACTCTATGATTTGCCAAACCTTCTCAAATATGAACTACAGTCGTAAAGACAAGATTCACTGATTTCCACAATGTATTTCCAGTTCTCTGACAGCTGCTGCAAGTTGTATTATCGGACTCCAATATGGACATGTTCTTGTACAATTGCAGGTCAGTTGCATATTCAATTTATGCAAGGATTTATATGTTAAGTGGCACTATCATTTGTTAATCTATTATCATGCATCCTATGCAGAGAAATCAATACTGAATTTCATTTCTTTAAAGCCACTTCTATATTGATGACATCTCTTTATGTGTTTTTTCCGTTTGTCTTCCTTTTGAATGCCAGATCAATATTTGGTTCTAAGATTAATCATCTTCTGCAGGACCATAAGGAGCGGTTATATAATTGGTCCCTCTTCTCATTTTCACTTTTGGCTCTTGGTTTTTTCCTTTCTTGCATAGGTATGTTTCCTCCTATCTGCGCCATCGAGATGTGTCACTATCTTGGAATAAACACAAGATTAATCTCTAAATTGGTAGTTGTGCACCAATCTTGGTGTTT
Organism: Vinca minor; assembly: GCA_026122235.1. Taxonomy (NCBI): domain Eukaryota; kingdom Viridiplantae; phylum Streptophyta; class Magnoliopsida; order Gentianales; family Apocynaceae; genus Vinca; species Vinca minor. The sequence continues at coordinate 2,573,815 of JAOCZM010000291.1, forward strand.
CGACCCTTTTCAGGGAAAAATTGTCCAATTTATCAGTTATGAGAGGACATTGGAAGAACAAGTTTTGAGACTCACAACGAAAAACCAATTATGAAAGAGACTGCAAGTTCTATTTAGGCAAAAAACAATAAATTGATGCAAAAGCCTGCAAACACGTTTAACCATAATTTGGTCAAAGACTTTTAATGCTGTAGCTTCTAAGTACCTAGAAAATGGAAAAGAGATGGCAATATCCATTGGCTAGCAGCACAATTTTATTGTTATAGTTAGTTAGTGACTGATTAGATAGTTATAGTATTTTAGAAAAGAAATCAACATCGTCCTTGAGCAAGTAGTATATGAATTTTATCAGCTTCCAATTTATGCATGATCTGATTTTGATTCAAGAAACAACATTTCTTTTCTTTTTGTTCCAGGTATGCCTTTAAATAAACCTTTGTACACAGTAAGTTATTTGCTGGTGACCTCAGGATCTTCTGGAATCACATTTTGCATACTGTATATACTGGTGAGGTTTCATCCTGATACTGATTTTTAGATGCTTCAATATTTCTGAAACATTGTCTAAGAATCTATACTCATCATCTCAAAGTGCTCTAGTTATTAGGTCCTTCCATCACTTAGGTAAAACTTCAATGAGCTTATAGGGACCTATTCCCTCATAGGTTTTTATTATGTATAAATGTACAAATCGTTTCTAGGAAACGACAATAGATGCACGATGTGTTTAACTTTTCTTATATTAAGATAACTTTATTTTCTCTCGAACTTATTGGTATGTATTTTCCTGGAATACAATTCGTGTTGACATGCTTCTGTTATCTCTGCTTCAAGGTCGATATTTATGGCTGGAGAAGCTTGACATGTGTGTTAGAGTGGATAGGAAAGCATGCTCTTAGTATCTTCATCCTTGTGACTTCGAATATTGCTGTCATTGCACTTCAAGGTTTTTATTGGAAAGCCCCTCAGAATAATATCGTAAGTATCAGTATAACCAACTTTTCATGTACAAATATACTATCGCTTTCAGGTCTTTTATCTAATTTTTTCAGAATGATGATCTCCTCATTTACTTCAAATTTCAGATTCATTGGATAGTATCGCTCGTTGTACACAAATGATCTCCCAGCTATTGTTTTGTATGTGAGTGAGGAGAACTTTCCTATTTTCCTTCAATTAATCGCGGACTTAAATGCTTAAAATTTGGGTAAAGTGTTGATATTCCTAGCACTTAATATCAGAATCTCTGGATTTCTTTTTTGCAGGTAATGAAATACAGGTAGGAATAGACAAAGGGAGAAAGACTTATATTTAAGGTCTCTAAAGTTATGCAAAGAGGAGATAGATATGCAAAGCTCAGCAGCTGGAAGAGGTGCAATCAATAGTTGACTCTTAGTAGTTTGTAACACAATTTCCTCCCCCCACCCTTGGGGCTGCTAATTATCTCTCAATAATTACCCTCTCGTACAGATTTGAATGTCTCATATTAGTTTAAGTCAAACAGTTATTTGTGTTATTTGCACACGGTGGAAATTCTATGGCCAGTTGGTCATTAAGGGCCCACCATGGAATGGAAACTGTAGTTTTCAACACATTAAGAACTCAAACTTATAAAAAAAAATTGGCTGTGTTTCTTACAACTAATCATGAATTATTAAGGTATTAAGGAAGCATCATATCCTTAAAAATTTCCAATTTGTATAATCAATCCCCAAGCATCTGTCAAAGCAATTCGCACTTCATAGTATCAAAGATTTCTGATATGTGATGGCATAACTACTAACTAGTGCTAGAGAAATCATCAACCCTTACATTCAAAGTAACCAAAAACATTTCTCTCTCTTCCCCCTGTTCTTCCTGCGTTTTTTCTGCCCCCTGCTGCTGGCCAGATTTGGCCATTGGCTCCGGCCAATGGTCAAATCTGGGTCATTTTGTTCCGTTTATATTACTCTATTTTGTACTACGAATCATATGAAACATTTTTCAGAGTTTTTTTCTTCAAGATTCAAGACACAGTGGTTAGATGAGTCTCAGATCTGGACTTTTTTTCTATGTTTCTAGGAGGATTTGTTCAACCCGGACTAGATCTGGGCCCTTTATCAACTTTTTACATCTTCCCGAGACTATTTGTAGGACGGTTGATACGCCCATGGTCCTATAACTTGTCGACCCCTAAGGAAGATGTTGAAAGTGATATTCTCCTGTCCCTGTGGATGCGATGAAAATGTTTTGAAGGAGAAGATTATGTATTTGTTTAGTTGACTAGTTTTTCTAGTTGTTTTTCCTAACCATCCAAGTTTTCTTTGAGTGTCTTTTTATGCATTATCGCGATTTTTTTAAATCATTAGTATAACTTTTACTTTTTCGTATTTTGATTTTCCTTTGATTGTAATGAGCCTACTTTATTTCGTGATTAATGAAAACTAAATTTATTCAAAAAAAAAAAAAGTCCAATATAAACTACCAAAATGATTCTCTAACCCAAAGCAATAATAATAAATTGATAATACTTATTCTATCCCAAATTGATTGTTGATTCATTTTTCTATGAGAATAGGAAAATAAATGAACATTTAATTTGAAACGGAGTGAGTAATAAAGAATGATTTTGTTAAAATCGCGAGTTAACTCGTAGAATCGCACGATTCTACAGAAGCAAAACGTGTTGAATCGAGAGTAGAATCGCAATCTGGTATACGGAGTAGAATCGTAAAAACGTACGTTTCTAACGAGTCTACAAAATTTTCTATTCTTCATCAATTTCTTAGACTACTAGATATCCAGCAACTAATCAAAGTTTTTAACTCTGAGTTCGTAACTTTCTGTCATTTTTTTTTTGTTTTGCATTTCCAAAATATATGGGATTTGTTTTGTTTTGCATTTTCAGAATATATGTCATTTTATTCTACTCACGATGTATCTCGTGTGTGTCTAATTTTTTATAATTTCTAAAAAGTTTAATTGTTTTCAACATGCTATGGTATTTCGTACATTTGTCAGTCTTGTGAAACCGATAAATGGTTCGGTCTTCTTTATAATTTAAAAGACTTGTAAGTTCTTTATTGTGAACTTTGTTGAGTTATTACTTAGCAAAAAAAAAAACCTTTGTTGAGTTATTGTATTTTGAAAAACTTGTGAAATTATATTTTATGAATTTTTCTAATATTGTTGGACCATATGATACGATTTATATGTTACTTATCCTTATTTACATATAAAATATATATTTTAACTTTTTGGTACGATTTACGAGTTTATGATTCTACACATCTCTTTCCGAATCTACGTAGAATCACATTTTTAACAACCTTGATAAAGCAACCTTGATAAAGAATAAGTATAACCAGGAAAATGCATAAAGCTCATTAAATACAAATTTCCCCACTAGCAAATCAGTGATAGAAAGTGAATGATGGAATGTTTATTTTGTAATGCAAAAAGTTAGTCCAAATATGAGTTGTAAAAATCTAAAGATAGAAAATGTCGGTTTTTTATAACTATTTATATTTGTAATTATTCTTTGAATTTCATATCGTCAAGCGATATTAGAAAGTTCTGGGAAAAGAGTTAATAATAGAAAAAATAATTTCTAAGACCTTGTAAGGACAATAATATTTGTTGTACATGTGGAAATGACCATATTTTCCAATTATTGACATGTTCAAATCGAAATTCTAGGATTCTTGTCTCTCATAAAGCATTTTACAGCTACAATGAGGCATGAAATGAAGAAATTCTATTGGGTGGACATAAAAGGTGTTATCAAGAGAGACAAAAGAAGATGAAATGTAGCATTTTGTGGTGGGCAACTCAATTTGATGAAGAAATTTATATATTCTTAGGAGTGAGTAGTAGATGATTTATTTATTTATGGAAAATACTTTCTAACTCAAAGAAATAAACTATAATTAAATATAAAACAAATTTTACCTTCTGTTTTTATAAAAGATTATGGTATTTTACACATTTACTTCAATTTAGTCAGCCAATTATTAAAACTACCTAACGCTATATTTATTTATTGTTGATAAGAATTGTAGATGCTTTAATCAAATTACTTAATGAGGTTAGCTTAATTTTCTTTTGCATCATCCCCTATTTATGTCAATTCCAATCCCGACTTAAAATTTTAAATTTAAAATCCACATTTCTTCTCGTTAAAGAATTTAATTTATATAAAATTCGAAACAAAAATTAATCTTAAAAGCAAACAATATCGAATCCCACGTTACATTGAGCTGAGTTGCGCCATCATAATTGAGAGGCATCACCATCTTCTTTTTTCCTTGTGAATATAATTGTATCGAAAATATTTCTTTGTTTTGTTATTTAGTAGTCGAGATTATATTCCTTTCTATGATTCTACTTTACAACTTGTGGTAAGAAATTGTTCAGCTATTTTCATGAGAATCTCATGAAATAAATAAATAAAATAAAATAACAACTAATGACACCTTGTTGTTGTGTAGGCTTCACTCAGATCCCATGACAACAAATTCTGGGCCAAAATCTCCGAGAAGTTTTATCTTAGTAGGTGAGTAAGTTTAAATTTACATTCAAGTCAATGAATACAATATATGTAGGTCAAAACTGTAAATTTATAGGAAAAAGAAATTACTTTTTGACCTACGTGTATTATATTTATTGGCTTGTATGTAAGTTTTAAACTTACAAAACTACCAAAATAAAATTTCTCTAAAATCTCCTGCCAGCAATGAAGTTCATAGAATTTTGATTCCACATGGGGTTCACAATCAGTGGTGAATCAAGAATCTGAGAATAGTGTGGCACTCGCCGATTCATTAATTTGTGTGGGATCACTTATAAATAGAGATAAATATACTTTATTTATTAATTTAAGTTTTTTTCCCACTAAGTGCATGTGACCCCGCTGCAGATATGCTAGATCCGCCACTGTTCACAATTTATGTACATGCAATATGTTATGACTTTTGTGCAGTTTTTTACACTTTGAATCCTCTGTAACACTCTTTTGTAACATTCTTAATTATGACATATCTAATGAGTAGAGTTTACTATTAGAGTTTAGAATATATGAATAAAAAATTTCATTACTAGGATATCTGTGAGTGTTAGAGAAAATTCAAACCGGTTTTTTAATTACTTTTTACTATTTATTTTAGCTTTAAAATTTTCAAAACTGATTTTTTTCATAAATAATAAGAATATGTATAATAGTTCTAAATTAGTTTCTTCAAAAATTCCTTTTTCAGCAATTGAAATAAATTTCTCAAGGAAGAAAACGCCAGAAGACGATCCACAAACAAACCGAAGCACGGATGAAGTATGTATGACAGCCAATGACGGTTCTAAAAATATAATTTATTGGAGTCATTTGATATACACAACAATTTACTGAGGGTCATTTATACATTTATTATCTAAATGGAGTAAAATATATCATATATAATTAAATTTTTTTTCATCTGGACCCCAGTGACAGGTGACTAGATCCGTCACTGATGACAGCAACACGATTAAAAGGACCACAACCTTAAACAATTGGATCGATTCTCTGTCTGATATTTTTTATTTACGTCTCAAACTAGTCTTAAATTCTCAAGTCATATCCAATATAAAAGCAAAATAAAAGGTTCCAACTCCATTCAAATGTACAATCAAAAGTTCCAACTCCACTTTCCCAAAGTTTCATTACTTCTTCTTTTTGCTAATTTTGTACCAATCCACCCGAAAGCAATGCATGATGCCTCTAGACTCTATACTTGTTTTTTTTGTTGTTTCTTCACATTTACTCAATGGGTACTAAATGTGAGATTGGACACGATTTCTATTAAAATATAGGTATAGTCGTACAGTATTTCCTTTTTAAACGAAACATTTTAGTAAAAGTTTTAATTTTTTACTGAGTTATGCTGGCATCAATTTTATAAATACCTATTTTATACATATTCTTCCAAAAATAAATTTTCCTTTGTACACTAAAAACGTATTCTTTTAAAATGTGTCTCATATGTAATAAAAAAAATGTTCAGCAAATTAGCTGAACGGTCGATTATGAGCATGCATTACGTTAGAAGACAAAACAAAACGCCTTATAAATATCACAAGGTCCCTTAACCCAGTGGGATTCGATACCCTCCCCTGCGCATAGAGTATACTTTAAATTGTCTTCCTTTCTAGGGTTATCACTTTTTTCCCTCTTAAAGTATACGCCCAGTTGGACTTCAAAAAAAAACGACTTATAACTTGACAAAACATTGCGGCAAATAGTAGTAAGATAATAAAGATGAGGTCATTATCGTCAACAAACAAAAAAGACAGTGAATGGTCGCTTTTCTTCAGTGTGTAGGGTCCAGGTGTTTAACGTGCTCCAGCGGGTAAGAAAATATAGGAAAGAAGCCCAACCTAAACGGGAACAAAGAAATGTGACCGTTACATTCTATTGCAAATTCGAAAATGTTTTAAAAAAAAGATTACTGAAATTTTACTATTTTAAATGGTTAAAGGAAGTCAGGTAGGCTTATATTAACTGGTCATATTTAAATTTTTGTCCAGAGTAAATTTATAAAATTAAAATTTCTTTTTCACTAGTGTCATTTGATCTACAATGAACCACCACCTACATCCGTCTCTACCTTTGAATATACGCCTTACTTATATTAATAATTGACATTTATGAAAAATGGAGAGATTATTATTTATAAGGAGAACTTTTAAGGGTTTATAAAGAAATCGTCTCTCATCTCTTAGGTGAGTATGTCAAAGAGATTCGGTTCAGTGAAGCCAATGATTTCTATCATGTCTAGATGTTTGCATCGTGGGAAAAAAAACCTTCTGCGGCCAAAAATGAAAAAAAAAAAAGTTGTATTAGGTGAGTCTATAATTTGGTGAATTATTGTTTTAAAAAATAAACAATTTTCATGGAAAAAAAAGAAGAAAAAAATCGAAATTTAGATGTTTTTTTTGGTAAAAAATAGAATATATTAATACTAAACCGTTAAAGTATCAGTTACAGAGTTAGCAAAGCAAGATATAAGTCTAGGAAAACAAGTTCTATGGGCATCCCTGACACTAGTTGACTAACAAAAGGGGATTAGATTGAAAATAAACTAAAGCAGTAGAAGTAGTAGATACTCCATCTTTAGCCAGCGCATCTGTACATGCATTGGCTTCCCTGTAGACATGAGTGATAATGAAGGTTAAGGAACAAATGTCGAAATTTAGATAAGATAATGAAGGTTAGGGACAAATGACAATGGCGGTGGGCCATGCGAATCTCTCTCTTTATCAGCTGTGATGAAATCCAGCTGTGAACCACGTGATTCCTTTGATTAGTCCCCTTGATGATGGGCCTGGACAGGCCCATTTTCCATGATTATGCTACTTCTCCTTTTTATTTTTTTTTTTTATTTTTTGAACAGAAACTTCTCCTTTTTAATTATCTGTTTTTATTTATAATTAATTCATCAATCTAATATTTTAAGACATGCAAATCCTACAACTGGCTTATTAATTCAACTCCATCCATTAAAAACCCAACACAAACAGAGAAATAATCATCAAACAATTAACTTATATAATGATCGAATTTTCCGTGTCATTCTTTATAACATTTTAATTGTAATTTTTTTTTATTCATACATTATAAACTAAAATAACTCTAAATGTGAAAATATATAATTATAGTACAAACACAATATTAATTTTTTTGGTTACCCGTTTGGGGTATCCAATATCCACCCGACAACGTAGTCACAACCGCACTCGGCCTCACGGTTGGCCCACAACGTTATCGCTCAATGGAAAAAGTCTAACTTCTCTTTACACGGCGCTCTCAGCTGCGGGAAATCCCGCAAGAGTCGAAATCCACCAAAGGGAATCAAACTTTCGTTAACAGCGTCAGTTTAAACAGTTCCAACCAGCTGCCCCAGAACTCAGAGTTAAACACAATATTAAGTAGGAATGTTATAAAGAGTAGCTTAGAGAATCTGGTGTAAAACTCATGAAAGAATATAAAACATACTCAGAATATTTTACTTTTTACATAGTGAATTTGTCAAATAAGTTATTTGCACTAATACAATTACGTAAATTCTTAAACAGAATACTAATTAATTTACAATTTTGCAATATTCATCTCTATATTTTGCTATGTTTGGTCCTCAATTGTGTGAATTTTTCCCTTAATTTTCTCTGTTAGCTAGACATGGGGAAAAAAATAAAAACAACTACAATTTTTTTTTTTTTTTTGATGAATAAAACAACTACAATCTCGTTTTAGCTATCGAGAGAAATACAAACATAAGAAAGAATGTGTCTCAAGTTCCACTTAAGGATCCCCAAACATAAGCTTTTAGCTGGTCATTTAGCCCTACTAGCAATGACGAAATTTTTTTAAAAATACTACTATTTATTGAAATTTTATGCGTATTTTGGAAATTTTTGGAAATTTTTATCAATTTCTCCCCCCAAAGAATTTTTTTTTACCATTTTTATCGCCCTCCAATAATTTTTTGCAAGTTCGCCCCCCCCCCCCTCCCCCCCCCCAACATCAACTTCCTGACTTCGTCCCTGCCTACTAGCATCATCTAGAAAAGGGGTAAGTCTAGCATATTGGGTCCGGCCCCACACTCCTCTTACATAAATTTAGGCATGCGACCCACTCGCAGTAGAGGCCTCGCAGGCCAATCAGCGTGGGCCCTCCCTAATTTATGTGAGAGAGCATGCGACTGCACTCCATCGGGCCCGTCCCATGCCAAATTTTTCCCTAGAAAAGGAAAAGAAGAAAATAGACCCTTCTAACATGACTATAACTTGTAATAATTAATAATGAAATACATTAATAATTTTTTTTTTTTAATACATTAATAATTTTGACAATGTTTAACTCCTTTTATAATGTCCCCATCCACCTCATGTATCATTGTTTTTTTCAACGATCAATATATATTTTTTTCTAACAAACGAGAGATTCATTACTTCTCATCGAGGAGGATTTCCTTTATTATTATTATTATTATTATTATTATTATTATTATTTAATTAGGAACTCACTAGATGACTTTTAAGACACGTGAAACGACATATTTATGTCATAAACTTCAAATCAAGTCAATGAAGACATTTTCCTGGGTGAATAAGTACAAGAGTTTCCTCGATTCACTGCAACAAAAATACCACATCGCAACTTTTTGTACTAAATTACTTGGCCAAAACTTTTTGTACTAATTTTTTTTTCAAACGTCGCTTAAAATTGAACAAAATAAATTAGAACAATATTTTTTGCAAACGTCGTTATGTCTGTATTTTATACGACGTTTCATAACGAAGGTTATAGCAATTGTTGTTCATACCGACATTTTGAGATTTGACATTTATGTTAAATGTTGTTATAAATTGTTATTTTCACGACTCATATAACGACATTTATATGTTATGCCGTTAGATATTTTGACATTTTTAGACAAACATCACTATAATTGAATTTTTTACGATGTTTCATAGCGACGATTATAATAATTGTTGTTCAAATCAACATTTTGATTTTCGTCAACGACGGTTATAGCAATTGTTATCCATACCGACATTTTGAGATTATTTAGTGATATTTACATTAAATGTTGTTATAAATTGTTATTTTCACGACTCATATAAAGCGACATTTATATGCTATGCCGTTAGATATTGTGACATTTTCAGACAAACATCGCTATAATTGAATTTTCTACGATGTTTCATAGCGACGATTATAATAATTGTTGTTCAAATCAACATTTTGATTTTCGTCAACGACATTTACATCAAATGTTGTTATAAATTTTACTTTTTGCGACTCATGTAGCGACATTTGTATACTACATAGTTAGATTATGTGACATTTCATACAAATGTCGCTATTTTTTAACGACTGTTGTAATATAGATGTTTATACGACATTTACCGTTAGTTAACGATATTTATATTAAATGTTGCTATAAATGATTACTTTTGCAACTCTTAAAAAAAAAGAAGACATTTATATCATGTAGAATAAAGAAATTTAAGTATTCAAAATTTAATGAGAGTGTATTAATTTTAGTTTGATTCATGAAAAAAATCAAAACGCAAAGAGAAATTAAAATAACTAAAAATACAAAAATACAAAAATTCATTATAATAAATATAATATGAGGAATAAAAAATAACAAATGATTAGTTAGCAGAGCGGCACACCGCACGATATACATGCGGAGGTCGCGGGGTTCAATTATCATCCCATTGAGTAGGAAGAAACTTTATTCTAACTTATTCAAAGGTGGCTAGACTCGGAGGGTAGCTTTATCTAGGCTCCGACTTTGCTCGGCCAGCTTGGCTTCTATATCAACGTTTTTTGCTTTATTACAATATATGTCAGACATCGTAATAAACTTTTTTGTTGTAGTGATTAATTCAGTTATAATATTTGCAGAATAAATTTGAACATATGACATTAAGACGCTGAATAATTTGAATTCTTAACTTTTTCATAAGCACGTTCTTGAGGGTCAAAGGAGAAATCAATTCAGCCATTAAACATGGAAAATTATGATATGGACTGGGTACATGTAGAACATGTGGTACAGATTTGGCCACATCCCTGAAGAATAAGGAGAGAGAAGGAAATGCAGTGATGTGGCCAAATCTGAACCGCATGATCCAGTGGACCTGATCCATATCAGAAGTGTCCATTAAACATTGAGCCAGACAGAACCAAATAATTGAGATTTAGAAGCATCAATAAAGTATTATTTTATGGGGTCCAATGAGTGTTTTTGTTTCTGTATTTGGAAAAACAGGTTGGTCTATCTCCATCTATGATTGAAAGTACAAAAAATTCAGAAACTATTTTGATTAATTGTTTCCAAATGACTTTCTTACATTTTCAAAAGCATTTGCTAAGAGAATGAATTTGTAGTATTAAAAAAGTAATTAACTCAATAATATCAAACTAATAGCAGAAGAGAAGAGAGAAAACAACAGCAGCTTAAATGATTAAACAAATAATGTGGATAAGCACAAGTTAGTTAAAATGTCTTCTTGTGCTGAACCATAATTCCTATAAAGCATAATGTTCTTATTATAAAAAGAAAAGATAAAAAAATAATATAAAACTTGTATTTATCTAAAGTGGTAGCTGTTTTTTCACACTTTTACTCCTTCAATTATAGTTTAAATTAGATTCAATATCTTTTGTTTTTATCAGAGGAATGTTTTTAACACTTGCCATGGGTGACGAACTCAGACTCTATAGTTTGGGGCAGAAGCTTCTCCTCTCATTGAGACATGTCCCTTAGGAAAAATTCAATCATAGTCCGTCTTTATATTTTGGTCTTTTTTCTTATGAAATTGTGTTAATTATAAATACAACGAAACACGAGATATTTAACCGCATTTATAAGGGTGAATTCAAAATAGAATACCTTATAAGTGAAAATATTTTGTGAAATAACATACAAAATATGAAATATATTCTTTTCACTGGTTAGTAATTTTTTTATTGATAAACTATAGAAAGAGTACCCGAATTCTTTTTTTTTTTCTTCATTTTTTTGTGAAAAGAAAGAGTACCTACAACCGCATAATAAAAGTAACTCCTAAAGTAGGAAGAAGTTATTATTTGATTTTGTTTGAGTTTGAGATTTTGGTCTCGATCTTAAACTCAAATCAGTTTCAAACCCAAATCAAATTCTAAATAATTGAATGTTTCATATTTCATTTTCAAACTCAATCCAAAACTAATTTAGGTTTGAATTTGAATCTCAAGCCAGATTAAACCCAAGTCAAACTCAATACAATCAGATTCAGTATAATTTCCTATTCCTATAGAAAGAGTACCTAAAACCACATTTCCCTTTCATCTACTCAAAAAGTTGGCAATGCCATCAACAATCCAAATTCTAAGTAGCCCTAGTTTTCATTAAAGTAATTTTGTATCAAAAAGAAAATTATTGTCTCTTTTACTTTAAGTAAACTTTAATAGTTGTAGTAGGTAATATCCCTTAGTCCACCAATTCACTCATCTTACACCAAAATTCACGTGTACCTCAATGAAAAGGGCTACAAATTAAGGAAAATAACTACCCTAATCTATAACCAAAACAGGGAAAAAAAATATTATAGTTTCATCAAAATAATATTTTCACATTTGTGTTTAACTTCTTGCATTCTCACTTCTTTTTGTATCATTGAAAAGGATTTTTATTTTTATTTTTATTTTTGCTGAAAAGGACTTTAATATCCTATACTCACAAATCTAATTAATTAACACGATTTATTCTATACGTACAAAACAAAACTTAATCATCAAATGCGACATTTGACATTTGAGTTCTTTTTAGAAATACCGTATTTTTTTAGAACACTAAATATTTACTTGTTCGTTTTGAGAATAGATCTTCTAAAAAAGAACTGATGAGGAGAATAATATTATTTTTTTTTGAAAAAACTATAAGCTATCAAATATCGTATCTGATAATTTAAATTTTGTCTTGCACGTGTAAAATAAAAATATTTTTCGCACCGGAGCCATTAACATAGTAAAGGTAGGTAAAGAGGAGGAAACAAATATCATGTTTCTAAAGAAAAGGTGAAAAAGTAAAAGAAAAAAAAAGAGAGGACAGAAGTGTAAATTAAACTAAAAAATAGGAAATAAATTGAAAAAGGGAGTAAACGAGAAAAATAAATGTAACCGTTGCAAAAGAGCATGGATTTTGGTTGGACAAAGGCCACTGCCAACCAGCCGGGATGACCCTTCTAACCCTAAAATAGAACCACCACTCGATCATTAGCCTTCACATGGTTTCGCTGTCTTCTTGGGGGTCCCACTTTCCACTTCTACTCCTTTCCAGTTTTTTCCTTCACAACGAAATTTTCAATCCAAAATATTCCTTCCATGTAATTCCCACAATTACCCCTACACTCCGATTCTAATTTGTAACCTTGAAACCACAGTTAACTGATCGCAAGTTCCTTAGTCCCAATGGGGGCAATAGTCTGCCCACGACTTTGAGATCGTGGATTCGATAATTTCTCCGCGCATGAGACATACTTTAAATTGTCTCCCTTTATATGATTATCCCATCCTCCTCTTGTGAGGTGCTACTCTCCCCCTGTGGGTGTACGCCCGTCTGGACTTCAAAAAAAAAGAAAAAGAAACCACAGTTAACTGTGGCTGGCTAACGTCACACTAGTACTTGAATTGATTTTAAATTTCAAACTGAAGCCCAAACCCGTTTAGATTGAATCTTAATATGAAACATCAGTTATTAAATCGTTTAGAATTTTCTAAATTTGATATTAGTGTGCATTTGATATCAAAACTCTCAAACTAAGACCTCATCAATTAGACCATATATCTCTTCACAAGATCAATCTCTCATTTATTCAGGTTATCAGTCCTATCTAAGAGTTTTAGAAGTCAGTCCTTACTCCTTACTTGTAGGTAGTTTTAATAGTCTAATCCAAATTAATCTCACTCATAATACGAATATATGCATCTCAAAGTGTTGTAAAAAATTTATGTTCTCATTATTTATCCTCTTCCATGTCACATCATAAGAAATTGTTATATTCTAATTTTTTTAATTAAAAAATTATAAACTAAAATAAATAATAAAATCCTCAAAGGAGAAATGAATATATGACAATAATCTACTAGTAGTGTGACAAGAAACGAAGAACTTTTTGCCCTCAAGGTGGTAGCCAAATATTCATTCCACATAATTCCACAATTACCCTTCTATATCTTATCCAGAAATCCTTCGCTGTTTTTAATACCCCATTCTCCACCCTTAAAAACCAGTATCACCTTCTCTTCCCTTCTCATTACAACAAAACCCAGTAACCAGTAGAGAGAGAAAGCTCAAAGGAAGAAGAAGAAACTAGTGAGCAATATGTCAAAGGAAGTGAGTGAAGAAGGACAAACCCATCACCATGGAAAAGACTACGTTGATCCACCTCCAGCTCCACTCTTCGACGCCGGAGAACTCAAGCTCTGGTCCTTTTACAGAGCTCTCATCGCTGAGTTCATCGCCACACTCCTCTTCCTCTACGTCACCGTCGCTACTGTTATCGGCCACAAGAAGCTCAACGCCGCTGACCAATGTGACGGCGTTGGTATTCTTGGTATTGCTTGGGCCTTTGGTGGCATGATCTTCATCCTCGTTTACTGCACCGCCGGAATTTCAGGTAACAACAGTGTTTGCTCACTTTCTCTTACTGACTCGAACTCTCGACCTATCAAACATTATAATTATAAATAAGTCGGGGTTTGAGTCACTGGTTGCACTTTGTTTTTGTTGTAAATTACACTATTTTCCTGATGAAATTTGAAGAAATTAAAGAAATTAATTTAGCTTAAAAAGTCTTATTTTTTATACTTAGTGACTGGACCCGACGAAAACTCAAGCGGTAAGATGTAATCATTTTCATTGATAGGTCGGGGTTTCAGTTACTAAGAAGGGAAATTGTCTTACCGCTTGAGCGGGAAGAGTAGTCTGTCCTCAATTTTTATTCCGTTCCTTATTTTGTCAATAAGAAATTGACATGTAATTTTTTTAATTAAAATAATTATTACCTAAAAAAATAGTTAACCCTCAATTGAAAAATTAGATTTCTTATTGTTGGGACAGATAACTAGACACAAAATAAGCAAATACAATTTTTTACCTGGTTTGACCTACTCTTAATCTGTAGTGTAATTAAATAAGCTAATTTCCGATGGGATTTTTCGTAGGTGGACATATAAACCCAGCAGTGACATTTGGGCTGTTTTTGGCGAGGAAAGTGTCGCTAATTAGGGCAGTGGCTTACATGATAGCCCAATGTTTGGGGGCTATTTGCGGAGTAGGGCTAGTGAAGGCATTCATGAAGCATTTCTATAACGGACTGGGAGGTGGTTGTAACGCTGTTCAGCCAGGGTACAACAAGGGCACAGCTTTGGGAGCTGAGATTATTGGCACTTTTGTTCTTGTTTACACTGTTTTCTCAGCTACTGACCCCAAGAGAAGTGCTCGTGACTCTCATGTCCCTGTATGTTTTTTTGCTCCTTAATCCGTTAATTGGTTTGTTCTTAGCATAATTCATTAAGTCCCCAATCCCAATAACGGACTTAATGGGTTTGTTCTTGGTGGGAAATATATTAAAACTTTTTTGGGGGGTTGAATTGAATGTGTAGGTATTGGCTCCTCTTCCAATTGGGTTTGCTGTTTTCATGGTTCATTTGGCTACTATTCCCATTACTGGAACTGGAATCAACCCTGCTAGGAGCTTTGGTGCTGCAGTCATATACAACAAGGAAAAGATCTGGGATGACCATGTAAGTATTTTTTTGTTTTTATCATAAATTTTGAATTTTCAAAATGGTTTTCATTTGCTTCTTTTAATAATTTACGTTCTAATTCTTTGGTTAAATGTTCAGTGGATCTTCTGGGTTGGACCATTCGTGGGAGCATTAGTAGCAGCAGCATACCATCAGTACATCTTGAGAGCCGCAGCCATTAAGGCTTTGGGATCCTTCCGTAGCAACGCTACTAACTAAGGACAAGAAGATATTGATATGGAAGCTTAAATTTGATGAATTCATCTGTGAAAATATCCTATTTATTTTGCCATGTGTGTGTCTGAAGAAGAATGTTTAATTATGAGGCTTTATTTTTTATTTATTTCTTCATATTTAATAGAGTCTTTGGATGGTGTGTGTACTTATTTGGAATGATTAGAGATTGTGTTTTGTTTATATTTAATTTCTTTTGTGGAATAATGGTCAATGTTCTTATCTCATTAAATTACCAATCACACCAGTTCTCTCTATATTTGATCCTGCAGTCCCATGTGAGTAACTTGGGTCATTGTGTATTGGGAAGGACCAGTCAAAGATGGTAAAAAATTTCTGTCCCCGTTCTTTTTTCCATCATTCCCTAATCAATCACAATTTATTATGTGTATATATAATTAAAAAAAATATTTATATAATAAATTTTGATTGATTTGGGATAAGGATGAAGATAGGAATAGGAATAGGAATAGAGGATTTTCACCAGCCAAAGATTGCTCATTGTTGGGGACGTCAAGGGTACTCTCTTAGAAAGCTTTTGATGTATAGTGATGATTTTAGTCTTTAATCCTATTTACTCTTAATTAAATGGGCAGGAAATAATCGAAAACGAAAGCGAATTTAAAGGCACATTAACAATTGTTTGAAGACAATTATCGAAAACGAAAATAAATTTAAAGACACGGAATTAATCGGTTGAAAGCAATAATAATAATAAATAAAAAAACAAATATAAAAGCACATGGCGTTTGCGGAGTTAGTTGTGGTCCAAGTCTAACCTAACTTTATTTCTTTCTTTGGCTCTCTCTGGAAACGTCTAGTCTAGTCGTGTTTCAGCGCTTTGGGCTTCAAGACAACTAATATGACTAACGGATAGTGATCATTAGATAAAAAATTTAAGATCAAATTTGGATTAAGAAGGTATAAAGTCACGTTAAATTTTAATAATTATTTTTATTTTATACTATTTGATTCTTATTTGATTCAAATTTTTTAATACAACAATTATTATTGTATGACTAACATATTTAAAAGAAAATCAGTGAACCCCACCGAAATGAAAAAGAATATGGGTTTGCGCATTTTGGTGAATTATTTTTAGTCCTGCAAAGTTTTACATTTGTCATGTGAAGAAAGGGTAGGGGGCGGTCAAGAAAAAGTAGAGGGGGTAGGGTATTTAGAATCCAATGAAGAACAAGTATACTCTTGTATTGTTAATTTTTTTTTTTTTGATAGATGAATACTTATTTTTTACGTGTAATATTTTTTTTCTTGGTCTGATCAAAATTAGGTGTGTCAACCGTTGAAAATAACAGTGAATAATCTCCCTCGTCATAGACTTTTCGAAGAGTAAATGGATAATGCGAGTTAACACAATGTCACTCATCATAGTTAAGAGGTGATTTGAAATTGAAGACGACATTTGTTCTACACATGTAGTAATGTTTATCATTGTATGAAAAATTAAATACCTTCAATCATTAAATTAAAAATCAACGATTAAACAAGTGTTCCAAATATAGAAAAACAAAATATGTTCCATCCTGAATTCTGTCGGAGACTGTGTTCACATGGGAGAAAGGGGACGTTAGTGGTGGTTGCACTTTTTCCTCTAAAGTGCTTTCGCTAAATCCAAACAAACAAAAGCTAAACCCCATTCTTCACTTTCATCATGTGTAGTATATCCGTTACGTCCTCCATCTATTACTAAACTCTAAAAACAATAATCTTAGCCCACTCCGCCGCCCTTCCTCAATTCCACTACCACAGACCACCAACATATGAAACGGCTGAATGGCGGAGAACCAAATATTTGAAGACATCTCCATCTGCACTTCTTAGTTACAAGCACACGTGTTTGTTGTCTATACATCCTATGCACTCACTTGTCAATGAAGACTAAGTCGTAATTGACTTGAAACTTGACTGAACATTTAACAAGGATAATAATTTTTTAAAAGTTAATTTATATAAAAAAAAAGGTTAATTTTATAAAAGTCATCCAAATTTGCCCAAATTTGCAGTTTTACACGTTCTTTTAATTTTTACAATAGGGTGTTAGCAGTGGCAGAGCATTGAAGGGCACCCAATAATTTTTAATTTTTTCTACTATGGCCTCCCCTAAACTTAAATCCTAACTCCGCCAGTGGGTGTTCGGATCCAAAATTCGTCCAAATCAATTTAACTGAGATATGAAATGTCATATTTGCCCCTTGATTTCTTATGAGATTACACTATTTTTTGTACGAAAAAATTTAAAAGAAATCACACATTAATTGATTAAAAATATAAATAAATTAATTAGTTCAATTTCCTTAAAGAATATTCTTTGTAATTTTTAAACCAAAAAATATGAAACAAAAGCCCAGAAAAAAATAAGAAAAAGAAAGAATTCAGATGAGGAAGAAGAAAGCTAGTAATGAACAAATTAGACCATTACATAGAAAAACGATGCAAACAACCACCAGACAACGGCTAGAGGATTCATATTGTGTTTGTGAGATACACTAGTGCCGCACAGATGGTATGGAGTACAGTAGTAGGCTTACTTTTAGTCGGGTAAAGCAGTTCCTCTTTCGAGATTATTCTTGATCTCAAGAGTATACTTGCCAAAGGCGCGCTCGATCTTCTTATTGAAATGCTCATTGCGATCATTGATCGAGTCAATGTCCTTCTCCTCACGGTACCTTCTCCTCCTACTAAAGGAATTGCGCTTTTCATCCCTGTCCTTCAGCTCCTGCACCATTTTGTCAATCTTGTTCTCCGGTACTTTTTGTCGCCTATCCAATAGAAAAACAGAAGGATTAGAGTTTCAAAAAGGCAAAGATGATTTATTGCTGGAGCTTTGGAAAAGCCACTTACTTTTCCATACTGAAGACTTGAAGCATCTCGATAAAATTCTGGATCAGCTTCTTTCATTTTGTTATATGCCTCAACATCAACCTGAATGTTCTTTGTTCGTTTCTTGTATGCATTATACAGCGTTTTCTGATTAAAAACTGTGAAAACAAAGAATAACATGTTTTAGATTCCTCAATAAAATTGAAATTTCCAAAGCTGCAAAGCATCAGCACAAAACTAGGGATGTCAGAGCAAGCATAAACCAAACATAATCTCGACATCAGCAAAAGGTCCAGAAATCTTCATCTACTGATCTACATAATCTCCAGACAGCTGAATTTACATACAGAAACTTCCGAAATGTTTTTAATTGAAATTATGCCCTTATGGGTGCAGCAATGCTAGCAAATTACAGAAATTACTCAAATAGTTCCGCGTCTACTAAGTTTGCAACATGCTCCTCTAAAAGTGCTACTACAAATCTAAAAAATTCACCAACAAATCCACTATAAAAACCCCAAGAACCCAATATCTTGAAAAGATTTCTTTTCCAAATATGTGATTATTAGCATATGCAAACAATTCAATGATGATTTAAGTAGCAATAATCCTTTATCTAGAAATAGCAGTTTTTCATAAAAGATTACCCACTTATGGCATGCTGTAATTATATAGAATCACATTCTAAGCTATAAATACACATCTTGTAACTACAGACTTTGGGTGGGTGGGATGGGTGGGTTGGGGGGGGCAGAACAATGATAATAATTACAGATGCTTACCATCCCAACCACCTGGAGCAGGGTCCTTTTCCCATTTCTTATACTTTGCTGATGCTGACTCTTCCGTATCTAGCATATATGCTTTACTCATATCCAAACCATTGGCATCCAAAAGTCTCCCAATCTTCTATTTTTTCTTTCCTCAAGCCATTTTTGCTTAGAAATGCCTCGAGACTCTTCAGGAGGTTCCATCTTTTTCTTCTCGGCAACCATGGCAGTTTGGTTTGCTTTTCTTGCCTCATTCTGCATGCAAGTAAGTAGCAGTAGTTTGAAGCAAATAGCGAACAGAATAACCGGATTATAAAGACCACCATAATCATTGCTTATACTTACCATCTTTAACCTCAGCTCAAATAACCGTTTTTGTCTCCCACTAAGATGTGAAAAGTCTTCTGTTGCATTGTCTTCAGCACCTGTGCAGCCATCTCTGGCAGAATGCTCATCAAGATCATTTTTGTCATCATGAATATCTTCACCATCATCAGAAGTGGTAATTGGATTGGATTGAAGAATGGTCTCATTAGCTTTTAAAACTCCTGGCATAATGCATGGCAACCGTGAGAAACTAATCAAAAAATATCCATCAGAACAGAAAAATGTATGAACATTGAACAAAAGAATATCGCAGCATGAAGAGGCTACTTAAAACTACACTTCAATCAAACTTTTCCAGATGTGTACCGAATAGTTCTCAGTTCACTGGCTTGTTTCTCATCATGAATAAAATGAAACAGATAACATAAGTTGTAGAACTATCAAGAACTATTTGAACAAGAGAAAGAAATCAATTTAGTCAACACAAAAGAGAAAGAATTTAATATTCTGATTGAAGTATTGAATCTTGAGAACTCAGACACATAGAAAATATGCCAAGTCTCACGAACTTAATCAGTAGTTGAGAAACAAGCAAATCTTCTTATTTACACGCAGGTTATAAAACATGGTAAAGCATAACCACAATAGAGAGAAAAATCCCAAAAAATACAAGACAGTAAACACAAACATCCCCTCAGTCACTCCCCTGGAAAAGGAAAGTTTGAACTCAGGGACGAACTCACAGTTAATGAAAAAATATAGATATTGCAAGTTCAATAGATGGCTAACAAATCTCAATTCAAACGTCATCAAGTTTCTTTTGGAATTGGATAAATTACTTGATTCACATACATAATTGCATCATAATATACATAAAACTACGTGCATTTAAATACAGCTCAGCCCACTAATGTTTTAGAATTCCAAAAGAGCCAAAAAGGTAAAATAAAACCAAAATAAAAATAAGACGCTGAAGATTAGAAATCCAACCTGTATCAGTTTTACTCATCCTTTCCTTGGCTTCAGCAATAATTTTATAAACAATAGTCACTACATTCATGATAGGGATTTGATGCATTCCTGCAATCAGGATGCACCCTTCCTTCTTCAGCCATCTCGTAGCCCTCTATAATATTAAGCAACTTACAGCATCAAAAAATAATTCAACGGTGTCAGTAAAAAAAAGTAACTAAAATAAAACACTCATCAATGCAACAAACCCCAAATTCCTAGTCCAGAGTTATATACTACACGTATAACAAGTTAACAAAACATGCAGATGTATTGCAAACACGAAATCATTAACAATATATGAGTAAAGGACAGGGCTTAAACATCACGAATAATTCAATGAAGTTATTTATCAAGTCAGAAAATCCCGATTTTCAGCTCCAGCAATGAGAATCATGATCTACCTTCAGATAAATATTGTGACGCAGGAAGAGCTTAGGGATAAATTGATAGGGAACGCAAAAGGGATCAATGTCTGAAATATTCTAAGTAAATTCTAAAAATTCATATATGAATTAATATGATAAAAACAATTAAAATCAGAAACCAAGCAGGAATCTAGAGTAAAACCCTAGGACGGATTGGAAGAAGCCGAAGAATACAAAAAAAAATTCAAAATTCCAACCAAATTGTTTTAATTACTCAATTATCAATAGACCACAACAATATGATTACAGAGAAAATAAATAATTCAAGATAATAATCATAAGCAATTAGCAATTCAACTTTCAACTAGTTAAACAAATTGAATAAAACATATGAGCAAAGGAAAAAAAAACCTTAAAATTAAGAAGTTAGGGCTTTTTGAGTAGCTTTTGATGGTGAATTTGAAGATAAAATCTTCAGAACTCGTAATCCATTGGAGAGGAAGCGCTGATTATGACGGGGCCAAGAACTCACGACGTTGGCTCCGGTGGACGCCTCTATATGGGCCACGACGTTGGGCTTTTCATGAAGCAGTTTATAATGAAAAAGCGTTTAATTGCAGATGTGGTGATCTATTTATTTTTAATTTTAATTTTTGAGTTGTGTCCAAATGTTTAAAATTGAGTCAATTATTTCAAAAGTAAACGTATAAAAATATCGTAGAAAATCTCATCACGAGCAACGACGTGACTATAATTTTGAACATTAAAAGTGTCTGTATATATTGAAATTTTTTTAATATGTATTGCACGTTTTAAGGAATCATTATTCTACCCTAATTAACACGTTGTCTTAAGGAATATAACATTTGTCTTGTGAAATGTGTGTACAAAAAAATTAAAATATATGTTCTCTTTAAAAAAATCTGGAGCGTCTAATTTTTGGTATAACAACTCAGAATGCCCAACAACAATATTCAGTATATACTGATTGTGCGTTCTGCACTATAACTAGACCGCTCAAACATAATGTCAATAATATTTTATTTTTGTATAGATAATTTTACTTTTACTTTGTTCCAATTTTAATCCAGTTTAATCAATATTTTTAGCATCATTATTGTTAAATTTTACTTTTGTAGGAAGTAGCTATGTTTTTCGTTTTCTTTTTTGTTCTTCCTTTTAGAGAATTACAGCTCTATACATGAGGATTTTTATGGGCTCAAAGCCCACGGGGCCAAAAAAAAGGGATCAGGATGAAAATTGTGGGCTACCCGCAACCCACAGAAGCCCAATAACAGAAAATGATCGAAACGGCGCTGTTTTTTTCTTTTCCTTTTCCCCTTGTCCAAGAACTTGATGGAGAGATCACTGGCGAGTTAAGCTACGTCACTGCTGCCGTGGTCAGCAATCCAAGTCCAAAAACCCTACCCAAACCCCAAAGCAAAACCCTAGCTAGCTCCATTTTCAAGAGGAAGAATTGATCAGAGAACCACATCAGGAATTAATGGCGGGTGGAAGATTCAAAGAGCTATTCAAGAAGTACGGAAAGGTAGCATTAGGAGTACACTTCTCCGTATCAGCAGCTTCAATCACAGGTCTCTATGTCGCTATAAAAAACAACGTTGACGTTGAATCTATGCTCGAAAAAGTCGGTATGCCTAGTCTTAAAAAAGAAGGCGGAGATTCAGCCGCTACTGAACTGGAAACCGCCGCCACTATGACCGACGGTGGATTCGTAATGGAAGATATCAGAAGAGATCAGGCGGCAGCGACTAAGGAGGTTAAGGTGAGAAATAAGACTGCTGATCTGGCGGCGTCGAGTGGTGGAGCACTAGCTCTGGCTTTTTTGCTTAATAAGGCTTTAATTCCAGTAAGAGTTCCGATTACCATTGCGCTTACGCCTCCGATTGCTAGGTTTCTCGCTAGGCGACAGATATTTAGGAATAGTTTATGATTTTGTTTATGTATTATTAATTTTTTTTTATCTGAATACTATGTTTAATGTTCGAAATATCGACCTTATTAGCTAAAGTCCTCTTTTTTGAGTGATATTCCAGTTCTCTCTTTAGATTTGTGATTATTGGATCATAAAGCATAAACTGAGGTTGGTATAATGATAATATGTATTTGGATGCTGTAGTTGATTTTATATTATGTAATGGTCCTTTACCAACTATAAGTTTAGCTATATCCTGATCAGTTGTATCTTCAGTTGAATATCAAGTTTACTCTAAGAGTTTGTTCTGGTGTCATCTATAGTTTAGCTATTATATTTGAATGTCGAGTTATACTTTGTGTTATCTTCTATACTAAACTAAGAGTGAAGTCGGTGAACGGCATTACCAATGGTGATTCGGAATGGAATTACCAAGATAAACTGTCTGTTGATGGAAGTTTTTATGTGATGCTTTATATCTTGTCGTTCTGAATATTTCCGTTTGTTGGATTATGTTCACTTTTTTATGAGGGCATACATTGAGGATGTGAACTAAATTTCTTTCACACCATTTTACACCTCAAGAGGATGGTGCTGAGTGTCTGATTTTCTTGTATTTGGAACCTTCTAAATATTACTCTGTTAGAGCTTGCACTTAGAGAACTCTAGCAATGTTTGAGGATTGGATTGGGAAGTTCAACCATGTCATTTTACCAAATTCAGTGTTAGTTTCCTCTTCCCATTGATTTGTATTTGTATGACATGGCAAGTCCATTGTTAGGTTAGCCCTCTCCCTTATTGACCCTATATTTGTATGACACGTGGGGATTCTTGTGGGACGGTTTCAAAAGCTTAATTTAGTAAAAAGTAGATTCCTTTATGATAGAATAAACGCTTTAATTGCAGATATTTTGCTTAGCATCTGCTCGCTTCATTTTCTTGATGATTCCGTGATTAACTATCAAGGTTGAATTTTTCAATTGAGATTGCAATTTTTTTAGCCTTTGTATGTATGTCTGTATGTAGAAGAGACCACCAACCAAAACACACTCGCACAAAAAAGAAGAAGATAATAATAATAAATTTCCATTTTCATCTCTTTCTTTCTTGTTTGACTCCTGTAGGTGGCTCTGTGCGCTAATCCAACGTGCTACGTCTATTCATTTGTTTCAGATCTTCTGTGATTTGACTGATTGAAAAGAACTATTGTCTATGTTGTTTATGCTTCTTTAATGTCTTGCAGTGCCTCAAACTTCTCTATGATTGACTTTGGTGATAGACTATATAAAATTGCAGGCATTATATTGCATTTCATTTGTATGGTTCTAATATGCGTAAGTTGCCAGAATACATTGACTTATTTCACCATTCGATAGGCCTTGTTCTACATTGCTTATAGCTTTTGTTGAAATTGAGGTACTTCATATTGAATGTAATAATCACCCGAAGATACATATCCTTTGCATATATGATTGTGTTTGTGGTTTTGTTCGTGAAACATTTTATCATCTATTATGTTTTGTGTATGATGATCAGATTGAGTAGTTTGCTGGAGTATACCATATTCTCTCTCCCCCCTCCTTTCTCTTGATTTGTAGATCTTCCATATTTCTTTTACTGCTATGATTGTCCACAATGTGTATATTGGTTAACACCATAGCTCGAGTAATATAACCTTCTAGATCGAGCAAGTAATAACACTGTTTCTAAAAACAGTAGATGGCTGAGCAGAAAAATGTTAGTGAAAATAGCATTTTATGTCGGGATATTGATTTCTTCTACTCCTGTTGCTAATGACACTGGCTCCATTCATGCCTACCCACTTATGTATCAGCCAGAAGTGACAAATGAGCACCTTATATCGCCTGCGCAAGTCTCCAACTACATGTTGGATTCCAATGGGGAAGTCAGAAGGTCCCAAATAGGCAGGAAAGCTGCATTCTCTGCAACATTGGTGTTGAACTCGAAGTTCATTTAGTTCTGAATTCTCGAAACAATTCAATGAAAATACCTAAACCGTAGGCATAGTTTCACCATTAGAGTGAAGTAAACTCATGGCGACTGACAAGTGACACCCACCCTAATTGCTAAACTTCTTATGAAGAGTCCGACTCCAACATTACCTTCTAAACACGAGAACTTGTACATGGATGATAAATTCTTATATGAAAACTAGTCTATTTAAAAAGTCCTATTACAAGAGGATATGTCTGTGTTGTCATATAATCTCATACCATGAATCCAACATATTTATTCATGCACACTTAAAACATTGCTAAATAAATTTGTGTAGAAATCTTTAGACCACCATTTGAGAGATCAATCCCAGAATAGAGTATCATATCCAAAAGTTCAAGTTGCTTGCCAACTTGCTGTCATTATACATATCAATAAAATACAACGCAAAGCAGCAATTAGGCACTACTCAAAATCTCAACCGTCAATCTGAAACATTTTACAGACAAAACTCCTGAGCGAAAACTCTTATAAGTATAGTCGAATCCCAAAACAGTTTTTGGAATGAGATTGTACAATTGAAAACTGAGGCAATAGTCCCTTGCAATTTTGCGCAACAGGACTAGTGCTGCCAAGCGAGTTCCTAATAGCAAATATGGACAAAGCCTATAAAGCTTTGGCATTGTAGAACAACGCCAAGTTTAAAAGAATAGCAACAAAGGAATCCCCGACCTTATCAGATTGGACTGCAGATGTACAATTTGGTTCACTAAGATGTGGTGTTATGATTGTTGAAGATGCTTAAACTCTTCACAGTCAGCGCCAACTTCAAACAATGCCGCGTAAAGTTTTGGGACAATCTTTGCCAGCATAAGCTTAAAACCGACAGAATTTGAATTAGCATGGTTGTCAATGCTAACAGAGGCATCGTCTGTTAGTGAACCAATAAGGTAACCTTTCATATAAGTATTGCAGGCTTTGAGGATGTAATAACCACGCTTCCTAAAGTGTTCTCGGATGAGATCTTCAAAATCCTGCAAACAATTATGTAACTATGTATGTCAGCTTCTCCTTCAAGAACTTTTAATACTCCCTCCATCCCAATTCAACTTTCACAGATTAAGGAAATGGATAGCTACATTAAGTTTTTTATTCAAAGCTAGTATTGCCCGGCACCCGAGAAAATATTTCGACCAGGCAAAAACTATAACTAGTCATTTGAGTCACAAGAAATGAGCTTGGAAAAATTCACCTTAGGAGGCCTCCGTATCAAATACATCACCGTCTTGCAATTGAGTAAGAAGGTATTCTCATTGTAGGACAAAGAATTTTTCTCCCCCTCAGCCGTACCAACTTGTTTATCGTATCCGGCTTCATTGAAATATGGCTTGGAGTTGAGAACTAGCCCCTGAAGTGAAACTAGTACTTGAAGAATGCTCGACGATGAAGGATCCCATACCTCATTGCCTCTGCCAGTCCAAGTATTCAAGAGGCTAAGACAAACTTTGCCTTCCTCGTACAGGTTGGGATTTATTCTCCACCCTCCAGAATGATAATATGCAGACTGCAGGTTGACAAAAGAGAATTAATTCCAAATAGCAAAAGAAATACATAGTCTACAAGTTCAAGTGAAGAAAGACGATGATCGAGAGTATCTACTTTGAATCCACATATTAAGGCGATGAATAAGTGAGAAATAAAATAGAGAATAGTTATCAGTTTCTCTTACAGGAGGGACATCAGGGTACTCGGGTGGGAGATGAAAATCAAAAAAGAAAAGACCATCCTGGTAAGGCGTTCCATATGCTCCCACTATCACTGCCCTCAAAAGATCCATTCGATCTTCATAAGCACGTACATATATCCCGTCTGTTCAAAAAATTATAATTGCTCAGAATAAATGCTCTGGAGATTGTTTCTCAAAAACAATACAAATCATAATGTATCGCGAATTCTAGGATAACAGATTTTTTTTTACCAGGCAGGTTATTCTGAAGGATGTTCCAATCTTGTTGAACCTTCCTAAGCCACTTCCTTCCTGCAGCATTCTGTAAACATGAAGAATATGTTAATTCCCGTTTCTCCGTTCCCAAATTACTTGTCACAAAACTTTTCTCTTATCTCAATTTATTTGTCTAGGACAGTATTTATTCCTTTTTTTCGAACTTTACCATCATAACTATTAGTTCAACAAACACAACATTAATTGCATTCAAAGTTTCAAGATGGTTTTTTGGTCATTTGACTAGAAAACTAACCCAACTAACAATTTTCTTAATGTGTGTGAAAAATAGTTTTGGGACATCTAACAGGAGTAGTTTTATTAGATACAGATTAACGATTTATGGCAGCATCTCCAACTCATATTTAAGATGGTTAAATCCATTAGCAATCACATTAAAGAGAAACTTCTCTCTTAACCGAACTGAGGTTTACAGCAATGTCAGAGCTGGACTTTTAAGTATTTGTAACAGTGTAGCACATGCAAAAGAATAAACCATGAGCAATGAAGACATATCCAACCTGTTCACTTGCACCACGAAAATGATGGTCACTAGGATCCGTCGTGATATCGAACCCTTTGAAACTAGAGGTCTCGCCACCCTGCTGTGCTGGGTCATTTGTTTCTGGCTTCAAGTTATAAAGAGCCTCCACCAGATCTAACAGTTCTGCCGTATCTGCAGTATCATATTTCTCCTCCCTTCGCTTAATATGTAGATTAGGACTGCGATCAATGCCATTAGGCATCTGGGAACAAGACTCATTGTCATGAGCTCCTTCAGAATCCAATCCCGGGGACTGAATTTCATCTTCTTCACTTATGGAATCTTGATCACTCTGTTTTCGGCCCCTTGAAAATATTCCACTGGCCAATCTGGTCATAAATCCAAGTGCAGCAAGGGGAATGGCGAGGGCTCCATTCCGTCCAGAATTCACAGAGCCCTCTTCATTCTCAATACTGACATCTGTGGCAACTCGTGGGCCAACATCCTAAAGATAAACATGGTCCATTATTAGACGTCAATACAGCAAATTGATACTAAAGCTTTAGGTCCTATCAACTTTGCCACAAACTTCATTCATAAAAGACGAGGTCAATCTCACTAAACTATTCAATTTCACACTCCTGATCGAGATCTAATATAGTCGTGTGATGATAAAACCCATTAAATTTCATACAGGTTCTACATTACGAACAAAAAGGCGAGAATATAAATTATTTCAAAATAAGTGGCAGGGCAGAAAACCACACATTCACATCATTGGATGATAAAAGGTATGAAGTTTGAAAATTGCGGCAAGTCTAACAATTTCAATCCAATTTATTTTGTGAGTCCAAATAGTCAATAACAGAGATATTATGGTCATCATCCCAAATTTATAGAAAATCGACCCTAATACACCGAATGGAACAGTGTACATTTTGCAGGTAATCCATAATTCTTAGAAACTCTGTAGACCACCTAATTGGTTATTTACTATCCACAACAGTATTTATGTGATCTCACAAAAATTTAGGAAGATAAGTAAGCCCTTCAGAGTCGTTGCTTTTTACTTGATACACCTTACACAAGTTATAAGATACAATGATTTGTTCTTAGCAGCTAGCTTTTGCCATTCCAAGATTCCAATATCGCTTATGCCTAGAATGGCCATTTACTCATACACAAAGACATGAAGTCATGGACAATTTGGTTGAAGTATAAGAATTATGTATCAAGACTCTGAAAGAATTAGGTAGAATTGAATCGGCATCCCTTAGTTGAAACTTGGAAGACCATATCAGATTAAAACGAATGTGAAGAGCTAGGAGTGAACTCGTTTCCTAGATATTTATTTAAATTTGAATGACAAGAGAACAAGAAGAAATCATAGGTAATGAATAAAACCTCTTTGGAATTTTCTAAAGTTTCCATCTCATCATCTTCAACTGTTTCCCAGCTTGCTGCATCATCACTAACTTCACTTCCACCAGCAATTGACTCGTCATCATCACGGCCAACAACATAAATTGCTTGAGGACCAACCTAATTATGAAGATGTACTTGTGCAAATAAGTTAAAGGATACTAATAGAAGATAAAAACATAAAAAACATATTTAGGAAAACAAAGTACGCAAATTACTGAATTTGTTAAAATTCATAAAATGACGATGGGTAATGGCCTAAGTACCCATATTTAATTAGTGTGATACTTAAAAGTAATAAGTATACTATTTAAGATGGCTATGTGTGAATTGAAATGAGAGCAATACATACAATATTGATTTACGAGTTAGACACGTAATTGAAACAATAAAAGTACAAAATTTTGAAAAACATTTGAAATAGAGGGAGATATAGATTTTGTAGAGAAAAAATCAAAACCCAAAATGTACAAAAGACCTATTCTTTTAACTTGAGAGAAATACAAAGACGAATGCTGGAAAGCCACATTTGAATTCTAATTTTCTGATATTACAAATCGTGATGTGTCATTAAAGAAGCACTTCATCTCAATCAACTAATAATGTTAGTTTAGATAAAGAAAATTAACCCCATATGAAAAAATAGCAATTTGTTTCAAAGAAATTACCACCAAACGAAAAGAGAAGAGGAGGTTGTTCTCGCTTAATGCTATCATGTCAGATTGGACATCAAGAATGGACTTAAGAGTAAGATTGACATAAAATAGGCATGACTCATGAAAATATAGTAACATCGGTATTTTACCAGCAAAGAACATACCAGTGATATCATTCCGTCAGCCCAGGTAACTTCAATATCACCGCTTCTGAGCCCAGTGATGTGGCCAACCCAAGAAAGATCTGAGAACTCAGCGCAAGCATCATCAGTTGCTGTACTATCAACATGATTCCATCCAATGTGCCTTTTCTTATCTTGCTTAACCTCGTCTATATCAGCAGGCTGATTAGCTTTCGTTGGCAGAATCAATACGAGATTCAACTTCTGCTGGCACAGATACAGGTGACAATCGAATAACAATGTCACCATAACAATAATCATAGTCAGGATGTCCCTCCAGTTCATATACACTTACGACTTCTTCTTTATCAAATTCTCTGGGGTCGTCAGCCCTTTCAACTTGCTTTAACCACCTCACGTGAGCAATCTTCTCTTTTGCATTAACATCTTTCACAACCCCAACACGTCTAATTTCACTTGCATCATCACCATCATCAGCAGCTTTTTCGACTACATACTGTTCTGATACAAATTCATGATCACCAGGACTATCAATGGGAATTAAAGCCGTCGAGTGCAGACCTCGCTCTACTGTTCCATCCTGCCAGGCTACATCAACTCTAGCCTTTGTGTTCACAATGAGAAGGGCTCTTTCAAAATTTTCCTCTTTTCTTTTAGCTTTCTTGTCTCTCCGTACAACAACTTTACGTATCTTCTTACGATGAAGGGGCCACGTTTCATGGGCTGAACCACCACCTGAATAACTAGATCCTGGTGGGGCTTTATTTTTCACATTTTCAGTGCTTCCATCGAATGAAACTTCCCCATCTAATTCCATTAATTCACTGTTTTCATTTGATGCATCTGATGTGACAACTTCAGAATCACATTCAGGTCCTAATTGAGCAGATTCTGATTTATTTTTGGCAGAATCACAAAGTTCTAATTTTGATAATTCCTTCTCTGGCGGAATGAAGGAGGATAACACAGGTGAAGGAAGAAGACACCAATCACCCAATTGCCAGTTTGCATGAGAAAAACAAGACAATAATTTTAAGTTTTTAGGACTCTGCTCTTCAGCGGGACTTGTAGAAGAGTCAGGCCCATAACCAGCAGAAGCAATCCAATATAAAAATACAGATCCCTACAGTAACTTTAGTAACTGTACCTTCCATACGGTTCGCTTTCCATAGGCCAGAAAGCCATCTAGAATTCTTAAAGACTGATGAAGAGGTTGCCCTTACACGCTGACCAGGATAGTAAGGGAAGTGCCCATCTTCCATAATATTCTTCCCAGAAGGTTTAAGACGCAATGGATCAGCCTTCATGACTTTACACACAGAGCCATCATCAAACAAAACAGTTACATTATCTAAAACATCGTCTATTCTACCTAGCCAGGGGCCAAGGACTACATAATCACCAACAGTGAAATCTCTAACACGTTTCAACTCCCTTGAAAGAACATCCCTTATTACGGATCCATCATGGGCTGATAGATCAACGGAAATGTTGACATCAACCACAACCCCGACTTGGCCCGTCGGATCCGATGCAGAAGCAACAAAATCACCATGTAGGAAGCCCCTATCAATAACTTCTACAATGTCGATATTTTGGGTTGTCTCAGATTCATCTGTCCAAAGCACCCTAACTTGGTCAGCTGGAAGATTATGACCCTTGTGACTATCAGTATTAGTATTGTGGTCAACCTTTTCATTGCTATCGTCTTGTTCTTCGTCATCAGAAGCAGCCTCATTACCATCATCTTCATTCTCTTCTTCATCATCAGTTGAGCTGCTGTCGGAGTCGGAGTCACCAGCAACTTCAGTGACAGTTCCAATCTTACCATTGATTTTGCTTTTCACGACATCTTGTCTGTATATATATGTTGCATTCTGCAAGTTCCTCAGAATATCACCTGGTTTACTTTCTGATGTAAAGTTTGACGCAGATTTATCTCCATTTACAGTCGTCAGAGACCCAATATTGTTAGAAGCATCATTAGGCTGCCCACTTTCCATCTAATGTGTACACGAGAAGACGACAGAATATCATTACCAGGATATATATAGATATATATATATATATATATATATATATATATATATATATATATATATATTGGTGCAAAAATTCCATGTAGTAAACATAATCTATTTCAGCTGGCAATCAGAGTTTCGAATGCCAAATGCCAAAATATTCTTAATTCATTACGAAAAATGCTCAAACAGTAGAATGTAATTAAACCGATCAACCTCCTATCCCCTATTCCAGTCCAGCAATAGATACGTAGCCCTATCCAAATTTCTTGGGATCGATCTCTGAGAGAAGGCTAACCTATCCACATTCCATTTCAGCAATAAATACGTGACACTACTTAAAAATTTCACGGAATCTATTTTGAAGAAAAGGCCAAAAATTAAACTGAGGTAGAGACAATAGACAGTCGGCGAAAAAAACAAAAATGCTAACATCGATTAAACTATTAATCGGCATTGCAATCCAAGTCCAGTCCCGACAACCTTTTATTAATATCTATCAAACGCCCAACTCTCCCAGCTATTCGGATACATTAAATTCCCTAAGTCATGTTGTACAATTGATATCTCTAACTCATAATTCATAAAGCAATAGCTACATCAGCTGAGCTCACTTTTACTTCGCCGCCTTCTGACAAAAAAACAAGCGTCCCGAAATCAAACTTAAACTTACACCCCCACCCCACCCCCACCCCCACATCCCTCAACAAACCAATCAAAGTTTGAAATAACAAACCCAGAATCCAATTCAAATGAAGATAAATAAACATCAAATAAAGTTCCAAACTTTAAGCCGGAATTCTCCGATCATCTCCATATAATGAGCTTAAATCCAGATTCCAATTCCCAAAAAATGAAGAAAATATTACATAAGAACACTCTTATGAATCCATCAAACACACGCCTAGATACATATCTCATCCATAATAAATTTTTTTTATCAAGAATGCTCAACAAAAAAAAAGAATGTATAAATAAAAAAAGTTCCAAGTATCCAAAAATATTCGCCATTCTATGTTCATATTATATTCTTTTTATACACAAAAAAAAAAAATCGCGAGCTATGAAGATGAAAAGGGTACCCAATGAATGATGTGAATCTGAAAATTGACGAAAATGGTCAGAAGAAGCGGCTTTAATGGGTCGTTCGTCGAATAATTGATCGTGAAATTGTAGTAATTGAGCGCCTCTCGTCTTTATCAGCTCCGAACCCGAAGCTTTTACTATTGTTGTTTTGTCATGGGAGGAGGCGGAGGAGCTACAAGGCGGTCAGGTAAGACGTAAGGGACATTTTTGTCATTACCTGACGTACATACAAGTGTTGTTGCCTATTGCTATTCCACCTTTTTCTTATGTTTTTTTTTTGTTTGCTAGATATTGGTATTCCACCCATCACATTACTTTTTAATTTAACTTTGAATTTTTCTTTGGTAGTGATTATTGGATAAAAAAAAATTGGATCAAATAAGGATTAAGAAATCTAATGTCATATCAAATTCTAACAATCATTTTTATTTTATACTCTTTAATCCTTATTTGATCCAACAATTATTATTGTTTTTTCTTTTTAGAAATGGTATAAGATGGATTTTCTTTAGTCTAAATTTATTTTCATTATTGAGGGTGTGAAGTAGGGGTGTGCATTTGATGCTGTTTGGTGAAAATCGATTTACTAATACGGTTTTTATACGATTTTTAAATATATTTTCTAAAACCACACCGCATCATTTTAACTTCCAAACCGAATTTCACTAAACCGTAATTATTTCGGTTTGGTGAAATTCGGTGCGGTGAAAACCAATGTAAAAATCTTCTAAGATTATTTGGATATCTCACAAGTCATAAGCTCCAATGTAATATTTATAAGAGATTAACCATGTAACAAAATCCATAAGTTTTAATGTGAATTGAAATAAATAAATACATGTCTAAGTTGAAAACGTTAGCAAAATACATATGTTTCTTTAAAATTTCTGAACCAATTGTAATTATAATAAATTAAAAGTGATTGACTTTAGATATTAAACGTAATTATATAAATATACTATATTCTTTTAAAAATAAAAATAGATAGGTATATAATGCAGTTTGCAGTGCGGTTTAATTTTAAAAAAATTAGGTCACGACTGCACCGAAAAATAAGTTGCGGTTACTAAAACCGTATTTAGCCGCACTATAATTGATCAAAAAATCGCATCGTACACCAAAAACAAATTTAGTGCGGTGCGATTTTCGATTAAAATCGATTAATGAACACCCCTAGTGTGAAGTGACAGACTAAAATTTATTATTCCAATCCGTAGGAACTAAGTTAGTTATGCTAGTCTTATTTGGCTTTGAGACGGCTTGTTTAAATAGCTCAAATTCTTTCTTTGGACTATGAGCTTTTTAATAAATTTTTAATACACTAATAATTAATGACGTGATTGATCTAAATTCATAAATTTACTTTCTTCTAATAATGTTATAAATACAAAAGGTGTAGACATCCGGAGTCTCCTCTTTGGTAGATCTTAACAAAGAAGGTTGACGTGTACGAACCATTTGATCATTTCTTCTTCATTTAGTTTAAGAAAATATTCATTTAAGAAACAATAAGAGTTATTTGTTTTTTCTTTTTTCCCATAGTTTCTGTTTTTCAATAGTAATCACTGGCGGAGCTACGTGGTTGCCCCCCAATTTTTTCCAATTTTTTTTTTTTTTTTTTATAATTTTAGTTTTATTTTTATAACACCTCGTCCCGTGAACATTTTGAATCACTTTACGATTTAAATTAGATTTTTTAGTTCGTGAATTATAGGAATTACACCACTTATATCTTAACAATTTTGGTTAAAATTGTAACAAACTTAATTGTGTAAGAGATTATAATATTTATAAAATTTCATCAAAAAATTCACAATTACTAATAGATTATAATATAAGATTTTATCAAAAATAAAAAAAAATAGTGTACAAGTTATAGGAATGACACCACTTATATTTTAACAATTTTGGTTAAAATGGTAACAAACTTAAGTGTGTAAGAGACTAAAAAATAAAATTACTAATAAAAAATCCACAATATGAAGTCAGAGGACTTGGAGGCTTATGAAGCACTGATCAGTAGAGTGAAAAGGATGAACAAAATGTGAATAACTCTAGTCTATAAGATTTCATCAAAAAAATTTTTTTGGCTCCGCCAATATTTATATCCTTTTATGAATTTATTTGGCCAATGTTAATTGTGCCCCCAGAGAAATATTCCTGGCTCCGCCACTGATAGTAATGAAAATATTTCTTCAGCATAACAAATAACAGGCAACTATTTGGATTTGTTTTTCAAACGAAAACCTGAACACATTTTTCATTTTTATTCTTCTTTCAACAATCAACCATAATTTTTTTTTCCTTTTTGCCCCTTTGATAAGTTCATTTTTCCTATTTTGGCACATTTATAACTCTATAAGCTTGTTAAATTCATTACATTTTTCCGGATAATAATAATAATAATAAGCTAAATTAACTCCACCCTTGCTGCAATTAAAGGTACAATAGCTACAGGAGACGACTCGCAAGAGCAAAATTAAACCGCTGCTTTTCAACCAGTCGAACTCAATCCAAAAGATTTGACGATGCTGCTGACTCTTTCTGCAAATGTCTTGGAAGTTATTTTCTTTCCGGGAACATGAAATGGATTTGATACAGCATCAACATATGCAGCATGGAACCTCCTGAAGAACTAATCAAAATACTCTAAAAGTTAGCTCCCGATTGATCAAACGAAGGAAAAAAAGGAAAGATATATAGCTCCCCAGGTAAATGGTTGGGCAACATGCAAATGCTGTTACAAGAAACCTCAATTCATTTTATGTGGAGGTCTATCTCAATTAACTGTTTAGTAAGAGAATCATTTTTTCACATCTGAATGTTTGGCTGAATCTTTTACTTAGAAGCAGGGATTAGATGGAATCTTTCCGTGGAAGAGAGGAGAGTCTATTGATAGATATCATGGATTCAAGAAGCCGTACACAAACTTCACAAATAAATATCAACACTTACATTCCTCACATCTGCATCTCGGACATCAAGATCTGTTGTGACTAATACGAATTTCACCTTTGTATTGGTCAGATAACCGTACCTGAAGACAAGACAAAAGTGAGTATTTACATTCATCAAGCAACAAAGAGTTACTCACATTTTCCAGACAATTCGTATATGCAAAGATCTAGGTCATTACGCCTGTGTAAGTTAATGCTTACACTTTGTAGTTTTCAGTTGGATATAGCAGACCAAGAAATGTCTCATTTAGCGTTGGACCAGATTTTTTGGGATTGTTCACTGCAACAACATGAGCATCATTATAAACTGCCCTTTGATATTAGAACAAAATGATAATATAATACCGATCTGATTCCATGATGCACAGAATATATATATATATATATATATATATATATATATATATATATATATATATATATATATATATATATATATATATATATATATATAGCACAATAGTGGACCATCAACTTCAAAATCTTTAAAAGGCTAAAGAATTTATCCCTGCCTTAACTGTCCCTCTCACCCTTCATAGGCCAACTAGAATACGCAATTAGTGATTTTTACCAAGACAGGCGTGTGAATGATTTGTAGAGCAAGATGAAGCTTTGAACGTCTTCACCTGCTACTAGAAGAGCAAGATGAAGCTTTGAAAATCTTCAACTACTATGAAAATGTTTTCCTTCTCCACTAGATCCTCCCAAAATGCATTCTTAGCTGTTCTTGACACTTGGTATTGGGAATGGCATGGTTAATTGGTTACATCTTCATGACGGAGGACTAGCAACAACCTTGACAACACTAAATGAACGAAAGTAGCAGACAAACTAACAGACATGCAAATCAAGTGTCCGCATGATAGGCACAAACAAAGAAGTAATTCGAGCCAATGAAAATCTAGTTGACTGAAAATTGATCAAACAAATAACCAAATCTGATCAACTTTTCAGAATCACATATTAACTATAAATAATTAAGATCGTGCTAGATTCAAACACAAAATCCCTAGGATAGAATCTCATATGTTCAGATAAACAAACAGATATTAATATCAAGTGTTTGTGTACTAGGAAAAAACAAAGAAGTATCTCGAAGTTGGCCTAAATAAAGAACCCGGGGGCATAGAATGAAAATCTAGTTGAAGTATAATATGGCATAGCTCTCCAATAATGAAGATTTCATAACATTATGTATGCCAAGCTAATTGGCAAATCTCGGTTCAATTAATTAACTGAAAATTGATCAAACAAATAAGCAATTCCAATCAGCTCTCCAGCTAAAAATGCTTTCCCCCTCCCTTACCCTAGCTCGATTCACATATTAACTACAAATAATTATGAGATCATACTTGATTCAAACACAAAATTCCTAACAGAAAATTGATAAAAACAAATAAGCAATTCCGATCAGCTCTCCAACTAAATAATATCCCCATCCCTTACCCTAGCTTAATTCACATATTAACTACAAATAATTACGAAATCACGCTAGATTAAAAAAAAACTAGAATTGGATTTGATATGATCAGACAATCAATCAATTTAAGAAAAAAACAAAAAAAACCTCTTTCATCGACGACATCAAGGGAGCAATGAACGATGTGATGAAGCTTCAAAGCATCATCTGCTTCCGTGAAGCTTTGTACATACAACGGATTATTCTGTTACATCAACAAAAAAATCCAAACAATTAATCGATAAATTGATGAATAGAATTCAAATGCGAAGAAAACTTGATGAAAGAAGGTGGTGGGACATACCTGGTGGCCGACGACGGCGACGCAGACGATCATCTTCTCCTTCCACTTGATTAGTGAACCAAAGCCTTTAGCGCCGGTTCGTGAAGAAGTGGTTCCCGGTAACCTGCTTTGAGACTGCATTTTTTATATCTTAATAAATAGAACCTTTTTTTATTATTATTATTTTAGTGAATGAAGGATTGAAATTGGTTTTCCAGTAATTTTTTAATTTAACTACTGCTACTATTGCAAATGATGATGATTAGTTTATAAGAAAAAAGTATACATATATTTTCTTTTCTTTATAAGAAAAAAGGTATACATATATTTTCTGTATTTGTGAGAGGGTGTATGTATTTTTTTTTGACGCCACGATAGGCGAGAGAGAACACCTAGATAAGGGAGAATAAAACTTACCGCAACGCTGGCGGAGGGTATCGAACCCAAGATCTCTTGGTCACGGGCCGGTCAATGTCCCACTGGGCTATTGGCCTCTTCGATCGAGGGTGTATGTATTTGAGTTTGACAAATTCATTAATTTGCAATAATTTCTACTAATTAAATAATTATCCTTTTCTTTTTTAAGGTCAAAGTAATTACTCTTTATTTATAAGGCCCCAGAGTATATATTTTTTTAGTGTCCACGAATAATTCGATCGGCTCCTTTAGGAATAGAAGTCTCAACATAATTTCTCTTTTCATTCTTCATTAAACAGATTAAAAGAGACTATAAAATTTATGCATTTTAACATAAGAAGATTAGTTTAGCATTTTTATAATGTAAAGGTTTACCTAGTCTTGTGACATATTTTTATTTTTTTCTATAAATTATAATTGTTGACTATATCTCTTGAATTAGAACAAGAACTCAATTGCTAACTAAGAATTGTACAAAAATAATAATAAGTGACAAATTTCAACAAGAATCAATAAATACCAATATTTTTTTTAGATTGAAGGAGGAACTTATTGTTCTTTTGCATGTTAAAGACCATATTATATTGTATAAATTCTATCTAAAATATTTTTTTTCTTAAAAAATGGGCTATATATGTCCGTGTGTCACTAGTATTAGTTTAATAAATGAGACTTTTAAGCTCTTTTTTTTATAAAGAAATAGAATACTACGTTATATTTCACAATTTATTTTCTTAACTTTAGAATATAATAGTTATCAAAAATATTAAAAAAATAATAATAGTTGGGGTTGAGGGTAGAAGGGCGGAAAATATAACAACTTACTTGTGATAAGTTTTTACCTGAATTTACAATATAATACACATAGTACATTAAATTTCTTGAAATGGATGCAGTAACTTAACATTATTTCAATATTTATTTTCAGGGAAAAAATTTGACATTGTTGTTAATATAGGTTTAGTCTTTTTCTTTTCTGACGGATCAAAATATAATCAATTTTGGGGATACATGAACACCACAAACAATTCCTTATAAAAAAGTTTAGTATTTCTTATTTAAATTATAACCTAGACCGTTAGTATTTGTTTCTTAACTTTAAGAGGTTATACTACAAAAATCAAACTCTGACAACTGGAAAAAATAGGTAAAACTTTCTAATGTTCAATTGAGTAAAATTGTCACTAGCCATGTATCTAAGTTGAATAATCAAAATATAAAAGCATATTTCCCCCAAACAAAAGAAAGAAAAAAAAAAACTCATAAAAGCTATATTATGCATTAATTTTTAGAACTGCTTGTAATCTTAGAAGTTCATGATATGTTCGCCCAAAATAAAAAAATATATTTGGCTCAAATTGCTAAAAATTCATATAATACAAAATAACCTAAATACCTGAAAAATGACGATAGAATCCTATAAATAGGGTTGTACATATCATTTGAGTATTCAATGAGAAAAGGAAACATTTTCTCCCGAATTCGAGCCCTAAGTTTTTTTTACAATACACTATCTTAACTTCCAAGCTCCATATCCAAAATGTCTGTCCTAACACAACTTAGAGATTTCTTCACAGATCTATGGAACCTAATCAATAGAAACAAACTTGGAGTCTTCCTCTACCTCATAAGCACCACGTCAATTTCTCTCCTATGTTATACTCCATTTAGTTTTGCTGACAAAAGATATCTCTGTGCCTTTTTCCCTTTTCTGACTTGCGTTTTCACGATTGGTATGGCAGCCAGTGCAGAAATTTTTAACCAAGTGTTTGAGTATTTTGCACAAACGCCCGTTGCTAAACACTTTTTCAAACAAGCTGTGCAAATGGGGATTAGATGTTTTGTCAACAACGAAGTTTTTGTGGGGTATCCAGCTCTGGCTTTGATTTCCTTGGTTTCACTACGACAAAAACACCATATTGCAACGTTTTTTGTACCGACATTTTTATCAAATGTCGCTTAAAACTGTCTCAAGCGACACTTAAGATAAACGTCGTTACGTTTGAATTTTATACTACATTTCTAGCGACAGTCATACTAATTGTTGGTAATAGCGACATTTTGATTTTAGTTAGCGATATTTATATTAAACGTTGTTATAAATGATATTTTTATGCAACTTTTGTAGCGACGTTTACATAATAGGTTGTTTTGTAACGTGACATTTTTCAAACAAACATCGTTATGCTTGATTTTTATACGACATTTCATAGCGATAATATAATAAATGTTGGTAATAGCGACATTTATATCAAACGATGTTATATATGGTTACTTAATTCGACTTTTGTAGTGACATTTATATATTATGTTGATATGTAATGTGACATTTTCAGATAAACGTCACTATATTTGATTTTTATACGACATTTCAAGCAACAATTATAATAAATGTTGGTAATAGCGACATTTTGATTTTAGTTTGTGACATTTATATTAAACATTGTTATAGATGGTTACTTTATGCTACTTTTGTCGTGACATTTATATACTATGTCGTTATGATATGTGACATTTTCAGACAAACGTCGTTATACTTGAATTTTATTCGACATTTCATAGCGACAATTATAATAAGTGTTGGTAATAGCGGCATTTATATCAAGATTTGTTAGAAATGATTACTTTGATCGACATTTGTATATTATGTGGCTAGATCATGTAACATTTTAAAACAAACATCAATGTGATTGAATTTTATACAACATTTCAATTATAATAAATGTTGTTCATAACGACATTTTGATGTTAGTTAGAGACATTTAGGTTAACATTTTGTAATAAATGGTTACTTTCACAACACATAATGACATTTTCACACAAAAAACGTCATGTTTAAATTATATACGAAATTTAATGGCGACGGTTTTAACAAATGTTGTTTATACCCATATTTTAATATAATTTCCTATTAATTAACTTCCCATATAATCTTTGCACAATTCCTAAGAAAAGAAACAAATTATAAATAAATAACTTTAAAATAACATTATTAAAGTTATCTAATAAACAAATATTCAACATCTTCTATATTCATAAGTTTAGCTTAAACAAAAAATTACAAGTTAAACACTTAAAATAGGTCTTTGTCAATATATGATTGCTTTTTGGACTTGTAGGCTGCACCTCTAATCCTCTGTTTTGAAGCTAAGTTAAATTACTGGGCAATGGTGTGCATCTTAATCATTTGAACATATAATGTGCATGGCACATGCACTCCTTACACGAGAAAAAGGCATTATGTTGTTCTTTGTAGCATTGCAATAATCAGGAGGGAGCTCCAAACAAAACAAATTTCAACTACCAAATGTGCTATTGCAGTGCATAGCTCTCTCTTTGTCCTTTCCTTTTCGTTTTCCTTAAATGAGCAGAAATAATAAATCATATCCATTTTACAACAAGTGAAAAAAATGAGCAAATGAATGAATGGTTGGAAGGTAAAAACAGTTCATCTCACAACAGGTACTGAAAAAATAAATTCACTTTTTAGCAAACTCATTTGTTCAAAAAAAGTGTTTAGGAATCTAAGAATTATCTTGAATGAAGAACTTTGGCATACCTCAGTAGATGATCACTAATTTAGAAGTACTATGGTTGATCAGTATTAGAATTTTTGAAACATTGTTGATGATGGATGAACTAGTGGTTCTGCCCTTCATTCAATGACTGATGCCTTGAACAGGTTAATAAGACAAAAAAATAAATTATGTTTATGTATGACTTGAATTTAAAAATAGAAAACACGCCAACTATAATGCTTAATACCTGCCGAAAGATATACCTAAATTCTGCTGCTATTAGCTACTTATGATGCTTAGACACGTTATGGACCAAAGAACCAAATAACCTGATCACGGTCTATGACCAAGGGTAATACGAAAGCGGAATGATCATCAGTTACATCTTATAAGCACACGATGTAGAAAACAATACTTGTTAACAATACCCTTTGAGTCATGTGAACTATGACAAAGGGTAGCAACTTGATCTTCCCTCTCCTAACTCTCTAGACATTAAGTTTGTAAACATGGATGAATGGAACACACAAACTACTGAAGCTAAAGTGCTTAAGTGCATCCAAGGTTGGCTAGCCTAGTGGGGCGCAGGTTGCGGGTTCGATACCCGCCTCCCCCTGTGAGGTTTAATAATTCGCCTTTCTTGGGCTAAAAAAAAAAAGAAGTGCTTAAGTGCTTCAAGAGAGGTGCAAGTGGAGAGAGAGGGACCAAGAGCTCTATTTATATAGGCATGTAGTGACCCTCCCATCATAGCTCTTTAAGTTAGAGATGCTTAACTCGTCCTTATGTGTAACTTATGTAACCCGCATTACTTAAACTCCCTAACTTTAATGTACGAAATTAGTGTACTAGTGGCCCTTTAGTGAGATGTTACAAATTTGCTTAATATCTTTACTCATTTCTTGTTCATTACTTTATGTAGGTTACAACTCTTAGTTAGTGGTCATGAAGACTACTAAATTTCTAACACAGAACAAAAAAGCTCAAGTTTTGCAAGTTCCATATTATCTTGTCATAAGAAAATCAGGTAACAAATTGAGAAGACAACATAACAGAAAAAACCAGTACAAATTCTAAAATTATAAGAATACAGGAAGCATCTCCCTTTAATACGCAAAAAATGAAAAAACACATCCCCTCCTCCCATCCATTAATCAATGACAAGGAAGCTAATGACCAATGTTTATCTTAGAAAGATTCAATTTTCTCAAATAACAACACAGTTAAGTTACAAATTACGACCCATAACTCTCCAAAACAAACAGTAGCAACCCAATTATCAAATTAACCATAAAAGATTTAAAAATCTGAAATTTTGTAGTACCGTAAAGTGTAAATCCTCAACCAAAAACAGCAGAATCAAGGTCAGTATGAGTAATAATCTCAGCGTCGATCATCTGCAAAGCCTAAGGCATCCTATTAAGGGATGTAAATAAGTCTTGAAATTGAGATTCGCATAGCTTGCAACTAGAATTCCCAGTGTTCCTCGTACTATACGTAATACATATACATCAATATCAAGAGCAGAAGACTAACATATACATCAATAGAAGTCGATGAAGCTTGGTCTGTGAAATCACTTTCTGGAAGTGAATCCTTCATCAAAGTTTGGGAAACAGACGATCTTGAAGGATTCTTCCAATCAATCCTTCATTGGATTAAATAAGGCGCTTAGTAAAAATCACTTGCCGCCAAGCTTTTTGGTGAGCGGGAAAGGAAGTAGGAAATTTTAGAGAAAAGGCGCCCAAGTGATACCTTTTTTCCTTGTTTTATTATTTTTTTGGAAAAAAAAAAAGTTTGGGTGGGTTCGACTCCGGTCATCACCATCAGTCATAGCAGACCCTAGGGACCTTAGGCCGCTTACAAGGGTACTTATATATCACCCACCAATACAACACTCACGTCAGTAGCTGGAATTGAACACTTAACTTTTGTAAAGAAAGTACCAAATCCTTACCAAATGAGGCAACTTGTGTTGGTAACCCTTTTTTCCTTCAACGCATGCTTCTTCTTTTTTAATATTCCCAAATTCAATATCTTTATTTATCTTGATAAAACAATAAGAAGACTAGTTTTATTATAGTTACAACTCTTTCATTTAACTAGTTTTATTTTTTATTATTATTATTCTCCCATTTCATCAGATAAAGTGAGAAATAAAGATGATGGGTTTGGAGTCGGTCGGATCCAATAACAACATACAAAATTGTGCGTCTTTGTCGCAATCTCCATCTAACTCGTCAACTGTTCCACCAACATACTTGAATCATGTATCTCCATTGTCACCAAATTCAGATGCGGCCCCCTACTATATCATATTCAGCTCCTGCAGTGGTGCCTACAACGGCGATTGATAACGTCATAATCAAATCAGGAGAGATTGGTAAGAATTTGACACGTCCTCACAAATGTCAAATGTTCAATTCCCGCTGCCGACGTGAGTGTTGTGTTGATGGGTGATCTGTAAGTACCTTGTAAGCGACTTATGGTCCCTAAGGCCTATCCTGACCCCTGGTGGTGACCGGAGCTTAACCCACCCAAACTTTTATTAACAAAAAAAAACCAGGAGAGGTAACTTCTTTTTTTATAAAATGAAAAAACGCAAAATTGTAGAATAAAGTACAATTTATGTCTTTTCGAGCAACAATTTATGAATAAAGTACAATCATAGATGTAGAAGTATGTATTTTTTTTATTCTTATTTATTGATTGAGTATTTGCTGAAACATCTAAGCAATTTTCCCCACGCATCAGCAAACAATCTTTCAAGCAACATGCATAAATTCTCATCCATTAACATTACAGTTTAAAAAAACATAATAATTTACCATAGTCCATGATAGTCTTACATAGAATACAATCAAATGATAGATGGAGGCTATTGCATAATCACATTAATTGTCATCTAAAATACAATTCATATACCATGTTATGATATGTGTATGTAATCTGCTTCAAGTTGTTAAATTGCT
Organism: Vinca minor; assembly: GCA_026122235.1. Lineage (NCBI taxonomy): Eukaryota > Viridiplantae > Streptophyta > Magnoliopsida > Gentianales > Apocynaceae > Vinca > Vinca minor. The sequence continues at coordinate 2,617,994 of JAOCZM010000291.1, forward strand.
ATACAAACATGTTCTTGCTTTCATATTTAGCTCATATTTAATCATATGTTTATATGATATTTCATAGTGGCTTCTCAAAATAGAATAAGAATTAAATTATCGAAGCCTTACAACGCATAAGAACAATAATAGTTTGATGACCATTTAATATTGATGGAAAAGGTAAAATGATTTTTTCAATTTATTGACTGTTATTACATATATATTTTATTCAAGTTCTATTCTTAGAATATATGGACTGTCAAATGATTCTTAACATGCTTTTACATATATATATTTGCTCATGAATTTGCAATCCAAGAAAACAAAAGTATGAGAACTGCAATTGAAGTTTACCGCAATCACCATTAGCCGGGAAATTAAAAATCCGCTTTCAAAAGCAAGTCAGACTAATCTAAAGTATATCATTGTCAGAAGCCACAAATTGAAGCATAGTAGAGAAGAGAGGAGAGAGGGAGGTGATTCCCATAACCCATAAACATAAACACAACAAATTTGAGTTTTAATCAAATGTTTACATCAAATGTCCAATAGCTCAGTAGGGCATTGGCCGGCCCGTGACCGAAAAGTGCCGAGTTCAATACCCTCCCCAAGAATGGGGTAAGCTTTAATTGTCCCCCTTCTAGAGTACTTTTCTACTCGTATGAGGTGTTTTTCTCCGCTTTGCGGTTGGTTCTCTCCCCTTTTGGGGTTCCTCCCTCGAGCGTTTAAAAAAAAAAATCAAATGTTTGCTACATGTGATTTTATGTTTAGTATGATAACACATCATTTATTTCGGATCGATTGCATCATACATAGATGAACACATGTAAACAATAGATATTTGCACATTCTTTAAGATCAATTCAATATGAAAACCAGTAAGGAATATGCCAGTGTTAAGTTGGAATGTCTAAGCATCTTCTCGGCAATTATATTCATGTCAGTGTTGCCAAATATGTGACCAAGATACCCTATATCATTTTGGAAATTTGGAGTTTACATATTTTAACAAAAGTCCTATAAATTGTTAATGTCAATAAGATAAAAACTTATATTATTTTGCTTTTGCAAAAAAAAAAAAAATTAAAAAAAAAATCCTGTGAATATCATCTATTGCTTGATGTGAGATATTTTTTTATTTTTTTTGACGTCACGAATACGATGGGCGGAACTCCATAAGGGGAGAGTAGTAGCCTCATAAGAGGAGAAGGAGAACCCTAGAAAGGGAGATAAATTAAAGCTTACCCCATACCTGGGGAGGGTATGAAACCCACGACCTCAAGGATTGTGAGCAGGCCTTTGCTCCATTGGGCTAAAGGACCTTTGATCTTGATGTGAAATATAAAATGGCTTCATTGACAATGAACTTTCACTAAAACAAAACCACACCAAAAAAAAAAAAGCAAGATTGGAATATGGGACAATATAAAAATATCATATTTCAAATAAAGTTATAGATTAAAATCTGGGAAACCCAACAGGCAGATCTACAAGATTCAGACAAAATCGACCAATCTAGAAAGAGACATGTTGAATATTAATAAAAGATTTAGAACATCAAAGGAGAAATAAAAGGAAAAGAGTTGACGAACCTGTGATTGTCTGAAAGATTTTTTTATTTATTTAATCGATGGTGGAAGAGTGCTGGACAGTAGAATTTAGGGAGAAGAAAAAAAGAAGCGGCGATGGTGGAAGACTCCGACACAGAGAAGAAGAAAGGTGTCAGGGTTTAGGGAGATTTGGTTCTCTAACGGTTATACTGATGCAAATATATATATTTTTTCCTTTTTGTTTGAGGTGGCTAAAAAATCAAATTGTCACCTCCTGTAACAAAATTTATCTTTTTAAAAACTAGACCATTTATAAGTATGGTCTAGTTTATTACATTATTAGACCTCTCCAGAGGAGGTCGACCTCACCAGAGGAGGAGTAGTAGAAGCCCGGCTGAGCGGGTGCCCCGTGAGGGTCGTAGAAGTCCCGTTGAGCGGGTGCCCCGTGAGGGTCGTATAAGTCCCGCTCGTAGAAGTCCCGTTGAGCGGGTGTCGTAGAAGCCCGTTGAGCGGGTGCCCCGTGAGGGGAGTAGTAGAAGTCCCGATGAGCGGGTGTCGTATAAGCCCGTTGAGCGGGTGCCCCAAGAGGGGAGTATAAGATCCACACAGGGGAGCCAAAGAAATGACAATTAAATCATTCCCTTGTGTGAGATATAAGGATTGAACTTGGGACCTAAGCCCCAAGTGTGATGACCTTACCCACTTGGCCATCCAATCCCTATAACAACAAAATTTTATCTTTGTTTTGGTTATTTTTACTTTTAAGAAACATTATAAATGTAAAAATGAAATGGGTTTGATGTAAATTTTTTCAAAATAAAAATAAATATTCATGACGATTAATTTATTTAGCAAAATCAATGGTTTATTATTTTTAAAATAATACGTGCATCGCGGGGTTGTAATCTAGTGATTAATAAAATCTGTAGAGATCGTGAAAATGGCAAGGGGATCTCGCGAGGGAAACAAAGAACAGTTAAAACTAATCTATCTTTTCTAATTTGGGGAATGTAAAATATTCAAAAGAAAAGTTCTAAAAAATAAATTGAGCGCTTACCTGTGAATACCAAATGAAAGAAAGAAATAAGGAACCTAGAGAGAACTGACGAAATTTTAAAGAGATAGAGAAGAATGGATGTTTTAACCCTCTAAACTCAGAGGTTTTAAAGGGCTGATTATGTTCCCTTTAAACGTTAGTATATACATTGAGAATTGGTGGAGGTGTACAAGATAGAGCCTCAATCATTTAAATGAGGTATCTTTTCATACAAAATTTTAATTATTATTTTGTTTTATTGTTGATTCTAGTATCTACATAAGTTTGAATAAATTAATTACTACTTCATACTCCCTCTGATTCAAAATATAAGTTATATTTAAAGTTTTCACACAATTTAAATCATAATAAGTCATTTATACTCCCTCTCTCGTTTGAGCCCTGGCCGTCCAAGCTCCGGTCAGGGCGGGAAATCTCTGGTTAAGGTGGAAATGAGATCGGGAACGGTGACAAATATATTTTTTCTGTTTGGGACGGGTGGCATTATGTTCCTGTTTCTGACCCCGTTCTCGCGTCATTATAAAAACAAATTAAAATTATTTTATTAGTGCTGAAAAACAATAATTGCTTTATTACCTTAAGCAAGAGATAGCATATATATAATGGTTCTTCTTTTGTCTCCTATTTCTCTCAATCAAACTGAATGTATAAGAAAAAATATATTAGTCTAAATGGAAAATATAATTGTGCAGTTGCTAGTGTATACTGAATGTTATTAAATTCGTATTTCAAAAAAAAATCTTTCTTTTTTTGAACGATTATATTTTCTCTTTAGACTAATATTTTTTTCCATTTACAAAAGAAATAGGAGACCAAAAGAGAGCCATTAAGGAACAAAATACAAATACTACGATATGCAGAACTATCCTGCATCCAAATTTCCTACTGTAATGAATTGGGTAAATTTACACTATCTTTTAATCATGTTTAATCAAGAATTTAAATCGATCTATATTCGAGTACTATATTTATCATCCTCAACAATCTCCATCGTAACTAATTTTTAGTTAAAATCATTTTTTTTTTCTATTTTCATCCTTCTTGTGATAATTTTTTTTTAGATTTCTTTATTGTTATTTAATTTTTAAAATTATTGGTCATATAATCAATTTTTAATTAATTAATTAATTAAATAATTAAAATACCAATTCCATTTTATTATATCATACTTTCTAACAATCTGTCTATATTTATATTACCGAACCTATTTTATTTAACCAAACCAGTTAGTTTTCTGTTGCACCCGCATGCAAATTGCTCACTAATTTTTTTTTATTATTAAAAGGGTCGAAATTTTAAAAATTAAACTTTAATCGATCGAGTCATTTTATTTTTATCGTGTTGTTAACTAAGTTGGAATTTGCTCAATAAATTGGAGATACGAACTTTATTTGCTTTTTTGAGGGTTCATTTAAACTGTTAGCTTTAGTACTGTCAAAGTGGGCCGAAGCCCGCGGATCGGTCCGCTCCGCCGCTGATCGGACCGGGTATGGACTTAGGAAATATTGATCCGCAAAAATGCGGCCCGTGCCGGCGGATCGCGGGCCGCCCGGGGGCTTTTTTTTTAAAGTATACATATTATATATAATATTTTTTGGAAAAGTATATATATTATATATAATATGGTATATATTAACATATTTCCTACTCGCTTTGATGGTAAAAAAAAAAGTATACATATTATATATAATATTTTTTGGAAAAGTATATATATTATATATAATATGGTATATATTAACCTATTTCCTACTCGCTTGATGGTAAAAAAAAAAAAGTATACATATTATATATAATATTTTTTGGAAAAGTATATATATTATATATAATATGGTATATATTAACATATTTCCTACTCGCTTGATGGTATATATAATATGGTATATATTAACATATTTCCTACCGTGAAATGGTATATATAATATGGTATATATTAACATATTTCCATATTTCCAAGCAAACAACAAATTTGAGTACTCGGTCCTGTGTGTGGACTTTTATCTGTTATCATGGTGTTTATACCATTGTATAACTTTTATTTTTCTTGTAATTGCGTTTTATCTTTTGATTGTAATGGCCTTTCAATTGAATGAATTGGTAAGTTGATATTTAGCCCATTAAATTCAGTACCAAATTCAATTTGCTTTTCAAATTTTTCATTCCAATAGTCAATTTATTTTTTTAGAAAAAAAAATAGCTAAAAGAGCCATTTGATTTTTATATACTCTAAATTATATAGTAAAATGGAATCCTGTACATAACACGGTTATTCTGCTTAGTATATATATATTGGGATACAAGAGTTCTATCTTATGTCTCAGTTGCTTTAGATCTGGCGTGCGTTTAATTTGCAAAGCAAAAGAAAGTCATAATTAATTGATAATGTGATAAACTAATAAGAAGTTGTTAAGAACAATAGAATTATTATAGGATTATAGTAATTACCTATTCTAGTCTATTACAATATCTTAGAGTTAGATTTCCTTATTTATTTAGAGTTACATTGTTAAATAACTTCCATATTTTTTTAGGATTCTATTTGTCAATTTCCTTTTCTTTACTAGGTTAGGACTCTATTTGTATTTATACGGGGAATTTCCCTGAGTTCATTGAATAAATTCAATATATTTTGATTTCATATATTCTTACCGGAGTAGTCAATTCAAAATAATAATAAGTAGATATCTTAAGATCTAAATCATATCTATAAAAAGATTCAATCAAGAGAAAATAAAGTAGAAAAAGAGTTTGTGATTGAGAGAATTTTCACAACGTAAAGAGATTCCAAGAAATCACGATATATTTATTCGAGAGAATCATTTTTTTTTATATAGAAATTTCTTCATCATGCAAGAAAATCATCAAAGAATTGTGGTGCCTATTGGTCCTATAGAATTTGATTTCTTATTAAAAGATGAAGATGGAATAATGAAGGTTATTCCTGATCCCCTCATTGAGATAAGGAAGCAATGTATCCATGCAGCAGCAAGATTTTTGTACTTTTGGATTTTCAATCTTGGCATTTGTTATACTTTTTTTGCCATTATTGTTATTTTTCGTTTTATTGATCCTAATTCCACAAATTCCCTCTTGTTTGGTAGCTTCTTTTTCATTACGTGGTTGGTAACATCTCTCATATCTCTTTATTTTGTTATACTATTGTGGAATAGAAATATGAATTCCATCTTATATAATTTGCTACCTCGAAACTCAATTGATCTATACATTGTATTCTTTCTTTGTTTTTGCATCTATTCTTCATTGGCTTATTACATTAAAGTTGTAAAAGAGAATGTTCACGGTGTTGATATTCTTACGGGATTATTATTAGTTATAATGTCTTATGTCAAATTAGTCACCAGTACTCGTGACAAAATCTCCTCAGTATTCGTGTGTTGGTGCATGGCTACTTCGGTTGTAATCGGATTATATCCTTGCAACACCATTCGATGTGACATTGCACCTCAAAATGGCTTATCAATTTCACCATTTGTTCCTGCCTTTACCGGAGTATTTATGCTGGTAAGTAGTAAGGTTTAATTATGTCACATTAATTTTAAAGTCCACAAATTATTGTATCATCACGCTGATATATTTTTAATCGTATTGTTTTCATTTCAGCTTTTCCATCTAATGCAAGAAGCGAGCGCTTGGTCGCGGAGATCCTATATTGATGATGATGTAGTTTAAATTCCTGCATGGATCAAGATCAGTCACCAAAATTAGCTTGCTTGCGTTTTTTATTAATGAATATCAGAAAAATGTATTGTGGAAGGAAGTTCGGAGGATCTTCAAACAATTTTACTTTGGTATTTCATTGTTTGGATATTATTTTGTAAATTTAGCTATTTAAACTTCAATGTCTGAAAGAAAAAAATGTTCAAAAAGGATGATTATTGAATTGTTATTTTTTTTGTCAAAGATAATTATTGCATTAAAATACTCATAATACGTATCCGGTAATATTTTCATACATCAAATTAAAATGCCTATGTATTATATTATCTTGGCTTTGTATTCAGTTGACTAACCTCAGTGTGATTTCTCTGGCTCAATTTGAACCGCGTTTCCTATCCATTTTTATTTTATGAATGGAAAATATCCGATTAAAATGAATTTTCATCATAAGAAAACATCACAAATTCAAAAAAAAAGCTCTTTGACCCCCGCGTATTTTTTGTGATCGATATTTGAATATATAATCTGAGTAATCTGCAGAGATTTAATAGGACATAATAGGACCCGTGACCTGATTTAATACTACATAATACTGATGGAAAATCTTATAAATATGCAAAAATTGTTAAATTTTGTAAATATGCAAAATTCGTTCTTAAGATATTTTGAACTTGGTACTTTATCTGGATAAGTTCTAAAATACTGTAAGTATAATTAGTTAAAGTAGCATCACCCATGTATACTTTATCCTCCCTTCACTTTTTGTGTCTTCACTCCTTCTTTTGACTGTAAATCGTGATTGAATTTTTTCAAAGTATTCTGATTCAAGACTCAGATGCAAGATCTACTTCAGATCCTTCCAGATCTGGAGCTTCCCTCTAAACCCGGAATTGTTCTGGGCCCTTCCTCAGTTTTCTTAATCTTTCCGAGACAATCTATGAGACGGTTGATACGCACATGGTCTCGTAGATTGTTGATTTCTAAGAAAGGTGTTGGAACTGAGCTTGCTACTGCTGCTAGGGGTGAGCAAATTTAGTAAAAACCGATTTACCGACCGAATTCGATATGAATTTGGTAAATCGAATTCGGTAATTCGGATCATACCGAATTCGAAAACTTCGAATCCGGTTCGAATTCGGTATATGATTTTAGTGAATTCGGTATTACCGAATTCGAATTCAATTTCGTATTATAATATTATTTAAATATATATATATTTATTTATTTATATTAGCTAATTATATATATAAAATAATATTCAATAGCCAATAATATTTAATAGCAAAAAAAAAAAAACCACCAAATCGGTAGAAACCGAATTCGCCAATTCGGTGAATTCGAATTCGGTAAATCGGAATTCGGTTCGAAATAGGTCGGTATTTTCAAAACAAAAAAAAATATCGAAAAAACGATTTTAAACTACCGAATTACCGATTTCGAAATCGATCCTCACCCCTAACTGTTGTTCAAGGATTTTGGAGAAGATACTGCGAAGAATTTTATTATGTATTTATTTTTTCTACTGTCTGTAGTGTTTACTCAGTCCGGGGTGTGAGCATTTATTTGTTATCATGGTAGTCTACACCATTGTATAACTTTTATTTTCTTGTATCTCTTTTTATCTTTTGATTGTAATGGCTTTGGCTATTTTATGATTAATGGATAATTTCTTATTTAGCAAAAAAAAAAAAAGTTCAAATTTCTTCTCATTTCAAAAACCAAAGCTGAAAAGGACAAAATTGGTCACCAATTCAAATACACACTTGCCTGATTTTAGTCTCGTAAAAGCTAATTTAATCACGAGTTGGATCGTAGAATCGTATAATTCTACGATCTGGAAGATATAAAGCGAGTTAAATTCTTAAAAAAAAATTGTAAGAATATATGATCGTGCATGATCGTTGATCTAGATCGTAGGATCCTTGAATTGAACGATCTGGTGCAATTCAATTTTCTTGGTTCAGCCTAGTCGACGAGTCGTTTCGTTTCAAACTTGGATTCTCTCAATTAAAAGATAGAAGGATCTGGTTGGATTTAACTTCTCACTTCTCTCAACTTTATCCTTTGTTCGTTTCTCACGGCGACGTGGTCATTCTCGACTTCAATCAAGAATCAATATTGGTTAGCTCTTTTATTCCTCATCCTCTTATGAAAGTTTAATGTAAAAGAATCTGAATCCTATTTTGAATTGGTATTCTCATCCTCTTAGAATTTTCCAATTCGTATTACGATCCTCGTGCTTATGAATTTTGACCACTTTCGTTCTAAGTCAAAATTATTATCTTGACAACATTGCAATTTACCATTGACAGGCTATGCATTGAAACAATTAACAAATGTTTATTTGATTAGCAAAACAACCACACTAAAAAGCACTCCATCCATTCTTTAATATAAAACTTTCAAAACATGTAGCGAGAATTAGTGAAGCAAAAAATAAGGTATTTTGTTAGTTAAAATACTAATATTTCTATCTTAAACGGAACTTGTATACCACTAATTCTATTTAAGTAAATAACATTGATAGTTTCATTAAAAAAATCACAATTTTTAGGCAAATTGGTCATATTGTCCCTAAACAATTTATACTTCAGGTGTAAGGTCCCAAACGATATTTTCTGTACATTAAAATCCTCAAACAATTTACGATTGGTGTGTAAAGTCCTTCCGTGAATAAAAGTGTTAGTCAACTGTTAATTCAAAATTTTAATCAGGTCAACCAAAATACTTATAGGGGCATAATTGGTATATCATAATGTTTCTTCTTTAAACATGCAATTAAAAAAAATTGGTATATCATAATGCTTCTCCCACCACCGACACCCCACTCTCTCCCCTTCTTCATCTTGCTCGTTTTCTTCTTCACAACCGGCGAACCACCACCACCACCGACACCCCCACCCTCTCACCTTCAATTGAACTCAAAGAAAATAGGATTTGGGATTTGGGATTTCGTATGCAAATTGCATACATATTTTGGTGCATACAGAGCTCACTGAGGAGGGTCAACTGCACTGGCAGAAGGCGATGAAATCGAGAGTTCCAAGGTAGGATATTCTGCACCGATTTCATATTATAGTGAGGGTGATTTTTAGATTTCTGCAATTTTGATTTCTGCAAAAATCAGAGGAGAATAAATAAAAATTCTCTATTTCTGCAATTATAGTGAGGGTGATTTTTTGATTTCTGCAATTTTATGAATTTAATGTTCAATTTCTCTGTTTTTTATTCTTGTTATGGTTTTTAAGAATTTTTGGGACAAAATTCGGCCGGTAAAGCCAAAGAGAATATTAATAATAATGGTTTAGCTATTAATGATTGGATGGGTAATGAAGAAGATGATGACGATAAAATGAGTTTCTTTGAGATGGGCATTGTGTTGAAGAATCATGATGAAGGCGGAGATGAAGGTTGGTGTATGGTGGAATTGTATAATTGATTTACAGAGGGCTAGGTGGCGTTGGTGCCGGGGTCTTTCTTTCTTTTCCACCAAATATAGAAAAATTGGTTGTTAGCTTGGATTTGGTATGTCAATTTTGGAGTTTGGTGATGGATAGTGAAAGAGGTAGCGGTGGTGCGGGTTGGAGGAGGAAGGGAGTGGTGGTGGAGGTGTTTAGAGAGGTTGGGGTGGTTGAAGAAGAAGATAGGTGGAGTACAAAGTACCATATTACCCCTAAACATTTTTGCTGTGACTTTATTTTTTCCTCCAAAATTCATGTTGACCGTCACTTTTTAGACAGAAGGACCTTACATACCAATTGTAAATTATTTGAGGATTTTAATGTTCAGAAAATATCGTTTGGGCCTTACACCTGAGGTATAAATTGTTTAGGGACAATAATAACCAATTTACCTAATTTTTACTTCTTTCATTTTAGATACCCTGAAAGTCTTATGTTAAGGAATGAAAATAGTATATTGTAAGTGAATTGGTTTTTTTTATTTGACTTAATTTAATTCACTAATCGCGTAAAAGAGATTTTTTTATAAGAACTATGAGTTTCACAAATAAATTTTTTTTTTTTTTTTCGTTTTGGGACTAAATTAAACTATATTTAAGGGCAACCATAGTCCTCTTTCAACCTACTATAACGTTTTAAAGAGGATTGTTTTTTCACTTCTAAATTTTCTTTGAAAAACACGAAAACTGAATAAATAATATTACCATATTCCTCGCATTGCTTTATGGTTATTGGATTAAATTACTTGTTTTTTAAAATTGAGAATCAGTCATTCAACTATCACAATCAATTTATTCAGATGAGATATAGTAGTTGAAAAAAGAAGAAGAAGAAGAAATACAGATAACTCACGTTTTCTCATAAGGGTTGGAACTTGTATTTCAAAAGGAAGGAAGTTGAATTTAACTTGAAAACTGATTAGATAGTTGGGTAATGATAATGTTAGAGCAAATATCCTTCTGCACGAGCAATTTATTTGCATGTGACAAAATTATCCATCTAACATATCAATTAGTAAATATTTTAATTATCTTTACTATTTTCTCTCACCCTTGATTTCTTTCCCCAATGTGATTTCTTTTTTTATTTTTCTTCTCTCTCTTCCTTCCATTATTCTCTCCGATCCTTACGTGATTTTGTTATTATCTTCTCTATCATTCTTTCCTTCACTATTATTCTCTCAGTCTTCTATGTGTACGGTAATAACGAAAAAATCAGTAATAAAATATTACAATTTATTTTATTCTTTTATCAAATTGTAACATATCTAAATTTTTCTGCTGGTAATCATCCTTTTAAGATGATCATAAATTGTGCAAATATCTTCTTATAAAAAGAAAATTAAATATGTATTATGCATGTTTTTTTTACCAGAGCAGTTATAAATATCTTCTTACTTGTTTGTTAATAATTTGATGAAGGATCTAAGGCTTCGTCAATGGAGTTTAATTAACAACCCACTTTATAGTTATTATTATTATTATTATCGTTATTTCTTTGATAGAAGGTTGAGAGAAAAAATAGTGAAGGAAAAGAGAGAAGATAAAAAAATCAGGAAAAGAGAGAAGATAAAAAAATCAATTCAAGATCAGAGAGAATAATGGAAGGAGGAGAGAGAAGATAAAAATAAAAAGGGAATCACATTAGGAAGAGAAAATAGGGGTGAGAAAAAATAGTAAATATAATTAAAAGATTTACTAATTGATGTGTTAGAGGGGCAATTTTGTCATATTTAAATAAATTGTTCTTGCAGGAGGATATTTACTCTGGCATTATCACTGCCTTTTTTTAAAGGAGATAATGGGTATAGTGAGTTGAATTGGGAAGTTATTGAGATAGAGATTAATTTTTATTTAATCTAATAAACTAAAAATCTCATTAACCAATCACAATTAGAAAAACTAACCAAGGATAAAACAAAATCTGCAAATTAGATTAACTTGAGAGGATTAGGGAGAATAGAGAGGAAAATAGATTTCGTAATATATAATAAGAATTTAAGGAATAAAGAGGGAGATCAGTTATAGATTTATGGGGGTAGCGGATTGCAATGGAAAGTTAATAAATATTAACGTGTAGAATCCATAAAATGCACTAATTAAAACTCAAAAAATTTCACAAATGACACGTGGCATCTCTAAAGTTTGGGATGTATAAGAATTAAAAATGATGCATAAGAATAAAAAACAAAAAATGAACATTGCGTAAGTCTAAACTAAATCGAATTTGATTGTAAACTCGATCGGAATTCAAAGTACCCGATCATCTGAATTACCCGTTATTTATTAAAACTTTAACTATTTATATTTATATAAATAAAAAATATAATAAGCAAATAAGTGGGTTTCCCTAATTTGATGGGCGGAAATGTCAGCCTAATTTCTCACTCAAAACATGTCAAATACTTTATTTTATAGTATGGTCAAATTCAAAAAACAATTTAAACTTTTCAATGTGGGATACTTTTATAAGTCAGTCAAGAGTTTACAACCAATCAAAATTTTATAAAATAATTAATTGAAACAAAATTCATGGAAATTACACGTAAGATTTAGAAGAATGTGATTGGCTGAAACTGAAAACAGGCTCTGTAATATATATATATACTAGCAAATGACCCGTGCTATGCACCGAAATATTGAATTTCAAATTATTAATTTAATGGTTGTACAATTGTATTTAGAACAAAAACTCGTTAACTGTAATATGAATTTTATTGAGTAACTCACAAATATAAGGGTGAGCACCGAAATTTTATTGGATAAAAAATATTTGATCAAATAATATATAATCAAAATAATTAAACATAGTCCTATACTATTTCGATTAATGTTTCATCCAATGTTTTGGTCTAATAATCACTACACTACTGCTATTAAATATTAATCACCTAATCTTTTAAGGAAAAAAAATGAAAATACGGCGTATTGTGACTTCATTTTTCTTTTGGAGCCATCTAATTCATGAAGTTTTTTCATAATTGTGTGTTCCACATTTTGAGATAATGCATCTTCTTCTATGAGAGCAAGCAATTTTCTGCTCAAGTTTTTTTCGACAAACTTGAATTGTTGTAAGATCCATTTTATTAAATGTTTTTTTATTCCCTGAAAGATAAAATCAGTCTAATAGTATATAATAAATTATTTAAAGGTAATTTATTAATAATAATGTTTATTGGATAAAAAATGGATCAAAATAGATATAAATAATAATTAAACGTCAAAAGTATTGAACATAAAACAGATGAAGAGATGAGTAAATATTAGAATAAAATATTCTCATAAATTCCCATAAGTTCACAGAAACTTCCCAATAAATTCCCTCAAATAAGTTCCACATAAACTTTATAATTTTTTCTAAAATTGGTCATTTGAAGGGTAATCTTTTAAGAAAACTCTGTTGGGCATGGCTTAAAAACTTTGTTGGGCATGACTTAAAAAATTAATTCTTAGAACCAAAATAACAAATCAAGTCTAAATTAAGGTTTTGCTTAAGACTTCTAGGACATACGTAAATCAATACATATAACAGAAAATGTTACCAAGAATTAGGATTCTTTGTACCCAGCAATCAAATAAACCGAAACATTTAAAAGAAAATAAATAAATAAATAAAAGTGGCTAGCAATAATCAATAGATTCATATATCAAAGTAGCAAAAATACTAGCAAAAATACTAGCAAAAATACCGACTTTTATTGAGTAACTAACAAATGTAAGGGTCAACACCAGATTGATTACTTGATCGAATAATATATAATCAAAAGAATTAAAAATAGTCTTATACTCTTTCAATTAATGTTCCGTCTAATGTTTTGATCCAATAATCACTACACTACTACTATTAAATGTTAATCACCCAATGTTTTTAGAAAATGTGAAGAAACTACGTATTGTGACTTCATTTTTCTTATGGAGCCATCTAATTCATGAAGTTTTCTGCTCTAGTTTTTTCCGCTAAACTTGCATTGATGTAAGATCCATTTTAGTAAATGTTTTTATTCCCTGAAAGATAAAATTAGTATAATAGTATATTAATAAATTATTTAAAGGACATTTATTAATAGTAATGTTTATTGGATAAAAATAAATCAAACATAGATATAAATAATAATTAGACATCAAAAGTCATGAACATAAAAAGGATGAAGAGGTGAGTAAATGTTGAATAAAATATTCTCATAAATTCTCGTAAATTCACAGAAACTTCCCAATAAATTCTCTCAAATAAGTTCCTCATAAACTTCATAAATTTTGGGAAAAACTATGTTGGGCATGGCTAACAAACTTAATTCTTAAAACTGAAATAACAAATCAAGTCTAAATTAAGTTTTTGCATAAGACTTCTAGGACATAAGTAAATGAATACATATAACATAAAAGGTTACCAAGAATTAGGATTCTTCGTATCCTGTAATCAAATAAATTGAAACATTTAAAAAAAAAAATCAAAATTAAAAGTGGCTAGTAAAGATCAATAAATAGCTATCATAAATCAATGCGAAAAAGCAAAAATTCTACTAATAATATAAAAGGAATTTAGCAAAATAACACAAGGGCCATAAGCAATATGATGATACATAGTTATCAGAAACTCAAATATTATTTAGGATATATACTTTAACAAATACAATATTGCTTCTATTCGGAATTTAATGTTTCACTTTGACTTAAGATGAAAATTAATAAAAATATTTCACTTTTAATAAAGTTTCCTTCTTGCATTATTAGGTAAGGAAGGTTAATGTCTTTAAATTACGCTTAAACTAAGGTTAGTAGTGGAGTTTTATACGAAAAATATTATTATTTTAGGAAATGTGTAATTTAATTGTAGTCATTCTCAAAAGAAAAAAACTCATAATAAACATACTTTACTCGACAAAAACTCGTAATGAGATTTCTTATATCATAAAATGATATCTTTAGACATATAAGAAATGATAAGGAATAATGGGTAATCTGATATACCTTGGAGAGGCTCGTCCGCGGGGTTTAACAGAAACTAAATGGTTCGTTACACTAATTTAAGTTTTTATCGTATTTGAATTTGAATAACAGATGAGAAGTAGAAGTTAACTAAAATTACGAATCAATAAACCAATGTGAGATTAATAAAAAAAAAAATTAAAAGTGAGGGGTTGGTTATGAATTTGCAAAGCACGTCATAAAAGGGTTAGAAATATAGGAGTCTATGCTAGTGAAGTAATTAATATTTTCTTGATTTATTTCAAACATTTAAAATCTTTTTAACCAATAACAACATTTGAAATTAAATTGAAAAATCTTTAATATAGAAATTTTATATTAGATTGGGAGTTTAAAACTGAAAAGTGTGTTCAATATTATTAGAAAATATTTAGGATTGTAGAGGTATTTGGTTAAGTAATTTGATATTTAAATTTGTTTTAAGATAATAATTAGTTTTGAATTAACTTAATTAATCGAAATTCATCTTAACCAATCAAATTTTTGTATTATAATTAAGAGTTAGAAAATTCGAGAAATTTGAGTTAGAGTTTTGAAGATTTCTGATGGGTTAAAACTTGAAAACATGTTATTAAATATAAATATAGATTGATTTTGGAAAAATATTTTAATCCAATGAAATTTTTTATAAAAGAATTGAAAGTGTTAAAAAATTTATAAACTTCTAAAATATAATAATAAAAGAAGAGGTGAGTATGAGATGAGTTTTGAATCTTGAAATTAAGGAAGATAATATATTTAATGTAGAATGTTATATCATACCAAGAATACTGTTAATTTATATTTGTTAGGATCGTGAAAAGTTTACTTAAATTAGCATTCCAGTAAAATAGTTAAATAAAATAGTTGTCAAATACTTGATAGAGTAGCTGGCATGGTGGTATAACATTTAATTTGAATGTCCTGTGTTCGAATCCTTCCCACCCTAATTTAAATGAAGTTGTTTAATTTTTTTGCACCAATCAAAAGTTTTATAATTAATTAAATAACAAAATAATCTACAAAATTGACACGTGGCATGAGTGAGTTAAGAATCGAAAAGGGCTTACATATATATATATATATATATATATATATATATATATATATATATATATATATATATATATATATATATATACTAGAAAAAATATCTGCTATGCACGGGAACGTAATGTTTAATGAAAGAAAAAATGTCAAAGTAATTTTGTAACTAAAAACATGTCAAAGTACACTCTTTTATAGTATTGTCAAACTCAAAAAACAATGTAACTTTTCAATGTGTGATACTCTTATAAGCAAATTAAGAATTTACAACCAAAGTAAAATTTTAATGGAATGCTAATTTGAATTTTATTGTAAACTCTTAATTGGCTTATAAGAGTATCCCACATTGAAAAGTTACATTTTTTTTTTAGTTTGACAATACTATAAATGATGGTACTTTGACATGTTTTGAGATAGAAAATTGGGCTGACATTTTAGCCCATCAAATTAAGGAAGCCCGCTTATTTGCTTCTTATATTTTTTATTTATATAAATATTAATTGTTAAAGTTTTAACAAATAACGGGTAATTCAGATGTCCGGGTCCTCTGAATTCCGATAGAGCTTATAATCAAGTTCGATTTAGCTCAGACTTATGTAATGTTCATTTTTTTTATTCTAATGGAGGATTTTTATTTTCATAATATATTTTTAAAAATAAATAAATATGGATATTTAAAAAAAATCAATTCGCTTCGTTTATACTGCAAAAAATCAAGTGAATCTTTTTCTAAACTCCTTAAAACTAAAGTATTAATTTGTAGAAATTTTAATTTATAATAAAAGTTAAAAATATTAATCTAAAGTCAAATAAGAAAATTAACAACAATAAAAACTCCCGCATAATTTTTAAATTTGACAAATGACAAGACTATAAAAGAAAATTAATGTGCATAAAATTTATACTTCCTCCGATTCAAAATAGAAGTTTTTTTAAGAGTTATTTTTTGTTGCAAAATATATATCTTTTTAAAAGAATGTTGCATTTATTGGCTAATTTACCCTTACATTATTTTCTCCATATATTCATATTTGTCAAAATGTATAGTTCTCATGCAACTCTTCATTAATTTATTTGTTCTTTTGGAGTATTAATTAGGGGTACTTTAGTCATATTGATTAGTATCTTAATTTGTGTGAAAACTCCTAAAAAGACTTATATTTTGAATCAGAAGGAGTATCTATCTATATTTATATTACAAAGTCTGTTTTCAATTTCAGCCAATCACATCCTTCTAAATCCTACGTATAATTTCCATGAATTTTTGTTCAATTAATTATTTAATAAAATTTTGATTGGTCGGTTAAATTTGCTTATAAGAGTATCTCACACTGAAAAGTTACATTGTTTTTTGAGTTTGACAATACTATAAAAGAGTGTACTTTGACATGTTTTGAGTTACAAAATTACTTTGACATTTTTTCTTTCATTAAACATTACGTTTCCGTGCATAGCACGGGTATTTTTGCTAGTATTTATATATATTACAGAAGCTCTTTTTACTTTTTGTATCTATATCATGCCACGTGTCATTTTCTAAGATTTTATATTTTTAATTAGTTATAAAACTTTTGATTGGTGCAAAAAATTTAAACTATTTTAATTAAGTTGGAGGAGGAGGGATTCGAACCCGCAACATGCAGGTTAAATGCCACTCCACATTACAAACTACTCTAACAAATATTTGACAATTATTATTTTTTAATTCTTTTAATAGAATGCTAATTCTTTTCAGTTTCAACCAATCACAAGCCTTCAAAACTCTAATCTAATTTTCTGGGAATTTTAAGTTTTTCAATTAGTATATTAATTTTGATTGGTTGAGAAATTTTGAATTACTTAAATTAATTAAAAACTAACTCTTATCTTAATAAAATTCAAATAACAAATTATTTACTCAATTATCTATAATATCCTGAATATTTTCTCATAATCTTAAATTTCCCAACCCTTTTAATCTTTTCCTTCTTTTGTTTTTTTTCCCAAAAAATTAGAAAAATATTTGTTAAAATAAAAAATAATAAGTAGCCAGTCGTTATTGATTATTTGGATTTTTTTGAATTTCTTTAGTTAGTAGAACAATTTTTGGGATAAAATATTCTTTTAAAGAAAATGATATATATTTTTTTTTGGCTATAACCCTGCTAAGTTATCTTTCAATTACCACCTAAAAAATTAATACCCGCTTTTTATATTCATCAATTACTATTATCTCTCTCTTATTTTTCTTTTGTTTATGATTATGGAAAATTAATACCTGCTAGGTGCGTCGTGGCTCCAGTGCGGACCCTCAAAATTCCGTACGGTGCGGGCCACGATCCCAGCCGTTGGATTTTATCCTTTTTTATCCAACGACTGTATCAAAATAGGGGTATTTTAGGGATAAACTTTGCGTGTTACTTTTTGTTCCCGAGGAGAGAGAAAAGTTGCGGCTGAACAAAAACACATGTTCTTCTCTAGAGAACACATGTTTTTGGTTAGAGAACATGTGTTCTCTAAAAAAGAACATGTGTTTTTGTTCAGCCGCAACTTTTCTCTCTCCTCCTCCTCGGTAACCCAATCGATGTGACGGTTGCGTGTTACTTTTTGTTCCCGAGGAGGAGGAGAGAGAAAAGTTGCGTCTAAAAAAGAACATGTGTTTTTGTTCAGCCGCAACTTTTTCTCTCCTCCTCCCTGCAACTCCAATCGATGTGACGGTTGCGTGTTACTTTTTTGTTCCCGAGGAGAGAGAGAGAAAAGTCATGCACTGAACAAAAACACATGTTCTCTAACCACACATGTTCTCTAACCAAAAACATGTGTTCTTTAGGGAAGAACATGTGTTTTTGTTCAGCCGCAACTTTTCTCTCTCCACCTCGGTAACCCAATCATTTATTTGTAAAATTACATATGTACCCTTTTATTATATAACATTTTTTTTTATTATTTTTTATTGTCAGCCGCAACTTTTCTCTCTCCAGATCTGGACCATTCAAAATTCCATCCGACGGCTAGGATGGTTCCGCAGGTGCGGAACTTTGGGGGTTCCGCACTGGAGCCGGACTGTGCTAGGTGTGTGTTTCTCCTATTTTATTTTGTTTTGTTTTCATTTATCCATGGTAATATTGAGTTTTGTTTTTTTTTCCCCCAAATATTTGTAACTGTTTTTTTAAAATGTATAATACACATGTTATCTTAATCTTCAATTCCAAAATTTGAAAGTCCAACTCATTAGCATCATTCATCCAGTAAGACTCCAACTTCCATGACTATCTTTTAGTAGTGTAGTTCAATTAAAATACGACAATTCATTCATATCGTTCATTCGCTTACTTCCTCCTCATATTAAAACTTCATCCATTTACTAATGTTACCATCATCATTTTTTTTTGTAATATTTATTGTCTTTTAATTATGTTGATGCTTAATCTACACGTAGCTCTTCCAATCCGTCCAATTCCTCTTAATTGTTTGTTATTTAAATCTTTTGCAGGTCTTCTTAAGTTGGTCGTCCAATTGACACCCTCAAAATCCAAATTCGTCTCTTTAGTGATGAAAGGTAAAACTCTATCCATGTGTTGAAATCCGTTTTTTCCTTGTATATTATTTTTCCCTTCTTATTTTTTTAGGTTGCTAATTCCTTACTCTTGCGAATTGATGTTTATATATTAGAATTAAGATTCAGTGAAACTTAGTTTTGTGACAAAAACATAACAGAGACAGAAATGTATACATTTGTTTCTTTTACTTTTTGTTCTATTTCTGCTATATTATCATGTTATTTTTTCATTGCAAAACTAATTATTATCCTATATGTAAAATAGTAAGTTTTTGGTTTCTGCTATATCTTTATGTATTTTTGTCTCATTAAGTAATCTAATATGATTATCTTCATTGAACATATACTTGGATCATTTACTTCAAAAGAAGAAAATGCAAAAAACAACCACTCGGTTCTATTTTCAATCACCATGTCTTGATTTAGTTATGATACACATTTAGACTTACCTTTCCTTTTTTCCCATGTCTATGGAACTTAAAAAACTTCCAGTAAACACTGGCACATTAGCAATAGATTTGGAAAGGTTAAACAAATTGGCCTAAATTTATGTACGTTCCTTTATTTTTCCCTATTTGTTTTGTCTTTGGACTAGCTTTATGTAAAGTTCCTTTATTCTTTTCAATAGAATTTGGAAAGGTAAAGCGAATTTGCCTAAATTGCAACCATTAGTTATGAATTCTCCTCTAAATCAGTATACACATTCAGTTGTGTACTATATTATTTAGTATTTCTTCTAAATTGGCAAAGACTCTAGGATTGTTACTTTAGATGTTCGGATTCTCCATGAATCAATTAATTTTCACAAGATTTGTAGATTGCGCTCAGTGAAATATTCATGGACATAATTCTGATAAACTCTTAGCTACAAGTGATAGATCTTTATTTCATTCTTTCATTTTCCTTTTTTCAGATATTTGTGAGAGTTTACCCTTTTATCTCTTCTTTTGTGTTTTTTTGAGTAAGGGTTTGCCTTTTATTTTGTGGTGAATAAGGGTTTACCTGATATTTTAGTTTTGGGGAGACATCCATAATTTTATATTTTAGCTCTGAGGCGACATATGTGATTGAAGAATGTTTTTAACCATATGAAGAATTTATATGTTGGGGTCATCCACAATAATACATTGACCATTATTTAATTTATTTTACATAATAAATAAAAATTATATTTGAATCATAGTTATTTTTTTTCCATTAGAGGTATTTCCTGTGCATAGCACGGATTTTTATGCTAGTGTATATATATATACAGAAGTGTTATACATACATATATCTATATCTATATGTTTTTCAATCCTATTTTCTTAAAATTTTTTTTTGCAAAATTATTATAGATAGACATCTTAATGAGATTAATATTGAATTTCAACACAAATAATTATCTCCTAATCTAACTCTAATTCTCTCTCCCATTATCATCAACCGTATACAACGCAATCACAATTTCTCACTGGCACCAACTCACAACATCGTAATCAAAGTCTTCTTCACATGTAGGATTTTATTTTTCTTTTGTTTCTTTCTTCCTTTATTTTTATTCATTTTGGCCAACTTTCATACTTCCTTTCCTGCGTTTGTTTGATAATATTTGTGTTTTCGTTTTACGGCTTTTGACTTTCAAAGTTTTTTTTCCTTGCATTAACTGATTAAATTCATAAATACATATACGAAATTAATCGTTGTTGAATCTGTAATTATGTGTCTGATTCATTAGAAATTTGCTTACAAATTCAATTTGTTTGTTAGATGGTTGGTGATTCATTTGGTATAAAGAATTTGTGAAGGTTGGTTATATTTTGGCTTCTCATGTACTTTATGGATTTTGAATAAAAAAAATGTATTTATGAATTAATTTAATTTGAGTTCTAATATGAAATTTAATTGAGGTGGATGTAAAATATTATTGGTGCTTTTGTAGAGATTGGTCCAGCATCACCAACATCAGAGGAGCTCAGTATTGGCAAAATCAAGTTCAAGGCCTTTGACTTGGGAAGACATCAGTTCGCTCGCAGAAGATTATTACGCCAAGGTATACACTTCTCCTCTTTCATTAGTTGATGCCTGCAAATTTTGAGGATTTCTTAGTTATGATGGTATATCAATTTAGTGTGTCAATTAATGTAGCACTAAACTTTGATGCTCAGATTTCCCTTGGTTTTTGTTACTTACTTTTAATTTATGCTTTTCTTTTCTTTTTTTTCTTCACTACGATGGACAAAAGGCTCATTGAAAATACATGATAGATTCTCTTCATCTCTTCTTCTTTTTCTTAACTACCCCGTGATCATTAATTTTACTGAAGTTTCTTTATTCTCCTTTATGTTTGACTCATTTTTTTTTTATTTTTCCTCTCAGGTCACCACATATGTTGGTTTGCTTTTATAGTTTTTCGGGCGATTTTTTCTACAACATCATCATCATACCAAACAACTTATAGTAAGTTTTGGTTGATTTTGCATGATTTTTGGTTTCATATATTTTTTCCATCATTGAATATGTATCTTTTTTACCATTTCATTACTCAAACTGTCTTTTTTTTTTTTCTCTCTTTTCTCTTTAAAATGTATTTTTTTTATTTGTAATATTTCTCCTACATTTTCAATCAATAGCAGCCAATCTTATGTATGCAGAACTATGATATGAATCATATCGATTGAATCTGATCAAGGTAGTTAAAAACTATAGTATATTTTCAAACTTTTTAGTATGTATAATTCTGAGTATAATTCAGAAGGAGAGAATACTTGACCTTGACAAAGTAAGCCTTTCAATCCACTTTTGTATGCAAGACTTTCAATCCACTTTTAAATTTAGAGTATTTTGAAAGAAATGCATTTAATCAACAAAAATTATTCAAAATCATGAAGAACTCTCTTGAATATAATCAAGAAGGTGAAAGTCATGTTCCTATATTCCTTTTGGAGAATACAATTTTCTTCAAACAATGAGTAACTGCTTCGACTTCACTCTTTTTTACTTTGGATATGGATAGTAATTGAATTTATGGTTGTTGCTGGGGTTTGATATTTTGTAATTAACTATTAACTTCATGTTTCAGATCCACCGAAAAATTCCAGAAAACTCCCAAATAAATTAGAAACAAAATTGCAAAAAATCTTGCGATAAAGCTTTAATCACAAACATTTCATAGAATTTATGGGAAACTTACAAAAATTAGGCAAAAATCATGAATTCTCCCTGCACAAACAAAACCCCCCAAATTCAAAATCATAAAAAGACAACAACTTTAATCTTTTCTAGCTTCATATCATATAAATTTCACATAATTACTGCCAACAATCATAATCCCGTAGGCAAATTCCTCAAAAGAAAATAATTTCATTATTTTCTAGCTTTATATCAAGAAAATAATTGAAAATTGTATTTATACTTTCAGAAAAATTTGTTAAAGCTAAAAAAAAAAAAAAAAAGACCCAACATTATAGTACATGGTGGGGGGGATTGGGGTGGCATGTTCAAAAAGGAATACGCCGCAAATGCCATTTAATATAGGATAGTTCTGATACGGATAATGTTCATTGAGTCATGTGTTACATAACTGTCAACATCACTAAAGAATGCGAAGAGAGACAATTATGTTATAAAGTAGCTAATTCTAGATCACAAATTCCATGTGAAGCTGGTTCATACCAGAAAAATATTTTAATATATCGTCCATCAAACATTGACCATTATTTCATTTCCCTCACTTTGTAATTTATATGAGAATTTGTTTTTAAACAAATATATGTAATGTTCGGACTTTTGATGTTTCATGTAGAAGTGTAATTATAATGTGTATCTATGTTTGATCTATTTTTTAATCCAATAAACATTACTAATAATAAATGTTTGATCCTTTTTCGTTCCAAGTACAATTGTACAATCATTAAATTAGTATTTTGAAATTCAGTATCCCGTGAATAGCACATTTGCTAGTGTGTGTGTATATATATATATATATATATATATATTTATTTATTTATTTATTTGTTAAGGGGGTATGTATTTGAGTTTGACAAATTTATTAATTACTCTTTTTATAAGGACTTAGAGTACTTTTACACTGTCCACGAATAATTCGGTCGGCTCCTAATTAATAAACAGATTAAAAAAGACTCTAAAATTCATGTATTTTAACATAAAAATATTAGTTTAGCTTTTTATAATGTAAAGATTTACCTAGTCTTGTGAAATCTTTTTTTTTCTTCTATATATTATTAATGGTTGACTTCTAATATCTTGAACTAGAACCAAAACTCGACTGCTAAATAAGAATTGTAAAAAATAAAATAAGTGACAAATTTCAACAAGAATCAATAAACATCAATCTTTTTTTTTAGATTGAAGGGTGAACTTATTGTTCTTTTGCAAGTTAATTATGTTGTATAAATTCTAGCTAAAATATTGTTTTTTCTCAAAGATGGACTATATGTGTCCGTCTGTCACTAGTATTAGTCTGTTAAATGAGATATTGAGACTTTTAAACTCTTTTTTTTATAAAGAAATAAAACACTACATTGTATTTTACAGTTTTATTTTCTTGACTTTAGAGTATAATAGTTATCAAAAAAAAATTTAAAAAAAAAATTAGTTGGGGTTGAGGGGAGAGGGCGGAAAATATGATAAGTTTTTACCTGAATTTGCAATATAATACACATAGTACAATAAGTTTCTTGAAATGGAGGCAGTAACTTGACATTATTTCAAAATTCATTTTCAGGAAAAAAAAACTTGACATTGTTTGTTAATATAGATTTCTTTTTCTTTTCAAGCGGATCCAAATATAATCAATTTTGGGGATACATGAACACCACAAACAATTCCTTATAAAAAAGTTTAGTAGTTCTTATTTAAATTATAACATAGACCTTTAGTATTTGATTCTTAACTTTAAGAGGTTATACTACAAAAATCAAACTATGACTACTGGAAAAAAAAATAGGTAAAACTTTCTAATATTCAATTGAGTAAAATTATCACGAGCCATGTATCTAAGTGGAATAATCAAACTGTAAAAGCATCTTTCCCACCAACAAAAGAAAAGAAAACTAATAAAAGCTAGATTATGCATCAATTTTTAGAACTGTTTGTAATTTTAGAAGTTCATGATATGTTTGTGCAAAATGAAAAAATATAGTTGGCTCAAATTGCTGAAAATTCATATAATGCAAAAAAAATCTAAATACCTTGATGAAAAATGACGAAAATATCTTGACGTAAAATGATGAAAATACCCTTAATATAAAAAGATGAAAACACTCACATAAAAAAGGGAAAAAAATATCTCTTGTACCCAATAAAGAAATTAACTTCGAATAAAAAGATTTTTTTTATCATAGCACGAAAATTACAAAAGTACCCTTGGTACAAAATGACAGAAATTTCGTTTACATGAAATGTCTTAAATATTAACGTTGTACAATGATAAAAATACACTTACTAAGAAATAATTAAAATGTCATTCATACCAAATGAAGAGAATAACCGTGAAGAAAATGATGAAAATACCACTCGTTTTAAAGATAATTTTTTTTACAATAAGGTATTTTCATCATTTAGAAAATTGACGTTTTTCACCATTCTAAACAAAGGGTATTTTATTTATTTCCATCAGATAATTTTTATCATTTTGTAACTATTGACATTTATGTCATTTTAGACAAATGATGTTTTCATTAATTTTAAGAATGTGCATTTTCATAATTTTGTTCTAAGTCCGTTAATTTTTTACTAATTATAATTTATTTATCTTTTATAAAATACATATTTTTTATTCTGCACAATGAGCAAATTCCACTTTAAAAAGAGTTTTTGTCATTTTATAACGAATGCATTTTTTTCCATGAAATATTTTCGTCATATTACACAAAGGGTATATTTTTAACTTTAGTAGAGATTTTTCATCATTTTTTATACCCGAAATTTTTTCGTCGTTTTCTCTTAGGGGTATTATTGTCATGTTTCATAAAAAATATTTTCGTTTTTCAACAGTATTTTCTCCAATTATACTAGAAAGACTTCAGCATTGTAAATATTTTATAATTGTGCACCAAAAATATTTTCATCCTATTAAAGCAAGAGTATTTTTGTCATTTTACTTCAAATATACTTCGACTATTTGTATCCGGAGAATATTAACTTTTTTCACACTAGAGGCATTTTATTCATTTTTTTTTAATTATGCGATTTTTTTTTGTTTCAAACAAATAAGGTAGAATTTGAATTGAATTCCTTGTCAATTCGATAATTTTACCAAACGAAGAAATTCAATTATTTAAAATTTGAATTTCTTAGAATTCTAATTTAATATATTTCAATAGAATTTTATATAATTGGAATTCCAATTCTAAAACCAATTCCAAGAAACAAAAAAAAACAAACACAAGTCCAGATGTTCAAGAGAACCATATTTCTTTTTCTTCTCAGTAGTTTTAGGTCTGGCGTGTGTTTAATTTGCATAACAAAAAAAGTCATAATTAATTGATAATGTGATAAACTAATGAGAAGTAGTCAATTCATAATAATAATAATAATAATAATAATAATAATAATAATAATAATAATAATAATAATAATAATAAGTAGATATCTTAAGATCTAAACCATATCTACAAAAAGATTCAATTAGAGAGAAAATCAAGTTAAAAAAGAGTGTGATTGAGAGAGTTTTCACTATGTAAAGAGATTCCAAGAAATCAAGTTATATTTATTTGAGTCAATCATTTTTTATATATATTTCATCATGTTAGAAAATCATCAAGGAATTGTGGTGCCTAATGATCCTAGAAAATTTGATTTCTTATTAAAAGATGAAGATGAAATAATGAAGGTTATTCCTGATCCCCGCATTACGCTAAAGAATCAATCTATACGTATAATCGCAAGAATTTGGTACTTTTGGGTTTTCAATCTTGCCATTTGTTATACTTTCTTTGCCATTATCAGTTTATTTGGTTTTATTTATCCTAATTCCACAAATTCCCTCTTGTTTGGTAGCTTCTTTTTCATTACTTGGTTAGTCACGTCTTTCATCTCTCTTTATTTTGCTATACTATTGTGGAATAGAAATGTGAATTCCATCTTATATAATTTGCTACCTCGACACTCAATTGACCTAAACATTGTACTCTTCCTTTGTTTTGGCATCTATTCTTCATTGGCTTATTACATTAAAGTTGAAAAAGAGAATGTTCACGGTGTTAACATTCTTTCGGGATTATTATTAGTTATAATGTCTTATGTCAAATTAGTCACTAGTCGTCGTCACAAAATCTCCTCAGTATTCGTGTGTTGGTGCATGGCTACTTCGGTTGTAATCGGATTATCTCCTTGCAACACCATTCAATGTGACATTGCAAATCAAAATGGCTTATCAATTTCACCATTTTTTCCTGCCTTTACCGGAGTATATATGCTGGTAAGTAGTAAGATTTGATTATGTCGCATTAATCTTAAAGTTCACAAATTATTATACCATCAAGCTGATATTTTTCTATTTGTACTGTTTTCATTTCAGATTGTCCATCTATTGCCAGAAGTGTGCATTTGGTTGCAGAGATCCCATCTTATAAATGATGATGTAGTCTAAATTCTTGCACAGATCGAGACCAGTCACCAAAATTAGCTTGCTTGCTTGCTTCTTCTTTTTTTCTTTTCTTTTTGTTAAAATCAAGATTAGGCAATAGACTTCTTACCTGTTTGCAAGAGCGTTTAAATAATATAAACTTTTATTCAAACATCATAATTTATAAACCTTTAGAATAAAAAAAAATGTTATAGTTGACAGAGAATAAATGGGTTGATTTGATAAAGGTAATTTTACATGTTAGACAAAAACAAAATTTTGAATTTCTAACCAAGACTACTCTTATTACTTGCCTCTCTTCTTATCGGGTGAAAATAATCTATCCCCGTCCGTGTATGTCCCCGTATCCCTAACTAATTAGAATTTACTATATAAATATTTGTTTCAATTATATATACACATGGTGAATTGTGATTGGTTGGGGACACGGGGACATACACGAACGGGGGTTTAGAAAATTCATAAAGTGGGGAGTTATTAAATACAAAGCAGTCCACCTCTTCGTATATTTCAAAACATATATATATATTTTGTTTTTTTTTGTTATTGTTATTGTTGCTCAATTATTCTGTAACTTTTTTATTTTGTATTTCATTGTTCGGATAGTATTTTGTAAATTTAACTATTTAAACTTCAAAGTCTAACAGAAAAAAAAATTTCAAAATGGATGATTATTGAATTATTATTTTCTATCAAAGATAATTATTGCATTAAAAGACTTATAATACGTATCTGGTAATATTTTCATACATCAAATTACAATGTCTCTGTGTATTATATTATCTTGGCTTTGTATTCAATTGACTAACCTGAGGGTGATTTCTCTGACTCAATTTGAACCGGGTTTCCTATCCATTTTTGGTTTTATGAATGGAAAATATCACAAACTCAAAAAGAAAAGAAAAAACTCTTTGACCAGCGTATCCTTTGTGATCGATATTCGAATATATGATCTGAGTAATCCGCTGAGATTTAATAGGACATAATATGACCCAATGACATTAGCCGTATATTTAATTTGTTGAGTATGCATGTTTATTGTTTTAATTTGTCATTGAGTTTACTATTGTTAAATTAATGTTACATGCTAATTAATTTTAAAATGTTGAGTTAAAAATGAAATTGCTTTTTACTATTTTAGATGACAGATCATAAAAAGATCGTTGGTGAGCAGGGGCGGATCCAGGGGGGTTTCAGGGTATTCAATGAATACCCTGACAAGAACGAAAATACCAGAATGGTATAGTACTTCAACTTTCATACTAGAGGTCTAGGGTTCAATTCTCTCAATGAATACCCTGAACAATAACGAATTTTTTTTTTAGGATTAAAATGAATACCCCGTGTTTGAATCCTGGATCCGCCCCTGTTGGTGAGATAGGTCCGATTAGTGGGCGTGTGAGTAGAGTGACTGAAAAACAAGTGACTCAGTCAGTTAAGTTGAATCAGGAGCATGAGTCGACCATTTTGTAATAAAGTGAATATAATAAACTAATAAGAAGAAGTAGATATCATATCATGTCATACCAGTAAAGATTCAATCAAATAGAAAATCCAAATAAAAAAGAGTTTGTGGATTGAGAAGTGTTTTCACTACACAAAGAAATTAAGAAATCACGTGAAACCATCAGCTTGAGTCGATCATTTTTTAAATAGATTTCTTCATCATGTTAGAAAATTCTCAAGGTAATGATGCTAGAGAATTTGATTTCTTATTAGAAGATGAAGATGAGATTATGAAGGTTATTCCCTGATACATGCATGGCATAGCGCTAAGGAAGCAACATATGCATGCATGCATTATCAAGAATTTGGTACTTTTTTATTTTCAATCTGGGTTTTAGTTTTACCGTCTTTGCCATTATTAGTTTATTTGCCCTATTGTTTGGTTTCTTATTTTACTTTACCTGGTTCCTCATTTTTTTCGTCTCTCTTTATTTTTTATACTATTGAGAGATATAAATGTGAATCCCATCTTTTATAACTTGATACCTCGACAACCAACTGACCTAAACACCGCCTTCTTCCTTTGTTTTTGTTTTTGCATTTATTCTTCATTGGCTTATTAAATCCAAGTTGCAAATCAGAATATTCACGTTGTTGCTATTCTTTCGTGATTATTATTAGTTATAATGTTTTATGTCAAATTAGTTATTAGTTGTCACAAAAGCTCCTCAATATTCCCCGGTTGGTGTGTGGCTACTTCGATTGTAATCGGATCATCTCTGCTTGCACCATTCCGTGTAGCATTACACTTCAAAATGGCTATACAATTCACCATTTTTCCGGCCTTAATCGGAGTATGTATGCTGGTAAGTTGTACTGTTTGATTATTTCCAATTGATCTTAAAGTCCACAATATTATCAAATCATCACCCCGATATTTTTCTAATCGTATTTTTTTCCTTTCAGCTTCTCCATCTATTGCAATAAGTGAGCATTTGCAGCTTTAGCACGTGTGCCTGTAACAAGAGAACGTCCGCTTAATAGGATTTAACGACAAAAAATCATCTATCCCCGTTACGAATAGATATTTGTCACATGTATATTTCTTTTGTTGATTCCACTATTTCTTTTAGGTTACAATTTTTTAATTAAAAATTTAGTACATGTCATTTTCTTATTGGTGGAATAGCGAAGGGGATACCTAATGGGGATATAGAATTTCTAACCGGATTTAACACCTATGCAAAAGTGAGAAACACCAGCAAAAATGTATTTCATATGTACTAAAAAAATCACTCTGCACTATAATTGTGAGCCAAAGATACTACATGTGATATGCATGCAGGTATTCAGCAAACAAAAAATATATGCACGCAGAGAAGAAAATGTTGATTTTGAAGAAGGCATAATATCCTATTAAATTTTAATAATCATTTTCATTTTATACTTTTCGATTCTTATTTGATCCAACAATCATTATTGTTTATATTATTTACAAAAAAAATACTCATTCATCTTTTTTGAATTGGTGTTAGACAAATTAAGTATTTATAACGAACAAATGTTAAAACTGTCACACCCCGTAACCAGGGTCGATGACATGGCAGTGTCTCATTGGTTGATAAAACACCAAAGCCGACAAACAGAGTTACTAAAAGGAATTCATTTATGATATAATCCAAAGACAAGAGTTAAGTAGCGGAATTAAATTATTCTGAGTGAAATACTAAGTATTACAAATGAAAAAGGTTCAACAATACTATAAATGAAATAGTTCTACGAATATGCGAATAAAAGAACTAAATCCGTTTAGGGATCACTCTTCATGTTCCCCTTCCCATGCTCTACCAACATCATCAATGTAATCGTCATCACCTGCACAATAAGCGGATGGACTGAGCTCCGGTGCTCAGTAGGGACCAGATATTCACAAATAATAAACACAAGCAGGCACATAACACATTCCCAAAATACAAGTGAAACAACAAGTAAGCTAAATAGTCACATTCTTCGCATCTAAACGCTTTCACAATCGAATGTATGCAAAGCACCACGCTTTACCAACACAATACACTGCATCACTACATCGTTTAGACACTAGGAATATCACTACCGCTATGACACTAAATCCCGCAATTCGAGCTCAATCATCTATTCACTTATTAATCAACAATGACTGTAACGGCCCCAGTTATAATCCAAACTAGGACGGCCCAAGATGTTTCAACACATGGG
Organism: Vinca minor; assembly: GCA_026122235.1. Classification (NCBI taxonomy): domain Eukaryota; kingdom Viridiplantae; phylum Streptophyta; class Magnoliopsida; order Gentianales; family Apocynaceae; genus Vinca; species Vinca minor. Next base: position 2,648,540 of record JAOCZM010000291.1, read on the forward strand.
TTCAGTATGACCCCCTGAACTAAGGGTCCAAGGTTTAAGGATCCATTCTATGTAAGGCCCTGGATGTTTCACTGTTCACTTAGACCACGAAGGATCTTCTTATATGACTCGATATTCGAATGAATCCTGCTAATCAATCGTTCATAGACAAGAGCTCAAATAGAAGGCGACGACTCGGTCGACCAAAACCAAAAAGGACTGAATGACGACAACCAATTAGGACGACCCAAGCGATAATCGTTTAGACAAGTTCATCAAATATGAAATTAACAACCCACGAATCACATTATCACTTAACCACATTTACATCATTTAAAGTTAAGTATAATAAAACATTAAAACGATACAAAATTCAGATTATAAAGCAATTAGACCAACTCATAGCAATTTCGAAATATTCCAAAGCGATAAAAATCAATTCATGCAATTGATTCATAAATTTAACAATTCATGCAATATATGATGCCCAATCACTACCAAATATATAATCCAACATAACTCACTGATTATACATGATTAATTGCGATAATTAAAAGACGTAGGGGTCCCTACCTCTTACGAAGACAAAAATAACAGAAAAACCAAACAGCACTGCACAGTCTTACTCTCGGAGCTATAACTTTCTGCTTGGGAATCGGAATGAAGTGCCGTCTGCGCTCACTCAAAGCTTATACAATTATCTTCGATCCGATATATTATAGACTGAAAACAGATAAGTAACGCTCCCTCGGTGATCTCTCAAAGTTCTGGACAGAATCTCACAAAATATTTCTCAAAAAACCTTCTGTTTGCTTACTGTGTTTCTCGGCCAAGAGTCCTTGAGAACCACTGACCACGAAACTCTTAATATATAAAAAAACACTGATTTCCTTCTTTTTATTTCTTTGCACAACAAGCACAAACAATATATATAAGTATCTTTCTCTTTTCTCCTTTCTGCTAGTGAACGAAGTAGTATATAAAGGTACTGTTTCTTTTCTTTTAATTACTAAAACCCCCCAAACTGATGCCCCTTGATCTCCACGCCCTTTATTTCATTTATTTTTTTTTCAGTTTGTTGCCTTTCCCATTTCCCCGAGATAAAGGCCCCCTATGCCCCATGATCTCCACAACTTTTCCTTTTAATTCTTTTTTTTTCCTATTCCAAATATTCATCTAATTATATTAATCATCAAAGTAAATTAAAATTAAATCCCAACTACAATACACGTGTGAAATGTCCCAAATAAAATGTACACATAATAAACACTCGTAACATGTTTTTTTTTTTAATTAAATGGACACATAGTCACATAATCACACAAAATAAAATACTAGGTTTCACAGTTACTCGCTAAAAATTAACTACACGTAAAATATCGCGAAGCAAAAGTTACGGGTTTCACAAAAACTCTTAATGAAAACCTATTTCAAACGACCCTGGTATTACTCTATCAAGAGATAACACAAGTGATAAAAGAAGTATCATAAGGTCCATAGCCCAGTGAGATTATGGCCTACCCACAATTTTGAGGTTGTGGGTTGTGAGTTCGATACCCCTCACACAAAGAGAATAATTTAATTGCCATTTTTTTTGGGTTATCTTGTGTGGGTCTTTTACTCCCTTTCATGGGGGCACTCGTTCAGGTAGACTTCTATCCGCCCTACATGAACTACATGCACGAAAAATCCGTACTGAAATTTTGATGGACAAACTCGCTAATGAGATTATTGGAGCCATCATCCAAGTAAGCAGGCGGCCAGGCGCGTAACTAGAATCGCACAGAATCTGTGCATTTAATGAACCTTTTTCTTTTAAGAAAAGTACTAATTAATGTACTCCAGTCTTTAAAAAAAAATCATGACAATATGCCATCTCTTTCCCACGTGACCAGCTAGAAATTTCATAACTATTAAACCATATTTTACACTTCTTTAAAGTGAATTTGCAAGAAAATAGCAAATAATTTGTTAGGCAATGGAAACGGAAGATTTTGAATTAATTACATTTAGAGTTATAAGAAAGTAGTATGACAAATACTCCCTTCATTCTCATTTAATTGTCGTTTAGGAGATTTATAGGTATCCAAATTAATTTAATTGTCGTTTAGGAGATTTATAGGTATCCAAATTAATTATCATTTAGGGGTTTTCTTTTATTAGTTGTTAATAATTTATTCTAATTATACTCTCGACATTTCTTTTATTTGTCGCATCTGTCATCCCTATTTTTTCATTTATTGTCTTATACTATAGAAGTGAGAGAGGGGTGGGTAATATTGGAACTTTCGATAAAAATATTTAATTTTTTAATTTTTTAAAATTGTCTAAAAAGTTTTATATTAAAAAATGGAAAGAGTAGTATATTAATTAAAGCGTCCGTAGCCGTTCACTAATTAAGAATCCTGTGTAGTAAAAGGAAATGGCGGTTAGATTAAATTTGGTCTGATTCAAAATTAAATTAGTTTTTTATTAAGTTTATAAATGAAATTTCAAACATTATAGGATGAGTTTGACTAGTTTTTTTGTTTTTTTGTTTTTTTGTTTTTTGCCTGTTGGGCGATTGGCCCCAGGGGGAGAGAGCGGAGAGTACCCTAAATAGGGAGATTGTAGCATGCCTCATGCCTGGGGAGGAAATTTAGCCTCATAAGGAAGAGAAATTATTTGTCCCACTTTGGGAGATATAGGAATTGAACACGGGACCTCAACCCCGTGTCCTCTGTTCGGATAGCCTTACCACATGGGCTACCCGATTCCCATAGTTTGACTAGTTTGATACTTGTGAATCAACCCCATGTCCTCTGTTCGGATAGCTTTCTACCACATTTGCTACCCGATTTCCATAGTTTGACTAGTTTGATACTTGTGAATCTCTAACTCATATCCAATTTAATCAATCGGGGAGTTTACTTAGCAAAAATCAATCGGGGAGTGAGAGTGGATGGATTTCCAACTTAATATTCATTCTACTTTTCTCTCGTCTTTTATCCAAAATGTTTATGAATCTCTCTAAAAATAATTGTGAATATTTGTTTTAATCCTCAATTATTGACTTTGTATTTTCTACTATATTCTCTAATACTCATCTCTAATGCACTAATATGATTGATTTAAATCCTTAAAATCACTTTGGACCATGGACCAATGGTGTTGATACGAATTGAGTAATATTATTTATGTAATAGAGATGATATTAAAGAGTGTACTAAAAGATTCAAAGTCTCTCTTATGTTATTAATTTACAACAAATATTAGTTATCTTTTAAAGTCCAAAATAGATTTTTAGTCATTAATTCCCTCTAATATTTTTTTTTTTTATGAAAGGACCCAATATTAGCTATGAAATTGAAAAGAAAAAACTATGAAATTAAACTCTTTGTTGCCTCTATCCTTATTTCTTTGTGTAAACTCAACGCTTTTCCATATTTATGTTCTGTGATGAATTCTAATTTGCTTTTGTACGTCCATTGTTCATCTGTTTATCGTCCAAATTACACTCCTCAAATCACCTGTTATGGAATAGGTTTCAATAAAGTCTTCTTCACTTTGATTAACTCATAGGGTAATGCTATGAAATCAGTAAAATAAATGAAAAAAAGGGAAACCAACAAAGATAAGATTTGGGAATTTTTTTTTATGAATAAAAAAGAAGGTGCAAGTGATGGTGGCCAACACTTTCCGTTACCTCATATTCAGCCTTTCGTGTTCATTAGTGAACATACCATACTTAACTGAACAATCAGTGCAAGCACTGGCCCCGTCAAAGTAGTACCAACAAGGGGTAAGTTTAATTCCTAAAAACCGGCAGCACCAGCTAAGATTCAAACTTATGACCTCAACTTTACGAAACCACTTGGCCATCACCTTGTTGGTATACGATTTGGGAATGCCTTCTATTATTTTGATGTTTTATTTGAACAAACAAATGTGTGTGTGAATGTAACAGAACCATTAACGTAGTAGTAACAAACAAACTCATCAGACTAATAAAAATCAGCCCATTCAATCCTGCCATATCTTGCTTTGTCTGGCAGTCTAGTACCCTGCGCCTAATTTTTTATACTGATTATTGGAAAAGTACTACTCTGGCTGTTTCTCTCGACTGTTTTTCATACTCAAATGTCTTATTTTTCATTTTTTCATTATTAATATATGCCTCTTATTTTGCATTCTTAATATATGCTAAAATGTCTTAAAAAGTCTTATATTGTAAAATGAAAGAGTACCATCTACCAAATACTTAAAAGTAAGAAAAATGAAAATTTTATTTAAAAAAGAATGTATCGGAAAAAACTATCATTGGATAAAATCTTCTTAATTAATAACATAAAAAACAGAAAAAATGGAAACCAACAATGATAAGATTTGGGAATGCTTTCTATTATTTTGATGTTTTATTTGAACAAACTTGTCACAATCCAATAGACTTATGATAAGAAAAAATGTTACTCCCTCCATTCCCTATTAATTGCCGTTTAGGAGATATCTAGGTATCCAAATTAATTGTAGTTGTTTAAGGTTGTTTTATTAGTTGTCAACAATTTATTCCAATTATACCCTCAACATTTTCCTTTCTTTATGACAAAGTGAGAGAGAGAGAGAGGGAGGGAAGGTGGGGGATAATATTGGAAGTTTAGGTGAAAATGACAACTTTCTTAATTTTCTCAAATTGTCTAAAGAGTCTTATATTTAGGAATGGAGGGAGTTACTAGCTTTTCCGTCCTTAATCTACATTAAAAGTTTGATATTATATTATGAAAGAGAGCTGAGTAATAAATTTTGTATTTTCCTAAAAAAAAGAATGGGGGATTCAAATTTTGACTTCAATAGAGAAACAATATAAATAAACAAATACATGAATACAAGCAGCAAAATGCTCTTTCATTGTGAAAACTCAATCATAAGACTATAAGACTGTTCTTTTGGGATTAGTTTCACAACTCTCCTCACATAAATTATATGAAATTTATTTATAGATATATACTCCGCTCAATTAATATAAGGAAAATGATCCTACAGTCCCCACAAGAACATTTCTAAAATTGAGTGATCATTTTATATGCATTTTAGAGTTAAACTCAAATGAATCATTATAACAAATAATTACCATAACAATGAGAAAACAAGAGTTGCCATTAAAAAAAAGGCCGCTATAATTCTTATCTTGAATTCAAAGAAAAAGGGAAAAGCTAGTAACAAATAATGTATTTTGGAGTTCCGATTTAAACGTGTAGTAAAACCAAATAGACATATCTGATAAGGCAGTCCGGCTCTTGAACATATTTTTTCATTATATACGAAACATTTTAAAATATATAATTTTAGTTTAAAATTTATTGTTTTAAGCTAAAAAATAATTGTTCGTGTGAATAGATATTTACAAAATCAGAACAGATATTTTTTTAAAATTAATTTTAATTATTAAAATTTTAATTCAACAGATAAAAAAGTTACAAAAGTGCGCAACTTTTCCCACCCACGGGAATCGTGGTGCTGATAAGGATGGCAGAAAGAGATATTTTTTGTAATACAAACAAAAGTTGTTATGTTTTGTCATTGTTTAATTCATGGAAAAAAAAGTTGCATTGCAACAATAAACCTGCAATTGTGTGGAAAATGCCTCCAAATTTTTTTTTGAAGATTAATTTTGGTGCGGGATTCATTACGGAGGATAAAGTAGTCAGTCCCACCATTATTAGAAATGATATGGGATCAATTCAGGGTGTTTGGATTCATAGATTTCAGGCTCGAAGTCCATTTGAAGCGGAAGCACATGCAGCGATTCTAGCTATGGAAACTATGAAGTTCATGAATGTTCAAGATGCTATTTTAGAAGGTGATTGCCTTAATGTTCTTAGAGCTATTAAAGGTCATTCTTTGAATATTCATTGGACTGAACTTGAATGGGTTAAGATTGGTTGGAATATGCTTGCTAGCACTAACTTGTGGGAATTGAAATATGTAAATAGGTTAGCTAACTACCATTCGCATAACCTAGCTCTTTGGGCAAAATGTATTAATGCAATTGGTTACGTTAACCCTGAAGCCATTTCACCATCGCTCCTTTGTGATAGGGGAGACACTATCTGTAACATTTATCCAGGTTTGGATGATTCTAATGATTAACACTTTATTTAACAAAAAAAAAAAAAAAAAAAACAATAAACCTGCAAATTGGTTTGTACATACAGGTGGCCATATTTCCTCGCCCCAACAAGTAATTAACTTTTATCATTTCTAACCTATCCTCCCACGTAATGCCAGTTCGGCTATAGAATATCATACAAAATATTTATTTGTAGTTGAATTAAAAATTTGACGGTTAAAATAATTTGGATTAATACTTTTTTAATGATAAGTTTTGAGATTCAAATGATCTTATCCATTAAATACTTGATTCGTTGACCAGTAGATGTTTCGTACAGGTAGAAATGAAGTCAAAAAATTGACATTAGGGTGAAAAACTATAACAATATACCTAACAATATATAAATAATGAAAAAAATGTTTGGGGATGAATTTGATCAAATATTTTAAACTATATATAAAATTTACTATATCTAGTACGCTTTTTAAAAATATCAGGGGACGGCTACTCCACCAACCCTCTTCGTCGGGTAAAAATTGATTGTCCCCTTCTATGTCGTTATTCATATCCTCAACAAATCATAATTTGTTATATGAACATTTTTTTTAATTATATATATAAATGACGAATTATTATTGGTTGGATATAAAAATAAATATATACACGAAACAAATAATTGTCCCTGCTACGGGAAACATTGTGTTCTACGCCGTATGGTGTGAGTGAACACCATACACCCACGAGATATTACTACGATATATAGCACTCCGGCTCCTATGCGGAATAGAAAATATTTTGTATCGTGCGAAACAATTTGAACCGTCAGATAATGGCTTTGAACTGTTCAGATTTGGTGAGAGAAATTTTTTTTTTTTTTTTTTTTTTTAAAGTCCAGCGCAACTTTTCTCTCCAAATCTAGACAGTTGAACATATCATTCGACGGTTCAAATTGTTTTATACCGTGCTGAATTTTTCCTGTTCCGAATAAGAACCGGACTGTATATATAGATATAGTATTAGGGAATATTGCTAGACAGATGGCAGACTATCTAGTCAGCCCTAGCCCTATTCCCTTCCCTAACATACTATATATATCTACCATGTTCTCACACTCTTGGCAAAAAAAGAAAAGTCGTTTCTCTCTCTTCACTTCTGATCCCTCTCATTCCTCACTCATTCTCCCATTCTCTTAAGTCTTAACCTCCTAGCTCCGTATCCAAAATGTCTGTCCTCACAACCCTTAGAAATGTTGGCACTGAGATATATAACTTGATCAGGCGAAACAAATTTGGAACATTCCTTTACTTCATAAGCAGCTCATCCTTAGCTCTCCTATGTATTTCTCGACTGTGGTTCGGTGAAGTGCAATATATCCTGCTCTGTTACTTTCCAGTGGCTTTCATCGCCATTTTCCTTCTGGAATTCTTGGCAAAATTATTGAACCTGCTGTTTGAGGTTTTTGCACAAAGACCCCTTGCAAAACTGTTTTTCAAACAAGCAGTTCAGGTTGGTGTGAGGTGCTTCATCAACAACCAAGCTTTTATGGGGTATCCATTTCTTGCATTGATGTTCTTGGTTTCAACCATAGGACTCTTTTCCAATGCTGAGAATTTAACTGAGCTGCTTAGTAATATTTGTGACCAAGTTGGTCTCAATATTATTGATGCATTCTTCAAGGAGAAGAAGTGGATTGTTGCTGGATTTCTTACCCCCACAATACTAGCCATAATTTTGATGGTAAATTATTTATTTCCACTGTTTTTTTTTTTTTTTTTTGATTAATTAGTAACTGATGTTTCTGTTTTTGTAATATTTTAGGCGATCCAACCACATAGCCGGAAGAAGGTCAAGTTAATCCAGTGATGCGGATGGTCACTAATGTGGGAAGGAGACTGGATACGACCCTGGAGTAAGAAGTATAGGCGGTGGATTAAGGACTTTTATTTTAGTTTTACTTTTTCTTTCCAAAAGGCCTCAGGCCATGTAGTAGTATGCTTTGTTTTTTTTATCATTCAATCAAATATTAGACTTCGTCTGGTTCAATTGTTTTATTTTTTTACCATTCCATATGTGCTCATAGTAATTAGTAACCACACGAAAAACAAACAATAAATACAACTCCCTAGGCTAGATAAAGAAAAAGAGAAGGAAAACCTTTTTTCCAATATTAACTACTGTCCATAAAAAATTAGGGGAGGGTACTTAGAGTAGACAGAAAAAATACTGCATGATTGATTTGACTGATGTTTATCAGTGTGACGTGGGTTTTCTGATACTGCTATTTTATAGTACTGTTACCTCCTTTATATCTTCACACACATTTGTTTTGTTGAAATAAAACCAGTCCGGTTCCTATGTGGAACAGCTTTTTTTCCGCATGTGCGGGACAAAATCCTGACCGTCAGATGAGATTTTTAACGGTCCAGATCAGGAGAGAGACTTAAAAAAAATTTATTATGTTTTTAATCAGCCGCAACTTTTCTCTCTCCTGATCTGGATCGTTAAAAATCTCATCTGACGGTTAGGATTTTGTCCCGCACATGCGGAACAAAACCCTGTTCCGCATAGGAGCCGTGAGCAAATAAAACATATGGGAATCGGGTAACCCAAGTGATAAGGCTATCCGAACACGGGACGGAGGTCCCGTGCTCGATTTCTATATCTCCCCATAATGGGGCAAATAATTTCTCCTTGTGAGGCTAATCTTCCCTCCCCAGGCATGAGGCATGCTACAACCTCCCGATCTAGGGTATTCTCCACTCTTCCCCTTTGGAGCAATCGCCTTCGGGCGTCCAAAAAAAAAAAAACATTAAACTAAAATAAACAATTCCCAAATCTTTATTTTTGGTTGTTTTCAATGTTTTTTACTGATTAATTAAAAAGAACTTATTTAATGATAGTTCGTTCTGATAAATTCTTTTTTAAGAAAATTTTCCAATTTTTGCCTTTAATTGGAGAAGGTTTGGCTTGAGATTGGCTTGGTTTAATCTCACTTTTGGAGGGAAATGCCCAAAATTTGGCCAATTATAATAGGCGGGAAAAATTAAAATTAAAATTTTTTTTCAAATAATCGTCCAAATCCAAATTTTGGCCTCAAAAAATTGGAATTTGAACATCTCCCGACAATTTTTCAATCCAAAATTTGGAATTGAACGATTATTTGAAGAAACAAATTGGAATTTGAATTTCTCCCGCCTATTTTAGAGGCCAAAAAAATGAATTTCTCCCGCCAAAAGTGAGACCAAACCAAACCAATCTCAAGCCAAACCTTATCCAAGCACTAGTCATTTTACAATATAACTTTTAAAGATATTTTAGCATATATTAAGAAGAAAAAACAAGATACGTTTTTTGCTATTATTATCTTAACCTTGTGTGAATTACATTTTAATTTTTGGGTTGCGTAAAATTTAAATTAATTGTGACATAAATTTAACATGTCTCCCTTCCTTATACGTGAAGATAACTCTTAACAAAATAATTTTAAGAAACAAAATAATTTTAGTTTTTAGAATAGATGAAAAGTCTATTTTATAGAGAGAGAAAGTTAGAGAGAGATGCTCTCAACCTAGTTTCCTCAAGCTTGGTGCTTTTTAAAAAGGCAATAACACCCAAACACGGTAACTTTTTAAAGTTGGTAGACATTACCGTGTTTGGGTGTTATTGCCTTTTTTTTTACCGCTACTCCAATTTGATTAGTACCTTGTGCCAATTCAAGGATTACGATTTTTTTTAATAAAGGATTAATAAATTACTATTCATTCATTAATGGACTCAAAAACAGTCCCTTAATCAACACTTCTCCAATTCAAAATCCAAATACACCGAGATATGTATGCACCAATAATAAATGCAAGTAAAAGGAGTTAATTATCTCTACATTAATGGTTGTTTAGGAGATATATATGTATCTAAATTAATTGTCATTTACATGTCTTTTATTAGGTGTCAACAATTTATTCCAATTATATCCTCAATATATATTTTGTTGGAAAAGTGAAAGAGAGAGAAAAGAAAGGGTATTATTAGAATTGTGGTGAAAAAATTATTATTTGTTTGAATTTCTTAATTTTGAATTCAAAATGTCTTAGATTTAGGAATAGAGGGAGTAGACAACAAACAGATCAAAGATAGACATAATGAAATTAGTGTGGAGATCATAGTCCATAGAACAATATACGGAAAATAGTTGAGTTTACACAAAGAAATAAGGAAAAGTGCAAGTGATAAGAGTGGTTCGGGCTGGAAATTAAAAATGAATTTTTTTTATACAAACTTGATGTATGTTCTTATTTATGAATTTTGTAGTACAAATTATTTACATTACCACAAGATAAAGAGATAGACAATATCTTTAAAATTTTAATTGTTTGTCTTCTTATTTTATAATAATACAATAAATTTTGTACCACAAAATCAATTATTTATCCAAAATGCTGTTTCGCAAATAAAGTTGCCCTCGTCAAATCAACATTTTCTTCTCTGCCTGAACATCACATTTAGTATCTCTAACTCACGGTTAAAGTGAAGAACGTTGTTTTTTAATACATCTGAAATACATTTTTTACACGTGTTGCATATTTTTGGACATGTATTAAATCCAATTCAACTGGCATTCTCTCGTTACAATCAAATGTAATAAGGATGCAACATTTGTAAATACCTGTCCTTAGGCATACAACACATGTCCCATGTAACATGTGTATGAAAATCACAACAGGTGTTCCCCAAAAAATTTTGGATTGTCGATTTTTTTTTTTTATCAACGGCGCAGAACGACCAAAATTGTTCCTTATGTATTGAAAAAATGTGTTATGCACCATAACCGTAATAGTGTATCTTACTTTCTACAAAAGTCAACACAGTTTAATTTCATAGTTTTTTTTGTAGGAAAAAAGTAGATTATCACTAATTAAAATTTAGAGTTATAAAAAAATTAATCCCTGTATATATTTCTAAGTCATTCTTGGTAATTTCTAAGTCATATTTGGTAGTTTAACATAGATTAAAAGGAGCGGGATATGTGATATTTTTGTTTATTCCCACACCAACTATTCCCCTTTGTCTATATAATAAGGAAAATGTTAGAAAATGAATCTTAAAAATTAAAAAAAAGAGACATATATTTAGAGAAGAGGTGAAAATGATATCTCTAAAAACGGAGGGAGTATAACAAATAATTACTCACCATTTCATATTATATATCCTTTTCATTACTAATATACTCCTCCACTTCACAATAGAGATCTTTTTAAGTATTTTATCATAGATTAAAGAATGAGGAGACAAAAATAATTTTAATATTATACTCATACGTCTCAACAACCAACATATCTCTCTTGATCTCTAAATCTTGTATATGGAGAAAACTTGACATGTTGGTAAAACTTCCATCACAAAAGTCCGACGATAAATCAAACCAAATTTATCGTGGATTATAGAACATATTTGAATAATGAGAGTATATTGTTTTTTATGGTAAATAAACAAATATCTAAAATCATGATTGAGTTTACAGAAAGAAATAAGGAGAGAGGCAAGTAATTAAAGTGGTCATGATTAGAAGTTCAAAATGCTGTTTTTGATTGGCACGTAAAATTACATTTATCAAACCAACTATTTATTCTTTGTCAATTATAAAGTTTTTTTTACTCTAAATGTTCACTTGTTAGAGTTTATAATGTATGAATAAAGTTTATATTATTTGAGCATCCGAACTGGAAATGAAAATTTAAAATATATTTTGACTCAAAAAATAATAATTAAAGTTTGCATCCGCTCTTGCAAACGTGATCAATTGGACATAATCAAATAGTACTACTTACCAACATATATACTCCGATTAAGGCCGGATAAAATGGTGAAATTATATAGCCATCTTGAAGTGTAATGCTACACGGAATGGTGCAAGTAGATGATCCGATTACAATCGAAGTAGTCATGCACAAACCGACGAATATTGAAGAGATTTTGTGACAAATTTAACATAAGATATTATAACTAATAATAATCGCGAAAGAATTGCAACAACGTGAGTATTCTGTTTTGCAACTTTGATGTAATAAGCCAATGAAGAATATATGCAAAAATAAATGAACAAGACGATGTTTAGTTCAGTTGATTGTCGAGTTATCAAATTATAAAAAAGATGCAATTCACATTTCTATCTCTCAATAGTATAACAAAATAAAGACAAATGAAAAAAAAATAAGCAACCAAACAATAAGTCATTTTAAAAAATTTCACACAATTTAAAATCATAATATTAAAAATTTACCTTTTATATTTTGGACCCAAATGGGCAAAAACATGAACAAGGAAAATTTGCCGATTTCAAAAGTTGACAAGTAGGGATAGACACTTCCCTCTCTCGTTTGGGCCCTGGCCGTCCAAGCTCCGGTCAAGACGGGGAATCACTGATTAAGGTGGGGATGAGATCAGAAATGGTGATAAATATATATTTTTTGTTTGGGAGGGTGGCATTATGTTCCTGTTTCCGACCCGTTCTCGTGTCATTATTAAAATTATTTTATTAGTGCTGAAAAATAAGAATTGTTTTATTGTTTTAAGTAAGAGTTAGCATATATATATATATATATATATATATATATATATATACTCCCTCCGTCCCAAATTATCTGTCCACTTTGTGTTTTGCATGGAGATTAAGGTTTCATTAAATTTTATAGTGGAATATGGTAAAATGTCAAACATGACCCTATTTAATGTCAGTCATAATTTAATTTTACCTTCTCTTCTCTTTATATTCTTCTCTCTCCAATATTTAATGTAAGAGGTAGTATTGAAAAAATCACCATTAATGAACCCTTTTATTTAGAATGTAGATAAATAATGGCAAATTGGCAAATTTAGTCCCCAAAGTGGGGGACTTTCGCGACGAAGGTCCCCATTGTTTTTTTTTTGGTATTTCGGTCCCCAAACAATTTGCGTTTAGTGATTAAGGTCCTTAGTCCAGTGCATTCGAGTGAAGTTTGTTTGATGACCAAAAAAAAAGGAAAATTCAAAAATGGAAAGGGTATAATGGGTAATCTCTATTCCAACGATTATATTGTGATATTTCCCTACTCTAAATCTCGAATATACCATTCATCTTACTTTCGACTTGAAAATAATTTCAAATCTCCATTAAAGACCATGAGGAAAGCTTCAAATTATGGAAAAAATCCCAAAGAGTTATGGTGGTTTTGAAGTGGAGTCTTCGATAGGAGCTCTACTTTGAATGGTCAATGGGGTTTACCCATGGATTTGCCCACTCATTGTCAATGTCCCATGAAATTTCCTACCCAAATTCGGACATCTTGGACGGAATGGAACCCGGGAAGAAGATTTTTGACGTGTGAGAATTACAAGGTGATAATTATCAATTTATTTGATTTGTTTAATGTGAAATTATTTTCTAATTTGAAACCACTTCATTCACTTTGATTGTGTACATTAGGCAAAGAAGAAATGTGAATTTTTCTTATGGGTGGATCCACCATTGTGTTCAAGAGGTAGAAATGTAATGCGGGATTGATGAGAAGGTTAAAGAAGATGGATGTTCAAATGGCTAAAGATAAGAGGATGATAAAGTGCTTGTGTATTGCCACTAATTAGTTCATGGATTATTGCAATCTTCATTTGTTGTTGGTTAATCAAATAAGGTGATGATGGGAAACATAACTTCTTGTTGATTATTCTAGGTTAATGCAAAGTACTTTCATTGAGAATAAGTGAATGTTGAATGTAGTAGTTTAATGTAATGGGGTTATTTGTTTGATGTATTAGTTTAATGTTGAGATAGTAAAGTACTGGAAAAAATGTCTACCAAAAGTGTTCACATCTTCATTAAGCAAAACAAGATTTCTGTATCATATTACAGCCATATTTTCCGTAACAGAATTGGACGGAAGGCCCATAATCACTAAACGCAAATTGTTTGGGGACCAAAATACCAAAAAAAAACAATGGGGACCTTCGTCGCGAAAGTCCCCCACTTTGGGGACTAAATTTGCCAATTTGCAGGGTTAATTTGGGTGTGAATTCCCTAAACTACCCCTGGTAAAACCCAAACAATTTAAAAAATAAATCAAAATTAAAATTTTCCGTAACAGAATTGGACGGAAGGACCTTAATCACTAAACGCAAATTGTTTGGGGACCGAAATACCAAAAAAAAAACAATGGGGACCTTCGTCGCGAAAGTCCCCCACTTTGGGGACTAAATTTGCCAATTTGCCATAAATAATTTGGGACAAATTAAAAAGGAAATGTGGACAAATAATTTGGGGCGGATGGAGTATATAATAGTTCTCTTTTTGCCTCCTTCTATGTCTCTCAATCAAACTCAATGTAAATGAAAAGAAAAAAAATATTAGTTTAAATGGAAAATATAATTGTTCAGTTTAAATAAATCAAAATATAATTGTAAGAAAAAGAAAGATTTTGTTTTGAAATACGAATTTAATAACATACATATCAATTTCAGCATACACTAGAAACTGAACAATTATATTTTCCATTTAGACTAATATATTTTCCATTTACATTGAGTTTGATTGAGAGAAATAGAAGGAGACAAAAGGAGAGCCAATAAAGAAGAAAATACAAATACTACGATATTGAAGAACTATCCTGAATCCCAATTCACAACTGTAATGAATTGGGTAAATTTACACTAACTTTTAACCATGTTTAATCAAGAATTTAAATCGATCTATATTCGACTACTATATTTATCATCCTCAACAATCTCCATCGTAACTAATTTTTAGTTAAAATTATTCTTCTTTTCTATTTTCATCCTTCATGTGATATTTTTTTTAGATTTCTTTATTGTTATTTACTTTTTAAAATTATTGGTCATATAATCAATTTTTAATTAATTAATTAAATAAATAATTAAAATATCAATTCCATTTTATTATATCATACTTTTTTACAATCTGTCTATATTTATATTACCGAACCTATTTTAGTTAACCAAACCAGTTAGTTTTCTGTTGCACCCCCATGCAAACTGCTCACTAATTTTTTTTATTAATAAAAGGGTCGAAATTTTAAAAATTAAACTTTAATTGATCGAGTCATTTTATTTTTATCGTGTCGTTAACTGAGTTGGAATTTGCTCAATAAATTGGAGATACGAACTTTATTTACTTTTTTTGAGGGTTCATAACACGGTTATTCTTCTAGTATATATATATTGGGATACAAGAGTTCTATCTTATGTCTCAGTTGCTTTAGATCTGGCGTGCGTTTAATTTGCAAAGCAAAAGAAAGTCATAATTAATTGATAATGTGATAAACTAATAAGAAGTTGTTAAGAACAATAGAATTATTATAGGATTATAGTAATTACCTATTCTAGTCTATTACAATATCTTAGAGTTAGATTTCCTTATTTATTTAGAGTTACATTGTTAAGTAACTTCCATACTTATTTAGGATTCTATTTGTCAATTTCCTTTTCTTTACTAGGTTAGGACTCTATTTGTATTTATACGGGAAATTTCTCTGAGTTCATTGAATAAATTCAATATATTTTGATTTCATATATTCTTACAGGAGTAGTCAATTCAAAATAATAATAAGTAGATATCTTAAGATCTAAATCATATCTATAAAAAGATTCAATCAAGAGAAAATAAAGTAGAAAAAGAGTTTTTGATTGAGAGAATTTTCACAACGTAAAGAGATTCCAAGAAATCACGATATATTTATTCGAGAGAATCATTTTTTTTTATATAGAAATTTCTTCATCATGCAAGAAAATCATCAAAGAATTGTGGTGCCTATTGGTCCTATAGAATTTGATTTCTTATTAAAAGATGAAGAAGGAATAATGAAGGTTATTCCTGATCCCCTCATTGAGCTAAGGAAGCAATGTATCCGTACAATAGCAAGACTTGTGTACTTTGGGATTTTCAATCTTAGCATTTGTTATACTTTTTTTGCCATTATTGTTAATTTTCGTTTTATTGATCCTAATTCCACAAATTCCCTCTTGTTTGGTAGCGTCTTTTTCATTACGTGGTTGGTAATATCTCTCATATCTCTTTATTTTGTGATACTATTGTGGAATAGAAATATGAATTCCATCTTATATAATTTGCTACCTCGGCACTCAATTGACCTAAACATTGTATTCTTCCTTTGTTTTTGCATCTATTCTTCATTGGCTTATTACATTAAAGTTGAAAAAGAGAATGTTCACGGTGTTGATATTCTTTCGGGATTATTATTAGTTATAATGTTTTATGTCAAATTAGTCACCAGTACTCGTGACAAAATCTCCTCAGTATTCGTGTGTTGGTGCATGGCTACTTCGGTTGTAATCGGATTATATCCTTGCAACACCATTCGATGTGACATTGCACCTAAAAATGGCTTATCAATTTCACCATTTGTTCCTGCCTTTGCCGGAGTACATATGCTGGTAAGTAGTAAGGTTTAATTATGTCACATTAATCTTGTAGTCCACAAATTATTGTATCATCACGCTGATATATCTTTAATCGTATTGTTTTCATTTCAGCTTTTGCATCTATTGCAAGAAGCGAGCACTTGGTTGCGGAGATCCCATATTGATGATGATGTAGTTTAAATTACTGCATGGATCAAGATCAGTCACCAAAATTAGCTTGCTTGCTTTTTTTATTAATGAATATCAGAAAAATGTAATTACTTTGGTATTTCATTGTTCGGATATTATTTTGTAAATTTAGCTATTTAAACTTCAATGTCTGAAAGAAAAAAATATTCAAAAAGGATGATTATTGAATTGTTATTTTTTTTATCAAAGATAATTATTGCATTAAAATACTTATAATACGTATTCGGTAATATTTTCATACATCAAATTAAAATGCCTATGTATTATACTCCCTCCATTCCCTATTAATTGTCGTTTAGGAGATATCTAGGTATCCAAATTAATTGTCGTTTAAGGTTCTTTTATTAGTTGTCAACAATTTATTTCAATTATACCCTCAACATTTTCCTTTCTTTTCTTTATGATGTATTAGTGAGAGAGAGGGAAGGTGGGGTAATATTGGAAGTTGAGGTGAAAATGACAACTTCCTTAATTTTCTCAAATTGTCTAAAGAGTCTTATATTTAGGAATGGAGGGAGTATTATCTTGGCTTTGTATTCAGTTGACTAACCTCAGTGTGATTTCTCTGGCTCAATTTGAACCGCGTTTCCTATCCATTTTTTATTTTATGAATGGAAAATATCCGATTAAAATGAATTTTCATCTTAAGAAAACATCACAAATTCAAAAAAAAAAAAAAAAAAAATTCGACCCCGCGTATCTTAAGAACGAATTTTGCATAATCTGAGTAATCTGCTGAGATTTAATAGGACATAGTAGGCCCCATGACCTGATTTAATACTACATAATACTGGTGAAAAATCTTATAAATATGCAAAATTCGTTCTTAAAATATTTTAAGCTTGGGACTTTATCTGGATAAGTTCTAAAATATTGTAAGTATAATTAGTTAAAGTAGCATCACCCATGTATACTTTAAAAAGTTTAAATTTCTTCTCATTTTCAAAAACCAAAGCTGAAAAGGACAAAACTAGTCACCAAATCAAATACACACTTGCCTGATTTTAGTCTCGTAAAATTAATTTAATCACAAGTTAGATCGTAGAATCGTAGAAGGGTCCGTATTAAATAATTATCCTTTTCTTTTTTTAAGGTCAAAGTAATTACTCTTTATTTATAAGCCGAGAGTATTTTTTTTACTGTACACGAGTAATTCGGTCGGATCCTTTAGGAATAGAAATCTCAACATAATTTCTCGTTTCATTCTTCATTAAACAGATTAAAAAGACCATAAATTCATATATTTTAACATAAGAAGATTAGTTTAGCATTTTTATAATATAAAGATTTACCTAGTCCGGTGACATATTTTATATTTTCTAATTATCAATGGTTGACTTCTAATAAAAATAAGTGACAAATTTCAACAAGAATCAATAAACACCAATCTTTTTTTCAGATTGAAGGGTAAACTTATTGTTCTTTTGCAGTTAAAGACCAATTATATTATATATATTCTAACTGAAATATTTTTTACCTCAAAAAGCGGCTATATATGTCCACAAACAATGAACCTTGACCGTTAGTTTGATTCGTAACTTTAAGAGGTTATCCTACAAAAATCAAACTCTGACAATTGAAAAAAATTAGGTAAAATTTTATAATATTCAATTGAGTAATATTGTCACGAGCCATTATTTAAGTTGAATAGTCAAAAATCAATGAGACATTGGTCTAGTGGTCAAAATTGAATCTTATTATGTAGAAAAAAACTAATAAAAGTTAGATTCTGCATCAAATTTTAGCACTGCTTGTAGTCTTAGAGGTTCATGATGTATATATATATTAAGAAATCAACCTAGTCCCATCCAAAAAAATTTGTAGTTTAAATGTTTAATATCTATGAGAAAAAAACTTTTATATTATTTTTTTGTTATTGTTTGAAATGTTTTTTGTTGGCCCGAACTCGTTGACACCCCTAAATTTAATATCTATGAGAAAAATCCTCTATTATATTATTTTGTTGTTGTTGTTTGAAAGGTTATTTTTTGTCACTTTTTCATGTTAATAATAATTAAAGAATTTTTGAGAAAAAATTGTTTAGGCACACAGGTTAGTTATCCTACATAGACGTTCTTAAAGCCCGCACGTGTCCGCCTCCTACATAGAGTATAATCTAGTTTGATTTGTACTTTAAAAAAAAAAAAAAAAAATTGGACCCGTCCGTCTTTAAATATCAAGAAAATATTTTCTTCAATTCTTCTTAAAAAATCTACAATTTTTCTTACAAACAATCTATTTATCATGAAACTCGAGAGAGTGATAGCAACCAAACTTTGCCCATCTACACTTTAAAAACGTTTTAATAAAAATACTAATTGTATATTATAGAAATTCAGAATTTTCCATTTACAACTTTCAAAGGTTCATTGAGTTATAAAACAATGCAAAAAAAATCATGAAACAAAACTATAGCAATAATGGAAAGTGGTGATATGTGCACTTTTCTTAGCTTTTTGTACTCATCTTCCTCTCAATTAAATTTTAGCAAAAGTCAAAATGAGATATTTCATTTCGATTGGAGGGAGTACATTTAAGAGAGACAAATTTCACTATAGATACTTAATGATATATTATAGTCAAAATACTCTACTTAATTATTTAAGAGAGACAAATTTCACTATTATAGTCAAAATACTCTACTTAATTATTGTATAAGACCAGTGTATTCAATTTGGATCGCGGGAGAAAAATTATATATTTACTCAGCAAAGTAACATAACTATTTTAATAATGAAACAAAGAAAAAAATTATGTTCTACATCAATCTGCCTTGGCACATATACTCCCTCCATTCCTAAATATAAGACTCTTTAGATAATTTGAGAAAATTAAGGAAGTTGTCTTTTTCACTCAAATTTAAAATATTACCCCCACCCTCCCACCTTCACTCCTACGCCATAAAGAAAACGAAGGAAAAAAATCATTCAGAAATTTCTTTCAAGTCAGGATTACAATTTGTTCAAATCAGCAGCAAATTTCTTCAAATCAGTAGCAAATCAGCCGCAAATTTCTTCAAATCAGCAGCAAAAATCAACATTGCAATTTGAAACGAGTACCAAATCAATAGCTCTTATAAATCTCATTCAGAAATTGTTGATGGTATAATTGAAATAAATTGTTGACAACTATTAAAAGAACCTTAAACGACAATTAATTTGGACACCTAGATATCTCCTAAACGACAATTAATAGAGAATGGAGGGAGTATGATTTAACAATGAGAAATTATGCACATTAAATTAGATGTCCGAAATGTTACTTTTATTTATCAAGTCTTAGTTTATAATCTCAATGTTGATATAACATATGGATAATTTAAGTCTTTTACATTTATAATTACTTGAAATTAAGTAATTTTTCAATCTCTATGCCTTTAGATTTAAAATAACTAATTTAAGACGATAGGATTGATAATAATAATTATTATTATAAAAAAACAAAATAATCAAAATACAAAAATGTATTGTCAAAGAGCATTAAGTTTAGATGTTTAAAAGAAAACAAGAAATTTTGTTGCGAAGCAAAGAGTACGGTCTTTATGTCCCGGTAGCTTTAGGTATTAGATGTGTTTATTCTGCAAAGAAAAAAAATCCAAATTAATTGATAATGTAATAAACTAATAACAAATAGTCAATTGAAAACAATAATAAATGTAAGCATGTCCCGTTTTACGAGGCGGAAAGAAAAAAAATTCTTCCTTCAAAGGGAAGCATATATAGAACAAGAATCAAAATATGCCATTTTTTCTCTAGTTTAGACTACTCCACTACTCTTTCATAACTCAAAAAATATTCAATGCTTAAGTGACTGATTTGAATAGTTTTACGACTTTAGGAGAAATCTCAAGTTTGAATTACTGGTACACTTTTCTTTGTAATATTTTAACCTCCATCAGATTATTTGTAGAGATGCCAACTGCACCGAATATTTAGAATAGTTTTATGCTTGAAACAAACAAGTTCCATTTGATTGAATAGTAAACTAATAACATATAATAATAAAAAAACATACTACAACAATTTATGGTATGAAGCCTTTTGGAAAATATAAAACTAAAATAACAGTCCTTCCTCCACTGATTCCTATTCATCATACTGCTGGGATAATGCACTTCCCACATTACCGATAATTTGCATAACTGTCTTCTACCAGAACGACCAATCTATTTGGCCGGATAAATTAAAATATTACAAAAATAGAAACATTAGTTACTTTTTATAAATAAAAAAAAATTAAATAGATAACTTACCATCAAAATTATGGCTAATATAGTGGGGTTACAAGCCAGCAAAATCCAATTCTTCTCATCGAAGTATGCATCGATTTTATTGAGATCAAACTGGTCACATATATTAGTCAGTAGTTCTAATAAGTTCTCAGAGTTAGAAAATAGTTCTATGTTTGAAACCAAGAACATCAATGTCATTCCTGGATACCCCATAAAAATCTGGCTGTGGATGAAGCATCTCACAACAATCTGCACTATTTGCCTGAAAATAAGTTTTCCAAGGGGCCTTTGTTGAAAAAAACTCAAACAATTGGTTTCAGAATTTCGCTATGAATTCTAAAGCGAGAATGACAATGCAAATCACAAGAAAGTAACAAACCAAGAGATATTTTCGTTCAGCGAACCTTAGTGGAGAAATATCTCTTGGTCTGTTACTTTCACATAGTTTGCATTGTCATTCTCGCTTTGAAAGTCACAGTGAAATTTTGGAACCAATTGTTTTAATTTTTTGCATAAAGGCCCCTTTCAAAATTATTTTTCAAGCAAGCAGTGCAAATTGGTGTGAGATGTTTCATCCACAACCAAATTTTTATGAGGTATCCAACAATGTCATTAATGTTCTTGGTTTCAACCATATGACTGTTTTCCAACTCTGAAAATTTATTAAAACTGCTAACTAATGTATGTGACCAACTTGGTCACGATATAATCAATGCATACTTCAAGGAGAAGAAGAAGTGGATTTTCGCTGACTTACTTACCCCACTCTACTGGTCATAATTTTGATGGTAAGTTATCTCTTTGCACTAGTTTTTGTTTTTTGATAAATAATAACTAATGTTTCTATTTTTATAATATTTTAGATTATCCGACCAAATAGATTAGTCGTTCCGGTAGAAGATGAAGAAAATTCAGTGATACAAATGATCGATAATACGGGAAGGGCATTGCATTATACCCAACAATATGAGGAATAGGAGTCGGTGGAGACCGTAATTTTAGTTTTATGTTTTCCAAAAGGCCTCAGGTCATAAATTGTAGTAGTATGTTTCATTTTTTTATGTTATTAGTTTACTATTCAATTTGAACAATGAAACTTGTTTGGTTCAAGCCTAAAACTATTCCAAATGTTCGATGCAGATGGCATCTCTACAACTAATTAGATGGAGGTTAAAACATAACAAAGAAAAGAGAATCAATAATACAAACTTGAGATTTTATCATAAAGTTGTAAAACTATTCAAATCATTCACTTAAGCATTGAAAGTTTTTTGAGTTATGAAAGAATAGTGCATGAGTCTAAACTTGAGAAAACTGGCATATGTTGGTTCTTGTTCTATAGATTCTTCAATTTGAAGCAAGGGTTTTTTTTTTGGATAATTATTTTTCTCTTTCCACCTTGTAAAGCGGGTCCTACTTACCTTTATTATTATTGTTTTGAATTAACTACGTTATTAGTTTATCACATTATCAATTTAATTTGGATTTTTTTTTGCTTTGTAAAATAAACACACATAAGACCCCTAAAGCTACTAGGACATTTTCTACCCTAAGTCCCTATAATGTGGTGAATTGATTACCCTAAAGTCATTTTAATCTTACCTCATTGTTATAATTGTTTACAAAATAGCCCGATATTAATGTTTAAAATTTACATAATGACACATTGCTTCATAAGTAAATTACAAAATAATTGTTATTCTTTCTTAATGCTTATACTCTAATAACATTGACAATGATCGATAGATAATAGTTTATTAAGGCGATCACTAAAACGTTACAAATTACTTGTTATTATTTCTTAGTGCTTATACTTTAATAATCTTGACAATAATCGATACATAGTAGCTTCTTACGATGATCACTAAATGTTACAAATTACTTGTTATTTTTTCTTAGTGCTTATACTCTAATAACCTTGATAACGACTGATACACTAGTAACCTCTTAAGGCGATCACTAAAATGTTACAAAATACTTGTTACTCTTTCTTAGTTCTTATACTCTAATAACCTTGATAATGATCGATACATAGTAGCTTTTAAAGACGATCACTAAAACGTTACAAAATACTTGTTATTCTTTCTTATTGACTTTAATAACCTTGACAATGATCGATACATAGTAGTTTCTTAAGGCGATCACTAAAACGTTACAAATTACTTGTTATTCTTTCTTATCGACTTTAATAACCTTGACAACGATTGATACATAGCAACTTGTTAAGGTGATCACTAAAACTTTACAAAATACTTGTTACTCTTTCTTAGTTCTTATACTCTAATAACCTTGATAATGATCAATACATAGTAGCTTCTAAAGACGATCACTAAAACGTTATAAAATACTTGTTATTCTTTCTTAGTGCTTGTAACAATGATTGATACATAGTAACTTCTTAAGTCGGTCAATAAACCGTTACAAAATACTTGTTATTCTTTATTAGTGTTTATACTCTAATAACCTTAACAATGATTTATACATAGTAGTTTCTTAAGGCGATCACTAAAACGTTACAAATTACTTGTTATTCTTTCTTATTGACTTTAATAACCTTGACAATGATCGATACATAGTAGTTTCTTAAGGCGATCACTAAAACGTTACAAATTACTTGTTATTCTTTCTTATCGACTTTAATAACCTTGACAACGATTGATACATAGCAACTTGTTAAGGTGATCACTAAAACGTTACAAAATACTTGTTACTCTTTCTTAGTTCTTATACTCTAATAACTTTGAAAACAATCGATCGATAGTAACATGTCCTCTAGTTCACTAAAACATTACAACATACTGCTTATTCTTTCGTAATACTTTTTAAACTAATAACCTCAGTAATAACTATGACAATGATCGATCCATAGTAACTAATTAAGACTGTGACTAAAACGTTAAAACATAGAGTTTAACATTATCAGTATACTATTAGAGTTTAATATAATTAAAAAGAGACCAACTTTTATATCACTTTAACGATCCGTTTTAATTTAAATTACGAATATGTTATAATTATATTAGTTCGAATATGTTTACAAGTTATAATTAGCATTAGAATATTATTTGAAAATTATTCTAAAAAATTAAAATGGTATTAAAATATGTTTAGAAATAAATAAAAAATACAGCATTTTTTTTAGATTATGGGATTTGAAACTCGCCAATCGCTCAGTTTCTAAGACTTAAATATAAAGGATAGCTAAATGCAACACATTTTACATTTAATTTAAAATCTCACAAATGCAATATATATATATATATATATATATATATATATATATATATATATATATATATATATATATATATATATAGGATTTTGACAATAAAGCAAATAAAGTCGGATGAAATATCACTATCGAGTCCGACATTGGCTAATCCATCCCCATCAAAAGCTGGTCAAAAAGTGTGGAAATTTGCAGTCGGCTCAGGTGCGGAACTCCCAAAGTTCACGCTCTACTGAGCCATTCTAGCCAGTCGGATGAAATTTTGAGCAGTCCAGGATCCGAAGAGAAAAATTGTGAGTGACAATAAAAAAATAATAAAAAAAATGTTATATAATAAAAGGGTACATATGTAATTTTACAAATAAATGATTGGGTTACTGAGGAGGAGAGAGAAAAGTTGCGGCTGAACAAAAACACATGTTCTTCTTTAGAGAACACATGTTTTTTGTTCGGGAACAAAAAGTAACACGCAACCGTCACATCGATTGGGTTATCGAGGAGGAGAGAGAAAAGTTACAGCTGAACAAAAATACATGTTCTTCGTTAGAGAACACTTCAGCCGCAACTTTTCTCTCTCCTCGGGAACAAAAAGTAACACGCAAAGTTTATCCCTAAAATACCCCTATTTTGATACAGTCGTTGGACAAAAAAGTATAAAATCCAACGGTTGGGATTGTGGCCCGCACCGTACGAAATTTTGAGGGTCCGCACTGGAGCCACGACGGGAAATTTGACCAAAATAAAGTTGGTAGTTGATGGGGTACATTAAAATATGTTTAGAAAATAAATTTTAAAAAATTGAATTATGTTTGTTCCATTTCGAAACAAAGCCTCTGGCACTGGAGGTCAAAAGAGTTATGTAAACAATTTTTACCACCCGCCTTGGTAAGAAAAAAATATATCGCAATTCTCTTAAATTGACGGGTGATGTTCAAATTCCAAATTTGTGTAGGAAAAATTTGAAATTGGACGATTATTTGAAAAAAAAAATTGAATTGTTCCCGCCAATTTTTTAGCCTTTCCCGCCCAAAGTCAAACCCAAACTCAAACCCAAACCCAAACCAAAACTCAATCCAAGCACACCCTAAGTTTAGCACCACGCCTCCAATGTGTACCAACAATTATTCTGTAGGTGTGAAATAAATGTCAATCCGATTCAAAATATAAATCTTTTTATGAGTTGTTTTTTATTGCAAAATATACGTATTTTTACAAAAAAAAATGTGCATTTATTAACTAATTTACCCCAAAATCATTTTCTCCCTATATTCATTTTGGTCAAAATGTGTAATTCCGATACAACTCTTTATTAATTTCTTTGTTCTTTGGAGCATCAATAAGGGTACTTTAGTTATTCTGATTAGTATCTTAATTTGTGTGAAACCTCCTAAAATGACTTATATTTTGAATCGAATTGAGTATTAAAATTTAAAATTTTAAAATAGTTTAAGACATTCCTAAAAATAATGAGAGTAAAAGTCAAAATATTAATATATCCTAATTAACTATTTTTTGGATATTGGAATAGTAGTTAGAAGAAGAGTAAGAAGATGGGTAAAAATGATAAAAGTTTATTAAATATTTCATTAATATTGCAAATGTTAACATTATTTTGAGGAGTATGTTTTATTGCAAAAGAGTGTTATATATATATATATATATATATATATATATATATATATATATATATATATATATATATATATATATATATATATATATGTTTGGATTATAACATTTTATAAAACAAAAGCTGAAATTAGTCCAATTCACCGCTCAAACTGAAAAATGTGTTTGGATTGGTCGTATGGCACCTTTTTCATAATTAAACATTTTGAGATTTTACTAGTATGATAATTAATGTTCTTTCTCCCCTTTTAAAAACCCCAAACTTGATTCTGGTCGTTCATTTCCCGTTCTAAAAAAAAAAGAAAGAAAAAAAAATGAAAAAGGGTACTTCCTCCATTCTTAAATATAAAACTTTGATTACATATTTCAAAAGTTAAAAAACTTAAAATTAAGATGCTTTTTAATTAAGAAAAAGAATATCATAACTAAAGAAGAGAAATGAAATTAAGTATTTATTAATGAACTAAAAAACAGTCCCCTAATCAACACTTTTTCAATTCGAAATCCAAATACACCGAAATATGTATGCACCAATAATAATTAATAAATTCAAGTAAAAGGAGTTAAGTATCTCAACATTGTATAGACAACAAACAGATCAAAGATAGACATAATCAAATTAGTGTGGAGATCATAGTCCATAGAACAATATACGGAAAATAGTTGCGTTTACACAATGAAATAAGGAAAAGTGCAAGTGATAAGAGTGGTTCTGGCTGGAAATCAAAAATGAATTTTTTTGATACAAACTTGATGTATGTTCTTATTTATAAATTTTGTAGTACAAATTATTTACATTACCACAAGATAAAGAGATAGACAATTTCTTTAAAATTTTAATTGTTTGTCTTCTTATTTTATAATAATATAGTAAATTTTGTACCACAAAATCAATTATTTATCCAAAATGCTGTTTCGCAAATAAAGTTGCCCTCGTCAAATCAACCTTTTCTTCTCTGCCTGAACATCACATTTAGTATCTCTAGCTCACGGTTAAAATGAAGAACGCTGTTTTTTAATACATCTAAAATACATTTTTTACACGTGTTGCATATTTTTGGACATGTATTAAATCCAATTCAACTGGTATTCTCTCGTTACAATCAAATGTAATAAGGATGCAACATGTGTTCTCTCGTTGTAAATACCTGGCCTTAGGCATACAACACATGTCCCATGTAACATGTGTATGAAAATCACAACAGGTGTTCCCCAAAAAAATTTGGATCGTCGATTTTTTTTATCAACGGCAGAACGACCAAAATTGTTCCTTATGTATTGAAAAAATGTGTTATGCACCATAACCGTACTCGTGTATCTTACTTCCTACAAAAGTCAACACAGTTTAATTTCATAGTTTTTTTGTAGAAAAAAAGTAGATTATCACTAATTAAAATTTAGATTTATAAAAAAATTAATCCCTATATATATTTCTAAGTCATTCTTGGTAATTTCTAAGTCATATTTGATAGTTTAACATAGATTAAAAGTAGCGGGATATGTGATATTTTTGTTTATTCCCACACCAACTATTCCCCTTTCTCTCTATAATAAGGAAAATGTTAGAAAATGAATCTTAAAGGTTAAAAAAAGACATATTTAGAGAAGAGGTGAAAATGATATCTCTAAAAACGGAGGGAGTATGACAAATAATTACTCACCATTTCATATTATATATCCTTTTCATTATTAATATACTCCTCCACTTCACAATAGAGATCTTTTTAAGTATTTTATTATAAATTAAGGAATAAGGAGACAAAAATAATTTTAAGATTATACTCATACGTCTCAACAACTAACATATCTCTCTTGATCTCTAAATCTTGTATATGGAGAAAACTTGACATGTTGGTAAAACTTCCATCACAAAAGTCCGACAATAAATCAAACCAAATTATCGTGGATTATAGAACATATTTGAATAATGAGAGTATATTGTTTTTTTATGGTAAATAAACAAATATCTAAAATTACGATTGGGTTTACAGAAAGAAATAAGGAGAGAGGCAAGTAATTAAAGTGGTCATGATTAGAAGTTCAAAATGCTGTTTTTGATTGGCACGTAAAATTACATTTATCAAATCAACTATTTATTCTTTGTCAATTATAAAGTTTTTTTTACTCTAAATGTTCACTTGTTAGAGTTTATAATGTATGAATAAAGTTTATATTATTTGAGCATCCGAACTGGAAATGAAAATTTAAAATTTTATGATAAATATATTTTGACTCAAAAAAAAAAAAATTAAAGTTTGCATCCGCTCTTGCAAACGTGATCAATTGGACATAATCAAATAGTACTACTTACCAACATATATACTCCGATTAAGGCCGGATAAAATGGTGAAATTATATAGCCATCTTGAAGTGTAATGCTACACGGAATGGTGCAAGTAGATTATCCGATTACAATCGAAGTAGTCATGCACAACGAATATTGAAGAGATTTTGTGACAAATTTGACATAAGACATTATAACTAATAATAATCGCGAAACAATGTGAGTATTCTGTTTTGCAACTTTGTTGTAATAAGCCAATGAAGAATATATGCAAAAATACATGAACAAGACGATGTTTAGTTCAATTGATTGTCGAGTTATCAAATTATAAAAAAGATGTCAAGAAGGCCGTGGCGATGAGCAAATGCCTCGACCCTGCGACACTGGAGGTCACTAGGTTCGACACCCGCCTCCTACGTGAGGCAAATAAAATTCCTAGGAATTAAGGTCTTGACCCAAAATTATAAAAAAGATGCAATTCACATTTCTATCTCTCAATAGTATAACAAAATAAAGAGAAATGAAAATAATAAGCAACCAAACAATTATATTTTCCATTTAGACTAATATATTTTCCATTTACATTGAGTTTGATTGGAGAAATAGAAGGAGACAAAAGGAGAGCCATTAAGGAAGAAAATACAAATACTACGATATTGAAGAACTATCCTGCATCCCAATTCACAACTGTAAAGAATTGGGTAAATTTACACTAACTATTAATCATGCTTATTCAAGAATTTAAATCGATCTATATTCGAGTACTATATTTATCATCCTCAACAATCTCCCTCGTAACTAATTTTTAGTTAAAATCATTATTCTTTTCTATTTTCATCCTTCCGCAAATAAACATATTTACCTTAAAAATAAAATTAATTTATTTAACAGTCAAAATAATCTTTCATTTAGAGACAAGATTAAAAATCATATGTTATGTAGAGTACTCACTTCATCCCATAATATAGGTCATTTAATACATGTATAAAAAATTAAGAAAGTAAAAAAAAAAATGCATTTTATTAGTCAAAATATCAATATTACTCTCTTAAATAGTACTCTCTTAAATATAGTAATAATTATACTTTAGTAGAGTAATATTGATATTTTAACTAATAAAGTACCTTATTTTTTGTTTCTTTACTTTTCGTTACATGTATTAAACGACTTATATTATGAAATAGAGGTAGTAATAGGTTTTCTTATTAGAATAAAAAATATTAAAATGTGATATTCTTCCTATTTCCTGATTAAGCACTCCGTAATTTTGGTCCACTTGTTCAATTTTGAATTAGTTTCTAACTTGAATGTAGGAGAACTCTAAAGTATTTTTCTGAAGAGAGTCCACATCGATTTTAATAATTATTATAAGTTCTTGATTCGAATCAATTTTAAGTTTTAATAGCAAAGCTAACATGACTTCACAACCGCGTGTATATTCAAATTTCTTCTCATTTAAAAAATCAAGCTGAAAAGGACAAAAATGGCCGCCAATTCAAATACACACTTGCCTGATTTCGTAAAAGCTAATTTACCATTGATAAGCTATGCATTGAAACAATTAACAAATGTTTATATGTAGCAAAGTATATTGTAAGTGGATTAGGTTTTATTTGGATTTGGTTTGGTTTCAATTTATTAGCCGATTTTCACAAATAACTTTTTTGTCTCGAAACTAAATCAAACTCAATTTAGGTTATCTGTAGTCCTTCTCCTTCAACGGAAAATTTAATCTTATACTGTTTTTATAGAACTGACCCCACAATTTTTTAAATTGGGCAAGACTTACATGCAGATGTGAGATTCTCTCAATTCATTTGAGAGGAATGTGGGACCCATCCCACAACCCTCCTTCAACCTACTATAACGTTTTGAAGAGGACTGTTTTTTCACTTCTAAATTTTCTTTGAAAAACACAAAAACTGAATAAATCAAAAGACGATATTACATGTAAACCTCTATTTTCTTTATAATATAAATTATTTCTTTTTTTCTTTATAATATAATTTTTTTAACATTGCGCACACGTCTTAGAAACAAGATGTTCTCCTATTGATATACTCATATATATATAAACTCACTTTTATTCATCATCCTCGTTCCTCATTAAAGGACAATGAGAGTAAATCAAAATATAATATGAGAAAGAGGAGGATTGATTTCTTATAAATAAATGTAAGAATTTCTATAGCTCTAAAATAATTTATATTTTGAGGTGGAGAGGGTAATAAAGCTTGCAAAAGAAAAGTTGGAACACTTTACCATCTCGACTGACAATAACATACAAATTGAAAATACCAATGAAATTATATATTCTTTATTCCATAATATAAATCATTTAGGACATGTAGCGAAAATTAAGAAAGTAAAAGACAATACACTTTGTTGGTCAAAATAGAATTTGTATACCACTAATTCTATTTAACATAGTAATATTGATATTTTGATTTAAAAATCTTATTTTTTGCTTCTTTAAATTTCGTCACATGTCCTAAACGATTTATTTACATTAGAGAATGGAGGTAGTATGTTAATAGTATTGTTGTAAAGAATAAAGGTACAAATTTGGACAAAGGCTAGAACTAGAAGTACAAAAAAGAAATTATGTGGTACTCCCTCCATTCCTAAATATAAGACTCTTTAGACAATTTGAGAAAATTAAGGAAGTTATTTTCACCTAAACTTCTAATATTACCCCACATTCCCTCTCTCTCACTAATACATCATAAAGAAAAGAAAGGAAAATGTTGAGGGTATAATTGAAATAAATTGTTGACAACTAATAAAAGAACCTTAAACGACAATTAATTTGGATACCTAGATATCTCCTAAACGACAATTAATAGGGAATGGAGGGAGTAATAAACAAAGCTGAAGGAAATGTTCTAAAGGCAATTTGGACTATACTGGGTTTTTTACAGTGAGCTATTCTCTTTTCTTGGGCATAATAAAAGTAAACTAAAACCCAAAGTTTACAGTTAAAAAAGTTAAGAGTTTTACAGTTAATGAATTGAAGGCCTTGCTCTTTATACTTGTATATAAAGGGTACCTGGAATTCACAAGAAATATTACTACACACAAAATATAACACTAAATAAAGTTTATCAGGCTGTGGTACCATCTGTAGGGGTGGTGCAAGGAGCCAGAGTGTTAAGGGGTAAATTAACGCCGCCCCCTTTCACCGATAGATTAGGGGACTTCACTGAGCTATCTCTGCTGACAAGATGCGAGTCGAGAAACACAACGACCACTGTTATGTCGTCATGGAAATGCCGACGGACTCCCCGGTCAATTTTCTTCAAGTCTGAGTATCTCATTTCCCTTTTCTTTGCTGCTTCTAGCAATGCAGCTTTCACTAACCTCCTCGCGATCCCCTGCACAAGTGAACCAAATAAGTACATAAGTTTCGAGATAATCTTTAGTCATATCTGTGTTAAGAGATGGTAGCTTACGCCAAGCAGAAATGATAAACAATTCTACATTCCCATACATAAAGTTAGTTGATAGATGCAAGCAGGCAAAAGTGACGCAAATAAGACACTAAGTTTCTAAATAATCTAGTCATATCGCGCTCAAGAGACGGTATTTTAACGCGTATAAGCTTATGCCAAGAAGAAAGAATAAACATTTCCACATTCCTCGGCTCTTACAACTAAAGCAGTGTATAGATAGATGCAAGCAGACATTTTTACTGAACGTTTTTGAAGCTCGCTTCATTATAAAACACCTATCTGGATGAGCAACAGATGAACTAAGAAAGTAATTCCAATGGAAAAAAATGCAGTAGTTCAACCGCATGTAAATCTTCGTTTTGTGACATAATATCGGCCCTTGACCAAATTCAGAGTAGAAGCTAACTTAAATTTTCATAAACTGCGATACCAGTAATCTGATCCGTGATTGAAAATTTAAACATGGTCATATGGAGTCAAATAATTTTAAGTACCAAACTTGAATGAAGAGAGTATTGGATGTCTTACACATCGTGGATGAATTTGAACTATGTCAACTGCATCTTGGTTACTGAGGTGCTCCCATAGACCGTCAGATGCAAATATCACAAACTGATCGTGCGGCTGCAACTGGTGTACTGAGATAGATGGTTCTGAGCTGAGTATCGGTCTTCTAAATTGTTCACGAAGACGGAACTTTTGGTATAGCGGCTCCCTGTTGAATTCAGCCCTTTTTAAGTACACGTCACCAATGGACCTTGATATCTGAATGCAAAAACAATTGGATCCGTCTCAGATCATGAAATATCAAATCATCAAATTAGAAAAACAATACATCAAATATGAAGACAATGTCAATTTACACAGAAAATACTATCCTGTCAAGAGAACAAGAAATCTTAAAATGTTCCGCATATTCTACATACGGTTTCAAAGCTACTCGGCCAAGCATTCACCATAATCAATTCTTCCAGGTCACCCTCACCGACGATTTTTTTTTATTTTCTTGGCCTAAACTATAAATGTGAAAAAGTATCATGGCTATTTACCGGAGAGGAACTAAAATCTCAGATGCTAATATATAAAATCAAAAGTAAATTTAAATTGCGAGAGTAGATGGCAATGGCGTAACAACGAAACATGCAGATATATTGCTAAGTCGATATCCGACTGGTAGCATAAAGGGTTTCCCAAAGTATCTTTAGAACAATCAAGAATGTGCAAGATTTATATATCAGCCACATGCCAGACATTAACACGCGGTACAGGTGATGAAAGTACATCAAGAGGGCCGTTGATCTGCTCATTCCAACCATTTCGACATATTTACTCACGTTCCACTTTTCACCCTTAAAGAGGAATGAATCCAAACTTTACATGCACTGATACACATAGCTCCTAACAACCCAAACACCAAAGCGAACAATTTTTCCAACTTCATTCAGACGGTTATAAGAGAACTCAATATAAAAGTAAACAACCGTTGTCCCATCCCGAATAAAAGGAAGGGGTGAAATCACATAAACCTGTGAATCTGGAGATAAGGAAAGCACACAAAAAAACTCTTACCTGAATAATGCCTTTCACTCGCCATACATTATGCTTAAGAACAACTATCTGTGAGTCATCTGGGTGTGCCGAATGCAGCTCCTGCCTCACAGACTCAATACTGGCATTATGCTCAGAAGAAAGCTGAATTGGCAGTACTTCCCCAGTAGCCTTGACAAGTCTTCCTAAAACAGCACGGGAATCGCCAAGGTTGGCAATGTAAAGGATCCCACTGCAGATTACTCCAACAAGACAGCAAGATCCAACAGCAGCAAGCTGCGGTGTCATAGGCCAGTTTCTGCTAACAACAGAAATAAAACCCTCTTCAGTAGCTTGGAAAGCTTTCCGAATAACCTCCACTGACATAGACTGTTGTTCCGATGTAAACCCTGTACACGGTCAAAATCATAAGTCGATGATGTCAAACTCAAAATAACAACTGCAAGAAAATCTGTCCCAAGCATGAGATTTAAAACATTGAGATTATTCTTTTTTCTCCGGATTTACCAAACTAACGACGCTACACAAAATTCAACAATAAATTGCAAGCTGCAAGCTGTATCTGTTTTCTGCATCAGTTTGAGTCTCTCATAACAAACCAAAGTATGTAAACACAAGATATTCCAATTCTCCTTTCAGTGTGGTTTTTCAATAAAGAGGCGAAAAGTCACATTATAATACTCTTTTCTCCTAAATAATCACTAACCATGAAACGAAATCCAATTCATATCATACTGTATAAAAATCCAAAGACAGATAATAGATAGTTTCATATAGATCACTATACCAACAGAAAAGTTACATTAACAAAAAAGAAAGCCACACTCAGTGAAGGTGAAGTTCAAGTTACTTACTCTTAAGATGTTGAAAGAGGTGTTGATTGATAAATCTAGACGTTTCAGGGCCGCCATGGCCATCATAAACTCCTATAAAGGTACCATAAGGTCCAGACTCTTGCAAGCTCAAACACCCTGATTCAAGTTGACTCTGATCTTCAAGTAAATTATTAGCCTGAACTACAGCCATAGAGAACTTCCCCATTAAAATGTTGCCCTGTATCCTTGTACCATAATAGCCCATCTTGGCGCCCTCCGGCATCTGAACCACCCGCGTGAACATACCGATCCGCTCTTGGCCCAAAACAGGCCCTAAAAAAGTTCATTAACCCTGATAACATACCTCATCTCATCCAAAGAACCCTCCAAATTATCCACATCTAACAAGGTCTTAAAAGGCAACAACAACACTTGACTTCAAATAATGCTCAATTTTTTGCTTCAGTATTTCTTTCTTTCCCCACAAATAATTAAGTATATGCTTCTAGGAAATCTATAATATCATATGAAACAAACAAAATTAGGCAATTAGCACAAAAAGTGCAACACATTATATACCCCCAAGAAAACTACTAAAGTCAAACTAAACAATTGAAAGAACAGTGCAGCCACAAAAGTTTGAATAAAAAAAGATTGGTCAAAATTCACTTTTTTCTTCAAGATAACTGTTTGGTCAGACAATTGGATTCTAGAAGGTAGACTACAGTCAACAATTCATCAAATTCATCAAATTCACTAAAATTTGAAGAAATAAAACAGTAAAGTAATAACAACCCAGTAAAGATTATACCTTTTTTTACAGGGGAAGATCTAAAAGTGAAAGAGGTTAGATCTATTGATCAATCAAAAAAATTGAAGTGATTTCTTGATATCTCCACTTCTTTTTCTTGAATATGAAGAAGATGGTGGACTTAAAAGATGATAGTGAAAAGGAGATAATGAATCAATCAATAAGGAGAAAGAAAGAAAGACTATAGTGGTATTATTATTACAAACAAATTTGTTTTGATTGGGGGCAACTGAAACTCTAATCTCTCTCAAAAGACAAACACCATTAAAAACCAACAATTGAGAGCTTGAAGACAGCAAAGCAGATGACCAATTTGGGCTCCACAACCCCCCCTCCCCCCCCCCTCTCCCTCCCTTCAGAGTGTCTCTAGTCAAGTTTAGAAAGAGAAAATCTAGGAGCCTAAGAGGAAAATTAAAAAATATATATATGTGTGTGTGTGTAAAATAAAATTTATTTTGACTGTGCTTTAACAAACTATCAAGGGACAAGGAAGAAGAAGAGAGGAGGGAAGAGAGTCAATGGAAGTTATCTTGGTGAAATTGGATATAATTGTATGGGTTGGGGGCAGTGGTCACTCTTTGCATGGATATATTTCCTGCAACAGCTTATACACTAACAGGTCAGATTATGTTAAGGTGTTAAAATTATTTTTTCCCCACATACATTTGATTATTCGCCGGATCGAATCCTATCATTCAGTTTCGACCTATCTTTTTACCATAAAAAATTAAAGTACAAAATTATCGAACTATCGAACCAGCTACGCTAACCATGTCTTTCTTAATAAAGGAAGGAAATAGATAATGATATACATTTACATTGTGGATAAGACAACTTTGTTAAGAGTATTATTTCCTCATTTTCAAATGAAATGTTCACTCTCTATTTTAATTTATCATAGAATGAATGTCATTTTCTTCAAGTACATTGTTTAATTAGTATACTAATTAAATTATCACATATGAATTAATGTAATTGGTCAAAGCTTACAAATTCACTTTAATCTAATGATATTTATATTTACAGTATTAGTACATTTGGAGAAATTTTATCGATGTATTAGACAATATATTGAAAGATTTGTAATCATGACATTCATAAAAAATAAAAAAAAAAATAAAAAAAAAAGAGTTAGTCCTAAAAAGGGTATATCCGTCAATTGCTCGAATAAATTGGGTAGAACACAGTAAATAGGCAAGCATGCATGACAAGTAGCAAAACTCCAGCTGACTGTCCACAGTCTTACATTTGGGCAACTTAGGCCATTGGGTTCGGGCATTATTAAAACTCAGCCGACCTTTAATTACATTTTAAAGAAAACAGCTCGAGAAAAGAAAAATAAAAAATAAATCTTTCAAAGAAAACAAGAAATTACTTAGACTTTCTTTCGATTAAAAACATGGGAATTTTGGATATGAAAGACAATATTTTTCTTCATATTCAGCTAATTATAATGAATAAAAGAATGGAAAATGAATTATACTTTCTCCATTTAATTATATAAGTTTTTGGTAATATGAAAAATTAATAGTATCAACGAATTATATTATAGAATAAAAGAAGTGTTATTGAAAAAGTAAAATAAACATTTATTTTTTATGAGCTTTAATCAAATATCGTACTTACTGTCTTGAACATAATCAAAGTGAGTGGACTCTATGACAATACCATGATCAATTTTCGTTCTTCACTCGCATAGTATATATACGTTTCTCCACTTCATACTTCATAACTGGTCATCGATTACAATGCGAAACAACATATATTCTGTACGTGCAAAAAATTTATCAATTCTTAAATTAAAAGATTTGACGGTTGAGATAATCTATTTCAAAACACCTATTAAAATATTTTAACACGAATTGTGAAAAATAATCTCAGTCGTCAAATATTTAATTCGAGAACTAACAATCACAATTTTTTTAACGTTTTGCATTGTAATCGGACAGGTGATTTGCACGTCACCCAAGTACATAACTCTTCCAATTATTCATAAAAAATATATTTTGTTTCTTTTGAGGAGGATTAGTTCCAATATCATGTTCATACTTGTACACAAATGATCATAATGCAGAAAAGACTCAACAAATGTGAGGGCAAAATTATGCTTACTATCCGCCATTTCTAAAATCTTGCCGCCATCAACTCCGATCCAAGCATGTTAGCTTGAAGTCTTATTTAATGACTTAATCACTATTGTGTTGGATTATGTAAAGAATAAATGTTCAATTCACACGTGCAAATTAATTGTCCATCTTTAAATGAATTGATTCGACGATTGAATTTTGTTTATAAAATGAATGAATGAATATTATTCATTCAAAAAACGGTTGTTTATTATTTTTAAACAAAACTCAATTATTGAATCAATTTATTTAATAATGTGTTGTCGTTCTTTATATGTGAACTGAACAAATTTCTCTCATTAGAACCGGACTGAATCAATAAACTCGAAACAAATGTTGTCCCATGCGGCCATGCCTTTTATTTCTTTCTAAACGTCTCCATCATTTTTTCCAGTAATATTTGGACTCTTATTATTCTAAATAATGGGGTGAAATTGGATATTGTTTGGTTCTAGAGTTTGTAAAATTTGAAATGTATAAAAAAAAATATAAGTTCTAAATTTAAATTTTATATTTTATTTTGAGATATTCTCCACCTCGCCCTTATATCATACCCACACAAATTACTCACACGTTCCTTAATATAATACTTTAATTACATTTTGCGAAAAATTAAGGAAATAAAAAATAATTTTACTTTGTTAGTTAAAATAAAAATATTATTCTCTTAAATATAATTTGTATACCACTAATTTTATTTAAGAGAGTAATATTAATATTTTGATTTAAAAAACATATTAAAATTTTCTTCCTTAATTTTCACAATATGTAATAAAAGTATTATATT
The DNA here is from genome assembly GCA_026122235.1 of Vinca minor. NCBI lineage: Eukaryota > Viridiplantae > Streptophyta > Magnoliopsida > Gentianales > Apocynaceae > Vinca > Vinca minor. Next base: position 2,686,133 of record JAOCZM010000291.1, read on the forward strand.
AAGAAATAGAAGGTAGTATTATATTAGCTTAACAACTTGTTCATCTTTCACGGTTTTTTTCTCAAATTAAGCAAGATTCACTAACATATAAGTCCGGTTATTTCTAATGATATTACAATAATTTATTTATGGTTAAATTTTTGTAGAAGTCAAATGTGAAAATTCAATATGAGCTCGAAAGAGTATACTCATTCCATTTTTCAATATAGGTCGTTTAGGTTATTTTGAAAAAATAAAAGAACTCAAACAAATCGTAATCTTTCCACCACAATTCCAATAATATCCCTTCCTTCTTCCCTCTCTTTCACTTTTCCAATAAAAGATATGTTGAAAGTATAATTGGAATAATAAATTATTGACACCTAATAAAAGACATGTAAATGACAATTAATTTGAATATATATATATATATATATATATATATATATATATATATATATATATCATAAATGACAATTAAATGGGAATGGAGGGAGTATAATTTATTTTAAAGGAAGGGAAAATGGATACATTGGATATGTTCACATGCAAAATTATTTCTATGAGATTCTGAGAAATAAAGTTCCAGTTGGTGGTAGGCCTAGTTTCTTAGCACTGCCAGCAGACTGATAGTGCCATGTTTAACACATTGCTTTGGTGAATCGTGAAGGGGTACTGGATGAGTGAGTCAGTCATAGCAAAGAAGTCCAAGGCTTTATTGGGTTCAATGAATAGACAAGAATGAAATCAATTGAACTGCTGTACATGCCTAGAATTGTTCATAGCTAGGTGGCACTGAAGTTTGTTAATGTTCATATTCAATTTGCACAAGAATTAAGAAAAATTAGTTAACAATGATGAGTAAGTTACAAAGTAATTTTAGATATATAATGACTCATGTAACTTATATCAAGTTAGTTAAAAAAGGAAATTATGGGTCTGGTTTTGAAATTCAAATTCAGACTCAAATTAACTTTAGATTGAGTCTGAGAATGAAACTTGAAATATAAAATCATCTAAATTTTGGTTTGGATTTGAGATTGAGACCAAAATCTCAAACCAAACCCAAATCCAATCCAATCACACTTATGCATCCATTTCAAAAAATAAATATTTATTTTTTGATAAATTAAAATAAAATGTGAATACTTAATTTAAGGCAGAAATATTATAATTTATAGAAAAATGTAAAATTCTAAAAAAATGAGACACGTGAAAAATTATTATGATTGAAACAAATGATGGATAAAAAAGTGAGAAGGGTGATCTCAAAATCTAAAATTTTATATGAGACTAATGGTATATTTGCACTTTAAATGTTGAAATAATTGTGATGTACTTGTTCTATTTGTCCTTTTTTTTTTTTTTTTTGACGCCCGAAGGCGATTGCCCCCGAGGGAGAAGAGCGGAGTACCCTAAATCAGGTAGATTGTAGCATGTCCCATGCCTGGGGAGGGAGCTTAGCCTCACCAGAGGAGGAAGAGAACGCCTCACCAGAGGAGGAGATTTTATTATTGCCCCATAATGCGGGGAGAGGGTGTCGAACTTGGGACCTTTCGGTCCCAAGCCAAAGACTTACCCACTGGGGCAAGCCTTTTGTTGACGTTCTATTTGTCCTTCGATTTCCCTTTTCCCCGCTTCCATGTCTGAATTTAGTCATCTGTCTTGTCACCCAGGGACGAAGTCAGAAATTTAGTGTTGGGAGCGAAAATGATAAAAATTTTGGGGGCAATAAAAAAGGTAAAAAAAAAATTTTGAGGGGCAAAATTGATAAAAAAATATAAATTTTTCGAAAATAAACATAAAATTTCGATAAATAGTAATATTTTTAAAATTTTCGAGGGAGCTTCCCCGCCCCGCCCCTGTTGCCACCAAATAGATACAAAATACCATAATTCCATCGAAGAAACTTTGATATTCTATCAATTCAAGATGTATTGATCACATTTCTATATAAAATGAATAAAAAAATAAATTTCAACTCCTATAATTCCTTCGATAATTCAGATACTGATAAATAATCTCATGACTAGATATTCGTGTTTCATTTCATACACCAATTTAATCTAGTTTGCACGTTAAAGGTCCTCTCTTACCCATAAACGGAACTTAAGAGTCTCCAAAATTCAAAAAGTTGCTTTTCTTCCCCATTAAATTGTAAAACTTCAAAAAGATTAGTAGAGTGGAATAGATTTTGGTTAGATATCAAACTATTAAATTCGAGTTATAAAAGTTGAATAATTTGTGAGATACGAATTGTGACTTGTCGAGTTATAGTGAAGAAAATTTGGAATAATTTTGTTGTGGACCTAAGATATATGTCGGATTATAGACCACTTGATACACATTCAGTCACATTACTCTTTTGATTAAAAATAAATAAAAACACCCCCTTTTAGCGCAAGTAAAGATGTTTTTTATTTATTATCAAAATAGGTGATGTGGCTCAATGTGAATCAAATGATTCATGAGCCCACACATAGGGCAGGTCCACAACAGAAATTTTCTAACTTTTTTTTTTTTTGAGATTGAAATTTTCTAACTTTTGAGATGGAAATGAAAGATGCATCCAAGTATATACTTGACTTAGCAAAAAAAAAAATTATATATATACTTGACTTGGGGGTAGGGCCAGTGGGTAGTAGCGAGGGTGGGGTGAGAGGAGTTTTGTTTATACTCCATCCGTCCCAAATTAACTGTTAATATTTTTTTTGTTTATTTCAAATTAATTGTCAACTTTCTTAATAAAATATGTATTAATGACAATTTTTCAATTTTACCTTTTTTCCAACTCATCATTTAATACTCTTAATTAATTAAAATTATCATTTTCCAACATGTATTTATGAGGTGGTTGAATATTATGTGAGAGAAATGAGAAAGAAATATATAAATTTTAAATGAGATTATTAAAATTAATGAGGGATATCTTAAACTTTTACTTACTCTCTCCGTTCCCAATTATCTGTCGCTTAGATATACTTTATCCGTTTTTAATTATCTGTCACTTTAAAAAACCAAGAGATTATTAAAGTATATTTTTTCCAACCTTATCCTTATCTTTAATTAAATTAGTCAACAACAATTTGAATTGTCTCAACATAAATGTATTAATTGAAGGGTAAAAGTGTATCTATTTTTAAATTAATGTATTCCAATTAAATTTCTTAATTCGAGTGAATTGTTTTAAAGCGACAGATAAATCAGAACGGAGGGGTATATTTTACTATCAAAATCACTAAAATTTTAATATCCGTATATTTGTCAAAATGAACAGATAATTTGGGACAGAAGAGTGTACGATGAGCATGTGATGAGATAGAGTTGCAAAGATGGATAAAAGTGAGAGAGATATGTCCCCTTACCTAACAAAGATTATAGTAAGTTGGAGCGACTTTCAAAAGGATATCTCCATCATCTGATTGCAGCACCCATTCCAGTTTTGTTCATAGTTAATTAGTGAGTTCCACCCCAACCTCCATGGCCCTTTTTTTTTTCTCATTTTGTTTTGCAAATGGACAATCCAAAGCACAGGCCATATACGGTTCAAAATAATTTTGATTTGAATTGATTTTTTTCTTTTCTGTAGATTAAAAATTGAATTGTCAGTGAAAAATATGTAAGATATAAATTAAAATTTTGTGTTAAAAAATAGGACAACAATATGTACTTTATGGTTCGAAAATGTCAATTTCTTTAAGGGGTCCATTTTCTGTTTTAAAATATCGAAAACTGAATGTTTTATTTTTTAAATTAGTAATATTTTTTAGTATTAACGTCCACTATATAGTTTAAGTTTACTTCGCGGCAAATAATCCTCTGTCCCCAATTCCTGTCCCCATCCCTCTCCCAGCCAATCACAATCCACCCTGTGTATATATAATTGGAAAAACTATTTATATAGTAAATTTTGATTGGCTGGGACAGGGATGGGGACAGGAATTGGGGACAGAGGATTTTCACCCTTACTTCGCTAACTTATAAATCTTTCCTTACTTTCAAGAGAATTCCGTTCGACAAGTATACAATTCCACCACTAATTTTCTTATCTCCTTTAATTTAACTCCACCAATACACAACCTTATCACTCATTTTCTTAATTAATAAAGATAAGAAAGTAACTCCAATAAAAATTAAACGCTCTCCTAAATTTTTATGTAAAATTAAAATAAGACATTCAGTTATAAATAGAGCGAAATGCAGTATATCCTCACTTGAAAAGAAAGTACAATATATCCTCATAGCCTAATCTCATCTTCCAACTCCAAACATACTTGTCATTCTTCACCATGTGGTCCTTGTTCCATATATGTAGTTTCTCACCATTTATACTTAGCAAAAAAAAAGTTTCTCACCATTTATTAATCGTTGTTATCCAATCAATTAATAAACCATATCCGCCCAAGCCTAGGAAGAAATTTTTTCATTTCCAGACATGGCGGCAAATTGGTGAAATCCCTCCCTAAACATATTATTTTTTTAAATTTAGATCCTCAAATTATTTGCGAACTGGTGGAATGAGTCCTTCTGTCAAAAAATCAGTTAATCAACTGTTAGTCAACAAAATTTTCAGAAATCCCCCTCAAAATTATACTCCTTGGAAAAATATTTTCCATGATGTCATAGCTTCTTTGCATTATTTTCCATCAGTTAGCTAGAATATCAAATGTTCAAGCATTAACTCATCAAAAATTTCGTCACCAAATGTACTTTCTGCTACTCTTAACATATATTTCTAATTAATACAATTTGCATTACATTTTTCTAAAAAGAAAATATTGTAAATTGACAAAATTTTAAGTGAAGAAGATTGTTCGATTTACAATAATGGGAGTACGGCTAAGGCAGTATGCTTCCAAGACAAACAAGCATTTTGGTGTGGGGGGGTGGAATTCCCTATGGGACGTACCTTCTGGATACATGTGAGGCATGTGGAGCGTACAAAGCCCTCACCCCGCGTATGCTCTGTGTAGGGTCATGTCCCCGAAATTATGTGATAAGAATGTGGGGTCGTACCCACAAGGTGCGTCACATGCCAGACTTTCCCGGTTGGGGTGATGAGTCCCTGAAAAGTTCAATTGTGGGACCGTTCTGCAATTTGAATTATACTATTGAAAACGATTTTTATGATTAAACTTAAGGTCGTACAATTGATAATGTTTTTCTTAGTCTTAGGGCTTACTTGGATTGGGTTTGGTTTGGGTTTGGTTTGGGATTTGGTCTCAAACCTAATCCCAAACCAGCTTTGGATTGAGTTTGGGTTTGAGTTTGAGTTTGGGTTTAGGGCGGGAAAGGCTAAAAAGCGGTGAGAACAATTCAAATTCAAATTTTTTTTTGAAATAATCGTCCAAATTCAAATTATGACTTCACAAATTTAGAATTTGAACATTTCCCGCTAATTTAAGAGCTAAAAATTTTGAATTTAACAATTATTTGAAGAAAAAAATTTGAATTTGAATAGTTCCCGCCCGTTTTTTAGCCTTTCCCGCCCAAACCCAAACCCAAACTCAAACCCAAACTCAATCCCAAACTAGTTTGGGACTAGGTTTGAGACCAAATCCCAAACCAAACCCAATCCAAGCAAACCCTTAGCCTCATCTCGACCACCGGTTTAGATTTAGAGCGGAACGAAGTTTTGGCTCACCCGTAGAAAATTATAAAGAATAGATAATTTCATAGAGCAAAAAAATATTCTTTTAGTTATTGACTGCTTCAATCACCGGAGTAAGAAATAGTGGGTCTAAAGAGAAAGGAATGTGACACATTTTTAAGTTGTTCGACAGTAAATCTTGACGGGATGAAATTATATTTTTTTTACCTTTAAAGAAAAAAAATTAAAAAAAAACCGTTTGTAATATCACGTCTTGCGCTTCTCCCTGCCTCAAATTATACAAACTCCTCCTCTCAATAATAAATTTTTGGATCCGCTCCTGGAAGTAAAAGCTCCATAATCAATGAATCGTAGATATAATTATAAATTTCATCGTGTATATATATATATATATATAAAAGATTGAAAAATATAAATTGACATTTATATAAGCTTTTGAGGGACGGACAATAAATTTTTTGATTTTTGAATTTTATGAAAAAGAAAGGAGAAATTTGGGGGATCAGCACCTGGCCCCGAGTTGGAGTTCAGACGTAGATAATGATAATGTCCTTGTACCTGAATCAATGGGAAGTCTTATCGGCTCTCGAAGCATAAAATTATGCAGTCTGCATTAAAGATGTGGCCCCTAAATTGTACCAATAATTATTGCCTAAACAATAGTACTGGCATAATATATAGATTTTCCATTGAGTTATTCGATTTGCAACAGCCATAGGATCCCGTGCGAAAGGTTGGATGAAAACGTTATAAACAAGGACATCATAGTTTAATATTATGTGTGTCGTTAGATGCCGCCAATTCAAATAGTGATTTTTTTAAGTCTGATTTGTTGTGTACTTGTGTTGGTTTGTAAATTTGCCTTGAAAAATTTACACATTGAGTGATTTGTAATTTTGACATTGAAAGAATTACATTGTAAAGTTTTACCTTTGAGGACGTGGATGTATGTCTAGTTGTGAAATCGAATCGTGTTAAAAATATCAGTGTTCTTTGTGATTGATTATATTTTTTCTTTCTCTCTCTATATTGTTGTGTTGCTACCTCTGCTCAGCGTAAAAGCCATTTATTCTGCACTTATATATTGTAAATAAGCTATTTTTTTTGGACACTGAGAATTTTGCTGTGAAAAAACCAGGACCAGTTAAAACCTTCCTTAGAATAATTTCTTGGGATTCTTGTTTGGTATTATATTAACATTTTCTTGCTAAATAAAATTACTATATTGTATTATTGATCATTTGTTAATGTTATTTAATTAGTAACCGGATGACTTTGAAATTACAATCTGAAAATAAACATACAAATGAAACATAAATGTCAATTGTCAAAACAGAACCTGTTTTTCAAAGTAAGCATGGCGATGATGTATGTTGTGATGTCTATTTCTAGCTTGCAAAAATTAATTTGTCTAGATTGCAATTAAGTCTAAATACAAGTTTTTATCTAGCTTCACGGATTTGGATAGTGTTTCATTTAATTTTGAGACGAAATATTTTAAATTTTATAAAAATTAAATTATTTATAAAATGATATGTGAATTTTAAATTTATATTTTGTCTCGAAAATAAACATTACTTGACTGGACCTCTTTTACACAAGTCAATTTTAAAATTGAACAAATTTATTAATTTCTCCCTTTTGAGGTTGAGTTGAAGTTTTTGCAAGATATATTAACTAATGAATGGTCAAATTATTCGCCAACAATTCTTGAGTTGAATACTTGATGAATCTAGATATAATGAATGTATGATGTGAAAATAATGGGCAGATATACGATGAATCAAAATTGTGGGTCCATATTGCAAATAATATAAGTCATTGCTTCTCTAATTATTCCAATCTTCTGCGGTCAAAACAAACCATTCGTGTCCTCATCTTCGGGAGAAGAAAAAAACCACTATAATTGATTTTGTTAAAATTGGTAAAAATATTCATGTATAAATCAAAATTCGTTATGTGGATATTTTTTTCAATTATATATACACATGCGAATTGTGATTGATTGGGTATATAATTGAAAACATACACGAAAACATATAATTTTTTACCGTTAAAAAAAAAGAAAAAGTATAGAAGGCGGAAACTCTATCTGTGTTAGAAGCTTCTTAATTAACAATACGCAAATTTATTTTATAATATATTTCAGTAAAAATCTGCTATATATGAGATTTTAACTTGAATTGTGAGAAATTTTCTTCATATCCCCTCAAGTCTTACCAGCTCATCTAGGGTTTAGAAGATTGAGGCAGAATGAGTTCTTAATCAATTTCACTGATTATTAGTGCAAATATTCCGGCCAAAGTAAAACTCTCGACCCCTTTCCCTTTTCTTAAAAAAAATAAGAATTGTTTTTTTTATGTCGAACTAATAGACTAATAGTTGCAAGAGAAAATATGCAACGTAGATAAATTATTATTATTTTTTAGTTCGGAATTATTATTATTTTGAAAAATTACATTTAAAAGATAAATATATAGATACAACCAAAGTAGAGCTTGAACTTTTACAAATGATCTATTAGACTATGATATGCGGACATAACTAACTTTTATATATGTTTATTTTATTACTTATTATATTACATATTCTCGTAATGTTGTGACATCTTAATGTTTTAGAATTTAGAAACATTTCTTACTTATAGGAGGGAGGGTTTGGAAAAAATGAATTAAATAACTTGGTCCTTGGAACTTTTTTCTTCAATGGAATAATGTATGGTGTTTGGACTTGGATCTAGGGATGGATAATGAAAGCTAATACTACTAAGCACTAAAGAATCTTGAAGTTAATTTGTGATACATACACATCTAATTAAGAACTTTAAAAAAAATAATGTAACGTGGAATGAAACTGGTCAATTACAAAAAAAAATGAAAGATTTAAGAAGCATAAAAAAAAAATTCGAACTAATAATATATACGTCATAAAATATTATTAGTTTTAATGACTAGACTAATATCTCATCGACATAGTAACTAAGAACTTTAATAATGATCAGAAGCAGACTTTTCTGGCACTCCAAATTAAATGGATATTTACGCTAATAAGTCAAAGTCATTCCCATCTCCAGAAAACTAGAAATTGCATTATTATAATTTCGTGCTGAAAGCTACTTATTTTTTTTTCCTTTTTCTTTTCTTAAAGTGAATTCGTGGTGAAAGTTACTTATGCAATTATCTTCATGGACGGGAAGTTTTTCCTTTTGTGTTGATATTGTTTAAAATCATCCTTGAACAACAAAATTGACTTTTTGAGGTGAAAAAAAAATGACTTTAATCACGTTACATGATTTAATGTGTTTTACTTTATTTACCACCTTTAAAATATTTTATCTATTACAAATTGAATGTCATATTTCTGATTTATTATGTGTAGAAAAATGGACATTCAAAGTAGGACGGAAGGAGTAACAAATTTATACCACCTTTCCTTTAATTAAACATCTACAAGTTTAAGGTGGAATGTACATGTAAGCAATTATAAACTCATATATTAAGTTAGAATGTTATCCATTGAGAAGTTTACACTAAAATGGCAAAAAATCGTTCAACCCGTTCATGTTCCCATTTCTATCTTCAATTCCTCATAATGTTTTTGAAATTAGAAGAAATTTTCACATGACAAATTCTGCGTGACAAAGACATGTATAGGTACATACAATTATCATCCCATGAAAGATCATATCTATTAATTAGAATGTTAAGCATTGAGAAGTTTAGATAAAAATAAATATCATTTTAGGGAAATATAGGAATGAAGATAGTACACTTGACAAAAAAAAAGAAGAAGATAGTAAATTGAGGATTCAAGAAATATTTTAGTACATTAATTTTGACTATGCTTGAGAAGACATCAAATGCATCATGGAAAATTTTAACGAAAAAATTGAAACTAAACTATTTTGACGAGAATCTATATATAACTTGATCAAAGAAAAGTTAAAAGTCTCGACGATCTAATAATAAGGACATGCGGATTATATAAGGACATGTGTCGTAAATTAAGATATGCGTCTCGTTTTAAATTAATATTGACCGTAAAAAATTTAATCTGACAAACGAACACAGTGCCTAAAGTAAAAGAGAAAAAAAAAACGTCTTCTCCTTAAAAGACAGATTCGTGTAATGCGATTTGGCTAAAAAAATTGTATCTAAATGAACCAAAATTATATGTAAAGATTCTTATCAAAATATGATCATTCTGATCAAATGCTCTGGAATTAAGTTAAAAACTAGTATTGTTGAGATCAAAATGTACACTATCCTTCAGTCTTCTGCAGGGACGAAGTCAGAAATTATATTTTGAGGGTGAAAAACTGCAACAGTATACCGACCTACCTATAAAAACTGCAAACAAAATCTTTGGGGGCGAACTTGATAAAAAAATTTGAATTACATATAAAAATTACTATATATTATTATATTTAGTAGTATTTTTAAAAATCTTGTCCAGGTTCTTCTGCTGGTGCAGCAGCATCACGGCCCTAGTCCAACATTTGTTTTTTAATATTTTGCTAAATAGCTGCCCAGTTCATCTATTCCCAGCTCAAGAATGTTTATTCACTATACTCGACATGTTTCCAGAGGAGTTTTTTTTTAAAAAAATCAAAATATAACGAATTTTTAATAAAATTACAAAAGATTACATTTTTTATTGTTGTTTAAACACTATCGGTAATGATTATTTAAAGACATCATTAGCACTGAAACTTTTAAAACAACCAATGTCATTAGAAATTTCATCATTAGATATTATGAATTACTTAAATTGTATTTTTTTTTTCATATTAAAATAACCCATGTGAGTATCACTTTCTTTTTTGCCTGAAAAGGGATCAATATTGCTTGAAGCTTTATGTTGAAAGGGAAAATCTCAACTGCATGTTTGAAGCTGATTGCTAAAATGTTCTGGATTTAGATAGCCTAATGATTTTTTTCTTTTCTTGGCGGGTTGGGGTGGCGGATTTTGATTTCCAGACACATAAAGACTTGGAAATTAAAGTAGACACGGTCAAGAGACTTGGAAATTATCGGGTTAAGGTATTATTTTCCTTCTTTTTACATTGTTAGTGATCACTCTTTCCTTCTGAATAAGTGGTTTATATGCATTTTATTGCCCAACTACATTAGATAATAGATTATGCTATGGGTCTCTGTTTCTTGTCAATGCTTTCCTTTCTTATTTGAGTACTACTGGATGCTTTCTTGGAGTACCTGACTATGGAATCATGGTTATTGAGGAAAAAATAACCAGGTTCATAGTTAAGAGTAGTCAGAGTCTAACTCCTTTCAAAGAAATCCGGTTTGCTGGTAATATTGCAAGTGGATAACTCCTTTCCTTTCTCAAACTATATCTGCAATGGCACATAAAGTAATTTTTTTAATACTAGATCGAACTAGTTCATATCGCCTAGTCTCACTCGTTGCTAAACTGGTAATGAGCTACTGCTCCAGTGATGGCCTCTCTGATATGGAATTTCAGTTTCATTCTTATAACTATATATTTGAAGCGGATAATTTAATGTGGTTAAATTGATACAATTAAAAAAGTGAAATTAAAATAGATAACTATTCTGCATATATTGCATAATAAATTAAGTAAAATGAAATCTCAGGGTCTATCTCTATCCAGATGATGCTACTCGAAGACCTCAATGCAGAGTGATGGGGGAAGTTTGTCATCTTATGGGCCAAAGTTCGTAGATTCGGATTATAGCACTTTTTCCAACTCTTTACAAATCATCAAAACTTGTAAGAGGAACACTGCACCAGGACATGCGAGTCGACCTTACCAAGCGATCGTGGCAATTATCGATAATCTGGAATGTAAACAAAGAAATCAGTGGTGAAAAAAAGAAAAATTAAAGGCAGCAAACTATTACTAGAAACCAAGAAACCAAAAATTAATATATATATATATATATATATATATATATATATATATATATATATATATATATAGGCGGGGAAGATTGGTGAGAGAGCAAAGCGGGGATCACCTAGCGTAATGAAAGATCGAATCGAGCCGTATTGAAAGTTCCAGATAAATAATCCGCTTATAATAATAGAAGCAGCAATGCACCAACAAACAACCAAAGAGGCAAAGCTTGATGAGACTTGCTGGTGAATAGAGTCTAATTTGGCATAAGACATTATTCTCATTAATATGCTAGATAAGTAAGTCACCCTTTGAATAAAAGGACGACATAAAATAGATGGATAAACAAAAGAAGAAGACTACGTTCGTAGAAATGACTAGTTTTCCATCTTGTTTGGAATATTTCGAGTAATAAAGTTGTCGAGGTAATAAGTTATTGAGGATGGAACGAATATCGTCGTCTCCTAACATATCAGAAACATTAAAATTGACACTAAAAAATGTGATAACGAACGTAAGGTAACAGAAGAAGACAAGCAAAGCAGTATTCAAGTGGTTAGGAAAAACAAAATCAATTAAACTTTTTATGAAAAAAGGATGAAACACCAAACCTGAAATATATAGAGTAAAATATTATAAAAACAGCTTCGTGTTGAAAAGCATAGTAATACGAGGATCTTGAGTACTAGGATAGGGGTTATGAATATTAATCTTGACATCTTCAGTCATGGGGATTTCTTCTGAATTTGGTAACATGATACCTAATTAATTTTGTTATAGGATTTAGGAAAATCAATGATGTTATTATAGCAATAATAAAAGCAATTTATATTATACGAGGAATGGATCAATTAGTAATATACCTATCCTACACAGTTTCTCTAACTAAGGAACATTTGTTAAATGTATTTGTTTTGAATTAAAGTTTCATTAACGAGTTTTTATTTCGATATATTGCTCATTTTTAAATTTATATGGAGTTTTTCTTTGTTGTTTTTTATGTTGCCGATTACTTAGGTCTTGGTTTTATGAATAAATGACGGATCTATGGATGATAAATTTTTTAGGGAGGAATAACTCTATAATGGATTAGGTTCATTAGATTTTGTGTGCGCATTTTTGTTTATCAAGAAAGAAACTAATTTTCTTAATTAATTATTCTCCATGAAAAATCAAGATCAAAATGTCTATATTTACTATGTACTCTGAATTTTCTAATACACACTCTAGTTCCCTCTTTAATATATCAATAATATTGCTACCTCAATTCTTAAATATAAGGTTTTCAAGACAATTAGCAAAAATGAAGAAAGTAAAATTTAATTTGTTTTTTCAAACAAAATATCAACATTCCTCTCCTAAATAGAATTAGTGGCATACAAGTTGTATTTTAGATAATAATATTAGTATTTTGATGAACAAAACACCTTACATTTTTATGGCGGTTCCGGATGTACTTGGGATATCATGAGAAACGGGGAGGGATGAGATGCTGGAACACTACTGGATACTAATAATTACAACAATATCCCAACCATTTTGTCACGAGTAATGTGGGGGTGTCTTCTCTAGTTTGGTGGGTATGTCAACAGAGTATTGTTTCTTGTAGATTTGGAATCCAAAATTTAGATTATTAAGGAACACTACTACCTCACAACTAATCTACAAGCAAGCCACGGTAGTCATTATCAAGATCTTCACCCACCTACCATAAGTATGGAGCCCTTATCTAAGCTTCAGTATCACCGCTTGGATTGCTCTGCTTGGCATCAAATGCACAACAGATGATGCTCCTTTGTTGCAAGTGGTTTGTGAATGATAGACCATTAATATAGTGGATCAATTCTTCAACAAAAATGATATTGGTGCTTGGTCCATGGTTGTTTCAGAAGCTATAGCCATATTTTTTTTAGGTATTAATTACAATTTTATTTTTTTTCCATTTTCTCTCATTTACTTTTTTAACTTACTTTTTTTTTCCTTCTTCATTTTTAAAGTATCTCAAACCAGATAAACTTTGTGTTATATAAGTTGGACAAGTGTATGTTTATGAGGAACTCATTAATATGCATGAAGGAGGGATGAGTGAGCTAGCAGCAATATTGCGGAGGAAGAGGGGTTTGAGTCTTGAGGAGAAAGATGCTGAAGAAACAGAGAAGGATGATACGGCTGCCATTTACTTATGTTTTTTTTTAATTTCGTAATTACACTCCTCTTTATAAGTAATGAATTTTGTTTTCAATTAATATGAACGAAGTGCTGGTTTTTATTTCCTAATTACAATCCTTTATTTTTTACTCTTATTGTATTTATAAAATTAGTAGTAGAATGTGAATTTAATAGAAGAAGTTTGTAATCAATTAACTATCAATATGTTTGATTAAGCCTTTAATAAATCATTTTTCTATTGCGGTTCCGGATGTACTTGGGATATTATGAGAAGTAAGGATGGATGACATGTTGTCGGCACACTACTGGATACGCTTTTGTTGCAAGTGGTTTGTGATGGATTGACCATTAATATAGTTGATCAATCTTTCAGCAAGACCTATGTTAGTGCTTGGTCCCTGACTATTCCAGAAGTTGTTGTTGTGTTTCTCTTGGTATTTATCACCCAAAAAAAAAATCTCCATTTTTCTTGTATATGTTTTTTCTTTTTACCCCCTCAAATTATTGGGAATTTGATGCGTTATGGTATTGTTGTTGTTGTTATCTTATCCTAAGAAAACATCAAAATGAGAAAGCCTCTGCTCCAAAATCTAGACCCAGTTTCGAGATACTTCTTATTATAAACCTAAAACACGCTTGAATCGGATGCCTCTTACTCTCCGACCCGATAAAAAATGGTATTTATTCCCCCTATAAAAGCAACAACAATTCTTCCATTACCTCTATTATCCTCTAAATATGTGTTTATTTCTTGGAATTGGTTTTGAAATTGAAATTCCAATTCTATATAATTTAATGGAATTACATGAAATTAGAATTCTATGAAATTCTAAAAATTCCAATTTCAAATAATTTCTTTGAGAAAGATTTTAATAAATCCTTTTTCTATTCCGGTTCGGATGTACTTGGGATATTATGAGAAGTAGAGATGGATGAGATGTTGTCGGTACACTACTGGACACTAATAATTACAACAATATCCCATATTATCAGAATGATCACATTTAACAGAATAATTTTATCAGAACATTGTCATTCTTCCTCGGCATATCTAATTTTAGTTGTCTCAAGTGAAAGATAAACAAATAGTTAAAATTTCATGCAAGCATAAATATAAAATACTCCAAATATTGTTACAATTCATGGGAGCATCAACTCTTTCCGTGTGGGATTTTGATAATGGGAAGCCATCTCAAAGCCCTTTTCCCAGAGGTTTGTTCTGAATAATTCTGTTGTGGACCTGCGCTATATGTGGGATCATAAACCACTTGATCCATATTGAGCCACATCACTTTTTTTATTAAAAAAAAATTTGGTGCAAGTAAAGAGGTTTTTTTTTATTATTTATCAAAATATGTGATGTGGCTCAATGTGGACCAAGTGGTCTATATAACCCAACATATACCTCAGGTCCACAACATAATTTTTCAATTTTGTATTGGGATTAAGATTTTATTTTTTTAAGACATGTGCACGGCCATCCTTCTCACATAAATGTGCTCCTCCATTTTTGGTAAACACGTCTTTGTTTTTTGTAAATGTAACCATAACTAATTTATATAAAAGGAGAGCAATGCATTGTATATGTCTTAGGATCTAGTTATCATGCAATTAATGGGTAGTGGGTATATACAGTAGCGGATCTAAGGGAGGAGAGGGAGAGGCCGCCTCCCCAACATTTTTTATAGGAAACTTTTTTCCCTCCAAGATTTTCAAATATCTTACAAAAAAAATATTTTTAAAAATTTACTACATTACCCCTCAATTAGGGAATCCTGAACCCGTTCCACTATATGTACCATCATCACAAAAATTAGGGGTAATACGTAATATATAAGAGAAGGGGCACCAATAATAGTTGATTAGTTCAAGTAAAAGGAATTTAGTACTTGAACATTATAGACAAATTATGGACATGGTATATGATGAATTTTGCAGTGCAAAATTGTCAACAATTATAATAAAATTGTCTATATTTCCTCCTCACTTTGTAATATTTGAACAATCTTAGACGGAAAATTGTATTACACGTGTTTATATCCAAATTATCCAACATTATATATGGAGAAAACTATTCCATCACAGAGTTCGACAACAAACATATCAATAACATACTGTTTGAAATTGGTGTTGATCAGAACATTACGGAAACTAATTGAGAGTTTACACAAAGAAATGAGTAGAGGGGCGAGTGATAAGAGTGGTTCTGGTTGAAATGAAAAATGAAAAATTCTAAGTGTAAATTTCTATATGTATTGATCTTGTTGTACAAATCAAAGTTTTCAAATCATATCAAAATAAAGAGAGATAATTTTTTAAATTGTTAATTATTTTCCTTAATATATTATAATAATATGAAAAATTCTTAACCACAAACCTGTACCTGAATTATTTATCCATAATGCTGCTTCGCAGGGTAAAATCACTCATATCAAATCAACGTTTTCATCAAAAGTTCTTTAGTCTAGTAGGGCAAAGGCCTGCCCACGATCCTTGAGGTTGTGGGTTCGATACCCTCCTCAGGTATGGGGTAAGCTTTAATTTGTCTCCCTTTCTAGGGTTCTCCTTCTCCGTTTATGAGGCTGCAACTCTCCCCTTAGGAGTGTTCATGGTTCGGGTTGGTTCGCTTTTACACATTTTTTAAACCAAACCGAAATATTCGGTTTGAAAATTTTGAAACCAATCCAAACCATTCAAAATCTCAAACCGATGCATTCGGTTTGGTTTGGTTTGGTTTGGATTGGATTGGTTTGGTTGTTCGGTTTCCGAGAGATACAAAATATATTGATTATAAAGTAAAAATAAAATTAATTTTTATTTAAATATTTAGCTGTCAAAAAAATAAAAAATTACGTGTTGAAATGTTTTGCTTATAAATATGTTTTACCAGCTCGATAACCTTTTATGAGCACAAAACATTTAATTCATAGCATTAATGATAAATCAAATAATTATGCAATTATACACATAACTCACATACTCATCCCACTTGCACATAAATGTTGTTTTAATCTTATTTATAAAAATGGACATACATATCTAAATATAAAAATGAATTAATTTAATGTGAAAAAAACCTTTCCACATAACTGCTTTTGGTTGGTCAACCCAACCACACGTGGCACATGTCAATTTTAACTAGTAAATGCCAGTATGTATTGGTAGTATTTTCTAGTAAAAACCAGTATTTCCTTTATTTTTTTTGCTAGATAATGTAGTTCAGCTTTCCCATCAGAAATATAATTGCCAATAAGAAGTTTGTTATTTTAAGTTGGTTTGGTCTTGTAGAAACACTTAGACTCAAGCCCCGCACCTAATTTCTATACACTTCTTATTATAAACCTAAAACACACTAGAACCGGATGCATCTTACTCTCCGACCGACAAAAAATGGTATGTATTCCTTTCTATACAAGCAACAACAATTCTTTCTTTACCTCTATTATCCTCTAAGTATGTGTTTGTTTCTTGAAATTGGTTTTGGATTTGGAATTCCAATTCTATATAATTTCATGGAATTACATTAAATTAGAATTCTATGAAATTCAAATAATTAAAATTTTAAAATTCCAATTTTAAATAATTGAATTCCTTTGTTTGGTAAAATTGTGAAATTCAATTCAAATTATACTTTATTTATTTGAAACATACAAAAAATCACATAATTAAAAATAAAATGAATAAAATGTCTCTAGTGTGAAATTTTAATATTTCCCAAATACAAATAGTTGAAGTACATATGAAGTAAAATAATAAAAATACTCTTGCTTTAATACAATGGAAATATTTTTTGTGCAAAATTAAAAAATAATATATTCATAGTGCTGGAAGGAAGGGATGGGTGAGCTAGCAGTAATATTGCGGAGGAAGAGGGGTTTGAGTCTTGAGGAGTAAGATGCTAAAGAAAGAGGGAAGGATGATACGGCTGCACTTTACTTATGTTTTTTTTTTTAATTTCGTAATTACACTCCTCTTTGTAAGTAATGAATTTTGTTTTCAATTAATATTAACGAAGTGCTGGTTTTTATTTCCTAATTACATTCCTTTATTTTTTTTACTCTTATTGTATTTATAAAATTAGTAGTAGAATGTGAATTTACTAGAAGAGGTTTATAATCAATTAACCATCAACATGTTTGATCAAGCATTTAATAAATCATTTTTCTATTGCGGTTCCGGATGTACTTGGGATATTATGAGAAGTAGGGATGGATGAGATGCTGTCGGCACACTACTAAATACGCTTTTGTTGCAAGTGGTTTGTGATGGATTGACCATTAATATAGTGGATCAATCTTTCAACAAGACCTATGTTAGTGCTTGGTCCCTGACTATTCCAGAAGTTGTTGTTGTGTTTCTATTGGTATTTATCACCCAAAAAAAATCTCTATTTTTTCTTGTATATGTTTTTCTTTTTTCCCCCTCAAATTATTGGGAATTTGATGGGTTATGCTATTGTTGTTGTTGTTATCTTATCCTAAGAAAACATCAAAATGAGAAGCCTCTGCTCCAAAATCTTAAAAACAACATGTATAGTCTGCTGGGCAAGCTGCTTTTATAGTTTATAATCTTAATATGGTTTACTAACGTTAACAATGATTGTTGTGACTTTTGGTTCGTTGGGTCTGCTACAAGTGAATATGTTCTTGCAAAGTTTTAATCCAAATTTTGGATTATTAAGGAATAATCCTGTTGCAAGGCTTTTTTATAAGCAAGTGCTACAAACAATTATTAGGCTCTTCGTACATTTAAAGATTTCTGACCGTAAACCTTAGTATTGTGTTAAGCGCATGGATTATTTTCCTTGGACTCAAGGGCACCGGTGAGGATATGGATTTATTAAAAGAGGTGTGTGATCAATTAACCATGAACATGGTTGATCAAGCTTTTATTAAATCCGTCCTTGGAGCTCTTTCGATGGCTATTCCAAATGTGCTTGTCATGCTTTGTTAGTAGTGCTCTAGGACTATTAGTATATGTTGTACGCTTTATTTCTTTTGAGCATGACTCTGAATAGTTAATTTTGTTTTTGAACATCAAATATGTGATTTGATAGTAAAACTCATTAGCTTATGCAATTACTGTTTTAGTTATCCCTTGTCACACCCCGTCTCCGGAGTGATGACATGGCAGTGCCTCATTGGTTAATGAAGCACCTAAGCCATAGTCAGAGATTACTAAATAAAGGAGTTCATTATTCAATGTCCATAAATAGTAATAAGAGAACTAGCGGAAGCGTTATTCTACAAATGAAATGTTTCTAAGTTATTACATCTGAAGGAACCTACAAGTTCCAAAATAAATAACTATGAATTTAAATAATATGTGTGAACTAATTCAGTTAGGATCACTCTTCGTAAGCCCCTTCCCAAGCATCAACAACATCATCATATTGCTCATCATCACCTGCACAATAAGCGGATGGACTGAGCTCCGGTGCTCAGTAGGGACCTAAAACAGTAATAATGATAATAATGACAGAAAAGAAACAGAGGCAGCAGAAACAGACACAGATAATGCATATGCCATTTCCCAAAAAACCCATATGGAAGTATATACAAATGACTCGTCTCAAGTCTAGCAAGACTCAGAATTCAGTGCATTGCAGTACAGTACAGTACAGTGAACTACACAGCTGTGGTTTTCAGAAATATGAGTTTTAAACTTGTGCAAAGGTGCACCAAAACATTACCCAACTCATATGTAACTAAATAGACTCCAACAAACAACAATTAAAGACCAAAACAAGAACGGACACATATAATGCAACAATTAAGCAATTAACAACATTCTTCGCACCTAAACGATTCCATAACCGAGTGTATGACAAGCACCACGCATTGCTCATCCGATACACCCAATCACATACTCGTCTTAGATACTTAGAAACATCTCTAAGGCTATGACACAACAATCCCACCACATGAGCTCAGTTATCTATTCACTACTACTCAGCAATAACGGTAGTGGTCCCAGTTATAAACCAAACTAGGACGGTTCAGTAAAACTCGTGGGTTCGGGTTGCCCCCCAAACGACGGGGCTCAGATTTTAAGGTTCAATCCATTACATTGTCTCATCATCCCCCATCAGGGACTCCACAAAACCACTACCGTATCTAATGATTGGTCCCACTAGATGAAGACCCCAGATGCAACAGAAAAGAAAGACCTCTCGGGGTCATATATCAGAACAGAGCAGAGTAGAAGTCGGACGGAACCTGCTAACTAGTGATCCTAGATAAGAGCTCACAAGGGGGGCGACGACTCAGTCGACCAAACTAGCTAGGAAAAAACAATGACTCCAAAATTGATGACTCCAATTAAGACCCAAAAGCAATCAATCAAAGAGGGAAATACAAGACATTTACAGACGGTACAAAAACAGTTTATAAATATGTTTAAAAACGAATGAAAGCAATTAAAAATCAAATATACACCTGCTCAAATCATCCAACAATTCTTGAGTTTAATTAAGCCCACGAAAAATCCGCCACGACCAGGGACGAAGCCAGGATTATTGGCTTGGGGGGGGCGAAAAATTAAAAATCCTGGTGTTGTCCCTAGCGCATAAAAAAATGTAAAATTAAGTGAAAAAAAAACTCAAACAAAATAAGACAAACAAATTATAATACTAACCAAAATAGTTCATAATCTGTTTACATTGCACTGAATTTGGGATTTCTAAGTTGGATTCTTCGCTTTTTCTTACAATCAAAATCATCTATGATGGAGTCCGTTTCAAAGCTGTTTACAATATCTTTCTCAATATAACGAGACTAAACAACTAGATAGAAAATCATCTCCTATTTTATTTCTCAATTTACTTTTGACAATTTTCATAGCGAGAAAATGAGCGCTCTCCGGATGCGGTGATACTCGGTAAAGTAAGCACAAGCCGAATCAACCTGTCAACAAGAGGATAAATTGCTCTCTTTCTTGTTTCAGCCAAATGCTAACATAATTCGGAGATGGTTGAGAACTGTCGAATAGTATTTTGATCCACCTCACCTTTAAAAAGTTCCAATTGAACTTTTAAATGTAACATCTCATGTTCAGTAAAATCCATAGGATAGAATTTCCTAGCAAGAGAGCAAATATCTTCAACATTGAAGGCCTTGTAATTATCTCTAGGATCTAAAGCACAACTGAGCATAAGTAGCTCAACAACATTTTCTTTAAATCTATTTTCTAACTCTTGAAATTGAGTGTCAATAACAGTTAAAAAAACATCAACCCTGTAATGATGCTCAAAAGTGATTGCATTTTTCCTTATACGAGATGATACTTTTCCAATTTTGAAATTTGCACTCATATCAGGTATATCTATCCCATGTTTCTGACAAAATGATAGCACCTTAACAAACAAATAATCCCATCCTTCTTCCCGCATTCGTTGAAGTCTTGCTTTGGTTGTTGAGACCAAATGCATTGCATTTAATATATCTTGAGACTTGAGTTGGAGAGCTTGACAAAGTATATTAGAAATTTCAAAAACATCTTTCAAAAGATGTAAATGAAATATGAAGTCAAAGCAAGTAACCACATTAAAAATCCCATCCGCTTCTGCCCTCAAATTAGAAGAAGTACTATCAAGAATAATTTCCTCCAAGACAAAGCAAACACATTTATACAACTCCAATAAATTAGAAAGGGAACTAAAGTGGGAACTCCATCTAGTATCTCCCGTGTCTAGGTAAAGTGCGTACTGATTTTTTTCTCGTGCATGTATCAAGAAAACCATTACAAATTAATGCTTGAAGTTCATCTATCCTTGCATTTGTTAATTGTGCAGTACGCTTGGTAGAGGTAGATACAACAGTAACAAGCTTGTGGAGATACTGAAAAAATTGATACACAGACGTAACCCCTTGAGATGCAGACACTAGAGTCAATTGGAGACGATGAGCAAAACAATGAACATAGTATGCGGAAGGAGACTCATTTGCTATCAAAGCTTGTACACCATTGAATGCTCCCCGCATATTACTTGCGCCATCATATCCTTGACCTCTTATATTTTGAATACTTAGTTCATGTTGAGAAAGAACACCACATATTGCCATTTTTAAGTTCAAAGTCAGTAGTATCAATGACATGCACTATCTCAAAGAATCTTTCTTGTATAAATCCTTCATTGTCAACGAATCTTAAAATAATACACATTTGCTCTTTTTTTTGATTCATCTTGAGCTTCATCCACAATTATGCAAAATTTGGAATCACCTATATCTTCACAAATCCTCTTTTGCACTCTTTTTAGCAATTATAGATAATATATCCTTTTGAATATCGGATGAGCAATAACTAGCATTTCCAGGGAGCATTTTCTAATATAACTCGAATTAACCTCTTTGTTGTAGGAGCCCAAAAGTTTCAATAATTGAATGAAATTACCTCGATTTTTTAGAGTCAATACTTTCATCCCTTCCTCTAAAGGCAATACCTTGAAGTCCGAGAAATCGGACAACATCAATTGAAGCTTTAAGTTGCAATCGGTTTCTTGCAACTTGTTGAGAAGTTTGCTTTTCAATAACGGTATCAATATGTTGAAGAGAATTTAGTAGATCATTGCAACATTGAATAGCCTTCCTATGAGGAGAATTAGGATTTTTTCCTACATGAGTAAGAAAACTACAATCTTCACCATTTACCTTCTTCCAATTTCTAAATCCATTAACTGTGAAAGCATTTTGTCCAACACGATTAGACGGTTTGGTGAAAAGAAAGCATGCAAGGCAATAAGCACCATTATTGAATGTAGAAAATTCCAACCAATCAGGGAAATAATTTGTACCAAGATGAGAGAAATTTACGACCTTTCATATCATTATATTCTTTTGTATTTAGAGGATCGGGTTGATATGGCCCCTTCCATGAGATAAGCACGTCGAACCTCATCCATTTGTCCAATGGGATAACTCCATATTGATTTACGTTCTCCGGGATCACGAACTATCGATAATGTTTTTGCATTCTTGTGATTCCAATCTTGGAGTTTTTTGGATAGGTTGATCATTATCAATATTGGAAGCTAAGCGAGGAGATTCAATGGTGCTACAAGATTCTTTTGAGTGATTTGTTTCCGTTACATCTTGAATGGGTCTCTTTTTTAAAGAATGAGTGAAGAGTTCAGATTTCATTATTATACAAGTCGACAATAAAATCACCATTTTTTATGATTATTATTTTGAAGAGAAAATTATGATTATATGATAGTAACAAACTTATCAAACCAAATCCTTAAATATTTAATTCAAAAGTATGAAATCAAAACAAGATATAAAAAGCGAGGGACGAAAATTTAAAAAAAATTAGCAAACCTTGATGAACGTGATGAGGTGCTAAAGCTGGCGATGATTGATGATGATCGAGGGGACTGCACGGATTGATGATGATCGGGGACTACCGGATTGGGGGATTGGGGATTGATGATGATCAAGATTCAAGAGAGAGTGCTCTGAGCCGTGAGGGGGGTCCGGGTGGGTATTGGGGTTTCAGGTTTAGGCGCCACTGGGAATTGGGGGATTGGATATTTTGAATAAACAAAAATATGTGAGCCAAAGAGAAATCTAGAATATGAATAGAATAATAGAAAAGGCCTTCTTTGTTTTTTTTCCCCTTTCTTTTTGTATTATTTTTTAGAAGGTTTTCTTTGTTTATTTTTTTTCTTTCTTTTTTTTGATTTTATTTTTAGCTTATACAAAAAAATATATAACTAACAATAGCTTATATTTTTTTACAAATTTTGGGACGCCTCTATAAAAATATCTTGGGGAGCGAATTTGAGCACATATTTCAAATTACATATAAAATTTAATATATATAGTAGGATTTTTAAAAATCTCAGTGACGCTGGCCCTCACGCCCTCATGTAATCGTCTATGGCCACGACAACAATTACTCCATGGCAGTTCATGGTTTTCAATATACCCAAAATTACTATAAAAATATGCCAGAACATTATATCAGTATTATCCAAAATTACATAACAGAAACAACAGAGGAAAGCGGGTCCCTACCTCGAATCCAAATAAAAAAGCAATAAACGTCCAAGTGCTGAAAAATCTGATTCCGCCCTCTACTTCTGACATATATTACGGAAAATCTAAAGGTTAAAATCTCGATCCCTCCGGTCATATTATAACCCTATCAGTCTAGTTTCTAAAACAAAAAGAATTACTCCGATTGGAGTTCGGATGTTAAATGTACGACAATTCTACCGAAAGTGTGCAGAAAACATAATCCAGAAATTAGCCTGTGCCCGATGCGATATCTCTTCGCTCGGAACTCCAAATCGAATCTCGTCTGCGTTCCCTCGAAGCCTTCTTGATTACCTTCGATTCGGCGTATCCCACGATAAAAACTTATGTCTCGAACCACATCAATTGTCGTGTCGAAGTTGATCAGAAATTGGTTGCGAAATCCCTTTTTCTGGCTTCTGCTACACAACGGCTCACAATAGCCTTTTTGGTGTTGGCGCACGAATCCCGAGATTGCCCACTGCCATGATTTCTTTAATGTTTTGTTGTTGATAGCCAATCACTGCCATTAATTTGCTTCTTTCTTCTTCTTCTTTGTTCTTGCTGTGTGAGGAAGAGAGAGCCGAGCCGTCCCTTTTTTTTTCCTTGTTCTTCACGCGGCTCCGAGAGAGAGAGACGATTCTCTCTTTCTTCTACTGTTTCCTTCCACAATCCCCCCATCAGAGGACCCTACCCCCACGATCCCCATCCCAGCGAACCGCTTTCTCCTCCTTTTAAATTTTCTTTTTCTTTTTAATTGATTTATCCTAATTAATTACAAAATCACTAATCTACTTAAATTACTTATCTAGGCGAATCACAAATAAATCCCTTAATTACGATATGTGTGCGAGACGGCTCTCAATAGAATGTACACATAATAAAATATGTAACATATTATAAAATTAAAAGGACACGAAGTCACATAATCGTACTAAATAAATTACGCATACACAGTAACTTGCGAATATTTAATTTACACGTCAGAAATCACGTAAGCAAAAGTTACGGGTTTTACATCCCTAGTTTTATGTAATGTTCTTTACAATGAAACAAAACTAATATGATGTATGATTGATGATCATGTTTTACTGATCATGTGTAATGGATACAAATCATATCATAGATGCAACATATAGGGATACATTGTATTGGACGTGATCAGTTTGAGAAGTAATACTTCATGGTCCTTAGTCATAAGTATTACTTTCTCAATATTATTTTAGAATCCTTAGACCTTATGTCTCCATTGATTCTAGCATGATTGGAGCCACGTTTTGACTCAGTCGGACGTTACTTTTAATCGAGTAATCAATACGACTGATGATCGGATGTAGCGTCCTATCATGACTTGAATGTGAGAGGCATTGTAAGGAATTTGTCCCTCTCTATTATTAGAGAGAGATATCCATGGGCCCCTCGATAGTGAAAAACTGTTTAAATGCATGGCCGTGCTCAAATATATTTGATAAAGTGGTTATCAAACACTATTTGTTGGAACAGTTTACCCGGAGATCGAGTATAAATACAATTAAGCTTAATAAGGGTGACGACTACCATGCCTTATGCTTAATTAGGATATCGCGAGACAAAGGATTAAATAGTGGATTGATATTAGGTTCCACCGTAAATTCATTCACTTTGGGTAGTCACAATGTCCTGCTAGGGACCGCTTGTGATTTATGAACTCACACTACTATTAAGTGTGTTTTCATTGCCATTGTGATATGAACCTGCTGTGGTCACACACATAGACGAAGTTAACGAAGCTTCATGTCCCGCATTCAATGAATCTAGAATGTGTCTAGGTTCATTATATCTGACATTTATTTTCTGAGAATAATAAAATTGTTATTATTTCGAATTAGAGAGAATGAGGGGTATTTTTGGTATTTGGTTTTAACTGGGTTTACGTGGGAGTTATTATCCGATAAAGACTCCCACTACCAGTAGAAGTCTAGGGGACGTGGGAGTTGAAGACTCCCACTACCAAAAGAGGTGGATAGGACGTGGGAGTGTTCTTGAAATGAACTCTTACAACCTATATAAACCTCTCTTGGCCGAAACCCTAGAACCAATGCTTGAGCCGCAATAAACCAATCTCTCCCGAAATCATATTTCAGGATTTCTGCCCTTCTCTTCTTTCTATATTCCCTAAACTCAGAAACAAAGAGCTAGCACTCGCTGCTTGTTTCCTGTTCAATTTTAAAGCTAAGAATTATCTATTTCCAACTTATGTACTCATGCATGTACTATTAATAAAAAATTGACATGTATTAATTTTTTAATTAAGAAATTTATAATCTAAAAGAAATAGTGAAACTGGTAAGGAAAAAATATTTTATCTGTCCACATAGTGAATTTTGAGCGGAGAGTATATAAATTGGGTACATATAATTTTTTTTCCCAATTTTAATTAGTAAGTGTCAGTATATATTGGTAGCTTGAGGCATCTCCTATTTTTTTCTTTTCCATATATATCTCCTAAATTACATGACTTGCAAATATACAACAGAGCTAAAGCCTAAAGGGCTCATTTTAATATCATTCTACTTCTTTTAGGTAAAATCCATTTTGTCATTTCTGATCATTTTTTTTGCATGAGCAGTATCGAATTTCTAACATGACATGGAATTCAGCTACACCGTAAAATTCAAGTACGGATATAGAGAACTGCACTCAAGGAATTTAAAGGCAAATTGGTCGTTATTGTCCCTAAACAATTTATAAATCATGTATAAGGTTCTTATCGATTTTTTTTGGACATTAAAATCCTCAAATAATTTACGATTGGTATATCACAATTTGTACATTACCATTACCACTACCACCATATCCCAACCCTTCCCCACCATCTCGGCAACCACCACAAACATCCATCCCCGTCATCGCTTCTTCGGTAGGGACCTTATACCTGATTCATAAATTGTTTGAGGATTGTTTGAGGATGGGTTTGTGGAGGGCGGTGGTGGAAGATGGCGGATTTGTGGAGTGGGTTTGCGGTAGTGGAGGATGGTGGGTTTGTGAGTGGATTTATGGAGGGCGGTGGTGGATGAGGAGAAGGGATTGTTGATGATGAAGATGAGAGGAAGAAGGAAGAAGGCCAGATGGGTAAATGACATTTTTGCTCTTCACACTGGGAGCATGTGCAAGTCACATGTTATTTTTGGCCTGAAAAGCGGCCGGATTAACTAATTGGACATTTATAGTGGCCCGTAAAAAGACGCGGCTATAAATAGCCTAAAAAAAGATAAGGATATTTATAAAAATACGTAAATAGATAAAGGCTATTAATAGGGGATTTCTTTATAATATTACTCTGATACTACTAAATTAAACGTCGACTTTTCTATTAAGAATAAGATAAATAGACATTCAATTTGAGACAGACCAGAACAAGGACAAGGAGATTCTAAAGTCTTGCAGCTTTCGAATTCGCCTTCATGGCATATTCTACAAAAAGGCTTTGTTGATTCAGAAACTGATCCTAATTCATCATCATCCAAATACAATACAACTTCTTCCATCATTCCAAATTCTTCTTTCTTTCTTTCTCTCTATTTTCTTCTTCCTTTTCAATCTTCTCTTCTGTTACGTTTTGTGGGAGTTTTTCTTCTTGTGTTGGACTTTAAATATATATAAGCAAGTGAGAACTTGAATTTACAAGTATACCCTTATTGTTTTGTAAAGATTGGTAGTGTCATTTATTTATAATATCTTCACTTTGGACTTGACCATAAATACACATATATAAGATTTATACACATAAATAGACACTTGTACCCTTTAATTAACATATATGTTGAGGCAATTAAAATTATTTGTTGACTAAATTAATGAAATATAAGAGTAAGTTTGAAAACAATAGATTTAATACTTTCTTGATTTCTTAAAGTGACAGATAACTAAAAACTATAAAATATGTCTAGAGACAAATAACTGGGAACAGAAAAAGTAGTTGTTTTCAAATAAAACGTCAAAATAGAAAGTAAATACTCTCTCTATTCCTAAATATAAGACTTTTATTACATGTGCAAAAATTAAAAAAAATAAAAATTAAGATTTTTTTATAATTAAAATAATAATAATAATCTCTTAAATATTACTTGTATAACACTAGTTATATTTAAGAAAGTAATATGATACTTTGATTAAAAAACATCTTAATTTTTGCAACATGTAATTAGAATCTTATATTTAGTAATGGAAGTATTTTGTTTGTTTTTTGTTTTTGTTTTTTTGTTTTCTTTGAGTGGTGGGTAGGAAAGATCTTAGCTAATGATATAACTAGTTGTGATAAAAATTGAATAGTTTTCTATATTTTTTTTTTCCATTTAGGGTGTATTAATTTGATAGACTGCTGCTACTTTTATTTTATAATATACGATATTTTTAGGAAAAATCTTATATGGATCAGACTTATGGTCAAATTTATAGTGTAAAATTATTCATATGATCATTGGACAAAATCTTTAACAAAATTATATAATCTTTTAATGTATTTTAACAAAGATTAAGAATGATCAAATAAACACTTTGCATCCTCTAATACATTAACTAAGTTTATTTTTTTTATTATTATCAAAATGACATATTTTGACATAATGGGTTTTCAAATGCCACTGTTTATTTGGGATTTTTTTTTTTTTTTTTGCATCAACATCAGATTCTCAGAAACTATCTTTATAAAATCAGATTATAAAATCTTTAAAATGGCAAAAAAATCTCCATCCCCATGAATAGATGATTGTCACGTGTTTATTTTTTCCTTACGGATTCCACTTATTTTTTTAGGTTATAAATTTTTTAGTTAAAAAATAATATATGTCAAATTATTATTAATGGTAGAGAAAATTGAACATGGAATAGAAACAGAAAATTTCTACAATTTAAAAATAACAGTAAAAAAGAAATCCAATACAGAGGAACTCAAAGCGTAATAATAATAATAAAAAAAGGCCCGGCCTTGGTAATATATATAAATCCATGCAAAACATTATACTACATCATCAGCTGTTGAATGGTACTTGTAAGACGCCGTATAACTACTGGACGGCCAAAGGGCGTTGATTCGGCTGATAGAACGTTGTCCACCTCTTACAAGTTTTTGTTGCTTCAAAAATGAGTAAAAATCATCGAAACTTGTGAGAGGAGCACTACACCAAAACTTGTGAGTCGACCTTAACAAGCGAGCACGGCAATTATCCATAATCTGGAATTTAAACAAAGTAAAGGCAGCACATTATTAATAAATGAAAAAATTATAGTATCATGTCTCAGAAAAGAAAAAAAATACATATACATTATATATATTTACCAGGAAAACTACTCCGTAATAGGCAGGAAAGATTGGTGAGAGATCATCTAGTGTGATGAAATATCTAATCGAGCCGCATTGAAAATTCCAGATAATTAATCCGCTTACGATAATAGAAGCAGCAAGACACCAACAAACAACCATAGATGCAAAGCTTGATGAGACTTGCTAGCGAATAGAGGCTAATTTGGCATAACACATTATTGCCAATAATGTGCTAGAGAAGTAAGTCACCCTTTGAATATCCCACTTTGAATAAAAGGACATAAAATAGATGGATAAACAAAAGAAGAAGACAATGTTGGTAGAGATGATTAGTTGTTTGGAATATTTCGAGTAATAAGGTTGTTGAGGTAGTAGGTTATTAAAGATGGAACGAATATCATCTTCTTCTAACATATTAGAAAAATAAAAATAGACATTACATGTGATAGCGTAGATAACGAAACATAAGCATCCAACCAACACAGGATTCAAGTGGTTAGGACCAACAAAATCAAGTAAACTTTTTACCACAAAGGAAGAAACACCAATCCCGAAATGTATCGAGTAAAATACTATGAGAAAAGCTTCTTTGATAAAAGCTTTATCCCATATAGTAACACGAGGGTCTTGAGTGCTAGGATTGGGGTTAGGAATATTAGTATGTGTAGCCATGGGGATTTCTTCTGGATTATTTAAGTAGTAAAGAAAGACAATTGGGATGCTATTAAATTAGGAGATACAAATTTACATTAAATAGATAGATTATTTATAGAGAAAAATATGAAATCTTAATTCGATTAGGTTTGCATGTTCCATTAATTTTCAATTCCACCTAGAATTAGGATAGGTCATGTGGAAAAGTCTAATGCTTTCATATTTCAAAATCCTTGTTGCCTTCGACTCTCTCCCCTTTGAACATTAGGATATTGGGCTCGAAATGTGGGGATTCGCTGGGCTCAGAAGCTGACCTAGCGGGTTCGCGGGTCGGGCACCATGACCTGCGAGATTTTTCCGGGTCAATTGTTCGCGGAGGTGGGCTGGACGGGTTCTGGAGACTGGGTTGATTTTGTGATGGGCTGGACTGGGCTGTCTAGGCAGGGTCTGGCCCAGTTTCCCTTTCCTGGGTTGATTTATTTCTGGGCTGGATTGGTTGGTACTCGGACCAGGAGCCGGTGGCCTGGGCAGGCTTGTGTCTGGGCTGGCCGGGCTTGTTTCTGGACTGGGCTGGATGGCTTCTGGGTTTGACCAAGGCTGGCTCGGCTGAGCAGAATGGGTGAAGTCAGTTGGTCCAATTTTGTTTTCTTGCGGGACAATGGTGCGAATACAAAATATCCTCATCTTTGGAGACAGATAATTTCTTAGAGTGAAGGTTATAAACTTTCCGATCCTTTTATTTCATAGGATACCTAATAAATATACATTTAGTGAATGGTTCGGTGAATTTATCTCTCGTAAAATTTGTGTTATGGTCATAATAAAAAGACCTAAAAATCCGAAGATGCTCAAATCTAGTGGTTTTCCAAATAAAATTTCACAATGAATTTTATTATATAGAATTTTATTAGGAGTGTGATTAACTCGAAAAATATCTTTTAAAAATTAAAAATTAATATATATATTTTAAAAATATATAAAGAAGCTAAAAAGATTTAAATTGTAAAACGAAGTGGGTATTAAATCAAGTGTCCTCCATTAACTAATCTTTTAACTGTACTTTAACATAAATTAAGACATTTGGGGGATCAGCACCCGGCCCCGAGTTGGAGTTCAATTCCACCTAGGATTAGGATAGGTCATGTGGAAAAGTCTAATGCTTTCATATGTCAAAATCCTTGTTGCCTTCGACTCTCTCCCCTTTGAACATTAGGATATTGGGCTCGAAACGTGGGGATTCGCTCGGGCACTATGACCTGCGAGATTTTTCAGGGTCAATTGTTCGCGGAGGTGGGCTGGACGGGTTCTGGAGACTGGGTTGATTTTGTGATGGGCTAGTGGGCTGTGTCAGCAGGGTCTGGCCCAGTTTCCCTTTTCTGGGTTGATTTATTTCTGGGTTGGATTGGTTGGAACTTGGACCAGGAGCCGGTGGCCTGGGCAAGCGTGTGTCTGGGCTGTCCGGGCTTGTTTCTGGACTGGGCTCGATGGCTTCTGGGTTTGTGCAAGGCTGGTTCGGCTGAGCAGAATGGGTGAAGTCAGTTGGTCCAATTTTGTTTTCTTGCGGGACACTGGTGCGAATACAAAATATCCTAATAAAAATTAACATCTTTGGAGATAGATAATTTCTTAGAGTGAAGATCATAAACTTTTCAATCATTTTGTTTCATAGGATACCCGATAAATATACATTTAGCGAATGGTTTGGTGAATTTATCTCTCGTAAGATTTGTGTTATGGTTAAAATAAAAAGACATAAAAATCTGAAGATGGACAAATCTGGGTGGTTTTCCAAATAAAATTTTATTATATAAAATTTTACTAGGAGTGATTAACTCAAAAAATATCTTTAAAAATTAAAAAATAATATATATTTTAAATTGTAAAACGAAGTGGGTATTAAATAAAGTGTCCTCCATTAACTAATCTTTTATTGTACTTTAATATAAATTAAGAATGTAAAATAAGCCCTTCGGATCTTCTTGTACACTGTTTAGCATCTTCTCTAATTCAAAGCTTTCAAGGACCATTCCCCTTCTCTACAGGGAGGGGTAAGGAGAATTGTGGATCTTATTGCTGTTCCCTAGAAATCCAATGTAACTTTTTGATAAATAGGAGCTAAGAGGATAATGAGTGGTTACAGTTCACTTCGAGATTGCTTCACAGTTATGGAAAAACTTGTAGGTTAAGAATTCTCAAAAAGAACACAAAGTAGATTCTAAAAGACTCTCTGAAAAATTACTGACTCTATACCCCAAAAGGGGAATTTATAGTAAGGCAAAAACCACACGTTGCCCTAAAATGACCATATGTTGCCCTAAAATGACAAAGAAGACCAAATTATTCTTAAGAAAAAAACACCCAGCAACTCAAACAAAAATAAATCACACCTATAACTTAGAGAAACTTTCTATATATATATATATATATATATATATATATATATATATATATATATATATATATATATATATATATATATCCAGAATTATTTATGCAATAATGCTCCCCGCATAACTTTTCTTGTTCACTTTCATGCAGAATGATATCTAACCGGTTAGAAAAGCAAATATGGCTATCATAGAGGAATAAGTACACATCATAGATGTATGATAACCTAGAGAGGACATGATGATTTCTGGAGTACATTATCTCTTTTTATTTGTGTTAGTATATGATGCATTTGTGTTTGACCAATAAAAACAGTATTGGAATTGAAGCATTACATTTTTACGGCTGTGATAGCTCTCTTCCATTAAAAAAGAATGTCCAAAGATCTGGCTCAATGTTCACCAGCAATCACATGGCCCATGATCAGTACATTGACAAGTGTCATACCATCTATTGTTCACAATAAACTTATTTGGCCACTTATTATTTTATAGTCCAGTTTCTATGCGGAACAACTATTTTTTTGCACATGCGGGACACATTTTTGTCCTTGAGAACAACTGTTCTGAAAAATGAACAGCTGTTCATTTTTTAATCATTCTTAGCCACCAAAACTTTAATCTAACGGACGAGCTTTTGTCCCTACATATTCCGCACAAAAGCCGTTCCGCATAGGAGCCGTGGTGATTATTTTTTGGCAAAAAATCCTCTGTCCCCGTGTGTGTCCCCAATCAATCACAATTCACCCTGTGTATATATAATTGAAAAACGTATTTATATAGTAAATTATGATTGGTTGGGGACAGGAATGGGGACAGACGATTTTCACCCTTATTTTATCCCTTTGTTTCATATTTCTGTTATTTTTTCTCGAAATAAGTGAGAGATTTTTATTTTTATCTTTCGTCTACATCTTGAGTATCTTACAAGTATTGGAGTGATTCATAAATGACAAATATTTATTTGTTACGCGTCAATTTGGTTCGAGTATTTCAATTTTGATTGTAGACATGGCTAAAGGAGCATGAAATAACGAAACTTGGGAGCACTTCCCAGATTATAAGCTTCAAATGTATAGGCATCTAAAATTGTCTCGATCACTTGGGGTTATTTGCCTGGCTGCAATAAATTTCTCTCCATATGTATGATGTGCTGGTCAACTATTTCTCATAATCAGTGTTTTTATGAGCACAAAATCAAGGATAATGCTTTCTTAGTTTGATGCTGGTTGAGTTGAAGATTTTGCAAGATATATTATCTAATGAATGGTCAAATTACTCGGCAAGGGTTTCAAATACTTGATGAATCTAGATATAATGAATGTATGATGTGAAAATAATGGGCAGAGATATACGATGAATCAAAATTGTGGGTCCATATTGCAAATAATAGAAGTCGTTGCTTGTCTAATCATTCCAATCTTCTACAGTCAAAGAAAACTATTCGTGTCCTCATCTTTGGGAGAAGAAAACGGCCCGCTATAATGGATTTTGTTAAAATTGGTAAAAATATTCGTGTATATTATCACCCATCAGAATTCGTTACTTAGATATTTTTTTTTCAATTATATTTACACATGAAAAATTGTGATTGATTGAGTATATAAATGAAAACATATAATTTTTTGCCGTTAAAAAAAGAGAAAGTATAGAAGACCGAAACTCTATCTGTGTTAGAGGTTTCTTAACTAACAATACATGATTTCTTCGTAATATGTTTCAGTAAAAATCTGTTACACAAAATTTAACTTGAATTGTGAGAAAATTTTCAATTAAAATAACATATAATTTTGCGCCACCTTTTTTTGTGGTTTGGGAAAAAATGGTAAGTATATTTTTTATTCGATCCCGAAAGTATAAATATATATCTAACATGGGGCAAAAATCAGGAAAAAGTTGGCCACTCTATATCATTTTCTCCAAACCAACTAGATGAAAGACTGATGAAGCAAATCTCAACCCGATCCGGTTCTTATCCTCCTCTTCCTAGTACTCTCGGTCGCCGCCACCTCCTTCACAATAATCTCTCACCTCAGCAACTCATCTTCCGTAATCCATCCAGCTCAACTCAACCACCACAGGCGTGGCTTCCTCTTTTTTCTTACTCCCAACATTATTGAAATGCGACAAAGACCAACTAGTAACATTATGTAGCATACGAACTTAAACAATCAAACATAATATAACCGTTGAATGTAACTTTTATGTCAAACTAAGGAAATAAAACAAAATAATTAATTAAATACAGTGTAATTACTTATATATTTCTTACTTTTTTTAAGGTAATGAATTGTTAGATTTACTAAATAAAGAAAAAAACAATTCAAATTCAGTACAATAAAAATTCATGTCGGACTATATACGATCAAATAGTCCAGCTGCATGGGCGGCTCGTCTTATCATATTGTTTATGGATAGTGTATTTTTTCGTGGCATTATTCGCTGCTTCTAAATTATATTTAAATAGAGAAAAAAAAAAAAGGAAAAGGACTATGTAACATAAATCATGTGAGATGATTGTAAGGTCAGATTTATATCAGTGACTCCATACCCAAGTGACCCAATGTAATGCTTGCACGATAAACTAAAAGGAAAAAGACAAAACAGTCCCTAAAGAGCATCTTCTTGATGAGAAATCCTAAAATCAAATTGAAGTAAAGAGAGAAACGAGTGAGAGGGTTTGTTTTGAAAAAAAAATCGTGTATTTAGATTTCAGAATGCTGGTCAGTCTGAGTGTACATTTTACCCCTCTTACAAATTGCGTAAAATAGTATTATAACAATCTTAAAAATGGCAAAAAATTCTCAATTCATATTTTGTGTTCCGTTTTCTATCCCCATAAATAGATGATTGTCACGTATTTACTTTTCTCTTATGAATTCCACTTATTTTTTTAGATTATAAATTTTTTAATTAAAAAATAATATATATCAATTTATTATTAATGATACAGAGAATTGATCCTGGAACAGAAACGAAATTTTTTTTATCATTTAAAAATAACAGTAAAAAAGAAATCCAATATAGAGGAACTCAAAGCGTAATAAAAAGAAAGGCCCGAACTTGGTAATATATATAAATCAGAGGCGGATCTACATGGTAGTCCTTGTATGCCCAGGACCACCCAAGATCAAAGAAATAAGTTTAATTTTCACCCTAAATTGTTGAGAGACCACCCTAAATTTCAATCCTAAATTGTCTAATATGCAACGAAATTTGTAGGTTCCCCTAAATTATTGAGGGACCACCCTAAATTTCAATCCTGGATCCGCCCTGATATAAATCCATGCAAAACATTATACTACATCATCGGCTGTTGAATGGTACTTGTATAACTAGCCAAAGGACGTGGAAAAAGAGAAAACAGTCCCTAAAGAGCATCTTCTTGATGAGAAATCCTAAAACCAAATTGAAGTAAAGAGAGAAACGAGTGAGAGGGTTTGTTTTGGGGAAAGAAAAAAAAATCGTCCATCGCCGCCACCAACGAGGTACCATTTATCTTCTTCTTCTTCTTCCTTCACAGTATTCTAGGTCGCATTTAGGGATTTGCATTTCTACTTGTTGATTTAATTACGAAAAGTTTCTTCCTTATTCCGAAATTCTTGACTTGTTAATCGAGAGATTCATTGTTCATTTCGCTGAATCTCTGATTAAGAAGTAAAAAATAAGTTATTTTGTTAGTTAAAATATTAATATTATTTGTATACCACTAATTTTATTTAAAATAATAGTTTTGACATTTCGATTAAAACACCACGATAATGTTTGCTTACTTAATTTTTACTACTTACCCTAAACGACTTATATAAAGGAATTGAAGGAGTATCTTGCTAGAGGATGCACTAGAATTTGATTTTTTTTTTTTTTAAAGACGAGTTTCATTGCAGATTTTGTCTCTGAAAAAACGACTATGAAGGAGCAACCAGCTCCATCCAGTTCTGTCACCTCCACTGGGCCATCTGTTCTGCAGCGTAAGTGATATTTGTGTATTTCTCTCTGTGTGTGTATATATATATACACACACAATCTATTTGCTTACGTTTCTCATGCGAAATTTGGGAATCTTTTGTCTTTTAAGATTTGACTAAGAAGCAGTAAACTGTTATTTTTTCTTTCCTCATATGAAATTTTGGCCCTTTAGTTTTGAAGGACATAGCCTCATTGGTTGAGACTGGCGCATATGCACGTGAGGCTCGGAGGATAATAAGAGCAGTTAGGTTGACAAATGTTTCGTATGTACGGAACGGATTTTTAGTTTTTCAAATAAATCTTTTATCTTAGGTTAGTGGAGGTTGAATGGGAAGTTATTCAAATAAATTTTAGTTTTTAATTAATTTAACTAATCTAAATTTTCTCAACCAATCAAAAAAAATAAACAAATTACAAAACTCAAAATTACTAGAAAATTATATTAGAATTTTGGAGGCTTTTGATTGGATGAAACTGAAGAGGT
The DNA here is from genome assembly GCA_026122235.1 of Vinca minor. Classification (NCBI taxonomy): domain Eukaryota; kingdom Viridiplantae; phylum Streptophyta; class Magnoliopsida; order Gentianales; family Apocynaceae; genus Vinca; species Vinca minor. The sequence continues at coordinate 2,722,587 of JAOCZM010000291.1, forward strand.
GTTCTGTAATATATATATATATATATATATATATACTAGCAAATGACCCGTGCTATACATGAAAATACTTAATTTCAAATTACTAATGCAATGATTGTACAATTGTACTTATAACAAAAAATTGTTAACTTTAATTTTTCAGAAATCAAATAAGAAAATTCAACATGATTTGATTTTTATTGAATAACTCTCAAATGTAGATATACTGATGAATCATCACAACCTGCAAATGAATAATAAAAATATTTTATCAATAATGATAAATATTTAATTAAAAGAAAAAAATAAATTGATTAACAAATCATTGTATTATAGCATTATCTACATTTACTTAACACTATTTCAATTTGTATGTCTGCAAAGATGCGAGCGTTCTTCACATCAGTTTACTTTCAAGACAAAAGAAACTATTGGGAAAATACTTTGATCCAAATTGAATATAGGTGGACGAATAAGAAAAGTAAATGCAGAACCCACGCAAAAATTTATATGGTCTTTGAACCAAAATAACACATCAAGTCTAAATTAAGTTTTTGCCAAGACTTCTAGGATATAAGTAAATCAATACATATAATAGAAAAAGTTACCAAGAGTTGTGATTCTTTGTATCCTGCAATCAAATAAGTCGAACCATTTAAAAGAAAAATCAAAATGAAAAATTAAAAGTGGCTAGCAATGATATCATCATATCCCAATAAGAATAATAAAGATATCATCGGATACATAATCTAGCATAATCTAAGTAAGACATCCGAGCCGCCTTCAGTGCAATTTCATGCAAATTTTAGTTCAATTAGAGCTTCTATTGGTTAGCTTTTTACTCGCATAATCTAATTTTAGTTGTCTCAAGTGAATAATCAACAAATTGTTAAAATTTCATGCAAGAATAAATATGAAATACTCCAAATATTGTTACAATTTATTGAGAGTCTTGCAATGAAATTACTTCTCACTCAAGAACGTTACAACTACAATGATCCGGAAGTAATATGACCGACCACAGTGTTCGCAGGAGATCATTTTGGCTCTTTTTTTCCTTTTATGAAAATGTGACAATTATGAGTCAATTCAATCATCATACTTCTTACTTATCTCTCCTAGCAACATCGCGTGGGTGTATGGGAGAACATGGAAAATTAGGAGATGTATAAATCTCACTTTTTCCTAATAAAAAATTATTTTAGTCCAATTTATAAAAGTAGGACATGTTTTACCTTCTTAATAGGAAAATTTAATCAAAGGTCCAATAGCCCAGTGGGGTATTGGCCGGCCCGTGACCGAGATGTCCCGGGTTCGATACCCTCCCCAAGCATGGGGTAAGTTTTAATTGTCTCCCTTCTAGGGTACTCTTCTCCTCTTATGAGGTGTTCATCTCCGCTTTGCGGTTGATTCTCTCCCCTTTGGGGTTCCGCCCTCGGGCATTCAAAAAAAAAATAGGAAAATTCAATTTTATGACTGTCTGTTCGGGAATTGGTCATACAATCCTCTCACATTAATTAGATAGGGGCTACCTGCAGTTGTGAGCTCCTCTTAATTCATGTGAGTGGTTGACTTTGTGGAACCATTCTCACAACGACGGTCATAGGAGCGAGTGACCCTTAATTGTAGAGTGAATTTTTGTTAGGAAAATAATTTACGACTAAGCAACATTGACTAAAATTGGCTAAAATTCCAAATTAAATACTATTAACTCATGTTGACATAAGGGAGTTAACACGTTATTTATAATTTTACCCCCAATTTATCTAATTAATTGGATAAATTTTAGCTACATAACATTACTCAATTTTTATGTTAAAGAAATATGAAATAGATCACAATGACCCGGCCTTAGTTGCAACTTGCACATGGGACGATAACTCTTTCCCTGTAGGATTTTGCTAAGGGGAGAAGCCAACTCAAAGCCCTCGTATTCTTTTTCCCTTTTATTTAACACGGGAATATAAGTAACCTTAAAATTGGCGAAATAAGTACTCAAACAATATGCGTTTGGCGATAATGATCCCCGTTTTATTTTTGTTTTTTGTTTTTAGGAACATAAACAATTTGCGTTTGGCGAGAATGGTCCTTCCGTCCTTCAAAGTTAATGTCAACTGTTAGTCAACCAAAAAATAAATGAAAAATAGAAAAATTAAAGGGTATTTTGGGAAAAAATCTATTTTATTTTTTGTAAGTTGGCTCTAGAAGTACCAAAACATATTACGATTGGTTGTTTTGGTCCCCATCTTCATCCTCCCTCCCTTCATCTCATTCTCTTCTTTCTCCTTCCCTTTCCACCACCCTTCCCACGCCAGCCGCACCACCACCAATTTTACCCCGCCAGCCGCACCACCACCAGAAAAAAAATTGACGATTTCTCTTTGCTCAAAAGAGTTTCTGTCTTTTTTTTTTTTTGTTGAACTTGGTAAATTCATAGATTTTAGTGGGTTAACAACTGATCTCGTTGGATTTCCACTTGGTTTCGTGGGTTTATTTTGAAGATAGCAGAAAATATGATGTTCTTGTGGGTTTATTTTGAAAACTCCAAAAGATGCGATTTTTTTGGATGAACTTGAAGATTTGGAAGCTCTCATCAAGGATTAATCTTCTCTATGATGTTGGGATGGGGGTACATAGGTTGTTTTTTGGCTGGGTTTCGCGATTTTAGAGCAAATTAGGGGTTTCTGGGTTTTCTGCCAGAACAGTGCCTCGCGCACATTATTGCGATTTCCCGCTGATCCAGTAAGAAATTTTTGCTCAAAATTTACAGAAAGATTCGTACTTTAACTGTGAACAAGAACATGTGCTTGAATTTCAGTTTAATTGTTTGTAGAGACTGGGCTTTTGGTTTAAAGGTCTCAGTTTTTCGCAACAAATTTTCTGGCAGATTTTTGGTTCTTGGGTTTTAGTCGATTTTTGGTTGATTGGCTATGAGTTTGAGGCTCTAAATTTGCAGTTACCTTCCTAACTTAACTATGAACATGTGTATATGATTGAATTGAAGCGAAATGGTTTATAGAGAATGGGTTTTTCTTTGGAAATTCTCAGTTTTTGTGACTGTTTTTTTTCTGGCAGCTTGTATGTTCATAGTTTTAAGTGATTCTAGGGGAGTTTGATGCTCTATTTGTATATCCTGATTCGTCTTCTCATTGTGAACATGTATTTGAGGCTAAATTTCTGATTCAAGGTTGAAAGAACCTGGGATTTTCTTGGTTTTTGGCAGTGTTCATGTCAAAATTTCTGGGATGTTTTGTGGTGATTCCTTTGGGTTTTTATGGCAAATTGGGAGGTATTATGAGCTAAATCTCCTCAAGATGATTTGGTTTTACATGGGTAATGTGATTGTTTCATTGGTAATGTGCTTTGGTTTGATCTCCCTTCATAGGCTGCCCAGATTTTAGATTTTCAGATTGGATTAGATGGGTGCTCTGGTTACTCAATTGGGGTTGCTGTCTAATAAAGAAAATTGAAGTATACAAAGAGCTAAGATAAAAGTTAAGGAACTGGATTTCAGCTTGAATTAATTTTGCGTATATGAATTTGGGGTTTATTTGATTGTTTCATAGAAAACGAGGAATGCAGAGCTAAGAAATAATTTAATTTCAAGCAGGTAGCTTGCCTGAATATTACTATTTTGGTTTAATTAAGGGAAATTGGGTTTGGTTTTACATGGGTAATGTGATTGTTTCATTGGTAATGTGCTTTGGTTTGATCTCAAAAAGGAGACTCTTGGACTGTTTTTAGTGAGCTTCAAAGGCTGCCCAGATTTTCAGATTGGAGGGTGGAGATGGAGGTTTGGTAGTGGTGGTGGCGGCAGCGGGGAAGTGGAGGAGGAGGAGGGGTGGAGATGGAGGTTTGGTGGAGGTAGAGATGGTGGTTCTACTTGGAAGAAGGAGATGGTGGAGATGGGTTGGTTGTTTTGGTCCCTGGTGTATTTTTTTGTTGAATTACCCAAATTAACCCCGGTGTCTTGAAGGGTTTTAAAAAAAAAAAAATTAATTATTTCCGTCACAGTTGTGGACGGAAGGACCATTCTCGCCAAACGCAAATTGTTTATGTTCCTAAAAACAAAAAACAAATAAAACGGGGACCATTATCGCCAAACGCATATTGTTTGAGTACTTATTTCACAAATTTCCCTTGCGATTAAGAACCTTTTTTTTTATAGGACATGTGTACGGTCGTCCTTCTCTCTCTTAAAAGTGGTCCCCACTTGCTTGTAAATGTAGCAACAAAAAAAATTATGTAAAAAAAGAATGAAGTATTAACACATTGTACATGTTTTAGAACCTAGTTACCAAGTAATCTATGGATATGTATTTTTAACTCATATATATTTTCCTATATTTTGAGCAAATTTAATTAGTTTGAACCCTTAAATTCAAATTCTAGTTTCTAATAGGATTTAGACGCGCAACAAAATTGTTTCCACATATTTCATGACGCATGTTTGAATGTATATTCACTAACATGTGTTTTGAGCAAATTTTAGTTCGATCCCCTAAATACAAACTCTCAGTAATAGCACTGATTATGAATAATTCACAAAAATTAACACTGATTATGAACAATTTCTAGAAATTAACACTGATTATGAACAAATTTCTGAAATTAAGTTTCGGTTCTACAGTGTAGAAGAAAGTCTGTGTATTAAGATTTCGGAATGCTAGTCAATCGGAGTGTACATTGTCTACTGCTGATTATAGGAAACATGGAAGGAACTAGGACATCGAGTCTTGTGGAGAGGTGAGAATCTATAAAGGATTTGTTGAGAAATTTTTAGGGATGTTTAAAAGAAAAAATTTATTAATAAAAAATTAAAAATTTCAATACCTAGAAAGTAATTTTAGAAAATGAAAGAATATATGAAATCAATTATTCTGAATTGATTAATTGAACTGGGGAAATTTCCCATATAAATACAAAAAGAATCCTAAACAAAGAAGAAAGTTACTTTAAAAAAACGAGGAAAATAAATAACAATCTTAACTCTAATAGAGTAGAATAGGTAATTACTATAATCCTATTAATATAATAAGTCTATTATTCTCAACAGAAAATGTATAGGGACAGTGGCTTGGTTCCCTCCATAATTGTAACGTGTTTATTTTACTCTTACGGATTCTACTTATATTTTTAGGTTATAAATTTTTTAAATAAAAAAAATAACATATGTCAATTTGTTACTATTGGTACAAAGAATTGAACATGGAACAGAAATGAAAAATTTCTACCACCTAATAAAAAATAACAGTAAAAAAGAAATCCAATACGAACTCAAAGCGCAATAAAAAGAACTAAAAAGAAAGGCCCGACCTTGGTAATATCTATAAATCCATGCAAAACATTATACCACATCATCAGCTGTTGAATGGTACTTGTGAGACGCCGTATAACTACCTCTTATAAGTTGTTGTTGCTTCAAAAATGAGTAAAAATCATCGAAACTTGGGAGAGGAGCACTGCACCAGGACTGGCGAGTCGACCTTAACAAGCGAGCGCAGTAATTATCCATAAACTGAAATTTAAAGGCAGCAAACAATTAATAGAAACCAAGGAACGAAAAAAATTAGAATATCATAAATTCCTAAAACAAAAAAATCACGTATACATTATATATAGTTACCAGTAAAACTACTCCGTAATAAACGGGGTGGATTGGTGAAAGAGCACTTGGTGAGAAGAAAATTTGAATCGAGCCCCATTGAAAGTTCCACATAATTAATCCACTTGCAATAATAGAAGCAGCAAGGCACCAACAAGAAACCATAGAGGCAAATCTTGATGAGATTTGCTGGCGAATAGAGGCTAATTTGGCATAAGACATTATTACTATTAATGTGCTAGAGAAGTAAGTCACCCTTTGAATATCCCCCTTTGAATAAAATGACATAAAATAGACGGATAAACAAAAGAAGAAGCCAACGTTCGTATAGATTACTAGTTTTCCATCTCGTTTGGAATATCTCGAGTAATAAGATTCTCGAGGTACCAAGTTATTAAAGATGGAACGAATATCATCGTCTCCTAACATATCAGAAATATAAGAATAGACATTACATGTGATAACGAACGTAAAGGAAAATAAGCATACAACCAACGCATGATTCCAGTGGTTAGGGCCAACAAAATCAATTAAACTTTTAACCACGAAGGAAGAAATACCAAACCCGAAAAATGTCGAGTATAATACTATAAAAATGTCGAGTATAATACTTTTTTTTGAGGTCCCGTGGTCGATTCCCGTATCTCCCCTTATGGGGCAATAAAAATTCTCCTCCTTGTGAGGCTAAGTTCCCTCCCCGATTTGGGGCATGCTACAATCTCCCTATCTAGGGTATTCTCCGCTCTTCCCCTTCGGGGGCAATCGCCTTCGGACCTCAAAAAAAAAAAAAAAAACCTTTACTATTTGTCCGGAAAATTTTATGCTAAAGAATGGAATGAGTATTACATGTATGTTAATACCATTTGTTTCCCAATTTGCATTAAAATTAGCTTTACAAAAACTTTTAGGTGGACAGGCCCACTTAGATTGGATTTTCCCCGCAGAAATTTTTCTTTTGCACTTTTTTTTTTTTTTTTTTTTTTTTTTTTTTTTTTATGGTGGGGGCGGGGGAGGGAAAGGGGGATATACAGGAATCGACTCTGGACCAAGGGGACAGGGTCACCCTACCTTTTCCACTGGGGCAGGATTCCCATTTTCTTTTGCTCTTGATACTTATTTTATGCCTACAAATCTTTTTTTTTTCCTCATCATCTCCGGTTATCCATTACCCAATATACTTATAAGATTGTGACAAATGTTTTGAAATTATTTTGTGACAATAAAATAAGGAAATCAAAATACAAATAGGAAATATTAATAATTAGAACAAGTGAATAAATTAATAGAATCATCTCCTACAATAATCCTCTCTATTTGTGTAATATATATCTAATATTGTAATAAGCGTCTCAATTTTATAAAATCTCATAAGGAAAATTCCTCATTTTTTCCTTGAAACTATATATCGATTTCTAAAAATAATCACATTCTTTATTCTTCCAGTCAAAATAACCTATAACTTTGGGCCACCTCATTTTGCCTGGAAATTAGTGAATTATTTATTCTTCATTTTTTTTAATCAAATTGTCTATACAAACTTGCTCAAATACTAAGATTCTTTATGATAAAAATGTATATTTAATTATGTAATTTCTCCATCCCTATTTAAATGTTCCATTTCTATTTAGTTTGTTCCAAAATGAATGCTCATTTTCTTAAAATGGACATATCTTCTCCATAAATTAATAACTAATTTCTTATATGTAAGGGAGTAAACTCCAATAACTTATATTCTTACCATTGGTATTAATTAATGAAGATATTATGGTCAATTGATATTAGTCAAATTGTTATTCTTAATTATGATGAAACTATGAAAGTCAAATGTAACAATCAATTTGGGAATAAAATGAGAAATATTTTTTATTTTTTCTAAGAAGACTCCCGTGATTTACTTGTCCAAAGGTCCAATAGCCCAGTTGGGCATTGGCCGGCCTATGACCGAGAGGTCTCGGGTTCGATACCCTCCCTAAGCATGGGGTAAGCTTTAATTGTCTCCCTTCTAGGGTACTCTTCTCCTCTTTTGCGGTTGGTTCTCTCCCCTTTGGGGTTCCGCCCTTGGGCGTTAAAAAAAAAGACTCCCGTGATTTACTATTATATATATTTTTTTTCACTTTCTCTCAGTAGCTTAAAGTAGGTACTTGAATGGTTTTTACAAACAGTGCTAAACTTTTCATTTTTTCTTTCATATCGTTTTGTTATTATTTCTTACTTTCTACAACAAAAATTAAAATAAGCATATTGTTATAACCTTAAATTTAGTTGTCAAAATATAAGTTCATTTACACAATCCTTAAAACAATTTGATTTTTGGGAGGATGCCCCTAAAAAAAAGCATGTTTATACAGTCGAAGGTCTCGAACATGAGACCTGTTGTCTCGAGTTATAAGTGTTGCACCAACTGTACTACCCTTATATAATTAGGATTGGGTTTTAAAAAATATAAAACTTGCAATAGAAAAAACACAAACAAATTGACATTTGCGATTAATTGTTTATCATTTATCGAAATGATGCATTACTAGGAAAAAAATTAATTTGGTCCCTAATATTAGAAATCCTGACTATGACGTTGTGCTAAGCTTACAGATATTCCATATAGTATAAAATAATACACATTCATCACTCAAGACGTTAGTCCCAGAAAACAAACAAATGAATTATACGAGTATATTTGGGTTGTTTTTTATTTAAGATTTTTTGTCTAAAAAATTAAAAAAAATGAATTATATGAAGGGCCGTGAGATTTAAAGTGAGACTTTTTGTTGAAAAAAAATAAAAAATTAAACAAGTGTGCATGTCGATTGGTATTATACATGGCATTGTTTTTTGTTTTTTTGTGTGGAAGTGCGTGGCGTTGATGTTACGTACTATCCCATATTACATCATTAGCCTAATAACTCGTACTATGCATGAGATTACATTTTACTATATAATTAAGAGTATATATGAAAATCAAATGACTTTCTGTGAGCTGATTTTGTTTTATGGAAAAAAAAAATTTGACTGTTGGAATGAAAAAGTTGAAAAGCAAATTGAGTTTTTCACCACTGAATTTAATATGCAAAATACCAACCCACCAATTCATTCAATTGAAAAGCACGTTCAACCCCTCTATTTATAATGTTGTCAAACTCCACAAATTTCGTACATTTTCAATGTGGGATCTTGAATAATATTGAAAAGGAAGAAGAAAGATCTAGAAAATTAGAATAGAAGAAAAGAAAAATCACAAATATATTAAATTATACGATTTAATTTGAATAAATTAAAGATGCCAATCAATACTTTTAAAATAATTATAAAAAAAAAATTTGAAATTAGATTGAGGACCCGACCCGAGAAATTTGAATAAAAAGTAGGAAAATGATTTGCTATTGGATAGAAATTGGCTAAAACCATTGGGATGGGTTTTAGCCAATTTCTATCCAATAATTCTAATAGCCTAGTAAAGTATTAAAAAGTATTGTATCAATTGTACTTATTACGACGCATAGAAAAAGTCAAGAAATTGAATGATCATTTAGCTGAAGCGCCTAAAGAATGAAAAGAAATGGAGAAGAAAGAAACCTGTAAAACAAATCTCACAAACTGTGTTTCCCTTTTCATTGCACCATCTCTGTACAGTGACGGATCCAGGAAAAAATTTCACTGGGGTCATTTAATATACACAATAATTGACTGCGGTTATTTATATATTTATTATCTAAATGGAGTAAAATACATCATATATAATTAAAAAAATCACTGGGGTCATTTGATATATACAATAATTCACTGGGGTCATTTATACATTTATTATCTAAATGGAGTAAAATACATCATATATAATTAAAAAAAAATTTTTTTTTGAGTGGGGTCTGCCTTGCATCCGTCACTGTCTCTGTACACAATCTCTATGGGGCATACTGTTAACAAAAGAAAAAGAAAAAGAATATAATATTACTCTGATATTACTAAATTAAACGTCGACTTTTTTTATTAAGAATAAGATAAATAGACATTCAATTTGAGACAGACCAGAACAAGAACAAGGAGATTCTAAAGTCTTGCAGTTTTCGAATTCGCCTTCATGGCATATTCTACAAAAAGGCTTTGTGGATTCAGAAACTGATCCTAATTCATCATCATCCAAATACAATACAACTTCTTCCATCATTCCAAATTCTTCTTTCTTTCTTTCTCTCTGTTTTCTTCTTCCTTTTCAATCCTCTCTTCTGTTACGTTTTGTGGGAGTTTTTCTTCTTTTGTTGGACTTTAAGGGGGTGTATTCAACATAGATTCTATAGGATTTTTAAGGAATTTTAAAGTCCATAGGTATTCAATTTGGATTTTAAAAAGTCCAATGAAATTTAGAGGTATTCAATTTAGATTTTAAAAAGTCCATTAAAATCTAGAGGTATTCAAAACTCTATAGATTCTCATAGATTTCATTAAAGATAGGATTTTGATGGATTCCATAGGTTTAAATTTGTATGGTGAAATCTCTTCTTTTTTCTCAAGATTTTGATTTTCTCTCATTAATATTAAAATTAAAATGTCTTTGATAATTTTATCTTAAATTGCAATTTTTTTAGTAATCTCATTTCTATAAAATTATAAGAAAAACAAAGAAATATTTCAAACTACAAAAAAAATGAGATTTTTTTAAGATCGTTAGAAAACTCAATATGAAATGTTTATTTCCCAAAAAGAAGTCATAATATCCAAACAATTTTCTTTTTGATCATCTTCAAATAGAAATTAAAGAAAGCAAACAATTTATTCTCTATTTAACCACAAATTTCTATTTTTCAAACATGAATTTCATTTTCCTGAAAGAGAAAATCAGGGAGAAAAAAAAGTTCAAACAAAACTTATCACAAAACATATCTTAATTAAACCCAAAAAAAAAAAATACCAGGAAGTAAATTATACAAACCTTCAACAAATAAATCAAAAAAGTCGCAGTTACGTGATCTAAAAAAAATCAAAGACTATCGTCAAACTTTTTAAATTTTTAACAAAATGATTTAATTCCAAAAAAAAAGGATTGATAAACATACGTTGACTTTGCAAATTCAACACATTTGGATCTGTATAATACACCAATGAATCAATCTTTTCTTTATTTTTTTGTGTTATTCAAATAATCTATAGGCTTTATAAATCAAAAGAAATCCTGATAAATCAATCTAATAAAATCTGATAGAATCTGCACAGACTCTGCGTAGAGTTAAAACAATCCATAAAGGCAGCAGAATCCATAGACTTTTGAAAATCAGTTAAAATCCGAATTGAATACACCCCCCTAAATATACATATGGAAAATTCTGATGTGGACCAGGGCCATAGGTAGGGCCCTGGTCCACTTGGCCCTCAATTGGCCACGTCGCCCCCCTCCCATTTTTTTCTCTCAATCATAAGTAAAATACAAAAAAAATTGTTTCGAGTATGATACGCTAAAAGTAAAAAGATTGTCTCTCTCCTCATTTTATAGTGATGTGACAAATTTGTACAATTTTTTTTACTTTTAACTCGTGTCCATATCGTAACAATCTTTTTTTGTATTTTAACCCGTAATCGGGAAATTTTTGGAGGGGGCGACGTGGCCAAGTGGACCAGGGCCCTACCTATGGCCCTGGTCAGAATTATCCCATACATAAGCAAGTGAGAACTTGAATTTACAAGTATACCCTTACTGTTTTGTAAAGATTGGTAGTGTCATTTATTTATAATATCTTCACTTTGGACTTGACCATAAATAGACATATATAAGATTTATACACATAAATAGACATGTGTACCCTTTAATTAATACATATATGTTGGGTGGTGATATTGCCAGAGCAATTCTCCTCCTGCCAGAGCAAATTTTACTCAAATGATAATATTGCCCTTGATTAAATCAAGCAATGATATGATATTGATTTTCTTTCATTTCTAAATTTAATTCAATTATTTCTTTCCTTATTTGATTGTTTATCTTTGTTCCTCTACCATGCTCGTAATTTTTTACTTCAATTTGCAATTTGGGATCCCATGTGCTACGTGAAAAGGAAATTTTTGAGAAGTCCCAACCAATTCTTCATTATATTCAATTGGATTTAGAATTCTATTTTTCAATTGAAAATAATCCTTTATTGGTTGGTGCTACTATTATTTTATATTTTTTATGTTGATATCTCTCCCTCTAATGTATTAGATCTAAGTTCATCTTCCTCTTCCTCTTCCAACTCATCTCCTTCTCATAATATAAATCTTTGTATCAATTTCTGCTGTGTGAAAAAGGAAGAGTATAAGAAGTAAATGATTTTTTTTTGTTGAAAGAGAGAATTAGAGGCGAGGCAGACTAAAGAGAATCCAAAGAGAGAATAGAGAGGGAAGGGAAAAGAGAGGAGAGAGGAAGAGGAGTGGTGGACAACGATTGTGTCATGGTGGCGACAAGGAAGAGAATTGAGAAGAGAGGGAGACATTGGAGATAATTGGGGGAGATCGAAGATGATCGATTAGAGATATTGCATTAAATTTAAAAAGGAAAGAAAATTAATATCATATCATTCATTAATTCAACAAGGGGCAATGTTGTCATTTGAGCAAATTTTGCTCTTGCAGGAGGAGAATTGCTCTGGCATTATCACTACCCATATATGTTGAGGCAATTAAAATTATTTGTTGACTAAATTAATGAAATATAAGAGTAAGTTTGAAAACAATATATTTAATACTTTCTTAAAGTGGCAGATAACTAAAAACTATAAAGTATGTCTAGACGACAAATAACTGGGAATGGAAAAAGTAGTTGTTTTCAAATAAAACGTCAAAATAGAAAGTAAATACTCCCTCCATTCCAAAATATAAGACTTTTATTACATGTGCGAAAATTAAAAAAATAAAAATTAAGATATTTTTGTAATTAAAATAATAATAATAATCTCTTAATATGACTTGTATAACACTAGTTATATTTAAGAAAGTAACATGATACTTTGACTAAAAAATATCTTAATTTTTACAACATGTAATTAGAATTTTATATTCAGTAATGGAAGTATTTTGTTTATTTTTTTTTTTTGTTTTTGTTTTCTTTGAGTGGTGGGTAGGAAAGATCTTAGCTAATGATATAATTAGTTGTGATAAAAATTGAAGAGTTTTCTATGTTTTTTTTTACCATTTAGGGTGTATTAATTTGATAGACTGCTTGCTACTTTTATTTTATAATATACGATATTTTTAGGAAAAATCTTATATGGATCAGACTTATGTCAAATTTGTAGTGTAAAATTATTCATATGATCATTGGACAAAATCTTTAACAGAATTATCTAATCTTTTAATGTATTTTAACAAAGATTAAGAATGATCAAATAAACACTTTGCATCTTCTAATACACTAACTAAGTTTATTTTTTTTATTATTATCAAAATGACATGTTTTGACATAATGGGTTTTCAAATGCCACTGTTTTTTTGAGATGATTTTTTTTTTTTTTTTTTGCTTCAACATCAGATTCTCAGAAACTATCTTTATAAAATCTTAAAAATGGCAAAAAAATCTCTATCCCCATGAATAGATGATTGTCACGTGTTTATTTTTTCCTTACGGATTCCACTTATTTTTTTAGGTTATAAATTTTTTAGTTAAAAATAATATATGTCAAATTATTATTAATGGTAGAGAGAATTGAACATGGAATAGAAACACAAAATTTCTACCATTTAAAAATAACAGTAAAAAAGAAATCCAATACAGAGGAACTCAAAGCGTAATAATAATTAAAAAGCCCGGCCTTGGTAATATATATAAATCCATGCAAAACATTATACTACATCATCAGCTGTTGAATGGTACTTGTAAGTTGTAAGACGCCGTATAACTACTGGACGGACGGGCCAAAGGGCGTTGATTCGGCTGATAGAACGCTGTCCACCTCTTACAAGTTTTTGTTGCTTCAAAAATGAGTAAAAATCATCGAAACTTGTGAGAGGAGCATTACACCAAAACTTGTGAGTCGACCTTAACAAGCGAGCACGGCAATTATCCATAATCTGAAATTTAAACAAAGTAAAGGCAGCACATTATTAATAAATGAAAAAATTATAGTATCATGTCCCAGAAAAGAAAAAAAAAATACATATACATTATATATATTTACCAGGAAAACTACTACGTAATAAGCAGGGAAGATTGGTGAGAGATCATTTATTGTGATGAAAAATCGAATCGAGCCGCATTTAAAGTTCCAGATAATTAATCCGCTTACAATAATAGAAGCAGCAAGACACCAACAAACAACCATAGAGGCAAAGCTTGATGAGACTTGCTGACGAATAGAGGCTAATTTGGTATAACACATTATTGCCATTAGTGTGCTAGAGAAGTAAGTCACCCTTGGAATATCCCCCTTTGAATAAAAGGACATAAAATAGATGGATAAACAAAAGAAGAAGACAATGTTGGTAGAGATGATTAGTTGTTTGGAATATTTCGAGTAATAAGGTTGTTGAGGTAATAGGTTATTAAAAATGGAACGAATATCATCTTCTCCTAACATGTCAGAAAAATAAAAATAGACATTACATGTGATAGCGAAGATAACGGAACATAAACATCCAACCAACACAGGATTCAAGTGGTTAGGACCAACAAAATCAAGTAAACTTTTTACCACAAAGGAAGAAACACCAATCCCGAAATGTATCGAGTAAAATACTATGAGAAAAGCTTCTTTGATAAAAGCTTTATCCCATATAGTAACACGAGGGCCTTGAGTGCTAGGATTGGGGTTAGGAATATTAGTATGTGTAGCCATGGGGATTTCTTCTGGATTATTTAAGTAGTAAAGAAAGACAATTGGGATGCTACTAAATTATGATATACAAATTTACAATAGACTATTTATAGAGAAAAATATGAAATCCTAATTCGATTAGATTTGCATGTTACATTAATTTTCAATTCCACCTAGAATTAGGATAGGTCATGTGGAAAAGTCTAATGCTTTCATATTTCAAAATCCTGGTTGCCTTCGATTCTCTCCCCTTTGAACATTAGGATATTGGGCTCGAAATGCGGGGATTCGCTGGGCTCAGAAGCTGACACCTAGCGGGTTCGCGGGTCGGGCACCATGACCTGCGAGATTTTTCCGGGTCAATTGTTCGCGGAGGTGGGCTGGAGGGGTTCTGGAGACTGGGTTGATTTTGTGATGGGCTAGAGTGGGCTGTGTCGGCAGGGTCTGGCCCAGTTTCCCTTTTCTGGGTTGGATTGGTTGGAACTTGGACCAGAAGCCGGTGGCCTGGGCAAGCTTGTATCTGGGCTGGCCGGGCTTGTTTCTGGACTGGGCTCGATGGCTTCTGGGTTTGTCCAAGGCTGGTTCGGCTGAGCAGAATGGGTGAAGTCAGTTGGTCCAATTTTGTTTTCTTGCGGGACAATGGTGCGAATACAAAATATCCTCATAAAAATTAACATCTTTGGAGATAGATAATTTCTTAGAGTGAAGATCATAAACTTTTCAATCATTTTGTTTCATAGGATACCCGATAAATATACATTTAGTGAATGGTTCTGTGAATTTATCTCTCGTAAGATTTGTGTTATGGTCATAATAAAAAGACCTAAAAATCTGAAGATGGTCAAATCTGGATGGTTTTCCAAATAAAATTTCATAATGAATTTTATTATATAAAATTTTACTAGGAGTGATTAACTCAAAAAATATCTTTAAAAATTAAAAAATAATTTATATTTTAAATTGTAAAATGAAGTGGGTATTAAATAAAGTGTCCTCCATTAACTAATCTTTTACTGTACTTTAACATAAATTAAGAATGTAAAATAAGCCCTTTGGATCTTCTTGTACACTATTTAGCATCTTCTCTAATTCAAAGCTTTCAAGGACCATTCCCCTTCTCTACAGGGAGGGGTAAGGAGAATTGTGGATCTTATTGCTGTTCCCTAGAAACCCAATGTAACTTTTTTATAAATAGGAGCTAAGAGGATAATGAGTGGTTACAGTTCACTTCGAGATTGCTTCACAGTTATGGAAAATTAAGAATTCTCAAAAGAACACAAAGTAGATTCTAAAAGACTCTCTGAAAAATTACTGACTCTATACACCAGAAGGGGAATTTATAGTAAGGCAAAAACCACACGTTGCCCTAAAGTGACCATATGTTGCCCTAAAATGACAAAGAAGACCAAATTATTCTTAAGAAAAAAACACCCAGCAACTCAAACAAAAATAAATCACACCTATAACTTAGAGAAACTTTCTATATATATATATATATATATATATATATATATATATATATATATATATATATATCCAGAATTATTTATGCAATAATGCTCCCGCATAACTTTTCTTGTTCACTTTCATGCAGAATGATATCTAACCGGTTAGAAAAGCAAATATGGCTATCATAGAGGAATAAGTACACATCAGAGATTTCTGGAGTACATTATCTCTTTTTATTTGTGTTAGTATATGATGCATTTGTGTTTGACCAATAAAAACAGTATTGGAATTGAAGCATTACATTTTTACGGCTGTGATATCTCTCTTCCATTAAAAAAGAATGTCCAAAGATCTGGCTCAATGTTCACCAGCAACATGGCCCATGATCAGTACATTGACAAGTGTCATAGTTTCTTCTACCATCTATTGTTCACAATAAAATTATTTGGCCACTTATTATTTTATCCCTTTGTTTCATATTTCTGTTATTTTTTTCTCGAAATAAGTGAGTATCTTACAAGTATTGGAGTGATTCATAAATGACAAATATTTATTTGTTACGCGTCAAATTGGTTCGAGTATTTCAATTTTGATTATAGACATGGCTAAGGGAGCATGAAATAACGAAACTTGGGAGCACTTCCCAGATTATAAGCCTCAAATGTATAGGCATCTAAAATTGTCTCGATCACTTGGGGTTATTTGCCTGACTGCAATAAATTGCTATCCATATATGTATGATGTGCTGGTCAACTATTTCACATAATCAGTGTTTTTATGAGCACAAAATCAAGGATAATGCTTTCTTAGTTTGATGTTGATTGAGTTGAAGTTTTTGCAAGATATATTATCTAATGAATGGTCAACAATTCTTGAGTTGAATACTTGATGAATCTAGATATAATGAATGTATGATGTGAAAATAATGGGCAGATATACGATGAATCAAAATTGTGGGTCCATATTGCAAATAATATAAGTCATTGCTTCTCTAATCGTTCCAATCCTCTGCGGTCAAAACGGGTGAAAATCCTCTGTCCCCATCCCTGTATGTCCCCGTATCCCTAACCAATCAGAATTTACTATATAAATATTTGTTTCAATTATATATACACATGGTGAATTGTGATTGGTTGGGGACACGGGAACATGCACGAATGGGGACAGAGGATTTTCTGCCGATCAAAACAAACCATTCGCGTCCTCATCTTTGGGAGAAGAAAATAACCACTAGAATTTATTTTGTTAAAATTGGTAAAAATATTCATGTATATGATCAATCAGAATTTGTTACGTGGACATTCTTCCAATTATATGTACACATGACAAATTGTAATTAATTGAATATATAAATGGGACATACACGAGTACATGTGATTTTTTGCCGTTAAAAAAAAAAGAAAAAGTATAGAAGACGGAAACTCTATATGTATGTTAGAGGTTTTTTAACTAACAATACACGGATTTTTTTTTATAATATATTTCAGTAAAAATCTGCTATACATGAGACTTTAACTTGAATTGTGAGAAATTTTCTTTATATCCCCTCAAGTCTTACCAGCTCATCTAGGGTTAAGAGGATTGAGGCGGAATGAATCTTGTTAATCAATTTCATTGATTATTAGTGCAAATATTTCGGCCAAAGTAAAACTCTTGATCCCTTTCCCTTTTCTTAAAATAAATAAATAAATAAGAATTGTTTTTTTTATGTCGAACTAATATTGCAAGAGAAAATACGCATGTTCGGGATTTTTTTTTTTTTTTTTTGAAAAATTACATTTAAAAGATAAATAGATACAACCAAAGTAGAACTAGAACATTTACAAATGATCTATTAGATTATGATATGCGGACATAACTAACTTTTATATATGTATCTTTTATTACTTATTACATTACATATTCTCGTAATGTACAGTGACATCTTAATTGTTTTAGAAACATTTCTTACTTATATGAGGTTTGGAAAAAAGGAATTAAATAACTTGGTCCTTGAAACTTTTTTTCTTCAATGGAATATTATGGTATTTGAACTTGGATCTAGGGATGGATAATGAAAGCTAATACTACCAAGCACTAAAGAAACTTGCAGTTAATTTGTGATATATAAACATATAATTAAGAACTTTTTTTAAAAAAAAATCATTTAATACGGAATGAAACTTGTTTAATACAAAAAAAAAAATGAAGAATTTAAGAAGTTGTAGGAATTCGAACTAATAATATCTACGTCATGAAATATTAGTCTTAATCACTATACTAATATGTCAATATCTCATCAGCATCTAATTAAGAACTTCAATAAAAATCAGACCTGACTTTTTTGGCACTCCAAATTAAATGGATATTTACGCCAAGAAGTCAAAGTTATGCCCATTTCCAGAAAACCAGAAATACCATTATTATAATTTCGTGGTGAAAGCTACTTATGCAATTATCTTCATGGAAGGGGAAGTTTTTCCGTTTGTGTTGATATTGTTTAAAATCATCCTTGAACAACAAAATTGACTTTTTGAGGTGAAACAAAAAATGACTTTAATCACGTTACATGATTTAATGTGTTTTACTTTATTTATCACCTTTAAAATATTTTATCTATTATAAATTGAATGTCATATTTTTTATTCATTTTATAAAAATGGACATTCAAAGTAGGATGAAGGAGTAACAAATTTATATCACCTTACCTTTAATTAAACATCTACAAGTTTAAGGTGGAATGCACATGTAAGCAATTATAAACTCATATATTAAGTTAGAATGTTAACCATTGAGAAGTTTACACTAAAATGGCAAAAAATCGTTCTACCCGTTCATGTTCCCATTTTCTATCTTCAATTCCTCATAATTCGTCAGTGTATATGAAAATTAGAAGAAATATTCACATAACGAATTCTGCGTGACAAAAACATGTATGGGGACATATATAGGTACAAACAATTTTCATCCCATTAAAATAAACATTAAATTATTACCTTTCTTTTAATTAAACATCTATGTTTAAGGGTGGAATTTACATATAAGCAAAGATCATATCTATTTAATTAGAATGTTAAGCATTGAGAAGTTTAGATAAAAATAAATATCATTTTGGGGAAATATAGGAATGAAGATAGTACACTTGACAAAAAAAAAAAAAAAGAAGATAGTAAATTGAGGATTCAAGAAATATTTTAGTATATTAATTTTGACTAAGCTTGAGAAGACATCAAATGCATCATGGAAAATTTTAACGAAAAAATTGAAACTAAACTATTTTGAGAATCTATATATAACTTGATCAAAGAAAAGTTAAAAGTCTCGACGATCTAATAATAAAGGGTCCAATGACTAGGCTAACAAGGTAACATTTTCTCACTGCCACTTTTACGGCAAATAATCTTTTGTATTCGTTTGTGTATTCATTTCTGTGTCTAACTAATTACAATTCATTATGTGTATATATAATTTAAAAAAAAACACATGACGAATTTTTATTTGTTGGGCACAAAAATAAGTACATAGACGGGTACAGACGATTTTCACCTTTATTTTACCTATACATTGTCATTATGTAATAAGTAACATACTATGCGTTGATCGGACTTTATAAGATGACACACATAAATTATTTGCTTAACCTCATATAATTTTTGCTTTGAAATGGAATACTACTGACATATATCAATTCAACCTAGATACAATTATAATGAGAAAAAATTCCTAGCATTTACTCTCCTTCTATTCTGGCACGGTGGTCCCAACTCCCAATCCGGATTCAATAGGGAACAGGAAAAAATCCATATATACGGATAACATAAGAATATGTGTCGTAAATTAAGATATGTGTCCTGTTTCAAATTAATATTGACCGTAAAAAAATTAATTCGACAAACGAACCACAATATCTAATTTCGAAGTAAAGAAAAAAAATAGCCTTCTCCTTAAAGACCGATTCGTGTAATGCGACTTGGCTAAAAAATTGTATCTAAATGAACCAAAATTATATGTCAAGATTTCTATTAAAATATGGTCATTCTGATCAAATGCTCCGGAATTCAGCTAAAAACTAGTATTGTCGAGGTCAAAATGTACACTATACTTCGGTCTTCTGCTGGTGCAGCAGCATCACGGCCCAATCCAACATTTGTTTTTTTTAATATTTTGCTAAATAGCTGCCCAGTTCATCTATTCCTATTGCTAAATATTTGTTTATTCACTCACTATACTCGACATGTTTCCAGAGGAGTTTTTTTTTTTAATCAAAATGTAACGAATTTTTACAAAAAATAATTATTTTCAATGAAGAATGATTATATGCACTTATTTTAGTAGCCAAGCCAAGCACCATAATATTTAATTCATAGACTAAGATAATTAAATGTAAAAATTAACTCATGCACTTTCATATCCTCTCAAAATCAAAATTTTATTGGTATCCAAACAAGAGAATTGGAAATTCAATTCCAATTCTATGATTTGGTTGATAACCAAACAAGAAAATTGGAATTGAAAAACCAATTCCAATTCCAAAGCTCTAATTCCATGGAAACAAACACACCCCAGATGTGTACCTGGATTCATTTTTGTTTGAGAAATAATTTTTTTTGAAAAAATCGAAAAATTAATAGGATATGTGCGGTTTAAAGATTTGTTTTTATATAATTCATACAAGACCAAAGCCTCAACTGAATTAGTTTGGCACTAGTGTGTGCGTGCAGAATAAATCTTAGTTGTCAAATTTTATTATTTGATAAGTGAAAAACAAAAGTGAACACGTATTCTAAAAAGGGAAATACGCTTATTTAGTTTCCCAAAAAATTTCATTTGGCCCGTATAGTACTCAATATTTAATTTTTGCCTATTTAGTCCCTCGAAAATTTTCGTTTCACCCGTATAATCCCCAATGTTTAATTTCAGTCTGTAAACTCCCTTATCTGTTTACGAGATGCATATAGAGGTTCTACCACCTCTTTTGCGGCAGACTTAGGGCAAATGGGTTCCTCCAAATTAGGGCAATAGAATTTGGGGTTTCCTTTTTATAACCATTTTTTATACTGGTTTTTTGTATTTTGTAAATTTTATAGATTGAAATTGTCCATTATCCCCCCCCCCCCGCTCATTAAGCACGTGGATGGCATGAATTTGAGACTGCCCTGATTGACATCTTTAACTTATTCAAATTAAATTGTACAATTTAATATTTTTATGGTTTTTCTTTTCTTCTAATCTAATTTTCTAGATTTTTTTATTTTTCAATATTATTCAAGATCCTACATTGGAAATGTACAAATTTTTTGGAGTTTGACAACATTATAAATAAAGGGGTTGAGTATGCTTTTCAATTGAATGAATTGGTGGGTTGGTTTTTAGCTATTAAATTCAGTGACAAACCCAATTTGCTTTTCAACATTTTCATTCCAATAGTCAAATTTTTTTTTAAAAAAAAAAATTAGCTCACATAGCCATTTGATTTTCATATACTGTTAATTGTATAGTAAAATGGAATCCCTCGCATAGTACGAGTTATTAGGATAGTGTATATATATATATATATATATATATATATATATATATATATATATACTGTTTTCGATTTAAATCAATCACATTCTTCTAAATCCTACGTGTAATTTCCATGATTTTTTGTTCGATTAATTATTTTATAAAATTTTGATTGGTTGGTTAAATTTTACTTTGGTTGTAAACACTTGATTGGCTTATAAGAGTATCCCACATCGAAAACTTACATTGTTTTTTTAGTTTGACAATACTATAAAAGAGAGTACTTTGACATGTTTTGAGTGACAAATCAAATTAGGGAAGCCCACTTATTTGCTTCTTATATTTTTTATTTATATAAATATAAATAGTTAAAATTTTAACAAATAACGGATAATTCAGATGACCGGGTCCTCTGAATTTCGATTGAGTTTACAATCAAGTTCGATTTATCTTAGACTTATGCAATGTTCATTTTTTATTTTTTATTCTTATGCATCATTTTTATTTTCATAATATCTTTTAAAAATAAATAAATATGGATATTTAAAAATGAAAAAAAAAATCAATTCGCTTCGTTTATACTGCAAAAAGCAAGTGATAAAACTGCTTCAAAATTTTAAGAGTATTTGAAAAGAATAAGTCTTCATAACCTACTTTGAAGCAGATTAAAACTGTTTCAAAATTTTAAACTCAAGTGCTTCAAAATTCTGCTAACCATAAATTTTGGCAAACAATTCTATGTTAATTAGCACTCTCTTTCATTGTAGAGGTGTTGGAGAGGATAATAAAAGACCCAGATTTTCTATCTGTTGAATGAACTAAGCAATGTGCAGACAAAATAAATAATGTGTTGTTTTATTGAATGCGCCATATTCAATCATTAAATGCAAAATAAAATAATTTTTTTGATAGATTTCTGATTTTTTTCATTATTTTAATGGATTAAACGAAAACTGAGTAGTATTAACTAAACAAATGCACTTAGAGTTCTACATATTGATAATTAAAAGATAAAAGGTAATAATCAAACTTATAGTCAAAAAATTTCTTTTTGCTATAATTACAAAAACTATTTTTCCTTACATATGCATTTTTTAAGAAATAATGTATGTCCCGTGCATATCACGGGTTTTTTACTAGTATATATATATATTTGTCACATGTTCTATCATACTTTTAGATAATTATTAATGGTCACACGATTTATGTGGCTCTTTTTTAGGGATGGCAATGGGTCGGGTCGAGGCGGATTTTCACTTTTTCACCGATCTGCCCCCGACCCGTTTAGGTTATTTTCCCGACCCGTGACCCGCAAACGGGGCAACATATCGTCCCGCACCCCGACCCGTTTGCCTCGTCCTATTTTTCAAAAGTAAAATAATTAGCATATATTTTCTTTTTTCTAAGTATAATTATCATATATTAAAAAATTATATATAAATATATAAATATATATATATATATATATATATATATATATTATTGGGGGTCTAAATGGGTCAAGCGGGCGAGGGCGGGGCAAAGATTATATCCAAACCCAACCTGACCCGTTTAGAGGGTAGTCTCGCCCCGACCCGATTCGACCCGTTTGCGGGTCGGGGCAACGGGGCACGGGCTAAATTGCCATCCCTACTCTTTTTATTATACTTGTAGATAATTGTCAATGGTAACCCAAGATTTTTTGTTAGTGAATAATTCATATGCCAAAAGAGTCTTTAGTATCCAATTCGCTCCCAATTATCTGTCATAAAAATATTTTATGAGTTTTTAATAATTAAAAAGAATAACTTTTCAAAAATAGAGAAGGAATATGGTAATGGTGAGTAGGGGTAGGGTAGGGTAGGGTTGGGGTTGGTATATTGACATTACCATTTCGTTTATTTTTTTGGCTAGATAATAGTTCAGCTTCTCCATCAGAAATATAATTGCCAATACGAAGTTTGTTATTTTGAGTTGGGTTGGGCTTGTAGAAACACTTAGACTCAGGCCCAAGACCAGGCCCAATTTCTAGACATTTCTTATTATAAACCTAAAATCCACTGGAACCGGATGCCTCTTACTCTTCGACCTGACAAAAAATGGTACCCTCTATAAAAGGGCAAATACTACCTATACCGTCTATGTATCTATCTTTATGCCCAACCAAGCACAAATCACCATGTGTATATATAATTAAAAAAATGATTAAATGTCGAATTCTGATTGGTTAGGCACAAGAATGGAAACATACACGAGTATAGACGATTTTCACCCCAATAAAAGCAACATCAATTCTTCTCTTACATCTATTATCCTCTAAGGATGTGTTTGTTACTTATAATTGGTTTTGGAATTGGAATTTCAATTCTATACAATTCCATGATATTAGAATTCTATGGTTTCCCAATTCTATGGAATTCAAAGAATTATAATTGTATGGATGTGTTCGTTGTCTGTAATGAATTTTGTTTTCAATTAATATGAACGAAGTGCTGGTTTTTATTTCCTCATTAAAATCCTTTATTTTTTTTACTCTTATTATATTTTTAAAATTATTACTTAAAATATTGTCTCTTTCCTCTTTAAATATTATATAAAATTTAATTTTCAATTTTTAATGTCTAGTTTCGTTCTTATCGTAAATAAACCAATTAGGAATTGAAACAAGAAAAGAATACTATTAATTAATTTTGGATCTTTAATGTCTAGTTTCGTTCTTTCTATAGCGGTTCCGGATGTACTTGGGATATTATGAGAAGTATGGATGGATGAGATACTGTCGTCACACTACTGGATACTAATAATTACAACAATATCCAAACCATTTCGTCACAAATATCCTCTACAATTAATTTCCTACAATTCTTTATTAAGATCTTCACATACGCATAAATTTCGAACGTAGCCTAAGCATTACGCTAACTGGTTGTATTTTCTCATTGGCCTCAAAGACATTAGAGAGTGTTTGACTTTGTTAGAAGAGGTTTGTGAACAATTGACCATTAAATTTTTACTTGGTCTATTTATATGGCAGCTCCAAATAGATTTGTCATGCTATTAGTGGTAGACATAATATTTTATTTATTTCTCCTTTACTTATACGTTTTGTTATTTTAATTTAATTTCTATTTTCGCAACATTTAAAACCCAACAAACTCTTTGTTATACAACATGGTCAAGAAACATCTTGAATTAGTAAAAATATGATTGGATCGCTCTGGTTGGCCTCATAGAAACAACAGAGGATGCACCTTTGTTGCAAGTGGTTTGCGATGGATTGACCATTAATATAGTGGATCAATCTTTCAGCAAGACCAATGTTAGTGCTTGGTCCCTGGCTATTCCAGAAGTTGTTGTTGTGTTTCTCTTGGTATTTATCACCCAAAAAAAAACCTCCATTTTTTCTTGTACATGTTTTTCTTTTTCTTTTTTGCCTCCAATTATTGGGGATTTGATGGGTTATGCTATTGTTGTTTTTGTTCTTTCTCTTTTTTTTGCAGTATCTCAACCCAAATCAACCTTTTTTTATACAAGATGAACAATTGTATGCTTACGAGAAACTCTATAATATCATTGCAAAAATGGATAAGAGAGCTAGCAGAAATATATAGGTTGCAGAGGAAGATATTTGAAGTGAGTAGGAAGATGTTGAAGAAACAGAGAAGAAGAAGAAGAAAAAAATGCTTTTGGTAGAATGTTAGCATTTGTTTTTTATTTCCCTTTATTTATGTTTTTATTTCCTAATTACAATCCTTTTTGTAATTAATGAATTTTGTTTTTTCAATTAAGAAGGACAAATCGCTGATTTTTTTCTCATAGTGTTTTTTCTTACTTTTTTTTGTTACGGTTTGCTTCCTTTAAAAATGCACTTCGTCAATTTCTTTTTTCTATTTTACTCCCACGTGTCCAACCAACCATTGCTAAATGGCACCCTAATGGTTGATTTTAAAAAAATAAAAATGGCATTATATTGCTCCAACTTAATTTAAATACGTATTTTGAAGAAAATAAATAGATAGTTAGCTTAATTTTTTCTTAATGAAATCATCACATAAATGAGAGTAATATTTGGAAGGAAAAAAATATCATTTTAAATTTATGAGAAAATAATTAATTTGGATAAGAAAATTGATTTTTTTTGAATAATTAACTTGAGGTGAGAATAACACATATGGCTAATCCCACTTTCACATAAATTTTGTTTTAATCTTATTTATAAAAATGGACATACATATTTAAATATAAAGATGAATTAATTTAATGTGAAAAAACTTAAATTATATATAAGATTTATGGGTTTTTAAAAAACAAATGTACGTACATTACAACTTTATATAAATATTTCATCTCATTTTAAGTTTAATGTATTATATTTATAATATTTATAATTATGTTATTATATGTATAATATTTAGAATTATGTTATTCTTATTTTGGGTGCGAGCTTTAATCGGGTTGAGCGAGGTCGAGCGTTCGAGCTTGAATATTGAGCTCACGATCAGCTCATTTAATAGTTTACATTTTCTCGAACAATATGAGTCGGTTCCTGTCAGCCCGAACCCATTAACACCTTGATTCAAAAATATTTGCCACGCTTTCACCACCCAAAAAAATAAAATTGGGAACCACTAATATGAAGAAAATGTCACATGATTGAATAGTTATTATTAGTAAAATAATTAGTTAGGTTTGACCAAAAAAGTTATAATAAAATATGTATTTGTTTATGAAATGTAGCAAATATTTTAGAACATATACAAACTTAATAATTATTTAAAAATGAATGTAGTATGTTTAATGGGAAAAAATGTTGGAAAATGGACAGGAATACTGATTAGCTATGAGACCCTTACTAAAATTAATAAATAAATGTTAAGAGTATATAGAGAAAAATTGAATAAGGGATGTCTTAAATTCATAAAAGACAATTAATTTAAGACAAGGAAAAAAAATAGAATATTGAATTCAGTGCGAAACAAGTGTTGATCCGTACAATACATAATACCTATTAGTTGTTGGATAAAATGTTTAGAGGACTAAAGACGCTCGTTCCTCAATATTTGTTGAAAAAAATTTCAATAGATGTTTTGAACAAATATTTATAGCTTTGTACGAATGCAAAAAAATCTGTTATGTACTAGAATCAGACTAAATAAATGTTTTGAGCCCTTACTAAAATTAATAAATAAATGTTAAGAGTATATAGAGAAAAATTGAATAAGGGATGTCTTGAATTCATAAAAGACAATTAATTTAAGACAAGGAAAAAAAATAGAATATTGAATTCAGTGCGAAACAAGTGTTGATCCGTACAATACATAATACCTATTAGTTGTTGGATAAAATGTTTAGAGGACTAAAGACGCTCGTTCCTCAATATTTGTTGGAAAAAAATTTCAATAGATGTTTTGAACAAATATTTATAGCTTTGTACGAATGCAAAAAAATCTGTTATGTACTAGAATCAGACTAAATAAATGTTTTGAGACAATTAAATTGAAGCAAATGAAATACTACTCCTTCCATTCTAAACTAATTCTAAACTAATGTCGAGTTGTCAACAAAAGGCTTGCCCAAGTGGGTAAGTCTTTGGCTTGGGACCGAAAGGTCCCAAGTTCGACACCTTCTCCCCGCACTATGGGGCAATAATAAATCTCCTCCTCTGGTGAGGCGTTCTTCTCCTCCTTTGGTGAGGCTAAGCTCCCTCCCCAGGCATGGGGCACGCTACAATCTCCCTGATCTAGGGTACTCTGCTCTTCCCCCTCGGGCGTCAAAAAAAAAAAAAGAAAAAGAAAAAACTAATGTCGAGTTTTTTTATAAAAATAAATAGAAAAATATACATTTGAGACAGCATGACTGCATGAGTACTAATCAGGATTCAGGAGTCAATAGAGATGGCTGTGAGAGGGCAAAAAATCGTCATTCCCCGTTCTGTGTCTCCTTCTGTGTCATTACGAATAGATATTTATTACGTATATATTTTTTTCTGTGGGTTTCACTATTTTTTTTAGGTTATAATTTTTTAATTAAAAATTTAATATATGTCATTTTTTTTATTGATGGGACAGAGAAGGGAATACTGAATGGGAACAAAAGATTTCTAGCCGGTGTGAGAGGGGCTTTTTGTCTTTTTGGGTCTCATATTGTCAGGTATGTCAGGCATATTCGCGCCACCCAAAGAAAACCAATTTCCTTTTTTTCCCCTTTCTTTTCTATCAAAATATTCGAAGATTTCATCAAAGGAAATGTTAATGGACCTTTGTGGAGGACCAAACTATTTGAAGATAGTGCAGCAGATAACTAAAAATAGCTATTAAAAAATTGTAATCTTAAAAATCATAAAAAATAAACTATCCTGACTGAGCTAATAATTGTGACAAAATATTTATCGCAATATTTAACAAAAAACAATATATATAAAGAATCTATAGCTTATAATATTAATTTGGTTGAGGGGTTAATATTGAGGTGTTAAATAGTAGATCGTTTCTTAATTTTTTATATTTTTATAATAAATAGATTTCTCCTTTTAATAAATAAATAATAAAAAGGAATTAATTAAGCAATTTCATAATAAAGACCAGTCTAAGTAGAGCTTACTAACTAGAATAAGGCAAGATGGGAGGGAATAGTTTTTTGGGACTAGTTCAAATCTTTGTGGCACTACCTATAATACATTAATTATAAAAATCTATATTCAAATATCTTAAATTAAATCAAACCTTTTTTCTTTTGCTAAATAAAATTAAATCAAACCTTATGCGTGAAGAAGACTAACTAAAAATGTTGTGTGTTTTAGAATAAAGAAAAGCTTCAAAAGTATTGATAAATAATTTGGGACGAAGAGAGTAAATTCTTTTCACTTTTTGATATTTCGATATGTAAGTTCTTAATTCGACTATCCAGTTGGGAAAGTCATGCGGAGATATTTACCGGCTCAAAAACAAGTATAAAATTACTATCAATATAATTTAAATCCGTAATCTTACTCGGGCAACATATCTTACGGTCATAAAAGATAAGTGAACAAACAACTGGTATCTTGTTGAAGGGAGTAGAATTCAAGTGTGACAGAACATGAAGATGCTGGGGAGATAAATTCTGCATTCATAGCCATCTAGAAGCTGACAAAAAGAAGGAACCACAATTATACCCCCATAATTGTTGCAGATTATACTTATCCTCCTAATCCTAATCCTAATCCTAATTATGCATTCAAAAAATCCCTCACCCCCACCGCTACAGAGCTGACTAGCAGAGCAGAGGATTCCAACCACTCCCACTTTCTTTCTTTCTTACTCACTGAATGGACATTATTACCCTTTGACTAGCATTAAACTCAGGTTTGGACTCCTCTTTTATCACACTCGTCACTGCCTACCTGTCTGTCCTTTTCTAAAAATCCCTGCTAAATTTTCTTGTCAGCAACTTCTTTATTTTTCCCATCAATACATACCCAAAAAAATATAAAATAAATTAAAAATAAAGCCACTATTACTAAAAGGATTAAGTCTCAAACTTAAACAGTCTTATATCTCCGTTATGAGGTTAGTAAAATATTTAAATTGTAAGGAATTTAATTTTATGCATTTGATAAAAATTGAACTTTCTTATTATGAGTAAAAGTAAAACTCTTATAACAATATTTATAGGCATATTGGGTCACTCGGGCATATAGCCCGCCTTGGTGGGACTGACCCTAAAACTATTTCACATGAGTTAAAGCGGATCTACTTGCAAAATAGGCCCCACACAAACTCATGTGAAAGAGTTGTGGGACAGTCTCACAAAGGCGACCATACCATAAAATTTTACAGATAGATCTTTCACTAAAATATTTCTAATAAGACACTAAAAACACCATTACTAGACACATTTACCATAAAATCTCCCATCATCTCTTTCTCAAGCCCCATACCCCCGCCCCCCAACCCACCCCTCTCTCTCTCTCTCACACACACACACACACACACACACACATTTACCCAAAACATTTGACCATTTACCCAAATGTATCTGTTGGTGTTTTTGTTTCTGGTAACAAAGAGGAGGAGGGGGGCTGCTGCAACTATGATAATCTCTTGAACAGTATTCTTTTTTGCAGAGGAAAGGTAAAAAAGAAAGAAAGGGGAAATAAAAACATCCTTAACTTTTCAGGGTCTTTCTCTGTTTTTTGTGCAAGAGTTCTCAGGGGGGTTTAAAAAAATGGCTGAATGCCTTCTTGTTCTTTACCTATTTCTTATGCTTGAGCTCTCTTTTTACTTCAAGATAACAAGTGGGTTGGTCTTCAAATCCCCTAAAAGGTAACTTTTTCCCTTTATTTCTATGAAAGTTCAAATCTTTTTTTAACCCACATTCTTCCAAGAACTGACCTTTTTGTTTTATCCTACCATCTTCTTGCAGCCAAGTCATTTTCTAAAACTTGATTTTTTTAAGAAGGAAATGGGCTGTGTAGCATCTAGATTAGAAGAAGAAGAGGAAGTTGTGGGAATTTGTAGAGAGAGAAAACACCAACTTAAATTAGCTGTAGAAAGAAGGTATACTTTAGTTGATGCACATTATAGATATTGTCAATCACTCTATGGAGTTTCAGCTGCTATTAAGCTCTTTGTTGCTCGCCATTCTTCGCCTTCTTCTCCGTTTCTTATCACTTTTCCGCCTCCAAAAGAAAATGTGGTTTCAAATCCTCTGTTTCTTCAGCAAACACCAACTGAACCAACTAAGGAAACCATTACTTGTAAATCATGTGAAGAATCTTCGAATGAAGAATCGGGTTCTTGTTCGGAAGAGGAGGGGGAAACAGAAGGGAAAATGGAGAAAGAAGAAGAAGAAGAACAGCCATTATTTGGGTATTATTATATGGAAATGCCTCATATTTCTTCAATGCCTTCACCACAAAGGGATTTTGGATGGGATTTCTTTAACCCTTTTAATCATGTAGCAAGGCCAGAGATTATAAGTGGAGGGTATAATAGGATATCTGAAGAAGATTTGAGGGTAGTTAGGGAACAAGAAGGAATCCCAGACTTGGAAGAAGATGGAGAAAGATTGGAGGAAGAAAGTAAAGTGGTATTGGCTAAGGAGAAAAAGGTAAATGTAGAGCATGAAAGCAGTGTGGAAGCAGTGAAGAAGGCAATGGATAATGGTACTAGTAATCCAAGCCAAGGGGAGCAGAAGGGCTTAACAGTAATTGATACACCAGTTAGAGGAAGGGAGTTATTAGAAGCACTGAAAGATATTGAAGATCATTTCATAAGAGCATATGATTCTGGAAAGGATGTTTCTAGGATGTTAGAGGTCAATAGGGTCCAGTTGCAATCCAATTTGGAAGAGATAAAAGGTCAAAATCTTTACTTTATTTATGTCTATGCTGATTTTCAGTCTTTTTTCTAAATAAAAAGACTATAATATCCATAGTTAGTTTTTGGGAGTACAAAGTTTGAGCTCAACTTATGGAGTTCAGTTGGGTACTAGAGTCTTTTCAATCATATTGCCATCTAGATTTCATTGAAAGCGTTTGAGGTTTCTTCGTTTTCATTTGCCTTAGAGATCTCTAGTTGTTTCCTTCTAGTAGGATACGAAACTTAATTACTATTAACCTCAAAATTTTGTTTGCAAATTCTGCACTCTTATTGTATTCTATGGAGGATAGCAAACTGCAGATTTGTGTTTGCATTCCTCTTTGTTCTTTTGGGATTTTCTGTTGTTATTAGTAGCTGAATAGAAGTTCTACCCTAGTAGCCTCATACATGTCCTGTTTTTGCAGAGAACTCCACAAAAATCATTCAAGCTATCGCCTGGAGGTCCACCTCATCGCGATCATCATCGTGTAAGAGTCTTGTAGCATCAAATTCCAAAAGCTCTTCAACATGGACTGAATTCAGGAATGATCTGTTTGATGATTATGGAGGAATGGATTCTGGAAGCCATTCGCTCACTCTAGGAAGATTATATGCTTGGGAGAAGAAGCTCTACGAAGAGGTTAAGGTAATTATCATTCCTACGAATCAAAATCCACTTGTAATGCTAAAATTGAATAGATTTCTTGTTTGAAGCACATAAGCTGAGGATTTCGTACCTGACAAGTAAAAGTTTCTTTATCTCTAGGCTGGAGATAGCATAAGGAAAATGTATGAGAAGAAATGCAATCAACTAAGAAATCAAGATGTTAGAGGAGACGAAGGGATCACAGTGGAAAAAACTAGAGCTGCAGTAAAAGATTTGTACAGCAGGATCTTAGTTGCAATTAGAAGTGCTGAAACAATATCGAAACAAATCGAGAAACTCAGAGATGAGGAACTTCAGCCCCAAATCATTGAACTTCTTCAAGGGTAAGAAGTTTCACTGGATATAATTGAAATTACCAAAAGGGCTAGTTTAATCAAATTCAAACATTTAAGCTTTTTCTTCCTTCCAAGTCTATAGACAAATTCTTGCTTTGCTGAATCTTTCCCTTTGCTGCAGTATGATGAATTCTTGGAAGATTATGTCGGAATCCCATGAAATACAGAATAAGATCATGTTCGAAGTGAAGACTTTTACCTGTCCTACGTATGGGAAGTTCTGCAACGATTCTCACAGGCTAGCAACTCTTCAGCTTGAGGCTGAGCTTCAGAATTGGCGGACATGTTTCAGGGAATATATCGCGGCACAGAGAGCATACATTGAAGCCCTACATGGTTGGCTTTCTAAGTTCATTGTCCCTGAAGTTGAATTCTATTCAAGAAGCAGGAATTCTGCCCCTCCATGTCAGGTGAACGGCCCTCCACTTGTTATGATTTGTCGGAAATGGTTGACTTTCATAGATAAACTACCGGATAAAGCAGTTTCTTATGCTATAAGAAGCTGTGCAAAAGATGTTAGAGCTTTGTGGGTTCAGCAGGGAGAAGAACAGCAACAGAAAAGAAAAGTAGACAGTCTCTCAAAAGAACTTGAAAGAAAGATTCTTGCATTCCAGAAGGCTGGGAACAGAATTTGTGAATTGAAGCTCACAGACAATGCGGAGAACCAGGAAATTGATCACAAAACTGAGTTCTTGCAAGAGAGGAGGGATTTGTTGGACAATTTCAGAAGAAAAGTTGACTTAGAAAAGGAAAACCACCAGAACTGCATGCAAGAAACTGAAAGAATCACGTTGAACGGATTTCAGACAGCGTTCAGTAGAGTTTTCGACTCTATGACAGAATTTTCCAAGGCCACCTTGGAGATGTACACTGTTCTTTTAACCAGCAATGATAATTCTGAGAAAGACACAGATAATACAGCGTTTATTGAAGGCTCACAACCTGAAGATGACAAAAGGTGACTCGAGAATGGGAGGAAAAGTTATGGCTTGTTATAGGATTGCTTTGTATTTCTCCGCTTTTCTTAATTCTTTCTGGATTTAGTGTTTGATTGATGTTATTGTACATTAGAAACGTGTCAAAGCTGCTCTCTAAGACATGGTTATTTGTAGTTGCTGTATTCGAAACATTTTAGATTTTAGAGTGGATGGGAAGTTCTCCTTGTGGTAGAATGTTGCTCACAATTTTGTTGCTTGCTTTTTACTGATTCTTCTCATACTTAGATTGCCAACAGTTTAAAGGTTGCACTCAAGGGGAAGAATTAAGTGGGCTATTCTATTTAGAAACCTGGACTTTTTTTTTTTTTTGCTAATACCATGAGATTTGAGACTTGAAGGTCAAAAATTGAACGTATTGGTACAATGTACATAATATAGAAAGGACCTAGTAATTGTGAAATGAAATTACTTTTAACTATGAAGGTAAAATTAAAAGACCACAACATATGTACCCTATTTCTGCCTATTCTTGTGAGCTGGAAATTTGCCAACTCCCATATCAAACAGCTTGAGGAATGGAAATAAATGCCTTTTAATGAGCAGGACAAACTGATTTCCTAACTATAAACTGAGTAACTGACAAGATGATCAGTCATTTGATTCCAAAGTAGCAAATGACACACTGAATTTTATGTTTCCGACTTCATTTCAAATCATAAAATGTGCCAAACATCTATGTTCATCAACGCCACTGAAAAAGACCCCCCACCCCCACATCTCTTTTTGGTCTTATTTTGCTTCTTTTCAGATTTGAATGGTTATAAATTTCGAGAGCATGAGGTCCAGCATAAATGGCAAGGATGTTGAAAACATAGGTAGAGGAAGCATAATAAACACTGTACATTGCCATTCATTTTAAGTAGCAAATATTTAATTACAAGTTCTTAACATTCTACTTCTACAGCAGGCGAAAAATATATGTCCCAGGATTGCATAGATAGGATTGTACAAAGAATAGCTAGTACTTTCCAGCTAAGGCCGAGAACTAAAATTTTGACTTTATCTTATCTCAAGCACAAAGAGACCAAAAATTGGGAGACGAGTATAACTTCACTCACGACCGTTGCAGGTGAATGTATGCCAAGAAATGGGACTATGTCGACTTGCAACCAGTTCTCAACAGCTGAGCCAACTACAGCACCAGCCACAAGCCCTCCTACTGTAATGAGAGCAGCCTTCCCTGCAGGTAGTAAAAGCAACAAGTTTGAGCTATGATGTTCAGCCGTAGTCAAAATTAGATCCAGGGCTCCATTTGATTCATTAGATTATCTACACTAATGATTTAAACAATAAATCATAATTCTTCATGTTTTCATTTTTAGCAAGAGAGTTTGTTCATTATCTTCTTTAAATACTAATGACTAATGGAGTTGTGAATTATGAAATGAACTTTTAAGAGAATATTATCATCAGCAAGTTAGATTTCCCCCGAATCTCCTTAAAACATTTTTAAATTTCATCATGCCTATCATCACTCATTGACCAAACATGCGAATGGCCACTCAAAGAGTAACAAACTGACATTTGGTAGACCAGCAGCATATATAAAAATTTCTAGTGAATATAGCAGCAAATTCATATTGTAAACATTCGGCATAAATGTACTTAAAAGTGAAGAAAGGTGTTCTGTACTGGGATCCTCACAAGCAAAACAATATGAAAATATTGCAATTTCAGTCAATAAAAAAGTTTCTTTCATATACACCTGACCAACACACACTGTTTGTAGGGAGCCCTTTGTGATTGAAAATTATGCTTATAATTTCTCCGGTGAAATTTTTTAACCTTGATTTACTGCTATTTAGCAACAATGACCTTTGACAAGTTTATCTTTTTCCTCAAGTAGTTTAATTTATTCTCTCTTCTGGCATTATCTAAAGTCAATCTGTTCGCTTCAGTCCGAGAAGACATATTCTTACCTAACTTGACGTTTTTCTTTGTCATGAAGTACAATGAAGCCCCAAAACTACTTGCTAAAATCAACCCAGGAACATCGGCACCAGCATAAGGCGCTACAGAAGATGTTGTTGCTCCATTTACATAAGTCAAGACCATCAGAGCTCCATAAACACCAGCTTGTATACCCAACTCTCCAGTTGATGGTGTTTCCACAGAAATCGGTGAGCCCTTTACAGAAGTCTGCCGCCACTGTGGCATTGGTCCCATCCTCGGAGCAGTTACTGGTTTATCATCAGCATAGCGAATGCTACTACTAACAACTTTTCCTGCTCTCCGTTGCGATAAACTTTGCATTAGCAACATATCATATGCAGCCTCTACCTGCAAAAACATTGTGCGTATTTAAGACCATGTATGGAGCGTGACTGTTTATCACACCAGTTAAGGAAACAAGCAACCTCATTCCAATCATCATATAAAAGACTTCCTCAATCAGGACACTTATCGAACTTCATCTACAAATTAAAGTTCCACAACAAATGGATAATTTAAAATATATATATTTGTACACATTGCACAAGGCTCCCGCATCAATAAATATAAAAAATGTGGATAATTATAATCATCTTGCCCAATCAGCACAGAAAATACAACGCTAGCGGATTGTGTTTCAGTCTGAGATTTCTATTCTTAGTCTCATACTAGTCTCAAACAAAAATCTAGAGATTCAATGCAAGTTTAATATCCAAGGCCTCGATTTGAGTTTTCAAACCTGACCAAACTCATACCAGAACCAATACAAGTTTAACTGCTTTAGGAATGCTTTAGAAATCAAGGTACTCGTCAAGAAGGCCGTAGCCCAGTGGGGAACCCCTTCGCTCACGACCGAGATGTCCTGAGTTCGACACCGAGCCATAGCGCCCAGATTACTAACCCCCTAACCCAAAAACAAAACAAAAAAAGTACTCTCTCCATTACATAATTACATAATATAAGTAGTTTATGACATGTAACGAAAATTCAGTAAAAAAGCAAGGTAACTTGTTAGTCAAAATATCAATATTGATATCTATTTAAGAGACTAATATTGGTATTTTTACTAACAATTTACCAAAGTAGCATCATCTAAATTTTCACTAATTCCATCAAAACATCACTAATAGAATAAAAAAAACACTGGTTCAGTTTCACAGAAAATGGTTAAAAAGTAAATTGACAACCTTGGAAATAGCTTCCTGATCGTCTTTACAACCGGCAATAATCGAATTCTTAGCTCGGACAATATCTTCAAAGGAAGCTCCTTCAGATACGCCCAATAGCTTCAAGGCGTTTTTCAGAGACATCTCGAACGGAGTCGATGAGTCATCGGCTCGAGAACCAGCTTGAGGAGGAGAAGGAACCGCCACTAATGACCGCCGGCGCCGATTATTATTATTAGTAGTAGTAGTAGTGGTAAAATTCGAGCACCATCTGGTGGCGCGCTGCGGTTGATCGTTCTTCAATGTAAACGGTTGGCGGCGACTGGAAGTTCTGGACCGGTATGAACCGGATGGAGACTTATTACTTCCGAGAATCGTGCGGTCGGGCCGGACGGAAAGAGCTGTGGCCATTGTCTGTAGGGAAGTTTTTTGTACTGTCTGGAAATGGTTGAGTAGTGTAGAAGGGATGGCAACGGATGGTGACCGTTGGATGAAGTTTGAAGCTGGAAGAAGATAGAAAATATCAAGAACTAAAAAATGGCTCTGTTTGTGTGTGAGGTGAAGGTGGGGGATTTTGTTGTTTACTACTGACTAGACAGAAAAATTCCAGGAAGGAAAAAAGATGTATCCTACAAGCTATTACTCAATTCTAGAGATAATTCTGTTGTTGATTTATATTATATGTGGGGTCCAGAATCACTTGGTACATATTAAGTCACATTATTTTTTTTATTAAAAAAATAAAAACACTCCCCTTTTAGATTCAATAGTTCAAGTAAAGAGGGGGATTTTTTTTTTATTATCAAGAGAGGTGATGTGACTCAATATGAACCAAGTGGTTCATGACTCCACATATATCTCAGGTCCGGAACAGAATTTTCCCAATTCTAGTGGCTTTGCTTTAACACAAGATC
This sequence comes from Vinca minor, assembly GCA_026122235.1. Taxonomy (NCBI): domain Eukaryota; kingdom Viridiplantae; phylum Streptophyta; class Magnoliopsida; order Gentianales; family Apocynaceae; genus Vinca; species Vinca minor. The sequence continues at coordinate 2,759,207 of JAOCZM010000291.1, forward strand.
GTTGTCAATTTTATTTTTTATTCAATAAAATAATATTTTTTCCTAATACTCCCTTTATTTTTTAATAGATATCATTTTAGTCCCTTAATCTCTTTCAAAGGGTGTGATTGAATTAGGTTTAGGTTTGGATTTAAGATTTTGGTTTCGGTCTGAAATCCAAATCAGATTCTAAATGATTTAATATTTAAGATTTCATTCACAAACTCAATTCAAAACTGATTTAAGTCTAAATTTGAATATCAAATCAAACCAAAGTTAATAAAAAAAATACACATTGATCCGTCATATGTCCATAGAGGGCACTTAGGAGGAAGGACCAGACAAAGTACGTGGACAGTTGGATGATATAATGCTAAAAAAATGGACCCTCATATACTTTAAGGCAAGGTTTTGAAACTCGCTCCGATTGGTCGGTCGACCTCCAAAATTGATAGGGATAAAAAAAAAATTTGTTTAATCCGGTAAAATTTGGATCCCGTTAATTAATTTAGTGATATCATAAATAAATAATATATAATTATTATTTAAAATTAAATAAATGTGAAATTTTCCAACTAATATGAGATGCACAAATTCAAAGTTTAAAACACCCGCTTAATATAAACTCTAAAATTAATAAAATATTATGTAAATTCAGTCACAACTCATAGGTCCTAATAATAAAACTCTAAATAACCAATAAAGTCTCCAAACAAGATTAACTAATAAACATAAATACAATCCAACAAGACAATAACAATCTTAACTCAAATAACCAATTTTTTCTTCTTTATAAAAAAAAATTACAACATATTAGACCCCGCTGGTTCTACTAAACCTGTTCCGATTTTCGAGTTAGACGGTCCGACCAGTTACCTGTAATCCAGTAACTTTTTCGAGTCGATATCCGGTCCGATTTTCAAAACCTTGCTTTAAGGATATTGTTGTAAGTTACTCATATTTAAATCATTCTTAGTGTATGTTTGGATTGAATCTCATATTGAGATATTTGTGTCAGTCTCAAATTCAAATTAGGTTCTAAATAATTTAATGTTTCAGTCTTAATCCAAATTAGATTATAAATAATTTAATACTCCGTGTATCATTTTGAGACTCGATTCAAACACATGAGACGAAGAGTATAATATACAACCCAAAAAAAAAGAGTAATAGCAATTTTTTATTAGCACACTATTTAACAGATTTTGATCTTAATCCAACGACCAAATTTATTTACTCTGAAATAGTTATTGTCGATTACTACTCACGTGAATTCTTATTTTCATGGGATAAATTTGAAATGTTTAATTATATATGATTATTAACCTAAGCATTTACTATTATATTGGTACATCCAATTTAATTTAGAATTCGAATTTAAATAAATAAGTGTGGATACTATTACTTAAAATGTAGTATAAATTACATTTTGAATCTTGTAAATACGGGCGTAACAATATACAACATTAAAAAAAATAAGCTCGACACTAAAACTAATAATTTCTGCTAAAATCCCCTAGTAAACCAAGACAAAACGTCTCTTCAGAAAAGAAGAGCCAAGATAAATGTGGGTGTCTTAATACCAGTGGGTCCGGTTTCCAGTATTGAAAATCAATACGTGATCCCAATCCTACCAGGACGCTTGGACCAAACAACTCCCCCCTAATTGTTTTTTTTTGCTAAGTTTGTTTAACTCCCCCCTAATTGTTACCGGTCAATCTTCCTCAAAGTTTTCACTACCAATTTCGTGTTAGTATTCGATTAAAAGTTAATTTTTTTTTCCAATACAAATGTAAATGAATTATGTAATGACTTATAGTTTGTGAATTTTTTCAAATGTTGAAAAGTAAATTATTTGTAAGAAAAATTATTAATTTAAAGTTAAAAGTTTATGTTAGAAATTATGTTAAAATGATGTAAAAATGCTAATTTGTAATATTAACAGATAATAATAATAAAGCTTGGAATATATGCGCAAAAGTAAATGATAAATTTGTAGAAAGTGATGTTCTGTGATATACAAATTCGTTTCACGATTTTGTGTTGCACATTTCTATGAACATAAGATATATGATGTGATTGAATTGTATTTGAATTTGAGAATTTGGTATTAGTTTTAAACTCAGAGTAATTCAGACTTCATTCTCAGACTCAACCAAACTGGTTTGAAAAAAAAAAAAAAAAAACCAAACTGGTTTGAGTATTAAGTTCAATCAGATTAAATTAAACAAAATTTAATTCAATCAGATCAATAATGTGCAGAACAAACACGTGTTTCGCATCTGATACTGACGGCAGCAAAAGAAACACGAATCCGCACTGCCCCTTTCGCTGACTATTAATTTTGTAACTGTATCACTAATGAGATTAAAATAATAAATAGAGCCGATAATTATTTATATCCACCATCACATTTCACAGTTTCGTTTCTCTCTCTCTCTTACTTTCTCTATCCTCTTCTGCGTCGTCTGATATTGGAAACCAGCCAAATCGAAAGGTAAACTCCTTTAACGCTCTCCAGATCCATTCTCGAACCTTCTTATATATGTATTATCACTCTATAGTACGCACCTTTAGCAATCCTATGATCAATTGTTTTTGTTGTTCTTCATTTATCTCTGTTTTCGTTTTTTGTTGTTGTATAATTAATCAGTGTGATTAGATTGAATTGATAATCTATAATTTTTTTTTAAAATTGATACGGAATTGAGGTGAATAGTGCGTATTTGGAATGGTGTGTTTGATTGTTGATACGATGTGATGTGGAGTGATCTGATGTGAAGTCCGAGCAACTGAGTTTTGAGTTTTGCTTAACAGTGATATTTGTGATTGATTGATTCGTTTGTTGTTTTGTGTTTTTTTTTGTTGTTTTAATTTAGGTTTTTAGTGAAGTATGGGAGTTGCACAAAACGGTATCGATATGGAGGAAGGAACTCTAGAAGTTGGAATGGGTAAGTTTATAAAACGTTATGTTTTTTGGGTTTTGGGGCATGTTTGTACTATACAGCATGTGTTTATTTTGTTCTCTTTAGCTTGCTGCCGCTGCGCTTTGTTGAATAATTTGGTAAACAATAGATATGAAAGTGTGTCGTTGTAGTCGCGATTGAGGATTTGAGGATTTCGTGATTTAAGAGTGCCTTGTAGGTTTTATGCTTGCTTGGTTAGACGATTTGGTTAAACAAAGTTACGATAGTGTGTTTTTTGTGGTTCCGATTGAGGGTTTGAGAGTGCCTTGTAGGTTTTATGCTTGCTTGTTAGAAAATATTAGAACCCTTTGATTAATTATGACTCTGTCGGTTTTCACTCTATTGGGACAATGAGTTACTTTGATAATATACTGGCTATAGAGTTGTGTTCTTGGATGAAGTTCACTGATTGGAAAGGTATATTTTTGCTGGTCAAAGTAGGTCAGGGTCTTGAGATTAAAAGACAGTGAATAGTTTCTGAAATAGATAGTAAATGAGCGTTGAATTCATTCAAATAGCATAGATTGGTGATGTTGGAGTTTCAATCTCAAAGTAACTCTGCCTTGTAGTTTATGGAAAGGAAAAAGAAGCAAAACAAAGTTGTTTGATTTTGTTTTCTGGTATTGTAATTATGAAAGTCTTTTCATATTTTGTTCACCTCTTGGGAAAAAAATAAATTATTCTAGCTCCAAAAGCCCCCACCTTCCATTCTTTTTAGAGGGTTGTTCGAAGGAAGTTCTTATTCGATACTTGGTCATCTGACATCCTTTTGCATTTAAAATCGATGTACTATTATAGATTTTTCAATTGTTACGACCTTTGAACTTTGATTTTTTGCTTTCGCCAATGGATCTATGAAATAGAACTGATTAAGTGACTACTTTTGGATTGACTTATCACTTATGACGCCGCATGCTCAAGTTATCTATAAAATCTTCTTTATATTTCTAGTTTCACTAGTATTCAGGTTTTCATTTTAATTTATATTTAGATATCTTTTTGACAGCGTATTTAATGACATTTTTATATATTTTTTTATTTCTATCTGTCATTTTCCAGAATATAGAACTGTCTCAGGAGTTGCTGGACCACTGGTTATCCTTGAGAAAGTGAAGGTGCATCTCATGTTCTCTCTGGAGATTCTTGCAGTGATTACGATTTGTGTTGGGGAAAATGGACATTGATTTATGTTTATGTAGATTAATTTAAACATGAATTATTTTTGGCAGGGACCCAAGTACCAAGAGATTGTCAATATTCGTTTAGGAGATGGAACAACTCGACGTGGACAAGTATTGGAAGTTGATGGAGAAAAAGCAGTTGTTCAGGTGATTATTCTTTGATATTTAAAGAGCAGTTGCGTGTGTGTGTATGTTTCTTTTTTTATGGCCCCTTTGAGCATCTAGGTGAGAGAATATTTGTCCTGGTTGATAATGGTGTTTATGTCACTTTTTTATTATTAATATGTGGTGAACAATTTGTAGTTCACTGCATTTCTTCTTACTTTACGATCCGTCTTGGAAGTATTTTCAATTAAACAACATCTTTCTTACCCATGATGCTGGCCATAGGGAAAGGAAAGTGAAATGAGAAATAAACTCTTGGTCTCGGACATTCTGCATGTTTAAGAAATATACTCAGCTAGCCTTTCTTTGTCATTGTGAATCTAATAGGAGAGGGTACACCGAATGCTTGACCCTTTTCCCTGCCATTGCAATTAGGTTTTCGAAGGAACATCTGGAATCGACAACAAATACACAACCGTGCAGTTTACTGGCGAGGTGAAGCTTTGTTTCCTGGCCTTTTCTTTCCCTTTGTTTTCTTCATAGAACTCCAAAATAATGCTTATTGCTAAAGTACTATACTTGTATCATGAATTGCTTCCATGCTTGTATAGAAAAATCATAATCAGGATTTTTCTTCTCCCCCCTTCTACTTTAAATCTTTTGATTTACTGCAAACATCACATTGCACTTCATGTGCATCGTGATTTTAGTTATCCATTTTTCTATGTTCGATAAATATTCGATAGTCTCTCTTAAGTGTGTGTATGTCTTTGTTTTCAGGTTTTAAAAACTCCTGTCTCTTTGGATATGCTTGGTCGCATTTTTAATGGTTCGGGAAAACCCATTGATAACGGTCCTCCTATTCTGCCTGAAGCATATCTGGATATTTCTGGCAAGTATTTCTGGAGAAGTATTCTACTCTTCTGCAATGTACATATGTTGTTTTGTTTTACATTTTAACATTAACTACTTTAGGGAGTTCTATCAATCCTAGTGAGAGAACCTATCCTGAAGAAATGATACAGACAGGGATCTCAACAATTGATGTCATGAATTCAATTGCTAGAGGACAGAAAATCCCTCTTTTTTCAGCTGCTGGTCTTCCACATAATGAAATAGCAGCCCAGATCTGTCGACAAGCTGGTCTAGTGAAACGGTTGGAGAAATCTGACAATCTTCTTGAGGTCCGTAATTGGTTTACTATATTTTACTGCCTGAAAGCACCAAGCATTATTTGACATTAATAAAATGTTTTTTTCCTTCCAAGATCGTTAAAGAGTATCTAAGAATCTTTTATGTTATATCTTGCCTGCTAGAGTTAAGAGGGGGTACAAATTTTGTATAAGACTAATGAAAGTTCGCAATTTGGTCGCCTGCAATTTTATATCCATCTTTTGAATGTGCATTGTTAAGAGATGGATTCTTTTTCTTGTTTGTGATAGGCCTCCTGGTGATTGAATTGTTATCAATGTGTTTCTTCTTCTGTTTATGTCACAGGGTGGGGAAGAGGACAACTTTGCCATTGTATTTGCAGCTATGGGAGTTAACATGGAGACAGCACAGTTCTTTAAACGTGATTTTGAGGAAAATGGATCCATGGAGAGAGTGACCCTTTTCTTAAATCTGGTAATTTTAGTTGAATTATGAACATATTTAACGTATATGGATTTTGCTTTTGATGTAGTTCTCTTTTATAATGTGAAAATCCTGGGATGTGATTATATGTTCTTTGTACAGGCCAATGATCCAACAATAGAACGTATTATTACCCCTCGGATTGCTCTGACCACAGCAGAATATCTTGCATATGAATGCGGGAAGCACGTTCTTGTCATCTTGACTGATATGAGTTCTTATGCTGATGCTCTTCGTGAGGTAACGTAGAACAAGTGTATGCTATAACAGTTCAGTATTATTGGCAAACTTGCTGTGGTTCAAAATAACCAGCTTCAAGGCCGTATTCCTGTTATAAAGTCATAGATGCGGTTGAATACATAATTTGTTTGTTTTAGGTTTCTGCTGCTCGTGAAGAAGTGCCTGGAAGACGTGGTTATCCCGGTTATATGTACACCGATTTGGCTACTATCTATGAGCGTGCTGGACGTATTGAAGGACGCACGGGTTCCATCACACAAATTCCTATCCTAACCATGCCCAATGATGGTGATTTGATCACTACTAATTTTGCATAATTCGTGGTTTATCTTTTTAAATTTTTACCTTGTGGTTCTGAATTTTCTTTTGGTTTTGATTGTTCAGATATCACGCATCCAACACCAGACCTTACGGGTTATATTACCGAGGGACAGATATACATTGATAGGCAGCTTTACAACCGGCAGGTTAGATTATAATTTGACACTGTCAACATGTTTCAGGTTTTGATTTATTGGACTAGTTCAGAATACAGAATAAATGGGTATCACAAATCTTGCTTGACCATCTTATAAGAATGGCACGGTCCTTGATCTCTTCTGAAGGGAACTACTTTTGAGCATCTTTTTATAGGAATTGGAATGTAATAGGACCAAGAATGTATACTTTCAGGGATAATCGCTATAATTACTCATAGCCCAGACAATTGCTAAGTGGATTAGTTTTGGGCTTGCTAGGTACTGGTCTTTTTTATAGGACGGTATAGATCACCAACCATGTACTCCCTTCATTCCCATTTATTTAATTGTCGTTTAGGAGATCTATAGGTATCCAAATAATTGTTATTTAAGGCTCTTTTATTAGTTGTCAATAATTTATTCAAATTATACCCTCGACATTTTTTTTTTGTCGCCTCTGCCATCCCTATTTTTTCCTTTCTTTTCTTGTGTTATAGAAGTGAGAGTGGGGTAATATTGGAACTTTCGGTGAAAATGACAAGTTCCTTAATTTTCTAAAATTGTCTAAAGAGTCTTATATTTAGAAATGGAGGGAGTACTTGTCTTGGATGTTTAATTCTCATTGGATAATGTCAACTTATTTGTTTCCCTGTCCTTCATACTTTCTCCCCGAATTTCTTACTTTTTTTTTACGGATGTTTTCTCTCTAATGTGCTGATGTTTTTTATTCAGATATATCCTCCGATCAATGTGCTTCCCTCCTTGTCTCGTTTAATGAAGGTTAGTCAAGCCTTTATAAAGTTGTGTCTATTAGCACCTTATTATTGATTGTTATCTTCTCTATATTAGAAGATTAGCATGGTAATTTTGCAACTTATTAAAATATTGCAGAGTGCCATTGGTGAGGGCATGACACGCAAGGACCATTCTGATGTGTCCAACCAGGTAACTTAAGTTATTCATCTACTAAATTTTCAAGTTTCTGGTCTCTGCAATTCCTTTTTTTGGCTATGGATTTTTTTTGCACAGTTTAACTTCTATTTATGAATATTTTGGCTCTTTGAAACTTCAGCTATATGCAAATTATGCCATCGGGAAGGATGTGCAAGCAATGAAAGCTGTGGTTGGAGAAGAAGCTCTTTCTTCTGAAGATCTGGTTAGTCAAATCAAATTATTTTCTTCTTTTTGGTATTCCCCATATAATCACAATCATAACATTGGAAGTAAATGTTTTCTGGATACTTGCAGCTCTATCTGGAGTTCCTGGACAAATTTGAAAGGAAGTTCGTTTCGCAAGGAGCATATGACACGCGTACTATTTTCCAATCACTCGATTTAGCCTGGACCTTGCTTCGGATCTTCCCTCGTGAGCTACTGCACCGTATTCCGGCCAAGACACTTGACGCATTCTACAGCCGAGATGCATCTAACTAATGATGTGGACTGCTTTTGTATCTTATAATCCAGCCTCAATTTCATTTTTTGGATGAGCTAGGCTGTCTTCTGCATGTTCTTTCCACCGTGTCAAGAATAAAATTTCAGCTCCTAAGAGCTCATATACCAGTACATTCCGGAATTTTAAAGACATCGATATTCTTTTTGTTGAGCTCAGTAATTAGAGTGTGTAATATTTGTTGGGCTAAATGCTTTTCGGGTGGAATGAGTACCTTGAGCTTCTAGGAAGCACAAAGCCCCGTGAGATATATTTTTGGTTAGTGTCGTTTCCTCCAAACTTGTAAGATACAGTTATTTATCCATCTTATGGCTTGTCCTTTATTAATAATGTATTAGAGAGCCAAACTCCAAGGGCGTTTTGTAAAGTTCTCATGCTCTTTTCTATTGACATACGGAATAAAAATTATCTGTGGTTTTTTTTTTAAAGGAGATTCGCTTTGGTAATTGACATTGGAGTTTCATAAGGAGATCCTTTTTTGTTTGATTAAAGTTTCATAATAAGATTGTTTTTGAAAGAAAAGGAAAATGATTTAATTTTGGGGATAGAAACTCTAAACCCCCAAATTGAGAGTGTTAAATGACTATTTCACCCCCTGCTGGTATAAGGGATTCACCCAACTATATGGGCAAAACGGTCCGAAAAACTATTTTAATCAATCTTTTAGCCAATAATTCTAAAGTAGCCTAGAAATGTCTTTTTGAAAATTCACCCTGCTTATATTTTTGGTAGTTCTATTCGCAACAAGATTCTGCGAGGCAATCACGAGTTGGCTTGCGGATTTTCCTTTCCAAAATAAATATATTTATTAATAACGAGACAAAAATGTCGAATCCGAAGCCTATTTTCCAAGTCGAGAGTTGCAATTGAGGATCGATCACCAAGGAAAATAGTTATTCCAAAGAAAAAATTAGCTATTTCAAAGGGAAAAAATATCTTACCAAAAAAAAAAAAAGGGAAAAAATAGATATTTTTTCAACTCTAAATAAAAAATCAACGAGAAAATTATCAGCAAGTGTCGAGGAAAACATCAAGCACCTTAACCGGAGCGCTGCAATCAAGCAGCTAGCAATGGCTTTTTAATCTCATAACCCCTCAACTGTGATTTCTTCCACAATGATTTTTTTAAAAGGCAAACAATGAAGTGTTTCAAAGAGAGATTCTAAAATTCTTTGCAGACATCAGATTTGGCCTCACAAGAATTATTAATCAAAGCAAATATATATAGAAAATCCAAAATTGACAAAAACAAAAAAGAGAAAAAAGGAAGAAAAGTATTATCCAGCTTTTGATGTTCTTGCTACAGGTGGTAGTACAACCAAATCAAGATTCCCAGGATAAGGGTTCCACAAACCTAACCCACCCCTAGTTTCTCTCAAGCTAGGATCTTTCTTAAACTCAATCCAACTTTTCACCCATTCTATTTTAGAAGAATGCTCCCTAATGTGAGGATGCAAAATAAAAAGTGAGTTATATTCGCAATTCGGAAACATAAAATATTTGAAAACGCCTCCTAACCTGTATACTACATATCCAAAGCTAAGTTGATCTCTTGGTGTGAAAAGGTTAACTTCATTGAACCATAGGCAACTGAAGAGGTTATTGAGTGCAAGGTGTTCGCGTATGATAACAGCTCCTTCAGGAACATCTGCATTTAGTGGAAATTCGTCGTTAAAATGCAAGTAGTAACTTAAAAAGAGTAAATCAAGTAAGAATGCGGGGATACTACAATTGCTTTACCAAAAATGACAGATAAGTTTTACAGGCAGCTATTGATTCAGAAAGGCGGACGAAGATAGAGATAAACTGAAAGGGGGGTGTTTGTTTGTTATTTTACCACTTGGATTGCTTTTCGTTGAACTCCATTCCTCCATTCCCTCGTAACGGTATATTTTCATATGGAGATCAATAAGGGGTCGAGCATATCGTTTTCTCCTTTTGTTTGAATCTGCCTCCTCGTAGATACTACGGTGATGCTTGTGCTGAGCAATAGCAAATGTGTGATTCCCACGCCATAGATATCTAAAAGTGAAAAAGAATACCTTGAGATTGGATTCATACTTAGAAGCCAAAATAGATTTGAATATTAGAAATGATATCAAGTATGTTCATATACGAAGCTACAATAATGGCAACAATACCTTTCCAAAATGAGTAAAGGATCAACTATCAACTCCATTTTACCATCGATCCAAATGCTGTACTGTGCTTGAGGAAATAACCTGTGGGTTAGTATCTTAGGAACTTTACCATTCCTTCTGGGTTCATCAAAAGGTGGATTCTTTAGCAGAATCAGACGCCAGATGCCTACCCACTGTCCACCATCATCATCTTCTCTAACCGTAATGTTCCCCTTGATAAAATCGAAAGATACTTCATCAACCACCATCAGAAAACAAAAAAGTTTACGGGAGCGTTCACTTATATTTGTCGGCTGATACGGTACATCATATCCATCAAAAATACCAGATGCAACCACAAACCGGCATCTTTCAACATACTTGATATCTTTTGGATCCATATCTGCACCTCCATTTTTGATAAAACCACAATGCACCTGAAGAAAGAACGGACATCAGAAGCTATGAGTGAAGCTACATGCAAAAGCATAAGATAGGAAGGAAGGAAAATTTCTTATGGTCTATGAAACAAATTGACCAAAAGGTAGGGGACAAATCTTTCTTGATTATTTTGCTGTACGCTTTTGTACTCATTAAATTTTCACTCCATGTAAGACATGAACAACTAACTGGTTCCGTTCCTTCCAAGCCAGAGCACGAAACTGATATTAAAGAAACACCAGGGTTACTCAAATTCAACTTAATAACTCTAGTTATCTTTCATTAAATTGTCAATTTAACAAGTTATCAAGTTAAAATTGTCATAAGGAGTTCATGGGGTTGAGCTTCCATTTGTTTCATTATGTTCACTACCAGTAGCCCTTAAAACATAAAATGGCTACATCAAATAAATCCACTTGCCTATAAAATCCAACTTTTTTGGAAGCCATTCTCAAACTTTTTTCAATCTGTTTAGTGTTTACTCAAGCTAAACCAAACTCATTCCAATAACTCTAGCAATGTCTTAAGTACTGGATCATTATCGAGTGTAAGAGCGTAGACTTGCTGTAGTCATCCCTTTAATCCACTTTCTATAAATATCCAAATTCTTTGGAAGCTATTCTCAAACTTTTTCAAACTATTTACTAAAGCGCCCAATAGCATGCCAAAAAATCTAGCTAATGCCTTAAGCACAGGGTCATTATCGGGTGTAGGAATGTAGGCTGTCGTCACCCTAACTATTTACTAAAACTGCCATAACTTGCATGAAAATGTATGTAGACATATTTGCAAAACTTCACAAGACCAATGTCTCCATAGTATTAGAAAATTGTTTCCGACAGGCAACATGATAATAGATATAAAACTCGGGCTAACTATACAAAAGCCAGGAACATTTCCAGTTTTTCAATCTGGGAAAAGACTTCAAAGTGAGTTCTGAGAGATCAAGAGCATGAGCATAAGCTGCTTATCAAAATTCTTCCTCACATTAAACAAATTACACACAAGTAATATTGTATTGCTTGCCTTCATTGTGGAATTCACTTTAAAGCTTTCATCTCTTTCCTTCCAGGTCTGATGTCCTCCGAACAGCGGATCTGACTGAGACCCATTATCGGCCACATGATCTTCCATGATATAAGATAGACTTTGAACAAATCTTTCAGGAGATCTTTTCTCAGGAATAACAACTTTGTTTGGGTCATCAACAACAGGAATAGGACAGCCTAAAAGCATAAACAAAAGAAAAAAAGAGAAAACTCATTTGTCCACAATACATCAATACAGTATATATAAAATGACGGGAAACGGAGCAATAAAAGACGGGTGGACGGATAAACAGCTAAAATCTTACGGTGTTGCTGTTTCATAAGTCCCATCGTGTTTAACATGTCAAACACCTTGCTGTCTTTGTTACAGAAAGCTGCACGACAAGCCAAGACAAAAATAAATACTAAATACTTTTTTACTCCTAAATCACATTGAGAACCAAGATGTTTGAAGTATTGGAATACTTGTCCAAACATAACCAAGAAAAGTACTACTCCCTCGTTTCACAATACAAGTACTTTTAGCACTTTCATCCCTTCCCAAAATATAAATGTCATTTTCCAACTTTTAGGAATATATTTCCAAAATTTCCCTTACTAAAGAGAGTAAGAGACAGAGGTCGGTAGTTGAGAGTTAGTGGGGATAAATTAAGTTTCTTAAGGTTATAACATGAAAAATATCTCTGTCTCCCCCTTCCTTAATCTATGCTAAAGTACTTAATAAGACCTTCTATTGTGAAACGGAGGGAGTACTTAATCAATAACGGCAAACTCTGAGTGCAATGTGCTTATATAACTTCATCAAGGATACAACAAAACAGAAATGACAATAAATCTGAGACCAAAAAAATCAAATACTCCCTTCATTCCATAATATAAGTCATTTAAGACATGTAAGCGAAAATTAATGAAGTAAAAAACAAGGTACTTTGTTAGTCAAAAAATCAATATTACTCTTTTTAATAGTACTAATAGTATAATATACTATTAAAGAGAGTAATATTGATTTTTTTACTAACAAAATACCTTGTTTTTTTGCTTCCCTGCTAAACTACTTATATTCCATATGGAGGTAGTAAAACAAAAGAAAAATACCTGAAAAGAAAGCCACTGAAGATTGACAAGACCAAATGTGAAAAGACAAAGCAACAAGGATAAGAAACATCCAAATAATCCCACCAACAAGAACTAATCTAATAAAACCCCTTTTCCATATAATCTTCATTGAGTAATCTGAAGAAGTTAATAACTTCCCACCACCACTTAAGAACCCTCCTCCTCCTTCTCCATCTGCAACAAAAATTACCATTAAACCCCTAATCACAACAACAACAAAAAACTTAACTTGAAAAAACTGTCAATAATAAAAAAACAATAATTTCTTGGTTACTTTTTTTTTTACCTTTTGTTTGGGGTAGAAAGTAATTTCTGTCTGTTCTACGGCTAGCCCGGGATGAGATTGGTCGCTGGAAATCGTTTTCCATATAAAAGAATCAAATTGAACAGTTATTCTTGAAGCACGTATGCCCAGTGAGCTTAAAAAAAATGTGAATTTTTTGGATCTAAAGAGAGCAGTGGAAGTATCTTCCAGAACTGAAGATGTAAAAACTGATATGTAAAAGATCTTACCAAATAATTATTAGTGATTGAATTAATAATGAAGAAATAAGGGAAAAAATTGAGATTTTTATTTTTGGGATGAAAAAATTATAGAGATTTTGCTAAGTAATATAGAGATTTTAGGTAATATGGTTAAGGACTCAATATCTCGAGCCCGAGAGGGAACATAAAGAAAGAAGAAGAGAAATTGTAATATATATACCAACACAAAGTTTGGGCTCAATAGTAAGGATTTGAGCACGTCCCTCACAAATTGGCCCAAAGTGATTCAATTCCCGCCGCCAACGTGAGTGCTGCATGGGCAGGGTGATCCGTAGCATCTCAGAAAGTCGACTTATGGTCCCCTGGCGTCGCCTCGACCCGTGATGGTTGATCAGTAATCGAAACCCCACTCGAACTTTTTTTAAACCAAGAGAAATTGTAATATGTAAATCCCTTTCATTCCATAATATGAGTTGTATAATTTTTTTTTTTTTGAAAAGAAAATAATATCATTAATAGATATTAGGAACTACATTAGGGAGGTGAAATTCCAATGGATCTCATACCCTTTGAAAGAGGCATCAAACCTTAGAAATATTCCAGCTAACCAATAAGTCAGAACATTACAAGACTCGCGGTCATAGAAAAAATCTAGAGAATAAATGTCATTTAATACAAAATTCTATGACCGTATAACCAAACACTACTACCAAAAAAGCAAAAGCAATACCGAGGTCATGAACAAACCTTAGAAATATTCCAGCTAACCAATAAGTCAGAACATTACAAGACTCGCGGTCATAGAAAAAATCTAGAGAATAAATGGCATTTAGTACAAAATTCTATGACCGTATAACCAAACACTACTACCAAAAAACCAGAAGCCTTCCACAACTTCCAGAGTTCTTGTTTGCAAACTTTCAAAACACGTAAAATAAGGATGGGTTGAAACCCGTGTAGAGTAGTTGGTCAGCGACCACGCCAGATACGAACATGATATCCGCTCACGATCCTCCATTCGAAACCACGTTGCAATAAAACTGTATCTTGAGGAATGCTTCTCCAAACTTGAAACGGTCGCCTCCATTGATTGCTTGAAAAAAACATAATTTAAAACATGAAATAAAAACTAATACTATCATGATATTAATCATGAAGTTTACAAACGACTTTATTATAAGTAATAAAAAACTACTACTAGAATTGTGAGCCATATAGAGGCTCACTAAATCTTGAATTATTCAGGAGTTGTGAGTGTCCCCAACAATTCCGAATAAAGCAACTCATTGGCCTTGGCGGAGCCGACATGCGATCTCCGCCTTATTATCATTGTCAATCATATATTCTGACAAATTGAGTGCGGGAGCATGTTTCCAAGTTGGAGAAGTAAGGCCTGCAAAATATAAAGTGTCAAATGTTAGGCCTGCAAGGCCAGACACAGCCAAATAACCATTCCCCCTAAACCAGTCCCGGCACAGCCCGCCTAACATCATTAAAACTAGCCTCATCATGGGCTGGCCCAGTAAATACAAAGCTTCTTCTAAAGCCTTTAAGCCCACCAAACTGCTGGTTCATGCTAGAGCATGTAGACACGCCAAATTTCCGATATTTTTTTCGAAGCTCCGACCCGACCCAGTGCAAACAACCCTCTTGCAGCCCGTCTCCTCCCAAGACGGAGCTTGTCGATCGCCGGCCTCCTTCTTCTTCGACAACTGGCCCGGTCTCCCTATAGCCATACCATTTCTTATCTTGTCACTCATATCAGTGTAACCCAAACCCATATTTCCTATTGAAATCTTGGCCCATGTTAGCCCCATCCCTCACCCTCTCTGCCATCGCCTTCAGCCTAAGCCAAAATTCTCGCCGCCGGCCATCATCCATTACCGACGATAAGATTTCTTCACTTCCTCCGAACTCCAAAATTTCCCCCTTCATTTTTGCCCCATAAACAGTGTAAGCCTCCCCATTCCCTCACATAATCCATTATCAAAACATCCCATACATCAACAACAGGCACGCTCCGGCTAGCCATTTCCACCACTCCATTACTCACAGATGGAGCCACGACTTGATTGACACTGTTCCAAATCGACTCCAATGGTCGAGGAGGCAGATAACGTCGTGTGGAAGCGTATTCGTAAGACGGCCGAAGCCGAGAAAACCCTAGTTTTTTTTATAAAACTCATGGAGGTACTCCGACTATGTCGGAGAGAAACTTTGGAGAGCATTAATTTTTGTAGTGATTTTGTTAACAATTTGTTACTCTATTGAGTTGTATAAAACTTGTAACAAACATTAAAAATGTACAAATGAGATATTTTTAATCAAAATATCAATGTTACCGTTTTAAATAAAATTAATATGATACAAGTTATATTTAAAACAATAATATTGATATTTTAACTAATAAAATAAATTGTGTTTTACTTTCTTAATTTTAACTACATGTATTAAACGACATATATTATAAAAATGGAAGTACTCATTAATATTTAGGTCAAGAGTTATTTTTGTTTTTCTTTTATGAATTGGGTCAAGTTTGTCAAAAGAACCCATGTGCCCTTGATTATAAATAAGAATAGGAGAAGCATCTCAATCTCAATCACAATCAGAGAACTCGTAGCGACTTGTTGGTGTCATGTAAGTGTTCCAAAGGTCAGATCAAATCTAATATAAGTAAGAGCCAAACTCCTCTAACACTTTGAAAACTGAACTCGAATTAGTCTCAAAATGAAGACAGCAAAAGCTCACAAAATAAATTCTCAACATGCTCAAAAATTTCCAATCCTTTCCCTTTCTTTGCTCTTTCTGAAACACAAAAATAACCAGCAAATTAAATTCTCAATACACTGAAGATTTTTTTCTCCCTTCCCATTCTATGCTCTTTCCGAACTAAAAAAGGGTAAAACGTATTAATGGGACTACTCTCGCTTTCTTCTTACAAAAATTCAGTTTAGCACTGAAATATTGTTGAGACTTGAGAGCCTTAACTTGATATCTCGTAAAGGCATCAAGTTTAGTGGATTAATTTTGCTATCTCCTAATATTAAGCTTACTCTAAACTTGGTAATTAGCAATTGATGCGTAAGATTGTGTATATTATATTCCCATCATATAAATGGAACACTAAATAAGTTTTTTGTTGCATATAAAGTTTGATGATGAATAAAGAATATCACGCTAGTTTTTGTTACATGTAAAGTTTGTTGATGAATAAAGAATGTTACACTCTTGAGGTTTAACATAGGTCGACTATTTGAATTCTAATTGAGATATTACATATTGAACTCCGATTATTTTTCCTAAGATTAAAGAGAATCACTATTTCATTTCGTGAGAAATTAAGATATGGAATAATTAATTAACTTATGATAATTATGAATTATATATTTTACTTTTATTTATTTATTTGAGAGGTGAAGAACAAAAAAAGACATGAATACAAGTGTGTTGATCCAGTTATTGTACTAAAAAAGAAAGAACATTACTGATTATTATCTTAAAAAAAAAAATCTCAAAATGTTTAATTATGGATACTGTTTACTTTTGCATAAAAGAAAAATATAATGTTATAAGTTTATTATTTCAATGAATACAAGTTGTTTGCAAATTTTTATAATTGACAATTAAAAGTGATAATGTTGATTAATTTAGTTAAATTACTATTTGTTATATGTGCGATGAGTTATCATGAAACCAAACAGTACTGAAGTATAATTATAAGAAATGATAAATAATAATTAATAATTCCTTACATGGATTTTTAAACAACTAAGGGTGAAAGGTATTTTTTTTTGTTTTTATGACAAAAATAAATACATCTACATAATATATTATGTGAAAATGATTCGAATAATTTTTATTTTTCTTGAAGCTCATGTGACAAGTGACATCATATTGGATCTTTGAAGATCACATGAAAAAACTTTTCATAAAAACACCAACCCCTAAAGGAAAAGAAAAAGAATATGTTTTCTATTTTTTTTAAAAATAAAAATGTTTTCTAATTTTGGGACTTTCTTTTAATAATTATTATCGTTGAAAATTATTGTCAAATTAATTATTAAACCAAATTCTACGAAATACTCAAATTACAACTCATTCGATTCTCTGGGCCGCACATTTCCCATAACCAATCAATTGAGTCTAAACCAAACCCATCTATTGGCTACAACAAAATAATTAACCTACACTCGCATGTACCCGATCCCAACCCAACCCAACCCTTAAAGCCCAGAAACAGCAAAAACGAAAAAGGAACCCATTTATCTCTCTCAAGTCTTCTTCTTCTCGAAACAGAGCATTCTCCTCGTCGGCTCTGCATTTCTATTTCTCTCTCTAAAAATCCCAATTTGTATAACTCTCTCTCTCTCTCTCTCTCTCTCATATATATATATATATATCTATATCTATATAGATATATCAATTGAATTTATAGAATATATAAATATGGAGGCGGCGGCGGGTGGTGGTGTAGCGTGGCAGCCACAGGAAACTGGTTTCGGAGAGATCTGCGGATTATTGGAACAACAGATTTCTCCGACTTCCGATAAGTCTAAGATTTGGCAACAACTCCAACACTACTCTCAGTTCCCCGATTTCAACAATTATCTCGCTTTTATTTTCGCTCGTGCCGAGGTTGTTATTGCTTCCTTTATTTACTCGAATTGCTGCAAATTTATTCATTTAATTTAATTTCGATGAATCAGTAGGTTTTTTACACTTCATAAGCTGTACATGTTTATTTATTTAATTTTTCTTTTGATGAATTAAGTAGGGTTTTGACACTTCATAAGCTGTATATGTTTATTTATTTAATTTTTTTTGGATGAATTAAGTAATTTTTTGACACTTCATGTTTTTTTGTTGAATTTGTTATGGAGCATGTTTAAGTAAGGTTTTTGTTTGATTTTTTTCTTTCTACTGAGTTTGATTGTAGTGGTGTGGCATGTTTTTAATTGGATAATGTTGATCAATTTGATTGTTAATTTATACATGTAGTTGAGTTTTGGATCCATTTTGGGCTTTGAGGGTTTCGATATATTGAAAGAAAAATATTTTAACTGTTTGTGTTTCTGGAGAGTGATCATGTAAAAGAGATATATCATTTTCTTCTAAATTTCCTGTCTTTTTGGTTACTTGTTCGCTTCTTAACTCAAACGGGAGGATGCGAAACAGTAGCTGAAAGTGTTTTTTATTTAGTTTTTAAATTATGGTAATGAGTGTATTCCAGTTCATGTGACTCGAAATTTATAGACCTTAAAAGTAATGGATTTCATTTATGTAAACAGGGAAAATCAGTGGATGTTCGTCAGGCAGCGGGGCTTCTGTTAAAGAATAATCTCAAAACCACATATAATAACATGCCTGCAGCAAATCAACAGTATATAAAAGCAGAGTTGTTACCTTGTATAGGGGCAGCTGACCGGAATATTAGGTCTACAGCTGGAACAATTATAAGTGTGCTTGTTCAGATAGGTGGAGTTGTTGGATGGCCGGAATTGCTTGATGGTCTTGTAAAGTGCTTGGATAGTAACGACTTGAATCACATGGAAGGAGCCATGGATGCTTTGTCAAAGGTATGTTTTCACTCTGGTCTCCGACATAGCTATGCATGCTGACATATTAACTTGTAATTTTAGAAGGCTGTGTAAGGAAACTTCATGATGCACCTCTGTTTTCATAGTGTTTAATTGCTGGAAATTTAGTTTTCTAATGCCTAAACGATGTGGTTGATGCAGATTTGTGAGGACATCCCTCAAGTGCTCGATTCCGATGTTGTTGGGTTACCTGAACGGCCAATTAATTTTTTCCTTCCAAGGTTTCTCCAGGTGACCTTTTCTTCCTCCACTTGTTCTCCTAATATTGTCCTTTCTCTCTCCATCCATATCCACTGGAAAGGATTGGGTAGCGAGAAGTTTTGACTTTATACGTCGTCTTGTTTTACTGAACTTATTACAACGATTGCCTGTTCTTTTTTAACAGCTTTTCCAGTCTCCACATGTTTCATTAAGAAAGCTTTCCTTGAGTTCGGTGAATCAATACATTATGCTAATGCCATCAGTGAGTATAACTGGGATAGTTTCAAAGTTATTCCTTTTTCCTCAGCTGTAGTTGAGTCATGTACTTTGTAAATTAACACTTGGCCAACAAATTTCCACCCAGGTTTTATACATGTCCATGGACAAGTATTTGCAAGGTTTATTTGTGCTTGCTAATGACAGTGCCTCCGAGGTGCGGAAGCTGGTAAGTAGCTTCTACAGTTTTCTTTACTTGAATAGAGAATTATTATGCACCTTTGGGTTTGCGGACTATTGATGACATCAGCTGCCTTGCTTTCTTCTTTGCTTTGTAAGCGTGGCATGTAAATAATACCTGTAACGCCATCCCTATTTTATTTCAAGTATTATGCACCTATGGGTCTGCAAACTATTGATGACATCAACTGCCTTGATTTCTTCTTTGCTTCGTATCCGTGGCGTCTAAATAGTTCCTTTAACGCCATTCTAGCTAGTTGCAAGTATTACTCACCTACGGGTTTGCAGAATATTGATGACATCAGCCGCCTTGCTTTTTACACGTGGCGTGTAAATAATACTTTAACACCATTCCTAAGTACAGTGGCAAGTACTACGCACCTATGGGTTTGCAGATTATTGATGACATGAGTTGCATTGCTTTCTTCTTTGCTTTGTACGCGTGGCATGTAAACAATAACTTTAACGTATTCCTAATTAGTTGCAAATGAATTTCCGCTCAGATGCTTTTCACTATCGTGTTAGTTATCCGTTGCCATTTTGTCGTTATTAGATGCTTTATGATACCTATGCTCAGACCTCACTAAAACTTAAAAAAGTAGAAAATTTGAGTTTCAATCCAAGTACACTCGTAATCATTCAAAATTTCTTCATCAAAATTCTTGTTAAGATTTTTATCAATTTACATTAAGTTTGACCAGTTTTTGTTAAATTTATTGATGATAAAGGTGACGGAATTTTATAGAAATGGCAGATTGAACCATTTTGAAAGTTTACTATTGGAGAAGAGTCGTTTGGATGAAAATATGGGGATTTGGGATGGCGATGAGTACTTTTCCCTTCTTTCTTTACCTGCCATATCTGTAGTTTCGTTTTCTCTTCTTTTTATCACTGGAATGGTATTCTTCTATTATTTGCTCTACTGTCTGTATGTAACTTTGTCAGCCAGTAACTTTCTTGTCATTTAATGAAAGCTTCAAAAGCTAGTAAGCTGGTCGAGCTATAGATTGGCCCAAACAAGTGAAGGATAAATCATAAGGGTAAATATCCTTATAGGTAAAGTAAATTATTAAATGGTGTATTAGATTATGTGGATTGGTGGATAGAATTCCATTAATTGACCCCATATAATTGAGATGAAAATCAGTCTTCGCTATGTCTTTCTTTAACCAAACGTTTAGTGGAAAATCAGTTTACATCTTTGTGGTTCACTTTTAAGATCTTTTTCATTGGTTAAGCTTGACGCCATTTCTTTGCTGATGATCTGTCTGTCTTCTTTGAATCTTTTACCTTTACCTTTGAGATTCTGTAGGTTAGTTTTTTTTTCCTCATATTTTTCGCTTGAAAACTTATTTGAATTTCCATCCGTTTGTTTCTGGCATTCCATTGTACAGGTTTGTTCTGCTTTTGTTCAACTGATTGATGTTCGTCCCGATTTTCTAGAGGTGGGTGCTTCTCTTTTTCCAATATTTTTGTAACCATTAATTTCAGTGCAAGAGTTTGCTCTCAATCCAAGTCATTTTCAAACATTATTTTTAATGATCAAGGAAAACCTTATTTATTTGGATCCAAGCCGAGGTTTGTACTAAAGTGAAGATATATTGATAAGTCTACTTTTTCGTTCGTGGGAAACTTCAAATTGTTCAAAGACCAAAGTGCATAATTATTGGTTAATGACGAGCCAGGAAATATGTTTCCTCCCTCCATCCCAGAATATGATTTACGTTGCACTTTTCACATAGATTAAGGATATTTAAATACATGGAATTTAAAATAAAAAGACAATATACATATGTGCGTGCACACACATAAAATAAGTCTAGCTTTTACATGTCATATATGAGCTTAAGTTAAAAGACTAAATGAAATATTTGATAAAGGTAAGATTGGTCTTGGAAATTGCAACAATATTACTCCATTAGTAGTAGTTAGGGGAAGGGTAGACTAGAAAAAGATCATTAAAGTTCTCTAGATGTTATAAATGTATCAATATTTTGGGACAGAAATAACAAAACAAATGTGAGAATGAAGCAATTATTTTGGGACAGAGGGAGGAGTAACATTGAATATTAAATGTGGGCATATTATGTCTGTAATTTATTTATTCTTCATAACCAAAACATTCAAATTTCAACTGGTTTTAGTTGTCACTACACACTATCTAACCTATGTAATTTAGAGGAAGAAAAGTAATCTCCGTGCAACAAATCTCATGCTCTTGTATGGTTATTAATTTCATTTTTTTGCCTGATTACAGCCACATCTGAGGAATGTGATTGAATACATGTTACAAGTTAACAAGGACCCTGATGATGAGGTGGCTCTTCAGGCTTGTGAATTTTGGTAATTTCCCGCTCGTCAAACTCATATTTGGATGTGTTTTAGTTATATGGTAGAGAATTGTATGTCTTGAAGTTGTATTGCTGAAATTCCAATTGCTGCATAGATCTTTTGAAATTGAATGGCACTCCATGACTGTTCTTGTATATCTATCTGCTTTATTAACTGAACTATGTGGTCAATAAGAGATCATACTTCAAATTTGTTGTTGTGTCGCATCACGCAATGGATTTAGGAGTAGATATATTAACTAGCTGAATCCTACTTGTGGTCTTAATGCTCTGAAGCAAATTTAACATTGGGCTTGAATGAGTGATTCAAACAAAGATTTTTAACTATGTAACCCTCGTAGAAAGCCAGGTCTAATATCTTGTTTCTTGTGCCTGTGCTGTTTGTTTGTACATGTTGAGCTCGAAACAAGCAAATCCTATGCTCCTTGAGTTCTAATGAGAACTTTTCCTTTTGCTTTGTTTTAATACTCTGCTAAAGCACCAGTATTGCACTTCACTTGTTTCTCTTGGTCGAAGAAAATGATAAAAATGGTACCATTTTAGTAAATACCCTGACTAAGAGCTAATTGATACAGATGAAAGTTGTACTGTTTGAGAGATTGTGATTTATACTCAACCGTCCTGGTAATTTAGTCTGGTTGACAGTTTTTCGGAATAATCAATTGATCAGTTGTCATCTAGTATATCGTCGGCTGATAATTTTTACTCTTTGATACAGAATACAATACAATTGTAGATCTTGTATTTGGTTACAAATGATTTCTTATCCCGTCATCATGTATTTGCAAAACATTATATCTTGGTTGTTATTGACAGGTCTGCATATTGTGATGCACAGTTGCCTCATGAGAACTTGAAGGAATTCTTGCCGCGGCTTCTTCCAGTATGGTCAAGCCTTAAGTTTTGTTTATCCCTCCTCTCCTTGAGAGACTTGGCGTAGTATATCTATTGGAATGCATTAACACTGTGATTTGTCTGTGCTATTTTTGTAGGTTTTGCTGTCCAACATGGCTTATGCTGATGATGATGAATCACTTATTGAGGCTGAGGTCTAGTTTTTTATTTATCGTGTAATATGTTTTTTCTCAAGGTTTACTGTCCTGTTATTTATCTGACTTCGCATGCAATTCCAGGAAGAGGGATCTGTTCCAGATCGGGATCAGGTTAATCTCCGATACCACAGATCTTAAATTACGCTGTATTACTGAGCTTTGAAATGTTTCTCATAAAGAATATACTCTGCAGGATCTGAAGCCTCGTTTTCATGCATCACGTTTTCATGGATCAGAGGATGGAGAAGATGATGATGTGAGCCTCTTCTTCCGTTTTGAATTTGTGTTGTCTTGGCTAAAAAACATTTGAGAGTCTTTTCGTATACTTGGGATTTCTTTGAATTGGGGTGGGGGAATGACTTTTATTTGGATGAGATATGCCTCATATCCGTTGATTTTGGAATTTGGATATGTTATCTTGTAACTCTTTACTTCTGAGCTGTCTTTTGGCATTTCCTATTATTCTCAAGGGTCTTTGTATTAGGTATAATATATGGGCCAAAACAAGTGCTAGTGACTCTTGTTGAAAAATGTTCTAGACTCAGCAATTATACTACTTCTGTTCCTATTGACAGGATGATGACGCTGTCAATGTTTGGAACTTGCGGAAGTGCAGTGCAGCTGCTCTAGATATTTTCTCGAATGTTTTTGGCGATGAAATTCTTCCTACTTTGATGCCTATTCTTCAGGTAATTGGCCCTGAAACTTCTGTTGAAATTTTCTTTTCTTTCTTCCATCCTGGTTTTCTCTTTCCTCCCTGTTGGCTTATTCTGCTGGTTCTGGGGAAAGGACATTGGATGGACATCTGGGTAGAGCCCAATTTGGTCCTATTAATTTTTTTTTGGTCTTGAGGATGTTTCAATAAGAAACTGCTGAATGCAGCAAGAGAGAATATATGAAACCATCAAGTTACTTGCGTACTTTTTGATAAATTCAAGATGTTTAAACAGGAAACAAGTCAACCTACCAACTTGAATCTTGTTAGATAAATTCTTGTCCGATAGCAGTTGTTTATATAAATCTAACTGTGAAATGCCACTAGAATTTTACACCATATATGCTTATTTATACTAGCAAAAACGTTTTTTGCCACTATCTCCTAGTAAAAGTAGTGTTCATTTAGTTGAATATATATTTGTCAAAACTTTCTAGAGAATAATATATTCAATACCGTCAGAATGAAGAAGCTGAAAATACTAATGTGGATTTGAAGTTGGCATGCTCATATCGATGGTGAATCCACTCCCACGAGCCCTTGGATGCAAATTGCCAGTTGCTTTGCTGTTATTCTATAGTTACCAGCATCCCCATAGAGAAGGGTTTGTGAATAATAGTTGTGGAAATTTTAAACCCATTCAGCAATAATTGTTGAGCATCCTGTAAAGGAAGGATCCCTGGTAATGATAAATCTTGGAAAATGATAAATATGTTTATTGCCCTTATTATTAAAGAATGAAGAATTCAAACAGGACATATCATAAAAAAGAAAAAAAAAGATAGAGCTCCAAAAATGAGAATAAATTGGTGTTAGGGAGAGGGAAGAGACGACGGGGGAGAGAATAATGGGAGACGACTGGATTTTTTAAAACTATTAATTAGCACATGGGGAGAGAATAATGGGAGACGGTTGGAATTTATTGTCGTATCCCTGTTCCTATGTCCGAATTTGGAGAAGTGTCCCGTATCCTTTATTTTTAGATGTTTAAATACCCTACACCTAAATACATACCCATACTAATGCGACAGACATAAACGAAGGGTCTGAGTAACATAGCTTATTTTTAGTTCTATACATCCAATCATCTTAGTTTTCTAGCATTCCAGAAGTTCTGAACAAAAGTTTTTGTAATATTGTTTCTTGATATATATATATATATATATATATATATATATATATATATATATATATTGCTTATAAAGTATAAATGATATTGCAGAAGAATATTACTGTAATGCTTCTAAATATTACTGGAAGATGCATATTTTTGCTTGATATTGTCAGATTGCTATAAAGATAAAAGTAAAGAGAGCATTGAATTGTAGATTAACGGATCATAAATTGTAATAGGCATACTATGTTTGAGGTACAACTTAATTTGCTTGTGAATGAATGCATTTGAGCCTTTGCAAACTATCTGGACTTCTTAGTGGTGGATTGCAAATTATAGAAAAGGCAATACTAAAACTGAACTCTTGAGTTCTATGAGATTTTAGCAAAAGGAGAACAAGAGTTTACAAACTTATTTGACTAATTTATCCATTTTTAAGAGACGTATCTGTAACTAAAGAGCATAAAATTGGTTTGACTATTAAAACCTCTTGAGAAGAGTTTTCTTTTATTGAATCAAATTTAGTGCTGTAGTTACTTTACATGTCTTATTGGTAGCCAAGTCAAATTGCACATAAGCGACATCTTAGCTTCTTTGTTCCACCAAAAGAAAGAGGGTTGTGGGGGGGGGGTTGTCTTATAAATCAAGATGTTGCTATTTAAATGAACAATTCTTGTTATTGATTCTTGCAGTCAAAGCTAGGCTCGTTGGATGATGCATCATGGAAAGAAAGGGAAGCTGCAGTTCTGGCTATTGGTGCTATAGCTGAGGGTTGCTTTAACGGACTTTATCCTCAACTGTCAGAGGTAGATTTTTTCTTCATTTTTTCCCTTAAACGATAAAAAATATTTGATAGTTAGTTGCACCTATGTCATTTCTTCCAAGAGTCATCTGAGATATTGTATTCCATGTCATTTTCGGTAATGCCAAAACACCATCTGTGTAGTTTCTACACTTCTGATAGGTACCTTTTGTTTCCTTATATGTATACCAAGTATTTTAACTTTTTATCTGTGTATCTCCATGATGAACCTTTGCTTTTTGAAAGCCTGAACTTCCATGATGATTCTCATCTCCTACATGCTTGTCCTTTGTCTTTGTTCCTCGTGACAAAATCTACTATTTGAGGATGGATTTCATCTTACTACTATAGTTTTATACAGATGGTATTGGTGGTACTGAAAGTTCATACCTACCAGTGGCTCCTGAAAAAATGGTAGTTCATATGCAGTCAGACAAGTTTCACCTTTGCTGTATTTCTACTTCTTACAACAGTCGTGTACTTTTGTTTGCTTTAATTCTTTTGATAAATTGAGTTTCTAACTGCAATTTCCTCTTATTAATTTGTTCCCCAGTTTTCTATGTCTATAAGTTTGACTTATAAAGAGAAAATCTAACATCTTCCTTCTCCAGATTGTTACCTTTCTTATTCCCTTACTTGATGACAAATTTCCCCTCATACGAAGTATTTCCTGCTGGACGCTATCCCGCTTCAGTAAATATATTGTACATGTAAGTAGTCTTGAGGCCTCTTATTAGCTGCATTCTTGGTTATGTCAAAGTTCACATATTTTCTTCTCCATAAAGTAGTGACAAGTGATTAGATGTGTGTGGCTGAAAAGATTATGAGAGATCATGGCATTTAATCCTCTGAGAGTAGCACAAATAGGCTCTGGGGCTTTCTTGAGCTCATATATTCTGTAGAAAAAGCATGGAATTGCAAGTAAAATGTTGTTTATCTTGAAGATATAAAGTTTGAACTGTATAGGGTAAATATCCTTATTTGTTTGGTTATGAAAACAATAATGGACCTCAGAAGGCATATTTGATGCATAAGATGGATTTTTAGCATTTGATTAGAATATGAACCTAAATCCTGCATATTGGTGCCTTTTCTAGTTGTTTTAGTTTTCGGTGTATCTATTATTGCCCGATTCAATTAGCCACCATGTGTCTGATGGAATGGTTGTAGTTTCACTTGTTTAGACATAGGGCATTCTTAGCTCCCATGGTAACAGTACTTTTAAAGCTTTCTGGCTACACCAAGTGTGTTGTTTTTTCTCTTTTTTATTTTTATTTTTAAAGCTAGAAAATCCATGAACTTGTGTGGTTTTGTGTTTCAGAATACTGATAATAAAGAAGGCCATGAGAAATTCAGCAAAGTTCTTATGGGTCTTCTACGGAGAATATTGGATGACAACAAGCGAGTGCAGGAGGCTGCTTGTTCAGCTTTTGCTACACTCGAAGAGGTCCTCTGGGGAAATATTTTGTTATTGCACTTCGTCTTTCTGAAACATTTATCTAATTGAGATCTTATGCCTGCAGGAGGCTGCTGAAGAGTTGGCACCACTCTTGGACATAATTTTGCAGCATTTGATGTGTGCTTTTGGAAAGTATCAGGTACCCTCCCTCCCAATCTTAACTTATTATTATTATTACTCATCTTAATTTGAAGTCCGATCTCCTGCATTGTCTTCTTAAAAAATTGGAGCTTTTTGTATAATGTTCCATCTTATGTGTTACTTCTTTTTATTCAGAGGCGAAACCTAAGAATAGTATATGATGCTATTGGAACATTGGCTGATGCTGTTGGAATGGAGTTGAATCAGGTAGGACTTTTTGAAGCCTGATAGTTATTTCATGTGTGCCAATGTTCATGCCTTTTTGTCATATCTGTTGGTTCACAAAGTTTATTGCTTGTCAGTATATCAAATGAAGGCATGTCTGGTTTTACTTTTTGTGATTTCTGCAGCCCAAGTATCTTGAGATTTTGATGCCTCCGTTGATTGCTAAGTGGCAGCAACTTTCCAATGCTGATAAGGATCTTTTTCCTTTGCTTGAGTGCTTTACATCTATTGCACAGGTACTCTTGTAGTTGTTATCAGAATGCATTTTAATCACTTTACTAATGAGGCGGTGATGCATCATGGTGTCTTCAAATGCATGATGTAGGCTTTTTTCCTTGAATTTTGAATAAAAGGAAATTAGGGTATTTTTGACAGCTGGGACATAAACCTGTTCATTTTGGTAGATTATGGACCAAATGTGTCATCAGCAGTGTTGTCAATAGCGGATGACGAATCATGGCGGCAAGCCAAAAAAATGCCATAACGTTATCGCAGATGCTTTAACGGCTTATAGCGGACACAATAAAATAATGTAAAATATATATAAAACACTGCATAATTTAAATAAAAAAAAAAAAAAACATGAATCAAACAAATAACTCAAAAGTCATTAACCAACCATTAACTAGGATATCTCGTAAGTTATAACTCACAACATAAAAATAATGCATAACTTTTCTCTCACAATATGATAATAAAAACGATAATAAAAAATAAAAATAAAAGGCAAGCCAATAAATTTATTGAGCTTGACACCATCTTGAGCAGCAGACTGTCATTCAGGATACGAGACTCAGAACATGGCAAAATCTTAATCATCAATCAAAACCTTGAGTCTTAAATGGGAAACAGAGGATAAA
Organism: Vinca minor; assembly: GCA_026122235.1. Lineage (NCBI taxonomy): Eukaryota > Viridiplantae > Streptophyta > Magnoliopsida > Gentianales > Apocynaceae > Vinca > Vinca minor. The sequence continues at coordinate 2,787,412 of JAOCZM010000291.1, forward strand.
AAACAGAGAAGAGAGAAAAACAGAAGATAAAAAATAAGATATTAAAAAATCACCCTTTGATAAAAAAAATCAGAGATAAAAAAATTAGAGATTGAGAAGAAGATTGAAAAAAAAAAATCCAGAGATTATAAAAATCAAACAGTGATGGAGAAAAAAGAAAGGGAAGAAAGAGGACGGTGGAGGAAAAAAAGATAGAAAGAGAATAACGAACGTCACTGATACTACAGAGACGTCAAGAAAATAAAGACTGATTACGTTGAATGTTTGTTGAGATTAGGTAAATATAATATAAGAGGGGAATAATCACATGGGTACCCAAAAAGTAACCCTATGCCCGTTTTAAAAAAATAAAAAAGGCCAATATTTCGCTTTGTCCGCTATGCCCCGCCATGAAACGCCATAACGTAGCCGCCATAACGCCCGCTAAACGCTGAATAGCAGACACAACCATATTAGAGCGTAACGCGCATTGCGTATAGAAGTTACCGCCGAATCCGCCACGCCATACCGCCATTTGACAACACTGGTCATCAGCAGCAAAGGATGAAAGAGAGACTGGTTTGGAACTATAGGACAAAAAGTTGTCATTTACCCTTTAAAAGTTTCAGATGGTGAAGAAGCTTGTTAAATTTGAACTTTTAACAAACTCAGCATTCTTGGCGGGTTGGTGTCCTTTTGGGCTCTGGCTTCAATTTCACGTTTAACGGACTCTGCATTCTTAAGTTTCCTCATTTGCAAGACTTTAAGGAAATGTTATGACTGTGGCCTTTCATATGGGGAATTATTTTGTGTAGTATTTGTGCAGAAGGAAGTACTTGTGGAATAGTGCAATACTAAAACAAGTTTGTGGTTCATGTGTTGTAATATAACATCTTCCACTTCTTTCAGGCATTGGGTGCCGGATTTGTGCAATTTGCTCAACCTGTTTACCAGCGGTGCATAAACATCATCCAGACCCAACAGTTGGCAAAGGTTTCAATTGATACAATTCCCATTTCTGGCATCATAACTACAATGATCACTCAGCTGATTTTTGGGTCTTTAGATATCGTGACCTTCATTTAGTATTATAGCAATTACTATATCGGTTGGAATTGGCATTCAGGTTTTATTCTTGTTTTTCGATTGAGAGGTGATATTCACACTCCTCTTTTAGTTTTAGCTTCTTGCACTCCTCTCCCCCTTACTGTATTAGTGAGAAGACCTTAGTACCCAAGCTCAATAAATCCAACTCAAAGCTAACACTCCAAGACAAGTATAGCCAAGGGTATTAAAGTCATTTCAGGTATAAAGTAAGATGAGATGAGTGCAAGAAGCTAATTGAAAGTGCAAATATCATTTCCCTTTTGATTTTGTTGTTAAAGAAAAGTATATTTGTGCATATAAGCATGTCAAAACTTACTCATTTTGCAAGCATATTGTACAAATTTTGCTGCCATTTGTTCTGAAGAAGTCTAATCTTTATCATTGACCTCTTTGATGTCTTCTAGAATTCTATGCAGCCTTGGCTAAAATAATTTGTCCCTCTCTCTCTCTCTCTCTCTCTCTCTCTCTCTCTCTCTCTCTCTCTCTCTGTTTTCCTAGAATGGGTCCTATGAATCTGAAATGTCCATATTTGGATGCTTTTTCACTTAATTTGGTTGTTAGTAGTGGCTTGTTCTTTTACTCGTTCTCGATCCTCTAGGAAAACCGTTTTCTTTTTAATCCTCTTATTACAAACTATCAAATACTCTCAATTAACAAAAAGTTAGGGATTCCTTTTAGCATATTATCCATGCTCTGCAGTCCAACTTCATATATTTCATGCCATAAATTGCTTAATAATGATATATCTTCAAATGTTGAAATCTTGCATATCTTTTCCTTACTCTGTTCCCTTCCTTTTAGGATTCATATTGAGATTCTGGTTTACAGGTGGATCCTGTTTCTGCTGGTTGCCAGTATGACAAGGAGTTTATTGTTTGCTCTTTGGATCTTCTATCTGGACTCACTGAGGGTCTTGGTAGTGGAATAGAAAGTTTGGTAATCCCACTTTCTTATACTTAATCTTGCCTGTTGTTGTCAATATATTTATGTGTAAGTTGCCAAAAAAGGACCCCAGGTAGAGGAGAAATGGTTGAAGAAAAATATAGTTTCTTATGCTTGCCAAGTTCTGAAAGAGGAGTGTTTCTTTGGGAAAAGAATAAGAAGATGGGTGTTTTGTGTTGTTGTTGGACAAAGGTTTATGCAAATTAAGTCTTGCTATAGTGATTTCTTATCGATCTGAATCTGTGAGCCTAGATATTTATTAAAGTTGAAGAGCATTTGGGATTTTTTCCACTGCATCCTCTATAGTTTCTGTTGTTTCATTCTCTAGTTAAATGTAGTTTCCCAGAGAAATGATAAAATACAGTGTGCGATATGCTTACATTTCTTACATTAGAACAATGGAACAGAATGAAGTGTTGTTATATTGTTTTTTTCTTGTGCAACTCACATCAACTATTCCCTTTTCCTCATAACCAATGGATGGGTATGCTCAAAATGATATGTTCTCGCCTGTCTAATAGATGCTTTGATGAATAGGTAGCTCCATAATCAAATCGTTAGTAACATGGCTTTAAAAGAAACGTTGAGCAGCTCTAGAACAGGCTTTGTCTTGTTATTCCATGTTGTTTAAGAATCTTTTCTTCTTCTTCTAGGTCTCCCAAAGTAGTTTGAGGGACTTGCTTCTGCAATGCTGCATGGATGATGCTCCTGATGTTCGGCAAAGTGCCTTTGCGTTGCTTGGTGACCTTGCACGAGTGAGTTGAGCATTGTCTCTTAAAGTGCTTAAGTTGAAGTATAGCCCAAGAATTATTGAGTAATTTTGAGTGATATCTGTAGGTTTGTCCTGTGCATTTGCATCCCCGACTGGCTGAATTTCTTGATATCACAACTAAACAACTGGTAAATAGAAAATCACATGCCTGTTCTCAGTGTTGGTTTCAATGGTTTTGGTATCTCATTTTCACTATTTATTTTCTAGCAGAACACCCCTAAACTGAAGGAGACTGTGTCAGTGGCCAACAACGCGTGCTGGGCCCTTGGAGAGTTGGCGATCAAGGTAGACTATTATTTTTATATTGTATTACAAATAACAAGACCAGGTGGCTTTAAATTTAAGAGTTAGGATCTTCTAAGAAAAGATGATTTATTTGCAGCTTGAATTGTACTCCCTCCATCCCAATTTAGATGTCCCAATTCCGAAAAAAAAACACAGATTAAGAAAATAGTTGAGTAATTTTTTTAATTGAAATGATCAAAAAACCATCTTGAAACCTTGAATAATATTTTGTTTGTTGAGTTAATAAATGTTATGGTAGTACAGTTGGAAAAAAATGAATAATTACTTGAATTCATGAAAGGACAACTAATTTGCGACAAGGAAACAGTGATTTTGGAACAACTAATTTTGGACGAAGGGAGTAGCTTCTAGTGGTGTCATCCTGACCCAGGGTGTATGTTTGAAGTATTTTGTGCCTTCACATTTTATAATCAGCACTGATTGTACAATTATCAGTTCATGGTTAGGACCCACTTGATAGAATGTGCCCTTTGCATCCGTAAAATTTTAGGTTTTACTCTCAGTTTAGCCATTGGATTAGGTAGATACTATTGGAGCTTTCGTCTACCTGGACAACATCTTCTTTTGAAAAGGACTGCATTGTAATTACGACAAAAGAGTCCTGATGGGTCTCTTTTGATAGATACACAGAGATACAAGTAACTTCCACGGAAGTTACTGAATTACCATAGCTTCAGGAGCTGTCTCAACTCTCAAGTTCTGTGTCCAAAAGAGTAGGCTGTAGTGCCGCCTATATTTTTTTTCTATGAATGACATTGTAAAGAGAAACAATTCAAGCATTGTGAGAAGACAGATAAAATCAAAACATTTATTATTTTTTGTGATATTATGGAGATATGAGCAAGATGTAGTATATAGAGGGAGTAGTTGAAAGGAAATTTGGTCCAACAAAGATGTGATATACTTTATACTTGATGCGTCATGTGAAGTATTTTCCTATTAATGCCATAAAAATCCAGCCAAAACATATTCAATAATTCGCTTGAGTTTATATGCAAGAAGAATTGATTGTTCAAATTAAGTGATTGATTCTTGTGCTTATTGCGCTTGTATCAATCATTACCCTGTGTGAAGTTAGGTTATGGCTGTAGTGACCTAAATTTATCTTTCCTAATTATGAGGAATCATTCTAAGCAGCTTTTCTCCGTCTGCATTTTGAAATTAATATTCCAGGTTCAAAAAGATGTGTCCCCGATCGTGATGCCAGCGATATCATGCCTAGTCCCTATACTCCAACAAACTGAGGTGATAAAATTTCCTGTGTTGTTAACTGCATGTCTATGGCTTTCTGTTTATCATCTGCATTAAGCATGCACATTTTTAGATTTCTGATATCAACCTGCTGTTTATACTTTATACCACCCAATTATTTTGATAAAATATTTTCATGCTGTGAAGGGCTTGAACAAATCACTTATGGAAAATAGTGCAATCACCCTTGGGAGGCTTGCTTGGGTCTGTCCCGAGCTTGTGGCGCCGCACATGGAGCATTTCATGCAGTCTTGGTGTATTGCTTTGTCCATGTAAGTTATTCCCTTTTCCTGCTACTCAAGCTTTTATGACAGTTTCATACGATTGTGATTGAGAAGAATGGATGAGGAAAAGAAATGTGTTTCATTTCGGTTCTCTTTTTTTCTTTTTTGGGAACTTAATTGAAGATCAGGAATTTTCTCATTTTCTTTCTCAGAGCAAGTTCTAGATTGATCCGAGGGAAATGGGACTAACCAAGGAGAAATTAAAGAAAATGAAAAAGAAAAATTAGAAAAGAAAGGAACAGAAGGCACTAAAGTGTTAAGCATCTTTGTTTTTCTCATTCTACATTAAATATCTACTATACTATTAACTAATGGAACAGAAGGCACTAGAGTGTTATAATCTTTTATTTGCTGAAAAGAAAATCTGCAAGAATCTTTGTTTTTCTCATTCTACATTAAATATCTACTATACTATTAACTAATGGAACAGAAGGCACTAGAGTGTTATAATCTTTTATTTGCTGAAAAGAAAATCTGCAAGAATCTTTGTTTTTCTCATTCTACATTAAATATCTACTATACTATTAACTAATGGAACAAGAAGGGGTTTATTCTGAGGACTGACTGGTAGCCAGATTGACAGTCTTTTTACAGCCGAGTGTTATTTGACTCGATATAGATTTGTGCGGAGAGATATTGTTCGTACATACAGGATTAGGATTTTTTAGGTTGAAAAGAATTGAACAATAAAGATTCAACAGATCTTCATTCTCATTTTCTTTTTTTCCACCTAGAACATTTGAGAAATATTTATAATTTTGCCATACAAATTTGAGAGCAAATATTGCAAGAGAGAAGATGAATGTGTAATATCTAGTATGACCAATTCTGAAAATTAATGGACATTTATGAGCCTTGGTTATTGAAGCAGCTTTTTCTTTCCATAATTAGTACAACATGAAGTTGCCCTCAACTCACTGTGCTTAAGAAATGCTCTTTCTTGGATTCTGATTTTCTTAGGCAAGATCTTTTTAACTTTTGAATAACATTTGGCAGGATACGAGATGATGTTGAGAAGGAGGATGCCTTCCGTGGTTTATGTGCAATGGTTTGCATTTACTTTCCTGATGATGTTATTATACTTAAAAAAATAGCATACATAAATTGTGACTTGGTTTTCATTTCCCTACAGGTTAGGGCAAATCCACCTGGGGCTTTGAGTTCGCTTGTGTATATCTGCAAGGCTATAGCAAGTTGGCATGTAAGTTCTCTGTCAGAACTTTGAAAGAGCAGCTGAAAAATCAGGATATTTCTTTGACCTTATAAGTGAATTTTTGCAGCAAATAAGAAGCGAGGACTTGCATAATGAAGTTTGCCAAGTTTTGCAGGGCTACAAACAAGTAAGTACTCCGTTCTTCCAACAACATTACAAACATTAGGGAAGAAGGCTTGTTTTCCTCGTCTACCCACCTTTAAATTTTTTTGACTATGCATACACTTATGAAATCTAGAAACAGTAACACACCCTATTCCTTGAAAACTTGTTAGGTCTTAACTCTATATTTTTATTGATATCTCAAATAAACCCTGATAACCAGGAAAGAAAGAAAGAAGTAAATACACAAACATATGGCCTCTATACATAAAAATGGATGTGTATCTGCAGATTGTCCCCCATCAATTTTCTTTTCTCAACACTTCAAAATTTGTGGATCTGTAATTGATTCCCCAGATGCTAAAGAATGGTGCATGGGAACAATGCTTGTCTGGTTTGGAGCCCCCGGTGAAGGAGAAATTGTCCGCTTATGGAGTGTAATATCCTTATGGAAGTAAAGTAGTGGATGTATGTTGTTTACTGCTGCACTCTAAAGGATTATTCTTTGGAAATATCTCCTCTTCCCTTGTCAAAATTCCCATGTTCTGATTGTGAGGTGGTGTCTTATTGCATTCTTTATGGAGGATCAAAGCTCTAGACATTTTTTTATGCGTGTAGACTTGAAGATATTTTTCACTGTTCAAGGCGGCTGAATTTCTTCAGTGAAGCAAATTTCTATTGGGAAAAACAGAGAAGCTGAGTTTAGAAACGATAGTTTTGGTGTACAGTTGTACTTGTGGAGGTCTTTTTGGATTTTTTTTTACCATCTGTTGTGAACTTAGAAAGAAAGGGTGACGGTGATATTCATTATGTCAGATTCTTATATTTCCTTCTGGTGGGAGAGTGAAGTTAGTTTCTAGATTGGTATTGATGGGATCTGTGCATGAGATCCAACAGATTTTGATAGAGGAGATTTTTTTATTTTTTTTACCTTTCGGTTGGGGGTCACAAGGTTCCAACATTATATTTTGGGTTAGAGTTGTGATTTAATTCGATTTGAAGCTTAAGTCTCTGTTGCTACGTGTAGGATTTAGAGAGTGGGAGCAATAGGTGCATTGTTCCTTGGTTATCTGATTTGAGTTGTATGCATTTTGCAATTGAATTTGTATAATTAAAAACTCAATTGTTGTGACTCTTATTTTACTCATTGTGCTCTTAATTATATATCTTGAAAAGAATTCATTCATGGATGTAGAGGTCATCATTGTTGAGGGGGCATTTTCTGATGATGATTTTGAATGGGTCTGGAGACTATAATTTTGCTTTCAATTTTTAGAATTCTTAATCTATTGTCCAAATTTGCTGAAGGCACTGGGTGCAAACGTTGATATTGAGATGACAATACCAAATTGCGAATTATGATTTTGTATCTTATGCCGCTCAATTGGGACTCTTCGCGGATGGTAAATGTGGTAGGGCAACTGAATACAAAATATTCCGCCCATTTCATAAAGCAAGTGCTTTTAGTATTTTCTTGTCTTGAAATATTATTTTTAAATTTTAAAGAAATATTTCTAAAGTTAATTTAACCATAATATTTCTAAAGTTAATTTAAATGGCGTAGAGGTCATTGATTTAGACAGATGGGGGATACAATTCTCTCTTTTTCTTTTCCTTGCCAAATCGATTTCTAAAGTACTAAGACTCTATATTATGAGAGAGTAGTTATAGTAAAAATTTAAGATTTGCGGCTTGTGGCATTGGAAATTATATAGTTTTTTACCACGCAAAGTTATGAAAATGAGGCAATAGAAATTGGAGTTTTGACGCTGGCAAGTGAAACGGATCGCCATATCCCACATTATGCCTGGTTAAACATTCAGGCCGAAAACCTGATTTCCAAACCTTCATTTTCATCCAAATCAATAATGGCCCTTGGGAAATGAAATGTCTACAAAACAGTCAATTTGATTTACAAAAGATATATGAATGATGAGGCTTCATAGCTCATTGCCCTAATTTAGGCTGTTTGATTCAGATGACCATTCAGACCCCATCTTCGATTCATATGCATCAGCCTTGGATTGCCTCAATTCTATCTTGAACATTCTTTCGTAGAGGAAAGGTGGCTTAATCAAGCGCGTTTACTTAGGAGCAAAGAAAGTATGTAACAGAGAGCTGAATCAACCGAGGCCAATGCAACAATTAGCATCCCAACAAGAACAAGACTCAGTGTGGCTGTCTTTAGCTGTAAAAAGAAAGAAGAAAGGGCTTGGAATCATTTCTGCTCCTGACTACAAAATTGTATTATTTTTATAAAAATGGCTTTGATTAGCACAATAAGTAACCAAAAGAAACTAAATGAAGTGAGCAGAGATTATTAACGTCGAATAAACGTGACCATGAGGCATCCCTTAGCAATCATAATGCACTAACTCTTCATAACAGAGATTCCTATGATTACACTTACTGTGCTTTGAAAGCTTGGCCATTCTATGTGCTTTATCTGACTTGGCTGCTCCACAAGAAACACAAGCAAAGACTTAACAGCACTGCACAATCATACAGATAATCGAGTTATTGGTTTTCACTTCTCTGCTGAGTAAGTATAACAAGTGAAGAAAGTCGTTCATTTTTTCTTTTTCAGGATGGGGTTCAAATGTGAAGGAAGAAGTTCGGTCTAACTAGATTACCAGAAAGCTTCCTTCATCTTATTTGACCAAAAAGGTTCCTGATCATAATCATCATCAATGCTTAGGTGATGATGATTCCCTCCTGCGGACAGAGTACACTTTTTGCCACGAAAATGCTGAACCTTACAAATCCAAGACTGAAAAATAACATATAAAAAAGTTTTCCCTATTACACATTTGAAATCTAGGACCCAAATAACCATATAATATACAATTATGGACAACTATATTTAAGGATTAGACACATATAAGCGCAAATAAAGCAGCCATCGGTACCCTTCCAAAGGGAACTTGGATGCTAGTACAAATTTGCGGCGGTCTCCAATTTTGACAATGTATATGAGACTGTATCTCAGGATTAGTTACACCAATTCTTGGGAAAACCAGATCTATATGACAAGGCAACAACAGAACGGATCAAGTAGATCAATAACCACGTCTAGAACGGAAATAATAATTAAACTGAGATACTGAGACCATGAAAACTGTTGGTTAATAGAAACAGAACCTGGACAATGAGGCCTCAAGATGGAAAATGCCTCCATTTATTGGGGAATCCAGTAAAATCTGTCGAATAGACCAAATTCCAGCAACAGTGGGATATAATTAGACACAGCCCTCTAAGCCATTTGATATAACAAACAAGAAAACAATTAAGAGCATCAGACAAAAGAAATAATATAGGAACAGTCCTATAAACAAGTAAAACATGCATAGTATAGACAGTCCCTGCCGCCCCCAATTTTAAAAAAATACTGTATTTTTTTTCTTATAAATGTTAGCTTTCGCCGATCAAGAATAATGTAAAATTTTAACTTTGCTATTCCAACGTCATGTTTCTGGTTCCGTCTAATACAACGTCGGGCAGTTTACAGTCACAGCGACGAAGACAAGGGGGGCAGTCACCCCGAAATTTCTAAAAATACTACTAGATATAGTAAATTTTATATGTAGTTAGGAATATTTTATCAAATTCGCCCCCAACATTATTTTTTGTGCAGTTTTTATACGTAGTTCAACATACTGTTGCAGTTTTCACCCTCAACGCCAAATTTCTGGCTTCGTCCGGCTCGAACATGATCTTTTACCATTATTACATCATCAATAGAATGTAACAGAGAAAAAAAACCTGCTCACATGCAAGCATTTGACAATCTCTATGATATGGTTTCAGAAGTTATGTAATTTTTAAGGGAAAAAAAAGTTCCTGAAAGTGATTTTGCGATATAGAAATTCATTGAGGCAATGTATCGAACAGTTGATGAGTAAACAACGAAACATCAATTTTAACAAGATATCCCATGAATGAATAGAATCAAAAATGAAAATCCCATTAGACCTGCAAGTGATCAGAGTGATTGAAACATATGAATGCTGTGAATTAATTACCTGAAGTTTCTGACGGAATTCTAACAGAAAGCCGTCAATAGGTGATCTTTCTCAAAGGTTCAACTGGATCGAAGAACCGTAGCCATATTATCAGTTATGGGCCTTATGGCCCATATTTAAGGCCCATAGCTAGTTATATGGATACGGATAGACAACTTTGTTACCGCCCATTTACTAGTTTTCTTCCTTCTGCTCTGTTTCGAGATACTAATTGGTAATGGGAAAAAATCGTGGGAATAAGATGCCCCAGTGGAAAAGGCACAGCGGCTCTGGACTTCGGTCCAGGGTCGATTCCCGCACCCCCCTTCCCCCTCCCTCCGTAAAAAGGGAAAAAATCGTATGCCGTTTTCATGCATTTTTCAACTACTCACAATTCTCAACGCATACATTTTTTTAAGTTTACTTTTTATCCGCTATTTGTCCAACTTCATACATTTTCCAATCACTCACGATTCGCAACGTGAATATTTTCTTCAATTCTATTTTTTTTTAGCCGTCATTATTCTAAAAATAGTGCTAATTGTGAGCATTTGTGATAGAAATGGGAACACCAGTTGGGACATATTGCCTTGTTAATGTAGAGATAAAATAAGCTAAGAATTTTGAGAATTTTATAAAAAATGAAAACAAGCCAGAATGATTAAAAATAATCTTATTTAAGATTTTGATATTTTTTTATAGGAAATAAAAGTATTTTTTTTTCAGAGATTGACAAGTATTTTAAAATGAAAAAATAAAAAAAATTTTGACAATAATTTTGAAAGGGATAAAATATAAAAGAGAAAAAGATGGGAGTCCGACGAAAGATAGAGTGAAATGTGACAATTAAACTAAGGATTCTGCAGCCAATCTTTAACCTAGTACAACTAATTGTCAGTTTCTTTGTTCTGGTTTCTATCCACGTGGCGAGTTCTGGCTAGGACAAGTAAATCACAGGACAGCATCCTTTTGCTAATCATTGGAAAATCAAGTGGAAGGAAGAATGCAAAAGCATGTGGCCTCATCATCATCAATCTGGAATATATTTGGAACATGGAACAGAATCAAAGATCAACTAATCAACAAGACAATCTCTCCAAAGACTTGATCAAAAACACCATTTTAGCTTTGCTTGATACTATTTCAACAGTTGATTCTCGTTTCAACAGCTCAAAAAAAGCGCATAACCATTTAAGAATATTTATTCATCTGTTAAAATGAGGAATGGTGGCATCACATATTACATTACCAAGATAAGGGATACGTACTCTCCATTTTATGGCTCGGTAATCCTGCAGTAACTAGCGTAGAGGTCAGGAAGGTCGGAACTTGTTGAAAACTCGAGCCATCGTCTGTTCTCGCAGTACTTTAGGCAAGGGGGTATTAGAAGCCCAACCCCAACAGCGAGAAGGCTAACAATCATGACTTTTAAAGAAGCCAGTGCTAGAACTACGAAGATTAATAAGGTTGGAGGAATACACATCAAAATCGATCCAATTGTACCAAGGGGTATCTTGAACGGACGAGATAGGGCAGGGTGTTCAATCCTTAGCTTCACAAAAGCTATAAACTCCATAATCATTCCAAAACAGTATAGAAAATTTTCTGCAGCTACTATCTCTTGAAAGCTGAGGCATGAGAGCAAAATTACACCTGTTGCAGAAAAAAATATGCCGAAAAGTGGAGTTCCGTATTTAGACCTCTTGGCGAAAAAACGCAGGAAGCATCCCTCTTTCTGCCATACCTAATAGCTGGAAAGAGTCACTGCTCATCTCAGCCAAAAACATTCCCATATTTGACAGTGCGGAAGCCCCTTGAATCCAAAACCTCAACCATACACCTCCAAGAATATTTGCTATATCAGAGAAATAACCATCACTCCACAAGTCGCGATCAAGCGGAACAGCTCCAGTGCCAATGAGAAGAGGAAAAAAGTAACCAAGAATAACTAAGACGAGAGCATAAAAGAGAGCCTTGGGGAGCGTTCTAGCAGGATTTTCTACCTCCCCAGCTAGAGTGCTGATTGAGTCCCAATAATTCAAATTCCAGAAGAGAGTATTCAGATACAATCCCCAATTCACATTATTCAGGTCCAACACAAACCATCTTGAAGTCTCCAGCTTCGGAATCGCTATAATCCCCATAAAGAAGAAAGGAAGTAGAGAAAAAAACCCTAATAGAATAGCGATCCATCCAACAATAGTTAAGCCTCTGTAGTTCATGTAAGTCAATACTACGGTCAAAGCCAACACCGCTATCATCCGAGGAAAACCATCTGCTAGCAGTGGAATAGCAGATTTCAGATAGTCTAGAAACAGAACAGGATATAGTGCATTATCAATAACTCCACTAAGCCACTTCATCCATCCCTGTTGGAATCCCCAATATGAACCCAAGGCCGAAGAAACCCATACTACATACCCTCCATTCTCGGGGAACATGGTTCCCATTTCGGCAGTTATCAAGGCTTCTGGGATGCTCCATATAAACGGGAAGACGAGAAAACCAAGAAGGGCTAAAAGAGGACCAGCAGCCTGAACACTATCTTCAACTCCAAACGGCCCTCCAGAAACCTCGTAGAAGATTAGGAAAATAAGAGGTACAATTGATACTTTGCTCAAATTCTCTAACTTAGGGGAATCTTCTTCCGCAATTCTCTCGTATTCAGAAGCAGTCCCTTTCGTCATCTGATTAGATATTTGCTTAACTGTCCCTGGAACTCTCTGCTTCTGCACGCATACAATGTCATATAACTTCATTGTGTTAGGGGAATTCTAACTGTAAACCATTCCGTTCAAGTAGGCAAACTAAAAAACAAACTAGCAATCGAGAACTTAACTTTATAGATTAGCATATTTTCTATATTATATCCATCAAACAGAACTCAGATCCTTTATAGCTCGTTATCTCGTTATCCAATTATTTCCATTTCCACTTCGACGAACTTTATGAATTTCACTAAGCTTTGCACTATTGAAATCTAACTTAATTTCATTCTTGCTGGACAGAATCCTTGATCATAATGCACATCCATTTCATAGATCAACAAAGTTAAAAGTTTTATGCATCAAGATACTTTCCTGGGTCCATTATAAGCTCTTTTCAACTACATTTATCATAAGCTCTAAATGTAATCCCAGTTAACAAAGAACCCAAAATATAATCCTAAAGTTTAGAAACTGTAAAATACTTGGGCAATGCTATAAAATATGAGCTACTCCTCTGTCCAAATTTAATTCAAATGTGTACAAAATATTTGGATACTACTGTTGTGACCTTGTAGTTCAGAATTTCTCAATACAACATAAGGAAAGAGACAATAAACAAATATAAAAAATGTATATTTCCTTGTCCTAGAGAATACTAGACACAATGTCCATATATATATTAGGTCCACATCAGAATTTTCCAAAATATTTTATCAAAAGAAGCCACCTTTACCATTAAGAATTGGATATTTTAATTAGACGATGATATTGACTCAGTTTCCTCCATCTCTATCCTTCTTGCCTACTAACAATATTCAACTGATCAACAAATTGTGTTACATATCTATTACAACATATGTGAAATGCTAATAGGCAAACAAGCTTTTATTGCATTGCAATAACACAATTGTTCGAAATGGCAACCATAATACTACACACATTCTATAATATAAATCGTTTTGGACATGTAGCAAAAATTTAAAAAAAAATAAAAAAATAAAAAGGTACTTTGTTAGTAAAAATCATAGATGAAGACGGGGCAGGGGCGCAGTCGCCCCCACGAGATTTTAAAAAATATACCAGATATAGTTAATTTTATATGTATTTCGGAATATTTGATCAATTTATATGTATTTCGGAATATTTGATCAAATTCGCCCCCAACATGTTTTTGCAGTTTTTATATGTAGTTCTAGTATATTCTTGCAGTTTTTCGCCCCGAAACGAAAGTAAGGGAGTAATATTAATATTTTGACCAATAAATTAACTTATTTTTTTTTCATTAATTTTCGCTACATTTCCTAAATGAGGAAAAAGCGAAAGCGAAGATTCACTCGATTAAAAGTAGACAACTGAGTATGCTGATCTCATTAAATAACACAAAATTTCAAACCCAAAAAAAAATAAATACTGGAAAATTGAAAATCCCCAAATTAATTGAAAACAGAAAGTGAAGAGAGCAAAAAACCAACCATTATTGAGGCTGAGGAGAAGAGTTACTAGTGCAACTCGTAGAAAAGCCACGTGTCCGTTTCATCTGAGATTTTTTTATTGTCTGCGTGGCGAAGTTGATCTGACCCTACAAAATGTATTTAGCGGCACGTCGTAAAATAGAGATATAGAGAGAAAGAGAGTCACCACCGGAGCTGGGCGGCGGAGATCACCTGAGAAGAGAAGACTGTGCAATATGAGGATTTGAGTATATTTGAAACTCTTTTACTACTTCCCTTTTCCTTTTTTAACCCTATTTTTCTTTTAATAATAATAATAATGTGTTGGGTCCGCACGGCACAATAAAACGTGTCATAGTGATTTGCTATCACTATCTTCAATCGGGAAAAGTCTGGCATGAGGCGGATCCAATAGATTCGGCTCTACATTCTTCTCACATAATTTTAAACAGAATTCATCTGTAGGGTGAGTTTCACAGACCTTCATATCTTACAGGTATCCATAAAGATCGTCCCATAGCTAATTTTTCCCTTCAATCGTATGAATATTCAGCAAAAAAAAATCGTATGAATAGTTTTTTTTCCTAAATATGTTTTTACTCGAATTGTGGAAAATAAGAAGTAAAAGTGGGTTTAAACTCAAATTTTTTACTTCTTTAGGTTAAAATTTTAGCCATTCGATCAATGTCTCATTGAGGTGAATAATTGTTCATACTATCCTAAGAACATTCATTTATATTTTTCTTAACTATTGTATTAAAATTGAGTGTTGAGATTGTATAAGCATGTGTAAATAAAACACATACATATTCTACATTATATCTGAATTAATATTAAAAAAAATCAGTTACATTATTACAAAATAAAAAGAAAGACAAAAGGATAATAATATTTAATATAATTCCACCCACTTCTTTCTCTTTTTCCCCTTTAGAATATTTTTTTGGGTATAAAATTAGTCTATATAATAGTTTAAATTTTTAATGCAGTATTTGCTTATTGCAAATGTATTATTCTATGATAGTGCGCGTACAAACTGTTGTCGGCTTGACTGTTAGGAATAATTAGGATCCTTAATAACTTGTCCAATTCCCAAGTCGGAGCGAAGAAGATATCTTGGTGTCACTCTCAACTTCACCAAGAGATTTTCTCCACGTATCAACTTAATTAATTATAAAATTACTACTCCACTCATATTTTATTACATATTACAAAAATTAAGATATTTTTGTAATCAAAATATCAATATTACTCTCTTAAATAGAATTAGTGATATGCAAATGATATTTAAGAGAGTAATATTGATATTTTAATTACAAAAAAATTTTAATTTTTGCTACTTTTAATTTTACAATATGTACTGAGAGTAAATTTAATTAAAGTATTTTTAAACAACCAAGTGGTAGAGCAATAATGTTAGTGGATATGTTTACTTTGTCTGGAAGAGCCATTCGAGCAATCATGCATTGCTAACTCTATCACTAAAGTTGAGTATGTCGAGACTTTGAAATAGTTCTAGAAGGCAGTTTAGCTTCAAAAGTTTATAATTGATTTTGGAGTCGTGTTTATATAGCTTACAGATTGTATATTAGTATAACCTATAAAGGTAATATATCTTTTAATATTTTTAATGTATCTACGTTTAGTGACGGAGTCATGAATTTATCATAGAGGGACAAATTTTTACCGAAATTTTTTAAAGGGGCGAAATATAATATTTGTAAAAAAAATATCACAAAAGAATTGTTCCTATAAAAAACTCGTCGTTTTTGAAATTTTTTTGGGACCGTAGCACCCTCCTCCCCTCATGCATGAGCTCCACTAGTGTCTACGTCAATATTTTTTAAGTTACACACTGAATATTAAAGTTATTATCGTTGATTGAATATGCTTGTCTTGTAATTTTAGAAAAGAAAATTCAAAGCAGGTAGTAGTACTATAAATTCACACTTTGATCGTGTAATTAATTTGCCACGAAAATGAGGATTAGAAAAATCCACGTGGAAGATTTCGATATGGCATATGCTTAAATTGCAAAGGAAATTTACACGTAGCCAAGCCATTATCATGCACGCGGTTAACTAGTCAGTGTATATGAGTTACTGATGATGTTCCATTATTAAATTAATTAATTAAAAGCATGAAATACTTTTATGAACTAGTTTCTCTAACTTGACTCCCTCCAATTTAAAATATGAGTTTTTTTTTTAGTAATTTTCACACACAAATCAAGATACTAATTAAAATAGCTAGAATATTTCTAATTAATATTCCAAAAAATAAATAAATATTTCAAAAAACAAAGAAATTAATAGAGAGTTGCATATAAACTTTTAACATAGATTCTATAGGAGTTTTAAGGAGTTTTAAAGTCCATAGGTATTCAATTTAGATTTTAAAAACTCCATTAAAATCTAGAGGTATTCAATTTATATTTTAAAAAGTCCATTAAAATCTAGAGGTATTCAAAACTCTATAGATTCTCATAGATTTCATTAAAGGTAGGATTTTGATGGATTTCATAGATTTAAATGTGTATGGTGAAATCTCTTCTTTTTTCTCAAGATTTTGATTTTCTCTCATTAATATTAAAATTAAAATGTCTTTGATAATTTTATCTTAAATTACAATTTTTTTTAGTAATCTCATTTCTATATATTATAAGAAAAACAAAGAAATATTTCAAACTACAAAAAAAATGAGATTTTCTTTTAAGATCGTTAGAAAACTCAATATGAAATGTAAATTTCCCAAAAAGAAGTCATAATATCCAAACAATTTTCTTCTTGATCATCTTCAAATAGAAATTAAAGAAAACAAACAATTTATTCTCTATTTAACCACAAATTTCTATTTTTCAAACATGAATTTCATTTTCCTGAAAGAGAAAATCAAAGAGAAAAAAAAGTTCAAACAAAACTTATCACAAAACATATCTTAATTAAATCAAAGAAAAAAATACCAGTAAGTAAATTATACAAACCTTGAACAAATAAATCAAAAAAGCCGCAGTTACGTGATCTAACAAAAAATCAAAGACTATCGTCAAACTTTTTAAAATTTTAACAAAATGATTTAATTAAAAAAAAAAAAAGGATTGATAAACATATGTTGACTTTGGAAATTCAACACATTTGGATCTTTATAATACACCAATGAATCAGTCTTTTCTTTATTTTTTGGTGCTATTCAAATAATCTATAGACTTTATAAATCAAAAGAAATCCTGATAAATCAATCTAATAAAATCTGATAGACTCTGCATAGAGTTAAAACAATCCATAAAGTCAGCAGAATCCATAGACTTTTGAAAATCAGTTAAAATCCGGATTGAATACACCCCCTAAATATTTTGACCAAAATGAATACATGAAGAAAATGATAGATGGATACATTAGACAATAAAAACACAATTCTTATAAAAAGACCTATATTTTACCAGTCGCTCGTATGTTGAACAACCTAAATTCCGTACGTGCGGGACAAGCTGTCAGCCGTTGGATTTTGTAATTTTTTATCTAACGGCTGTATAAAAAAAGTGTATTTTAGGGATAAACTTTGAGCTATTTTTTCTCTTTCTTACTTTTAACTGGGAGAAGATATTTTTGGCGGGAAAACGAATTTTTAAAAAATATGTGTTCAATCATCAAGAACATCTGTTCACTAATAAAAAAAACATGTGTTCTTGTAGAAATGTACCTTTGACTTTTCAACCGCAACTTTTCTCTCTCCTCGGTAACCCAATCGATGTGACGGTTGCGTGTTACTTTTTGTTGTTGTTATTATTATTTATTTGTAAAATTACATATGTATCATTTTAATCCTCTTTTAAACAGCCGTCGATTCATTTGAAAAATGAAATCAACGGCCCAGATCGTGACCCGCACGTACTGAATTTAACCTGTTCAGCATAGGAGCCGTGGTGATATTTTACAACAAAAAATAACTCACTTATATTTTGAATGGAGAGATAATTAGCTATGATTAGTGATATTGTTAAGACATATTTTCTAATGTCAAGGCAATTTGCCTTCAAATGACCAAGATACCCTTTTAGTATAATTAATTAAATGGAGAGTATAATATTTATTTTTCATTGTTTAGATTCTTCTAGAAATGTAATTTCATAGATTTTGAAGTTAATTTGTTTTTTTTTGTTTTTTTGCATACCAAACGTACCCTTAGAATGACCTATATTATGAAATGGGAGTAACGTGTACGGCTCTTCCCATTTTTTTTTGAAACCGACTCTTCCTACTTAAAAAGGATTAAAAAAAAAAAAATCTTATGGCTCCTTTTAATTTTGGTAGGAATCTTTGGAAGACGAACATGGTCATACAACTTCATACATCAATTAGAAAGTAAAAATCATTTTGAGATAAATTAAAATATAAATATGCATAAATAATTTGAAACAGAGCGAGTTGTTGTTTATGTTTTCACTCGCTGACCCACACTTTCTAATTCATTAGCATATGTGTCTTATATTTACCAAACTAGTGCAGTAAAATCTTTATAAAGTGATACTTTATATAACAATAACCTACTTATAGTTATAAAAAATTATAGTCTCAAGGACCAGTTATAAATTAGAATAAATTCGACATTGTAATATTCTATACTTTTTTAGGACAATACTTTAAAAAATTACCTTCATATAATAATAAAATAATATTAAATATTAAATATATTTATATATCTTTACAAAATATTCAGAATTATTTAACTATATTACATTAAAATTAAAAAGATATAAAATATTTATCTAATGTTGTAATGTACGTACATTTATTTTTTTTAAACTCATGAATCTTATATATATTTTAAATTCATATTTTTAAAATATGAAGGAGACAATTCGAAGTTTCGTATAATGTATATTAGTTTTTTTAAAATTATAATTTTTTATATGTAATCTCTATTTAAGAATAAACTCTTTATAGTAATATTTTTGTTCGAAGGTTTTAGCGTGTACACCACTTCTCACTCCCTTACTCCACAGTCCACACAGTCGCATTACACCTTAATTAACCAAACCACTTTTATTTTACCGCTATAATGTAGAGTATAAAAAATTTAATATATATATTTTAGTAATTGTTACAGATTTTTAAATAAATATTATATTTTATGTAAAATGTGTTAACATCCGTCTTAAAATACCAAAGATAAATACCTGTTTTAAGTAATATATGTTACAAAATCACAACAATTATTCCCTGTAAAAAAATTTAGAATGTAAATATTTTATATTAAAATAAAAAATATTTAATAGTATGTATTAAATTTTTGGTATTCGGTAACACAGCCGAACAGTTTTATTCCCAAAAAATACCAAACTATTCTTCATTTATATCCTTTCAGACTTTCAGTCCTTACTCCCCTCTTCTTCCCTTTCAGTCTTCTTATTCTCAAAATTTTCTTCTAAAAAAAACATGTCCAGATGAAATTCTTCTCTAAGTTAACATATATATAAACCTTCTCAATTTCAATTACACCATAATTACAACAAAAATTATATTTCAATTTTACTCTAATCCTATTTCGATATGGAAACGGTTAAATCTTCAAATGATTTCAATTTTCCATTAAATCCTCCTTCTCATACCACCAAAACTTTGGTTATATGTAATACTAAGCATTTCCTTAATAATCACGAAGCAATTGCGGTCGAATTTGAAGGGTCCGATATAGAGATGGTTGTTTTACAAGCTTCAGGTTATACGAGCATTAAGGATTTGTTACCGGCTTCTCCAACTTCGATTCTTTCGCCGACGATAAGTCGTATGGACAGCTGGAGAGAGATACCGATTAGAGATCCGCTTTTGCAGCACGCGGCTTGGGCTTACCTTCAACCCATGTCGGCGGTGTCTGATTCCGGAGACAGGAATTTGTTGGAGAAGTTTAAGGAGAAATGCTGTGGAGTTTTTGGATGTTTTAATGAGGTGTTTTTGGTAATTAGAAATGCTTGGGAAGGGGAAGAGAAAGTACACTGAAAAGTGTTGACTTCTCCAGCAAACACCCACAAAAAAAGCTGGTTTTTTTAAGCTTCAACTCTGACTGGTAGATATACATTTCTGATTTTCTGTTTTTGATATCTGTACAAAATCCACATTTCTCTTGTTTGTTTTTGATATCTGTACAAAATCTTTTTTTATATAAACGGTTTTGAAATTTCTTTTAGTGGGTGATTTTGTGTAAATTAAATGGGGTTTTGAAGAGAGATTGAAATTTATTGGAAGCTTGATTTATATGTTTGGACAAATTCTAAATTTCAGTTTGGCTGATCTTGTTCTCGTAAAAATGGTACTTTTTTATATATCTCCGACCCGTCACAGCAAAAACAAAAACCGTCACAGTAGAATTGAATTATTCAGAGGCACGTGCTATACTTGAATTGTCCAACCTGATTATGGTGCTGATGACGTTTTTTCCTAATTTTTTTATTTAATGATAAGAAATTTATAGCGTAGAGATGGTGCTGAAAAAAATAGCCCTAAACACTTTAATTTTAGCAGGAATCGTTTTGTTGGCAATACTGAGCTTGCAGAATTTTTGGTATTTTTTTTTATTTTCACATTCTTTATATTATAAGATGAAAATCTCGAATTGATGATCTTCATTGTTTGGTCTTTGAAGGAGGATTGAGTAGCTTCTGGATTACTTGTTCAAGTGACCTACATGGTTTTTTAAAAAAAAATATTTTAAAATCTACTAGGATACATGTAGATATGACAAGATTTTCAAGTATCTGAAAATATGGATTAGTTCAAATACGCAATTATATATTTTTTTTAGCATATAATACACATAATTAATAAATTTGTCGGTTTCTATAGTTGAAGAAGCTAAAGTGGTCAGCTGCTTGTATAAGTGACACGCAAGTGATTTGGGCTAATAAGATTAACATTAGGTGAGATTGAGATAGTAGGATGATGAACATCAACATGAGTTGGCTCATTGAATCATTTAGGATGGAGTTTAGTGTCCAGTAAAGTTTAGAATTCGAACATTGTGTATTAATAAAATTGTTAGGAATTCTCATTTATAGAGGGTCTGATATGGAACAAATCGGATTAGATTTAGACCGTAAAATTTAAATACGGTTGAAATTGGATTAGATTTAAACCGTACTCTAACTTCCCAGATCAAAATGTTGTGTTAGTTCTCGGATAAGAAATCTTGTCCAAATACGAGCATTCCCACTAATGGAAGGAATTTCCCAATGTCGTGAGAAGTATAGAGTTTTTGTTTGAGAGTCATATCTTAAATTTATAATCAACAAATTGTTAGGGAAACAAGAAGTAGGGTCAAAGTGTTCTTCGATAGAAATCTTGTCCAAATACGATCCTGATGGGTTGTGGGTGGGGCTAAGTAGCATTGCCTAAGGTTCACTAACAATCCCTCAAACAGAAAACAGTTTTGAGGCAAATAAGCATAATGCATATACATTTATACATATGGGACTACATTATATATACATATACATATATACATTGACATCAAGCATAAAGCTAAACATGTTATATAAATTTGGTTCACCAGACTCACCAATAATCCTTACATGAGCACTGCCCATCCCTGAAATGGTGATATATCTTTGAATCACCAACCACTATTTCCCTGTTTGTAATACTTGAAATCTTTTTTGCAACATTATGACAATCTTCACATATTCTGACATTTTTCCTAACAAGAATTGGATTTCCAACTGATGCGGTCAGTAAACCGAAACAAATTGCTAACCTCACACTGTGGAATGTACTGGAATTTGCTCTTCTCTTCTTTATATCCACTGGCTTAAACTTCAATATACTATGAACATAAAGGTCTTCACTCATCTTTCTAGAGATAATTTCTAATGCTTCATAACTTGCATTATCCTCAATATGTGAATAATCATAATTGGTGAACCGGTATGTCTTACCATTGTACTCGATTCTGCTACATGCTTCGGTTTTCTCCAATTCTCGGTCCTTCATATACTGTCTTACGCGTTCCACGTCTTCCCATCTTCTTGCTTCGGCATACATGTTAGCGAGTAAGAGATAACAACCAGTGTTATTATGGTCCAACGACATGATTCTTTCAGCAGCAAGCTCAGCGAGTTCCATGTTCTTGTGATGTCGGCTTGCAGACAGAAGAGATCCCCATATTCTTGATGTTGGGACTAATGGCATCCCATCTATACAACGTTTTGCGTGGTCGAGATTAGAAGAACGACCTAAGAGATCGAGCATACAACCATAATGCTCTATTCTAGGATCAATATCATAATATTGTTTCATCAAATTGAAGTATCTTTGGCCTTCATCCATCATGCCTGCAATGCTGCAAGATGAAAGCAGCGAAACAAAGGTGCTCGCATTGGGTTTAATTCCCTTTTCTGTCATATCTGAGAACAATTTGATGGAAATTTCCGCAAATCCATGGATAGCATAGGCCATAATAATCGTGTTCCATGAAACGACATCCTTAGATGGCATCCACTTGAAAACCTTTTCTGCAGCCTGGATATCTCCGCATTTTGCATACATGTAAATCAATGAGTTAGAGATGATACTATAAGAACCAGAACCTGTCTTCAAGATGTAACCATGGATTTGTTTTGCTTCCTTTGGTAAAGCGATTTCAGCATAGGCAGGAAGTATATTCACATATGTGATCTCATCTGGCTTAAGAGATTCAACGGATAGGTTCATGAAGAGTTCCAAAGCTTCTCTGTGATAGCCACACTGTGCATAGGCACCAATCATTCCATTCCAAGAAATCAAATTCTTTTCCTTTATATGAGCGAACATATGTTTCGCCAAATCCAATCTACTGCACTTTCCATACATGTCAACTAGAGCCGTCTCCAACACCGAATGAGGGAAAAGTCTTTTCCTAATTGCAAAACCATGGACGGATTTACCCTGCAATAAAGATCCTACTCTTAAGCAAGACGTTAGCAAGTTTATCAATGTAATAGTATCAGGACCCAAATTGTCACGATCTCTCATTCTTTTTAAGCAAGAAAATGATTCTACGGCTTTGTTACTAAGTGAATATGCTCCTATTATAGCATTCCAAAGGATAATATTTCTTTGAGAGACCTTATTAAACACTCTCTCAGAATAGTCCACCAAACCACATTTCCCATACATATCAATAAGGGATGTCTGGATCATAGAATCTGACTCCAAAAACCTTCTGATCACTTGACAATGCGCTTCTTTCCCATTCAACAGACAACCCTCCAGAGAGCAAGCACCAAGAGCACCGATCATACTGAACCTGTCAGGACTATTCCCCGGAACCCATCATTTTACGGAGACACATCAACGACCTCCACCCTTCACCAACTTCAACATATCCACTAATCATAGAATTCCAAGACACCAAATCTTTAACCGGCATATCTTCAAAAAAAATCTCCGACTCCTCTACGCTTCCCATCTTCGAGTACATAATTATCATGGAATTGCAAACAAAAACATCTATATCCAATCCCATCTTAATTATCCTAGAATGAATCTTCTGACCTTCAACCAAATCAAACAAAGCAGAACACGCCTTAACAACAAATGGGAAAGTAAAATGATCCACTTGCACCCCTTCCGTTAACATTCGCTGATAAAAATAAAGGGCATCCTCAAAAAACTCATTATCAGTTAATCCCCTAATCAATACATTCCAAATGAAAGTATTTTGCTTAGTACTCATTTTCTCAAACACGTTGAGTGCAATATCTAAACACCCAGAATCTAAATAACCCAGAAGAGTTCTTGCAAGTGAAAGATTCCTGCGCTTAAGTTTATCTTTGATTCCTATGTTGTCTGTTTTTCTTTCGGATTTGGGATTCGTTCGTTTGATTTTAATAACTTGGTTGGGGAATTCGGAAGAAGGTTTGGGGTTTCTGGGGTAGATATTCATATTCTCTTGGGTACTGGGAATGCATGAGTAGATGAAACAGAGTGGCGTAGACATCATTTAAGAAAAAGGGGAAGGATTTTTAGGGATTGAAGAAGTTGCCGGACAAATTCATGGGTTTCGGTGTCGTTTGTTTCTCGTTTGTTGTTTTGGCGGGGAGGCGATAGCGGGAAGAGAGTTATTGATTAGTTTATGAGCATAAACGGTAATTTAGTTATTTTATGTCTTGAAGGCGCGTGCAAGTCCGTCGCTACAATGAAATTTAGTCGGTCCCAATAGAAAAATGTTTTTTAGTTAAAATTAATTTGTTAAAATTGGTTAAAATTCCAAATTCACTTAATTGTTTAAAAAATTTAACGGATTCATTATAATAATGTCACTAATTATTTACAATTTTGGCACAATTTAAACAATTTATCCAATTAATTTAATTGTCTAGCATTGTCCTTAATAAAATTCATACACCCAACTTAAATGGTCCAAATTATGAAATGTTTATTTTCACACGAGTAAGTACAAATTTGTAAATCAATAGTTTTTTTTTTTTTTTTTTTGGTAATGTGTAAATCAATAGTTACTTTCCTTTTCTCTTAATATCTGTCAAAATACCAAATTATTTCAATCCTTTCCTTACCCCTCGTCTCCTCTAATTTCCATCTTGTAACGTATCCTTAGATATAACTCAGTGGGAGACCTGTCTATAAGTGTTGTTGTGACAATCTTGCCTTTATTTATAGGAGTGTCAATCGAGCCATGTGAGTCGAGCTTACCTTAGCTCACGTTCAGCTCACATAATAATTAGAAAGCTCAGCCCGAGAAAGCTAACAAACATTGAGCTCACGCTCAACTCACATTTTAATAACCTCACGAGCTAAATTTATATTAGCAAAAAAATAAAATACCTATAGCGAAAATAATATAATACAATGATCATTGAAAATAAATTTTGAGAAGAATACAAATATACATAATAATACAATGATACTAAATTCTTCAAGCAAAATAAACTAATAAAAATATAACAAAATATAAATACATAGTAAGGTCAAAGATTAAAGAATCTACCTACAACATAGACAAAAACAAGATAAATGGATTTTATAGGCCTTCTTCTTTTTAATTATTATTATTATTATTTATTATTTTTTTATTATTATATATATATAATATTTTAATTATATTATTTTTTATTCGGGTTCGCGCTTGATTCGGGCTGAGCGGGGTCAAGCTCACGCTCAGCTCATATAAAATTCGAGCTTGAATATTGATCTCACGCTCACAATTTTTCGAGCTATGTGAGCCGTCCCGAACCCGTTGACACCTATTTATTTATAGAGTGAGAGTTTAATTTCTGCCAAAGATATAAAATTAAATTTATTATGTAGTAGTGTTGTATACGCAACTTATGATAAAATTCTATGATATACATCGCACAATTTAAATTCATTAACTAAACCTAGAAACAAATAGGTAAGAACTCATAAAATTAGGGCTCGACCTTTTTTTTCCTTTCTATCTCGGCATTATCATTTCCTCTCCTCTCATTGGACTCCATACAATGCGGATGTCTATTAAAGGGAAATAAAAACGGTGCATAATTCAAACGGTACCAAATGAAAGGGAAAACCAAATTAACTCAACAATTTATTACCCTTTGCTTTCTGTTTTATTCATCTCTTTGACCTTTTCTCTCATCTCTTTGAATCCAAACGGTGCTTAAGAGATTACCAATGAGAGTTTAAATGAAACATAGATATTTATTTCAGTAAAACAATTATTTGTTTTGAATTTGTGTTCTCTTTAATGCCCTTCTAATAATAAAGTGTCATATGTTAATAAAAAAATTTATTATATAAAAAATAGTGAAATATGTGAAAAAAGTGAAGCATATAACATAATATTATTAATTGTAAATAAAAAAAAATACAAATATGAAACAAAAAGATATTTTGCGTATTTATTAATTTTGTTATATTTGAAGGAAGAAATTAAAGTAACTATGATAAAACCAAACGAAAACATATTTTCATTAATTAAGAATCATTTTGTCATGAAATACAATATGAGTTAGAAGCCTATAAATCAACTCACAAAGTATAATAATAACCGTAAAACTGTAAATAAAATGAATATAATGAACGGAGATTAAAACTCCTCACTCAGGTATGCTTTGGAGAACCGGCCGCCAACAACTCCGTTGTCTCATAATCTGTCTCTTCCTCATAACATTCAAACGTTGTTCCAACGACGTCGTCCTATCTCTCATAACTTCTAGAACTTTCTTCAGATCTTCCTTCTTCACTAAAATCTTCATCTTCCTCACTGCTCCGTTCGTGTCCGTTTCGCAGACGACTTCTCCGGCGGCGGCGCCAGATTTAACTCGAGCAATGGCGTCCAATATATTGCTAATGTTAGAAACAGCTTTTTGATTCCGACCTGATCTTGAAGCTCTCAAATATTCTCTCTTAGGGCAATATGATTTGTCTTCTCCAACTTTCAATTCCATCTCTCTCTCTCTCTGTCTGTAATTAATTAGTTTAGGAAACAACCTCGATCGTATGATTCTATTGTATGACCTTTCATATTTATAGAAGAATATTTGCATTAGTGTGGAGGGAATATTATCCAACTAATTTTCTAACGTGTCTTTGATACGTCGATGAATCAATTACTTTTAAAAAAAGAAAAAGAAGAAGAGAGATCGAATGTCACATTATATTATCATAGCTAATGTAAGTAAATACACTTTTAGTAGATTTATTATCGAAACCAAAGGCTTTTCAACTGCAGTGTTAACCAGCTGTTTCAACCCACTTTTAAGAAAATTTTAATATGGGTTGGTCCTTGTGAGATTGGCTTCATAGACATCTCACATAAGTTGAGGCGGGATCTATTTTATAGGTAGGCTCCACCTCAACTCATGTGAGATGAGTGTGAGGTCAGTCCCACAAGGACAGCTCCATGCCAAAGTGACTCAAACGTCAATACGGGGAATGACTTAACTAAATTAAGAAAGTAAAAATGGTTACAAGACCCGGGCTTCGGCTCCGGTTATAATGCAAAAAAAAAAAAAAAGTGTAAGTATATATTTTTATAGGTGTTGCAATTTTTAGACAGGTGTTACATCTTACACAATATATATTTTCTCATAATTAACATTTGTCCTAATCCATGTAATATCTATTTCACACAAGAGATGTTACAAAATCATATTAGGTATTCAAAAAAATTTGAATCGTCAAATTTTTAATTCAAAAATCAAAATATTATTTAGTATGTACTAAAATTTTAATATTCAACAGTATAGTCGCTTTCTGAATAATGTTTAAAAAGGAGAAGCTCGTAATTGGGCAAAAAATTGTCTGTCCCAGTTCTGTGTACCCTTCTGTGTCCCTACGAATAAATATTTGCCACGTGTATATTTTTACTCTGTACATTCCACTATTTCTTTTAGATTATAATTTTTTAACTAAAAATTTAATACATGTTATTTTTTTATTGGTGAGACAGGAAATGACACAACGAATGGGGAGAGAGAATTTCTAACCTGTAATTGGTTTGTTATGGTTCACCGACGGCTCACATGCAAACCCCAAGTGTTGCGGTGATATGAAATATGAGCAGAGCGGTTATATGGAATCAAAAGGAAAGCGGAGTGGTTGACAGCATATATATAAAGTAGTTGTTGAACTGATTGACCAAAACCTTTGTCAATGGTTATTAATGGCACCGTGGCTCCCATGTGGAACGAGTATTTGTTCTGTATGTGTGAGATAAATTTTCAGTCAATAAATTAAATTTTTTACGAATGAAATTGATTTAAAAAAATATTTGTTCTGATTTTAAAAACAGCTATTCTGCGAACACTTTTTTTTAATTAAAAACATTTGCATTTACCTTAAAAAATCGTTTTGCGTTTACTGAAAAACAACTTTTCCAGATAAGAGCGGAACTGTATTAATGGAAGCAGGTTTTCTCAATCATTTATGGTTAGAACCTGAACCTCCTCCTCATCATTCTTACTTCATTATTACACAACCCTATCTTCATATACTTGACATTTTTTTTTTACAAGCAGATAAAGGACCAATACACCAAATCTTACAACCTTTGACCTTTCTATATTCATTTTCATACTCTTTTTTTCCAATTCCACAAATGTATTAACAATAATCCCATCACAAACAGATTCTTCTGCTACCATTTTATTAACAAGTCCCTTCGCATTTGTGCACCATTTTGGCGCATTTTCCAATAAAAAATTTACTTTGAGCCCACAACTCCTCTAACAAACAATTGACTTTTTTGATTCCCAACAAATTTTCCAAAAAATTCTCAAACTGAAAACCAATTCAAATTACCTCATTAGAGCAAAAGCAGAGATAAACATGGCCCGATTCCACTAGCTTATCAGCATATTGCTTGTAGAGAGTATTTCTTTCCATAGCTTCCACCAACACCAGGACCTGCATTTTCTCAAAATGGCATCAATTCAAGTGTGTAAATTAACCTCTCCTTTCTTCTGTCAGATAAAAACTTCAATTAAAAGAAATTTTTGCATGAGAAGAAGAAGAATGATAGGAATCACCTTCATCCCAATTAAGGCCGAGCCAAGAAAGATCTTGAAGAAGAGCTTCCTCGGATTCCTTAGTGGATCGTTCCAAGTCAGTGTCTTCGATCCGAAGCACAAACTTGCCGCCTTTAGACCTAGCAAAAAGATAGTTGAAAAGAGCAGTTCGAGCGCCTCCGACGTGAAGATTCCCAGTGGGGGGAGGGAGCGAAACGCACTCGAACCTCGCCGGAGTTCCCAGGTGATGTTACGATAGCAGAAATAGAGAAGTGGCCATCAGAATTGCCATCTCTTCGGTTCTCAGTAGTCTGTATCACTGCCCTATTGTAGAAAATGGACTTAGACCTAACTCATTCCCTCAAAAGGTACCTTGAGAGGGGGAGGATTGCCCAATACTTATAAAGAACAAATTTACTCACTAGCTAGTCGATGTGGGATTTCAACACCTATTGCTAGGAAAAATGAAAAGTGAAAAAATGCAGTATGCTGGGTTAAAATAAAAAAAAGTGGATCATCAATAAAACATCCAAATGCTCATGTATTTTTTTCAAAATGTCAAGGGCGGGTTTGGGACTTGAGTGTGGAAACTAAATACACCTTTATGCTCTTTCAGTTCGCCCATGTTTATGGGATTTCAAACATTTACTTATTTACTCTCTTTGACTACTACAATTTAGCTTCTTATTTTCCCTCTAAAAACCAACTGTGTAGCTTCTTAGTGCATAGATAGCTTCACTACTCCTCCGTAATGTGAAATTCAGGGGCAAAATTCAGCAATCAAATTTGATATCCTAATATATATATATATATATATATATATATATATATATATATATATATATATATATATATATATATATGCTTTGATGTATTCAATGTCAATATTATTTCTCCAAAATATCTACGATTACTACTATTATAACACTTGGTCTAAAACATTTTGTATTCTGAGATTTTTTAAAAGTCTATTAAAATCTAGAGATATTCAATTCAAATTATAAATTATCTATTGAAATCTGTTGATATTCAAAACTCTATATATTCTTGTAGATTTCATTAAATGAAGTATTTCAACAATAGACTTCATAATGTTAATGTACAATGTATTATATACATAATACACCATTAATGTTTTAGTTGTTATTTACACTTACATGTATACTTACTCAATAATGTAAAGTGAAACATCGAATAGTATACGTATACTTTCTTAGCTTAATATAATTGCTCTCCTTATATTTTGTACAAATATTAAGATTTTATGAAATTTGACAATAAAATATAATAAAATATCAAATATTACTTTGTTTAATTTTAACTACATACTATACTAATTTTATCATATTTTCTCTCCATCCAAAATTAAGCATTTGGAGTAAGGATTTAAAAAAATTGCCACAGATGAATTTCATATGATGGGTGGACGTTGTTGGTGGTTGGATTTGAGAGAGCAATGGAGGGTGGGTGGACGATGTTGGTGGTCGGATTTGAGAGAGAAATGGTTAGTGGTCGGCGATGGGTCTTAGAGGATGAAGATGATGATGATATGACCATCTTGGAAGCTCGAAAATACTTCAGGGATCATTTAGGTAGTACAAATACTACATAGAGAGGGATTTGACCAGAAACCACCGTGGGTGATGGTGCTGTGACTAGGGATGGCAATAGACCCGGTTAAATTGGGGATCCGTCCCGGCCCGGCCCAGTTGGGTCGGGGATTCCCCGGTTTAAGTTGGGGGTGGGGGTGGGGATGGGGATGAATTTGGCCCCGCTAACGGGGGTGGGGGTGGAGGCGGGATAAGTAACATCCCAGCCCCAGGTCGGCCCGGCCCGGCCCACATGACTTGTCTAAAATAATAAATAGATTGAGAATAAAATATCTATACAAAAAGGAAATATACCTAAAAGATTAGAGAAGATCATGGGAGATCTCAAATTCTCTCCATAAACTCCTCCATCTCCTAATATAGTTTCTTTATTTTAATTTTTTTTTTTTGTTTCGTTAGACATTAATTGATTTATATTATGTTGTTGGGCGACATATGAGTTGTATCTATAAACTGGTAATGTTTAGGGAGCAAACTAGTATCATTTTAGATAGTGTTATTTATTTTTACGGATGTTAAATTTTTTTATTTTACATTATTTTTTCAAGGTTGTATTGGGAGATTTTTGTTGAAATTCTATAATTTGTTCTAGTCGAGATTGGGAGAAAAAAATCCCCGTTTTTCCCCAGCTGGGGGTGGGCCTCCACCTGAGTTGGGGATGGGATGCCCATCAATCCCCAGTGATGGGGCTGGGCCGGGGATGGGGATGCGATGGAAGAGGCGGGGCTGGGGCTGGAGATCATGGTATCCGCCCCCACCCGGCCCCATTGCCATCCCTAGCTGTGACAGGTTAGGAAGCGCAAAATAACATGCATGACCAAATAATAAGTAAAAATAGAATGAAGATCACGCGATTATTTGAGAAATAATTTGAGGACCAAAATGCCAATTTCCCTAAAAGAAAAAGGCATAGAACCTATAAAAGACTCATGGTGGGGATCAAAAGATTCAGAACCTCGTGAGTAGAGTAGATACTAAATTTGTTATTGATATTAAACTCGAATTTACATGGACTCTCTTTTTTTTTTTTTTTCTTTTTTCTTTTTTGGTGAATAAATTTACATGGACTCTCTGATATGTAACCCAGGTGTTCCAAGATTAAGTCAGAACGTGCTTTCGTGAGTCCCTCCCTACCATATAATCTCTGTTACATCTACCCCATCTTTGTTTGTTTTCCAGCATTCTCCTTGGAGTATTTTATGAGATGGAATGGATGGAGACCTTGATATTTTTTAGTAGTTTGGGCGCTGTGGTCCGGTGTCAAACCCAAAACTTTACGATTGTGGATAGAGGTCAGCCCTACTGGGTTGTGACACTCTTGTTGGAAATTCAAAAAATGTTGAGACATTACTTTTGTTTTCACTTCTTGATCACTGACTTATAAATCAATAAGACTAATTATGTACGTAAAATTCACTTAAAGGGAGAAAAAAAAATTACTTTCTTCGTTCAAAATTGAACGTTCACTTAATTTCTATTTTATTTCAAAATGATCATTTGTATATATTTTCTCTCTAAATTTTCCTAACCAACCTCATATATTATATTTAAGAGATGCAACCCTCAGTTAACATAAATTCCTTATATATTGTTGTAACTTAGTCATGATCAAATAATTAAGCTTAATTCATGTACAAATCAAATGTGGATATTCAATTTAACATAAGCGAGAGTACATATAATTGATTAAACTAATTCAACTATATAGAGCTGCCATTACTCACCTCTGCCTCTCCCACTCCACTCCCAACACCACTTTTCTACTTGGAAAATGGCATCTTTACATGAAGTGAAGGAGATTGAAAGGTGCAAAATCTCACCACCACAAGGATCAGTTCCAACAACAACCTTACCACTAACATTCTTTGACATTCCATGGCTACTTTTCTCTCCAAATGAGCCACTTTTCTTCTATGAGTTCCCTCACTCAACACACTACTTCACTCAAACAATTCTCCAAACCCTCAAACATTCTCTTTCCCTCACTCTCCAACACTTCTTTCCGCTTGCCGGAAAGTTAGTAATTCCACCAGAACCCTCCACACCTTACCTCATTTATAATGCCGGTGACTCGGTTTCATTAACCCTTGTTGAATCAACTGGAGATTTCGATTCCTTCTCCGGTTACCATCCACGAAATGCTCATGATTTTCATTAGCTTGTTCCAAGTCTAGTACAAGAAAATGGACCCCGGGAGCACGAAAAATGCACCCTCCTAGCTGTCCAAATAACAGTTTTTCCTAAACAAGGTTTTTGTATGGGGTTTGCATTAAGACAAGTGGCTGCTGATGGGAGAACTTTTGACAATTTCTTGAAGACTTGGGCTTCAATTTGTAAAAATGAGCAAAGGAAATATGATAATTTCCCTAAATTAGATAAAATTTCATGTTATTATAATAGGGATGTGGTACTTGATAAAAGTTGCTTTGAGCCAATTTTCATGGAACAATGGTGGAATCTTCAAAAGGAGAAGAAGGAAAGAAAATATGGAAAAAACCTTGATGGAATTATGAGAGCCACATTTGTAGTTGGCCCTCTAGAAATGGAGAAAATAAAATCATGGATTTTGACCCGGTTCGTGAAATTATTCGGGTCAAGTATGTTGCATTTGTCCCCATATGTATTAACTTGTGCATTTGTATGGGTATGTTGGATTAAAACACACTTCATCCCCGTTGAAGATTTTCTTGAAGTGCCTCATTATTTCGGATTCATTGCTGGCGCTATTCATCGGTTAGAGTATTCCGTCTCTTCATCTTATACAGGTAATTGTGTGGCATTTGGTCGACCAATGGCAAGAAGAAATGAACTAATAGGAAAAGATGGAATAGCATATGCTGCAAAAGCAATTGGGGATACAATTATGGAATTGAACAATGAAGTGTTGGGAAAGGCAGAGAATTGGATGTTGGATTGGAATGAAATATTTGGGTCGGAGCTCCATGTCGTGATTACCGGGTCACCTAAGGTGAGACTCTACGGTTTGGATTTTGGGTGGGGCAATCCCATAAAGGTTGAAGAAATATCCATTGATACAACACGTGCTATATCTCTTAGTGAAAGTAGGGATATTATTGGTGGCATTGAGGTTGGATTGGCATTGCCTAAGCTTAAAATGGATGCTTTCTGTAGGCTCTTTCATAAAGGGCTCTAATTTCATTTTTTATTATTGTTATTGCAATTGCATGTATTTTTTTTTCAAGATTAATGTTTCACCTTTCTTTTCTTTTTTTCTAAGTAAATGATTAACCATTAGATGAATCCAAACTAGGATTAGAATTACAAAAAGTTCCTCCCATATCACAAAAAACCGACGGGGGAATAACAGAAGGTTCAAGATAACCTATAACAAGATTGGATTTATCCCATAAAGCAATATTATTGAAAATTGGTTGCCCTATACACAAAGTGAATATTCCACAATGAAAATCTGGAAAGAATAACCTTCCCATAGTTCACCAAATCCAAACCAGTCCAATGAATGTCTTGAGAATGGCCTTGTAGTCCTCTAAGAACATTAAGACAATCACCCTCCACAATAGCTTTATGAATATTCATGGACTGCAACTGTTTCAAGGCAAATATATCTGCTTGTACTTCTACTTCAAAAGGTGATCTTAGCCTGATATCTATGAATCCACACTCCCAGAATTTCCCCTTTGTCACCTTTATTTTTCTTGTTCTTATTCTATTTTCCATTTTTATTAATTTTATTCTCCAAAAACTTATTTTAAGGGTGTCGATTTTGTCAGAACAATTATACTCATGCCATAGTAATTTTCTTCAAAACAACATTACTACCTTTACAGTTCAACTCGCACCTCTTCTATCCTATTCCCGAGTTCATAGTCATTTTGCTCATCAATTTATTTTTGTCTAGTCACTTTAGTTATTTTTAACATTTTTTAACTTTTTTTAATCACCGATGTATTTACAAGCTGCCAGTATGGGTAAATTAAAATTCTATCCAGTTTGATTACGTGGCTTAACGGAGTTGAAACACCCTCTCTCCTGCAAGGGTAAAATGGTAAAAACAAGTCTTAGTCCGGAACGCCATGACCCGGCCCGATCTGTATCCAAAACCAGTAAAATCTGACCTCGGCTATTCATCTTCTTTTTCATTGTTGCCATCATCACCAATGTCACCATCTTCTTCATCACCACCATTACCACCATTAAAATGAAGTCATTATCAGATGAACCTTAACGAGATTCCCAACAAAGAGCTGCTAATTTTTATATATTTTTTTTACTAATTGAGGATATCACTGAAAGTACGTAAGACAGAGAGGGACAACAACTCTGAAAGAAATTACATACTCTCAGCCTCCTCAATTTTTTTGTTCTGTGCTCAAATATTAATATATATAATATACTCCTTCCGTTTTTAAATATAATTGAAATTGCCAAAATCATCATCACAAAGCAAAAGAAGAAGATCAGAATCTTCCATTTAACGGAGAGAGAAAAAAAAATTACATCGCCATTGCTGCAAAAACCATTAATCAGCTTTTTAAATTCAAATATAAAAGACATATATGTGTTTTTTTAATTAAAAAAGCATGATAACCATGATTAGCACACGAACAAATCATTAAACCAAGTAAAGACATGCACTTCTTCTCTGATTAGCAAAATCCATTAATCAGCATGTTCACGACTTCTTACCCCCAACTGTTACTATCACAATTTCCATACATATTTATTTACCAATTGCACGTAAAATTCCTATATATTTTGTTAACTGGTTACCCTAAGTCTCTCTAGGATTGTGAATTGATTACCTTAAAGTCCCAATAAAATATTATTTTGATCCCAAAATTTTTTTTTAACAAATTGACCACGGTATCAATTTTATAGTTTATATCTTGAACCATTTCTTATGAGGTATATTTTTTAAATTTACCCCAAATTTTTTATTTTGTAGTCAAATTAAAATTAGTATTTGTTAGAACAATAAGTATTATAACACTTAGTCTAAAATATTATGTGTTCTGAAATTATTAACACTAAATACTATTATACTCCCCCCATCTCCTATACTATAAATAAGGGAAGAACACCAAAAGATGCAGCTACTAGAAGGACAATCCTTCTTTTATAACCACTTTCATGCAACTCGTGCATTTGATGCAATAAGCACCCAATAATATCAAAGGTTCCTTAGACAGTGGGCAAAGGCCTGTCCACTACCGTAAGGTCGTGGGTTTGATACCCTCCCCGTGCATAGAACGTGCTTTAATTTGATTCTCTTTCTAGGGTTACTCTCTCCTCCTCTGAAGAGACAGTTCTATTTCCCCGCTCACTTCTATCTGGATTAAGTGAATTTCTAGGGTTTATCAAGCGTATAACTTAATCTAATTTTTGGATATTTTGAGGATGAATTTTCAGTTGTGTTTGAACATTAATTGTTTCAGGATTATCTGCTTCTACAGAGCTTCGAGAATTGTATATATGTATAGGTTGTAAATGGGCAAGGTTTTGGATGTAGTTTTTAGACATCTTAGGTTTTGAAGAGGAATACTACATATAGACATCCTAGATTTGCCCTGAATTTAGTAGTTTATCAGGGAAGAGGCACAAGAATGATGCCCTTTTGAAATATTTATAAGTTAAGAATTATGTTTTGTCACGTTTTTATATTTTGAAAGACTTGTAAATTTTTTTATTGTGAACTTTATTACGTTATTGTCTTTTGAAAAAACTTGTGAAACTATGTTTTATGAATTTTCGCATATTGTTAGACCATATGGTATGATTTATATGTTAATTATTGTTATTTAAATATAAAATATATATTTTAATTTTTTGGTACAATTTTACGATTCACGATTTTACGATTTTTTACCCTTCACCGATTCTACGTATAATCACGATT
Organism: Vinca minor; assembly: GCA_026122235.1. Taxonomy (NCBI): domain Eukaryota; kingdom Viridiplantae; phylum Streptophyta; class Magnoliopsida; order Gentianales; family Apocynaceae; genus Vinca; species Vinca minor. Next base: position 2,823,495 of record JAOCZM010000291.1, read on the forward strand.
TTAATAACCTTGTGAACAAATATATCACTTGCGAGTTGCGACTACCAATTCGGTGCGGTTCTTCTGTGCCCTGCCTAAAATAATTTCATTATGAAAACTTTATAAGGAAATTACTATTTATTCTCGCTAACTATTTGCAATAATAAGTTATGGCCAAAAAATATTTTACATGCACTTTATATCGATTACTATTTTAGGGGTGAAAATCGTCTGTACCGTCTGTGTATCCTTCAACCAATAAAAATTTATCATGTGACCATTATTTTTAATTTTATATATACATATGGTAATAAAAAATAAAAAAAATTATTCATTAATCATAAAATATCCGAAGTCATTACAATCAAAGGATAAAAAGAACATACAAGAAAAATAAAAGTTATACAATGGTGTAGACCACCGTGATAACAGATAAAAGTCCACCCCCTGGACCGGGTAAACACTACAAAAAGTAGAAAAAAATAAATACATAATAAAATTCTTCGCAAAGATCTTCTCCAAAAATCATTGAGCAATGATAGTAAGCTTTCGGGCCCAACACCTTTCTTAGAAATCAACAATCTACGAGACCATGGGCGTATCAACCGTCGCATAGATTGTCTCGGAAAGATGAAGAAAACTGAGGAAGGGCCCAGAACAACTCTGTGTATAGAGGGAAACTTCAGATCTGGAAGGATCAGAAGTTGATCTTGCATTTGAGTCTTGAATCTTGAATAAAAATGCATTGAAAAAACTCTACCATGATTTACAGTAGAGGGTGAAGACACCAAAAGTGAACAAAAGCAAATAACTGGCCAAGATTCGAACATTGGCCGGAGCCAATGGCCAAATCGCGCAAAGGCAGCAGGAAAAAAGGTAGAAAAAGTTTGCAGCAGGGAAGAGAGAGAAGAGAGAGGGATATATATATATATATATATATATATATATATATATATATATATATATATATATATACATGGTTTTGAGACCCGGACCGGATCGGCCGGTCAGACCGTCGATCGGAACTCCGAGCGGTCCGGTTAGATGCCAAAACCCGCACGCGTCAAAAACCGCTTTAATTTTTTTGACCCGGCCGGTCCGACCGTTCGACTCGAAAACCGTACCAGTTATGTGAAAACCGGACGGGTCACGATTTTTGACTTTTTTTACGGTGGCGAATTTAATTATAGACTATGTGTTATCGAATGCGGCGGCGGCGAGGAGTTTCACGACATATTTTGCCACCGCAATTGGTATATCAACAAGAACCCATTTGAGAACCACAGTCCCTGGCTTGCCTAAAGGGTTCAACGAGATTGATTGTGATAATAATTGGGTTTTGGAAAGGAGATTCGAAGAATTTTAGCCATCCGGCGGACTCAAATAATTTCGCCAGCGGGTTCTTTCCGTTTGGTGCATCAGGAGTGTTTAACGGGGGCTGCCATGGTTTATTTAAGCTATATAGGATATGATGCAGTTTCAACAATGGCGGAAGAAGTCAGAAATCCGGTTAAGGATATACCAGTTGGAGTCTCGGGTTCTGTGACGAAAGGGATGAGAGGGAGGCGGAATTTAGGGTTTTTTATCCTAGGGTTGGGTTTAACAGGGTATATAGACTTAGAGTGCCATTAAAATATTAGCCTATAAAATCCTATAAGATAATTATATTACAAATAAGTCCTAAACTATTTATTTTTTAATTATATCACTTTTGTATTTGTAATATTTTTAAATTTTACATTAATATTAATATCCAAATTTATATCAACGAGATGTTTATTTAGAAATTTTTTTATTAACTTTAATTTTTTATTAATAATTATATATTATATATTTTTTAATATTTATGACGTCACCAGTTTGATGAACGGGTCGATGACGGTCCGACCAGTAACCCGTGATCCAGTAACTTTTCTGGGTCGATGTCCGATCCGGGTTTCAAAACCTTTTATATATATATACACGCGATTTTAACAACTTGTAAACAAATATATCACTTGCGAGTTGCGACTACCAATTCGGTGCGGATCTTCTGTGTCCTGCCTAAAATAATTTCATTATGAAAATTTTATAAGGAAATTACTATTTATTCTCGCTAACTATTTGCAATAATAAATTATGGCCAAAAAATATTTTACATGCATGTTATATCGATTACTATTTTAGGGGTGAAAATCGTCTGTACCGTCTGTGTATCCATTCATGTGTTCAACCAATAAAAATTCATCATGTGACTATTATTTTTAATTATATATATATATATATATATATATATATATATATATATATATGGTAAATTGCGATTGATTGGGCAGACAATACGATAATTTGCCTTATTTTCGAGATGCCTAAAATACCTTAAAGTGTCGAAATCCGGCAAACCACGAAAGATCGTCCAGATATAATAATGGGCTTTGTGCATGTAAAATTATTATGGGCCTCCCTGCTAATTTCGGGTAGTCATATGAGTACCACTGACTGGAATGGAAAAAGCTAAAGTTGTATAGATATAATAATGTGTCTTGGCCCAAATACAAATAATTAAACCAAAAAGAAGAACGGTTCAAATACAATGGACACACTATAGGACGACAAATAATAGTTTGTTTACCATTCATATGTTCAACCAATCACAATTTATCATATGTATGTATAATTAAAAAAAATGATCACATAAAAATTCCGATTGATTGAACACCGGAATAGATACACATACAGATAACATACGATTTTCACCCTATATGACGTATCGGAAGAAAACAAATGGGAAAAGAATAGTTACGTATGTTATGTACCCACTTCAATGATAAAAGATAAATACAATTCAGCATATCATCACACAACTGACAAAGATAAAGTTTTCGATTGTTTTTTTTTAATTTTCTTTCCATCTCAAATTAAATAACACAACTTATTTTTTCTTTCTTTCCAAATTAGTTGTTTTTCATAAATTTAAGAAACTGTGAGTATTTACGTTTACCAATTGCACTTTTTATTATTAATTTAACAACTCTCAAGATAATTTTTTTCAGTCAGTTGACTAAAAAACTAACCAAACTAACTATTTTATTAGTTTTTGTAAAATTTAGTTTGGAAGACTAATTTTTTTTTTTTTGACGCCCGAAAGCGATTGCCCCTGAAGGGGAAGAGCGGAGAATACCCTAGATAGGGAGATTGTAGCATGCCCCAAGCCGGGGAGGGAACTTAGCCTCACAAGGAGGAGAATTTTTATTTGCCCCATAAAGGGAGATACAGGAAACGACCACGGAACCTCCGTCCCGTGGCCGGGTAGCCTTACCACTTGGGCTACCCGATTCCCATGTTTGGAAGACTAATTTGAGATGAAGGAAGTAACAAATTATGAACCATAAAATTTATATATAAAAATATACTATTTTTGTCCTAAATTAAGTGTCACATTTAAAAATTATATGGGAATTAAAGTTTTAATAAATCATATGGTAAAATATAAATAAAAGTCTAGAATCTCCTAATAATTATAATCGACAAACCAATCACTTTTTTCTTTTATGAATAATTCTTCAACTTTCATTTAAATCCAAAGAATTGATATTAGAGCTTGGTATAACTCTTATGGGGCTTGTACCTTAATTCGAGCCTAATCTATTATAAAAAAGTTCAATCGACAGAGGGATAGATATATGAGGGAATATAGCCTACAAATCTATTACATTTGGCTCAGCTGCCCAGATTGTGTGTAAAAGTATTGCACTTTCTAGTTACAAAAGTCATTTCCCACTTGGCATTTTTCTTCAAAAAGTTCATTCCTTTAAGGATAGAAGTTTTTCTCTTTCAACATTGCATGCTCTGGCTGTCAAGAAATGCATGAATTACGAAAAGAGCATTCCCTGCATCCGATATCCTCACATATTACAAAACAAAAGTTTGCTACTTTAGATTCAGCCGCAAAAGGTGAAGCTTTTAAAGATTTTTTAGTCCAACCTCTTAGAGTTATACATTCATCATTTATCAAAGTACAATTCATATAGAATGGTTCATTTTTTCCTCATGTTACATCAAAATTAAATTTACAAAAGTCCCTATAAGATACCAACCAAACACTTCTTGACTTATATAAAAAGAGCAAATCACTTTTTTTCGACTTCAACAATTTATACTTTTCAGTTTTTAGACTTAAGGTTGTATTTTATTCAGGCATTGATTTCAACAATTTACGATTAGCTCTTTAAGAGTTTTTTTTTAAAAAAAATCCGACAAAAAAGTCACTCTGAAACCAAAACGGGGACGTTTTGCACAAGGGCAAAATTGGCCTTACACATTGGACCACCACCTCCACCTCCTCCTCCGCTATCACCACCACCTCCCTCTCCACTATCACATCTCCTCCACCTCCACCTACACCTACTTCTCCTTTACCTCCTCCGCCACCACATTCACCACCTCCACCCCCTGCAAACAATTCCTTTATCAATTATCAAAACCCATTTCAAACTACACAATTATCAAATCCCATTTCAAACTTTATAGAATTTTTCAAAGAATCAAACAATTCAATTATCAATTATCAAAACCCATTTCAAACTACACAATTATCAAAACCCATTTCAAACTTTCTAATTAATGGTTTGTAGATATGGGATTTTGTATTGAAAAAACACCACCGTGAGTGGAGAAACACAGAGTAGCAGCCGATTAGCTTTTCATCATTTTCCAGAAAAAGCTCTGAATGAAAATGGAGGTTCCTTCAAAGCTATTAAAGCTATTGCATCAGATGGAACAGAAAGTTATTGTGACTACTGCCGCCACCTCCGTCTTCCAGGTCACTATTGACCATAAGTCACAGTATATTTCCAAATCCATAAGCAATTCTAGAGAATAAAAAAAGAAGAGAAATTCACCTTCATTTCTTCAACAATTTTTGTTGGTAAATGTCAAACTAAATCCCAAAAATATAAGAATTTTTCTTGAAAAAACATTAAATTCGAAAATAAAAAGAGAAAAGAAAATCAACCCTTTTATTATGAATCCCCTGCAACACCCCTTCGGTCGCGAGCACCGGTAAATGGGGTATTAAATTCTTGCTTGGAGGTGGTGGTGAATTGTAGATAATTGGAGGGGGTGGTGGTGATGGAGATGGTGGTCTAATGTGCAAGGACAATTTTGCCCTTGTGCAAAATGTCTCCGTTTTGGTTTCAGGTGACTTTTTTGTCGAATTTTTAAAAAAAATCTATAAAGACCTAATCGTAAATTGTTGAAATTCATTCCTGAATAAAATAAAACCTTTAAGTCTAAAAATCGAAAAACATAAATTGTTAAAGTCCAAAATATGTGATTTACTTTATAAAAAACCATCAATTGTAATTAATTAAATGAGTGGTGAAAGGTAAAAGTAAAATGAAAAAGAGATGCGAACGAGAAGGGTAGAAGGGGGACATGGTAAGGGGAAATAATCGTCTGTATTCGTTTGTGTATTTATTTCTTTACTATATCAATCACAATTTATCATATGTATATATAATTAAAAAAATAATCAGATAAAAATTATGTTGAGCACAGAAATGAGAATATACACGAGTATAGACGATTTTCACCCCGATGTGAGGAATAATTCTGTTGTGGACCTGTATCACCTGTGGGGGTCATGAACCACTTGGTTCATATTGAGTCACATCACTCTTTTATTAAAAAAAATGACCTTGCTAGGCTACTAGAATTATTGACTAAAATAATTTTTCGGACCTTTTTGCCCTTATAGTTGGGTGAATCCCTTATACCAGCAGGGGGTAAGATAGTCATTTAACACTCTCAATTTGGGGGTTTAGGGTTTCTATCCCCAAAATTCTAGGAGTAAATCATTTTTCTAAAAAAAATACTGCCCTTTTTGGATTTAATAGTGCAAGTAAATAGAAGTATTTTTATTTTTTTTAATAAAAAGATGATGTGGCTCAATGTATATCAAGTAATCCAATACCCACAAATAATCCAGTTCCACAAGAGAGTTTTCCCAATGTGAGGGCACAACGCTTCAGACAAATACACCCAAAAATTCTGACATTTCGCTCACGCGCTCTTCACGAGGCGTATGTTTCTGCGTCTGTTCTGCTGCTTTCTCACAGCTTTACGTGACATCCCGTATCCCCATGTTAGATCCAAAAATTACTCCACTCTGATTCTGATGCGGAATAAGAAAAATTTCGCACCGTGCGAAATAATATAGACTGTCAGATGATATCTTTAAACGGTTCAGATTTGGAAAAAATAAATTTTGTTTTCTTTAAATTTGGACCGTTAAAAATATAATCCAACTGTCTAAATTATTTTGCACGGTATAGAATTATCCCTATTTCGCATAGGAGCCGGACTGAAATTACTCTATCCGGAATCGCTCCACGATGATGATCCCATACGATAGGGAAATTGTTTATTTTTATCCTCAGGTAATAGGCAACATGAAACACTTTTTGGTTATTTGAATTTAAATTATTCGTAATTGTAGATCTCTATGTTGTTGTTCACTGTAAAGGTACGCTAGATCCGTCCTCCTTTCAGTTCATTGAGGAAAATCATCTTTTAAGTTCATTTCAGTAGTAATGGAATGTAATGTCCTTATGATTAATAGGTAAATCTTTATTTAGCAGTTCATTTCAATAGTATTTTAGTTCCTCAGTGCATTGCGCATTAGCTTATCTTTGCGACTTTAGCTGGCTAAAGCCTTTTTAGGCACGGTAGAAAGCAACTTTTGAAATGTCTAGTTTCTTTTGATCGATACTCCCTTCATTCTTTAACATTAACTTTCATGGAAAATTCTGATATAAACTTGGGCTATATGTGGGGTTGTGAACCACTTGGTCCAGAATTAACCACATCACCTCTTTTGATTAAAAAAAAAAAAATCTTATAAGGCCCCACCTGTTTTTATTATTTTAATCAAAAGCGTGATGCTAGCTGAATGTGGGACTGAAAGTGGTCTACGTGCCACCTGTGCGCCCAGTGTCCCACGACAGAATCTGCCAACTTTCAGAACATATAACGAAAATTCAGTAAGTAAAAAATAAAGTATTTTTTTTATTAAAATATTAATATTATTTTCTATTTAAGAGAGTAATATTGATATTTTAATTTTAAAAAATATATAAAAATAAACTTTATTTGCTTATTGACTTGGTTTGGAACTCAAAGATAAACTCAAAGCCAGTTTTGAATTGAGTTTGAAAATAAATCTTGAAGTATTAAATCCTCTAAAATTTGGTTTGAGTTTGAGATTTGTCTGAGATTGAGACTAAAATCTCAAACCCAAACCAAATCCAATTCAAGCACACTGCATATAACAATCCCATTTGAAAAATATACTATGACCACATACATGCAATTGGATTAGATATGGATTGAAAATTTTGGTCACAGTCTCTCCTAAACTAAAACTAAAACTAAAACTAATTGGTCTAATAATGTTGAGGCTGAGGTTTCATACTCTGGGTCAATTAAAAAAGAGTTTGAGTCTTAAGTTTGAAAATTGTGAATGAAAAAAAAGAACTTTGTTAGGAGTCTACTCCGAAGGAGATCTAACTACATGAATGAATTAGATTAGCCGTGAACAGTAAAAGAAATAAGAATACCGGTTAAATCTCAAATCATACCAGACAAAAAAAAAGTGAATTTAAATTTCGATTTGAGTTTCAAATTAAACTAAACTCAATCTAAATAAATGTGTCAAGTTATTTAAGATTAGCTAGTCACACTTGTGATTCTTCAGTGCTTGTTCAGAGTAAGATCGCGAGAATAATACATTTTAGGAGCGACTAATGTCATAGTGATAATTTGATCCAGGTTTAAAAGAAGAAAAAGACTAGTATAACCTCTCAAACTCAAGATTGCATATGAATGTTGGGATATTTTGGTGTGAATCATATTCATGGAGCCGGATTTGGGGCACTCTTCCAACTCACAAAAGATAGATCCGATTTTGTCCAATACGACTAAAACACCATGATACCCCCCATCACATGCTGTTTTCTTATTCTGGAACTCTTCATTTTCTTTCAACATATCTACGTTATTAGTTAATAGTCCAAACTCTGATCGTGATATGTCAAAAAAATCTGGTCCCTCCAATATTCAAACATGTGAAGTCTACCGACTTAGGTTTGTATAAGTGATGAGAGTTCTATAGGCTTCGAATTTCAACTCTAGCCAATAAGCAAGCAAAGTTTCTTTTTACCTTTTTTTTTTTTTTTTCTTTCTGAGTCAAGGCGATTAGTCTATGTTATTAGTAACGGAACTTTTTGACAAAGATCCAAAAAATCCTTGAACATTAGCCATCTCTCAACAACATTGTCGAACGTCGAAGGAGAAGAAGGCGGAGGCGACAGCCGAGGGCCTCAGTAGCCATCTCTATTGTTACATTTTCAGACTCAATCAAAATTGATTCGAAATTGAATTTGAGTCTCATATCAGGTAAAACTCAAATTAGACTCCATCTGACCACACTCAACATTTTGTATAAATGCTGATCCTCGATCGGCAATTACTCAGAACATAAAGAGCAGAGTTCATAAACAAGAATAATGAATTCATTGAACTCTTTCACGTGACTGACTAGTGGTACGGCTGTACCTTTCGTGCAAAACCAAAATTAATACAACCAACATACTGCCTACTGAACACTTCTGATATGAAACGGGTTCATTGACCATGCGGTTCAAATTTGACCACATCACTGTATTTCCTTCTCTCTCCTCATTCTGTAGGAATATGACCAATTAAATCTCAATCTAAAGTGTGCTTGGACAAAATTTGACTTGATATTGATTTGATTTTGTCTCACTTTTGGCGGGAGAAATTCAATTTTTTGGAAAATTAGATCGGACAATTCCAATCCAAATAATTAAACCTCAATAGTTCCAAATTAGTGCTTAAAACTTTAAATTCATTTTTTTAATACATTTTGGGCAGGCTTTTGGATATGTATTAAACCTAATGTAACATTTGTTCTCTCCTTGTTAACACTGTCTACAAGCTTCAACAAATACTTTATCCCGATAAAAATATGTTCTTAGAGATGTAACACGACGACGTCTTAACGAGTAACATGTATGAAAATCACAATATTTATCCAACAAAAAAAATCTTAAACTGTCAAATTTTTTAATTTAATAACTCGGAACAACCAAAATTTCTCAGTATATATTAAAATTTGGCATAAGTCGACCGATCAAAATCACCATATAACTCAACATTACAGCAAACTAAATCACGTGCCTGCACCCAATTATTTTAATCCATCAAATTATTACAGGAGAACACATTCATTTGTCTTCTTCTTTCCATAAAATTGGACCCAACAAAGAAAATTATCATCAGAAAACAACTGAAAGCTAATTCTTATTCCCACCCGTTTTTCTATGAATCCTTTTCTTTTCTATATTTTTGATAAAAATGGTTTGCAAAATTTTACAAAACCCAATTTCACATTTTCACCTAACATCAACATGAAATGTTCAATTTTCTAAAAAATAATTAAATAAATGGCCAAAGTATATGTTTTAAGAGGAAAAAATTCGTTTGTCCCAAACATGTCCCAATCATTCTAAATATATTCACATGGCTAATTTTAAATAGTCGTGGCATACATGTTTTCTACTTTAAGGTGAAAATGTTGAACTCCAGGGAAGTGATCTGTTTTTTCTCTAAAAAACTGCACTGAAAATATGGTCCCCAAGTACACCATTATCAAAGATTAAAAAAAAACCCAAATTAAATAAAATTTTCAAATCTTTTCTATCAGACAGCAAAATATTACTAAAGGGAGTTAATTAAATTGAACCCAAAACAGCAAAATTAAACATGGATACCAAATTAAAATTCAAAAATAAAAAATAAAAATACGAAAACCAAATTAACCTCCTCCTTCATTAATCTCTATGCATTCTACCATGGCGGCGGCGGCAGCCACCACTTTCTCTCTATCTCTACTCCGATTTGGAAGAAAGCGGCTTACGGCAGAGAATCATATGCATAGGTGTGAAAATACCAGTCTCTCCTCCTTTAGTAAGATAATCAGCAGTAACAAACAACATCTCATGAACATCAACCGTCCCTTTCGGAGCAATCCCAATCCAAGAAAGAACAGTTACCAAAATGTGGTTCCTCCAATAAGCAAGTCTACCCATCTTCAACCTCGTCCACCACGGCTGAGCCGGCGGTTTCGCTAAATCCGTCTCCTTCACTACTTCGAACCCGACCTTCTTAGCTATCTCAGCAATGTCCTTATAATTCCTCAGCCCTGGCAAAGCATCTCCCCTTTCGATCCCATTGATTATTTCTACGTGTTCCGGGTTATCGGAGCGGTACAATTCCGTTGTCACCCATTCGTATGAAACGTACATGGATCCGGGTTTTAATACCCGGTAGATCTCTCCGTAAACCTCCTCGAGCTTCGGAGCATGGCAAGTGGCTTCAATTGAATAAGCACCGTCGAAACTGTTGTCGGAAAACGGCATCTGAAGAAAATTTCCGCAAACCACTTCGCATAGAGAATCCAACCCGGCTTTCTTGTTGTGGGCCCGGGCACGCTTCACTTGGTACTCGTTAATGGTGATTCCGACCACGTTTGCGCCGGAGTGTGCAGCGATGGCCCGCATCGGGCCACCAACACCGCATCCGGCGTCGAGAATGCGGGCCCCGGGCTTCACTCCCAATAGATCCACGGCCATTTCTTCGTGGATTTTAGTGGCATCACGGTGAGATTTTCCGGGAATTGAAGGACTGAAATGGAAAGATTGGCCCCAACCCCATTCATAGATATCGGTGACGAGATTGTAAAAGGTATCGACGAAAGCCGGGACCTTATCGGCTGTCTCGATCTCTTTAGGGCGGCGGAAGAAAGACCAGTACTGTTTATACTTGTCTTGGACTTTTTCTCGGTCGATTGATCCGCCGGAGAGATGGACGGCGTGTTTTCCTTTCTGTTCGGCTGAGCCGAGAATACAAACGAACCAGTAGACACCGCCGGCGAGAAGGGAGGCGGTACAGAAAAGGGTGAGGGAATCCATTGTTGAGAAGGGTGAGAGAGTGTGAAACTGTTGAGAGAGTTGAGGAAAATGGGGGAATTTGGGGGGGTTTTGTGAGATTTTTGTGTGTGACTGTGTGAGAGAGAAATATGGGGTGCGTGAATGACTGTTGTGAGTGTCAATCACGTTGTGACACGTAAATATCAGGATTCTAAAAGGGTGGAGAAAATGATGAGCGTTTGGTTAGGATTTTAAAATTTTAATCTAGAAGGTGTAATTAGTTTTTAGTCAATTATGATATGGTTCATAATTCACTGGAACATATGGTTAACATTCATCTAAATTGGCAAAAATTATATATTTATTCTAATTTGAATAAATTTAGAAAATATGGAATTATCTTACTTATGTAGTGTAAAACGGACCATGGAGATATTATCAATCAGTATATAATTTTATTATGATAGTAATTGTTTATTTTGACATATCTACTTTTAATGAGTATGGTAAGAATTTAATTCTCTCATGTGAAGTTAATCTTCTATTGTAAAATAGTTGGTGAAAGTATAATTAATCGGAGATAGACTTTCACTAGGATGGTAATAATATACTTTAACTTATCTATTTTACTCATGCTACCGGTAGATCGGATTTTAGTTTTAAAATTTTACTTTAGACTAATTTTGATCCGACTACACCGAGTGTAGTTAGGATTTTAATCTTTTGATGTAAAATATATAGTGGAAATATTATTAATCGGTGATAGAGTCATATTATGATAGTAACATTCTATTTTGACTTTAAATTGACAAAATTAAACCTTATTAAAGATTTTTTTGCTGTTTTAAAATCTGGAAAGAGCCAAATTCGTGCGATCACTTTTTATTATTCTAGCAGTAAATAATAAAATACGAAAGATGAAATATAGTTTTGAAATTGAAATGGTATATTATCAAAGTACGAATTTTGTAGTAAAAGTAAGTAAGAAACTGATGTCGAATCTATTGTAATATAAGATTTTTTGAACTTTTTGCTAAAAGAAAACAAAAATGGTGGATTCTCTTTTTACTTTTGATGGGTGGAATTGATCTTCCATGAAAGTTTTCTTTAGGTTATTAAAGTTAAGTTATTAATTTTTTGAATTACGTGTCAAAAGATTTATGAATTATGATCTTCCAGGTGCAAGTTCGTATTCGAATCGCGACGAGAGCCTCCTTCCTCAGCTTACGCAAGTGCAATCGCTGGTGTGAATGAGTTCGCGTCGCTGCGGTTGAGCTCGACCATTCCCCTTCCAGATGATCCGCCTCTGCCTGAGATATGGATCCCCCCAATCCCGGCTGCTACAAGGTTAACTATGATGCATCGTGGAGCAGTGGAAATGCAACCTTTGGATGGATCATCCGTGATCATTCGGGGCTGCCTCTACTTGCTTGTTGTGGACGACTCTCTACTTGTCTAAGTCCAGCACACGTTGAATTGCTCGCTGCGATGGAAGGCTTGAAAGGAGCTTATCTCCATGGTTTGCGGTCCTTTGCTCTTGAAGGTGACAATCTGGAAGTAGCCCGCAGGCTGGCCTGTTTAGAGGCTGATTAATCCACTCTTGGAGTTATTTTTGTTGCTGCTCAGGCAGTATTTCATAGCTTTGATCTGGTAAAAATTCAGTTTGTAAAACGTTTGGGTAACAAGATTGCTCATTCTCTAGCTAGTCTAGGTCATTGCTACTCATTCATGATGTGGAATCGTTATTTTTTTCCACCTATTATGTCTGCGATCTCTGACGATCGCTTTTTCATTCATTAATATAATGCACCCATTTTGGGCTTAAAAAAAAAAGACAATGAGAATTAGGTGGCAATGTGTCTTTTGGTGCATTGCTTTTGTTGGCTAATAATTGATAGCTATGCCTTTGGTTTGCTGTGATTTGGAGTTTAATGGCTGTTTGTAAATGTCTGTCATCTTCTCTTAAAAAGGAATTTGAACCTTTTTGTTTTTGTTTTTAGAATTTGAAATCACTAAGTGGAGTTTATGGGGTGCGTGTAGGCATCTCAATTGAGTCTAAAATATTGGATTCAAACTCTTACTCACTAAATTGAAACTCAAGTTGAATTTCTATGGGATAGTGTCTAAAACTTTTCAACTATAGTCCGTACTCAACAACATTGGGTTCTAGATCTAATTTGAGTCTGCTCATTAATTTTACATATAATTTTATTGATATTCAATTTTATCGATCGAAACGTGAATATTTTTTTAAAGAAGATAAATAACAATTATTGAGGAAATGTTTTTTAAAAAAAAATGCACCGTTCATTAACATTAGCATAATATCATTGGTTATTATAAAACAAAATAAAAAAATAATCTTAATTGGATCTTTAGGCCTTTTGGATCTATACAATTATAATTTGGACCCACAATTCTTGGGGTCCCATACTTGACTTGGATACTACCCATATGAGTACAGACCCAATTTAAATATGAGTATAGAAAAGTCTATCAAAACCCAAATTGAGTATTATGAATCTAAATTTGAATATGATATCTTAAGCCCAATTGACAAGCCTAGCTACGTAAGGCCCAAAGGTATGTCACGTTTGGGCATATGTCTTGTTTGGCAACCACAAACTACAACTTTTTAGTTGGATGGGCCGCCAGATAGTGACCCATTCAAATCTTCAGTGCCGTTAACCTCTTTCTGGACGATTGTCAAATTTGAACCAACCATTAACTTTTGCTATTGATTTTAAATATAATTTGTATTGATTGAATAAGATGTAAAGATATTTATAAAATATTTTTAAAAAAATATATTCAAATTTTACCGTATTTATTAAAAATGTGTTGCACTTATTGATTTTAATTAAATTCGGGTAATAAGGGAACGGAACAAAAAGTAGAGAAGTGGGTATGATCATTCGCCAAAAAAGGAAAAAAAATAAAATAAGGTATGACCATTTGTGACCACTCGATATTGTTACAATAAAAGCTCTCAAAGTGAGGTCCCAAGTTCGATACCTACTCCCCGCAATGGGACAATTAAATATTCTTCTCCTCATGAGGCTTATCTTCCCTCCCCAGACATGGGGCATGCTTCAATCTTCCCTATCTAGGGTATTCTCCGCTCTTCCCCTTCGGGGGACAATCGCCTTCGGGCGCTAAAAAAAAAAAAAAAAAAGCTCTCAAAGTCATGCATTCCCTTTAATTGGGGCATGCGAATACTATAGCAAAAACTTCTTGAGAAGCTCACGTTCGATGTCTCCTTTGGTTATATTCGGGGTATGAAATTGATAATGACTTCAAGATGATAGTTGATAGCATGAAGGGTCATTCTCAGGGCTGTCTCAAATAAATAATATTGAGCCCCTTAATTTTTTTTTAAAAAATATAAATTATAAAAGTGTCAAAATATAATTATAAATTCAAGTTTTAAGTGCGAACAATCCTTACAATTAATATTTTATTTTTAAAAATGAGTATCCTTCTAACATTTTTACAAAAGTGCCAATCAATTTATAAAAACTTATATTTGTAGATACAACGGTTAAAGGAATAACAATAAAATTCTATATAAAATAATTGAACTATGAAAAACATCAAGATCTTCAATTTATTTAACAGTTAAATACAAATTAAGTGATTTTTTAAAGATTTTGGGGCGTCGCATGTCACTTTGGACATACTTAGAGTCGGGCCTGGTCATTTCTCATATCAATTGTGTGATTGTATTGAGTTTGATTTGAGATTTTAGTGTCAGTTTCAAACTCAAATAAAATACTAGATAGTTTAATGGTTTAAGTTTCATTTTCAGACTCAATTCAAAGTTGGTTTGGATATGAATATGAGTCTCAAAAAGACCAAACCCAAGTCAGATCCAATCCAATCACACCCAGGTCTATTGAACCCTTCTAAGTGTAGTTTTAAAGTTAAACACACAAATTAAGATGGCAAAAATTAAAATTATTTTTTCAAGTAAGTTTAAAAAATACTCTTACTTATTTAATAATTTTTAACTTCATTCAATGTATTATTTTCACTCTCCCAAGAATCAAGAGGGACAAAAGTGGAAAGATTTAAGAAACGTGTAAAACTACACTTATATTGACAAAAGAATTTTTTTTCTAAAACAACATTTATTTTGACATGGATATATATATATATATATATATATATATATACCTCAAAGGAGGAGGTGGGCCTCACATGAATGAGGTGAAATTATTTTAGCCTCACATAGAGGGAGGGTGTCGAACCCCCAACCTCACGGTCGTGGCTAGAGGTCAGCCCCACTAAGCTATATACATGATTTATTTGAATTGAGTATGATCTAAGTTTAGATTTGATATTACGGCCTAAATTCTTTTTGAATTGAACTTAAAAATAAAATCTAAAGCAATAGATCACCTAAAATCTAATTTAAATTTGAAATTAAAATTTCAGACTAATAATCAGTCCAAACAAACAAACTCATAGACACAGAATTTTAGTTTAGCTTGCAAATGGACCTCTAGGTTTTTCCTCTTAAACATCAATGACCAGAACAAAAGGCAAAACCCTACTTGGTCCTACCATGGCCCAAACACCAGCCTATCCTACCCATATAGCCTTGCCCAACATTTCTTGCTACAACCTGCCTTTTTCTAACTTTGAAAATAACGAACAAAATGATGTAGGCCCCTACTTTTGTATTTTACAACAATAGAGCCATTAATTTTCATCCACAACTTTTATATGTTTTCACAAGGGTATAACTATTTTCTGGTCATATCATAAAAAGAGAAGTTGCGAAGACAATTAATTTTAAGTAATCTTGAATATAACTTTTAGGAACTAATTTGCAAAGTGTACAAAAAGTTTCAAGTAAAGCATGTGAAACATAAACTCAACTTTTGGATCAATTTGATCCAAACAATTGAATGTTTGAAGTGAGAATTCTAACTCAATGATAGTAGTAATTCATTCCATTGGAAATTGAATATAATTTATCTATTCATATTATTAGTGAATCGAATAGTGAAAATTTAATCATGAATGAATTCAGATAGCAATAAAATTTGCTAAGCGGGAGATCCTATTAGCTCCACGTATTTGTAGAAAAATATAACAAATGCACCGGATCTAATGTAGAACCACAAATATCTTTCCAGTTCTAAAGAGGCGTAAACTGTTTTAGTTGCGCAAAAGTAAAATTATTTGTAAAAAGAAATGCTGTGTATACAAATGAAATTTTGGATTACTTTGAAGATGAAATCGTATCGAAATGCTCGTGGAAACAATCGAATGGTTATAATGAAAACAAGCAGGGAGGAGAACTGAATCCATCGGACAGGATTGAAGATGTCAATACATTTGTTTACTCACAAACTCCTAATATTTCCCTATATAAATAATGTTTGTTAGGTATATGACTGAGAAGAAAATTGATGAATGCAAAAAGAAAGTGGAATGACAATCAAATAGGAAGACATTTTAGGTAATCTGAATTTTCGATTACATATTCTAATACACTCTTTACTACGCCAGAGGCTCCAGTGCAGAACGTATTTTTTTCAGTATGTGCGGAACTTAATCTCGTCCATCAGATTAAAATTTTAACGGTCAATATTAATTTAAAACGAACATCTATCATGATTTGTACGGCACCTGTCATGTTTTTAAGAACGCCTATCCTGTTTTTTGTGCCTCGGGACACATCTCTTGAGGCATTCCGTACATACTGAAAAAAGACATTCCACATAAGATTCGGACTGCTTTACTACACCAATGATAATATCGGTTCAAGTTCCTAAATTTAGCCTGAACCAATGGTATTAATACATGCAAAGTAAATAACATAGAGAATGTACTTGAAGATTCGGCATCCCCAAATTTACCCAAATCCAGATGTGTCTAACCCTTAGTGATGCAGCAGGCATATAAAAGAATCTGCCTGAAACAATTTCAATAAATAAGAAAAGATACATAAGCACATTGTGGAGTTCCAGATAGAAAACTAAAACTAAGATTCATTTTTCTCAACATATAATAATACAATCTCAACCGTTGATTTCCTATTTAACCATAAAAAATAATTATTCTTTTAATTTGAATAACTATTCACTTATTTAAATATTTAAAATTTAATAATTGATTTAAATATTTCAAGCTGATTTAATAGTAATTGATTGTGCCGTAAAAACATGCATCTGATATCCTAACTTTTTTTACCTTTATTACAGAGTGGAAAGAGCATGAAAGGCACCCAAATTACTGAAATTAATAAAGCCTCAAAGTTAAAGTAGGAAGGCTTCCAAAGTTGCACATTTATTTTGCACTAACAATACTTCTGTGCATAGTATGCATAAGTACATCATTGTATGCCCAAAAATACAATATATATACTATCCTAGGTCCGGCGAATCTAGAGCTTAAATGTTAAAGAGGAGAAAATGGGACATATATTGTATTATTGTACTAAAATTTCAAAAACCTTGAAGTATACGCTAGAAAAAATCTGTTTTTTTGGATAGAAAATCTAGTATTTTAGAAAATGCCTGCCCCCTTGTTCCGTCCCTGATACAATTCCAACAATGGGATTTAGAAAAATTGCCTGATTTCTGCAGTCCCTCAGACAAGCCACCGCAACCAGCAAATATATGTAGAGTAGCCAAGCGATTTCACTTCCTAATTCACATTCTCCTTCTTTGCACTTCCTCTTTTTTTCTTTCCATAAGCATTATCCGCATCAAGCTTCCCAGTTGAATATCTCTAATTACTTTTTGAGTGCTGCTCTACATGCCAGACCCTGCCCCCTGCCCAAACCATGACAGTGCGATGGCATCTGCTTGACATAATATAACAGAGGAAATTGAGATTATGAAACGATACTTTAATCTTTGCCTTGTGGAAAAATAGGGTAAAAATTACCTGATTGACAGATCCTTTAGAATGATCGTAAATATGGTCGCAAAAGAAAACATGATCAAAGATGGAAAGGACATCATCATCAGATGGAATGTCATACTTTCTCCCGACTTCACATTTCCCCTCAATAGCTCCAATGGGAACTGTATGCATCTCCTCACTGTAATAAACATGAGATGGTATTCATAGTTGTTACCCCGACATTCCGCACATGATACTCTTCCAGGATTTTATAGTTGTTTCTTCTATAAAATAATCTAGTATATTTTGTACACTAACTTTGACAGCAGATATAAATCTCTAACAGGAAGAAGCATTACAAGACAGCTGAAGAAATTGGTGATCTATTTTTTCTTTTTCTTGTGCGGTGCAGTGCGTTAGTCCAAGGCAGTAGTGCAATGCTCGATAGCCTTGACAGCAAGCTGCCACAATTGGCTCACCCTCTAAAAAATTAAGTTCATATAAAATGAATATCATATCGGCTATATTAAACTAATAAAGAACTGGTTATCTGATTATGAAGGTCCTACTTTGAGATCCATAACAATTACTCCTATTAGCAATGCATCAAAAACATGAAAATTTGTTCGGAATAGATCGTACAACGTAACGTAGGCTAGTAGTTAGTAGACTTACTTGTGAACACGCACATTCACGAACTATCACAATCCTGTCCTGCTCAGGATGAAAGCACATTCCAACCTTCTCCATAGGCTGGGGATATGTGATAGAAGTTGGAAAATCCCCACCCCCCAATCCAACCTACCAAACAGTCCCTTCCACTGATTGTGCCTTTTAGTTGTATTCGGTAGGAATCAACCATCTGTCCACTAGATAATATTACCTGAACATTGGTAAAGTAAAAAAATAGAACAAACATTTAAAAGTTTAGTCACCAGAAAATGAAAGGCTGTCTGTGGGCAACCATATATCTAAGAGAGACCATTTTATGCGGAAGGTCACTACAATCAGCATCTGGACGCTTGGGTATCCTCTAACACCTTATAAGATTAAGCTCATTCATTTATTTGGATATGTGATAAGTTAAGACCAAGGGAATTTCCTCGGATCTTCTTCTGGAACCACAATATAGAGTCACCTTGATACTGCATCCGTGCAAACAAGAAAAAGAGAAGTAAACGATGAGAGGAGAGTCTCGTGTTTATCAAAAGGACATTTTGTTATTCAATCAAGCATTAAACCACCATTTCAATCAAAGTGCATACTCACACAAGCATTTTCATTTTTTGTTCTTTTTCCTCCTTCACAGTCCTTTAGGTTACCCGTTATAGTAGATAAATTTCCCACCATTTCCCCCTACTTATCAGATCATTTAGATTGTGTAGAAGTGTCATTACCTCTATATTTGTATTCGATGCCCCGTTGCCAACAGCAGGAAGATCACCAATTGTATCCCTGAAGCTCCAGCTGCAGTACTCTTTACAGCAGCGTACTGTAAATTCTTGGATATTTTCACTTTTAATTCCGGTTCATTAAAAACGTACATTGGCTCTGGCCAGTCAGGAAGGACATCTTCAGGAGAAGCAGCCCATATGAATGCTCGTTTCCTAGCTTGAGGAACTCCAAATGCCCCAGCTTCAAGGATATCAAATCTCACCTGGCCATAACAAGTTTGACATACAAATCAAGATATGAAAATATGTAATAAAAAATAATAATAACAATAATACTTACTCCCTTTGTCTCATGTTGAATGTCCTATTTCTATTTTAGTTTCTCCCTAAACTCCCATAACTAACCTCCCAACTAAGGGAATTCAAGAAAACTCAAACCGCACCACACCACACCACACCGCACCGCACCACACCAACTATATAGTTAATTTAATATAATATTTAGTCTAAAGAATATTCATTTAGAAGTAATACAAATGTGAGACTTATTTTCCACAAACAAAATTGTTAAGATTAAGTACTCTATCGTCACTCTTCACTTTATCATTTGTAATAGCTTTCAAATTATTAACTTTGCTCATACTAAATAAGAAAATACAACATAACGTGCATCTTTTTGAGACTTCTAACCATCTACTTATAAAAAACACTATGTGCTAGATATCGATTGTAATGCTTATACATAGAATGTCAACTAAATAGCTTATTCGATTTCATGGCTGCCAATATACTAATATCTTGTGCTACTTACGATTTTTCTGGGTAAAAAAAGAGAGAATGTTCTACATTGCAAAACCACTAACTTATGGGTCACACTATAGTATTAATTAATGAGTATATTATGGTCACTAACTTTTAGTCAAACTGCCTTTCTTTAATACGGTAAAAGTCAAATGTGGACTTTGGGACGGAGGAAAAATAATAATGGAGACCATGGAAATTCTTAATTACAGCCCTACTGCAAAACCAGGAATATCTCTACCTGATAACCCATCTCAAGAAGTGGAGCTAGGGTCAAGAGAAATGTCTGGCCGTGGTCAAAAGACACAAAGTTCCTGACATTTTCCAAGAGAAAGTACTTTGGTCTATAGTAATCAGCGAATGACAAGAAGGCCAGAATCATCTTGCATTGAACTTTACTCCAGGTGCTTTGATTAAAGCGGTTCATACCAGGGAAACCCTACAAGAAGAAACTGCAATTAACGGAGAAATTAAGTTTTATCATATCAAGTAACATTCGACACACTGAGTCACAAACCTGACAAGGAGGACCACCATCGATAAAGTCCACTTGCCCATGTAGAGGCAAATTTTTTAACTCTTCTTCACCCACATATTCAGCTTTCTCAGCAGCCTCTGGAGTTGAAATAAAGTCATCTGCATCCCCACATTTCTGCATAACAGCCCTGCACGAAATCCGTCGATCAGCGTTTTACCAGTGCTACTGCTTATGCTTGATAATATTTCACCATCTAACTGTTAGGGCCACGTAGGGGTTCAAGAAAATCCAAACCGCACCAATCCGCACAAAACCGCACCAATTATGTGGTTTTAATTATTAATTGATTCGGTTGCGGTTTGAAAAAAAATTCAAATGGCAAAATTGGTGCACTTATGCACCGCATATATTACTATACGTTCAATTTTACAAATATTGTGTAAAATCTCTTTAAAATATCATCATCACAGATCTTGAATCCCCAAGATCCAAAAGATATCACAAATTACCTATTCCACCAACCATTCATGGCAAGAGCATTTATCAAACATTTAAAAAACACAACTTTGGAATGCGAATCTATCAAAAAGAAACAAAAAAACTACAGTTAAATGTAAAAGTAAATGCTAGTAAAAATTCCAGACCTGTCGATTTCAAGCCACTTGCATAATCCATGCTCCTTGAATCTGATCATCAAAAAAATCAAAAGGAAACTTAAAGATTCATGGCAAGATCATTCATCAAACATTCAGAAAACTCAGATTTAACATGCAAATCTATTAAAAAGAAACAAAAATCCAGACTTGAATTTGAAAGTATATGCCGGTAAAAATTCCAGACCTGTCGATTCCAGCCACATTTAGAATCCATTCTCCTTGAATCTGATCTCCAAAAACTCAAAATGAAACTTGAAGGAAAGCAACTCTATCCCTAGAAACCCCCCTTTCTCCCTTATAAACTGAAAATAGAAAATAATATCTCCAAAGAAAAGAGATAAAAAGAAAAACCCTAGTCAAGAAAGCAGATTTTTCAGGCGGCCAAAACCACAGCAGCTTTTATAGTGGGCAGTAGACAAACCCTATTATAAGAAGCATTTCCAAAAACAGAAGTTTGAGATCCTTGCACCATTATTGCCACCTGGAGGCTGGAACTTTTTTTCTTCCCTCCATTTTAGGAAACATATATTCCCCAAAATAGATGATGTCTAGGGCAAATCTCTGTTTGAATTATGGCTATGTTGTACAAAGACTCTCTATTAGAGGTTCTTCTTCCCTACAGATACTCCACCAGCTAACCCTATTTTCTCCATTACCACACTGAGCAACTTTAGTTCCCTTTGATGCTAAGCAATTATCACACTGTTTTCTGGTCATATCATAAAAGAGGTGGTAAAAACACAGTTTTAGGTTCTCTTGAATATAAGTTTTAGGAAATAATTTGAAAAGTGTACAAAATATTTTGAAGTAAAAAGCAGTATTTTTTCCCACAAAAAAATGATGTCAAACTCTAGTTATTTTTAAAATTTCATAACCTCAAAATTTATGAAATATCGGGAGCAGGTTTTTTTTTTTTTTTTTACGTAATACTTTGTCTTAAAGTCTAAAGACAATAGAGTTTGGAAGTTCACCCAAAAAAAAATAGCATCAGTTTTTCCCCTTAAGTTTTGAACTTTTTGATGAATTAGATGGACATCCAAATGAATGCACAAAATTATTAGATCTAAATATAATTTATAAATATATGAATTTTCTAAGTACCCATTGTTGGAGAATTAATTAATTAAGTGGACTAATTTGATCAAATTTAATTGTGTGTTCCACCGCTTAGTTTTAAAGTGTTTTGAATTCATCGCAGTAGTGGGTTGCATGAGCTTCGTGATGATATATAACACGTGAGAAACTAATTCTCGGAGTGAATGAAAAAATTTGGTTAAAGTGGAGAGGTTATGGATGGAGGTGTGATGGTATATCCCACATCGGTTGTGAGAATCGATTAAAACTTGTTTATAAGCACTAGCTAGACTAGTGATATTAAACAAGTGGGTAAGGGGTACCCTCGCGCGGCCGTCCGTCCTTCGTCTCGCCGCCACGCCTCGTCGCGTCGCGTCGCGTCGCAGCGTGTCCTCGCGGGAAGGCGAGTAATATCTTTTTGGACAAAATTACCGTAATAGTCCCTAAAGTATTGAGTAATCGCAAATGAGTCACATAACTTATGTGTAATTGCAGAATAGTCCTTCCACGGTTTCTCCAACAGTTTTGAGAACTGCCACATTACCCCACTACGGGAAGTGGGAGTTACCCACGTTCTCCACTACGAGGTGAGGAGAGAGGGCTACCTTGCAGGTTCGACTGCTATAAAAAGCCATCTTCCCTCTCATAATTCACTGCTACCGAAATAATTCTCCCTTCTACATTTCTGCATTCCATACATACTAGTTAAGAGAGTTCGACACAGAAAGGTTCGAAGTTCTGCTACTAAGCTACAGTAGCGAGTGTATGGGCGTTGTACCTTGGGAACTCGTTGCTCTTGTAGGCCTGAAGCAAATAGGCGAGCAAATAGAGTTTAAGGGCAATTGGTTTAACTACTGCCTCGTCCAGGATTAAATCCGAAATCATTTCTGTTTATATTTTAGTTCTGTTTACTTTTATATTAGTAACAGAAGGACTAACAATCTTAAACTCTATTTCTTTTTCTTCTGTTCTGATTTAATAAATTAAAACAGAAACTTAAACAACAGTACTGGAAAATCAGAGTATTTATTCATTTTATTTTCCTTTCTGGTTTTTGTTTTATATTGCTACTAACTGTTTGTTTTGCAATATATAGAGAAACAAAAATGGCTGCAAATGATTCAAACGCTACTGGTACTGGAACTGGAACTGTTCCTTCAACTGAGACTCCGGCAAACGGAGTTAATCTGAATGCTGGTCAGACAAGCGGTATTGAGGCTGCTATGTCTAAGTTGCCTGCTTTTGTGCCTCCAATGGCTTCTCGTCCTATTCAGTTTGGACAGTTTGCACAACCCGAGAAGTTTAAAGGGGGTTGCAATTTCAAAATGTGGAAGGAAAAGATGATGTTCTATCTTACTACGCTGAATTTAATTCGCTATGTAAAAGAGGACACTCCTGTGGAGGATAAATCTGATCCTCAATCTGTAATAGCTTATAATGCTTGGATTAGTAATGCTTATATGTGTCGTCATACTATTCTTACTAGTTTAGATGATTCATTGTACCAAATTTACTATCAAAAGGATAGTGCAAAAGAATTGTGGGAATCACTAACTAAGAAATATACAGTAGATGATGCAGGTGCTAAGAAGTTCATTGCTGCTCGCTTCCACGACTTTAAAATGGTCGATGGAAAATCTGTCCTCGAGCAGAGTGAAGAGCTGCAGAAGATTTATCACGATCTTGCCGCTGAGGGCATGGGAATCAACGACTCGCTGCAGGTGGCGTTGATGATTGAGAAATTACCCCCTTCTTGGGATGACTTCAAGCACTACCTTAAGCATAAAAAGAAGGAAATGACACTTGAGGATCTAATTTTGAAATTGAGAATTGAACAGGATGTGAGGAAGGCAACAAAGAGGCCTTATACTTCTGTTTCAAAGGCAAATGTTGTCGAAGCTGCTGGAAAGAGAAAGCGCCTGACTGATTCAAAGGCATCGAACTCCAACAAGAGGTTCACGGGAAGCTGCTTCGTATGTGGTAAACAAAACCACAAAGCAAAGGACTGTCGAAGTCGTGTAGACGGTCAAACTAATAACTATAACAAGAACAAGAGGTTCAATGGGAATGGGAACAAGAACAAGTACCAAAAGGATGGCCAAGCTCATATATCAGAGGCCGGTAAGCTGAACTCTGGAATGGAGGACATGCACCTAGTTGCTGTTATTTCAGAGGTGAATATGATAGGGGAAATCCAAAGGAATGGTTTGTGGACACGGGGGCCACTCGCCATATTTGTATCAATAAATGGATGTTCAAAACGTATGAAACTGTTAAGGATGAAGTATGCTACATGGGGAACTCTACATTCTCCAAAGTTGAAGGAAATGGCAGTATTGTCCTAAAGATGACTTCTGGGAAGGAGCTGACTCTCACTGAAGTGCTCCATGTGCCCGACATTCGAAGGAATCTCATTTCGGGATTGTGCTAAACAATAAAGGATTCGAGACTTGTGTTTGAGGCAAACAAATTTATTCTCGACAAAGAATGGAATGTATGTAGGAAAGGGGGTACTTAGGCGATAGTCCTGTTTAAAGTTAATGTAATGACTGTACTCCCAGAACCGAGCCTACGGGCGTGAATGTAACCGAGGCTTCTACTAGCTCACTGGAAAGAATGTTGCCCAAGAGGCTAATGAATTTAAACAAGTTGCTTATTTGGTCGAGTCTTTTAATTTATGGCATGATAGATTAGGTCATGTGAATATTAAAAGTATACAAAAATTAATTTCATTAAACCTATTGCCAAAATTTAATGTTGATAAAAACTACAAGTGTGAGACTTGTGTAGAAGCAAAGTTATCTAAGTCATCTTTCCGATCAATTGAGAGAAGTTCGAACCTTTAGATTTAATACACACCGATGTATGTGATCTAAAGTATGTACAATCAAGAGGCGGTAAGAAGTATTTTATTACTTTTTATCGATGATTGCACGAGATTTTGCTATGTCTACTTAATGGGAAGTAAAGATGAAGCAATAAACATGTTTGTTCATTATAAGAATGAAGTTGAAAACCAACATGGTAAGAAAATAAAAAGGTTAAGGAGCGATAGAGGTGGAGAATATGAATATCCATTCGCTCAATTAGTGTGCGAAAGTGGCATTATACATGAAACAACCTGCTCCATATACTCTGAACAAAATGGAATTGCGGAGCGCAAAAACAGAACATTAAAAGAAATGATGAATGCCATGTTAATTAGTTCTGGTTCACCCCAGAATTTGTGGGGGGAAGCTTTGCTTTCCGCAAATCACATCTTAAACAGACTACCGCATAAAAGGCTAGACAAAACACCTTATGAATTGTGGAAAGGACACGTACCTTCTTATAAATTTATAAAGGTATGGGGATGTCTAGCAAAGGTTCCGATTCCTCCTCCTAAGCGGACTAGGATAGGTCCTAAAACGGTAGATTGCGTGTTTATAGTGGTATGCTCAAGACAAGTAGTGCATACAGATTCTTAGTGCACAAATCGATAACTCGAAGTGCATGAAAATACAATAATCGAGGCTAGGGATGCTTCTTTCTTTGAGGGAATTTTTTCCTTATATTGATCGCTCTGGATTAGACCCAAAAGTCAATCGGGATGTGAGAAATGTGGGGGAAAGAAGATCTTGTAGAAGAAGTTGAAGAGCCTAGGCGTAGCAAGAGAGCTAGAATTGAAAAATCGCTTTGGTCCAGCATTTTCTAACTTATCCGGTAGAAGAAGACCCTTTGACTTATAAAGAAAGCAATGTCTTGTTCGATGTCGACCTCCGGAAAGAAGCTATTGATGGTGAAATAAATTCAATACTTCAAAATCATACATGGGAACTTGTGGAACTTCCAACAGGCTCAAAAGCGTTAGGCCACAAGTGGATTTTCAAAAGGAAAATTAGACCAGATGGTACGATAGATAGATACAAGGCAAGACTTGTAATAAAGGGTTTTAGACAAACTCATGGTGTGGATTATTTCGACACGTATGCTCCTGTGTCGAGGAAAACATCAATCAAGTTAATCATAGCTTTTGCAGCTTTGTTTGACTTGGAAATCCATCAAATGGATGTAAAAACAAACTTTTTCTCAATGGAGAGTCGAAGAGGAGATTTACATGGAACAACCTCGAGCGGTATGTGGTTCCAGGTAAAGAGCACTTGGTGTGCAGACTTGTTAAATCCTTATATGGATTAAAGCAAGCACCTAAACAATGGCATGAGAAATTCGATAGCATAATGCTTTTGAATGGATTTCAAATAAATCAGTGTGACAAGTGTGTCTACGTGAAAGGAAACAAAGATAACTACGTAATAGTATGTCTATACGTGGATGACATGTTAATCATTGGTAACAAAGATAACATCAAGACTACCAAGAAAATGTTGTCGCAAAACTTCGATATGAAGGACATGGGACCTCGCTGATTTAATTCTTGGGATGAAGGTATCCAAGACAAACGAGATGGATATTCACTTTCTCAAAGACACTACGTTGAGAAGATTCTAGACAAATTTGATAAAGGAAGTGATGTAATTGCTAGAACACCCTATGGAAGTGGTTTCAAATCTCCGCAAAAAATCGCGGAGAAGGTGTGCGACAATCGAGTATTCTAGAATCATCGGGAGTATAATGTACCTCATGGATTGTACTAGACCGGACATAGCAAATTCGATCAACAGATCAGCGAGGTATACAAGTAATCCCAGCCACGAGCACTCGGAAAACATTAGTTAGAGTGCTTAGATATCTACGATACACTGCGACTACGGGGTTACATTATACGAGATATCCAGATTGTACTTTGAAGCGGTACACCGATGCGAATTGGATTTCGCACTCCAAAAATATAAAGTCCACTAGTGGATACATTTTTGTGATGGGAGGTGCGCGGTTTCTTGGAAATCATGCAAACAAACTCGCATTGCAAGATCAACTATGGAATCGGAATTCATAGCTTTGGATATAGCAGCAAAGAGGTCGATTGGCTACGTAGTTTTTTTGGAGGGACGTTCCAATGTATTCAAAACCAATGCAATCAATAAGCTTACATTGTGATAGTTTATCGGCTATTGGAAGAGCTACAAACAACGTGTATAATGGGAAGTCTAGACATATACGTCGAAGACACAAATCCGTTAGAACTACGTTAAAAACCGGCGTTATTGCTTTGGATTTTGTGAGATCCAAAGAAAACATAGCGGACCCTTTAACGAAAGGTCTAACAAGAGACTTAGTAGAGAGTTCATCGAGGGGAATGGGGTTGAAGCCCGTGAAATTGATTACCACTCATGATGGCAACCCAACCTGAATTGGAAAACCCAATTTGCAGGTTCAACGGGAAAACCGAATTGTGGGGGGAATCGAACAAAGCACTCGGGAAAAGAATTCCCAGCCCATTCCTGTGATGAAAGAGTGATAGACCTGTCCATCGAAGGATAAGTATTAAACTTTTAATGATCCTTATACGTAATACGTGGAGTATGTCAGGATACTTCTAATAAGAGATCACCTATATTGAATGTGAAGGGGCCACTTCTATGAGATTACTTGAGGGCTAAATCTCTAGAGCATTCAATGAATATTTCCAAGGCAGTCTGTGAGAACCCGATTTTCTGCTTACGTATTTTATGTGATTGTTATTTGTCAACATGTATATTTAATTTGATTACGTGTTATGTGCAATTTATTTTCACAACAAGTTTCATGTGTTACATGTACAATTAGAAAGTTTGAGGGCTTGATTATTTGATAAAAATAATTACATTCTTTAAAGACATAAGTGCAAATAGGATTTCTTTGTTATGTAACTGTGTCATTAAATTAAGATAAATGGAAGGACCTCATTCATGGGTTGGGGGGTTAGAGAATTTATAAGGCATTACTGGTATGGATTTAATAGGGAAGGGTGAGGGATTTATTATTTAACGTATAGAAGTAGAGGGGACGGGGGTTACATAAGCTATATGTATATGTACAGGGATCAAGGGCTATCAATGGAAAAAAGTAAAAAGAATCTTTTTATTTGTTGAGGGAAGGGTTCTGGGAACCAGATCAACAGGATAAAAAAAATAAAAATAAAATAAAGAAAGAAAGTAGGCGGCACAGTAGGGTGCCAAGAGCATTTTTTTGAGAGATTCAGGTTTCTGGTCTGACTTTGAGAGATCACTGAGGTAGCGTTATCTGTCCGTTTTCAACCCATAACATACCGAATCGAAGATAATTTTATTAGCTTCGAGTGAGCGCAGACGGAACGTCATTCCAAATCCCGAGCAGAAAGTTATAGCTCCGAGAGTAAGACTGGGCAGTGCAGATTTTAGGATTTTCTGTTATCGCGTTGTGGTAAGGAATTGAACCCCTTCTTGTTTTTAGATAAATTAATGTTAATAAGTATATCTTTAATGTTACAGTGATTCGATTGGAATTTGAAAACGTTTATTTTTATTAGAAAAAGAGGAATCAAGTAAGTTAATTTCAAGAATGATGAATTTTATATATTAAATTACAGGATTGCATGATACTTATGATTTTTACCTGCTGATTATATATGAAATCTTCCTGTTATGTAAAAGTTGAAGTTTAAGAAAATTATATGTTTTTCCTATATTACGAAACAGGTTGGAAGTTTTAAAAGAAAAATATATTTTCGGATTGTTAATGTCTTGAAGATGTGATTATGTGAAGATGTGATTGTGATTGTTGTAAAATATATGTTTGAAGTATACCCCGGTTGAAGGACTCGATGAGTCAAATTCCCCGCAACCTAAGCCGAATGTTCGAAGTATACCCCGGTTGAAGGACTCGATGAGTCAAATTTGATGTGTTATGAAGTTATCTTTTGAAAGAAAAGTTATTTGAAGAAAATAAATATTATTATGAAAAGTTAATGTTAAAGAAATTGTGGTCGGTTAAAGGACTCTTGGGAGTCAATGTTTTTCCCTAATCGACTAAAGTACCGTTTTACGGTAAAGGACTCTTTCAAGTCAAGAATTTTCCTAACTAATATATATGTTTTCAAACTGCTTGATTCCGGGAGGAGTTTAAATTCTTACTGAGTTGGAAGCTCACTCCTTTCCATGTTGTTTTTTCTGTCACGCCCCGAGCCCGCGGGCCCGCAACGCGACGCATGGGCCTGGCAGTACCCACGATCATCTACTTGGCAACCGAACTCGCTATGCCAAAAGGGATATCCCGAGATGATAATGGGTACTTAGGCCCACCTTATATACCAGTCACAACTTTCAGACTTATCCCATGTGGGATGGGGTTTCACATTCACCCCTCCTTAAGACCCTAGCGTCGCTAGGCGTCCCAAACACACTTAGCCCATGACCAACCAGGTGTGCAGGATTCTAGAGGTGGCCCCCACCCCTTATGGTGTGGCACTTAGCTCCCACACGTCCGCCTGGTCACCGGCTCTGATACCACTCTGTCACGCCCGAGCCCGCGGGCCCGCAACGCGACGCATGGGCCTGGCAGTACCCACGATCATCTACTTGGCAACCGAACTCGCTATGCCAAAAGGGATATCCCGAGATGATAATGGGTACTTAGGCCCACCTTATATACCAGTCACAACTTTCAGACTTATCCCATGTGGGATGGGGTTTCACACAGTCCAGGGCCGAAATGGACAACAACGAAAGAACCGACTAATTGTGTAGAGAAAACGTTGTGTGAGTATCGTTGTCTTGGTACACATAAAAAGTCGAGCAGCTTCAAGGCATCGCGTCCCACCTGGGTTAGCAAGTGTACCCGATGGTATTTCACTAGGGAAGGTTCAAGGTTCAAGGTTCACAACCACCTATCCCGAAGCAGCGATTTCTCGTTGAACTCTCGAAATTGCATTTTAGGCTACACGTGCATCATTCCTACCAAATATCATTCATGTGGGGGATTGTTGGAGAATTAATTAATTAAGTGGACTAATTTGATCAAATTTAATTGTGTGTTCCACCGCTTAGTTTTAAAGTGTTTTGAATTCATCGCGTAGTGGGTTGCGCAAGCTTCGTGATGATATATAACACGTGAGGAAACTAATTCTCGGAGTGAATGAAAAATTTGGTTAAACTGGAGAGGTTATGGATGGAGGTGTGATGGTATATCCCACATCGGTTGTGAGAATCGATTAAAACTTGTTTATAAGCACTAGCTAGACTAGTGATATTAAACAAGTGGGTAAGGGGGTACCCCTCGCGCGCCGTCCGTCCGTCTGTCTCGTCTCGACTCGCCACGCCACGCCTCGCCTCGCCTCGCCTCGCCTCGTCTCGTCTCGTCGCGTCGCGCGTGTCCCTGCCGGGAAGGCAGTAATATCTTTTTGGACAAAATTACCGTAATAGTCCCTAAAGTATTGAGTAACTGCAAATGAGTCACATAACTTATGTGTAATTGCAGAATAGTCCTTCCACGGTTTCTCCAACAGTTTTGAGAACTGCCGCATTACCCCACTACGGGAAGTGGGAGTTACCCACGTTCTCCACTACGAGGTGAGGGAGAGAGGGCTACCCTTTGCGGTTCGACTCGCTATAAAAAGCGATCTCCCTATCATAATTCACTCGCTACGAAATAATTCTCCCTTCTACATTTCTGCATTCCATACATACTAGTTAAGAGAGTTCGACACGTAAAGGTTCGAAGTTCCCGCTACTAAGCTCGCAGTAGCGAGTGTATGGGCGTTGTACCTTGGGAACTCGTTGCTCTTGTAGGCCCTGAAGCAAATAAGCGAGCAAATAGAGTTTAAGGGCAATTGGTTTAACTATCGCCTCGTCCGAGATTAAATCCGAAATCATTTACATTTATATTTTTAGTTCTGTTTACTTTTATATTAGTAACAGAAGGACTAACACCCATTCCCCATCTCTACAAGAGACTGGTCCCCCGCTCAGAAAAATGAAGGTACATAATAATCATTTTTTTATGGATTTTTTTTATGAATAAAAGATTACCCATTAATAATAAAATGGCCGGTGCCATTACAATTTAAAAAGTTGTCAAACTCTTTCTCTAATATAACAAAATAGAGAAGTTGAGAAAGGAAAAAAGACAAACAAGACGGAAAAAAAAATTACACAAGGTAACGGAAAATAACCCACACACCCAAGAAGTGGGAAGTAACTAAAACTACTAATTTAACAAACAAACAAAAGATAGTCTTGTCCGTAGCATCTTCATCGCCATTTTCGAACCCCAGAGGCAAGCACTTGGTTTCAACCTCTCTCATAGACAGCGATTCAGAAGAAAATGAACTTATCAACGATCTAAAGAATTGCCTAGAAAAGAGGTGGAAACTCAAGAAAGGACCCAGAACAGTACTGGATATCAATATCTTACCACCGCCAACTAGCAGATCTAAGAAGATCGATAAAAGATTTCGCCCCCAAATCTAGAATCTTGATGAAAAATGCATTAGGAAAGGTCCATCGATGTTTGTGGCCAAAAGTAGGGATGAAGACACCCAAAAAAAGGTAGAGGATGACTAGATCCATCTAGCCATGGGAGTCAAGAAATAAGGAAGTTTTAAGAAGAAGAAAAGAGAGAAAAATGGGAGAGAGAAGAGACGGGAGAGGGTGATTTCAGAGGCATAGTACTATTTTTTTTTTTTTGGTAAAATAGGAAAATATATTAAAAAAACAGAGGCATAGTACTATTGATTTGTGACAGAAATATGTTTGTTATTTATTTTTATTTTTTTTTATGGATTATGAACCAGGAAATAATAATTGTCTTATGTAACAGAATTTACAGCTCTATAATTTCTTTTGCTTTTATTGTTCATCTACTGCACAGCCAAACACTTTTGAAGCCTTAGCAAGCCTATCGTGAATGAAAAGTGCCCACGCCCCCTAAACTATTTCAGATTTTTGTTTTTGACTCTCAATTAAAAAACGGCAAGTGCTTGACCTTAAACTTTTTTGAAGTATCAATGGTGCCCATTCCATCCAATTTCTCCGTTAAATAATAACGGAATGTGTCCATGTGACACTCACATGATAAAAAATGGAGGGCAAATTGGGGGAAAAAAAAATTAACCTTTAAAAAATGAATTAGAAAATCGAGGTTCACCATAAATCTTTCCCTAATTTCTTCTTTATTTCATGTCTAGTGAAATCTCACTTATTTCTGAAATGAAAATCTTGCAAATTCCCCTGGAACAACGTAACGTAAGAATTTTTTTTTTTTTTTTGGTAAATAACTTAAACGTGACTTCCATGAAATTATGTTAAACTCCATGAAAATTGTAACTAATTATAACGAGGTTTTTTAACTTAGTTTTGAGCAAAGAAGATATCCAATGTCTTCATCATATCCCATTACAACCTAAGCATGCCTTCCATAATTCTTTTTGCCATAAATTGAAAATACTATTTACTAATTTATTTTTTCCAAATTTGCCCCCATTTTTTATCGTGTGAGTTTCATATGAACACATTCCGTTATTATTTAATGGAGAAATTGGATGGAAGGGGCACCATTGATACTTCAAAAAAGTTTAGGGTCAAGCACTTGCTGTTTTTTAGTTGGGGGTCAAAAACCAAAATCTAATATAATTTAGGGGGCCTGGGCACTTTTTACCCTTTTTACTTTTATTTTTATGAGGAAGGAGATTTTAGGAGGCTGTGGTGCTTCACTTTGCACTGATATGGAGACCTAGGTCCCTAGGGGAAGCTTTTGCATTTTGGATCTAGTGCAGGGCAAGTGCTCTACCACCGCGGCTCCTATGCTGAACCAAAAAGGGTCAGTATGTGCGGGCCAGCATGAGAGCCGTTGGATCTTGTACTTTTGATCCAACGGCTCTCGAAAAGCAAAGGGGTATTTTTTGGCCCGAAGTTTGGTCAAATTGTTTTGGCGGTAGAAAAGCCTCGAAATCCCCCCCCCCATTTTCTCTTTCTTACTTTTTTAAAAGTGAGAAGATATATTTCGGAGATATCTCCCATTTGAAATCTCCCTTTTCATCTCTATCTTTCTTTGGAGTTTCTACTAACTTTCCAAAAAAAACTCAACTCGATTTTGTTCTACCTTTTCATCTACCTTTTCTTCTCCGGTCATCCTTGAAAATGGATGAACAAGGAAGTGATAGTATGGTTGAATGGCAAAGATTCAGAGATTTTCTTCAGAAGAATGGTGTATCTTACGATGGCCAAACAAGTTCTCATGAAGAATATGGCTTATTCTGGGGGAGTTAGGCAAGAGAAAAAACTTGTGTTCAAGAAATTTCTTCGATAATTAGTGATAATGACGATGTTCATACAGGGGGACAAACTAAAAGATCAAAGCAAACAGCTTATAGTTGACTCAAGATGACGACGGTGAGTTGTTCTGATTATGCGAAAATGTCGTATCATGCTCTCTATTTTGTTTTTTTGACCCAAAACTAAATGTGCCATGTAATAGTCGCAGTTCTGGAGCGAAGGAAAGAAGGTCAGGACAACCAAGATGGAAAGAAAGCTGACAATACAGTGGCTTAATTGTAAGGCACGCACTATGTTTTTGGTGGAGCCAAATATTTTTTTGTCTTCTAAGGACACATGTTCTGCTTTTGAAGAACACACGTTACGTTAACAAGAACACATGATATAAAAACACCCCGTAACACGTGTTTTAATACATAGAACACGTGTTTTATTACCCGTAACACGTGTTTTATTACCCGTAACACGTGTTCGACACAAAGGAAAGTTGTTTTTGGCCAAGAACTGACATTGTTTTACGTGTAATGACGATTATTACAAAGACAATTGATTTGAAGTCTAAGGAGTTCACTACTGAAAGAGAGTTCATAGATTTTTACGTTGATTATGCTCATAACTTAGTGGTTTAGCGCTCGGAAAAACTATAGTAAGCCGTTAAAAAGTAACAAGGAACGAGTTGGTTATGTGAAATATGTTTGTAATAAAGAGGGATTCAGAAAGGAAGTACCCACGATCCCAAGAACAAGGAGAAATGCCCCGAAGACCATGTTCAATCAAGGAATTTGCTGACGCGGTCCCGGGGTGAAGAGCGGACGGGTTGTATGGCTAAAGTAGTTGTGAAATTTAATCAACAGAGGCGCGTATTTGTAGTTAGTAATTGGGTGAAGGAGCACAATCATTCCCTTCATCCAGCAAACTTTTCACATTTGATACGATCGAATCGCCAAGTGACGAATCTTCACGGAATTGTCGCTGAGATGAATGATAGTGCTGGGGTGGCACTAAAATCGTCGTACACTATCATGTCACTGCAAGCTGGGGGCAATGAAAATCTAGGCTTTATAAAGCTTGATTTAAAGAATCACCTCAGTAGGAGACGTCAAAAGTCGATGGGCCTCGGGGAAGGAACTGCCCTACTTGAGCATTTCCGGCGTGAGGCATACCTGAATCCGATGTTTTACTATGATATTGAAATGGACTGCGATGAGAAAATTGCTAACATTTTTTTGGGCGTATCGGATTAATGAAGATGGACTATGGTTACTTTGGCGATGTAGTGACGTTTGATACAACATACCCCGACCAACAACAATTTCAGGCCTATAGGTATTACGATTAAATTTCCACCGGTAGCTGGTGTTAACTTGTAGAGAACAGGTGTTCTCGAATACAGAACACGTGTTCTCGAATACAGAACACGTGTTCTCCAATGCAGAACACGTTTTTTGTATTATTAATTAACTGTGCTATTGTTAACCTAGTATAAATTTTTTTTTCCATCGCATGCTTTGTTGGTTTCAACAATCACCACGAGTCGTGCATATTTGGGGGCGGCACTCACTGTATGATGAGACGATTCCTTCGCTCAAATGGTTATTCAAGTCATTTCGAAATGCATGTCGGGGGAAAGCCCCTACGCCTGCTTTTTACTCGATCGGGATGCCGCTATGGCCAGCCGCAATAAAGTCTCGAGTTCCCCATTCTTTCCATGGGATCGTGTACATGGCACATTAAAGAAAAATGCGGTCAAGAACCCGAGCACAATGTGGACTGCAGAGGTCAGAGAGCATTTTTTTAATGCTATGTACAATGTCCATGATGAAAATGAGTTTGATCAAGCGTGGGCCAAGCTCGAAAAGGAATGTCTTATTATGGATAAATGTGGCCAAAAAACAGAGAGTACATTCGTGGGTCGAAGGATTCATTGCTTTCGAGAACAAGTGGTCATCCGCATGGGTTAAGCAACACTTCACCGGCGTATCTGCTCAACACAGCTTGAGCGAGTCGAACAATAGTGTCCTAAGAGGCTATCTAAAGGCCGACCACAATCTTGTCCAGTTTTTTACACACTTCAACAGAATGGTGAGCGACAGGCGAAGCGTCGAATTAAAAAGAAACTTTGACAGTATGAACAAGTTGCCGAACAACAATACTCCGCATAGCCCACTAGCGAATAGTGCAGCCACACATTATACGCCAAATGTTTTCGCAATGTGGCAGGAACAGGTTTTGTTGTACTCCGAACCGGTCTGATTTAACTTAATACAAACTTCTGTATAGGGAACACATGTTTTGTTAATGAGAACACATGTTTTGTCAATAGGAACACGCTGAATTTGCGGAGAAGACATGTACTTTGGCGGAGAAAACACGTGTTCTCGACTAGAAAACACGTGTTCTGGTACACAGAACACATGTTTTGTTAATGAGAACACATGTTTTGTCAATTGGAACAAGTTCAATTTGCGTACGAGACATGTACTTTATGGAGAAAACACGTGTTCTCGATTAGAAAACACGTGTTCTGTGACCCAGAACACGTGTTTTGTTAATGAGAACACATGTTTTTTTTAATAGGAACACATTTTCAGTAGCGGAGAAGACATGTTCTGCGATTGAGAACACATGTTTTGTTTATTAAGATCTCATGTTTTTTGTGTGCAGTATCACCAGTCAATGGAGTACCTGTTAGATCCATGTCCTGGGAAAAACCTTGGTAGTATGTTAGCGTACTCAGTGTACAAGGATGTTTTTATATTTGGTGCGAGAGGAAAGCTGGATGAAAGACTTGTGATGGTTGATCCCCACAAGGCAATTGTTGAATGCGAGTGTAGATTGTTTGAAATCCTAGGTTTGCACTGTCGACATTGTCTTAGAGTTATGGAACTCCTAGGATCTTGTGGCGGCTACACAAACCTGAGAGGGTTGCCGACACACTACATTATGAATAGGTGGACAAAAAATGTGAAGAATGGTGTCGGTTTAGTATGTCCCAATAGTGGTAGGAAAGCACCCACTGAATATAGCGAACGCTACCAACAAATGTGTGGAAAGATGGTTATGCTGGTAACAACCGTATGTGGGAGCGATGTTGCTTATGACTTTGTGGATCGGTCATTTGATGAATTGTGCAAGCGTGTCAATTTGCTGCTCGGAGATGCTGGATCTACATGTCCAAATACAATTCCCGGTAACATTAAACTAAATTTTTCTCCTAATATGGGAGAACTCTAACAACCCGTCCTTTTGGGTATTTTTTATTGCAGATTTTACTCAAACAATGCCTGAAAGTGGAGTTCAACCTTCAAGGATAGAGTTGAAAAAACGGGCAGACCCAAATAGATCGAGGAAGAGATTAAAGCGAGTTGTAGAGATCAAAAGGCAAATGGCACGGGCTAAGCATGTTAAGCAAAGGCAACTGGAAGAAACCACGAGACTAGCACTTTAATATTGTATGGTAAACACATATTGTGGGTTTATGAAAAGAAATGTGGTGTATTGCAAACAAATGTTTTGTTACATACTTTCCAATTTAGGGGAACACATGGTTTTGGATACCGAACACGTGTTTTATTATACAGAACACGTGTTTTTGGATACAGAACACGTGTTTTTGGCTACTGACCACCTGTTTTTGTCTGACGAACACATGGTTTTGAATAAAAAACAAATGTTTTTGGATACAGAACACATGTTTTTGGCTAACATAATTAAATTATACACAAAAACAAAACAAATGTTATTAATCACCTATAACTATTATGTTCAACATCAAAATCCTAACCGAACCAGTTACATTTCACGAAATATCAATTCATTTCCGGCTGTTAGCCTTGTAGCTTAGGGACTTTTCCAAAACCTCTGCTGAAATTTTGTTAAGTGGGTGACCCAAAATGCGAGCCACCAGCTTTTTCCTCAAAGCAATCATATGTGACGCAGTGGTCCACAGAGGAAAAAATCTTTGAGGAATGTGGCCCACCCAATGCTCCATCGCATTGCACACACAAATCCCACAGCAGTTTTTGTCCTCCGCAGGCTGGATGGGCACCTGGCCGTGTACGATTTTAAATCCTTTGAAGCTTAACCTAGGCTTTAATTTTGTCCTCAGCCAGGCCCCCATTTCAGCTAAGACGACTTGAGCCAGAGGAATGTACTTGGCCGCTTGTACCGCGTCGTCGACGACCAAACTATTTAGAATATACATTTCTTTAGATTTGACATTAACCACGTATACCCAGAAGTGACTGCCGTAAACGATCGGGAGGAAGAACTGTTTGGGAAAGAACATGTCAGTAAGAACGCTTTTTTTACTGGGAAAAACACATGTTTATTGAATATAACATTTGTTTTTGACAAGAGAACACATGTTTTTCCCCTAAAAACACGTGTTCTCTTAAAAAAAACGCATGTTCTTAAGCATAGAACATGTGTTTTTGATAAGAGAACACGTGTTTCAAGGAAAAAACATGTGTTCTCTTATCAAAAACAAATGTTCTCTGTTTAAGATAAAGTGTTCTTACCAATTCAACACCCGACTGGATTCACTGCCTTGTTCCTTCGCGAGATAATCAAATCCCGCCAAGCACTTGTTCTTCAAACGAAATTGGCCATATCTTGCACTTTCGGTAAAAGTCCCGGCTTGCCAATTTTCCTTCCCATATCCCCTCGCAGCAGTAACTCTACAAACGACATATACATACAAGCACTCATTATCAATCATTTCGTTTGTTCACGGCCACAAATATATACAAGAACCCATACGTACCGTTAGAAATGTTGTGAACCAAAATTTCTTCATTTGCCCATTCGTAGCTTCAATTTCTTCAACATTTAGGATATGGGCAAATGTATTAATGACATCATCAACAAGTTCTGCCCCAGGCATACAAGTCACCAAATCCTTCCTCCGCAATACTCCACAGGCATTATCAAACATTATAAGATCGCTGAAATTTTAAAAAAAAAGATGTTCAAGTCACCAGAACACGTGTTTCAAGGAAAAAACATGTGTTCTCTGATAAAAAACACATGTTCTTAAACATAGAACATGTGTTTTTGATAATAGAACACGTGGTTTTTGGGAAAAACACGTGTTCTATTATCAAAAATACATGTTCTCAGTTTAAGATAATGTGTTAACTTAACAAATATCACATATCTAAGAATGTTAAAGTAACTTACTGGATCTTCCCCATTCCAAGCATAATCAACTGTGGCAATCTCGTTCTCCGACAAAGAAGCATCATCTTTATTTTGCGTAGTGAAAGGAGAATTGAGTATTGCCCTATTGGGCATGATCGGCCTCTTGCCCTCGACAAAGCGAGGATTGCCAGAATAACCTCGATCAGCTGCCATGACAGCTGGGTCTTTATGGGAACAAACTCGGCTGGGGTCTTTTCACTGCTGAGATGTTCAGGATTTTGGGTAGGTATTGGAAGTTGCTAACTTTGTGTTACCTAATTAATTAGGAAGTATCTAATTAATAGTTGATTAATTAGGATGTTTACATAATTGGTCTCTACTCAATGTATAGTAATTACCTAAAAAGCGTATTTGGTAGTTAGCTAATGTAGTGTAGGAATACATGTATAAATACCCATGTACTTGTTTTTTATTTGTTTTGTAAGTGAGAAATATATATTTTCCCTTCAATTCTTTTATGGTATCAGAGCCACAACGATCATAAAAAAAAAACAAAAACAAAAACACCATGAGCAAGGATCAGTCTACTACCTCGGGCGAAACAAAATATATCGTTCCGATCAGCGATCCAAGCTCTCCGTACTACATCTCAACATCGGATAACCCTAGCATTGCTATCACCCCAATTCTGTTTGATGGGAACAACTACGGGGATTGGGTTTCCGGGTTAGAGAATTCATTACAAGCCAAGGGCAAGCTAGGTTTTGTCAATGGGTCATTTGCTAGACCAACCGATCCTGTTATGGCAGGACATTGGGATCGTTGTAGTTCATACATCAAAGGATGGATTATGGCTTCCGTCGAAACAAGATTCCGAGGCATGCTGATACAAGCCAAGACCTCGAAGGACATGTTTGCGATTCTCAAAACAAGATACGCACAAGACAATGGACCCCGAATCTACCAGCTACGTCAGAAGATTCAATTGCTGCGTCAAGGTACCATGAGTGTAACAGAATACTATGGAAGGCTTGAGACTCTCTGGAACGAGTTGGAGCGGTATGTGCCCCTCCCTAGTTGTGGTTGCGAAGAAACTGTTACGGTGCTTACACGACAACGTCGGGGATGAGCGTGTCCATCAATTCCTCCTTGGACTCAATTCACGTTTTGGTACAATACGGAGTCAACAATTGAATACTGATCCATTGCCACCGGTAGACAAAGTGTTTAATGCAGCGATTCGCGAGGAAAACCATTTTTTCTCTGTGTCAGAAACTGATGGGTCAACCATAGAAGGTTCAGCTTTTAACACTTTTTTTAATTCTGAATTTAATCATGTTATTTGTGAACATTGTGGAAAGACCGGACATGAAAAAAAAAGATTGTTGGAGCCTTCATGGAAGGCCAAATAGCGGATCCCGAGGCAGGGGAGGCCGAAGTAATAGAAGTCGAGGGCGTGGTGGTCGAATTGGACGATCAGCCCATCAAGTCACCATGGAAAGTCCAGGCCCAAATTACATCCAGAGAAGTGAAAGAAGCCCAAGACAGCATCAGCTGGCCGCTCATTGCGCGGGATATTCAGAATCACTCACGCAGCAGACCTTCCGCGCAATGCGCCAATGGTCAATCCTCTTCAGCCGCGCAATACGCGGACAATTCAGCTCCAGTTGCAAATTTTCCAGGTTCGGCTTACTCGGTTCATCCAAGTGCTACGACATCTTTGGATAAAGAGCAATTAAGGGAATTAGCTCTTGAATTGGCCTGAATACTTCAAGAAAAAAAACATCCGTTTTTCACACCACTAGTAAAAAATGTTGCATTTTATTCTTTACCTTGGATACTTGATAGCGGTGCCTCTCATCATATTACGTGTGAAAAAAATAAATTGGAAAATTTGCAAAATCTTATTATACCTATTAGCATGAGCCTACCCGGATGGGAAGCGTATTTGGGCAAGACAGCTTTGGCACAGTGACTCTCAACTCTAGAATTTGGCTTGACAAAGTCTTATATATGCCTCAATTCTTGTGTAACTTAATCTCCATTCATCATTTAACACGAGAATTGCAATGTTGTGTCACTTACTTTGATAAATATTGTGTTGTGCAGGACCTAATACAGAAGACGCTGATTGGGGAAGGTGAGCTAAGTGGGGGTATCTACCATCTCAAAGGTGTTACTCACCAAAGCAAAATAATAGCGGCGGTCCGTTCAGAGAAAGATTGTCAATTGTGGCACCGAAGACTCGGACATCCCTCTTTTAATACTTTACCTCATATTCCTGTTTTATTAGAATCTGCCAATAATAAATCCATACCTTGTGATGTTTGCCATCGTGCGAAAGACTCTAGGTTACCTTTTCCTCTAAGTAATAATAAGGCAGAACGCCCTTTTGAACTTATACATTGTGATTTATGGGGTAAATATCAAACTCCTTCCTTAACTGGGGCACATTATTTTTTCTGTTTGGTGGATGATTTTTCTAGGTCTGTTTGGATTTATCTCCTTAAAGAAAAAAGCGAAACAAAAAAAATCTTTATTAATTTTCGCAACATGGTCGCCACACAATTTCAAGGAGTCATTAAACGGGTTAGGAGTGATAATGGAACAGAATTTTTAAGCCTTAAAGATTTTTTTTCTCAAACTGGCATCCTTCACGAAACTTCATGTGTCTATACTCCTCAACAAAACGGGCGGGTAGAGAGAAAAAATAGGCACATTCTAAATGTCGCACGAGCCCTTCGTTTTGAAGCACATTTACCTATTCGTTTTTGGGGGGAGTGCATTTTAACCGCAGGATATCTTGTCAATCACACTCCTAGCAAAATCCTCAATAATAAAACTCCTTATGAAATTCTATTTGGAAGACCACCATACTTTGACCACCTTAGAGTTTTTGGATCGCTTTGCTATGCCCATAACACAAATCCCTCTAGAGATAAATTTACCGAGCGATCCACCAAATGTATTTTTGTCGGGTATCCTATGGGACAAAAGGGTTGGAAAGTTTATGATCTTGACTCTAGAAAATTATTTGTCTCTCGAGATGTTTATTTTTATGAGGACATTTATCCGTTTGCACCATTGTCTAAAAATCTTTCACCAAACTCTACAAAAGTCCCCGAAGAAATTCCCCCGGATGCATCTCATTCTGCCCTAGCCATGTCCCTGATTGGACCAGCCCATCCATATGCGAGCTACATCCAGAACCAAGCCCAGCCGGCCCAGCAATAGGCCCCAGCCAGCCTAGTCCACTCATAAATGGCCCAGCTCTTGTTGACCATTCCGAGCCCACCCAACCACGCAGCCCGCCAGCCCTTTTTTGACAACTCAGAGCCCACCGGCCCAGTCTACTCCGAGCCCACCCGCACCCCGCACGCCCAGCCCTCGAGCCCAGCCCACCTTCCTTTCCCGAGCCCAGTAACCCCTCCCAGCTGTCTA
This sequence comes from Vinca minor, assembly GCA_026122235.1. Classification (NCBI taxonomy): domain Eukaryota; kingdom Viridiplantae; phylum Streptophyta; class Magnoliopsida; order Gentianales; family Apocynaceae; genus Vinca; species Vinca minor. The sequence continues at coordinate 2,865,480 of JAOCZM010000291.1, forward strand.
TTGTTTCACCCACTCCAGGGGGGAGCTTCTACTTTCCCTTTAAGCCCTGTCCCTTTTTCGGAAATTCCTCTTCGACGGTCCACACGTGACACTCAACCATCTGTACGACTTCGTGATTATGTTTGCAACACCGTTGCTCCCTCGGCTCATCCTTCTCAATCGGCTTCTTCAGGTATGGTCTATCCACTTCATAATTATTTATCTTATGAGAATTTTTCCGCTTCCCATAAATGTTACTTGGCTTCTTTGTCCCGTTATACTGAGCCTCGCAGCTATGTAGAAGCAGCTCGCTCACCTATGTGGCGGGCCTCTATGGCAGCCGAAATACGCGCCCTTGAGAGTAACAACACTTGGGTCTATGCTCCCTTACCTCCTGGAAAGAAGCCTGTTTCCAATCGTTGGGTTTATAAATTGAAGTTTCGAGCTGATGGTTCTCTAGAACGCCCAAAATCTCGCGTGGTGGCTAAAGGTTACTCTCAGGTCGAGGGGGAGGATTTCACTGAGACTTTTGCACCGGTTGCCAAAATGACCACTGTTCGATGTCTTTTGGCTTTGGCAGTTTCCAAAAATTGGAGTATCTTCCAATTAGATGTCAACAATGCCTTTCTTCATGGTGATCTTGCAGAGGATATTTATATGGAACCACCACTTGGATTTCCGCCACCTAGGCCAAATCTTTATTGCAAGCTCAAAAAGTCCATATACGGTTTGAAACAAGCGGGAAGGAATTGGTTTGGTAAGCTCACCACAGAGCTTTCCAAATTTGGCTTTAGGCAGGCTGTGACAGAACCTACTTTATTCATCTATCGAAGAGGTAATATTTTCATTGTGATCCTAGTTTATGTTGATGACATCATTCTCACAGGAAACGACACCAAAACATGCCAAGAAGTAAAAGGGTACTTGGACTTTAAATTTACAATTAAAGACCTTGGAGTTCTCAAGTATTTCTTGGGCATAGAAGTAGCACATTCACCCAAAGGTTTGTTTCTTTGTCAAAGAAAATATGCAATTGATATTCTAACGGGAATGTGGTTTATTTCGGTTCACGACCATGTTCTACACCAATGGAGACACAACTCAAGTTGACAACAGAGGATGATAGTGGAAAGTTAATCAGAGATTCAGGACAATATAGGCGATTAGTGGGACGATTACTCTATCTCACCATAACAAGGCCTGACATCACTTATGCAGTTCATAATCTTAGTCAATTCATGCAAAATCCAAGGGAAAGGCATTTGGATCGCTGCAATTCGAGTTATACGTTATATAAAGAGCAATCTCGGGAAGAGGAATCTTTCTACCTCGAAACAATCCCAATGCGGGATTAGTGGCTTATTGTGATTCCGATTGGGGCTGCTTTGTCCAACAACTAGGAGGTGCATTGCATGGGTACTTTATTCAATTAGGGAAACGCTCCTATTTCTTGGCGATCCAAGAAGCAACAAGTTGTCTCTCGATCTTCGACTGAAGCCGAATACGAGCTATGGCCAATGCAACGAGTGAGTTAGTTTGGTTAAGAGAATTGTTCGAGATCTCTTGGAGTCACTTTAGGGGCCCGCTAAATTATATTGTGACAGTCAATCAGCGTTACACATCGCGGCCAATCCAGTCTTTCATGAAAGAACTAAGCATATTGAGATTGATTGTCATTTTGTTCGAGAAAAGGTTCAAGACGGAACACTTGTTACTTGTCATGTGGGAACAAAGGAACAACTCGCCGATGTGCTAACCAAAGCTTTGAGTCAAGGGCAATTTAATTATCTGGTTAACAAGTTGGGTGTTCTTGATATTCACACTCCAACTTGAGGGGGAGTATTGGAAGTTGCTAACTTTGTGTTACCTAATTAATTAGGAAGTATCTAATTAATAGTTGATTAATTAGGATGTTTACATAATTGGTCTCTACTCAATGTATAGTAATTACCTAAAAAGCGTATTTGGTAGTTAGCTAATGTAGTGTAGGAATACATGTATAAATACCCATGTACTTGTTTTTTATTTGTTTTGTAAGTGAGAAATATATATTTTCCCTTCAATTCTTTTAGTAGGGGTTTCCAAATTATGCGTCACAAAGTCCCCCTGCCCAACATCTTCGTTCACCCCACTCCTCATAAGCTCGGCTGGTGTCTCTTGAATGTTTTCTTCAAGATTTGGGGCAAGGGGTTTCCAAATCTTGCATGACGACGTCCCCCGCCCTAATGACTTCATTCTCCCCACTTATCACACTCTGGGCTGGTGTCACTTCAATTTCTTGTTCAAGATTTGGGACTGGGGTTTCCAAATTTTGCATCACGAAGTCCCCCTCTCCAAAATCTTCAATCACAACACTCATCACAATCTGCCCTGGTGTCTCTTCAATGTGATCTTCAAAATTTGGGAGTCTAGGGGTTTCCAAATCTAGCATCACTGAGTCCCCCGGCCCCAAATCGGACTTTCTCTCCTTCCTCCTAATTCGATAGAATACAAAGTGTCATAATAGAACATGTGTTCATATTAAAGAACATGTGTTCCAATCAAAGAACATGTATTCTGAATTCAAAAACACGTGTTCCGAATACAAGAACAAGTGTTCAAGGAGTAAGAACACATGTTCTTGTATTTGAAGCATTGTGGTAAAATGTTAAACGCATATTCTTCTTAAATAACAAATAATGTATGTGCTTACATCATTATAAAAGGCGAGTACCTCAGAAATAACAGCGTCGGTCCGTTTCCGAGCAATAAATTTGGCAATGTCGGTCTCTTCATCAGTGAAAGATGACTCAATTACAATTTCTGCCTCAGCCCCTGCTTCTTCCGTTTCCCCTTCCACTTCAGGCAACTCCACATTCATTTCTTTCCCAGCATTATCAACCTGCTCATCATCGCTTACCTGAAACCTTCTCCTCTTGTGGGGTAGTCTACGCCTCTTCACAATCTCAGGCCACTGCCCAAGCGGCGCACTATCCTCTGATTCCTCCAACAAATCCTCCTTAACATAACCCCTCAACTTGCTAATTTCTTGGTTTATTTCAACCAACAAACTTCTCCTAAAGGCAATTTCTTTGTTCAGCCTCCTTCTTTCATTCACAAGTTTCCTTAACTTTTGTTTTTTCCTTCTCTCGTCATCACTTGCTGTAGCAGCGCCTCCGCCGCATTATCGAAATTGCTCTCCCGGGAAAAGAATACTCGAACATACTTTTCATGTTTTCATAATCCCAAAGAGCACAACTGATTGCATCTACTCGCACATTATTTCCAAAGAAGGAAATCCAAAGTATGCACTCGAAAATAATAAACTAAATTGTAAATAATAACGTAACACATGTTCTATGCATCATAAAACATGTAATATTCATAAGAACATTTTTTTTTAAAAAAAACCACGTGTTTTACTGAAAAAAACATGTGTTCTCTTTTTCGAAAAACACATGTTCTAGTTTAAGAACATGTGTTCTGGATACAAGAACACATGTTCTATGCGTAAAAAACACATGTTCTCTCGTTTAAGAACATGTGTTGAGAACATGTGTTTTTGATAAGAGAACATGTGTTTTACGGAAAAAACAGGTGTTCTCTTATCAAAAACACATGTTCTCTGTTTAAGAACATGTGTTCTTGATTAGAGAACACATGTTTTTTCCGTAAAACACATGTTCTCTTATCAAAAACACATGTTCTCTGTTTAATAACATGTGTAAACAAATGAATTATGAAACTTACCGTTAGAAAGTGCATGTCCGCTGAATCCGATAAGTTAGTTGCGTTCCGGCCACAGCCTTCGGATGGCAACAAGCAAGTGACGAGTGGACAAAATTAACAATAAATTCTCCCCAGTTGTAGTCTTTGAAATTTTTAAAAAGCATTGCATATCTAATGCTAACCATTTTACTCGTTGTTGGCAATGAAAAGTCGACTCAAAATGTACGAGTGCATAAAAACGTGCCCATCTCGCAGGGGCTCATATGTGCTTCAAATCTAATTAAACTATATACTATGTCCTCATCTACGTATCCCTTATCGATATACCTATCCCCAAAAAACTTCTCAAAGAAACTTCTTAACCTTTTCTATGGGAAACATTTTTTTCAAGTCTTTATGCTCCTAGTACGAGTTTAAGCCCCATAGGCACTCCATAGACCCCCGTGCACGTCTTCTCCAAGAATTGTTAATGCATGCCCCTCTCCAAGCTCTGATGCATCTTCGGATGCATCATAGTGCTTAATGGCATATTTCACCCATTCTTCATGTACTCCAGACAGTTTAATCTGCAGTAAACCCTAAAATACCGAGCTCCTTCAAACGACAGATGAGTATTGGTTTATTCACCGCTCCATTTCCCCAAAGACTATTTGATTTAAACCTATGATATTCTCTCGTAGAACGAGAAATTCCCACTTTTGTTTCTTTACTTGAATCATGGGATGTCGATGCTAGAGTTGTCATCTTTTTGAAACTTTTGTAGAGAAGCAGAAGAAACAAGATGAATTTTTTTTTTCCAACACAGAATACGCGTTCTTGCGCAGAGAATACGTGTTCTTGCTTGCAGAGTGAAAAAAATTATTGATGAAAAAATTGTGAAGGAAGGAAGAAGAAGAAGAAGAAGGTGAAAAGGCCCTTTTTTGCCTTTTCAGCCGTTTTTGCCTTTTCATACGTGTTTTTGCCTTTTCGCGCCTCGGGACCCCAAACGACGTGACATTTGCGTGCTCCGGTTTTTCCCTTTTGAAATTACATTTGTACCCTTTTAACCATTTTTTAAATGCCAGCCGTCGATTCCTTTGGAAACTGATCCAACGGCCATCTGACTGGCCCGCACGTACGGAATTTCCAGGGTTCCGCACAGGAGCCGGACTGGTGCTCTACTTGCAATCGTGAAGAACAATCATTCTTTACGAAGTAAAATAACTATTCTTGAAAACCTGTAAATAGGATCCGTACTGGATTAGGTCTGAAGCTATTGCGCTGTTGTTGCAGACTTCCTCACAAACAAATGTGTAATCACAATATCACATTCGATTCATGATAATAATTGCAATCAATCCAGAATTGAATATTTACTTTGTCCATTCATATTATATTTAGAAAGTAGACATTCAATTATGGATTGAGATAATAATAAAATTCCTAAAAAGGAGATCATGTCAGCTCCCTATTGTATTCTATAAGATGATAACAGATGCACCAGATTTAATGTAGAACCACAAATATCTATCCAATTCCAAGGGGGGTGACTCTGCTGAACCTGAACCTCCACAACTGAAGGTGTCAACATGGGATGATGACTATGTGGCCTTTATATATGTCCTATTGTCCTTCATTAGGCAGACCACATAATTTTCCATGAGGAAATTGCACGGTAGAATTAGATAGAGTTTGGTTTGGAACCAAACTGGCTTGGATTGCATAAAAGATGGATTGCTTGTGAAATGAGATGTTAGTCCCCTGGATGAAATTTTAAGTTGGTTTGTAGATTGAAACTCTATTGAAATGCACGTAAAGATAACCGAACGGTTATAAGGAAAACAAGTAGGGATGAGAATTGAATCATCAGACGGGATTGAAGATGTCAAGACGATCATAATAATCAGAGCAATTTTTAAAATGTAAAAACTATGTATTTGCCCTAAAGGCCACCACACACCAACCAATGAAAGACACATTCAGACGCAAAAAAAAATAAAAAAATCTTGGTGAGGTACAGGACTGAGAAGAAAATTGATCAATGTAAAAAAGAAAGTGAAAGAAAATCAAACAGGACGACGTTTTAGGGGCATCTGCCAAAATTTTTCCCTAATTCAGAAGTGGCTAACCCTCAGTGATGCAGCAGTCATCTAAAAAGAACTGCCTAAAATGATTCAAAACAATGAGAAAACATACGAAATTACACTTCACTAAGCAATTCAACATGTTTAAACAACAGGTCCGCGCACTAGTAAATTTAGTATACAAATTAAGTGATTTTTAAAGATTTTGGGGCGTCGCGTGTCACTTTGGACATGCTTGGAGCCGGGCCTGGTCATTCTCATATCAATTGTGTGATTGTATTGAGTTTGATTTGAGATTTTAGTGTCAGTTTCAAACTCAAATAAAATACTAGATAGTTTAATGGTTTAAGTTTCATTTTCAGACTCAATTAAAAGTTGGTTTGGATATGAATATGAGTCTCAAAAAGACCAAACCCAAGTCAGATCCAATCCAATCACACCCAAGTCTATTGAACCCTTCTAAGTGTAGTTTTAAAGTTAAACACACAAATTAAGATGGCTAAAATTAAAATTATTTTTTGAAGTAAGTTTAAAAAATACTCTTACTTATTTAATAATTTTTTACTTCATTCAATGTATTATTTTCACTCTCCCAAGAATCAAGAAGGACAAAAGTGGAAATATTTAAGAAACGTGTAAAACTACACTTATATTGACAAAAGAATTTTTTTTTCTAAAACAACATTTATTTTGACATGGAGATGTATATATATTAGACCTCACATGAGGAGGTGGACCTCATATGAATGAGGTGGAATTATTTTAGCCTCATGTAGGGGAGGATGTCGAACCCGCGACCTCACGTGGGCAGAAGTCAGTCCCACTGGGCTATATACATGATTTGCTTGAATTGAGTATGATCTAAGTTTAGATTTGATACTACTGTCCAAATTCTTTTTGAATTGAACATAAAAATAAAATCTGATATAATAAATCACCTAAAATCTAATTTAAATTTGAGATTAGAATTTCAGACTAAGAATCAATCCAAACAAACAAACTCAGAGACAGAATTTGAGTTTAGCTTGCAAATGGACCTCTAGTTTTTTTTTCTCTTAAACATCAATGAGCAGAACAAAAAGGCAAAACCCTACTTGGTCCTACCATGGCCCAAACACCAGCCTATCCTACCCATATAGCCTTGCCCCACATTTCTTGCTACAACCTGCCCTTTTTAAACTTTGAAAATAACGAACAAAATAATGTAGGCCCCTACTTTTTTATTTTACAATAATAGAGCCATTAATTTTCATCCACAACTTTTATATGTTTTCACAAGGGTATAACTATTTTCTGGTCATATCATAAAAAGAGAAGTTGCGAAGACAATTAATTTTAAGTAATCTTGAATATAACTTTTAGGAACTAATTTGCAAAGTGTACAAAAAGTTTCAAGTAAAGCATGTGAAACATAAACTCAACTTTTGGATCAATTTGATCCAAACAATTGAATGTTTGAAGTGAGAATTCTAACTCAATGATAGTAGTAATTCATTCCATTCGAAATTGAATACTCCCTCCATTCCCTATTAATTGTCATTTAGGAGATATCTAGGTATCCAAATTAATTGTCGTTTAAGGTTGTTTTATTAGTTGTCAACAATTTATTCCAATTATACCCTCAACATTTTCCTTTTTTTATGACAAAGAAGTGAGAGGGAGGGAGGATGGGGATAATATTGGAAGTTGAAGTTTAGGTGAAAATGACAACTTCCTTAATTTTCTCAAATTGTCTAAAGAGTCTTATATTTAGGAATGGAGGGAGTATCATTTATCTATTCATATTATTAGCGAATCGAATAGTGAAAATTTAATCATAAATGAATTCAGATAGCAATAAAATTTGCTAAGCGGGAGATCCTATTAGCTCCACGTATTTGTAGAAAAATATAACAAATGCACCGGATCTAATGTAGAACCACAAATATCTTTCCAGTTCTAAAGAGGCGTAAACTGTTTTAGTTGCGCAAAAGTAAAATTATTTGTAAAAAGAAATGCTGTGTCTACAAATGAAATTTTGGATTACTTTGAAGATGAAATCGTATCGAAATGCTCGTGGAAACAATCGAATGGTTATAATGAAAACAAGCAGGGAGGAGAACTGAATCCATCGGACAGGATTGAAGATGTCAATACATTTGTTTACTCACAAAGTCCTAATATTTCCCTATAGAAATAATCTTTGTGAGGTATATGACTGAGAAGAAAATTGATGAATGCAAAAGGAAAGTGGAATGACAATCAAATAGGAAGACATTTTAGCTAATCTGAATTTTCCAGTATGTCTTCTAATACCCTCTTTATTACGCTTGAGGTTTCAGTACGAAACGTTTTTTTTCAGTACATGCTTAATCTTATATGTCGGATTAAAATTTTGACGGTCAAGATTGATTTAAAACGAACATATGTCCTAATTTGTAAGACACTTGTCCTGTTTTTAAGAACACCTGACTCATTTTTTGTGCCTCAGGACACTTGTCCTGTTTTTAAGAACACGTGTCCTGTTTTTTGTGACTCAGGTCACCTGTCCTGAAGCGTTCCGCATAGGATCCGGACTGCTTTACTACACCAATGATATTATCATACATAGAACGATAATATCAGGTCAAGTTCCTAAATTTAGCCTGAACCAATAATGTTAATACATACGAAGTAATATCATAGAGAGTGTACTAGAAAATTCGGAATCCCCAAATTTACCCAAATCCAGAAGTGTCTAACCCTCAGTGATGCAGCAGGCATCTAAAAGGAACGGCCTAAAATGATTTCAAACAATGAGAAAAGATCAATAAGCACATTGCACTAAGCAATCCAACACGTTTAAACAACAGGTTCGCCCACTAGTAAAGTTAGTATGCAATTATCAGGAATACTTTGTTATTGAACACTATTCAAAAAGGAACTATAGGAAAGAAGGGAAGAATAACATTCACATTCAAACGATTGGATTCGGGTTATTATTCTAATTTCATATCTAACCATAAAAAGTATTTATTATTCTAATTTAGATAATTATAGTAAAATCTCTATATAGTAATACTCTATATAAGAATAATTTCTTTATACTAATAAAAAAGTTGGGACCAGTTATAAATAAGAATAAACTCTACATTGTAATATTCCATGTTTTTTTTTGGGAGGAACAAAATTTACCTCTATATAGTAATAAAATAACATTAAATTTTAAATATATTTATATATCTATATAAAATAACAACTTAAACTTATATCTTTTAACCATTTTGCAAGATATTTTTTCTTCCAATTTGGGTTGGTTTATTTCATTTTGAGCAACTCGACACGAATATTTGTAGAGATTTGCGTTTGAAGTAGAAAATGTATGATTTAAAATGATAATGAAATTTATAATTATGCTATCATTTATATATGTATAATAAAAAGAAAATAAACGAAAAAACGTTTCGAAAATACAACATACATAAGTGAATATTTTAAATGCATACATGATTTACATACTTTTTTTTTAAACATTTCCTAGATACTATATGTATATGAATGAATCTTCTAAATCTAATATACATAATGTACATGAATGATGTACGTACATTTATTTTTTTTTAAACTCATGAATTTTATATATCTTTTAAATTCATGTTTTTAAAATATGAAGGGAAACATTCTCAAGTGTCTTATTATGTATATTAGTTATTTTTTTTAAAATATAATTTTTATATGTAAATCTCTATTTAAGAATAACCTCCCTATAGTAATATTTTTCTCCGATCTTGAAATTATTATTGTATACTATAGAGATTTTATTGTATTCACTTATTTAAATATTTCAAGCTGATTTAATAATTGATTGTGCATAGTATGTGCTGTAAAAAAAACATGCATCTGATACCCTAACTTTTTTTTTTTTTTTTTAACTTTTCTTACAGAGTGGAAAGTGCATGAAAGGCACCCAAATTTACTGAAATTAATAAGCCTCAAAGTTAAAGTAGGAAGGCTTCCAAAGTTGTACATTTACTTTGCACTAACAATACTTCTTTCTGTGCAAAGTCTGCATAAGTACATCATTGTATGACCAAAAATACACTATATGACTTCTATACTATCACAGTGCGAATTTAGATCTTAAATGTTAAGAGGCGAAATGGACACATATTGTAATGTTGTACTAAAATTCAAAAACCTTGAAGTGGGTGCAACATTTACAAGTATACACTAGAAAAAATCTGTTTTTTCGATAGAAAATCTAGTATTTTTGAAAATGCCTGCCCCCTAGTTCCGTCCCTGATACTACTCCAACAATGGGATTTAGAAAAATTGCCTGATTTCTGCAGTCCCTCAGACAAGCCACAGCAACCAGCAAATATATGTAGAGTAGCCAAGCGGTTTCACTTCCTAATTCACATTCTCCTTCTTTGTCCTTCCTCTTTTTCTTTCTATAAGCATTATTCGCATCAATCTTCCCAGCTGAATATCTCAACTCGATGTGAGATGGCATCTGCTTGACATAATATAACAGAGGAAATTGAGATTATAAAACGATAGTCTACAGTGTACTTTAATCTTTGTCTTGTGGTAAAAGAGGATAAAAATTACCTGCTTGACAGATCCTTTAGAATGATCGTAAATATGGTCGCAAAAGAAAACATGATCAAAGATGGAAAGTACATCATCATCAGATGGAATGTCATACTTTCTCCCGACATCACATTTCCCCTCAATAGCTCCAACGGGAACTGTATGCATCTCCTCACTGTAATAAACATGAGATGGTATTCATAGTTGTTACCCCGACGTTCCGCACGTGATACTCTTACGGGATTTTATAATTGTTTATTCTATAAAAGAATCCAGTATATTTTCTACACTAACTTTGACAACAGATGTAAATCTCTAGCAGTAAGAAGCATTACAAGACAGCTGAATAAATTGGTGATCTATTTTTTCTTTTTCTTGTGCGGTGCGGTGCGTTAGTCCAAGGCAGTAGTGCAATGCTAAGGCAATGCTCGATAGCCTTGACAGCAAGCTGCTACGATTGGCTCACCCTCTAAAAAATGAAGTTCATATCATATCATATCGGCTCATGTATTCGATATTAAACTAATAAAGAACTGGTGATCTGATTATGAAGGTCCTACTTTGAGATCCATAACAATTACTCCTATTAGCAATGCATCAAAAACATGAAAGGTGTGATAAATTTGTTCGGAATAGTAGTTAGTAGACTTACTTGTGAACGCGCACATTCACGAACTGTCACAAACCTGTCCTGCTCAGGATGAAAGCACATTCCAACCTTCCCCATAGGCTGGGGATCTGTGATAGAAGTTGGAAAATTTCCCTCCCAATCCAACCTACCAAACAGTCCCTTCCACTGATTGTGCCTTTTAGCTGTATTCGGTAGGCAGTACGGTATCAAATCAACCATTTGTCCACTAGATAATATTACCTGAACATTGGTAAAGTAAAAAAATAGAACAAATATTTAAGGGTTTAGTCACCAAAAAATGAAAGTCTGTCTGTGGGCAACCATATATCTAAAAGATACCTTTTTATGCGGAAGGTCACACCAATCAGCATCTGGACGCTTGGGTATCCTCTGACACCTTATAAGAAGCTCATTCATTTATTTGGATATGTGATCAGTTAAGACAAGGGAAGTTCCTCGGATCTTCTTCTGGAACCAAGATATAGGGCCACCTTGATACTGCATCCGTGCAAACAAGAAAAAGAGAAGTAGACGATGTGAGAAGAGTTTTGCATTTATCAAAAGGACATTTTGCTATTCAAGCATTCAACCACCATTATCAGTCAAAGTGCATACTCACACGAGCATTTTCATTTTTTGTTCTTTTTCCTCCTTCACAGTCCTTTAGGTTACCCGTTATAGTAGATAAGTTACCCACCAGATTCCCCTACTTATCATATCATTTAGATTGTGTAGAAGTGTCATTACCTCTATATTTGTATTCGATGCCCCGTTGCCAACAGCAGGAAGATCACCAATTGTATCCCTGAAGCTCCAGCTGCAGTACTCTTTACAGCAGCGTACTGTAAATTCTTGGATATTTTCACGTTTAATTCCGGTTCATTAAAAACGTACATTGGCTCTGGCCAGTCAGGAAGGACATCTTCAGGAGAAGCAGCCCATATGAATGCTCGTTTCCTAGCTTGAGGAACTCCAAATGCCCCAGCTTCAAGGATATCAAATCTCACCTGGCCATAACAAGTTTGACATACAAATCAAGATATGAAAATATGTAATAAAAAAAAAATAATAATAATACTCCCTTTGTCTCATATTGAATGTCCTATTTCTATTTTAGTTTCTCCCTAAACTCCCATAACTAACCTCCCAACTAAGGGAATTAAAGAAAACTCAAACCGCACTGCACCGCACCACACCACACCAATTATGCACCACACCGCACCGCACCAACTATATAGTTAATTTAATATAATATTTAGTCTAAAGAATATTCATTTAGAAGTAATACAAATGTGAGACTTATTTTCCACAAACAAAATTGTTAAGATTAAGTACTCTATCGTCACTCTTCACTTTATCATTTGTAATAGCTTTCAAATTATTAACTTTGCTCATACTAAATAAGAAAATACAACATAATGTGCATCTTTTTGAGACTTCTAACCATCTACTTATAAAAAGCACTATGTGCTAGATATCTATTGTAATGCTTATACATAGAATTTCAACTAATAGCTTATTCGATTTCATGGCTGCCAATATACTAATATCTTGTGCTACTTACGATTTTTCTGGGTAAAAAAGAGAGAATGTTCTACATTGCAAAACCGCTAACTTATGGGTCACACTATAGTATTAATTAATGAGTATATTATGGTCACTAACTTTTAGTCAAACTTCCTTTCTTTAATACGGTAAAAGTCAAATGTGGACTTTGGGACGGAGGAAAAATAATAATGGAGACCATGGAAATTCTTAATTGCAGCCCTACTGTAAAACCAGGAATATCTCTACCTGATAACCCATCTCAAGAAGTGGAGCTAGGGTCAAGAGAAATGTCTGGCCGTGGTCAAAAGACACAAAGTTCCTGACATTTTCCAAGAGAAAGTACTTTGGTCTATAGTAATCAGCGAATGACAAGAAGGCCAGAATCATCTTGCATTGAACTTTACTCCAGGTGCTTTGATTAAAGCGGTTCATACCAGGGAAACCCTACAAGAAGAAACTGCAATTAACGGAGAAATTAAGTTTTATCATATCAAGTAACATTCGACACACTGAGTCACAAACCTGACAAGGAGGGCCAACATCGATAAAGTCCACTTGCCCATGTAGAGGCAATTTTTTTAACTCTTCTTCACCCACATATTCAGCTTTCTCAGCAGCCTCTGGAGTTGAAATAAAGTCATCTGCATCCTCACATTTCTGCATAACAGCCCTGCACGAAATCTGTCGATCAGCGTTTTACCAGTGCTACTGCTTATGCTTGATAATATTTCACCATCTAACTGTTAGGGCCACGTAGGGGTTCAAGAAAATCCAAACCGCACCAATCCGCACAAAGCCGCACCAATTATGTGGTTTTAATTATTAATTGATTCGGTTGCGGTTTGAAAAAAATTTCAAATCGCAAAATAGGTGCACTTATGCACCGCATATATATACTATACGTTCAATTTTACAAATATTGTGTAAAATCTCTTTGAAAGTAGAATTTTTTTTGAAAACTTATTTATAATAAAATAAATTTGTTAAAAGTAAGTAATCCACATCTCTCTCTCTCTCTCTCTCTCTCTCTCTCATATATATATATATATATATATATATATTTACTATTCATTTGCAATTTCTTTATAAGAATTGGCAATTGTTACCTCTAACAATTGAAATTTGGAAATTTTGTCCATTGTAAGTCTCTTTCTCTGTTACTTTGATTCCTTGGTGAGTTTATTAATAATAAATGATTTGGTTGGGACACTACACACTTCTATAAAACATTCAACAGTCTCGGAAGATCTTCATTCTGTGAACATCTTTAATTACCATCACGTAACTCACTCAAAAGAAAATCTCCCAACAGCAAGAAAGGATAAATATCCTTTTCCCAGTGTGTGCTTCAATTTAACTACTGAGAGAGACTGAAAAAAAAACACCAACCCCGAATAATCTTTAAAAAAGCTACAATTAAAAAGGACCATTGTCTTAATTCTTTACAAATCCAATCCAATCACTTAAATCCCAACTCAAAAAACACATTTTTAATTTTTTTTAGAGAAAGCAAACCCTCCGCATAAGTTGACCTTTCTTTTATTGTCAGTTGCCTCAAGAAAATCAGATCTAACAAAAAGCAAACCCTTAAAAAAATCATCATCACAGATCTTGGATCCCCAAGATCCAAAAGATATCACAAATTACCTATTCCACCAACCATTCATGGCAAGAGCATTTATCAAACATTTAAAAAACGCAACTTTGGAATGCGAATCTATCAAAAAGAAACAAAAAACTAGAGTTAAATGTAAAAGTAAATGCTAGTAAAAATTCCAGACCTGTTGATTTCAAGCCACTTGAATAATCCATGCTCCTTGAATCTGATCATCAAAAATATCAAAAGGAAACTTAAAGATTCATGGCAAGATCATTCATCAAACATTCAGAAAACTCAACTTTAACATGCAAATCTATTAAAAAGAAACAAAAATCCAGACTTGAATTTGAAAGTATATGCCGGTAAAAATTCCAGACCTGTCGATTCCAGCCACATTTAGAATCCATTCTCCTCGAATCTGATCTCCAAAAACTCAAAATGAAACTTGAAGGAAAGCAACTCTATCCCAAAACCCACTGAAAAAATTTGCTTCTGAGTGCTCTCTCAACCCTAGAAACTCTTTCTCCCTTATAAACTGAAAAAGGAAAATAATATCTCCAAAGTAAAGAGAGAAAAAGAAAAACCCTAGTCAAGAAAGCAGATTTTTCAGGCGGCCAAAACCACAGCAGCTTTTATAGTGGGCAGTAGACAAACCCTATTATAAGAAGCATTTCCAAAAACAGAAGTTTGAGATCCTTGCACCATTATTGCCACCTGGAACATTTTTCTTCCCTCCATTTTAGGAAACATATATTCCCCAAAATAGATGATGTCTATGTAATGTCCCAGCAGGGATATTACCAATATATGACTCAATCTAACTCAGTTAGCAGCTAGTAGGCCAATGCCTCAAGATTATCAAGCAATAATCAGCAAACAGAAAGATAATATGATAGATATATTGCTCAAAATGATCCAGTCTCAATACATAACAAAAAAAACTGATAAAGATCACTGTCTCCAGATTACTAACACTTCTACTAACATTAATAATCTAATAAACTGAAAATAAGATAGATGAGGATGAGCAAACTTATCCAATCCAAAGCTGCAGTCAACCAACTCCTCCTGAATAAGATGAACTCGATCAGTAACCAGAAATAGAGATTAGGGATGGAATGGGGTATAGAAAGTGATGAAGAATGAAGGAACTCACAAGAATAAGGCAATGGCAGTAACCACTTTGGATTAAAATATCTGAATGCTGCTTCCTCTTTGCGAGTTGCTATTTATAGCTAGGGTTCAGCTTCCAAAGATGATCCTGTCCCTCCAGCTCAGCCTCTCTGACAGGGTTTAAGGAATCAACAGCTGATCCTTGAATATTCTTGGTTAACCAATGGAAATGTTGCTGCGTAAAGGAGCAGAGGTAGTGGGAGTGGCCCTGCTCTGAGAAGAAGGACTGAGAGTGACAGTAAGTAGGAGTAAAACGACATCGTATGGGGTATTAAGTTCTTTTAAATGGAACGACATCGTTTGATGTTTGATTTATTCCCAATTCGGCTCAGCCCTAATTCCTCTTCTCTAATTTTCCCTCCATATTCAAATACAATTATTCCCTCTTTTTCACTATCCTGACAGTCTAGGGCAAATCTCTGTTTGAATTATGGCTATGTTGTACAAAGACTCTCTATTAGAGGTTCTTCTGCCCTACAGATACTCCACCAGCTAACCCTATTTTCTCCATTACCACACTGAGCAACTTTAGTTCCCTTTGATGATAAGCAATTATCACACTGTTTTCTGGTCATATCATAAAAGAGGTGGTAAAAACACAATTTTAGGTTCTCTTGAATATAAGTTTTAGGAAATAATTTGAAAAGTGTACAAAATATTTTGAAGTAAAAAACAGTATTTTTTCCCCCAAAAAAATGATGTCAAACTCTAGTTATTTTTAAAATTTCATAACCTCAAAATTTATGAAATATGGGAGCAGGTTTTTTTTGACTTTCTTAATACTCTCTTAAAGTCTAAAGACAATAGAGTTTGGAAGTTCACCAAAAAAAATAGCATCAGTTTTTCCCCTTAAGTTTTGAACTTTTTGATGAAATAGATGGACATCCAAATGAATGCATAAAATTATTAGATCTAAATATAATATATAAATATATGAATTTTCTAAGTACACATTCCCCATCTCTACAAAAGACTGGTCCCCCGTTCAGAAGAATGAATGTACATAATAATCGTTTTTTTTATGGATTATGAACCAGGAAATAATAATTGTCTTATGTAACAGAATTTACAGCTCTATAATTTCTTTTTCTTTTATTGTTCATCTACTGCACAGCCAAACACTTTTGAAGCCTTAGCAAGCCCTATCGTGAATGAATTGTGTTTGATTCGAGTACTGATACATATTCTTTTTTCTTTTTGGCAATACGTGCCGATACAATGTTAACTATCAGATTATAATTTCATTCAACAGTTAAATATTTAAATAAGGTAATAGTTAGTCAATCTAAGTGAATAACTATTTTTCATGGATTGAAAATCAACATTTAAATTCTCTTTTACAAAAAACTAACATTTAGACAGCATCTACATTATCTTTTATTCTTAAAAAAACGTCTACAGTAATAGTAAGAGAAATGCAATCGTATTAGGCTAAAGATCTTGTACTACTGAAGAAATTCATGACCGAATTTTTGGACTCTTCCAACCAAAAGAAAATAGAGAAGAATTGTTTACTCTTTATCCTCAACTAACACCACGACAGTCGTGAATCGTTAGTTGGGGCATTGAAAGAAATTTTGGTCCGCCGCCATGGAGTGGAAGATGAGAAAGTCTTTAATTGAGTGTACGCTATGATAAGTGGGTTTAACTTAGTTGACCTCACATTCGATTTCCAAAACTTACCCTGTAAAAGGCACTAATTCGAGCCACCTAAGAAGATTTTAGGATGGAAAGGAGGGAAATGTGGATCACGTTCTTATTTTTACTTTTATTTTTATGAGGAATGAGATTTTAGGAGGCTGTGATGCTTCACTTTGCACTGATATGGAGACCTAGGTCCCTAGGGGAAGCTTTTGCATTTTGGATCTAGTGCAGGGCAAGTGCTCTACTTGCAATCGTGAAGAATAATCATTCTTTACGAAGTAAAATAACTATTCTTGAAAACCTGTTAATAGGATCCGTACTCGGATTAGGTCTAAAGTTATTGCGCTGCTGTTGCAGTCTTCCTCGCAAACAAATGTGTAATCACAATATCACATTCGATTCATGATAATAATTGCAGTCAGACCAGAATTGAATATTCACTTTGTCCATTCATATTATATTTGGAAAGTAGACATTCAATTATGGATTGAGATAATAATAAAATTCCTAAAAAGGAGATCATGTCAGCTCCCTATTGTATTATATAAGATGATAACAGATGCACCAGATTTAATGTAGAACCACAAATATCTTTCCAATTCCAAAGGGGGTGACTCTGCTGAACCTGAACCTCCACGACTGAAGGTGTCAACATGGGATGATGACTATGTGGCCTTTATATATGTCCTATTGTCCTTCATTAGGCAGACCACATAATTTTCCATGAGGAAATTGCACAGTAGAATTAGATAGAGTTTGGTTTGGAACCAAACTGGCTTGGATTGCATAAAAGATGGATTGCTTGTGAAATGACTCAAATGAGATGTTAGTCCCCTGGATGAAATTTTAAGTTGGTTTGTAGACTGAAACTCTATTGAAATGCACGTAAAGATAACCGAACGGTTATAAGGAAACAAGTAGGGATGAGAATTGAATCATCAGACGGGATTGAAGATGTCAACACGATCATAATAATCAGAGCAATTTTTAAAATGTAAAAACTATGTATTTTCCCTAAAGGCCACCACACACCAACCAATGAAAGACGCATTCAGACGCAAAAATAAAAATAAAAAAATCTTGGTGAGGTACAGGACTGAGAAGAAAATTGATCAATGTAAAAAAGAAAGTGAAAGAAAATCAAACAGGACGACGTTTTAGGGGCATCTGCCGAAATTTTCCCTAATTCAGAAGTGGCTAACCCTCAGTGATGCAGCAGTCATCTAAAAAGAACTGCCTAAAATGATTCTAAACAATGAGAAAACATACAAAATTACACTTCACTAAGCAATTCAACATGTTTAAACAACAGGTCCGCGCACTAGTAAATTTAGTATGCAATTATCAGGAATACTTTGTTATTGAACACTATTCAGAAAGGAACTATATGAGAAAAGGAAAGAATAACATGCATATTTATTTCTATTTCTCCGACTTCATGTATTAATATTTATGTCACCAATCTTTTATGCTAAGAAGAAAGAAAATAATCCCCATACAGCATTTTCCTTTTCTTCCTAAGTTCTAAATCCATCCACCAGGATATAGAGCCGGAAGAAATCATAAACAGATACAGTATTATATAAAAAGGGGAACAGCACCCAAAAATCTTTACGTAGCTGCATGCTACCGAAACATCAATTGTGGACAAACCACTGAGATTTATTAGAATACCTGATGTTTCAGTCGTAGATGATTTCAGCTATCTGGGAAAGAGCTCCCTTTATAATGTACATGTAAAACCTCAATTGCTGGCAATTGGTTACATCAAGATACTGAAGCCCAGTTCTCTTTGTCACAATATTGAGCAAGTCTTTATCAACAATAGTTGAATTCGAGAGATTCAAGATCGTCAAATTTGGGAAAACTGCAGTAAGGACAGATACGGTAGATGGTTCCAGAATGCCGTTTCTTCTAATACCTCTAAGATTCAGGCAGCAAGCACTCATCTCCTCCAAAACTTTAGGAGTGAAATATGGGGTGTCGGAGAAGTCAATAAGCTCTAGCTTTGGACATCTACATATGACTTCCAATACAGCTCCCTCACTAGCATTATAGGATCCATGGAAAGATAGGTGTCTCAAATTGGGGCAACTGCAAAAGGCAAAAGGAAATCAGAAACCACTCAAGGGGGCATGTATATTTTTTTATTTGGGACTGTAGGAAGAGAAAAACTAATATTGATTACTTTAACGAAAGCATACATCAGTCATCAGGTATGTAAAACCAGGATAGTAAGCCATGGAGAAGATCAATTAAAGAATCTATACAGCTTGGCTGGATTTCTAATGCCAAAACTTCCACAACTCCCTTCAATGTAAATGACATGAATTCCACACTAATGCCAAAATTTGCATGCATATTATTCACTTAAATCTTCATTTCAAGTCAAACTAAAACATTCAATTCTGAATAGTACTCACTCTGTCCCAAATTATCCGTCCTTTGTGCCAAACATGACTCTATTTAATTTTACTCCAATTTAATTCTACCTTCTTTAACTCTCCAACATTCACAATGTAAATGGTAGAATTGAAAGAAAAAAAAATCATCATTAATGAGACACTTATTTAAGAAGTGGACAGTTAATTTGAGAAAGATTAAAAAAGAAACCTAGAGAGATAATTTGGGAAGGCGGGAGTAATAAAGAAGCTCTGACCTCTGAGCAATCAAACGAAGAAGGTCATCATCATTGGGGGGTCCATCAATAGCCGTGAGAAAAGGGAAGAAATACATAGAAACAATTCCATCTCCACCACCACCAGCAGCTCTACCAATTAAAGCTCGAAGCTTATTAACACCGGCGCCGGGATCGGAGTTGCGGCGCACATCAAAAGGGTCGGGGAAAGAGAGGAAATAAGGATAAGAAGAGTCCTTAACGAAAGCATAATCAATTGCAGCAGAAGAAGAATCAGGAATCATGGAAGCCCAACAACGAGAGTGGAAAGAAGCGTCGAACCAAGATTTGCATACGAAAGGGAGGTTTTGGAATCGATCTTTGATTGGGAGTTTGCAGAAGATATTGACAATGGCGGAGCTTGGTAAAGCTTCCCATGATGATCTACATGGCTGCTGCTGATGCACCTCCTCCTCCATTGTTTCTTTTCTGCTTTCTGTCTGTTTACTTTGTTTAGGCAAAGACGTTACGAATTGGGGATAGTGATATCACTGGAGTTACTTGGAAAAAAATATACTGAATTTATTGGATAAAATTGGTTAAATATTCAAATTAAATATTATTAATTCACGTTGTTATAATAGAATTAACGAATTATTTATAATTTGGGGAAATGACCTATGTAATCTCTAAACTATTATCGAAGATATAGTTAGATCCAAAAAGTATTTTGACTTCTTGTTAGGTCCTGAAACAATAATCGCGACTTTTAAATGGTCTCATCACCATTTTGACTAGTTGTTTCCGGCAAAAAACAGTCATGTGACTTATTCCCAAGGGAAAAATGGTCTATTCCAAACCAGTCCGGCTCCTGTGCGGAACAGTCAAAGTTCCGCACGTGCGGAACAATTCCAGCCGACGGATGGGATTTTGAACGGTCCAGATCTGGAGAGAGAAAAGTTGCGGCTGACTTAAAAAATAAAAATAAAATAAATTTTCTCTCTCCAGATCTTAACCGTTAAAAAATCTCATCCGACGGTTGGGAGCGTGTCCCGCACCGTACGGAACAAAAGTTGTTCCGCATAGGAGCCGGGACGATTCCAAACACACATGCCCAGTCCAACCCCATATAAAACGTAAAAAGACCTAAAAAACTTCATTTTCCCCGTCTTCACTCTAAAAACCTAGCAAGAAAAAAAATGGAGAGAGGCAATCCATCACAAGAGAAGCATAGTGTAGCTTGTCACCATGGTGAACAATGTATAATTAAAACCAGTTGGACGAATTTAAACCCAACAAGAAAGTATTGGAAGTGTGCTAGAGTAAGAGTAAGTTAAAGACCCAATTTTTTTTTAAATTTTTCTGTGATTAATTCAGATTATTGCTTGGTTGAAGAGGATTGAAGAGAAAGGGGAGAAACTAGGGTTTTCAATTTGGGAATTGAAGATATGAAAGGGTTAGGTTAAGTTTGGATCGATATGATGTTTTTAGTGTACCCTTTCACACGTGGGATCTACGGTTGAGAACAAATCGTATTTTTTGGACCATTTTGCCCTGATGTATAAGTCACGTGCCCGGTGCGTGACATTTTTTCGCTGGAATCAACCAGCCAAACTGGTGGTAGGACCATTTAAAAGTCATGATTTTTGTTCCAGGACTTTTCAAGAAGTCGAAATACTTCCAGGACCTAACTATGTCTTGGATAATAGTTTAAGGATTACAGAGGTCATTTTCCCTTTCAAATTTGCGTCCAATTTAGTCAATTACTCCCTCGTTCCAAATTATCTGTCCACATCTCATTTTTAATCTCTCCCAAATTAACTTTTCACTTTCTAAATAAATGGTTCATTAATGATTGTTTTTCCAATTCTACCACTTGAATTGAATGTTGGAGAGAAAAAATAAGGTATAATTAAATTGAGAATAAAATTAAATAAAGTTACGTTTGACATTTTAACATATTTTATTATAGAATTTGAAGAAACATTAATTCTCATGCAAAATATAAAGTGGATAGATAATTTAGGATATAATGAGTAATTGGCTAACTTTTAGTCACCTACTATTGCCCAAAAGAAAATCAGAGCACTTATTGTATAAATACAGTCGCCTGTATAACCACATTTCTGCATAACACGAAATCCATTGATCGGTATTTTAACCGTTCTAATGCTTATGCTTGCTAATATTTAATCATATAGCCGTTGAGGCCACACAGACGTGTTCTAGAGAGTTCAAATTCGCACCACATTATACCAAACTGCACTAATTATGCGGTTTTAATTATTAATTTGATACCGTTTGAAAAAATTTCAAATCGTAAGTTTGATGCATTTTAAAATAAAATGTTCAAACTTCACTACACGACACCAATTATGTGCTTTTAAATATTAATTGATTTAGTTACTATTTGAGAAATTTTCAAATAGTAATTTTGATGTAGTTTCGTACGGCATATATAGTGTAAAATCTCTTTAGAATTACAAAAAATCGGAAAAATTATTTAGATTAAAATAAAACTATTAAGGATAGGTACTCCACATATATCTATATTTACTATTGATTTGTAATTTCTTTATAAAAATTGGCAGTCACTACTTTGAACAGTTGCAATTATTTTCATAGTATTAACTTTGTTTACTTTAAAATAAAAGAAAAAATTGTATATTTGTGCAATATGTGCATGACTTCCAACGATCTACTTATTATTCAATAAATAATAATAATAATAATAATAATAATAATAATAATAATAACAATAACACTATGTACTAGCTCTCTTTGTACCATGTATTTCATAATCTAACATTTCATGCGATAGTTTATTGGCTTGTCGTTCTTATCAAAAATATATTAATGTCTTATATTATTTAGTGGTTCTTAAAGGGAAAATATAACACCGCAAAATCATACTGAACCACATCAAATCAAAAAAGGTACGAATTGAGATTTTAAATAGTTTATTACGATTTTTAAAACTTTTCAAACCACAAATTGCAGTACGATTTAAAAATTTGATAAAATCGCACAAATTCGCACCGCGAACACCGACAGCTACGACATTCATGGATGGATACATGGGCTACACTTAAACATAGTTTTGGTTAAAATATTCAGTCCCTTAGTAGACAAAACTATTGTCTTGGACACATTAACCTTGAATGAGCCTTCTGAAGTTGTACACTAATATTGCACCAAGGATATTTCTTTTTGTGCACAGTACTGGTACATCAATATATCCCCAAAAATATACTTATATGACTTTTTTTTTATACTATCCAAGGGCGAATTTCAAAATTATATGTTGAGGGACAAATTATAAGGGAATATATATTGTATATTGTACCAAAATTTAAGAAAATCTACGTTATGCATTTATACAATGTAATGTAATGCTAGTGTAGCAGCTACATAAGCTCCTCTCCTAGGATACTGACTTCCTAACTTGGTGTCTATGGTTCAGACTAGTGTAGTGAGGTTTTACCCAATGAATTATATGTGCTCTTGTTTGTCAGTGAGTCAACACGACATCCTGTTAGCAACTCAAATAATACGATTCTAAAGCTATAAACGTCGCACTTGGTGCTCAAGTGGACTGTTATGATATATTCATAAACAAAACAATGCTTCTTTTGTTGCAGAGTATGCATCAATAGATCATTGCACGCTAAAAAAATACACTATATGTCCCCTAAAAAAATACAGTATCACTTCTACACTACCCAGGGCTAATCTAAAATAAATGTTGGGGACTAATTATAATGGGAGTTCTAAATTTTCAGAAACCTTGAAGGGGATGTAACATTTACAAGTATATTGTAGAAAAAAAAAACTGTTTTTTTCCGTAGAAAATATAGCATGTTGAAAAATGACGACCCCAGTTCAATGATTGCACCACAAACAATGGGATTTCCAACTCACTTTTTCAGTAATTAATAATTTACAATACAATAGACGTGAACTTGCCATTCACGGCTAACTAGTAGTAGCCTTGCCTTCGATTGCTTCCTTCAGTTTCCTCCCCAGTGCGTAAGCTAGAGGAGGATGAACGACATTCCCTATCTGTCTGTGTTTGTGCAGAATATCTCCATGAAACTTATAGACATCTGGGAATCCCTGTATGGACAAATTACAAAGAAACTTCATAAATAGAATATCATATTTCAGGCACATCTAAACTGAAAGAACGACAACTTTTTCTAATTTTCCTTATTGTTATAGTGATATTTTATATACTAACTTTCACAACAGATTTAAATCAACAGGAAGAAGCATTATAAGATAGCTGAAGAAATTGGTGATCTATTTTTTTTCTCTCTCTCACTTGTGCGGTGCATTAGGCCAAGGCAGAAGCGCAATGCTCGAGATCCCTGACAGAAAGCTGCCATGACAGGGCTCTCCCCCTAAAAAATTAAGTTCATATCATATCATATCATATCATATCGACTCGTGTATTAGATATTAAACTGTTAAGAAATTGGTAATCTGCTCATGATGATACTACTACTTTGAGATCCATAACAATTACTCCTATTAGCAATATACCAAAAACATGAAAATCGAGATAAAATTTGTTCGGAATAGATCATACATAGTAATAGGCTAATAGCAGTAGACTTACTTGTGAACGCGAACATTCGCGAACTGTCACAATCCTGTCTTGCACTGGATGAAAGCACAGTCCAACCTTGCCCATAGGCTGAGGATTTGTGATAGAAGTTGGAAAATTTCCCTCCCAATCCAACCTCCCAAACAGTCCCTTCCACTGATTATGCCTTTTAGCTGTATTTGGCAGGCAAAACGGTATCAAATCAACAATTTGTCCCCTAGATAATGTCACCTGCACATTGGTAAATTAAAAAAAAACAAAAGATTTAAGGGTTTAATCACCAAAAAATGAAAGGTTGTGTGTGGGCAATCTTTTGAGAACCTCGTCAAGGGGATATTGCTGCATATCAGTGGTTAAACCATAAATCTAAAAGTTACCTTTTCATCCGAAAGGTTACGCCAGTCAGCACCTAGATGCTTGGGGTATCCTTTGACACCTTATAAAAATCCTAAGGTTATAACTTTAACTTGTCTAATTCTAGCTAATCCACATTGGGAAAATATTATTGAAACTGATGCCTTTGATATAGGTTATGGAGGTATTTTAAAACAGATTGATCCATTTAATAAACATGAATATCTTATTAGATTTTATTCTGTTAAATGGAATACAAGCCAGAAAAATTATGCAACTATAGCTAAAGAAATTCTAGCAATTGTTAAATGTGTATTAAAATTTCAAGATGATTTATATAATCAAAAATTTATTATTAAAACAGATTGTAAATCTGTTAAGTTTATGTTTTTAAAAGATTTTAAACATGATGTTTCTAAACAAATGTTTGCAAGGTGGCAAACACACTTGGCCCCTTTCGATTTTGATAATATTTATAAAAAGGGTAAAAAGCACTGACGCCCCCTAAACTATTCCGATTTTTTGTTTTTGACCCTCAACTAAAAAGGGTCAAGTGTTACCCCCTAAACTATTTCGGATTTTGGTTTTTGACCTTCCATCCATATTCTCCGTTACATCATAACGGAAGTCCAAAAAATGGAGGCATTTTGGGAAAATCATATCATTCATAATAAATAGAATTAAATTTAAGGGAAAAAAGGGCATTTTAAGATTTTTTTCAGAGGTTGAAATTTACAGTTGGTGGTTGGAGAAGAGGAGTGGTACCCGGCTTCCGGCTTTTTCTGTCACTGTTCTCACCGGCGGCTTCTTCTTTCTTGTCAGAATAATAGATTTTTTTTTTATAAAAACAAAAATTTTAGGATCTTATACAGATTGCCCAAAAATACCCCCGTTTTTTGGACTTCCGTTATAATGTAACGGAGAATATGGATGGAAGGTCTAAAACCAAAATTCAAAATAGTTTAGGGGGTAACACTTGACCTTTTTTAGTTGAGGGTCAAAAACCAAAAACCGGAATAGTTTAAGGGGCATGAGCGCTTTTTACCCTTATAAAAAAGGTGAAGATAATCATGTACCTAATTTTTTAACTCGAGAATATTTACATGAATAATTCAATTCAATTTTCTGGTGTAGCCATGCAGGCTCGAGGTCGAGGAAATTCCTCTTATAGAGGAAGATGTGGTAGTGGCAGAGGATTAGATAATATTCTGGTTCAACATGAAAATAAGAAACTTATAGCTTCAAATATATCAGGTATTAATGATAAAGAATACCAAGAATTTCTTGAGTTCAGAAAACAAAAAGAAGGTGATACCTCTTCAAGTTCTTCTGTAGCCCCTTCTTTTGCTAGAATTGTAGAAGAAAGTAAACAAAAAGAAGAATTTATGGTTAAAAATCATGAAGAAATAGTTATACTCTTATAGTCTTATTAAATGATAATGATCAAAAGTGGGCTGATCAGTCTTGGGTACTTTTTGAAAGGTATCTCAGTACATACAGTTATACTGTTGAAACATTTAAAACTCAGTATTATTGTGAAGTAATACTTTATAATAATGGGTGTGAATTTCAACACTTTACAAGTGGAAATATACAAGAAATTTATAATTTCTCCAAAATAATTATTAAAAGGATTATATCCATTGAGGAATGGGACATTTCTCCTTTTAGAGAGAAAAATTATTCTAGCCAGAATGCAAAAATTAAGTGTAATTATTGGGATTATGTCCAGGCATTTGATAAGGTTTTCTTACATGAAAATGAAAATAAAAGTCATACATGGTTCATAAAGATTTGCGGAGAGATTTATAATCATTCTCTACCAAATTTGTTCATAAAACGGTGGCAATTTCATGGAACTACGGAAGAAATTCTTCCTTTACTTCTTAAAGAATTATTTATTGAATTGGTTCATAACATACCGGATTTGGAATCAATGACACAATCTCAGATAGTTGAGAAGTATTTAGCACAAATGGAAAGATATATCTTTATGAAGGAAATTAAAGAAAGTGATAAAATGTCACAAAAGAGTGATACTTCAATGGCTTCAAATAGTCAAAACCAAATTTTGACTTTATCTAATCTTGAAGATGCTCAAGACCCAAATGATCATCAACCAGAATTAGAAGATATTGTGGCCGCCTTAAAGGATTCTATTTGAGAAAGACTTTTTGGGGAAAAAAAAAGATTGAAGATAATTAAATTGTCAAATCTGTCTGATAAAGTTATAGGCTTTTTAATAAAGCAAACAGTAAAAATACTGTTATAATAGTATAGTTAGAATTGGATAGAAGTTTGAAGTCCGCAAAATGTCTATATAAGCGGAAGTATGTTTAGTTTAAAAGTACACTTTTCTTTACCGCTTTCTCTTTCTACTTGTAAAAGATCCTCCTTCTTACTAAATAAAATCTTTGAAATTTGTGTGTAGATTTTGAAGTAGCTCTAAATCTTGTAAGTTCTTTTAAATTTTTTGTCATTCTTATTTTTTATTTTTTATTTTACTTATAAGGATGAGCCTAATAGGCTAAATCCTTTATGTTGAATTATGTCTGAACTAATGAATTGCAATTAAAAAAAAGTCATGGCAAAGTTATTATCATGAATTTGGGTGATTTAAAAATCTTGAGTTTGGTATGAGTAAAGTGGTTTTGATGATAAACTGGCTGGAATTATTTTCTGTGAAATCTGAGACCGAACTACTGTTTAGCCCGCTGTAGCCGATAAATAGGTGTTAAGGACGTTTGTGTAGTGGTTGTTGGTTTCCGGAAAATCTTTCTATGAGGGATTATCTATCATGTAAAAAGAAATATGAGTAGTGGAAACCCTTGCAAAAGTATCCTTTGAGAGAAACTAGGGTCACTCAACTTTTGTTTCCAGACTTAATACTCAGTAATATCCAATATTCAAGTAGTTGGAGATCCTGCTTCGTTATGGTATCAGAGCCATGGAGTTTCAGTTTAATTTGTATTAAGTTAATAAGTAATTCATTTGGGGATAATGTAATTCAACATAGGTTACTAATTTACATCTTTATATGCATAAGCATATTTCTGTTAACAAATCTACTGTTAAAAATAGTAGTAATACTGAGTATGATATACCTCAAAATTTAGATCTATTAAATAGATGTACTATTCCTAAAGTTAATCCTAGAACTATATACCAATTAGGAACTTTTGAAAAACTAGGTTTAAAACAAATAGTAAAAACTACTGAGGAATCTATTTCTCTAAATAATGATGAGATGTTTATTCAGCTTCTGAGTGAACATGATATAGCTCCTTATAGGGCTTCCCATAAATTTCTTCATATTGGATTAGTTCAGGTTGCTTTTAAACCTTTAACCTTAGAAGGTTTACGTAATTTTTGATTCCGCTTTATGAAATACAATGTATTTCCTATCCAAAAAAAAACCTTAGAAGGTTTACTAGAAATTTTTATAGCAGCTTTAAGAGATGGTATAAATTTAAAGAGTTAATAACTATTTATAGCACTAAACTATTTACGAATTTCTCTTATAGTACTAAACTATTTTTTTTATCTAAATATGTCACTCAACTATTTACGTTTATAAAAAAATATACAACCACCCATTTTTTGGGTGTTTTCCGGCCAGCGATGTCACGTGAGTTGCTTCAGAACATGAACAACGACGAAAAGGAAAAGAAATCTTGGAAACGTCAGGCGATAACTGCTTTTTTTTTTTTTTTAAACTAGACCATTTATAAGTATGGTCCAGTTTATTACAATTATATTATTATAAGACCTCGCCAGAGGAGGAGTAGTGGGAGCCCCCGTGAGGGGAGAAGTAGATGTCCCGTTGAGCGGGTGCCCCGTGAGGGGTGTATAAGACCTCACACAAAGGAACCCAAAGAAATGACAATTAAATCATTCCCCTTGTGTGAGGGAGGTATCGAACCTGGACCTCTCCGTCACAGGCAGTGGATGTTACCCACTGGGCTACCATGCCTTCGATAGGCGATAACTGCTTAATTTGTTGTTGCAAGGGCAAACGGGTCTGTCAAATTAAGCAGTTAGGGCCCGACGTTTCCAATATTTCTTTTCCTTTTCGCCTTTGTTCATGTTTTGAAGCAACTCACGTGACATCGCTGGCCGGAAAACACCCAAAAATGGGTGGTTGTATATTTTTTGATAAATGTAAATAGTTGAGTGATATATTTAGATAAACGCAAATAGTTGAGTGACATATTTAGCTAAAAAAATAGTTTAGGACCATAAAGAGAAATTCGTAAATAGTTTAGTGCTATAAATAACTATTAACATTGGAAACAATCTATTTATTACAAACCTTTATATACTTTAAACCCCTCATTGTAAGTTGGTTAATAAACCAAATAATGAAACTATATTAATAGAAACTAATTTTAGTAGATATGATATTTGGACAATTGAAAGAGCTATGCCTCATCAACCTATTATTCAATCTAATCTATTAGATGTAATTAAGACTCCTGAAGGATCTGTCATGTCCAACTCCTCTAAGAGCCTTTCTAACCCTTTCAACAAATAAATGAGGAAGACCATCAATAAATTTAGACTTCCAATGAGAACTATTACTCTCAGAGAGTTCCATAACTCTACTTAAAAAAGTATCTTTATACCAACGAAAATCTGTAAGTGTTTTGCATCTAAAATTTTGTAATAAAGTTCTAATATTTTCATTATTATCAGAATATCTACCAGTGAAATGTTCAACGATATTAATAATCAATGTATAAACAACATTTTCTATCATATTATTATTTTCCTGTTTAATAGTAGACATAATTTCATTACGATTCTCCAGGGATAAATAATTATCCCACCAACCTTTAAGTTGACCAGTAAAACCCGCTACCATCATTTTAGCTATGTTTTTATCAGTATTACCTGCACTCTTACAAATAGTATAATACATTAACATTCTATGAACCTAATTATAAATATGTTTATCAGTAGAACCATCAATATCAAAGCTTAAAGTGACAGACCCTTCAGGAGTTTGAATTACATCTAATATATTAGATTGAATAATAGGTTGAGGAGGCATAGCTCTTTCAATTGTCCAATTTTTAGGAAAAGTAATTTCTTCTCATTTAATATATCTTCTTGTAGTAATATCAGATCTACTCAGTGGAAGTCTAAATTTATTGATGGACTTCCTCATTTATTTGTTGAAAGAGCCAGAAAGGCTATTAGAGGAGTTGGGCATTCTATTCCTTATAGTGATTATACTTATGGTAAGTTAATAGGAACTTGCATGCAGTGAAGGGTTAAACATGTGTAATAAAGCTGCTATGAAGCTTTATGGTAAACCTTCTAAGGTTAAAGGTTTAAAAGCAACCTGAAGTAATCCGATATGAAGAAATTTATGGGAAGCCCTATAAAGAGCTATATCATGTTCACTCAGAAGCTGAATAAACATCTCATCATTAATTAGAGAAATAGATTCCTCAGTATTTTTTACTACTTGTTTTAAATCTAATTTTTCAAAAGTTCCTAATTGGTATATTGTTCTAGGATTAACTTTAGTAATAGTCCATCTATTTAATAGATATAAGTTTTGAGGTTATATACAAATGTATATTGTTGAAACATAATTTTTTATTAAAATGTCAACATAGTAATAAAAATATCTTTACTTTTTAATTTAAAAATAGATTAAAACTACTACCAAGAAAAAGAAATATTTATAAAATTACCATATATGAAATTATACTAAATGAAATAGAATATTTATGACTAAATATGAATAAATGAACGTAATAATTAATTAAAAGAGGGGTATAAATATCAGTTACTATTTATTGAGGATTCCAACTTCTCATGGAAAGGTCATTCCATAAGTTTGGGCGTAGAATGACCTATCCCACTTCTTCCTAGAATCTTCCTGGAATCATCATTCCCGTGGAATGACCCTTCCCACTTCAAATTGCCCAACCAAACGCCAGAATGAAAAGATAAGTGAAAAAGGCATTTTCATTCCTTTACATTCCCGCGTACCAAACACGCACTTAGATAACAAATTTTAAGATATTTTTAAAAGTAATAACTTTTAAAGTTGCTCATGAACCAAGAAACGGCAGAGAAGATTTTATCATTAAAGAACGAAGTATAAAAAGACAATTTATTAAACCTTTTAAAAATAATTGGTGAGCAAAATATAAACCTTTTAAAAGATTTTTTCAGAAAAAACAATTTTCTTATAAAGAACCAGGCGTTTTAAAAAAATATTGTGACAATCACCGCTCCACCCTAGATCCACCATTGCTTTTCTTGGGTTGTGCCCCACCTTTTTTGCTTGGCAAACTTTCCATTTTTTTTCCTTTCTGAATTACCAGAAAGAAATCAGGCATCGAGAGACAGCAGTCATATATCGGGAGAACAACAGAAAGTAACCTTCAATCCTAAAACCAAACACAAGAATTAAGAGTGAAAATTTGAAAATCATCCAAACATAAAATAAACAATGAAGAAAGGCACTAGTATGCCGAAGACTGTCCAAAAGCCAGAAATTCCAAAAAGATCAATACGCAACATGATATATACATCCTTAACAACTTGTCCAAAGAAAACATTGCTATATAGGAAATATCAAATCGAAGGAAGAACTTTCTGTGTAAAGAAAATAAAAATTATATGTTCCAAAGGTTTTCTTATTCACTAGAGGTTATGTACAAGTTACCAAGTCATTTTGCTGAAACTCAATCCAGACAATCTTCAGCACTGGTGCCATCTTCCCCATCATCTGAGGAACCATCGCTGTTGGCATTAAACGACATAATAAGCTGTAGCAAGTCGCGTCCCACTTCTGCATTTTCTTCACCAGGCTCGCGACTTGTCCTCCGCCTCTGAAGGGCAATCAACTGCAACATCAGGTCTTCAGGAGAAGCCACGCGGTACATCCAGCGCCGTGTTTTGGGTCTCCTCTGGAAACACAAAGTGCAAATCATCAGCAAAATGAAGACATCATCATAGGCAAGTGCCAATACTACTACTATCACCATTCAAAACTTCATCATTGTTGGTCATCAAGCTCGTCACCGGAATCCCCTTCATCAAAATCATCATCTTCCTCATTAATATCAATAAAAGAAATATCACAATCATCAATAGCACTATCATAAAGTTCCTCATCTCCGTCATCTTCATCCTCATCCTCATCATAGAATGAATCACTACTAACATCCTCCAAATTCTCATCCGTATCATTATAAAGATCTTCGTCCTCTTCTTCTTCGTCCTCTTCTTCTCCTTCCTCTTTCTCATCCTCATCACTAAGTTCCTCGCTCTCACTATTACCACCACCATCATCATAAAGTAAATCCTCATTATCGGAGTCGTCATCACCGTCAAAACCGGGAAAGAAACAAACTCGACCCGGGAGCAGTACCTTATTCAAAGAAGTATCAGGGTAGAAATTAGAAGATCCTCCGCTGTTACAGGATATCTTATTATAGTTCATGTAAAGGCACACGTGTTCAACTACTTGTAAACAAGGAAAACTATATGCTTAAGTCATGTAAGTGCAGGTTAAGTTTAAAACTTTCAGTTTCTAAGATTTCTCCAATGTAGAAGACCTCCAATTTCTGCATCATCTATAATACACATCATCTTTACAATTACATGTGGAACCGCATCAAAGAAACCAGAAGAAAAAATTACACAGAAAACAAATGCAGACACCAGAGAGTAAAGGTAAGAGGGTCAAGAACAATAGCAGTGACCTCCCATTTAAGAACAAATATACATCATCCCATCCAGCTAAATACTACCAAGGTGGCAAAACATTATCAAGCAAAATTCAACAACATCCCTCAACAATTACCGTTTCTCAAGATTTTTCTTACTTAGAATGCAGATATAAAATATACTTCAAAGAGGACTGTTTGCGAGGATAGGAATTAGAAGATCCTCCGCTGTTACAGGATATCTTCTCTATTATAGTTCACGTAAAGGCACATGTGTTTCAACTACTTGTAAACAAGGAAAACTATGTAACAGTGGAAAAATTATGTTTATTTAACTGATTTTTTATGACCAACTAGCAAGTTGGTTGCAGCATTCCGCCCCAGAGTTGACAAACCGGGTTCGAGTATGTTTAATGACCCCCTCCCCCACATAAAAAAACCTTATGTTTGATGTTACTTAGTTTCCCCAATCAAATGTTCAAAGTTCTAACCTAGATGCTCAGGAAACTAAATAAGTAAGAATAGTTGACATAAGTTATATATTCTTTGATACCCCATGAAAGCGTAAAAGTGAGTACAATATAGTTAAAGAGTGCAAGAGACAACAGCAATGTAAGTCAATGCTGATATGAGATGTTGCAAGATCAGTACACATTGAAAATATTCACTCACACTAAGAAAGTGAAATGTACCTAAATTCTTCATAGATCCTGTAAAATTCAAGCCTTGTCATCTAGGTTCACCTTTACGCAAGCAAGTACAACACATAATTCTCATAGAACAAACAATCTAAATAAAACGCCATGAGAATATCTAAACAATGAGCTTCGCTTATCTTCTTTCAAAGGGTGTACCGTTACCATCATTTATACTAAGATCTACAAACTTATTATGCAACATACTGTGCAAAATTCACCTAATGAGTCATGTCCAAGAGCCAAACTGAAGGACTATGTTACTCGGACCCTTCATTTATGTCTGCCGTACCCGTGTCGACACGACACGACACGACATGGGTATGACATACTTACCGGATTTGGTCAATACCGATCAGACACTTTGTTTTAGATGTTTAAGTACCCGACACCTAAATACATACCCGTACCCGAGTCCGAGTAACATAGCTGAAGGATGCACAATCAAACATAGAGCCACATTTTGTATACTCAAACAAGTACAGTATCATAATGTACCTTTTCGATATTGGTAGGCAGTATAGCCCTTTGAACGGCTTTTGGGGTCCATATTTTGATGTCTTTCTCAATTCCACTGCTGGCAAGCATAGTGGTATGAGGATGAGATTCAATACAATTCACCACATGCTTATCAGCTTCCATAACACGAATAAGTTCCCCGCCCTTCTTCTTCCAAATAAATATTCGCCCACAATCTGACCCACTCACGACATACTCACACTTGGGTCCAAAAAAGTTCACACCTTTAACAGTCTCACAATTCTTA
This sequence comes from Vinca minor, assembly GCA_026122235.1. Taxonomy (NCBI): domain Eukaryota; kingdom Viridiplantae; phylum Streptophyta; class Magnoliopsida; order Gentianales; family Apocynaceae; genus Vinca; species Vinca minor. The sequence continues at coordinate 2,899,112 of JAOCZM010000291.1, forward strand.
TGCCCCTTGTATACTTGAGGACCATCTTTTAAATCAGCATCCATATCCGATGAAGATCCATCTGGCTGATTATCAGGACCTAACTCATTTGCATCACTGGCACTGGATGCGGGAGAATTAGGAATTGGATGAGGTCCCAACCCCATGTCCTTTGAGAAAAGATAGATGAATTCATCATTATACGAAACAAGAAGCTCACTCTGATTTGAAAAAGCCAGACCAGTTATTCCAACTTGTTCATTACCAAGTAGATGGGAGGGACAAAAGAAGTCAACAGGCTGGCCAAAATCAGTTGATCCATCCCATTTGTATTTGCGGATATCATAAAGTCGAGCAAACTCATCAGCTCCAGCAACAGAGAACAAGTTTGGATTCCTTGGATCTATTGCAATTGCATTTAGATGAATGACCGCCACGTAACTGCTTGCCCTGGTAGGTTGACAAGTAAAAAGCTTTGTGGCAACTTCAGTTCTCAGATCAACCTGAAATGGATCAGTGTCACCCACTGGAGTAGAAAGCTTGCAAAAGCAAGGAGAAAATTTCAAATAGAGTGCTGTCCAGTTAAGAAGGATAAGAATGTGTATCTACATACACACGAGACACAAATGCAAATTAGATGGTACACTAACTTGTATGGCAGAGATCAAATAACTAACATCAAGAATGGAATATGCAATGAACTAGATAGAAGGTAGGAAGACCCTTTATCCTATGTGTTCCCCTTGCAACTACATACGAGGTGGAAAAAGGGCAATTATCCTTAGTTCCAGATGGTTTATTCAAATACAACAAGGAGTTTCGTTATATGGGCTCATTTGACCAGCTATTTACACAGAGAGAGGGAGACATAGGAATAGTAAATTGAAACATACATGTTGAACCAATCCGTCTTCGCCACAGGTATAAAATATATGAGGACTTCCAGGTTCAACCGCTAACTTATGAGCTCGTCCATGATGCTTTGTTATAAATTTTGACTCCACAGAACCACGTTCTAGAATCTGAGCATGTCTGACCTGAAATTGACAAATATACATTGTCACTTGTCAGAAAAAAATACTTAAAAATTGAAAATTAAAAAAAAAAATTGCTATATCATCTACTCATTCATTGAAGTTTCAGACCAGACGAATCCGTTACCACAGGATAAATTTGAAAGAGAAGAAAATGAAGATAAAAACAAATCTACTAGGACAACTACAATGAGGACACAAGAGTGATTCTTCTTCTACAAATCTTAATAAATTTCAGTGCTTACAAAGTTGTACTAAGCACAAACATAAAAGAAGTAATATACCTGCCCATCAGCAGCACAAGTAACAATGCTCCGGTCATCTGTGTATGGCATCATTTTTGCTTGGAAGACATTGTTGTGATGCCCTGAATGGAATGAGAGTTTAACATTTCCAGTTTGCCAGTCCCACAATATAACTCTCCTGTCATCAGAGCCTGAAATGAGAATGTCACCATCTGGATTGAAGCAGACAGTGTTCACACAACCTCTATGTTTATCAAGCTTTCTGAAGAGATCGAGACGGAGCACAAGATCCTGAAGAAAAGAGAACATTAGATGAGTGACTGTGTCAATTTGAAAATTGAAAGTTGCATAACTGAAGCAACTACTTGAGTGAAGCAACTGAGGATTGAAGAATCAGTTAAGACAAATGGAATAACCTAATTTCGACCATACAATCTAATTACTTTTCATAATATATCGAGAACAGAAGTTCTAACTTCAGGATTATTATACAAAATCATACTGGTTGAATACCTACAATTTTCCATATTTTATATGCTATGTGAAAAATTGTGCAATCAACTGCATCTACCGTATTGAGGTTGTGTATCTAAGCAGCAGATACAATGGCAAACAAGACAGATGCACGAAATATAAATTATAATCATCTTTACCTTCAACAAACTAAAAAAGAAGAGACATATTCTCACTCTAGTGACATCTACACAACAAAAACAGTGATAAGTTGTTTACCTTCCTTTCTAGCTACAGATCAGTTATCAGTAACATATTTCAATACTAGACTAGTAAAACAGGGTCTCTGAGCAGAGGAAACTTTTAAAGGTAAAGAGATGTAAATAAGCAAAAGGAGAGCAAACTGGTAAATGCTTTTTTCTCCCCCCCCCCACACACACACACACACACAAAACCCCCTCCAGTTGCCCCAAGTTCAGGATAGCAGGATTTCAAGGCAAACATTCTCACATGTGTAAGGATACTTCTACAATCAAAATATTCAAAATTTCAAGATAATGAATCTAAGGTGGCTTGGTTGACACAAAACAGAAAATGAAAGCAATGTTATTCCGAAGTGAAGTATACTCTATGCTCCACTATTGCAACTCCTAAGAACTCAGTTTCTGAAGAAGCGTTCTTCCATTTGACAGTTGGAAATACAATTGAGTTTGCAACAATAGTTCAATACAGAATCTAAGAAAAACAAATTTAAGTTAAGATAATCCAAAACACCACTTCTGCCAAAATGCAGATAGCAGAAAAAATTGTAATTTATAACCATAAAGCAGCACTGATTATGCAACTAAAACATCAGAATTTTACGCAAATATCAGTGTTGCAAAAGTCGCTAGTCGGTCGGCAGACAGGGGACTAGCGACTAGTCGGGGATTAGTCGGCGACCCTAAATTACAACGTAATTTTAATGTTCCCTAAATTACATGTGAATATTCCATTTTATTTTAATGTTCAATTAAATATTTTAACAATTTAGGACTTTTTTGTAATATTTTAAACAATTTAGGACTTGTTTGTAATATTTTAAACAATTTACGACTTGTTTGTAATATAAGTATTTTATAGGATTTATGTGATAATTATTTATATTGCTATTTTAATCATTTTATATATATTCTTATCCTAAGAGAATAAACCCTAAATTTTTATCTTCAAGCCGCGCCTCCTCTCTTCTTCTTCTCATACGGCTTTTTCTTCTTCTTGCCTCCTCTCTTCTTCTTCTTCTTCTTCTTGCATCCTCTCTCCGTTCTCCTCTTCCCTCAGTCGCTGCAACGCCGCTGCTCCTCGTCACCGCCGCCGCTGCAGGTATGTCTTTCTCTCAATCACCGTCACCGTCACCGCCACCCGATCGTGATTGCTGCAGGTACGTGTCTTTCTCTCTCTTTTTGTCTTTTCCCCCGTTTTTTGACCGACTAGATCGGAATTTGACCGACTAGATCGGACTTTTGACCGACTAGATTCGACTTTTGACCAATTTTTTCAAAGATCCGATTTTTTTGCCCCATTTTTGAATTTCTAGGCGGCCACCGGCCGACTACCGACTAGTCCCCGACTAATCGGCCGGCTAGGCCGATTTTTGCAACACTGGCAAATATATAACAAGCAATAAGAAGATGAACTAAGGTATCGAAAAAACCATCAACCTCTTGCTATAAAGAAAAGGCTAAATGGTGTATTTAGTCCTGAAACAATTTTCGCTAGGCAAAGTTGGTCCCTAATGATTGTTTGCAACTTTTTAGATCCTCAATCAATTTTCGAGGTGGCATACATGGTCCCTAGTGATTATTTGCAGCTCTTTAGGTCCTTTTGTATTTGTTAGTCAAGTGTACAAGGATATAATAGGAACTTCACGTATTTTTTAGATAATTAATAACACTTGTACTCAATTGTAAATATACTTAAATATAAATATCTAATTATAAAACTAAAAAATAAAACCCACCCTCCTTCTCCGGTCCAACCTCCTGCTGCTGCTGCTGTTTCGCTGCTGCTGTGAGATGTGGAAGGTCACCTGGAGGAGGGAGATGGTGGAAGGTCGCCGGAAGAGGGAGAAGAAAACGGTGGCGGTAAGGAGGGAGAAGGGAGAAGATTATGAGAGTTGCCAAGAGGATGGGGAATGGATGGGAAGATTATGAGGGAGAATAAATCTGGAAGATTGGAAAATGGTGGAAGGTCGCCGGAAGAGAGAGAAGAAGACGGTGGCGGCATGGAGGGAGGGAGGAGGGAGATGAGTTTTAGTTTATTTTTGCAATTATATATTTATTTTTAAGTATCTTTACAATTAAGTCCATATGGTATTAATTATCTAAAAAAAATGTGAAGTTCCAATTTTGCTCACATCACTTGTTGACTAACATTCAATATTTCAAAAAAAGACGGAAGGACCAATTCCCGGCCCGTAAATTAATTGAAGATCTAAAAAGCTGCAAACAATCATTAGGGACCAACCTTGCCAAGCGAAAATTGTTTCAGGACTAAATACACCAATTGGCCTAAAGAAAAAGCCTACAACGCAAAAAGGATGAATATAAAGCAAAAATACATAAACAACAAATATTAGCTACATTATGAAATTAATTGAAAAACGACAATTTTTTTTAATATAGATTGCGAAACCAAAACCAAAATCTCCATCAAATAGTCTCTGGAGCAAAAAAATGCTACAATAATAAGCCAATTGACAACAATTAAGATCAATAATTCCATAAATACGCAACAAAAAAAAAAATCTCTCTCTATGTTACGAGTAACGCAGAATTACGGAATCCTATACAAGTAACGTCAACGAAATTAGTTAGTCGATTCATAGAACTTACAGAGGCGATTATCTATTCAGGATTAGGTTAAGGAAATCGAAGAAAAATAACAAAAAAAGGAATGAAACCTGAGAAGCGGCGAGACGATGAGCAAAGTTTCTGGTGGAGAGGTCACCGACTTCTCGCCTCCAAACGTCGGCCACCGCCGAGGAATCGGAATTCGTTCGTGCTCTCTTCGCCATCACCAGCAATAAGAATCAAAAGGAAAATCTTCTAGAATCAGCTGTTTCTAGTGCACCCCTACTACTGCATCACTTGTCAATTCAATACAGTGCATTGTGTTAGAAATATCGGATGATGACAGGTAACGAATATTAACAAAACAAAAAATAAGAAATAGATTTTTTTTAATTAAAATTATAATATTACTTTCGTAAATAGAAATATTTGACTTTTATTGAGAGGAAATATTAACTTTTCCATTTGTTATGTTATTAATGAATCATTTTACAATTTCATCAAAAAAAAAATGAATCATTTTACTAAAAGTCCGATTTTTTCTTCTTTAAAATGAAAAATATGAAACAAAAAGTGAAATGTATTGACAAGTGATTTAACTTTAATTGATTTCGCTTTAATCTTTAAAGGTGTGTCTATGATAATGTCACAAATTCAAGTGACTCAATGATTAATTTTATATTATATTATCAAATTTATCTTACATATATTTTATCTGAATTAATCGGAGAAACATAAATCACATATCTACCAAAAAAAAGTAAATTGTATTGCAATTTTATAAATAGAATAAATAATTATACACGAGAATGATATGAGATGATCCCAAACTCTTTTCTTATCGTAGTTTTTACTTTTTTCTTTCTTTCTCCACGTGAATACCCGAATTTTTTTAACCGATTCGATTGCTAGAATGTTCAAATATATGTTTCCTGCTTTTTTCCCCAAAAAAAGAGCTCGCGACGCATGACGTTGTTTAATTACAATCCAATTCTAGTATCTAAGGTATTAATTTTTGCACATGCTAATAAATTGGGCATATTGGTGAAATCCGTCCCTAAACAATTTACGATTGGTGACTTGGGTCCCCAATCATTTTTTTTATTTTGGGTCCCCAAACAATTTATTTTTTTGCACCATGGGTCTTTCTGTTGGAAAAATCGCTAGTCAACGGTTAGTCAACACAATTTTCAAAATTTCACTCAAAACACAAGGATATTTTTGGTATTTCCTATACTAATTCAACCCAAACCCACCCACTCGCTTTATACCCGCCTCTAGCTTAGGGACCCAAGTCACCAATAGTAAATTGTTTGGGGACGAATTTCACCAATTTGCCTTAAAATTAAAACGCTTATTATTATTTTTACTTTTTTTTTACTTTTTGTGTGTGTTTTATTGGTTGTGGGATGGTTTGTATTTTCTGAAAGGTGGGGTTTTTTTTTTTTGAATAATAATAATAATAATAATTTTTATTATAAAAGAATTCTATACGATGGCCATGGCGCTATTGTGGTGATTTCGGCACAAAAAAAACAACCCACCTTGCTTCAATATCGCAAGTTGGATCGTAAAATCTGCACGGTTCAAAATCCGCACGCTATTGAACCGTGCGGATTTAGAACCTTACAATGGCTATGCGGATTTTGAACCGTTCAAAATCTCATCCGACTAGCTGGGATTGTTCCACACGCTCAGCATAGAGCTGGGAGTGATTCTTACGATGAAGTTTGTCAATATTACGATTTTACGATCCAACTTGCGATATTGAAACAAGGTGGGTTGATTTTTTTTTTGTGCCGAAATCGCCACAATAGCGCCATGGCCATTGTATAGAATTCTTTTATAATAATTTTTTTTTATTATTATTATTCAAAAAAAAAAAACCCCACCTTTCAAAAAATCCAAACCATCCCACAACCAATAAAACACACACAAAAAGTAAAATAATAATAATAATAATAAGCGTTTTAATTTTAAGGCAAATTGGTGAAATTCGTCCCCAAACAATTTATTATTGGTGACTTGGGTCCCTAAGCTAGAGGCGGGTATAGGCGGATGGGTGGGTTTTGAGTGAAATTTTGAAAATTGTGTTGACTAACCGTTGACTAGCGGTTTTTCCAAAAGAAGGACCCATGGTGCAAAAAAATAAATTGTTTGGTGACCCAAAAAAAAAAAAATGATTGGGGACCCAAGTCACCAATCGTAAATTGTTTAGGGACGGATTTCACCAATAAGCCTAATAAATTTCGACTGTAAACTAAATTATTTGATAATTTTTGTTTGGAGATATGGTTATGCTAAATACCTGTTTTGGTTATGTGAATATTCGCATAATCAGAAAATAGGTGTTCCTCAAACTTACAACAAGTCTTAGACATAAATAAATATTCTAATTGCGTGAAATACGTGTTAAATTTTGATTCTACACGTATGAAACTAATGACATATGGTGGTTTGACTAACCTAATGACCTAACATGCTGTAGTAGCGGATGGAAAAATAGTAAAGGCACCATACCGCACCTTCATCAGTTGCAGACGATTGAAAATGGGAAGTCTCCAACTGCCAATAATACCCCCGTCGCTGCGTCGCCGGTGTAGTCTCGGCCGACGAAGTTTATCCCCCTGTTCTCTAACCAAACAAGGGCATCGTTTTCTCACCTCCCTCGCCACCACCTCCACCGCCACCCAACGCTCGCTTCGCAAATTCGTTAGCTCCTCAACAAAACACGTGGCTCTCGACACTCTCTCTCACCTCCTTTCCCCAACTACCACCCATCCTCGTCTCTCCGCCGTCGCCCTACCTGTAAGTTCATGCCCAATTCTACCTCTCTCTCCGCATATAATGCGCAAGCCTACGCACTGACTGCTTCCTTCCAAATTAATCTTACTAGTTACTAATATTAATCTTACTAGTTACTAATCAATTAATATGGGGATATTAAGATTTTGGTAAATTATAATGTAGACTACTTCTAAATAATATTACTTTCGTCCCAAATTGTTTACAGCATTTCACATTTTTACCAAAATTAAAGAAATAATTGGAAATCAATTAATATGAAGAAAAAAATTCAAAATACCTCAATTAATTATTGAAAAGTTATTAATAGGGGTTAGTTGAATAATAAATTAGGGGTAAAATTGGAAAAAATAATAATAAAGATGCATTAATTTTTTAAACGTGACAAATAATTTGGATATCTCAAAATGTAAAACGTTACAAATAATTTGTAACGGAATTAATATTTTTTAACTAATCGATTATTTATTGAATATTTGTTTAACTAACCAACCATTCTTTTAACTTGTATTGTCCAAATCACCGTTTTCTTTGTCGCAAATTAGCTTTCCATATTTGTCCTTAAATAATTTTAGTCAACTTAGATTTAATGAGAGAATATGCCTAAATTAAATGAAGGGTGTTTTGAGTCTTTTTTTCTTTAACAATTACATGAAATTGGAAGATTTCTTAATTTGTGTGTTTTTTAAATTGGGATAACTAATTTTGGACGGAGGGAGTACTTAATTTAGGAAGAGAATAAAAAAAAAAAATTAAGACAATTAATTTCGAACAGACTGAGTATTAACAATAATTAGAAATGTTATATGGAGACGGAGTGTTGTAGAGTTGCAAGATTCTTTGTACTTGGGCTTATCGTTGAATGCTGTTTCACGCAGTTGTACTTGTCAATTACTGAAGCTTCTTGGTTCGATTGGAATGCTAAGCTAGTAGCAGATGTTATAGCTGTGATGTACAAGCACGAAAGATTTGAAGAAGCTGAAACTTTAATTACGGAAACACTGAAGAAACTTGATGTTCAGGACCGGGATGTATGTAACTTCTACTGTTGTTTGATTGAGTCGAGCGCAAAGCACCAACTAAAGGAAAGGGTTTTTTATTTGTACAAGTATATGAAAGAGTTCGTCACTCGTTCATCTTCTACTTACGTTAAGAAACAAACCTACTTATCGATGATTAGCAGTCTGTGCGAGATTGGGAAGCCTCGTGAAGCTGAGGATTTGATGGAAGAAATGAGAGAATTGAGGCTTAAGCAATCGGGGTTTGAATTTAGGTCTCTAGTGTATGCATATGGGAGGGTAGGATTGTTTGAGGATATGAAGAGAAATGTAGTTAAAATGCAGAGCCAAGGGTTTGATTTGGATACAGTTTGTGCGAATATGGTGCTTTCTTCGCTTGGAGCTCATGGGAACCTGGGACAAATGGTATGGTGGCTTCAAAAAATGAAGAGTTTAGGGATTCCATTTTCTATTAGAACATATAATTCAGTCTTGAATTCATGTCCAACAATGGTTTTGATGCTACACGACATAAAAAGTATACCCATTTCTATGGAAGAGTTTCTGAACAGTTTACCTGAGGATGAAGCTAATGTGGTTCGTGAGTTGGTGGGATCGTCTGTTCTGGATGAGGTAATGGAGTGGAATTCTTCAGAACTGAAGTTGGATTTGCATGGAATGCATTTAAGTGCGTCGTATCTGATATTTTTGGAGTGGATTGATGTGGTGCGATCGAGGTTTACTTCTGGAAATCAAATGGCACCGACTGAAATAACAGTGGTTTGTGGATCGGGGAAACACAGTGCTATTAGAGGACAATCACCAGTAAAAGGATTGGTAAAGGAGATAATACTGCGAATGAAATGCCCTCTCAAGATTGATAGAAAGAATGTTGGATGTTTTGTTGCCAAAGGGAAAGTTTTTAGGGACTGGTTATTTTGTTTAACTTGAGCTACAAGACTACGAGGAGAAATTCAGTAGCAGATACAACATGCCCACAAGAAAAGAATGAATGACAAGTGCAATAACTGATGCTGAATGCAAATTTACAAAAAAAGTAATGCACAAGTCCTGTTATGATCAGAATATTTAACTAGTATGCATTTATTGTTGTGCAGCAGTAAAGAAAAGCTAAAACCAAACAAAAGGAAATCACATGTTTGTTGTTTAAGGGCTAGGAATAATAATGTATCTGCTTCAAAATAAAGACAAAGGCTGTGAATCCTTACATGTAAACCTACCATGTAGGCATGTCTCGTGAACTTTTTTCTCTCCAGGTTTCACAATCAGAACTATTCCCTTTTAATAAGTAATAACTACTATATGGTGTTGGCATTAAGTCATATCTGTTTATTTCCCGGTTCCATATTTAACAAGTCTAGCTTTTGTGGACAAATGAAGAAAAATCAACAATCATAAAATTGCAGGGAAAAATGAACATCTGCAGCTTCGACTTTTCTGTAATTCTAAAAGCCATCAAAGGTCAAAGATTTTATCAATGAGAGACCCAATTAGCGATCAACCCCGTTCACACTACTCAAACTTCAACTCCCTGACATGCAAATACATATAGGCATACTTAAAAAAACATGAAAATATAGATACCATATGCACTTTTGTGCACCTAACAGTCGCATTCTACAGAGATATATGTCAAAAGAAAAACATTGAAAGGACACCCTACTAGGAAATATTCTGGACATAAGATAGCCTCAAGAGAACATTGTGACTTTACATACATTTAGACACTGGCAAAACTCCACCACGTCGAGTATAATTACATGAATACGTGTGCGGTAAGTGTGTGCATGTTAGGTAGACAGAATGCTATGTTCAAAAAGCTGCATCAAACATATACAAGTATGGCATTAGGGCATCATACCAGTGCCTATCGAGACCTCATCAACATGACCAGGGTTAAAGTTCAGTAATCCTACATATGGAATCACACACTCTCTACTGCCTGCACGACAAGGTAGCATCACTGTAACTGTACCTTAAAACCAAGGCATCCACCATATATACATCTTGCCAAGGTTTTTGTGGGAAACAGCTTCTGCAATCAACCGACGGGCTTGCCCTTCTACAGCAAGTGGTAAAGATGGAGCAGCTCCAACACCAACAACAATTCCTTGCAATCTTGCTTCAATGTTATTGATGGCTCGCTACAATTTGAAAGATTAAGTTTTAGTCTTTAATAAAACATTCTACCATAGTACAAGCTCATTAACAGAAATTAAAGTGGTTGAAAGGCAACAGACACTCCTCAAAAGAGTTTAGTTCAATAGAGAAGTGGCATTGTCACGCCCCGTAACCGGGAAATGACCTGGCAGCGTTCCGTTGCCAAACGGAACGCAGAACCCATAACATAAAACTCATAAACGCATCAACGGAAGCTATAAAACATGCTAAGAAATAAAACCTCAAATAGTATATATATAAACTTAACTTAAAAGGGTACTTCATAACTTAAAAGGAAATGATATAACTTAAACATACTTTAAAGTTCGTCACACTTAATCTATTTTAAAACAGTAAAGTGAGCTAGACGTCTATAAAGTGTCCTCTCCTTGATACTCGAATACGTCGTCCCCCAGGTACCCTTCGTAGCTAACATCCTGCTCATTTGAAAATGAAAGGTGGATAAGGGTGAGCAAAACCGACTATTGCTCAGTAAGATCCCTTCAACCTTGGGATGAAGAAATATATAGACACTTAATTAAAACAATTTATGCATCCCGAAAACATTTCATAACTTTAAAAACATAATCACCAATAAAGCAGTAAAATCATGGTATGCAAAATACTTCTGATTTCTTAGACATATTGGGAGTGCAGAATCGCCGCCCATACAACGGCCCTACACATCTTACCCCTCCACTCGAGAAATCATAAATACCTGCGACTCAACCTCCTAGCTTTCTCGACAGCTTTAGGAATGACAGTTGCGCACCTGCCATTCTTACCCCTCCACTGCGAGACCGCTAGGAAGTGAAGGTTCTAGCCTAGCGTATACGTGGGAATGCCTAGCTTCTCACTAGCTCGAGTACAGACGATGGCCGTCGTCTACACCCTTACTACGAGACAACTAAACAACTCCAAAACCTGAGAAAACATTTAGAAAATGACTTCCATTTCCCTGCAAAACTGCTCACATCAAATAACAAATGCAAACATCATATATCGTTGTATACTGTTCGTGACATCGTACATCATGACTTGATGTTTGGGCCTCTCCCAACATCTTATCTATATACTTATCATATAACACAACTCTACATGCTACATCTTATCCCAAATTAGGTACATTGACTCCTCATGAAATCCATAACATAACATAAGCATAACATAAACATATTGGATCCTTTCTTAGTCAATGTCCCTAATGGGATGTTCCCTTATGCTTACAATCATAAAACAGCAAGTAATCATGTTATCATAGACATGCGCAATTAAACATCATACAATTCATACATTCACATTAAATATTGCTTCATCCACTTTTATGCAAGAAAAACATGATAAAACCATTTTTCATTCATTTTTTATTCATAATCTGTAAAAAATCAGTATATGAAAGCTTTGGAAATACTCAAAGTTGAAGGGTCCTTACCTTATCACCGTTATGTTCTTAACTTGTAAAAAATCCAGAAAATCTGGTTCGTGTTCCTAATTGAAAGACGTACACAGGAAAATCTGAAAGTTAAAATCCTAAACCCTCTGGTCATATCGTAGCCCTATAAGTCTAGTTTCTAAATCAAAAAGAATCAGAGGATTTGGAGTTCTAGATTTACCTTTATGACGTTTCTAGTGCAGTGCACGCAGGCTGCCCAGAATCTATTTTTTTTCTTGCTTTTCTGAGATTTAGAACTGACTTCCAAATCCTATAACTAGAAATCCAGAATTCCAAATGCTACTCCGTCGAATCCCAAGCGTATATCTATCGGTCCACTTCGAAACGCACTAAGAATCGCTGAAAACCGACACCATTTGCTATCTCAAAAGTGTATTCTCCCACAGCCTACTCAAGCTGCCAGAAATCTGCTCTCTTTTTTTTTCTCTTTCTGAGACTTAGAACTGAATGCATTTCGAAAATGACAGCCTAAGAAGTCTAGAAACCACCTCTAACTTCTTCCCCACTACTTTCTCAACTCCCCACTACTTTCTAAAAATCACCAAAGGTCCTTTATCTTATCTTAATGTTATACAAGTCCTAAAACATGTTATAACACTTAGCAAATAATAAAAGCAAATAAAACATTTAAGCAAATATGACACGTTTCGGTCAACGTTGACTTAATCTCGGTCGACGTTGACTTAACCTCGTTCAACCAAAACCCGTCTAAAAAAACAGTAAAAAGTTACGGTCTTCACAGGCATAAATATTCCTCATGCTCGAAATTGAATGACCACGTTCCTTTTAGGATTTTCCAAATTGGATGACTTTCCTAAAACAATCATATTTTTCATCAAAACTTCCAAAATTGATATCATAGATTTAAGGGAATTACGATCCACTTAACACATGGTATCAGCACTAACTCCTCAATTCCCTTGATGTAAGGGAATTAAACTCCACTAGCACATGGTTGCTGGTCCAACCAGTAACCTCCTTTTAATAAGGGTAAGATGATAACTTGGTTATACTTTATTGCTCTCCTAAACTTGTGTGTCAAGTCGAAACAGGACATTCAATTCCACAGAGGGAGTATTAAGGATGTTTTTTTATGGTCTGGCAACAGGGTGTCCCGGGTATCACACCCAGACTAATCCCCGCTCGCACCGGGTTGGCCCACTAAAGGGTAAAGTGCTGACCAAAGCGGTGTCTCCCTACATGAGCAGGGAACTCCTGACCTCACTTAAGGAGTATTAAGGATGTTATTGAACTATATATGCCCATGGAGCTCTTTGGCATGCATATCACCAATCCACATTGGAGTCTTGTACTGTAAATAATTAGAGAGGACTAAGATATACTATAATGAAATACTCTCTTCATAATGTTTTTCATTGCAGATAAGGCACAGACCACACGACGACGAGGAAACCTCAGGCATTACGAAAACCTTTCCACCTTTATTTATTACATATATAAAGTGCGCTGAAAAGAGAAACACGGAAAAGAAGAAACCTGTGCATGGGGGTTTTGAACTTCTACCCCACTGGATTTGTGAGATTTAGTCCATTCCACTAGAGGATCGTGGATGAAAGTTTCGAGAACAGTCATTAAAGTCTCCCTGTGTGCCCTTAGCACTGAAAGGGTAATCTCACAGACCCTCAAGAAAACACCCTCATATCCAGTAATGCCCAAGCCATCAATCATATTCTGCAGCTCCAAATAAGTCAGTCATGATGCAATCCAACCAAAGACATGGAAGAAGCTAACATAGGATAGGGAATACAGAAGACTATTATGAATGATGTACTTCATGTTTTTATGAATGCTTTGGAGATTTGGTCCCAATCTTACCTGTGTCAGCCTGAAAGGAACCAGCTCAGGTTTCTCCAACTGCAAACCTTTGTCAAATAAACAACTGAAATCAACATGAACACAATCACCCGTGGTAGAATCAAACAAGATATTTTCACCATGCCGATCACCAAGGCCCACAATATGACCAACCATTGACCAGACAGCCGTTGTGTGGGCATAAGCAACTCGAGCCCTGAACCATGCAGCTGGTTCAGAAAATGTGTTAAGAAACCATTTGTGGAAGGATGGAGGAAACATGGGCAGGATTTTGTTCTTTAGCATTTCATCTTCAGGCATTTTACCCTGGCATTGATCATAGATACGCTTAATCTGAGGATTCGTCTTCTGCCTGTCAAACTTTCCGCAGCTTATATAAATATCTTGGAGTATATGCCTCAGCCCACGAGTGTGAGGCACCCATTCAACCATCCCACAATCTTCTGTCAATGGAATCACAGCAAATGTGCGAATATAAAGCTTCCTCTTACGACTTTCAGGGCATTTTGATAGTAAACGGTTTATCATTGCATTGAACTCCATCATGCGTGTATCTTTTCTAAGGTCATCCTTTGGCTTGCAGAGAAATGGACGTTCAGTGCCGTCACTTCCCAAAAGAATGACCTGAAAATGTGAAAATGTAATTGATTACTCATCAGCATGACACAGAATTTAGTATATTTCTGTTTGAATGATTTTTTTTTGTTGTTGTTGTTGTTGTAAATAGGCAGTTCTAAATGGCTCTTCTTATTCCCAAATTTATTGAAATGACGTGTAGAAAATTAGATTCAAATGTCCAGAGAGCAAGCATCAGTTTGCTCCGTATGAACCAAAAACATAAAAAGAATTATTTGTGCCTCTCCTAAATGATTTTCAAATTAATGGAGGCATCCAGACCTCTACTTCCTAGGAAATATATGGAAGAAAACCATACAAGTTAAAAAAGTAAATGATTTATAGACATTGTTAAGAGATAGATAAACAGAAGTGAAACAGGGGAGATGTGGATGGTTAACATGCAATCTGAAGCAACCTCATATCAAATAAAAGTACCATGGAACTATAACTACAGTCCCGTTCATACAGCTTGCAACTTGAAGCAACCACCAAGTTTAGGAGCCTTACTTTCTTTGGTCGTTGAAGTGAGGAAAGAATCTCAGCCTCATCTGCAATTCCTGAGATTGTTGGAAGATCTGTAGCTGAGAAAATATCCGATGTAACGGGAGTTGTCACGTTCATATCATATGAAGGTAGATTCACCGTAAGAGACTGTTGGGTTGGCATTATAATATCCACAGGCATCATTCTTTTCAGTGCACTAAACTCAGTTGAAATACTTATTGTTTTTGCCTTTGCTTGTCCAGGATGGAAGCACAACTTGATCAAATGATCAATCAGTGTGGCAAACTGCACAAACAAAGAGTTCGCATTGTTCAGACTGGACCCTCTTTTTGCAGCTTCTATAATCTCTGCAGCAGCATTCCTTCTCGAAGGAACTGTGGATTTTGTAACAGCTGCCATAGTCCAAAGCACTTGCTGTGGGTACTGCCGAAGAACAGAAGTAATTATTTGTTTCACCAGACACGCAATTTCTACATTTTGGTGGCAGATTCTGGAAACTAATTGAGGCAGGACAGCTAACCACTGATATGTTGGCAATTCTTTTAAACATGTACGCATGATGTTCATAACCTGCGAAGGGGAAATAGGCACACAAAAGGCAATGGTATTATAGTAGAAAAGTACTTCAGTTAATAAGAATGAGCCAAAAAGATAAAAGCAAATATTTTAATATACCTTCACATGCATATTCTTCATATCTTTATTGGAAGATGAGCCACTTCTGTGATAAATACTCCCAAACTCAAACCACAGCGTCAGCAATCTTGGAAGGGCCTGGTACAGATTTTTATGGCCCTTGTGGAGCCCTTTGGCATAATATACCAGCACATCAGGAAGGTGTGACCACCAGCGCTTCTCAGAATTTGAAGGTGCAGAAGCTACAAGAGCTGAGTTTGAAGGCATTGCCCTTGGTAGCTCTAAATTATCTTCCTGTCGTTTTCTGGCGTCAACCAGCACTTCATCACAGTACTTAGCCATATAAAAATATCCTTTCTCCATAGATTGCAGATCCTTCACCCTTTTATAGAGACTCATCACATCTTCCTTTTGCTTTTGACCAGTATAGTGGATCCATCTTGTATAAAGAAGGAGAGTCCTTGCTACATCTCCTTTTCCATTCGAAGATTCTGCTTCAGAAGGTACAGCCGGTCTGTTTAAAGGAACCAATGAGAGACTGGTGATGGATGACATTGCAGCAGGACCGACAACTTCCACGGGCATGTCCAAAAGGGATTGTTGCAGCTCGGCGATGGCACCATCAGCTCTCCTAGTGCTCCATAGAAGTTTAGCCTTCTCAATGTGAACATTTGGTGCACCGGATGCCTTAGCTTCGAGAATTGCTCGGTTTGCTGTCTCATAGTGACCAGCTGAACGACAGAGCTTTGCATATTGAACCCAGCAATTCCCAACTTCAGAACAGATACCACTGGCACCAAAAACAAGTCTCCGGAAGGCCAATAGCGGTTCCCTTGCCCAAAGAGATGACTGTGTAAGTCTCAGTCGATTTTCCCAGTGTCCAACTATTTCAAAGAATTCTGGATCGCCAAGATGAAACTTTTTCTCCAAGAAAGACTCGCCAGAAAGTAAAGAGTTAAAATCTTCTAGTTCACGCAGCACATGAAGCTTCACTACAAATGGATAGCCCCGTGCATAAGAATCCATACCAGCAGCAGCAAGAGGAGCAATTAGAGCTTGTTTTGATAATGCAATTCTTTCACCCACTAAAAATTGATCTTTCTTCATCATTGCCTGGAGGATCTTTGCAACATCCATGTCAAATAAAGCATTACTCTCAGAGCTGCTGCAAAGTAAACCCTCTTCCTCAGCCCCACTAAGGTACTCATCCATCAAATCCCACCTTCCAAGTCTCCAAGCAGCCTGAACGCCTTGCGTACACCATGTTTTCTTGTACTGAGGAATTCTAGAAATTAAGCCATCAACATGAGTGACCATGGCCTGCAAATGACACATATTTAGTAAACAATTAAGAACATCTGAATGCCTTTGAACAGATGCAGGTTCCATTTGCAAAGCCTGCTCACAAGAAGTCAAAACTTCTGCCCAGTTTCCGGATTTTTTGTTTATCAAGAGCTGGTCTTGTAAGCTCTTTGATTTCCTTAAACAAGCCAAACCAGGTAACCCATCTTGTTCATCTAGGTTGCTATATATTTCCATCAAAAACGAAATATCTTCATCCTCAAAGAGGCCACTTCTTTCAGCTGCTGGGTTAAAAGATCCTGATTTTCCACGCACATGAGATTCAAAGTACAACAAAGACCTCGCATAAGCCTGACACCTCAAAGAGGCTCTAGCTAGAGCCACTTTAGGAATTGCAGTCAGAAGCCCTGAGACATGTTTACACTGCATAAGTATGTGATCTGTATCCTGCAAGATACTCGTACCACCATCCTTTAACTTGGAAACTCGTTGCTTGGAATTGGATGGCAAAAGAGACTGGGAAAGGGCAAGGTCTTGTTCAACATCATCTACCCACTGCCCAAGATTATCAAGAAGAGTAAAGACAGCTTGGATACAGACTTCACTTTGCCCAGGACTAGTAACATGAACAGCAGAAGCACCAGACTCTGAAGCTGCTGCGTCAAGGACAGACAGAATTTCCTTTGTTATGCCATGGCGTGCTTCTTCAGTGCCATGGCAAACAGCATTCAGGACCAAGTAGGGAAGAAGATACATTGCTGTTTGCATATCATGGCGTGCAATTGCACGACAGGCATTAAAAATACTCGCTCGAGATCCTGTTGCATGTGCAGTCAATTTCTTGATCCAACCAAATATCCATCTTCTGAAAGACATTGAAGGTCGGTAAATGGCACCAGAAGAAACAGAATCTGAGACATTGGGTAGCTGAAACCTAGAGGTTAAGCAAGGGGCTATTATCTCTTTAACATAATCAGAGAAACGATCCCACAATCTCTGGCCCCTATCATTCACTTCGGTGCAAGTATCTGTCTTGATTGCAGATGCTGGGGCATTTCTAGTTTGTCTATCTTTTATCTGTGAAATAGAAGTTGCAACATTTTCATCAAGTGAAGCCTGACATCCTGCAATTTTCAGAAGCTCCTGTATAGCCAATGCAGCTGAATCTTGAATAATAGTGTCAGGTGCAGCTCTAAAAGCCCTTGCCAGATGCTTATGTATCAATTCAAATATTAAGTCATCATCAGAACATGCAATTTTAAAACGTGTAGTTGAAGAACCCTTTACTTTGGCAGGATCAACTGCACTAAGTGCCCCTAGGCAGTCAGCACAAATCAACTTCAACCGCTGGCCGACTGAAGTCCTTGATTCTTCTGCACACCCTCTCAGTAGTGACAAAATTAACGAGCTCATCACATTCATATTCCGATCACCTTCCTTAATAGCCAAAGCCATGACATCCTTCCTTCTTAGAGTCAGCAGTTTGCTGAGTTCAGATGCTACCATATACCTAACATTCAAATTTTCATGATTTAGCCCATCTGCAACATCTCGAAGTTGCTCATTCAAAGACATCAACCCACGTGTTTGTTGTATCACTTTATTCAACTCTGACAAGGCTGGAATGCTGGGTAAAGGAGGAAATTCACGTATATGTTCTCTCAAAATAAATGTATTTTGAAGCACGAGCTCTTTCAAGACCTCCACGACTTTATTAAAATGTGAAGAGGAGCTCTCTTTCTCTTTTTCCAGGAAGGGAACTAGTGCAGCAAATACTTGTGAGACAACATGCTTAGTGCTAGAAGGGGATACCATGGCTAGTTGTTTAACAAAATAGTGCAAGACGGATAGACCCTCACCCTGGAGACATTCCTTGTCAATTACATGCATGAGAAGAACCATAAGTTTCGGTACGTAAGTGCTAAGGTGTGGACCCATCAGATTAATAAGCATCTCCATTCGTTTGATTGCTTGTTTTTGCAGAAATATATCCTCCGTGTGAAGCATTTTTCTGTCGATGCTATTAAGTAGACCAACAAAGTGATTCTTTAAAAATCCGGGAAGATCTTCTTTTCCAGTCAGAATCCTTGCAACATATTTTATCATTTGCGGTACCCCGCCTAACCTACAGAAATAGTTTAAGTTCCCACATCATGTTCTCTTCATTTGACATAAAGCCATCAATTTCAATGCAACTGAACAAAAAAAAACATCATTGAATCACCTATTCGTTAAAGCATTACATCAGAGACAATGCTATTTATCAATTTAAGTAGGCAAAGAACACATAAGAAAAACAACTCAGTTAACTTAATTCCAAGAACTCTTAATATAGCTATCACAAACTCACACCTCATTTTCCTTCAATCCCCCTTCCCCATACCATAAAAAGGTCACAAGTGGCTCCATGACAAAACCTTGTAAATTTTGCAAGATACATACTAGAATGAAATATGCAGTTATTTGTCTAAGCTTTAAATCAACCATATAAACTTGTATATGGTACCTTTTGTCAATCTCTTCTGAATCATCCTCATCAGTAAAGCACACAAGCTCATCCAAAAGCTCAGGCAATGCAGCTGCAAAAATTTCTTGGTCGTCAGACACCGTGTGCTTGCGGTAGAACTCCAAAGCAGAAAGCAACTGCCTCTCATCTGCTTTGTGGAGAGCAAAAGCAAGCACTTTAGGCAGCCAATTGACAATCAGTTTCACCATATCTGTTTTCAAACATTTGGCCAACTCATTTAAGATGCTGATTGTTTGATCATTAGCATCCTGAGTAACCACGATCTTTGGAAGAACAACAGGGATCATCCTCTTAACAAGTTCTTCAGTTTCAAAACCAAGAACAGAAGCTGCAAACTCTTTGATCATTTCCGGTCGACTTGCTAGCCTAAATGAGAGGTAATCATACAATTCATTTCGAATATGAATGACTTTAGAGAGGATAATGTCAAATCCTCCTTTAAGATGAACATAGCAAGATTTTTTTATTAAACTTGATGCAGTTATTCTCACTGTCATATGAGGATTGTCGAGCTGATCAATTAATAAAATAAGAGAGAACAAAAAGAGCTGACTCTGTACTCTAACAGCATTCATAATCTGTGCTGCAGCTTCCAAAAGAGTCTCAAACATCAAGGGGTCATCTGCTTCTGCCAAAGCATGCTTTATTTTATCCATGACCTTCTGTTCTTTGGTTTTGTTTGAAAACTCTCCATCCAGAAAAAGACAATCCAAAATAGGCTTGTCGAGGAAAAAACTAATCTGTGAGCAGAATGCTTCTCTCACAGCCTTTTTCCTGTGAAGGAGCAAAAAATCAAAACACTTTATCCATTGAGATCTTGTCTCACGCAGTATATCTGCAGTTCCATGAATTAGAATACGATGAATAATTCCAACACAAGCAACTTGAACTTCTTCAGATGAGTCATCAAAAAGGAGCTCAAAAAATAAGGACAGCAGACTAGTATAATTACAATCAGTCAAAACTTCTGTATTTGGAGCAACAAGAGGTCCTAAGGAGGTTAAACCATAATGGAGTCTATCTTTTCTATCACACTTCGAGCACCAAAATCCTTGCAGTAGATAATCAGCAGTGATTTCTTTTTTCTCGCCCTCGTTCACCAAGAATAGGTTGCATTCACTTTCAGAAGTACGTGCACCATTACAAGAGCCATAGAGACATGCCAAATAACCAAGAGAGAAAGGAATGATTTTCTTAATTTGCTCATCTGTTGCTTGCCCAAAAACCCTGCAAAAAACACGAGAAAACTGAAAGATTAGAACCCTTCCTGATCCAAGGAGTGGTTTTCTGGTAAAAGTTATTCTCCCCATGAAAATGCTTGGAGTACAATCATACATGAGAATTTGACTTCTACACAACCTCACATATAACTATTACTAATGTGTCATCATTCTATGCTTGGGTCAACAAACTCAAACCAAAATCTGATACCTATCTGCGTGAATGAACTAGATTACGTTAGTAGTATAACATAATTGATTCAGGTCATAGGTCCAAATATTAGAAGCTCTATAAGAGCAGGATAAAACTGATGAGCTTTTAAATGCACTAGCTTAATACCAATACCTTCGAAAAAGTTGTGCAATATTAAATGTGTTCACTAATATGAATCAGAACATCATTATCAATATTCTTTGGAAGTTCTGCCAATTAGATAGACGCTCACATGTATGTATAAAGCAGAAAACTATCATCGACTTACTCCAGCCTCTTGAACATATGTTTCAGCAAACCAAAACCAGACCACAAGACAGTCAGTGGCATAGATCTGACAGCTTCAATTCTAACCTCTTCTGCTTCATCATGAAGACTCCAATCCAAAATTTCAAGGTTATTTCCAACTTGTAAAATGGATCCAAGCTTTGTCAGCACTTGCACTGAAAGACATTTCTCCTTCCATGGTGGATGGGACACAATTGTACAAGGAGAATTAACCCAGGGAAGCTTTAGAATTGGATCCAGAAGATCTGAGCAATGAGACTTGCATATAGAAGGCTTATGCTCTGAGGGCAGGAAGCCTAGAGGATGCATACAGATGAAAGAGTCAAAACATCTAAATCAGAGAGATCATCTGCCAAACATGTATGTAAAAAGATGGAAAAGGCAATTTGAAATTTTAATATCAACTAACAAAAAAGGAAAGTCTAGATTCTAGTCGAGCTAGTAAATTTACAAAATCAAGGGATTTTCAAAAGTTGGTTCCTTGTCATCACTGAAATAAATGAATACGCTTACACATCAGCCTCGTAACTTTCACTTCCGTTCTGAATCGTGTTAAAAGTCAAAATAAAATCAAACAACATCCATTCTGGAAAGGTTTAGAAGTTCAGCGTTTAACTCCCAGAAGAATCCAAATTTACAGTTCTACTACATTTAATATATATATATATATATATATATATATATATATGAACTTTCACCAACAAATTCTGCTGGAGCCACAAAAACTCTCTTGAAACCTATATATTGGATTAAGCTACCAAGACCACAAAAACATGCTTCAATGGATGAAGGATTATCTACATCACTTACCTTCAGTGAGCAATAATCTGTTCACCGCTTCAAGGAAGAAGGATAAATCAACCGGGGGTGGTAATTCATTTATTGCCTGCAATAGCCAAGGAGTTATTTTCCATGATACTTGAACAGAAACTAATAAATTCATGTGAACATTAGTCAACCTGTTCAGATATCCACCTAATCCAACTGGATAACTGCCTTGATATACAGAACGAGAGCTTCAAGTGTGGATATTCACAAAATGCAATGCTGAGCATACTAAGAGCTGTTAAGGAAATTTCTGGATTTGACAAATTAATCTTCTCGCCAGGAGGTATAAGATTTTCAACAAACCGACTCAATGAGTTACACACATGATAAGCATATTCTTTTTCTCCAACGCATGCAAATTTGTCTGTATGTGTGCTTAAATCCTGACAACTTGCGCTAAAATCCTTTTCTTCACCAACTATCTTTTGGCGCTTCACATAGGAAGATTCAAGGATAGGAGCTCCTCTTTTTCCTCCGATTCCTAAGCTCTCATATCCACTATCCCCTGAGGTTGATAAATCCTTACTGCAATCATTAGTCATCCCCTCTTCCACCAAATGAGGAGCAAGCCAAGATATGGCTACATGAAAGCAATCTATCAAATTAAAAACTGGTTTGGGGAAGCAAAGCATATCGATTAGGGACTCCGGCCTCCAGATATGAACAGGGCAACTTTTGGCGATCCTAACATATGCACTGCATAAAGCAGCCTGAAAAACAACAAATAGTCAACAGGGTAATCACCATCATCAAAAATTAAGATGATTAAGTATTGTACTTCAACATAGAAAAGAACTTATTAAAAACGGACATTTACTCGCGATATTATAAGGAACAAAGCAACTGTAAAACTAACCTTAAGCTCCTGGCTTCTTGTTTCCGAAAATGACTGGGGGAAAACGTCTATTAAAACTGCAGCTGTTGATCTTACAATATCATCAGAGCAATTGGAATATAATGCTTGAAGGCATGCACCCAATGATGAATCGTAGGCTGCACTTCTGCAATAAAACAATCAATAAATTAAATGCTTTCCTGAAAGCACTAAGGTCAAACTGTTCCTCTGGACTCAAAATTTACATGAATCATATCTTCACCTTTCAGATAAATGAGATATTTTCAAATTTACTGATGCAATTTTCATAGCAAGTGATAATCTCCCGTGAGTGGCCAAAAGTAGCACGTCCTTTAAGGGTCCTATTTTCTTTTCTAATATATGTCACTTTCCTAATTCTATCTAAACTTGTAAACAAGCAGCAAAACATAAAATACTGAGCAACACTTATAAAGAATCAAATCAGAGAGAGAAAATCAAAATATGAACTTAGGAAAGGAAATCAAGAGAATCAATTCTTAAACACCAGATTACCTGAACGGTAAACCGCCATCCTTGTTTTGAACCAGAATAACTGCCAGCGACCGAATTAGGTTTTCAGTCGGGATGACGTCATAATCTACTACTGCTCCAATAAGGCGCACAAAATCAAAGCATGCCTTTCCAAAAGAGAAAAGAAAAGGAACTATTGTTAAAAATCAATAGCAAATGGATAATGTTACTAAAACATAGTGGAATAGAAAAGATGATTTCAAGAAAAGAACAGAACAAAACTAGTTTACTGGAACAGCACTCACAATATGCAAGTCAGCATCTCCATAGCACAAAAGGGAGCATGCAGCCAAAACGGATGATGTATCAAGAAGTCCTTCAACATATAAAGTTCCTTCAGTTAAGAATTTACAGAGTAACTTGATAGCAGATGTAGCAAAGGGCTGCCACCTTTCTTTGCCAGTGACATCGATCAGAATGCCATACCCATTGGCAGGTTTGTTGGAGGCTGGGATATCACTGAAAAGAGAGATATCACCACATGCTCCGGTAAAAGAGACACAAAAACACTTCAAATGTACATTTCCTTGTTCTGCATCCCGGGTCTTGTCACAAATTGAGCATATATACAAAAGATCTGTAAGAAAGCAAAACACACTAGCTTCTTTAAATCGAGCGGATTTAAACTAGGAAATTGCAGGAAGAAAGCTAAGAATAAATATTTTACAAGCCTTGCTCCCATTAAATGTTCAGAAAGTTCTGTCCTCCAGGCCTCCCCACCCAAGAGAAACACAGAGAACAAAAGCACCATAATTTTTGAATGTTAATATTAGGACAATGATTCGCAACCTAGATAACATCATATTCATAGGCAAGATAACCAATCCTAAAATGAACAGTTATTGTTGACAACAGCCAAAAACAAACTAAAAAGTTATTAAATTAGGCATGCCACCAAGTTAAGCAACAGAAATTACGATAATAGTTTCTAAAGTGTACCTTCAATTACTAGCATGGTATCCATAAAGAATTGTCGATACACATCACGATCTCCTATACGAAGTAAAGATAACAAGGAGCCAAGAGTCTCAAAAATAACTCCATGTCTAGACCTGCAAAACATTCATCAATAAAATTTTGTTTAATAGCACCTGAAGCAGGGAATCAGTAAGTACATAAACAATTTCCTTATATTCTCCAAAAGAAAAAAATAATATTATTATTATTCCTATTGTCTAGTTGAATTAAACTATTCATAGTTTAGATATAACACATGTTTAATAAAATAGAGACCCTTAAAACTCATATATCAATAGAGGTAAATCTCTCACATGTAACTCAGTGACTGATGTGGACTACATCGACAAACACATGACCTTATCAATCCACATAGAACTGAAGCAAGGCAAGACTCGTATTATTAGAAGAAAAAATAAACAAATTACACAAAACTCTAAAAAAACAAATTACATAAAACTATTGGATACTAAAAGTTAGTACACTCCCATTACGACATTAAGGAGAACGAACCAACAAAAAAAATTAAATTAAATAAAAACTCCGAAAGAAAAATATATAAAACTCCTAAAATATGGAGAAACTTACCGAAATGCAGGCTCCGCAAAGAAAGGCAATATCCGACCGATAATAGGTAAGACGGCGGCGGCCTTTCCGTGATAAAACACTCCGGGAAAATTCTTCGCCGTGTGCGTTAATAATTTCAGTACAGCAATAACCTCTCTCTCTTTGGCTGTAAAATAATTTACAAATTAAAAATCAAAAAGTACAATACAGATCCAAAAATTCTTCTATATCCATAATAGAATTCAGATATTTACTTCAACAACATAGAAATTGAAATTGAAACCTGAAGGGGAAGGAACGACGTAAGCCTGTAGGAGATTGGGGAGAACGGAGCGGAATCTGGCTTCTAAGGCATCATCGTTTCCTCTGTTGTTAGGCGGAGTTGAAGAAGAAGCAGCAATGCGTTCTCGGAGCTCGTGGACTAGGCTTGAGAGGTTCGCCATGGATGGATGGCCGCTTGCTTCCTCTTACTCTGGAGTGCTCTCAGTGTTTTGTGAGAGTGGAAGCGCGCGGAGTTTTTGGTTTGGTTCCCTCCAGAAGCTTCTTTTCGAAATGGGAGTTAAATTTGGGGCTTTGTCGCCCTACTGTCTAGTGTATAGTCCGGATTCGGAACAGTTTTTTTAGTACATACGAAACGTTTCAGGATAGATGTTCAGAATACGACATGTACGGAATTTACATCATTCCGCATTGGAACCTTCGTCATCCATTGTACTTGCAAATAGTCTGTACGTGTAACCATTCAGAATTTGTATGTGGACTTTTTTTCTAATTATATACATACATGTACAGACAGATGAATGGGTATATAAACCGGCACATACCATTATTTGTCATTTTCAATAACATGAGCAACCGGGATCCGGACAACCAAAATTGTTACTTCAAATTTTATTTTTTAAATACTCATGTTGAGAGAATCATGATCTTCTTGGTTTACCCCGAGGGGCACCCGATGTTCACCGCCTGCGTGGTGACTAATCCGAGCTCGACTTGCGGTTGGCCCGTAGCGTTACCTCTAGCGGGGGAGGGCCTGGCCCATACTGCTCTTTACACGGATCCATACCACCGCGGAAAAATCCCACAAGAGTCGCTCCCCAAGGGAATCGAACACTCGTCAACGGTGAGGAATACCAATTAAATTGTTTCTCGTGCATTATTATTAGACTTGTCGGTAGTACTGTTAAAATGGGTATGCCTGCCCACACCACCCCGCCCCGCCCCGTTCCGTTATGGGTATGCCTTAAATGGGGATGTCTTAACGGGCCATCAAAAGGGATGCTCGTACCCGCCCGTGGGCAAATGGGCATGCCCGCAACCCTTATTATTAATTTCTTTTTTTAAAAAATACATCAAATCCTAACAAAATCAACAAAATGCAGTTATTTCTCACACTTACAGTTTACAGTTCTATATAGGGTAAATAAAAATCCAAAACAGTTCAAGAACAATCAAATCAAATTTCACAATATCTAAAATAGTTTTTTTTTTTTAAATCAAATTAAAAGTCCACAATTTAAAAAATAATTCAAGACCAACTGTCCAAAATTAACAAATATATCGTTGAAGTCAAAATAACAAAAAATAGATATTATTTTTTTAATATCCTCCATCTATTGATCTAGATAATGAACATTATAAGTATTATTTGAATCCATTTTAGAGAATGTTGATTCCTCCTCATCATCTTCACATATAAAATACACACCTTAAGAAAAGAAATTAAAACATGGTAAATGATAAGTTAGAACATAATTTAGTTATCTTAAGAGATGAAACCGTGAATACAATTGCGTACACAAATTTGAGCTTGTACATTACTATGAATAATATGACTTCTATATTTGGTAAGAACGCGTGCAAGAAGATAGTGAAAATATATGACTCTTGTTCAGTTTGGAAAAGACTGAAGAGCCTTATTAATTCCTATCCAAAACTAATAAAAAACAAAACAAAGCAGGCATGCCTGGTTGCAACCCGCCCATACCCTCATGGCCTGTTACATGCACGGGTATGCCCATTGATACCCACATTTAAATGGGCATGGAATTTATATCCCCATACCCACCCATTAATCTCACGGGACGGGTATGCCCGCGGGCATATGCCTATTTTGACAGCTCTATTTGTCGGTGGCAGGTAAAAGTTACGTCTAGTACCTTAAAAAGGCAAAATTCAACTACCCCGGCTCTAAACTCAAATTGAAAATACGAAAATGACTAAATATGCGATTTTTCCATTTATTTTTATTAAGGTTCAATAACTTAGTAACTGGTGTTTCAAAATCTTAAGGTCCATAGCCCAGTGGACTATGGTCTGCCCACAACTTTGAGGTTGTGAGTTCGATACCCTACACAAGGGGAATGATTTAATTGTCATTTCTTGGGTTCCCTTGTGTGGGTCTTCTACTCCCCTTCATGGGGCACCTCGCTAGCCGGGCTTCTAGTTCTCCTCCTATGTGAGCAACTTCCACTCCCTCTCATGGGGCACCCGCTCAGCCGGGCTTCTATCCGCCCTACATGGGCTCCTCCTCTGGTGAGGTCAAAAAAAAAACTGGTGTTTCAAAAATAAAAAATAAACTTCCTAACTGGTATAATTTGTTTTTCAACTGATTAAAGTTTCAAGAAGTAGAGGAAATATCAATAGTTTATAATTAATTATACGCAGATTTTATGCTTTACTTCAATATTTTCAGTTGAAATATTCAATTTTATTGTGTGTTGCTAAAAAATCGAAACATATACAAAATAATCAATATCAAATGATTTATTAGAACATTCATTTCAAACTTCAACTTTCATTTCCTTTAAAATTAACAAGACTTTTTTTTTTTGAAGCCCGATTGGGCGGTTGCCCCCATATAGGGGAGAGAGAACTGCCTCAGACGAGCAGAAGATAGCCCTAGAAAGGGAGATTAAAACTTGCCGCACGCAGACGGAGGGTATCGAACCCACGACTTTGTAGGTGTCTGCCCCACTAGTAGTACTGTCAAAACGGGTATGCCCGCCCACCCCGTCATGGGCATGTCTTAAATGGGGATGGGCGGGCATGCCTGCTTTTTTCACGGGCCATCAAAAGGGATGCCCGTACCCGCCCGCCGAATGCCGTGGGCAAATGGGCCTGCCCGTGACCCTTATTATTAATTTTTTTTTAAAAATAGATTAAATCCGAAAAATTCAACAAAATGTAATTATTTCTCATCCACTTGTAGTTTATAGTCCTGTAGAGGGTAAATATATATCCAAAATAGTTCAAGAACAATCAAATAGAAGTCCACAATATCCAAAATAGTTATAAAAAAACAATCAAAGTCCATAATTTCAAAAATAATTTAAGATCAACTATCTAAAATTAATAAACATATTGCTGAAGTCAAAGCAACAAAAAATAGATATGTTTTTTTAATATCCTCTATTTATTGATCTAGATCTTGAACACTAGAAGTATTATTTGAATCCACCTTAGATAGTATTGATTCCTCCTCATCATCTCCACCTATAAAACACACACACAACTTGAGAAGTTAGAAGTTAGAACATTATAAATGGTAAATGATAAATAATAAGTTAGAACATAATTTAGTTACCTTCAGAGATAAAACCGTTAATATTTGGGTAATAGAAGTATATAACGGCTTCAAGGGGCTTTGGCCAAGATATATAGCACGGCTCAACTTTTATCTTGGACTTTTAGGGGTTTTTTCTTCTTCTTTTGGCTCTCAAGTCTCAACTGTGAAAATTAATCCATATCTAAAATTTTAAAAAAAAACAAAGCGGGAATGCCTGGTTGCAACCCACCCATACCCGCATTACCTGTTACCCGAACGGGCATGCCCATTAATACCCGCATTTAAATGGGCATGGAATTCATAGCCCCATAACCGCCCATTAAGCTCACGGGGCGGGCATATGCCCATTTTGACAGCTCTACCCACTAGATTAAGACACCTTTGATAAATTAACAAGACTTTAAACAATTAATCGACAACAAACATATATTATCAATCAAACTAACTAATAAGAATATACATAATTAAAAACACTTAATCAATGAATTTTAAATATTCAACCGCGTTACAAAACATGTCTTTTTACAAGAATAAGCTCAACTTATTATGAGCTTGACAAAATTACCTAAGTTGTACAAAAGTTTTTCAATAAATGATTTTTTTTATTACGTCAAATTAAGAGGTAGATAAGTACCAATTATTCCAACATCACATCCTCTCACTTGCAAAGTATAATCCCCTTATACACTTCCAAACAGAATGTATATGCATAGTGAGAGGAAGATAAAACATCATTATTGATACTTGACCATCTCCCAATTTTCCTACTATTACTTATTAAAAACAGGGAAAATGACATGTATCACCATCAAACTATTTATCAAGACGTGATAAAATTATACAAGTGTTGTTATAAAAAAAAAAAAAGAAGATAAAATTATACAAGTTTTTTTTACTTCTTGATAGGTCCCAATACAAAATCCGCGGCTGATAAGTGGTCTCACCACCACTGTCCATGGTGGTTTCCGTTCAAATGGTGCCACGCCCCTTGCACGTTCACATGGAACAACTAAACAGTCACGCAAATTGTTCTGAGACTTGACAGGAAGTAAAAAAAAAATTGTAAAATTTTATCGTGACTTAATAAATAATTTGAGTATGAAATAAGTCATTTACCCTTAAAAACAAAACCATGCAATCAAAATTGTTGGACCTCATTTTTCTTTAATCTGCATCTTAGTCAAAATTGGGTGAATTTGACCATGTTGATGGAACTCGGTTGAGACCAGTAGGAGAAGGAGTAGGCATGTTACGAATATTGATATCAAAGGGATAAAGGCGGGAATCAATCTCAAGGTCTCTGCAAATCTTAACCATTTCTTCACTTAAAATGCCTCTTCTTATCCACCTCTCAGCCATGTCTTGATGATTCATTTTATGTCTAACCCATACTGACATTTTCAGCTTTGTTAAGTCATCAATGTACATTAGCACAACTAATGGACCTGGGTGCCAATGGTCCTTCCTGCTCTCTATGTAACTGCAACCAACCAACAAAACCATCACAAAAATTAATTATAGAGTCGGTCGTCACAGAATAAGTTCTACTAACATATGCGTCTTCAATGATTTTACTATGTATTGTATTTGTCACTTTAAGACAGTGTACTAAGAGTGAAGAAAAGATTGGATTGTATGATTCAATGCATGATGAATAAACAATATTGTCCTTTTGGCAGGTTAATTCTGTCCACTGAACCATGTGGTACAAATTCATCAACATCAGGAGAGAGTTAACTTTTCTGTTGATGTGGATGAATATGCACCGTATGGTATAATGGAGTATGGTCCATATTAGAACTTTCCCTCTTTTGACAGCTCAAATTTAACTTCTAAGCATTTATTCCTACTAATGTAATAGCCTAATAGGGGTAATTTGGAAAAAGAAAAAAAAAGAGACGTTTAATGCTCTCTTGATTTTCATTAAATAATTAGAAAATAAAAATAATATGTTTAAGTGACATATAATTTTAAATAGACAAAGTAAGTGCAGTTTCGGGAACATGACTCGTGAGCTTCACTGCATGCATGACTAACTGTTTGTCGTCTGTTTTTACTGTGCCAAAATAGATATTCAAAGATAACAATGAATATTCAGATCTATGCTTATATATCAGTTAATAATCTAAGAATATTTTAGATGCGAGAAACGAGGTATCACAAACAAGAAGACAAGCGAACAAGTAAGGGATGTAAACCTTATAATTCTTTGTTTCATGGCAGCAATCTTGTCAGGTGGAGTTGCAAAAGGGATAAAGTAATATATGATATCCCACATATCTGGACTACGATAGAAGTTATTTATAGCCATTGTTGAGAGAGTGCTGTTTGGGTACATTATCCTCTGGTCGTCAGCTCCTCTCAAGAACACTGTTGTAAAGATGTTCATCTCTTCAACAATCATCTGAACAATACAAAACCACCAAACATGAATAAATGAATAAATAAATACAGATTAAGGACCTTGATGAATGAATACAATGAAAATCTCATTTTGGAACATCCAATAATACTGCAAGAATCCTGATTTATAGGTATGGGGCTATTACTATAATTTTCTCTTTATTAATAAAAAATTGTCACGTGTCTCACTTTCCTCCTTAAAGTTCTTTTTTTTTTCTCTATATATTCTATATATTTTTTGAAATAAAAAGTAAAAAAGCGATAATATGATAGCTTGACAGTAACTTGAGAGAAAATAAAACTTAGCGGCTCAGACATTTTATCTTATAAGTCATTATTATTAAGTTGCCATTGTATTAATTTTTTAAAAAAATATAGAATATATAGAAGGATGTGAAACCTCTAAAGGGGATTGTCCCTCCCGTGCCTACCCACTCGAAGAGGACTTATAGCCGGACAAATGACCACCTAATTGATAATCGTCCTCCTTATATACCAAAATTGATATACCAAAGGTGTCCTTGAAGACCAAACCAGGGGTGCGGGGTTTTAGTCTGATAGACTTATGGCCTGACAAGGCCCTATTGCCCGCCCCAAAGGGTGACTCATGAGACTGGCAACACACAAGACTATTTATTTGACAACCGTCTCCTTTATGACAAAATGAATATTATAAGATGATCATAAGAACTTACATTCATGTTTATATAGCAGTCAATATCACCTATTTGAAATTGTAACAAGTTGCAATTCTTTATGAATGAGAGATATGACAGGCGAGTTAGATAGTATGACAGATGATCGTAAACTTGAAAAAGAGAACGTAACGGAAGATTCAGAAAAAGGAATTACCTGAACTCCACCAATCTCACATCGGTCTCCAACATCAAAGGGATGCATCACAAATAGGAAAATGATAGATTCAAAAGCTGTCTTGCATGTATTACCAAACATAAAGGCAGCCACAACAATCTGAGAGCTGACAAAGAGCAAGAACTTGCTTGTTGCAATTTCTAGTATGAGAAGCCAGAAGATCCCAATGAGGATAGCAACTAATATGTTCACCATATGATGAAGTTTGTTCACTGCTGTTTTTGTATCATTAAGGGTCAATGCAAGTGCTCTTCTTTCTCTAAATGCATTGATCTGCAAAGCCAAAAAAAAAAAATCTTAGAATAATCAGGAACGATTACAGGGAGCGGGGTTGAGATTTTTAAAAATCATACTATATATAGTAAATTTTATATGTAGTTCGGAATATTTGATATAATTCGCCCCATCAATTTTTTGGGTTAGAAAAGGCGCCCAAAATTTGTAAAAGAAAAATTATATAAGCAGTTGCAGTTTTTCACCTCAAACCTAAAAGTCCCAATTTTGTCCCTGTCTTAGATGGAGTAGGATATGAGAGTTCGATCCCGTATTTCGTTTCCAATTCGTTTGTCTCATTCTTATCAAGTTGCTAGAAAATTCAATCCTAATACTGCTTTTGTAGGAATGACCCACCCTACAGCTCTCTCACATGAATTGAGCGAAAACCAATTTGCAATTTGCGTGTAAGCCCTGTCCAATTTACGTGAGATTACTGTGAGGCCAGTCATACAAGTACGTTCCTATGATTTGAGTGACCCTAAACAATGATAACATAAGAGATGAAGAATTGATTGGTTTAAAAAATCTTACCACCCAAGTCTTTAATGATGCTTTACTGATCTTTTCACTCTCAGATGAGCCTTCAATAAGGTTTAGGGTTTTAAAAGCCTCCTCTTCACGCAAGAAACGCTCAAGGTCTCCTAGGTGTATGAATCTGCCACCACACCATCAAATTATTGAGTCTATAATAGCATTTTGCATTAGGGCAAAAATGTAAATTGGAAACATGGGAAATGTATATAATCTATAGTTTCATAACTTTATGGACAAAAATTGGGAGGCAGAATGATTTCATTAATCCTAATCCCACCTCACCTTACATAATTCTTTTTTATGCTGAATGTGGCCCTACAACTATAAGTAGGAGCCCAGATGATATTATATTAGAGAGAGGTGGGATAAGTACTAATGGAATCATTCCACCTCTCAATTTTTCGTCTACGGAAGACAGGAATCTCGTCCTCAAATATGATACAATAAGTATTGAATCCGAAACTCATCTCTGTGTCAAAATATCAGGGATGAAGACAAAATCCTACTAGATATATGTAGTTCGGAAAATTTGATCAAATTCGTCCCCCAAATATATATATTTTTTGCAGTTTTTTATGTAGTTTGGCATACTGTTGCGGTTTTTTGTCCCCGCAACCTAAAAGTCCTAGCTTTCTCCCTGCAAAATATGAAAGCAAAATGGAAGAAAGAAAGCAAGAAGAATACCTGGCTCTAGGTTTAGCCACATTTTTAAATATCTTTCTTGCAGCAACTTTTGCTTCAAATTCACTTCTAATTTGTATAGCAGAATCATCAATATTTTCACTAGAATCCATAATTTGTTCATCCAATGTAGTTAAAGCACCTTTCCTAACAATCTTCATTAGCCTCTTCATATTCCAAGCTGAAATATTGTTAGGATTTAGCCTATGTAAATGATCAATTGTTATCCCACCAGTAGGCTCATCTTGTATTTTCTTACTACTTATTGGACCAGAAACCTTAAAACTTAATCCTCTTGTTATAGGCCTTGGTGGTAATGCTCCACTATTCATAACCTTATTACCATGAACGGAATCAAACCCGGGTGGCCTAAGCTCCGGGGGCAATGTAGCCCCCGCGTTCTGAAGTTTCCGAACCTCAGCAAACGTTCTCTCTTCTTCCTCCTGATTATTTTGTATCTCAATAACCGGCGGCCCTGATAACGTCTCGATCACGTACTGATTGAACAACGATTCTTGAATCCGGTCAAAATAAGTACTAACATGAAATGACGAGGCAAGAACCTTAACCATTAAGGTCTTAAGTAACCATAACAATGTTGCTACTAACATACACAACATTAACTTATTGACATATTTAAGAAACTCATTATTCCCTTCAACTTTTCTGTCAAACATAGAATGCCAAGCAATTAAAACTAATCCCAACCAAATGCAATTTTGGACTGCCTTTCTAACACCATAAACAAAATA
Source organism: Vinca minor (assembly GCA_026122235.1). Classification (NCBI taxonomy): domain Eukaryota; kingdom Viridiplantae; phylum Streptophyta; class Magnoliopsida; order Gentianales; family Apocynaceae; genus Vinca; species Vinca minor. Next base: position 2,933,062 of record JAOCZM010000291.1, read on the forward strand.
TAAAACCCGTTTTCGCAACAAAAAATTCCTCTCAATGCAAAAAACAACAATTCTTACTACCCAACCAGAAACCAATCTTCCACTTATTAAAACCAAGATCAAAACTTCCCATTTCCATAATTGTAACCCTCTAAATTTAATTTTCTTCCAATTAGAAATAGCAAGAGTAGTTATAAAAATTGCCACAATTGAAATAAAACCAAGCCATTGAGCAAGAGTAAGAGCATTAAGCTTATCCCTTTTATATTCCTCCGGAATGTCTTCATCGAATAACGGATCATCGTCTTCTTCATCCATTGTCGGCTTTCCTAACATCCCAGAAGCCCTTCCTAACATCCCGGAAGCTCTTCCTAACATCCCTGATTTCGGAATCCTCCCCGATTTCATACTATCTACAGTTGTCTTAATTTCCGGCCCCTGTTTCTCAGGAGAAGGGTCCAATAATCTTGATTGTGTCTTTAACCTTAACATACTACTCCTCTTTTGAAATGAGGAGCATTTTAGGATTTGAGCCTCATCAGGGTCATTATTGGAAATTCTCCTACTTTGATACTCAGCATGACGAGGTAATTTATCATTAACATTTTCACTATCATCAGATGATGATGAAGAAGAAAACCCTGTTTCATCAATTTCTTGCTTCTTTCCAGATTCATCAGCCGCGATATCGACAACTTTTCCATGAAATGAAGGAGGCTCAAATGACACTTTTAGGTCCTTAGAAGCTGTTGATGCTTGGCCTGTACCTGATTCATCACCTATATCATTCATTTCCAAATCCATATCCAATGCCGTTTCTACCCCTGCATCTTTTTGCTTTTTCAAGAACTGGCCAATCATTTTTGTGGGTGGATCAGGGGTATTACTGCCACCACCACCACCATGCTGGAAATCGAATTGTGGGGTCGTCGTCGTTGGTGACATATTTCTATGTCCATCATTCCATGATTCATAACTAATTTCCCTCCAAATTTTGTTATTATCACTTTGATCATTTTCCCTTTTTTCTTGACCATCAATTTTCACAATGACTTCATGGCCATCACTTGACATTGCATATGGATGATTGTTATGATCATAAAGAATGGGTTCTTCTTCACGACCATGATCATCTTCTTTTTCAATGGAAATTCTTCTTGAATGCTTATAGGAGTTGTTTGACTTGAAGGATTTTTTGAAGGAGGAAGAAAAGTTCATGGTTTTATTGAAAATGAAAAATTGGGGATTCTTTCTTTTATTAATTTAGTGAGCATCTAAGAAAGTTATAGAAATGAAAATGGAATTTGAATATTGAAAGGGAAATTTATGGAACATTAGGTTTTACTTAGATTATTGAAAGAAAAAAAAAAAAGAAGAAGAATGGAATGAATGAATGAGAAAAATGAAGGTTGAGGAAACTCATGGTATTATTGTTTAAGAAGAAACAAGTTTGAAAGGGAGAGAAATTCATGGGGGGAAGTTAGAAGCTTCAGGGATCATGATTCATTTCAAATGACTACCATAGAATACCAGGGTCTAAATTAGTTTGAAAGATTTGACTGTTTGGACTTATTTTTCCTTTTTTTAATGATTTAGTATTTACGTGTTTGTTTGGTTTCTAGCAGTGTTTATGGATGATATTTTTATGCAATCTTAACTGTTTTAATTTTAATTTAGCAACAAAAAAAAACTGTTTTAATTTTTTATTCAATAGTTAAAACAATTATTCTTCAATCGAAAATAGTCATTTTAGTTATTTTAAATAGGAAAGTAGCCATTTTAATTAATTCAAGTCAGAAGTCCAAAAATACATATTTATATATCTTTAATTATCGAAAATAGTCATTTTAGTTATTTTAAATAGGAAAGTAGCTATTTTAATTAATTCAAGTAAGAAGTACAAAAATACATATTTATATATCTTTAATTCTTTATTCACCACTTCCTGATAGATGATTGATATGAAATGATTCCCTGGGGTTCTCTACATCTGATCGACTCATACCTCACAGCCCTGTCTCTAGGATCTCATTCAAGAAATCAAACCCGAGATAGGAAGAAAGATTCTAAATCCTCTGGAGAACTAATTGAAGTTGTCATATGTCTCGCCGTTGACGAGTGTTCAATTCTTTCGGTGAACATTGACTCTCGTAGAAATATTCCGCGGTGGTAGGGCTCCGTGAAAAAGAGCAGTATGGATCAGGCCCTCCCCGCTAATAATCACGCCATAGGCCAATCAAAAGTTGAGCCCGAATCACAATTAACGACCAAAAGAAGGGGTGAAAACACAAAAAGTGAAGGGAAGATAGCTAGATCCGACCAAAAGTCGGAGCTTTTGGATGAATCTAGACATGGAAGGTGAAAAAAATGAAGAAAAGCCAAGAAGAAGAAGAAGAAGAGAGAGAGAGAGAGAGAGAGAGAGAGAGAGAGAAAAGAAGGTACTATCAATGCTCTCATGATAACTCAAAGGTATATAAAACAACCTTTGAATACCATAGAGCGCACCCGGTTGTAAGATGATTTTTATCCATAAACTTACTCATTAGATCGAACTAATAATGAATCAATACATCATGAGAAAACGTGTGTTACGATTTTAATATGTTTTTTTAACTACAAGACCAATCAGTATTCATATTCGTTTTACAATTCACAATTAATATGTGTTACTCCATTGTTAATTTCCTTGTGGAGAATGGAGCTTCAAATAAAGTTTTCTTCAGGCATAAGGCTCGACCTGAAACCTTATTTAAGAACACCAAATCCTTTGCATTTGGACCAACTCATGTTAGTTAAATATAAATGGAGATCTTGGGGATCAAACTTCGTGCCTCTCCCATGCAAAGTAAGAATGAATGGCATATTACGATCATAGGGGTAACTACTAACTAGGGATGAACTCATCATGTTCGACCCAAAGGGAACGACACCCAAATAAATTAAGCAGACCGAGAAGTAATTCTCAAATGCAGAGGATGATGGGTTGGTTCGCCAACTTGAGAATATACCTACATCCTATTGACTTATTACATAAGATTCAGAGAGTCGAACATCAAAGACAACTAAGGGATATGAAATTCTTCATCAAGTCTTGATTGACTAGGAAACTCTCACAGGATTATGACTTTTAGGTTAAGAATTTCGGTCATGTTTACCTATAAAAGGAGAGGAGTAGACGAAGGAAAAACACAACTCAACAAATCAATTTGCTATTCAAAAACTCTTTATGGGCCGAAATGCACCAAAGACCAATCTCACTGTCGTATTAGAGTTCGAATTCTGGACTGCATTCCAGTTAGTAATTTTTCGATTAGTTACTTCAATTCCTAAGATCTTTATCCCGATAAAGTTAGGTTAAGGGTTTCAGTCATGTTTACCTATGAAAGGGGAGAGCAAAGTAAAAACACAACTCATATACACAACAAATCAATAAACTCTTCAAAAATCTTTATGGGCCAATCTCACCGTCTTATTAGTTTAGAGTTTGAATTATGTACTTCATTCTAATTAGCTTTTTAGTTAGTTACTTCAATTTCTGAGATTTTCATCCTCGGTAGAGTTAATCTGTTCATTTTTCCGTGCGAGACAACAACCTTCATATTTCCAACCTATTTATGATTTTATGTTTCTTTCAAAGTCATTTCAGATCAAAGAACTCACAATCCCTCTCCGTTTTTTAAATTTTTCACGGTTTTCCTCTTTCGCCACAAAATAGGAACATGAATAATTTATGTCAAATGTTTCACTCTAGACACTTAAAATGTGACCACTATTGTAGACATAACCTAAAACTACAAATAATAAACTTACCCTCGCTGTCTTTCAAATAGTCGTCGAATGTTCTTTTTTTTTTTCAAAGGAGGATCGATAGTGGTTCCCCACTTCTCCTCCAGCATGACTCGAACTCCCGACCTACCGGTTGGAAGTGAAATGTCTTACCGTTTGAGCTGCGCTTCGTTGTCCGTCGAATGTTCTATTGATGATCCATCTGAAAGTGGTTATTAACAGCCCATAGCGTCCTCCCAGAATAAGGCAATTAAGCTATAGAGCAAAAGAGAGAACAAATGATCAACCTAGGAAAGCTAGAAGTAGGGGTGTCAATGGAGCTATGTGAGATGAGCTTGGAATAGCTCACGCTCAACTCACATAAAATTTGAAAAGCTCACGCTCACCTCACATAAAAATTGAAAAGCTCAGCTCACGCTCAACCCGGAAAAGCTCATAAACCTTGAGCTCACGCTCAACTCACATTTTAACACGAGGTTGAGCTTAGCTCACAAGCTTCCCGAGCTCATTTATATTAGCGAAAAAAACAAAAATCCTGTCTCAAAAATAGTATAATACAATGAGCTTTAAAACCAAATTTGGACAAGAATACAAATATACATAATACAATTAATGATACTTAATTCTTGTAGCAAAATAAACTAATAAAAAGATAACAAAAGAAACGGGGTCAAGCTCACGCTCAGCTAAGTCTTTTTAAATTAACGAAAAAGATAAAAAGATAATAAAATGATACTTAATTCTTATTTGTCTTTTTTTTTTAATTATTATTATATATAATATTTAAATTATATTTATCTTATTCAGGTTCGAGTTTTTTTCGTGCTGAGCGGGGTCAAGCTCACGTTCAGCTCACATAAAAAGCGAGCTTGAATATTAAGCTCGCGCTCACATCACCTCAGCTCACGCTCACACTTTTTCGAGTTATGTGAGTCAGGTTCGGGCCGGGTTGACACCCCTAGCTAGAAGACTTTCTAATGCCCTTGTATTGAAGATTCCATATTTGAAAAAAAACTTTAAAATGAAAAATTCTGTACATTGTAGCTCAAAAAGTAGGCGGGAAAACTAGAGGTAAAATGTGTACAAGTTATGTTTTTTTAATCTTCAATCAGTGATGTCCACGTCTCAGGGCAGAGAAAAATCCTCCAGATTTCTCCTTGCGGCGGTCCTCTCCTTCATCTCCAACCTGCTCAGATACATGCCAGAACAGAATGCTAAGTTGAGATCAACTAGAAAATACTCCCTCCATCCCAAATTGAAGACGGAGTAAGTAAAGCATAATACTAACATAAAAAAGTACGTCTCATCAGAGCCAAACTGGATTTTGTTGTAAGCCAATGGGGTGAAAAACTGAAACCATACCTCCTTGGTTATCTGCTGCAAGATTTCAATTATTTCAGAGAAGTCAGGTCTCTTGGTTGAGTCATGTTGCCAGCATTTCTCGAGCAGTTCAGTAAGCTTGGGATGAGTGTGTTTTGGAATGGTGGGTCGAAGTCCCTGAAAGTGTTTCAAAGTAATTGTAGATTTCAGATAATGTTCGAACAAGGGAAATTATTTCTTTAATGGTAAGAGAGACAATAGTAACTAGGAATAGAATGTTCTCTTAAATAGTTAGATGCAAAATATTCAATCCAATACAGGGGTAGTAGTACCAACTACCAGCTATTTTGCAAGAATTATGATGCTAAACCAAGGACTGAATAACTATTACCTTTTGGACCACTCCTATTGCTGCTTGTAATGGGGTTAGGTACTCGTACGGAAGCTGGCAAGCAATTAACATGAAAGTAATATAACTAGAAATGAAGAGTAATTACTTGAAGATTCAATCTGATGCGACTTAAAGAAATATATACCTTTCCAGTTAATAACTCCCACACTACGATCCCAAAACTAAAAATATCAGCCTTGTGGTCATAGGGCTTGTGTTCTATAACCTTCAAAGAGGAAGCAAATATTCATAAGCAGATACCGTTATGAAACCTAGAACCATAAGAGTCAAATATGAGAATACAAGAGTGGTATGAACAGCCTCTATCCATCATAAAAGGAGCTTGGAGACAAATACAATACCCCTCCCACAATTAAATGGCGCGCTTATAGACATTAGATCCTACACATGCATTTGGTTTACCCATGAACATGCAAGAAATGCATACTACATCCCCCCCCAACATCCAGATGAAGTTATAGAAATAAAACCTCAATCAGGTATATAGTTGATGCAAAGAAAGCAAACTCTATACTCTTAGAATAGTTAAAGGATGCCGGCATGCCGCTGAGCAATGAGAAGAACTAGTGATGAGCCTATATTTTACTATTATTTTGGATTATTTTCATATTTGTTTTGAGCTTAATTGAGAGAAAATAATATATTAAATTAGTCTTTATGAGTGAATGTGCATAAAAATATTCTTATTAATTTTATTCACTAATTTGCTAATATTTGATACAGGTTAAGGGCATTTCAGACATTAAAGGGAAAAAAAGGAATTATATTTGGCATGTGCTAAATTGCCATCGAGTCCAACTTAAAATAGAAGATTGAAGAGATAAAAATTTGTTACTTACCAAAAGTTGAATTCGAAAAGGAATAGAATTTGGAGATTACTATAATTGCAAATTAAAAGAATCCTAATCAGAATTGAAGAATCAAAAGGCAATTAAACTTGCCGGACATGTTTTGGAAGTTGATATACATAAGGAATCAAAGAAGCTCGGCGATAGTAACTCTGCTTGGAATTAACATCATATTTGGAGTGGGTATCAATCTAGTCTTCCTTTGCCTATATAAGGGCACACGGCCAGTAGCTAAAAGGAGCATCTCTGTACATACCATTCAATTCCCTGGACATCATTCAAGGTCATTCTCGGCTATCCCCTGGACATAAACAGAAGACTATCCTTGGGGCAGAGCACGGAGACGAGCTTGGAACTCGTGGATCGTTTTGTCATCAGGCTATTCCTTTCATTATTTTTATTTATGTTTATTTTTAGCTAGATTTTGTTTAGACTAAGACCTTCTTTTGAAGGTCGAAACTTTTATGGATATATTTGATTTTTATTAATTAATGTAATCTCGACAATATGGTTAATTGTTATTATTTGTTCTTAATGCTTGCGATTTTCTGATCAACTATTGCATGAATCTAAATTATTTGTAGAGGCTGAGAAGTTCTATAATTAATTGGATCACGGATAATAACAACATGACGTAAAATTGACTAGAGATAGATTCGATTTCCTTGTGTGGTTTCTAGCGAGTAGGAAACAAAAGCTAGGGAAAGTCCACGGAGTTTTATGCGGTTTTAGGTCTTAAAATCACGTAGAGATACGACTGATTTATTCTCTAAGGCTAGGAGCTTTTCGCCAAGAGATTGGGTCTAGCTTATATTCGGGAATTTCTACCATTAACCTAGTTGAGACTTAAATTAAGGAATCATTTATTTTACATAAAAGGAGTAGACTGGATTAGAGGTGTCTTAGTCCATTCGTTACATATTTTTTATTCTCTTTTAAATGCATGTTTACTTTATTTTAATTGTTTTTTCATTATTAGTTTTAATTAATTAATTCCTCCTTATTTTGGTTTAAGTTAGGTTATAAGTATTATAATTTTCCAGTTAGATAAACAATCCTCGTTGGGAACCATCTTGTACTTACTACTTTATTACTTGTTGATATTTGTGCACTTGCAAATTTCGCATCAACTAGCAAGTTCCCAAGGGAGAAGTTAACAAGGGATGATAATTGTTGATTGAATTGTGTTTGAGGGATACGTTATATTAATCGCAAACATAACTTATTAACCGAAGAACAACCAATGCCAGGAGATGAATAAGCATATAAAAGAATGTAAAATACATTAAATGCTTTCATAATCCATGAAAAAGCCACATTGGAAGACGGACCAAATGCATATAAAAGTAACTCTGATTAATAAGGCCTCGTGTTTCTGTAGAAAGAGTACCTCAGGTGCCATCCAACGATAGGTTCCAGTTTCTGCAGTCATCACTCCAGACTGTGTTTTTACTCTGGCCACTCCAAAATCAGCCACCTTCACAACCTGGATGGAGAGGAAATGGTAAAACTTCTGGCTCGACAAGAAGAATAAAATAAAGGAAGCTCACAAAGTCCTTGCAGGCATTCTACAAGTATTGCATTGGTATCTGGACAGGCAAGATGGAACCACAACTCCTTTTACCTTTCTTTTAGAAAACTTTTCAAGCAAAGAACTATTGGACGAGAAAAACTAACGTGAAGCCATTTAATGTGGAGATTTTTTCAAATGTGTCTACTGGATTGGATTCAAGAACATTCAATTAATAGTAGAAAAAAAAGGAGTCTTATAACCATTATTATCTTCCCTCCCCAACTATTGGTGGTCCAAAATTTGAGCATCAGAAGTCCAAGATACATAACTATGTCTGATGCGAATTTTTCTACCTTCTTTGCTTTTCCATATTTACCCTTTCTCTTCTATTTCATTCAACCCCACCTCCCCCGCGCGGAGGGGAGCGGGGTTATTTTGTACCTAGCAGATTAATCATTCAAATTTCCTAAAACCGAAAAGAACCACAGACACCACCAAATAATATATATCTCAGTACTTTCAGAAGCATTCTCACATTAATCCCAGAATCTAATTATACTTTTCACAAGTGGGAGGGTAACAAATTAAAGATAGAACCACCAAGTATGTCGTGGTAATTGAGGTTTGAAATCTTCTTTTGGATTAGCTTGATTGATACAGAGATAAAATACATAGCATGAAGATAAACTAAGATTTGCTGAAGTCATAATACATACTTCATATTGACAAGCATAATTACCTCATTTTCATCCATTAGAAGATTGGCAGCCTTCAAGTCCCTATGTATTATGTTATTCTGGTGAAGATAGTTCATACCCTTTGATACATCAATTGCTACTTTCAGTAGATTTGGAAGCTTGAAAGCACCCCTTTGTTTGTGTAAATAATCATATACACTTCCACCAGACATGAATTCTGTTTCATACAAAGGAAGTGCTTCAGTTGATAAATGATAAGCTAGCAAGAAGCAAAAGCAGATGGTAACAAATTCAAAGTTTTGGAAAAAAATCAGGTTCCCTTTTTTTCAAAAAAAAAAAAAAAGTCTGCTATGTTATCAGGATGTTCATAAGCTATCGTGTTCCACCTGTCACTATGCACAAATTTGGAGGTCTGGTGCATGCACCTATGAATTGCACAACATTCTTGTGCCGAACTTTCCTGCAAGTACCAAATCCAAAACCAAGTCAATAAGAGTAACAAAATCAGAGATTAACAAGAGGCAATTGCATATCTGACCAAGTAACATACAACAACAACAACAACAATAACATAACCCATTAAGTCCCCAATAATTGGGGGTATAGGCGGGGATGGATAAGAGAGACACCTAACCTTTGGCAATAAATGCACATAGTGGCTGCTCCCAGTGAGCAAGTAACATACATGGATTGAATTCACCAAATATTGATTCTCATGAATGCATTTGGAACTAAACTTCTAATTTTTTACAAGGTTGACTAAACTTCTGAACTAGACCAATTTGTGTCAAGAAACATTAATGCGTGAAATCTTCCAATCGTTTATCCAAGATCTCCAAGATTGGAAGCAAGTGATACACAATTCTGCACCCACAAAAGAGAAAAAATAAAGTTTAATATCAGAAACCTCATAATATATACTTCTTGAGCAAATTCCTTCTGCAATTCTGAATTCAACCGCTCAGTCTTGAGGATTTTGATAGCTACTTCTTGACTACAATACGTGCCTTTGTACCTAAAACCAACAGAATTATGGGGTCAGTGAGAGATAAAATGCAAGGTATAATAGGTTCAACTAAAGATTAACTTACAGATCACCATATGACCCTGATGCAACTTTCTGTTCAAATTTCAAATGTTGAGGATCAATTTCCCAGACATCCATACCATCATTAGGTATTGTCAGATGCTCAGGTTCACATTTGACTACTGCTTCATTAAACGCACCAAGAGGAGACAGAGATCTTTCGTTTGAAAAAGAACGCTTCTGCATGGAATGGAGGTTTCCCAGTTAAAAGAGTCAAATTACTTTCTAGAAAGAAGTATAGTACCCCCCCCCCTCCCCCCCAAAAAAAAATTAAAATAAAATAAAACTAAACGTATATGCATGGGAATCAGACAACGATTCCAACTCCTATAACATGTTCTCCAACAGCATTTAAGACTTCAGGCTTCAGCCTCAAGAAGTAAACATAAAGGTCTTGAAGGTTTACTGACTAATAACTTTTTGGAAGTTCATTATTACACAAAGTACTGACGACCAGCAACTTAAAGTAATATAAGTGTACATATATTCTTTCCATTCATTCTGCTCAATATGAAGAGCTAATGTCCCAATTAACATAAACAAGAACTCTTTAAACTTCTCCTTTTGCATGCGTAAATTTATGAATCAGTAGTTGGTTGACAATACAAGCATATTAGCATATTCATAAAATTTGTAAGAGAAATACCTCAACTTTCAACAGTTCCTTCTCTAGTGCATTGTGAAGCAGCTCAACTTCCTGAACAGTAAATAAGCTTGCCTTTAGATTAATGAAATAAACAAACAAACTGAAGTCCCTTGAAATTGTGACTCAACCATAGAAATGATGATATACTAACATTATATGAACTTAAATACACCATCTTACAATCCGTTTTCTTTAAGTTGGTGGATAGTAAAATGACCATAGTGAGAAGAAAGAGAAGAGGTGAAGCTACCTACTTATAACCCAGTAAATTATAAGCACATCTATTCCATTTTACAAAATCAAACAACAAAATGAGCTGCTCCAGAAAATTTTCCACTACGAAACCTTTTCAATATACATGACCTTCATTCAAGAATCAAGATCCAACCACACATAGGAAATTTTAGAACAACAAGAAAGTTTAATTGTGGATTCAAAATTAAGGAGTGAGATCTAGACACTTCAGTCACAGAAGAAAATGTTTTAGCATTTTTAAAACATTTCAGGCCAAAAACAAGGAATCTCTGCCTACAAGTTTAAAAAAATAAATAAGGAATCAGTACCTCATAAGGCCAACCATCAACAACAAAGACATCAAGGGAGTAGCCATCCACAGTGGAAAAGGCGTGTGCTTCCTGGATGTTCAGGCCAACTTCGGAGAGTAACAAAGTCAACTGCAAATTCAGACATTCAATTTGGAATATAATTTGCAATCTTAAGTTTATATTAGCACATAGGAAAGACGAACTTGGGAACAGATTTACAAGCCTCCATGCTGCCAAACCTCTCAGATGCAAGGAAGGGTGCAAATTACGACTTGAAAATGGAGACAGTCTTGACGTGTTCAATTGAATTCATTTCCAATAAACTAGAGAGGGAAAGTGTTTTTGGAAGGAGAATGCAACAATTCATTGGAAATTGATTTACAAAGAAATGCCATCTATGAAGACCATCCTGGGTTTTGAAGATTTTACGTCACCTCCTTTAGCCACCCCTAATTTTTAATTTGCTATAGAAGTTTTATTTAAAAGTAATCATAGAGTACAATTTTTGGAAGGAAAGTTAATGTTGTTAGGTGCATATCTTCCTAAACCATTTCAATCACTTCCTAAAGCTTTAAATTCCATGTTCTAAGCTAGATGATAATGGACTGTGGCATGCCAATGGATGTATAGTTACTCCAAGATCAATAAATTGACAAGATAAAAAGATGTTGATACACTTCATTCTTATATGAAAGAATCGAAGAACAAAATTTGTGAGTGGATGCATATTCATTTCCGGTGGGATTTTAAGCCTCAAGTGCACCGACATATGTAGGTCTGTCCAAAGGAACGCTGACAAGGAGAACAAATAAAGGAATAGGCAGTCAAGATTCAAAGACTGCAAATACCTGACTGAGGAGTTTAGGCTTGTCATCAGTTGAGAAGGTAATTTCATGCATGGGCCTAAAGATATCATCAATTGCATCAAGAGTCAAAATATAAAAAATGATGAAAAAAACATGTAAATCCCAGTAAAACATACCGTGAAGCATTTGCATCAGGTTGTTCTACAGTGTCCTCATCTTCATCCTGAGACTTGCTTGCTTCAAGTGCAAGTGCTTCAAGGTTAGGAGAAGAACCAAAAGCAGGTGGGGGATGTGTGCTGTCATATCAAATAGGTTTTAGGATATTCAAACTTGTCACAAAGTTTCAAAGAAAACTGGGATTAAACCAAAGAAAAGACAAGGGATACAGCGGATCCATGAGATTCAAAGTACTTTTCAAATAAATATACGCTTCCGGAAAAAAAAAGGAAAAATCCTATGGACACTCAGAACCGTACCTATGCGCAACTTCTTTTCTAGGAGAGCTTGAATCAGTATAATTGGCTACATTGCCATCTGATGCAGGAGGAACCTGTATAAGCATTCAATTTCCAAATTTATAAAAAGTTGCAGAAACTGGACCAATGGAGAAGAATGCATGTTTCCTTGCACTATGATAAAGGACAACAATCTGAGTGCTAATGAAGGTCACTCTCTATGAAGTATGAGAAAGACAGAACCACATATGACAGAGAGAAACTAAATATGACAAACCAGAAATATGCATGACCAAAATGCTGATTCAGAAATTTGATCCTAGTGGAAAAGGAGGATACTGTACTTTGAATGCCAAAGAATCAAGTAATTCACGAACTGTTGAAATTTTTCCACGACTCCAATCATCAACATGTGAACAGAAGTTACCAACGTCTAAAATGCACTAGAAGCATGGCCTAGATTTGTACATTTTCAAGCATATGGTAAGCAGAAAAGTAAAGATGAAGTACTCCTATTATGCACCATAAAAAATATATTTCCCATAAAAATCTCTCGAGGGTAGTATGATCATGAGTTCGTGATCCAGATGATTACCAAAAAAAAGGTTGTCTAGAAAGGTTGTTTCTAGGATAGCTGAGGCCTATGCCGGAGAAAAAGGTTTGTAGCTTATAGTGTTCTAATGCACCCAAACCTAATCTGCATTTGTCGCGCCAAAGATAGTTTTGTTAACAGCCAAGATAGATAACATCTCCTTTCACTCAGCAGCCCATGAATTGAAAGATTACAACAGCAATTATTCCTCAGAATGCAATTAGACAAGTTAGATTCACACTTCAGAAATGCGGATCAGTTCAAAGCTAAAGCACAGTTATTCTACTAGTACATAATCTAGAAGGATTAAGGTGCATTATTGAAATGAATATACATAGTCAAATGCTTATATGAAGATGCGTTAATCAACTCACCTGCACAAGCCGCACCTCAAACGCAGGTCTATTAGCAGGATCATGCGCCAGATGCAACAATCGCTTGTGTGTAAGCACATCTTCCGCTCTCTCCACATTCACATCCAATGCATATCTTCATTCCAAAAACAAAAAACCACATTAATTATCCAGAATTAGCATTGTAGCAAAATGCACCGCAAAGCAACAAACATCCACATCAAATGCATTCAGCTTTTTTACTACTCAAATCCGAATACTTTAAAAAAAAAATTTACTAAATTCAACGTAAAAGCACAAAAGTTCATAGGATTAATCTCGAGTTACAGATAAAACATATAGAACCAAATTAAAACTAGTTTCTAAAATCAAAATAAAGCACTTAAACATAATAAAAATGTTCAATAATAAAAGTTACAATAATATATCTCTATAAGAAACAATTTTACATAATCGTATTACCAAATTGCAGGGACGGATCCAGTATGCTGTCATTGGGGTCAAATGACCCCAGTGCAAAAAAAAAAATTCTTTAATTATATATAATATATTTTACTCCATTTAGATAATAAATATATAAATAACCTCAGAGAATTGTTTGTGTATATCAGATGACTCCAGTGAATTATATTCTGGATCCGTCACTGCCAAATTGTATTGAGCTTAAATAAGCGAGAGAAACTACAGACCTAGTAGGCAAACGATTGAAGTGCGACCAAAGTTCATCGTCGAAAGCCGGCGATTCAGCCTCGGGATGATTAGACTCTTTCAGCCTCCTCAGAACCTCATTGTAAACCTCAACCTTCTTCCTCTGATGTTGTCTACCATTCGATTCCACCACTCTGCTACTGCAACTCTCTGTATCTTCCATCACCATTTGAATTTAGGCATATACAAATACAGATGATCTGAATCTAAATAAGAATATGAATGAATGAATGATTTTTGAATTGTATAAATATAAATTAGAAAAAGAAAAGAAAACAATTCAGGCTTTCAACTTTTTGTTGCTGAGTTTTTTTGTTTTTGTTTCTTCACTTTCTTTCCCACTCATTCATTCATATCCTCTCCATTGTAATTCATATATAGAGCCAAGGTTGTGTATGTAATACTATTTATACGGAGGAAGAAGAATAGGCATGCTGATGTGGATTCGGGCTTTGCTTATCCTTTTCTTTTTTAGCTTTATTATAATTAATACTCCATTAGGGATTAGTTAATTGATTATTAATTAGTAAAATAATAAATTAATTAGATCAGTATAAAATAATCAGCGGGGGTTAGGGCAAAACCCACGAGGCAAACAACACTTAGTAGCCAATCGGAATTGAAATTAGACTGGATATTACATACTACGTGGCACGGTGATGCGAGGGAAAAACTTCGGTCTCCATATTTGTTTCAACCATACATAATTTGTTACGTGAAAATGAATAATGATAATTAAAAAAGTGATATTAGATGGATACATGATATGGATGGCAATGGATCCGATTTAATTGGAGATTTGATTCGTCCCGACCCAGTTGAGTCGGGATTCCCCATTTAAATTGGTGGTGGGAATGAGGATTAATTTGGCCACGCTAACAGAGCGGGACAGGAGACAGGTGAAATAATATCCCCATCCCTATCCCGATCCGCCCCGTCCTGCATAACCCGTCTAAAATGCTATTTCGTTTTACAAGTATTAAATATTTTATTTACAATTCTATATTAGTTTTTCAAGATTCTATTTGAAGATTTTTGTTAAAAAATTCCTAATTTTTTTTAGTCGAGGTTGGGCCTCCGTTAAGACGAAAGTGAAGATTTTGGGAAAACATTCCCCGTTTTTTTCTCGTTGTGGCTGGACCTCCACTTGAGGTGGGATGAGATCTCCATCCATGCCCAGTAATGAGTTGTGCCGGGATGGGGATGCGATGGAAGAGGCGGACTGAGATTAGAGATAATGGCCTCCGCCCTCATCTGACTCTATTTTTATCCAAAATACGTGATGAATTGTGAATAATTAAATTATAAAACACCAATTAGAGATGAAAGTTTTTTTTGCTGGTGAGGCGTACCTTAAACTTCCCACAATTTGCATGCCGAGCACTGAATTGATCTCCCCGTTTCTAGTCCGGCGAGTTATTACCTGTACCCATAGGCGGACGCAGGAGTCGAAATCTGGGGGCGAAACTGATAAAATTCTTGGAGGGCAATAAAAAAGGCAAAAAAAAAAAATTCTAGTGGTGTAATTGCACCAGTCTGCCGTGCATAGATTCGGCTATGCCTGTACCGGAGGTTATGTTTACATACAAAAGGAAAGAGAATAGGAACTTGAGTAAAGTACCTTTGCTCTTTTGATTTTTTTTTTTTATTTTGGTAGGTGAGTAAGTTTAAAAATTACATCCAAACTAATAAATTCAGTACAATTAAGTTAAAAAGTCAATTTTTTTTTTTACGTGTATTGTATTTATTGGTTTTAATATAAGTTTTAAATTTACTCACCTAGCATGATAAAACTTCTCCCGCTCTTTGCCCTTTTTTCCTTAGGAAAAACATCTATGGCATAGGTAATGCTAGTACTTCCTAAACTTAGCAACAACAAAAAAAATGCTAGTACTTCCTTTCATAGTTATCCGAATTGGCATACGCAGATTGTAAAGACGGGAGAGATACAATTAATATTGATAAAATAAATTTATAAAAGTATATAAAATATTTTTTTACAATTGTTTTCTACGCGTTTTCATATTTTAATAATATTTTATAATTATATCATTCTCGATAGTATTTGATAAATGATTGACACCAACAAAATGCTCCAATATTTATCATTCTTCACATAACGAAATACTACCGAAATTTGCTCCTTCATTGATATGTTATGGGATTCATCAACAAGAATATAAAACAAGTCAATCGCTAATATCTTTGATAATCACCATATAGTAAAATTTTCACAAGATTTCAAATTTTTACACTTAAGTTTGTTAATTTTTTTTTAAAAAAATAGTTAAAATTTTAACAAAACTTGTTAAGATATAAGTGGTGTTATTCCTACAATCCACGCACCATAAAATCTAATTTCAAATTGAAAACTAACTCAAAATGGGTAAATTAAAAAATGCCCACGGAACCCGGTATTACAAAAATAGAGCTAAAAGGAAAGATTGGTGGGACAATTGCCCCCATCATGCCCCAACCTAGATCCGTCAGTGATTATCCGTCTCTCCTTTTAGAAAAAAATTATGTTATTGATTTAGGTTCAGAGTTAAAAATTTCACGTTTTGGGGCAAATATAAATTGCAAGTGGATTGAGTTTGTAAACAAATTCTAGATAGGTACGCCAAAGCAAAAATTGCCAATGGGCTGGGTTGAAATATGAAGTCCCACATCGACTCCCTAAGGAAATCCAAATAACATATAAGCTCATGGGTTAACACCTCTCCTTACCAATTGGTTTTGAGAGGATATGGAGGCCCATGAGCTAATTTTCACATTGTATAAGAGCGGGCCCTTAGGCGGGATGATGGGCTCATAATGTCCAAAGTGGGCTCGAATGGTCACCGTACGACCCAAGAAGGGCGGCGGACCTTAAATTGACTCCCACCTCGATGTGAGGGAGAGTGTTGAAATATGAAGTCCCACATCGAGTGCCTAAGGAAGATCCAAATAACATATAAGCTCATGGGTTAACACCTCTCCTTACCAATTGGTTTTGAGAGGATATGGAGGCCCATGAGCTAATTTTCACATCAGTATCGTAGGCGGGCCCTCAGGCGGGATGATGGGCTCATAATGTCCAAAGTGAGCTCGAATGGTCACCGTATCGACTCCAAGAAGGGCGGCGGGCCTTAAATTGACTCCCACCTCGATGTGAGGGAGAGTGTTGAAATATGAAGTCTCACATCAAGTGCCTAAGGAAGATCCAAATAACATATAAGTTCATGAGTTAACACCTCTCCTTACCAATTGGTTTTGAGAGGATATGGAGACCCATGAGCTAATTTTCACATTGTATCAGAGCGGACCCTTAGGCGGGATGATGGGCTCATAATGCCAAAAGTAGGCTTTAATGATCACCGTACAACCCAAGAAGGGTGACGGGCCTTAAATTGACTCCCACCTCGATGTGAGAGGAGTGTTGAAATATGAAGTCTCACATCGAGTGCCTAAGGAAGATCCAAATAACATAAATTAGCTAATGGGCCTCCATATCCTCTCAAAACCAATTGGCTAGGAGAGGTGTTAACCCATGAGCTTATATGTTATTTGGATCTTCTAGCACTGATGTGGGGACTTCATATTTCAACACACCCCTCACATCGAGTGCGAGTCAATTTAGCGCCGTCACTCTCTCGGGTCGTGACGGCGATCATTAAAGCCTACTTTGGGCATTATGAGCCCCATCATCCCGCCTGAGCGCCCGCTCTCGAGAGGATATGGAGGCCTACGAGCCTAATTTTCACACGAGTATCAGCTGGGCCCTCAGGCGGGATGATGCGCTCATAATGTCCAAGTGGGCTCTAATGGTCACCGTACGACCCAAGAAGGGCGGCGGGTCTTAAATTGACTCCCACCTCGATGTGAGGGGAACGTTGAAATATGAAGTCCCACATCGAGTGTCTAAGAAAGATCCAAATAATTTATAAGTTAATGGGCTAACACCTCTCCTTGCCAATTGGTTTTGAGAGGATATGGAGGCTCATGAGCTAATTTTCACAGGTTGAGTTTTGATTTTATTTTTGGAACGAAATGAATAATTGAGACAAAAAGGTAAAATGTTCACGGCTTTTTGCTAATGAAAAGAAGGTTGAAAGCGATTTGGAACCCAAAAAAGAACTAGAAAGAAAGAAAGAAAATATTCACGAAAATAATGTGAAATGCAGAGGGAAGGATGGACGGCTATATATTGTATATTACTTACTAAATATTTTTTTTGTTATTACAATTTTTTGTAAAATTTATATTCTTTCTAATAAGTATTCTTTCCTGATTAAACATATCATAAGACATATAACATGTACTTTACGCAATAAGTGTTACAAAATAAACAATATTTATTCGCTTAAAAAAATTTGAACCGTAAAAAATTATTTTATATAACAGCAAAAAAATATTCAGTATATACTGAATTTTTTATGAAAAAAATAGATGGACCGCACACACTCATATAATGGCTGTCTCTATTGTCACTGATGCTAACTTCTGAGGTGGAGAATCCACAGTTAGCGAACTTACGAAAAGAACAATGTCAGGGTTTGGAAATAGCATAAAACAAAAAATGTTTTGTATTGCGATAAGGCAAATCAAATATTATCAATAAATATATAACGTTGAAACTAAAGAGAGAGAAGACTCATGAGTGTTGAGATATGAAATTTCAAATCGAGTGCCTAAGAAAAATACAAATAACTTATAAGTTTATTGTTTAACACCTTTCATTATCAATTGGTTTTGAGAGGATATGGAAGCCCATAAACTAATTTTCACATGATATCATAGCGGATACTTAGGTGGGATGTGTGTGCTCATAATGCCTAAAATGGGCTCTAATTGTCCCCGTACAATCTAAGTAGGGCGACGAGCCTTCATCTGTTCCCGCGTGACCCAAGAAAAGCGCGACGGGCCTTCAATTTGACTCCCACCCCGATGTGAGGGGGAGTGTTGAAATATGAAGTCCCACATCGAATACCTAAGGAGAAGGCACATGAGATAATTTTCACATAGAGAATGAAATAATTATATTTACACCCGAAAAATAATCTTTAAAATGTGAAATAAAATTTTCAAAAAGATAGAAAAAGAGTAAAAGAGGTTTTTATATATTTTGAGACGGGCTGAGTAATTAATAATCAACGAATGCTTGATTTATAATTTCAAATATTTTAAGTTATTTCTTCAAATATAAATAATTAATGTACGATTGCTTGATTTATTATTTCAAATATTTTAAATTATTTCTTTAAGTATAAAAAAATAATAGGATCAAGTGATCGTAGGTTAGCTAGTTACTTTTGCATTCCTTCAGAGCCTTGCACAAGGAAAGGGAAAAGATAAAAATTTGAGAAATTTTGAGAGCAACTAATGTGACAGGATTGAACATTTCCTACTAACAAGCATGTTTCATTTATCTTCTTGCTTCCCCCATACCCTCTTTATTGCAAACTACTCAAAGGTAATTCCACCATTTTATACTATAAGTCGTTAGGAATATAAAAAAGAGCGTATGTAGCGTATTTTTTAGTAAAAAAATAAATTAATTAATAAAGAGCGAATTGCCTATTTTAGATTTAAACAATTTATACTTTTCGCTTTTTAGACTAAACTTTGTTTTCGACCTTTTGTAGACTTAAACAATTTACGTTTACCCCGATATAGATTTTTTTCAAATTTCCGACAAAAAACTCACCGACATGCAAAACTGTGTCGTTTTGACAGGGGTAAAAAAGTCTTTTCAGCTTTACAAAACGAATTTCTTATTTTAGACTTAAACAATTTATACTTTTCGCTTTTTAGACTAAACTTTGTTTTCGACCTTTTGTAGACTTAAACAATTTACGGGTACCCCGATATAGATTTTTTTCAAAATTTCGACAAAAAACTCACCGACATGCAAAATTGTGTCGTTTTGACAGGGGTGAAAATGGAGAAGATAGGTTTATAATTTTTTGTTAGTTTAAATTTGGTATTCATATTTATTTTATTTTAACAATTGAGTACCCAAGTTTTTTTCGTGAGAATCGGGTTGAAATGTCTCAAATATCTTAAAAAGTGCCTCACGTGTGAGGCACATGACCGACTTGATGATTTTTTTAACGTAAAATGGGACTGAAGGACAATAACTAGCAGTCGCTTTTTACTCTAGAAATAAAATCGAGTCACCAAACTAAATGTTAGGAAATAAACAAAGAACAATGAGAGAGAAAACGAGATCGAAAAAGATAAAGAAATACCCAAGAAATTGTTAACCCGATTATGCCAAATCGACTAGTCTAGAGGCACGCTAAAACCAGTGATATTTACTATGTAGCGATTCAATATTTATGTTACATAAGTATTCTATTTATAAGTAGAAACGAAATCCTAAAAATTTGGCTATCCCCAAACAACAAGGTAATATGGGGATTGAAGATTTGAAAACCTTGTTGTTCTTAAAAAAGAAATGTGATGGTGGAGAAGATGGTGATGTTGATGGTGTTGATTGTGATTATGGTGGATAGGGTGGAGAAGATGGAGATGGTGGTAGGATGAGAAGGGGGAGAAGAATGGGGAGAATACATGAAAAAATCTATATCGGGGTAACCGTAAATTGTTTAAGTCTACAAAAGGTCGAAAACAAAGTTTAGTCTAAAAAGCGAAAAGCATAAATTGTTTAAGTCTAAAATAAGCAATTCGTTTTGTAAAGCTGAAAAGACTTTTTTACCCCTGTCCAAACAACACAGTTTTGCATGTCGGTGAGTTTTTTGTCAGAAATTTGAAAAAATCTATATCGGGGTAAACGTAAATTGTTTAAGTCTACAAAAGGTCGAAAACAAAGTTTAGTCTAAAAAGCGAAAAACATAAATTGTTTAAGTCTAAAATAGGCAAATTGCTCATTAATAAACAAGGTATATTATTTTCCATTGAGATGATAAATTAACAAATCGTCGGGTGCCCCCAGTGTTCTCAAGTCCTGGATACTCTACTTAATACAAATGACTTATATTATGGAGTGTAAGGAGTAACATTTTGCCTTCTTCAATCTCTATCTCATGTTATTAACAACGCCTGAAAGTATAATTTGAAAGAATTCCTCATATAAATAACAAGAAACTGAGAAATACTGCTCATCCAAGTGAAGTAAATTAATAAATAGCAATATTTGATGATTTTGGGTTAGCAATGCAGCAAAAAAGGAGGAGAAACGACTGATAATTATGCAACACGACGTTTTTAGGACTCATAGAAAGGTGGTGGGGGTTGACCTAACAAAACGGACCTAGATTCGCATAACAATGGAATAAACCTAATGCATTTAAGATTATCTCGGTGTAACCTCTAGTTAGAGAGTTAAATCAAATACTCCCTCCGATCCCATTTATATGTCGCTTTAAGATAATGCACTCGAATTAAGAAAATAATTGGGATACATTAATTTAAAGATAAATAGATATTTTTAATCTTCAATTAATACATTTATGTTGGGATAATTCAAATTAGTTGTTGACTGAATTAATTAAAGATAAGAGTAAGATTGAAAAAATATATTTAATGCTCTCTTGGTTTCATAAAGTGACAAATAATATAAAATTAAAAAAATATGTTTAGGCGACAGATAATTGGGAACAGAGGAGTACTAGTAAACATTGATGGTTTCTAGAATCGAAATAGGGAATATGCTTGAAAATCATATGATGACTTGTTCTAAAGACTGACCGACGATGATAATTTGTTTATACAATATTTACGTATTTAAAATAACAAATCAAAGAATATGATAATCGACTTTAGAATTTTTTAATTAGGTCGATAATCTCAATAGTATATGGCAATGATGATATTTAAAATAAATTGTTTTCTTCTTATTCATCTCGCTAACATATGTGTTATTGTTATCTTATACTAAAACTTATCTTCAAATGCTCATACGTAGCATTATTTCCCCTCTAATTCCTAGCTGCTTCCTTTTTCATGGTTATTTTCTATTTATATTAGATGTACTTCTTTTTCTCTTTTGATGGGATATTAGTAGGGGTGTCAACGGGATAGCTCGAAAAAATGTGAAGGTGAGTTGAGCGTGAGCTCAATATTCAACCTCGGATTTTATGTGAGTTGAGCGTGAGCTTGACTCTATTCAGCCCGAAAAAAGATCAAACCCGAACCTGAATAAGAATAATATAATTAAAATATTATATATCTATATATAATAATAATAATAATAATAATAATAATAATAATACTAATTAAAAGGAAGAAGACCTATAAATTGGCATTCATTTGAAAAATTACTTAAATTTAGTGAAGAGGAAGAAGTGATGCATTGTAAGAGTTAACTAGATATTTATTTGGAGGAAAAACTTTAACCAACAAAGAGTGGTATAGTTGATGAAAACTTTATTATCTTGGATTATTGAAAAGCAAATGATCTTAAATTCTCTATTTTGTCTATAATGGCAAGAGATGTATTAGCAATTTATGTAAGTTCGGTAGCATCTGAGAGTGCTTTTAGCACTTGGGTCGTATCTTGAATCAATTTTGAAGCTCTCTACTTCCCTATACAGTTAAATGATTAGTTTGTGGTCAAGATTGAATGAGTTTGATTATGCTTTTGTAGGTTATTCTTTAGTTAGCTTTTCTATTTTACTTGTATAAATTATTTTTTCTTCATCACTCCTTCTTATTTTATTTACTTATATTTTATTTTTCTTTTGTAGATTTGAATCACAATAAAAAGTGAAATATTGTAGAAGAATTCAATTGGATTGCCGAAATTGAATTTGACACCAACAATGGAATTAAATCACTCTTTTGCAATTTCATCATTTGTTAGAATTTTAAGTGCACGAGTTCTCTTATTTTTTTCATATAAGACTCATTTTATTAGTATAACAAACAATTCTGGAGCATCTACTTCTCTTGTTTTTCTCTATATAAGACTTTTATAATTATGGAACTATCGTTTCTTTTGTTTTAGTTTATATAAGAATTTTTATCTACGTTGTATGTAGATTCTTTAACCTCTGACCTTATTATGTATTTATCTTTTGTTATATTTTTATTAGTTTATTTGGCTTCAAAAATTAAGTATCATTGCATTATGTATATTTGTATTCTTGTCAGAATTTAGTTTCAATACTCATAGTATTATACTATTCTTGCTACAAGAATTTTGTTTTTTGCTAATATAAATTTAGCTCGTGAGTTCAGCTCGAGCTCACATTAAAATGCGAGCTGAGCGTGAGCTCAACGTTTGTGAGTTTTTCCGGATTGAGCGTGAACTGAGCTTTCCAATTTTTATGTGAGATGAGCGTGAATTAAGCCAAACTCAAGTCACATAACTCGATTGACAGCCCTAGATTTTAGATCTACTTCTACTAAAATAAAAAATAAAATAAATTGTATAGTAATCAACTTTTTGCTTTGTGGAACTATTTTCCAAGACCTTTCCAATTGTTTTTTTTTTTTGGGTGAATAGTCCTATCCAATTGTTACTAGTATAGAAAATGTGTGACTGGATCAAAATTGTAATTAAGTACGTGTTAGGTCCAAACTTGCTCCAATACGATTTTGTTGAACCTGAAACAAATAAAGCAAGATAATGACAAAATAATAATATGAAAGTAAATAAAAGACACTAAATATGAAAGCGAATAAACAAATCTAAGAGTTTACGTGGTTTGATTAATTAACTTACCTCTACGGGTAAAAAAAGAAACAATCTCTAACTCTTTGAAGAAATATTTTTTTTTTGCTAGATACTCTGTGAAAAATACAATTATAAAGAAAAACTATCTCAAATTCACAAAATTTAAGCTCACTATTCTCAAATATAACACAATTTAACTGTAAACTCAGAACTTAATCATTGATCAATGTCTAAAGTTTTTTTCATGTTGTGTGATTGATTGTATTACAACTACATCGTTACAATCTTTTTCACTTCCTATAAAACTCTAACCGAAACTTCTTGTATAACACTCCCTCCATTCATAAATATAAGATTTTCATTACATGTTGTAAAAATTACGATGTTTTTGTAATTAAAATACTAATACTACTCTTTTAAATAATACTTGTAAATCACTAATTCTATTTAATAAAGTAATATTGATATTTTAATTATAAAAATATTTTAATTTATACTTTCTTAAATTTTATAAAATGTAATGAAAATCTTACATTTAGGAATGGAGGTAGTAAGTAATAAGAGGTTACTTTTCTTAATAAAATGATGTAAGACAAAAGACACCTCCTATCCTTTTTAGAATACGAGTCAAAACCCTAAGAGGTGGTTATGCTAAATATATTAAGGTAAAGTATACCATACAAAATGCAAAGGGGTTTATAGTTAAAAGTTCCCTTCGAGCGGATACAAAATTGAAAGTGGACACGCAGAGGAAGCATTCTGTCGTGGACCTGGGCCACCAACCACTTGGTCCACATTCAGCCATATCACAGTTTTAATTAAAATAATAAAAATAGGTGGGGCCTTATAATTTTTTTTAAATCAAAAGAGGTGATGTGGTTAATTGTGGACCAAGTGGTCCACAACCCCACATATAACCCAGGTCTATATCAGAATTTTCCCACGCAGAGAGTGACATCAGAAATGTTTGACGAGATGACACCATCCATGATCCATACATAGGGAAGGGAAAAAATATACCCAAAGTCAAGAACATGAAGGATTTGCCAAAAATTAAGAATAATATTAATATTAATAGCAAGTAGTAGTCTTAATCCTAAGATAAGGTTTCCTAAGATGAGGCGTGACATGGAGGGCACGTGGATTAGCCGACATGGTAAATCTGTCCTTTGGTTGTAACCAAAGGCCACTTAATTTGTAATAACCTTAAAAAAATTGAGGGAGGGCAACTATAGCACGTTTATTGGGAGTGGAAGAGATGATTAGCTGGCAGCTGAAAGCAAAGCGGCGACTCGTTGCCGTTATGAGAAAAATGGAATACACCGTTGGAATATGCGACTTCCCCCAAGTAAATCTCCCACTAATGTAGCCTGACAGGTATTATTAAAAATCTTATCCAAAGCATAGCCGGTTGGTTTAGTAAGTACTACAATTTTTATTATTTATTATTTATTATTATTCTACCTCTCTCATAAATAATCATAGATAGTGTAGTGTTGAAATATGAAGTCCCACATCGAGGGCCTAAAGAAGATCCAAATAATATATAACTAGCTCGTGGGTTAACACCTCTCCTTGCCAATTGGTTTTGAGAGGATATGGAGGCCCATGAGCTAATTTTCACATGGTATCAGAGCGGGCCCTTTGGCGGGATTATGTGCTCATAATGCTCAAAGTGGGCTCGAATGGTCATCGTACGACCCAAAAAGGGCGGCGGGCCTTAAATTGACTCCCACCTCGATGTGAGGGGGGGAGTGTTGAAATATGAAGTCCCACATCGAGTGCCTAAGGAAGATCCAAATAACATATAAGCTCATGGGTTGAGATGATATAGAGGCCCATGAGCTAATTTTCACATGTAGAATAAGCTCAATATTTACTTATTTCTCTTTCTGAACTAAAAAGTATTACCACGAAAAGCTAGAGGTTAAGAATAGTAAAACAAATGTTTTTTTTACCAAAATCCAAAAAGATATATTTGGCGATGGCAATTATTTGCAAATTACTCTTAATAAAATTTTATTTTTTTTAAGAATTATTTAAATATTTACATTTTGTCTTAAAAAAACATGAGATTTATGACTCCATATATTTTCGATACTAATCTTAAGGTTTGATATTGTTATGAAGCAATGTACAGAAGGCTGGCTTGGTCTCTTTTGTGTTTTTTTCTTTTCTTAAGAGGAGGCCGATTGAAATCTTGAGGCGAAAAAAGTGGAAAAGGAGGAGGAACTAGTAATCATGTAATTAACCGTAACAATCAATCTGGTTATTTTAGTCGGCAAATAATTGTCTGTGTACCCATTTCTGTATCCAACCAATTACTATTCACCATGTGTATATATAATTAAAAAAAAATGATCAAATGACAAATTTTTATTGGTTGGATTTAAAAATGAATACACAAACGATTTCACCCATTTTAGTTTATCACAATTCAGTGCTGAAAAAGGTTTTGTTCTGCACGATTGAAAAAAAAAAATTTAACAAGTGTTCTCATCTGTATGAAACAAGTATGCAGCGTTACAGTAATTCTAAAGATCATAATAAATACTAGAGGAGAATACATGTTCAGCTCAATATCTATTTAGAAAATAATAACAGGTGTTGATTTAAAAAAAAATCAATCCTAAAATTTTACAATTTTACACGTGTAGAGTTTAAAGCATTACACATCAAAGTCGGAACAATTTTATTAGTTGCACGTTAGGGTATCTGAGGGGTCTATTAACAGGAGTGGTCGTTTAAATGAGAGAAATTTAAGAATTGTTTTCTATTTTTCTTGCATTCGAAGTTCAATTACTAGGAGGGAATGAAAATCAAATTACCAACTTTTCTTTTGAAATAGAAATTGTTTTCCCCATAAAGTATAATAATAAACATACTAACCAATGTATCAAACAATATCATCTATCCACCCTTGTGTTCTAATATAGTATAATACTTTCTTCGGAATATCTCCCACAAGCACCCATACGGGCAATTGTTAGGAAATAATTAATAATATTTAAAAAAAACGAGATTAAAAAATAATAATAATTAAAAAAATTGTTTACATAATTGAATGATTGACAATATGAATTGTTTACTCCGTAACTTAGACTCCATATCCTAATAGGAAGCAATAGGAGCAATTTCCCTCTAGGAATCATATATCACTATTTGTTTCTCCACCCTTAATAGTACTCCTGAACTTTCTTACAATGTTAAAGTCAATGCACCTGTTTCTCTACAATAAAAAAAAAAAATTATTGGAGCACATGGTTATTATCTAAATATTAGTTGACTTTCCTTTTATTTCCTTCTATTAAGAAAATGATCATGTTGAAATTAAACAAATCTTTAGTCAGTCAACAAACACCAGAAAAAATCAAGAAACCCGTGCAAATTAATAAAGGATAAGATATTTTTTCGGGTGAAAATTCTCTGTGCTCATTCCTGTCCTCATCCCTTTCCCCAATCAATCAGAATTTACTATATAAATATTTTTTCCAATTATGTATACACAAGGTGAATTGTGATTAGTTGGGGACAGGAACGGGAATAGAGGATTTTTTGCCTATTTTTTCTGTAATAAAAAATAAACCATATGGTCAACTTGATAATATAATTATATATCGGGGAAATTAGCATAGATAATACGAGACTTCGAATTTTCTAGTATATT
This sequence comes from Vinca minor, assembly GCA_026122235.1. Lineage (NCBI taxonomy): Eukaryota > Viridiplantae > Streptophyta > Magnoliopsida > Gentianales > Apocynaceae > Vinca > Vinca minor. The sequence goes on from JAOCZM010000291.1 coordinate 2,960,099, forward strand.
CTCTAGTACATTTTTTAATGCACCAATGAGTGATAAAAGGGGATATGAATCTGCTAGAACTAGATGAGAGTTGTGTTTGGGATCGAAAGAAATGGAGAGATTGCATCCATGTGGATGACCTTACGTGATTCTTACTTTGGTTCATGTAGCCGACCCCAATCTGTTGGGATTAAGGCTTGGTTGTTGTTGTTGTTGTTGTTGTTGTTGACATCAATGGTCCAACGTGAATTTATGAGTTTGAGACAATCACATTATTTCATGTGTAAGCATATCTTTAATCCAGAATCATATATTTATAAGAAAGAAATTAATAACATATCCACCATTTGCCAATTTTCAATATTTGTTCATTACCAAACTACGGAATTTTTGGCAATAATATGTCCTTGATCAGCAACAAACTTTGCAAGAAAAATCGAAAAGTGTGCGTAGAATGTGGTTCATGCCCGTCTGCTCGGGTGTACTTAAATTGAAATTAGTATGGTAAATTTGAAACTCAAACAAAAAATTTAACTCTTTATAGATTGAGTTTGAATATAAAATCTTAAGCGCCGAGTTATATATGTATGCGACAATTATTGAGACACAACTCACCTTTTTCTTACACGTTCTTTCTTTAAAAGAAAGAGATTTTTTGTCTTTAAAATTTTGTTCTTATTCTGCACATGTTAATTTTAATTGATTCCTCCATCAAATGGTGGCTAGGGCTAAAATTATAGAGAAATTTCAATTACAGAATTAAGAATAACGTAAAACTTTGTACGGATTGAGTTTGATTTTAGAAATACTTACAAAACTAATTTTACCATTTTCTCTATATACATTTATATGTTCATATATATTTTTTGGGATGTGGAATTCTTGAAAACAGTAATATTTCTAATTAACTTAGTTGCTTCTTTATTGCACTACATAAGTAAAATATTCATATGTAATGAGTCTGATAATTGTGAATAAATAAATATCTGGTCATGGTATTAATGAAATTAAAAAACACACATTCGACCGAAGTCGAGCTCAAAGTTCAAAAAAATTAAAAAGATTATTAAGAAATTTTTATCTCTCGCTCTTTAAAAAAATTATGTAAAATTTATTCTTCCCTTTTCTGGGCAACATCATGAGATTTCTGGCTCTTTTGTGCATTTGAGAAACTTTTGATACTAACCTTATAGTTGGATTTGATTGTATAAATAAAAAGCTGGCTGTTCTTGTTTGTTGTTTCTTTTTAGTTTTTTCTTTTCTGAGAATAACTAAAACCCTAGTTTTTTTTTTTGGGTCCATAAATCCTATTAATACAGTGTCAATTTAATGTACCACGAAACGAACATGATGAAGAAGAAAAAAAAAATGAGTCCTTCCAGAAATTCTTAATGGCCAAAGCAAAATCAAGGCTAAAGAAGTGGGATTTGAAAATAGTTTTCAACCAGTAATAGGTGTGCGTCGATTAAAACTTCACTAACTGCATTATTATCTCAAGCGCATTAATAAAAAAAACCATCTAGCATCTTCAACACTATATTGATACTGCTTTTTATTTGTTTCTTACATTTGGATAGAATTTCAACCTCAAAATCATTACATCGAGTTCATAATTAATTTAACTTTTACAAAAACAAAATAAAGCTCCATCTTTACAAAGAAAAAGATCCATGAAAATGGAATAAGATGATATCAAACTTTGGTTTGATTTTTGAAATAAGGAAACTAGGAAACTCTTTTTGAGTCCAAGAAGAGTTGGATAAGCCCAAACCCAATTTGACCAGCTAGCGTTCACTAGACCTTACTCCTTCCCCAATGGCAGAATTAGGCCCATGAAAGAAAAACTACACAATTTGGGTAGGGTGTGCATTCGATTTCGGTTTCTTATGTTCTTTCCAAATATCAAATCGGACCATTTTAACCTCAAATTTAAAACTCATTTAAACCAAAATAATTTGGGTTTCGATAAAGGAAAGTGATTTTCGGTTAAGCGAAATTGGTTAAAATTGGCTAAAAATTCAAATTAAACATTATTCACCCCCTGTTGGTATAAGAGATTCACCCACTTATTTACCATTTTGCCACCAATTTAGTCAATTAATTGACTAAAACTTAGCCACCTAACACTACTCTTCGATAAATTCGATTTCGATTTTATAACGATTGTAAATGTTTTCAATTCAAGAGAATGATCATCTTATACCTAAATCTTATGTGAATTAAAATTAATACAAATATAAAACCCACAACATATAACACACACACACACACACACACACACACACACACACACATATATATATATATATATATATATATATATATATATATATATATATATATAAGTTCAATACTATAGCTTTAACCTAAAATATAAAGTAATAAACTAAAATCAGTAGTATATTAATTAGAGTTCAAATATTAAATCAAAATAATTCAATTTTCGGTTCCGTTTGGTTAATGTTGGATAGATCAACGATGAATTATTTTCTTCTTGGTCATTTCAACTACCAACAATATTAATGGGAAATTTAATCCCCAGTAGACAATGATGTCCATACAGATCTTGTCAATTAAGTATGATCCACACAGCCAACCGGCAAAAAATTCTCCATTAGTGTCCCGATCACTTGTACACAAAAGGCGGTACTCACGCCTCCAGGGCCCCCACCATCCGATCCGACAGGCATTGTGGATGATGAGTGTCCCGATCACTGACTCTACGAATATGTGATTGTCATATATTCACTTTTCTTTACGGGGCCCACTATATTTTTTATGTTATAATTTTTTTAATTAAAAATTTAACACGTGTCAAATTCTTATTATTATACAGGGTACGAGGACAAACAATATCTATCGCAACCAACCACGTTTGTTTTTTTAATTTTTGGCTAAGAAACACAGTCATCCACGTTATTCATGGATGTTTAAGGAAATCTTTTGATTGTGTGATTTTAAACGAGATTCAAGAAATTCTTAAATATTGTTCTCCGGACGCTACGACAATGACTGTTGTACAATATTTTTACTATACTAATGATAACTTGTGGTAAAGTATTTTTTCATTATTAAATTCTCTCTTAAGATGTTCGGATTTATTTTGACATCAATCTTTTCCAAACCTCTAATTTGGTAGAAAAAGAAAAAAAAATTGTCCCAAGATGAATAAAAAGTAGGAAACATTACACAACAAATTGTTCCTTCTGCGGCTGCTTAGATAATTTACATTTTTTTTTAATTGCTTAAATAACTTATTCTCATACAGAAAATATGTTACTTTATGAAAAAATTTGAATTCTCTACAACACTTTTTACAATACTCGAATCTTGAGTCGTCGTATATTCTTTTCCCACCTTATTGAGCCTCCTAGTATTTACGGATAGCGGAAAGAATTCCCGTCACAACTTCCATAATAGAATACGCTGAATTATGACATGTTGTGCTTCTCAATTTTTCTGAGGGGAGAGTGAGAATGCTACAAAGGTTCATTGCTTGTCATTGGAGAGGAATTTGTACACCGAAAGTTGAAGGTGGGTTAGGGTTTCAACAGGAATGAAGACACCAATTAAGAACATACGATTTTTTGCGCTTACTCTAACATTTTCATTAAATGATCAATAAAGTTCCAGTTTCCAAAAAAAAAATATGAAGAAAGGTTATTAAGTTAGCGAGAGAGGTTAGTAGACTTACCATTTTGACAAATAAAATACACATCCCCTCTCTCCATATCAATGAAATTTGTATTCTAAACATAAATACACGTGTAAATTAAACGAATTAAAAAGTTTAAAATACAATCCATGAACATTTTTCTTTCTTTTCAATTGAATAATCAATAATACATATAAGTACTAGACATTTTTCTCACGCAGGTCTTATTAGATGAAAGCATATATAGCTACATTTTCTATTACCATACTAGTAACATTTTTATCGCCTTTTAAATAAGAGAAATTCGAACAAACATACATAAAACAATTGCATAATTAAGGATAAATCTCAATAACCGATTGAAAAGTTCGAATGTGTTTGACAGTGTGACGACTAAATCCAGCAGCACTTATAACTTTAGCCCATTCTTCTGAAGTCCTTTCTTTTCCAGTAGTCGTGTGAGCCATCATTATCATGTCTAATACCAAACCAACGTCTTTAAGCTTGTTTTTTCCTTCTCTATCAATCACTACTTCTACAATGACCACTTTGCCCTTGTCTTGTGGAATTGCTTCTTTGCAGTTTTTCAGTATCTGAATGCATTCCTCGTCGCTCCAATCATGTAATACCGACTATATAATTAACAACCGATCACATATCAAAAGACGCGATCAATAGGAATAACTATAAACAGGGCCGTCTCAAACATAAACATTTTGGAGACTATGTGCAAAACTTTAAAATAAGTATAAACTGAAAAAGAAATTTTGACATAAATAATAAAAAAAGAAATCATTTCATAAAAAGCAATTATTGAATCCGAAATATCTAAATACAAAAAGATTATATATATATATATATGTGTGTGTGTGTGTGTGTGTGAATACAACAAAAGAATTTGGGACCTAACTATAAGGTGTGGCGTAATATAGTTTACACATTGTTGACGATGGTGGACACACTAACATCGATCATGAAAAAAATTGGAGCCCTAAATAACTAGAGTCTGTGCGGTTGCTCACTTGGCACTTGACCTTTGCCACCCCTGACTATAAAGATATCTAATATTTAATGGACAAACACGTCACTTATGATTTTGTTTTCTATTGCGAAATCTTACAAACCAAACAATAGAAATTGCTATCTTAGAAATTACACACTCTTAGTGTTTAATACTTCCTTCATTCCTCAATGTAGGAACAATTCTAATACTGGACCGCCTCTACCACTTTCGCTTTGCACTGACCACTTTGGCTCACATTCACCACTATCACGCTTTTGATTAAAATAATAAAAACAGGTGGGGCCTTATGAGAATTTTTTATTTTTTATTTAATCAAAAGAGGTGATGTGGTTGATTGAGTAGGTAGTTTAGGACACTTTGAAAAAATTAAGGAACTTAAACAAACAATAATATTTTCACCATAATTCCAATAATACCCCTTCCTCCCTCTCTTTCACTTTTCCAATAAAAAATATGTTGAGGGTATAGTTGGAATAGATTATTGACACCTAATAATACACATGTAAATGACAATTAATTTGGATATATATATATCTCCTAAACAACAATTAAATGGGAATGGAGGGAGTATTTGAATTCAAATTTTTTTTTGTATAGGGAAAGCTCATGGACTAACCATTATAAAAGCAGCATCAGCTTTTGGAACACACTTGAACATGTCGCCTTCAATGTTCTCAACGCCAGGCCAATTTGGAGCAACAGAAACAACGTGAGGGAGATCGAAGTTGAGCCCTCGAATCCTAGGATAAGCCTTGATTATGTTTCCGAGTGTCGTTCCGTTGCCTCCGCCAACATCCACCAAAGAGTTAATCTCATTGAACACCTCTGGACAACCATCAATGATGGCTGAAACCGCTGTCCTAGCAATGCATGCCAATGCATCATTGATAAGCTTACTATGAGAAGGGTTCTTTTTTGCATAGTGCCACAAATCGTCGCCATGGGCAGCCTGAAATGGCGGAACCCCATTGGCGACTAAAGATCCTGCACTCAGATAATGCCATGGATCTAGCATGACTGGACTGCTCTCTAACAAGAGCACATCAGTCATGCTTTTCTCACTGCTTTTCACCAGAAGGCGAGAAAGCGGTGTTTGAGCATAAGTTTTAGTGTTGACTTCTTTGAATATGTTGCGACCAATCAAGAATCTCATTATACGATAAAGTGCTGAGGGTGTGCAACCTAGGGAAGAGGAAAGATGATCAAGTGTGATAGGGCCTTCGTGGCTTTCCATGAAATCAGGTATCCCTAGCTCAACAGCACATTTCACTACGGCCATTTCAGTAAATCCGAACACATATTTCCATATATCTATTTGAGCTTGCTCTTCTTCATTTATGCATTTTTCTTCTCTCATTTTATGATATTTTTTTTTCTCTCTCTCTCAATATTTATCTCAGAATATGAAATGAAGCTTATGAATTTCCTAGCTATTTATTAACTTATTAATTAGAGGCTTCAAGAAGAAGACAAGAAGAAAAAAATTATGAGTCAGACATTTTGTGTTGAACAAGTGGCATTAAAATAACGTGATTAACTTGAATTTTCTTCTTGGGGTACTAATTCAACTATATATCAATAATTCGATGGGACATAATTTTCTTCTCGTAGTGGCGGAAACATAACTTGAATTTAGAGCCGTCGAACTGAAATTTATTCAGTGTAGCACATTATATTTGAAGTAGAATAATATATTTTTATTAAAATATTTGAAGTTAAAATGATACTTATTTTGAAAAAAATGCAGAAAACTAAGGAAGAAAATTGACCCAATTTTTTTTAAAAATATAGAAAAAATCAATAGATATGCAGAGTTTAGTGTCACAGATCATACTTCAAAATAGTATGAAAATGTTACAAAAAAATATTGTTTGTTTAAATATAGGTTGATTTTAGAGAAATTTTTATTTATTTCGAGTCCTATTGTATACTGAGTTTGCTACTCTCCGTCCAAAATTGAATGGTCATTTCATAATACGAAAATGTTATAAATACTTTTATTTATTTTTATTAAGAACCTTAAATTTTTGTCACTTAAAAAAGTGTTGGTGGAAGAGTAAAGAAAAAACACTTCAAAATAATGCGATAATGTTAAAAAGAAAGAAATTAATTATGAGTCAGACATTTTGTGTTGAACAAGTGGCATTAAAATAACGTGATTATATATAGATGACAATTTTCTTCTTGGGGGTACTAATTCAACTATATATCAATAATTACTTAGCCAAAAAAACACTATATATCAATAATTCGATGGGACATAATTTAATCTCGCAGTGGCGGAAACATAACTTGAATTTAGAGCGGTCGAACTGAAATTTATTCAGTGTAGCACATTATATTTGAAGTAGAAGAATATATTTTTACTAAAATATTAGAAGTTAAAATGATACTTATTTTGAAAAAAAATGCAGAAACTAAGTAAGAAAATTGATCCAATTTTTTTTTAAATATGGAAAAAATCCTAGTGTCACATATCATACTTCAAAATAGTATGAAAATGTTACAAAAAAATATTGTTTGTTTAAATATAGGTTGATTTTAGAGAAATTTTTATTTATTTCGAGTCCTATTGTATACTGAGTTTGCTACTCTCCATCCAAAATTGAATGGTCATTTCATAATACGAAAATGTTATAAATACTTTTATTTATTTTTATTAAGATTCTTAAATTTTTGTCACTTAAAAATGTGTTGGTGGAAGAGTAGAGAAAAACACTTCAAAATAATGCGATAATGTTAAAAAGAAGGGAAATCGGCCTGTTTAGTCTCCCAGGAATGTTCGGTTAGCCTGTATACTCCCCAATGTTTAATTTCAGCCTAGTTAGTCCCCCAGGAATTTCCGTTCAGCTTGTAAAGTCCCTTACCTAGTCCCAGATTTTTTGTTTTTTGTATTTTGTAAATTTTATAGATTGAAACTGACCATTATTCCCCCGCTCATTAAGCACGGGGATGACATGAATTTGGGGTTGCCTTGATTCCGCCGCAGAAGAGGCGGTGGAACCTCTATGTGCAACCTGTAAATAGATAAGGGGTTTTACAGGCTGACCGAAAATTCCCGGGGGACATTACAGGCTGAAATTAAACATTGGGGACTTTATAGGCTGAACGAAAATTCCTGGGAGACTTTACATGCTGAAATTAAACATTGGGGACTTTACAGGCTAACCTAAAATTTCTGGGGGACTAAACAGGCTGATTTCCCTAAAAAGAAAGAATAATAACAATATTACTATTTTTATGAAATATATTATATTTTCAAAAAAACAATTATGTATTAATTTGGACTAGAAATGAGAATCAAATTCGAATTCACTAATTCGTTAATTTGAATTCAATTTTCTTGATTTTTCTCATTCAAAAAACCCGATTGAATTGATGATTAACGAATCAAATCGAAAGCGAATTGAATTCAGAAATTGGTTTATTAACGAATTAACCGAATACATTCAGTAATCGAATGACAGGTTTCTGCTTTAAAATTACATATTTCTATTCGTTTCTGTCATCCAAATTACACTATTAAAGCACTAAAAAAATCGATACCACATTACACTATTACAACAACAAAGATCAATCACCAATTACACTATTACAGAACAATGAGTATTCCACGAATCAAATAAGCAATTGAATAGAGGGAGGACAGAACAGCAGCCGAGCCGTTGAGCAATGACATTGACTATTATTATTGGAGGATGAAAGAATTAGAACACTGTCGAAAAAATACATTAATTCTATGAAAATGAACATATTAATTTTATAAAAATGAACCTTCATTTCAGAATAAACTAAAATAGAAAATAGAATAAGAAGGGAGTACTAATATGATTTCAAATTTTTGAGGAAAACAATACATTTCATATTATAATAAGATCCTTCCTATACACACCCAAAAAAATAATTCCTACAACTAACATACAATTTTAAAAAATATTAGGGACCGCGACCCCATGAAGCTCCGTAATTGCCCTTCATGCAAATACAGTGTCAGAAACAAAATAATACAGAAATAAAGCAGTTTGGTGTTCGATTTGGTTCTTTCAACTATTGTGGCTTGTTTCCACATGAATCATACAGTGTATTAAGCACAATTCATTTTAAATCAAGTACATTTAATAGTATATATATGTATATATAAAAGAACATATTACATTGTATGAATTGGAGACTGTTTTCTTGAATCGTTTACTAACTTATTTAAATTCTTGAGACCTATTTTTCCTTTTGATTTATAGGGGAATGATTTCACCTTCTATATCCGAGGAAGTAAATGAGGAGCTGTGTGAAATTCTAAGTGAAGAAACAATCAAAGGTATCATATTTGTTATGAAATTAGGAAAAAGCCCGGAACCGGATGATATGACTCTTTATTTCTTTAAACACTATTGGAATATTTTTGGAGGTAAGGTTGTTAATGTTGGTTGCTACTTCTTTGTTCATGGCCATATGCTTAAGTGTCTAAATCGCACTTTTATTACCTTGATTCCGAAGAATGAGAATACCCATTTGATCGATCATTTTAGAAAAAGTGAAATTGAAAAAAATATCACGTGACGAATTATGAAAATGTTGAGATATAGGAACATAAACATGAGTTGGGACAAACAATTTTTAAGTCATATAATGTATGTTGTGATTTTCAGTTGGGATCATTTTGGCATTAAGCGATCCTTGTGAAACTAATTCTATCTGCAAAGTAAGTCGCACAAATCCGGTCATATATTAATTTTTTTTTATAAAGTTGAGTGCATTTAGCTAGCACTACAAGTATGACCGACCAGTCGCATCCATAAAAAACTCGATTGTTAGGGCTTCATATGAGTTGACAAGTATGACCTACGTAACCAACCACGTTATTCATGCATTTCTTATCAAATTCTTTATATATATATATATATATATATATATATATATATATATATATATATATATATATATATATATATATATATATATTTTAAGAAATAATATCATTAATTGATATCAGGAGTTACTTGAGGGAGGCGGAATTCCAATGGATCCCTTACCCTTTGAATTGAGGCAACAAGCCTTAAGAAAAGACTAGCTAGCCAAAGAGCCATAACATTATATGACCCGCGGACATAGAAACTACTGAAAAATAAGTTCCAAGAGGTACAATGTTTTATAACCGTGTAAACAGACTTAAACAAAACAAAAACAAACTTGAGGTAACCTGCGAATCAGAAACCTTCCACACTTTCTAGAGTTCTTGAAAACTTTCACAACATATAAAAATAGGAGGGGAGATCAGCTGAACCCCGCGTAGGATAGCTTGCCAGCGACCATGCCAGATACGAATAGAACGTCCGCTTCCAATCCTCCATTCAAAGCCATGTTGCAGATCTCTATCTTGAGGGATGTTTCTCCAAGTTTGAGACGATCGACTCCATTTATTGTTTACAAAAAAACTCGAATTAAATCATAAATTAAGACAAATAAAAAAATTCAACGCGATCATGATGTTAATCATGAGGCTGACATGCGGCTTATTAATGAAAAATAAAAAACTAATAGATATGTGCGCCCTACTGAAGCACACTAGGTCTTGAATCGTCCAGAAGGTGTTAAATCCTAGACAATTCTCAATTAAGCGACTCATCGACTTTGGTGGGACCGACTTGCGGCCTTCACCTTACCCTGATTAAGGCCAGGAGCCCCATTTGAGGAATTATTATCAGTATAAAAAAATATCGAAAATGGGCCAACAGTGCTGGAAACGAAATATGCTTCCAGGTCAGAATATTGGTAGCCATAAGCATCCCAGCCACTATAAATTCAATCAATCCAGTCCATGGACCCTCAAAAAGCCCAGTATATGGCCTAAAAATAACTAGGCCCAACAGCCTTCCAAACCAACAACCAGTCCGGGCCATTCGCAGGCCGAAGACCCGGCCAACCTCACGTATCAACCCGCCATTCCGCCTCCCCATACCGGACTTACAGCAAAGTCGGTAGTCTTCTTCCAGTCCAGTGACTTACACTTACCTACCAAAGCCATCCCTTTCCGCAGATCCACCGATACCAATATTAATTTAATTCTTTGCGGCCGAAGACCTGTAATATCAGTTTGCTCCATTCCTAAACAGTCAATGTCCTCCATCGCCGATACTCCCACCATTCCCTCCAACGCTTCCTTTTCATAAACACAGTCCGGCGGTCGGCCGGAGTCCATTGCCCTCAACATATGATTTGTATTCATTACACATGATTAGTAAAACGTAATCATCAATCAAACATCATACTTGTGAAGACCGTAACTTTTTACTATTTTTTAGACGGGTTTTGGTTGACCGAGGTTAAGTCAACGTTGACCGAAACGCGTTATATTTGCTTAAATGTTTTATTTGCTTTTATTATTTGCTAAGTGTTATAACATGTTTTAGGACTTGTATAACATTAAGATAAGATAAAGGACCTTTGGTGATTTTTAGAAAGTAGTGGGGAGTGGAGAAAGTAGTGGGGAGTTGAGAAAGTAGTGGGGGAAGAAGTTAGAGGTGGTTTCTAGACTTCTTAGGCTGTCATTTTCGAAATCCATTCAGTTCTAAGTCTCAGAAAGAGAGAAAAAAATAAGAGAGCAGATTTCTGGCAGATTGGGTAGGCTGTGGGAGAATACACTTTTGAGATAGCAAATGGTGTCGGTTTTCAGTGATTCTTAGTGCGTTTCGAAGTGGACCGATAGATATACGCTTGGGATTTGACGGAGTAGCATTTGGAATTCTGGATTTCTAGTTATAGGATTTGGAAGTCAGTTCTAAGTCTCAGAAAAGCAAGAAAACGAACAGATTCTGGGCAGCCTGCGTGCACTGCACTAGAAACGTCATAAAGGTAAATCTAGAACTCCAAATCCTCTGATTCTTTTTTATTTAGAAACTAGACTTATAGGCCTACGATTTGACCAGAGGGTTTAGGATTTTAATTTTCAAATTTTCCTGTGTACGTCTTTCAATTAGGAACACGAACCAGATTTTCTGGATTTTTACAAATTAAGAACGTAACGGTGATAAGGTAAGGACCCTTCAAATTTGAGTTTTTCCAAAGCTTTCATATACTGATTTTTTACAGATTATGAATGAAAAATGGTTTTATCATGTTTTTCTTGCATAAAAGTGGATGAAGCAATATTTAATGTGAATGTATGAATTGTATGATGTTTAATTGCGCATGTCTATGATAGCATGATTACTTGCTGTTTTATGATCGTAAGCATAAGGGAACATCCCATTAGGGACATTGACTAAGAAAGGATCCAATATGTTTATGTTATGCTTATGTTATATTATGGATTTCATTAAGAGTCAATGTACCTAATTTGGGATAAGTTGTAGCATGTAGAGTTGTGTTATATGATAAATACATAGATAAGATGTTGGGAGAGGCCCAAACATCAAGTCATGATGTACGATGTCACGAACAGTATACAACGATATATGATGTTTGCATTTGATATTTGATGTGAGCGGGTTTTGCAGGAAATGGAAGTCGCTTTTCTAACCTGCTTTTTCGTGTTTTGAGTTGTTTAGTTGTCTCGTAGTAAGGGTGTAGACGACGGCCATCGTCTCAGTACTCGAACTAGTGAGAAGCTAGGCATTCCCACGTATACGTTAGGCTAGAACCTTCACTTCCTAGCGGCCTCGCAGATGGGAGGGGTAAGAATGGCGGGTGCGCAACCGTCATTCCTAAAGCTGTCGAGAAAGCTAGAAGGTTGAGTCGCATGTATTTATGATTTCTCGGGTGGAGGGGTAAGAGTGTAGGGTCGTTGTATGGGCGGCGATTCTGCACTCCCAATATTCTAAGAAATCAGAAGTATTTTGCACACCATGATTTTACTGCTTTATTGGTGATTATGTTTTTAAAGTTATGAAATGTTTTTGGGATGCATAAACTGTTTTAATTAAGTGTCTATATATTTCTTCATCCCAAGGTTGAAGGGATCTTACTGAGCAATAGTTGGTTTTGCTCACCCTTATCCACCTTTCATTTTCGGGATGAGCAGGGATGTTAGCTACAAAGGGTACGCTGGGGGACGACGTATTCGAGTATCAAGGAGAGGGACACTTTATAGACGTCGAGCTCACTTTCACTTGCTTTTAAAATAGATTAAGTGTGATGAACTTTGAAGTATGTTTAAGTTGTATCATTTCCTTTTAAGTTATGAAGTACCCTTCTAAGTTAAGTTTTATATATATACTATTTGAGGTTTTATTTCTTAACATGTTTTATAGCTTCCGTTGATGCGTTTATGAGTTTTATGTTATGGGTTATGTGTTTCGTTTGGCAACGGAATGCTGCCAGGTCATTTCCCGGTTACGGGGCGTGACAATACTAGTTTTATTTCATTGTAAAATAGATTACATAAAACTATGGACAACTAGAATGGTAATTACATAAGCAAATGAGTTTCACTATCAAATCACGCATTTGATGTTCATAAGCAAAATTTACTATTCATATGAAATGCTAAAAAAGATATAAAAAGTACAACATATACTAATGGTCCTAGGGCACTACTAACATTGGTAGGATCTTAATTCTGGCGACCTCAATTGCTCACCTTTCCCAAATCCCATGAGCCCTCTTATGGTCAACCCATTCGTAACCGGCCGATCCAAAGCAAACCATTCTCTTATCCCACTTTTTCTTGAACAAAAAATTAAAACTTTCCGTCGTTGGCGCCCCTAGCTCAGTCATACCCTCCATTATGGAGCAGCTTCAGTCAGACGACCCCGTAAGAGCCAAAAACCAATAGGTTCTCCTTTTCGATAGAGTCAATATCAAGACTTGTCATTGTAGAAACGCCATCGCACCAAAGCAAAGCCAGAGAAGCGGTGTCCCAACCATGATTTTGGTGAAAAATGGTGGCACCGACAGACGCGCACAAAGGAAGCGTAGGAAACCTTAGCATTTTACTAGGGAGAGAGTATTGTTGTTAAATTCTTTTTATATTAATAGTTGAAATTTTATTAAAATAGAAAAGAAAAAGAGAATGAACGTTTGTTATGTCAAACTCATTTGCTTCAAAATATAAGGTCGTTTATCTTTCTTGTATAGTTTTAGGAACAAGAAAAGAAGATGTTTTTTATTATATTCTTAACTAATTTTACTAACATAATAAATAATCTATGAACTATATTTATGAATATGGGAGATTTAAAAAAAAATTCAGTAAAAAGTCAAACATTTTTTTTTATTCGGGGAAGGGAGAGGGGTGTCGAACCTGGGACTGTGAGCCAAGTGCTCCCCCACTGGGACTGCCACTCTCATGACAAAGTCGAACATTTTGAGAAGGAAAAAAATGATTTAAAAGCATTATGTTTTAAAAACTATACTGGATAAGTTCTAAAATATTTGAGTTTAAGGTTAATAATACTAACTCCATTCCTAAATATAAGAATTTCATTACATATTTCAAAAATTGAGGAAGCAAAAATTAGGATTTTTTTAATCAAAATATTAATATTATTATCTTAATTAAAATTTGTATGCCAGTAATTCTATTTAAGAGAGTAATATTGATATTTTGTTTAAAAAAGACATCATAATTTTTGTTTCCTTAATTTTCGCAACATGTAATAGAAGTCTTATATTTAGAAATGGAGAAAGTATTAATTAGCTGGGGACCAGTGCTGCAATTACTCTTTCTATAATTAAAAAAAAATAACTTTAGGGTTAGGAGTCAATCATTAATTCTACATTCTTTTTTTAGTAGACCCCGTTGTCTATAATACCGATAGTAAGTAAGACTCTTTTTGTGTTGTGTTAATTCGATTCTTAGCCTAGAATGATGTCTAATGTTGGGGATTCTACGTTTTGTTAGGATCTTTAGACGAGAATTCGGTGATCTAAGTATATATTCCTTCTTATTTTCTAAAAGAATATTTAATATTTTTAGTATGAAAATAGGGAGAATTATGAGTTATTTTATCTTTCACGTAATTATATATGCGTTTATATTTGTCGAAAACGAATTTGTGGCAGTGGTTTACTCATGGTATAATATGAAATTCTGAATGGATTTGGTCGCTTTGAAATCAGTCAGGCTCCTGTGCGGAACAATCAAAGTTTCGCACGTGCGGAATAATTTCACCCGTCGGATGAGATTTTGAACGGTCCAGATTTGGAGAGAGAAAAGTTGCGGCTGACTTAAAAACTAATAAAAAAAACTTTTTTCTCTCCAAATCTAGACCATTAAAAAATCTCATCCGACGGTTGGGAGCATGATCCGCATCGTACGGAACAAAAGCTATTCCGCATAGGAGCCGGGAGCCTTTGAAATATGTTTCTTATTCGAATTTGCTACGTGTAATGGCCGGGACGGCTCCTATGCTGAACCCCCAAAATTCCGTACGTGCGGAACCATCCTAGCCGTCGGATGGAATTTTGAACAGTTCAGATCTGGAGAGAGAAAAGTTGCATGGTGACAATATGTTATATAATGAAAGGGTACATATGTAATTTTACAAATAAATGATTGGGTTACCGAGGAGGAGAGAGAAAAGTTGCAGCTGAACAAAAACAGAAAGTAACACGCAAAGTTTATCCTTAAAATACCCCTATTTTGATACAGTCATTGAATTTAACTGAGATCGTGTCCCGCACCGTACGAATTTTGACGGTTCCGCATAGGAGCCGCGACGGTGTAATGGCATACTCTTTAAACTTGTTGTCTAGGAAATCGTAACTATTTTCATAAATGCTAATATGAAAAGTCAGAGGTAATCTCAACATTCAATCTCACTATGTGGAACTGACCTATTTCCTCTCTTTTTCCCATGACTCACTACGGGTTAAGAATCTTCGTTCTGCATCCTGCTTCACGTGGGTCGGGTTAGTCCTGCGCTATCTCACTTTTAAAAAATCACATAAATATAGAATACTAAAAATTGAGATAAAACTTACATCCTTTCTAAAACTCATTCTAGCAATAAGAGTTAATAGTCACTTTGATCATTGACGTTTTTTCGTCTAGTCACTTTGATAAAAAAAAATTTTTTTTAACTTAATTCATTATCAAGTTTTTTATGAGCTGTCATTTTTGTCATTACGTTAAAATTTTGCAATAAAACCGTTTAAACTAGTTAGGTGTCCAAACGAATGTCTACCTTTTTCTCTCCTCATAAAGTAAAAATGGAAAAAAAAAAAAAATCTTGTCCCATCTTCTTCATCACCACCATTATCATCATGGTTATTTTCATCTTCATTACCGTTAGATTTCCATAGACATAACCCATGGATTTTCAGTTTGGAGGGTTACGTTTTCCTTGAAATATAAAACCCATATGCCTATAATAATAATAATAATAATAATCAATTTTCTTCTTTGGAAGAGAAATATCAAACAGTTGTCCTGCAATTTCTTCAAGCCCAAGAGGTTCCAATCTAGATCCATTACCAAATTCCAATTCTTTGATTGGGATTTAATTTCCTTCAGAGATGCAACAAGAATCGGGTTATAAATTTCCAAACCCCAATTTAATCAATCTCACCTTTTTTCTGTTAAAAGTTTCAAAAATTAAACCCATTTTTCTGTTAAAAAATTCATAAAGCATGATAAAATCTAAGACATGAAACCCATTTTACAATGAGACTCATTTAGTTTCTTCTTCAAAATGAAGATAATAATAATGGAAAACATCAACAACACCTTTAAGTTCTGTTAGACATTTTACTCACGGAAGAAGGACGAATTGGCGATGGACATTTACAAATTCAATGAGAACTTTCACCAAGTCCTCTAATGGAAAAAGGGATTTTTCAAATAAGAATGCAACTCCAAATTTGGTTGCAATTCATTCATGGTTGGCTATCAGAAGCTAATAAAATGGGTCTCGTATCTTGGATTTATTGTAGGTTATTGGTGATGAAGGAAATGATGAATATGATAATGGTGATTGTGAGGATGATGAAGAAGATGAGTTACACTGTTTTCTTCCAAAAATACCCTCGTAGGAGAGAGTGTAATGTGTGTCGTTTGGACACATCATCATATAGACTTCAAAGTTTAAAGTTTTGGACGGAATTACCAATATGGCGGCCCATAAATTATTTGATGGTGAAATAAGTTAAAAAATTTGATTTTTGACTAAAGTGATTAAGCAAAAAAACATTGATGATCAAAATAGCTATTAATTCCTAGCAATAACCTTCTTCTTGGAAAAAAAAATAAGGAAATCATAACTTGAAGAGGAGAATTTTACATGAACAATATCCATATGAATATAATTAATAATACTATAATATGGACGAGACAATGCAGATCAGATATTACATGATATCCGATCGGTGGACGGTCGGATCTGTCTCTTTCACAGTTCAAAGCGAGTCAAATCTATCTAAAATAACATGGATCAAGTCGAAGTGTGGCGGGTCAAATCAAAATTACCATCCGAAGCTTTTGCTGCCTGCCTTCTTCTAGACATGTAATTTCTCTTTCCCATGTGCTCTGTGTCTTCTCTTCCTTGTATTATTAAAAAGATCCTTGGTAGTTTGTTTTGTTCTCTGGGATTCTTGCGGTACAAATTGTAAGGCTCTTCCGAAGGCCATAAATCACAATCCTCTTATCTCTTCTCTTCGAGCATAGATTGATTTGCCTTTTGAAGAACGAATTCGGTCCATGTATTTTGCCTTCTTACGTCGGTTCCTCTAAGAGATAATCATCAAATTTTGAAAAAGCTTTTTTTTTTTTTGAAACCCGACTGGGCGATTGTCCTACAAAGTGAAGAGAATAGCCTCACAAAAGGAGGAGAAGTCCTAGAAAGGGAAACAGTTAAAGCTTGTCCCATGCTTGGAGAGGGTATTATACTCACGACCTTGCGTTCGTGGACACACCATAGCCCCCAGTGGTTATGGACCTTGTGATAATTTTGAAAAAGCTTAGTTGTATCTTTTTTAATAAATTTCGTATGATCCTTCCTTGATCACCCTTCTGTTTTTTTTTCCTTTTCAAAATCAAATACTTAGAATTTTCATATGAATGTAATCTCTTACAGTTTGATTTAAGTTTGTGAAAATTGATATTCTGCTTTCGGAAAAATAAGTATGATATGCTTGTGTTAAAATTATTATTTGAGTATTGAATGGTGAAAATTGAGTCGGTTAACCTCAATCCGGGTATTACTGTTACGGTTTGATAAAGATACTGTCTCTGTTTGTTTTGATCTTCCTAGCAGTAGGGGGCCCGAACCCGGCTCACATAACTCGAAAAAATGTGAGCGTGAGCTGAGGTATTGTGAGCGTGAGCTGAGCTTGAGTTTAATATTCAAGCTCGCTTCTTATGTGAGCTGAGCGTGAGCTGACCCCGCTCAACCCGAAAAAAAGCTTTCGAACCCGAATAAGATTAATATAATTAAAATATTATATATATATATATATATATATATATAATACTAATACTAATTTTAAAAAAAACTTATATACATTATAATTATAATTATAATGTGTGGATTAACTCAATAATCTTTTTTTTTGGGTAGAAATGAGATTATATTAAAGAAGGAGTCTTAAAACAGGGAGAGAGACACGCATAAAGTTAAAGGAAGAGAGAAAACAGGGAAAAGACAGCGTGGGAAAACACTAGTACAAAAATACATTGGGATGAATCACAACAAAAAGTGAGATGGTGTAGAAGAATTCAATGGGATTGTCAAAATTGGAATTGCCACCGACAATGGAATTAAATCAATCTTTTTGAAATTTGCAAATTTATCATTTGTTAAAATTTTAAGTCGCATGGATTCTCTTGTTTTTTGTTTTTTTGTTTTTTTTATATAAGACTTCTTTTATTAGTATATCAAACAATTCTGAAACTTTTGCTTCTTTTTGTGTATTCTTGTCCAAATTTAGTTTTAAGGCTCGTTGTATTATGCTATTCTTGAGACAGAATTTTCGTTTTCTTCGCTAATATAAGTGAGCTTGGGAAGCTCGTGAGCTAAGCTTTCGAGCTCGTGTTAAAATGTGAGCCGAGCGTGAGCTCAAGGTTTATGAGCTTTTCCAGGCCGAGCTTGAGCGTGAGCTTTTGAATTTTTATGTGAAAATGAGCGTGAGTATGCCAGTGCTTTCACCACATAGCTCGATTGACACCCCTACCTAGCAGGGCAATAAATGTGACTCTTTACAGATCCAATTTATAGCAGTATAAGTATCTGTAAACTTATTATTCCCGATCAAGATAATCATATCATTTGTATATTATGTCTTTGATCAAAGTTTTGCAGCTGTTAATTTTTAGAATGACTGTCTGAATGTCCCCGAAAGTCTCGGAAAATAATTTGTTGTTCGAAAAAATTCTGTTTGAAAGACTTCCGTAAAATTCTATATGCTTTGAAAAAATATACTACCTCCGTCCCAAAATAACTGTCCACATTTCTTTTTTAATCTGTCCCAAATTATTTGTCTATTTTCTAAATAAAGGGCTCATTAATTACAGTTTTTCCAATTCTAACACTTACATTAAATGTTGGAGAGAGAAGGCTATAGAGAGAAGAGGAGGTAGAATTAAATTGGAGTAATATTAAATAGGGTCATGTTTGACATTGTATCATATTCCACTATAGAATTTGATGATTTAGCAAAAACAAAAAACACTATAGAATTTGATGAAACCTTAATTCCCGTGCAAAATACAAAGTGGACAGATAATTTGGGACGGAGGGAGTATATGTATGTAATCGGATCTCTCCCGAGAGGTGTTTTTATACTTATTGAATTGTAACTTACATTAATCTCCTATAGTGGGGATCACTGGCGGACCTACAGTGAGTCCTGGTGGGCCAAGTGCACCACCAGCTTTCCAAAAAAAAAAAAAATAGTGTTAGATTTTTTTTGTAACACCTCGTACCGTGAGAATTTTTTAATTATCCATTTTTAATCCGTTTTCGATTTGAAATTAGATTTTGTGGTTCGTGAAACATAGGAATAACACCACACGATTTTGGTTAAAATTTTAACAAACTTTAAGTGTTTAAAGGGACTATAAATTTATTTTGTCAACCTTGATTTGCCTCTCCTGTTTTTAAAATCTGCGTCTGCCGCTGATGGGGATTAAGATTCGAACTGTCCATAGAATTTTGGTGAACAGTAGAGCTAGAGTAGAGGCCATGGATTAGAAAGAGGGAAAAAGTGCTTTAGGTTTAAACTGTTGTAGGGTTTTTCAAGATTGAGATCGAATTATAAGGATGATGAGGAAAAGGAAAGCACGGAGGTTCGAAAAAAGGGGGAAATAATAAAAAACCCCTATTTAATTTTTTTAAAGAGAGAGTTATAAGTAGGATTAAAGATCCGAAACGCTCTAGCTTCCATAAGAGACAACGGGGAGTTGAAAAGCATTGCTTTGGTTCCCATATACTTAAACCCTTGTGCACAGAGAGGCGTTACCAACGCCCACAGGTACTCCACTCTGCAGTCCGTTAGAGAATTTGAAAGATGTAAATTAAGGTGATTCAGCGGCCCGACCAGGTGAGAGTCATATACTTAAACCCTCCTTCGGCAACAAAAGGGCAAAGTGTTAACGCTCAAAAAATCTCGATTGTCTGAAACAGGTGAAAATCGTCTATATACCCGTGTATGTTAATATTCATATGCCTAATCACTCAGAATTCGCTATATGCATATTTTTTCTAATTATATATATATGTGATAAATTGTGAGTGATTGAGAAAATAAATGAGAACATCACGGATACGATTATTTGCAGTCGAAACCATTCAGAAGATAGGAAAGAAGATGGATCAGCCGAAATACAAACGGGTCTTTAAGGGAAAATGGGTCAAAACAATTACCAAGGAAAGGGGGTTAGCAAAACTGACGGCCATGTAATGAGAATGAATTAATAGTCATTTTGATCATCAACTTATTTATGATTAGTCATTTTTATTATTTTTTTATTTTTTTTCGTCCTTGATAATTTTACGGATTGCCACTTTCATCATTCTGTTAAATAATTGAAAATTCCGTCTAAATTGATGGGTGTAGCATAATCAATTGTTAATTTCTCTTCAATTCTTTCTTCTTCTATTTGATGATTTCTTTAGCAAATCCGCGGACTTGATCCATGGCTTCCTTAAATTGCTTCTCGGATCTAATATTGAAAAGCTTCGGAGAAAAGCAAGGGGTTCGGAGCTCTTTGTCTTCTCTGTCCCAATTCTCAATTTCATGTTTATTCCTTTCTGATCCTTTTAATTTCTCATTAAAACAAATCCCTCGTCCCGTGAGTTTTCTGTTTCTAGATGAACATACGAAATGTTGAGCTTCTATTACAAATGCAAGAATTGCAGGGGTTGTAAGAATCTTGATTAATGTTTGTGTTTGTGAAAAAAATAGTAGAACCGTCGATCCTAAATTATTTGGGCCATCAGTCTGCATAATCTGGAACATGAATTTCCTCATAGATCCTAATTTATCTAAAACATGGGAAATATTTATGTAATTTAATTAGCCAAAACACCCCATGAAAAAAAGAAGAACAAAGCTAAAACTGAATCCATTGATCTGGCTCTTGGAACATGACATCTGTTAAAAATTATCCTGAAAACGAGATGTTAGAACTGCGTTAGTTGCCGGAAGTCAGATAAGAAGATGAGAACGGGTATGGGTACATGTGAAACGGGTTCTAGAGAGTTATATTTTTTTTTTTTATTTTGCCCTTGCAAGAGAGATTATGTTTCATCCTCATTATGCCACATCACCAGTTTGAACGGAAACTTTGCAATTATTTGACGGAATGATGAAATTGGCAGTTTGAAAATCATTGAGAACGAAAAAAGTCAAAAAAAAGTAAAAAAATGAAATGGCTAAGCATAAATAAATTGATGAAAACGACTATTAATTCTAATTAGAACTAGGATTCAAGAGCCAGCCTAACTACATGCTTGACAAGCTGGCCAAACAGATCCCTATTTACAAGGACGTTTGCTGGGTACTATTTGATCTATTCTCGTGTCTTATCCACTCCACAAAGACGGCTCTAGAATGGAGTGATATGTAGCGCTATCAACCCCTCCATTAAGCTACATAAAGACTTTACTTTTGGTGGCGGATCTAAAGGGTGTGCGGCAACCGTCTAATATTTTCTAAAAATGCCATTTTCAAAACAAAAAGAAGAAACATGAAGAAGACCTTAGTATATCCTCCAAGCAGCAAGTATATACATTCTTTTGTACAGTCTACGGCTGTCTGCCTACGCTCTCTGCTCGTCATTCTTTTCTCAATTTCTCACACACAGCTGGAGCTTTTCCACCTCTTTCAACAAAGAGAAATCACCATTACAAGCTTCTTTCAATATTTGGAGTCTCTTCTCCAGCTGAGAAACTCCAATGAAGGAAGTATCCTCCCCAACTCCAGGCGTCGTGCATGTGGCCGGCCTCTTGTGTCGAAGCAAATTTATCATCATGCCCTGCCATGATAAAAGAAAAAACATCTGGATATAAGCAAAAGTAAAACCACTGCAGAAGCAAGGATTTTGTCTGTAAAGTATAATTCATGATAATTTAAAATATTCAACAAAATGTACATAAACCCGGTATCTTGTAATATTTCACAATATCAGAATGGGAGAACATCAAAATAGAAATAAAGATGGGAAAATCATGGATCAGAACAATACCTCATGATGCCTTTTACGAGAATAGTCTCGTAAAAGAGATTTAACGAGTTGATTTCGGAGTGAAAGTTTATCTGCACTGCAAGTCTCGAAAATGAAAGACGCAACATGGTGTAAGGCCAATGTGTATGTGGCTGATCTTCGGTTTTCTGCTTTATCAAGTGCACCAGAAACCCATGACTTTACATAAGCTTCTAAGATCCTCTCATCATCCTGCACAAATATTTAGTCCTTCGGTTTTTCTTTCTCGTAAACTCACGAAATAAATAAATAAACCAAATTAGTAAATAAAGTAGAATACATTAACGTAAGGTACCTCAATAGGTTCAAGATAGCCATCAGCTCTAGTGATGCACTTATCCAGAGGTGGCAAGAGTTCAAGAGCACGAACATGAGATAAAGCATTCCATGCCGCTAGCCTAACAGAAGCCTCAGTTCCTTGGTGTAAATAGATAGCAATTTGCCGTCCAAATACCAAGTCACCATAAGAAACAGCAGCAAATTGATCCACAAGCACTTCAACAAATGAAGAATAGTTCTCATGTACCTCCTTTTGAAATTTTAGTGACTCAACAGCCACTTGTTCTCCAAGACCTGACATTGATTTATCAAGAAGTTGCCCATAGATGTTCTGTAAAGCTCCATAGACGTCCCTACTCTTCTCGATTTCAAGAACAGCCATTCCATCTACTAAAAGTACAGATAGAGCATGCAATTTCCAAACAACGGGTACATTCCTAACAGAAGAGTGGGATTGATCGCTAACGAGAGAAGACATTGCTTCAAGACCTAAAAGAAAGAAAAGCCCTGCCTGAGCAACTGCGATAAGACTTGCTTGCTCGTGCTCAGAATTTGCTCTAACAGATTTGCCAGGTGCACTTGCCTTTTTCCTGTAACGTGTAACTGAAATTGGACTGAGAAACCAATGATTGGGAAGAGGCAATCTCTGGTAAGCCCACTCCTTAGGTAAAGAAGTTACGCCTTCGTGGTATACATTTGATGCCCCTGTTTCCTCATAAATCGTGTCCAGAGGGATACTCCGCTTCTTAGACGCATTCTGACTAGGAAGTTGCTTTTCATCCATCACCTTGGACTTTTTCTTTATAGGCAGCCATCTGCTTTTGAAATGAGAAGCTAAAAGAACACAAAAGAGCCTATACTCTTCTTCTCCGTATTTCCAGCCAAAAGCCCTAAAACTGCCGTAAAGATTAACAAATTGGTGTATACAAAATTCAAGGCACTTGAGGACAGGAACTTGGAACAGGAGGTCAAATATTTTATTTATAACTGATCTATCCCTAGGTCCAGCGATTAGACAAACTTCTAGGGCAGAATTTATCATTTTCATGGAGATGTCCCTCTGTTCAACTTCAGACGGAACTTCAACAAAGTAATTCATGAGAATCTCAATCAAACAAGTGATCAATCTTGCGTCTACTTGAGCCAGCAAAATAGCATTGGACCAAAACCCTCCACCAGAGGCACCCCAACCCACACCAATCCCTGGAGCAGGACCACCTCGGCCAAACATCTCAACTGGCTTGGCATAATGCCAATTGAAAGTAAACTCCATATGAGTTTTCAGCAACGTCCTTAATTCACCCACAGAAGATTGAATGATCCCGTTAGCAAGGATTTTGTCTTCTCTTGAAGAACTCTGGAATTGCTTTAACGGATTATCAGTGCCAGGCTTAGCTAACTGGATCAACTTATCCACAAAAGTAACAGTTTGCAACAATCCTTGAAGGCATGAAGCAGAAGCCATTGATGTCTCATCTCCGTAGTTACATCTCAAACGACATAAAAACTCAACAAAAGATCCACCTCCAGCAAGATCATCATCACAGACTGGAACATCCACCTCTGAGAAGCGAAAGTATCTGTGCCTAATGAGTTGAATTCCGATCTTAGGAACAAATTCTGGCAGCCACGACACATATCCACCTTCCAATTCCACAGAATCTAGGGGGATAACAGCTCCAAGCACACCAGAGAGCATGTGCATAGCAGAAGAAACCACCCATAAGAGAGACTTTATGGTTGAGGTCTGCAGCATATCAGACTGATTCTCTTCTTTTTGCAAATCAAGGAATCTGGGAAAAGGTTCAATGTTCCTTACCATTGCCCACTCAAGCGCTAAATCAACAAGGGGACCAACAGGATTCCAAGACCATGTCTCCATCTCTTCAGCTGTTGTATATCTTTGTTGCATAGGTTCACAGAAATTTGGAAGTCTTTCCGTTAAAGCTCCCAGAACTAGGTATGCTTCCTTGGAGATTGCAGCAAACTCACTAAGGACATTGTTTTCAACTAGTTTTTCAAAGGGAGGCACATTCAACCAAATTCTTAAGGCGGGAAACAGACCCACGAAATAAGAGACACAATGCCCATATCTGATGCAGACCTTCAATAACCGTAATTGTTCAACCAAAAATGTTGATGCAAGTTTACAGGCCTCTCTTCCAGATTTCATCCATTGGTCAAGAGAGGAATATCGACTTAAGTGCCAGGTAACCTTTGGTACAATTCCACTTTTGATAAATTCTACACAAATTTTTCTTGTCACTCCGCGCCAGCACCTTTTATATGTAAAAGAGAAGTCGAAGAAAGTTATCATTCTATTAGTGCAAAAGAACATCTGATGCACTAATACAGTTAAGGCAGTAAAGTGAAACAAAACAGTAAAAGAGTAAAGACAAGTACAAGTCTTACTCTCAAGAGAGTAACCGACTTTATCTTGGAAGGATTAATTTCCATTTGTTCTTTCATTATGAATCTTTCGATAATTGTCTGAACAAGCCTTTCGCACGTCATGACTGCAGTTGCACAAGTTGGGGAATGCATTGCTATTGCAATTATTATAGAAAGCAAGGATTCCTCCAAAGCTACTGAAGCTTCTGTCTGCCATCACATATTTCAACCCTTAGTTTACCAGTTCATTGCAATGGTACAGCAAAACACTTCTAGTTTTTCAGGCTTAATGGATAAGACTAGGTTACCATGTCCTCCATCTACATACCTCCAATAAGTATCGGATCCTCGGAAGAGATCCCATCCTGACCAAACCTGCAGCTACATCCTGACCAGCTACAACCACGTCATCTTTAATGGTTGGTTCTCCATCAGGTTTGTCATCCACATCATCGTCGAAATGAAGAATATTAGATGGTTTAGCATTGTACTTCCAGAAACCACCATGAAGAAACCCAACATCAATCTCTGGTTTAGTCCTAAATACAGGAGCAGTAGATACATCATCCCGAATAGTTGAAATCTTCTGAAAAGAGAATATTCCAGTTGAGTTCAAGGCCATATGTAGATACAAAAGCTCAAGCAACTAAACAACCAAAGAAGAAGTACCTCTGAAGTATCAAGGATACTTTCGTTGATATTGCAGCTCAACACAGACTGAATAACTTTTGCACAAGCCAGTACTACAGAATTGTGATTATCATCAAGACATATTCTAGAAGTCAGGAAACATTGTTAGGCACATCTAATATAAATAAGTTTCATGAACACAAGAGCAACAGCTAAGCTGCTGTGTTTCTTGGCAATTTATGTTTTTTTGTGTAATGCACAATCTGACATTAAATTATCAGTGCATATTCATTCACCGTATGGCATAGTTTAACAAGGAAATTGCTACTTGCACTCCAAATGCATCGCGCATTTGTCCAAACTCCAAAGTAAAAAATCATTTCTAGATACCACTTACCTATATCACAGAGCCACTAAAGACTAGGAAGATTGGGACTTGAAACAAAACTATTTTCAACTCAATAGATAAAAAACAACAAGAGATAGGCCAACAACTCACTACTACAGCCTTATCCTACTTAATATTTGAGCTTTGGTTGACCTAATGCTCTGACACAAGCTATTGGGTAGAATCTAAAGGACGGAAATAAATCCAATACACCAGGAGATCTTGACAAACAAAACGGGGAAAACAAGTACAAGTAAAAGGACGGTAAACATCTACCTTAATGTTAAAGCAAGCTCCGGTTCTGGGCCAAGGGAAAAAGCCCAAATAGCCTCACAATCACCAACTCCACCAGTTCCACTGAATCTCAAAGTGTTTCTAACTTTATTCTGAACAATGCAGGTTATTGCTCTATCAAGTATGGTGGCAAGAAGATGTAATGCAAGAGCCCGTTGTGCAGGAACCTAAATTATGCAATTCAAAAAGCTCAAAGGTTAGGGCGACACCTTTATCTAGAAGTCAGAAAACAGAGTACCAATTAGGATTTTCAAAGGAAAGTATCTTCACTTACCACACTTCTAGTGAGAGCTACTGCTTCTTTAATGGTGTAACCGGCAGCAGCAGGGTCACCTTCAGTCCTGAGGAAGTCTCGCTCAGAGACATTATCCGCACTGTATCCAGTTTGTGTGGGAATACTACCTGAGAAAAGTTGAGAGATTTACTTATTTATTTATTTTGAGAGGAGGGAGCTGAATGTCCATGCTCTCTCAGGCCTGAGAAGTACCAAAGAATGGAAGACCTTAATGGATAAATCAAATCGTCTGGCAAACAATACGAAGAGCTGGGGCAGAAGACCTCAGAAGAGATCTCATAAAATGTCTAGTACCGAATTTGTAGTTGAGATGCTGATGAACATAAGAAACAAAGAAAAAAAATGAAGGAAAAGAAGCCAAACACACCTAAGCATTTACAGCCTCAAAATTGGATCACACCCGAGCAAAAATTTGGAAAATCAGAAAATCAAACTCAAACTTATTGGTTGAAAGGATCAGAATAATAACGATAGCAGCAGTGTAGCTGGAAAAACAACAGTTGGATCTTGGCCTTACCAGAGTCTGCAACTTCTGCAAAATTAGACTTGATAATGTTCCCATCCAGCGAAAATCTGAGGTTCCTAACATCCTCAACTCTTTTGCTCCATGAATCCCACAAACTACTGCTTTTTGAGGTGAAACTTGGAGCATCATGATCGTTAAAGTCTCTCGTTTTGTCCTTTGCATCTTCTTCCATCGCCCTTTGGGAGCTAGCGTTATCAGGAAGTGCTGATGCATTGATCAAATTACTCGGTTCCTGCAAGTTTCTGGATTCATTATCTACAGCCATATCTGAACCTGAATTTTTTTTCCTTTTTAAATTTTGTAACCCTCGCTTTCTTAAAGCATCTAACAATGCTGGATTCATCTTTTCCATTATCTCACCCTGAGCCTCTGCAATCTCATCAGCTGACATTTTCTCTAACCGGGCACGATTCTCAGCATCAATTTGACCCTTTAGACTCATTTCCACATTTTCACCATCCAATTTAGAGGAACCAAACACAGATGCCTTACTGTGTGTTGACATGTACTGAATCTCTGTATTGACTTGCATTTTGTTATCCGTCTTTGGAGATCTTAGTCCTGTAACCTCTTCCTTTCTTTCTGTTATTGCATCATTTGATTCTCCTATTTTCTGACCAAAAGCTTTAGAAGGAAGAGCATGCTCAATATCCATAGTCGTATACGATGTACCTTGCCCTTGTTCTTTTACCCTATCAGAAGCAGCAGAATACTTGTCTTCTACATCCAAATGCCGTGCTTTTGTCTCAGCATCAACAACAGGCCTGTGTAACCCATTTGAAATCTCAGTTACCGGGCAGACTTTAATATGCTTTTTAGACTTAACATGCTTATTTTCCACATTTTTGTGTGATAC
Source organism: Vinca minor (assembly GCA_026122235.1). Taxonomy (NCBI): domain Eukaryota; kingdom Viridiplantae; phylum Streptophyta; class Magnoliopsida; order Gentianales; family Apocynaceae; genus Vinca; species Vinca minor. The sequence goes on from JAOCZM010000291.1 coordinate 2,988,054, forward strand.
AGTACTATCATCACGGTCCATTATCTCACGCCAGAGACTAAAATCCAAACCTTTCTTCTGTTTTCTTTGCAGCGGTTTGGCAGAAGCTGTAACCGGATCAAACACACTGAAATCTTCTTCATCACCACCATCTTCATCATCCTCAACATCAACAGTCCCACTAATGCCAGCAACAACTGGAGCCCAATGCTACGATAAAAATAAATAAACACCTCAGTATATCTAACCACATAAATTTTTTCACACCAAGCTCTTCCCTTCTTCCAAGCAAAATGATGCAAACAGAAAATAAAACCGGTTGCCCTCCCCCAAAACAAAAGTAAATAAGAAGAAGAATATTACCCCCTCTGATTGAAATGAAGTGTCAATTAGACATACTTTTTTATTTCTAATTATATGTCACTTTAAAAAATCAAGACAGTATTGAATATCCTTTCCAAATATACATCTATTAGTAGCAAATGTTTGGAGATAAATTGGAATTACCATGCAAAGGATAATATTGTATAATGGGTAGTGCTAGCTAGGGGCTCAAGTAAAAGTGTAAAATACAGCAAAAGTCTTCCTACAAATGAGAGTCAATAGTACTACTTTAATTCCGTTTTGACCTCAATTGATCCAACTTTTATCCAATTATCTCGAGTCATTTATCATTTCCCTTGTATATTTATTATTGAATTCAAGCAAATCAATTACTCCCCCTGTCCCAAATTGAATGTCTAATTTCTATTTTAGTTTGTCTCAAAATGAACGTTCACTTTCTTAAAAAGAGTATATTTTCTTCTTAAATGCCCATAACTAACCTCCTATATTTTGAGTGCAAGCTCCGCTAACCTATGGGCCCTCAAGGATATTGTTGTAACTTTTGGTCAAACCACTCTTCTTCATTCTTATGCAGGTCATATGTGGACGTTCAATTAATTTAGGACCCGGGGGAGTATTTCCATAGTCCGATTGCACTATCCTAAAGCGACAGTTAATTTTAAACGGAAGAACAATCCATACATGAAACTATTCATCATCAAAAGCCCTAATTGAATGCATAAAAATCTTAACTTTTTGCGCGGCAAAAGTCAGTTATGATTTAATGGTAAAAGATGAGTAAAGTAATAGCAGGCAGGAAGCTTACTGGACCGTGAGAGCGATGCCGGGCAACCGGAAAAGGAAGAACGGAAGGTTGAGGGACGGAGAATGGACCGGCGGACGTTGGCGGTTGATCTGAAAAGCCTTTCTCGACAATGCCGCCGATTAGGCGGGAATCATGAGGCTGGTTGATTGAGATGGAAGAAGCTCCGGTAGTAGACTTCTTTGAGTTCTTTTTGCCTATTTTTCCAGACTTCATTTCTGTTGCTTCCTTTCAATTGGAAGGTAGATTTTTTTATGACTTTGATTTGTAAATGGAACAAGTATGAGGTTTTTTCTGGGTTTATGTCTGGTACTTGCCTCTACCCTGCTATTCTCCGGAAAAACTCGGGAGGGTATGGGTACCTTAAGACATAAAGGACCTACTCTTCAGATGGGTTTTGTCTCAAATTATATAAGAGAGTATGGGGCTATACCCACAAGATCCGCCCCATGTCAAACCTTTCTCCTAAAGCTTTTGACTCCCCAAAAAAAAATTAACAAAATACTATTACTACTAACAACAATAAATAAATAAATAATACGAATAAGCTGGGATTTTGCCTATTTTGGCATCACTTTTTCATTTTTCAACACAAAGAGAAATTAGTTTTGCGTCAGGTTATAAAAATTAAAACCGAAATCTATTGTTTTGGTCGGAAGCATTAGCAAACTATGCTAGCTTTCTTGAGAATAAATATTCAAACAAAAATTCATTTTAAATACAATATGTAGCTTTTATTTCCCAATACTTTATTTATGAACACTCAAAACTGTTTAAACGGCGATCGTGCACTAGACAAGAATAAATTTTTTAACTTTAGTGAATATGCATTCTTTCTTATGGATTGGTAATTCATGTTATTTTAGCCAAGGTACTTTGGATATGTGTACGATAAACCTCATAATACGTCATGAAGTCGCTTTTTTAAATGACTTGAACTCTAAAAAATGTTTAAAATGATCGTCTGCACTAGACAAAGATCGTACGTATAACTTTAATGGATATGCACTCTTTTTTTTATATAAGATCAGTAATTCATGCTACTTCAACTAATCTAGTTCAAATATGCGTAGGATAAACCTGATAATACCATATAAAGCCGTTTTCTATGTGACTCGACCCAAATTAACGTTAAGAAACAATCACTAGTATTTGCCTCGGCCCAATAACAGCAAGCCCATAAGTAGAACCCACTCCACAACGTGGACCATGTGTCATTCATTTCTTCATTGGACTCAAAATCTCCGGGCAACCCGGATTATAAATTTCCTTCATTTCTCAAAGTAGCAGTTAAAAAACTAATTCACATTCTCGGAAAAAATTTCCTCACCGGAATTCCAATCCATGGCGGCGGAATGGTCCCAACTCCCAACCGATCTCCTAAACCTCATCTCCAACCAACTCACTTCCTCAATCGACCTCCTCCGTTTCCGTTCCGTTTGCTCCACCTGGAGATCGTCCTCGGTCCCACTTCGCCCCTCCTCCTCCTCCACCTTCCCCATTTTACCCAACGACGGCTTCTCCGCCACCACCTGGGGCTTTTACCTCTCCCGCCGCACCATTTACCACATCTCCCCACCTCACTCTAATTACAGAAATGCCCCTCCCATCACTAATAACAAGAAAAATGGCTGGATTATTAAGCTAGAAAATGACAAGCCAGATCGAACCCACTCACTGAATCCTCTTACTAGCTTCCAATTCAAACATTTTCCTCAGGATTTTCCAAAAGTGTTCGACTTTTGGGATTTGCGAGTTTTTGAATTGGGGTGTGAATTTACTCTTCAGTCTATTAACGATTCTGGGAATCTATATATGGAAAAAGTTGCTTTTTGTTTTAAGAATGATGGGTTTTTTATGATTTTAACTATTCATGTTTCGGGTAAATTAGTTATGTATAAATCTGGGGATGTAAAATGGACTATTATTAATGATTTGCCAATTCCATAGGATGATGTGATCTTTTATGAGGGGAGTTTTTATGCGGTTGATAGTATCGGGAGGGTTGTGATTGTGGTTTTAGATAATGATGGTGATGGTGAGATGATGATCCCGAGTTTGAGGGTGGTCACAGGTCCGGTTTACGGGGGTGACAAGAAATTCTTAGTGAAGTGTTGTGGGGATTTGTTATTAGTTGATAAGTATTTGAGTGCTGGGCCTGAGGATGATTTAGGATTCTATGAGGGTCTTGAATTTTGTGAAGAATTTGATTGTTTTATGAGCAAAAGGACGGTGAAGTTTAAGGTTTTTAGGTTAGATAGAAGTGGGGAAATGTGGGAGGAGGTTAATGATTTAGGGGATAGGATGTTGTTTTTGGGGGGATAATTGTACATTTTCGGCTTCTGCCGGTGATTTTAACTGTGGAGGTAAAGGGAACTGTATATTTTTCACAGATGAGTTCTTTCCTAATAGGGAAGATGATGTGGAATGGAACAATCGAGGAATTGGCGTGTTTGATTTGGATACTGGTAGTATTGGGCCTATGAGTAGTTATCATGGTTTTACTGATATGTTTTGGCCTCCCCCTGCTTTCGTTTATCCAACTTCGGCAATTGAAATGAGTGGCACCTTCATATCCCTGGCTTTACTTTTATCTTTCGGACTTGATTCCCTTTTTACATGTATATCTAGTCGGTTCCTGTTTATTTGAAATGTAGCATGCTAAACATGAAATTTGTTGTTCATGGATTTGCTTGCTTAAAAGCTGAGTAAGTTTGGAACTCTTTCACGTTGTGTGTGCGGGTTTGTCTGTAATTTTGTGCTATTATTGCAAGCTTTCGTGTAACTTAGAAAAATACATCTGCTTGAAGGACCTGATCACTAAATGTAGCACTTATATGTATTGCCGCATACTGTTAAAATCCTTATCAGAACAACACAATCCACTCATTGTAGTTGTGAAAGAGCAAAGAAATTTGGCATTTCTGTTACGATCCTACGCTTTAATGATGCATAATGTGCAGGATAGTGCTTTATTTGTATACATAACCTAGTCATTGTTTAAGTTGGGAGTTAAGAATAAGGTGCCCTGGAATCCATAGTTTACTCTGGCTCCGAGCTTCAATTGTTCGTATATTTAGTGTATCTCGGTCTTTTGTAGCACTATGTATTTGCCATGTTGGAAATGTGGTTGCACTTTTATCGACTTTACGTCACTGAGTTGATGTTTACATTCTCTTCTTTTATCCTGCAGGATGGATTGATGCAACTTACTACTATTTGAAGGGAGGGATTTTGAAGGGAAGTTAGCAAATAGTCACAGGTGGAGATCAGGTCAATTGTTTGTGTGTATATATATATATATATGTTCTTGTCCATAACTGGTGGCTGTATACAAATAATGTTTTTTACTTTTAAATTACATGTTTTTTCATTATCATGTATCCGTAGTACCTGTTGGTAATTTCTTCTTCTTTTTAGCTGTATAACTTTGCTTTTATCAAGAGATCCATTACTAAATCCTTACAATATAAGTGCCTTTGCGAATTGGTGGTATCCTTATGTTTTTTAACAATTTCTGTATAAGCGTCCACTCTTAACTGTTTTGTATAAGCATACAGTTCTTTCACAAACAATTCAGCGTTTCCAAACCTAAGACGTTTTATTTCTTAGTTAAGTATTATCCAACTAGCAAATGACTTTCCCTTTTCCTTCATTCCCTAAACGAGGGCTTTTGACGGTCACTATTCTCATAGCAGGAGTTTTGCTCAAAGATAGCCTATAGCTATCTCAGCTTTTTACTGTAACTATGAGTTAAACTAATCAATCAGGAAGGAAGCCCCTCGGAATTCACCTCGATGTACTCAGCTGAAAGAAAGGTAAAATATTAATGGCAGTGGAGGTTGGAATTTAAATCAATAGTACTCTGGTAATCCGACTTTCCAATGTACCATACGATCAACATAATCTCGATAGTTGATTTTTAATCTTTAACAGTTGAGAAAATAATGAACTTTTGATCTTTTGAGTAGTCATATATAGCAATTAGGTCAAATTGATCAAAAGGTAAAAATTATGTTTAAAATGTGCGAATAAAACATTTATTCCGAACATCAACTAGTGATGGATACAAAAATGTCTGGCCTAATTTTGTTAAATCAAGCCCATGCTTGGTTAAAGCATGTGATTTTCAATGATGTAACTGGTGTCAACATTAATATTATGGGAAAATTCTGATATAAACTTGGCCTATCACTTGATCATGGACTACTTGGTGCAGAATTAACCACATCACCTCTTTTGATTAAAAAAAAAATTCTCATAAAGCTCCACGTATTTTTATTATTTTAATCAAAACTGTGATGTAAAGCTGAATGTGAACCAAGTGATCCATGACCTCAATATTACGAGCCTTTACACCAAAAGGCAAGTGATTGGCCCCAACTGAACTCTGACCACGGCTCCTATGCGGATTTTTTTGGTGCGGACTGGTGCGGGACAAGCTGAGGGCCGTTGGATTCATCCAACGGTTGTTTCAAAGTAAGGGTATTTAAGGACTCTTTTTTTCCAGCCGCAACTTTTCTCTATCATCAAGAACATGTGTTCACTGGAAAGAACATGTGTTCACAGAACGAGAACATCTGTTCACCGAACATGAACATGTGTTCACCGAACATGAACAGGTGTTCACCGAAAATGAACATCTGTTCACCGAACAAGAACAGGTGTTCATCGAACAAGAACAGGTGTTCACCGAACATGAACATCTGTTCACCGAACAAGAACAGGTGTTCACCGAACATGAACAAGTGTTCTTGTAGAAATGTACTCTTCACTGCAATTTTTTCTCTCCTCCTTTTTGACTTTTCACCCGCAACTTTTCTCTCTCCTCTAATAAAATTGCATATGTACCCTTTTAACTTTTCTCTCTCCTCTTTTAAATCATAGCCATTGATCCATTCAAAAAATGAAATCAATGGCTCTCATTGTGTCTCGCACGTGCGGATTTTTGAGCGTTCCGCACTGAAACTGGACTGCTGAACTCTGCTTTAACATCATTTGGTTTGGTAAGAGATTGGCCCCAACTTCAGACACAAGTAATCATATTTATATACTGAAAATTTGCCTTCAACTGTCTTATCTTTGACTAAAAGAAACCCTCCCACTGTTAATACTACTACTAGTGGTACTACAATTATTAGTAACTAGCGTGACTATACCCCATCCAGCACCCAATCAGAACTCATCAAAACTCTGAACTCAACTCCATCATATGCCTATATTAAAAAGCTTAGAAATAAAGCCCAAAGCAGCTTCAAGAAGGGTTGGTTGATACATGAATTTTTAGTCTCTTTCAGGAACATTCTCCGAAATTCGTCTGGCACTGAGATTACCGGCATAAGACCACAGTTTATCTATTTCGCAAGGCACCACCAGTTTTTCTATCTTATGGTTCTGTGATCCCTTCTGTCCGCTCTTGCTTGAAGGGGAAACCGACCTTCTCGGACTACCAGCTGTGCGAGGTGACAAACAAAATGATGGAGTTGCGAATGGAGAGGCATAAGGTGTGTGCTGAATGGAGAAAGGGCTAGGAGACATTCTCTTTTGGATGGGAAGACCATTCAGACCTCCCCTGTTGAAGAAGGACATTGATTCCACTGCATTACAGCGCTTGGTGGCATCGTCAACATACAAGACATCGTCAATTCGTGCCATTACGTTGAATGCCAAGCTCTCCATTACCCTCGAGTAGCTTTCAAGGATTGACTGTCCAACATCCTGTTGATGAAAATAAAAGAATTTAATGTTGAACTGTGTGAAAAGAAAATGTTCGATGATCAGTCATACAAACTACTTCATTTCCTTTCATAAGATATATATGTGGCTACCTTGTTGTACTGAATTTTGCTCATATCTAATGCAGTTTGAGGAAGACCAGGGAAACGAAGCCTCAGGCTATGCAATAGCGTTGCAGCTCTTTGTGCCAGAGATTGGTTCTTTTCACCATCGGTGACAAGACCTTTAACCTTGCCACCCCATGATTTACGCTTAGGTTTCTGATGATTGTGATATTTTTTCCTATCTTTCAACGTCCAGCTGTGCACAGCAGCTTCAATTCGATTTGCTACCTCCAAGGTATGATGTTCTGATGATAGGTCAAGACAATCAAGAAGACGTTCCGGTGAGAACTGCTCAGCAGTTATATACCGATATATGATGTCACCTAAACATGCTTTTCCATTCTGCAAAGTGAGAAAAAGAACAAGAATGTAAAGACTAATGGATGAGGTGATGAAATCAAACCGTTTCATATTCATATACCTATATGATTAACTTCATTGTCAATCAAGAACCTAAGTATTATGACTAATTTAAGAAATATAAGCAAATTAAAAGATCAGAAGCAAAACCTTGGGCAATGTATCTAAATAGGCACTAGGAATCTCCATCTCAGCAAGCACATTGCTATTTATGGCCAACGCCGCCTTCAGTATCTGATTCGTGCAATCTCGACACTGTTGCAATCTCTTCCTTGAATCCTCTGATAAACCATTCTGAGGAACTTTTGGACATGGAAGCCACCACTTATCTTCCTGCCTAACCGAAGGCCTCCCACCAGATACACCCGTGTTAAAAGAGTCGCACCTATCCACATCAGTCACGAACATCCCTCGATCAACATACCAAAACTCCGTATTCTGAAACCCTTCAAGAATGCTTATCAACATAGCATCAAGCTTCTTGAGAGCAGGAAGATTCATATATAAATCTGACCGTGGCCTCGTCTCCATTACTTCATAAGTTCCTCCACCAGGAAACTGCTGAATTGATGGCACAAGCTCAACAATTGAATCACTTACACATAAAAGCCAATCCATCTCTCTGCACCACATTGCCTTCTTCTGCGTCGCCAATGGTTCCAACCTCCATAGTTCCCCAAATACTGTAGCTAAAATCGCGAAATAAACCAAATTTCAATATACTATGCATATAAATTTAAATATGTCTATGTGAAAAATTGGAGAAATTGGATTGACCAGAGAGATTGGTGATAGCATTGGAGATAGCTAGTGCTGTACAAACTCCTTTACCCCCACCAGACATGTCTTCTCCCAGCAATAGTTTAGCAAATCTTTCCTTCATCATCTCAATTTCTATATACATTGCAAAAAACCATAAATCAAGTAAAAATTAAAACAAAATAAATGTCCCAAATACAAATGCTAAAATAGAGAAATACGCAAATTTTATCCTAAAGGCTAAAACTGTTGATTATTAATGTTGTCGGGACACTATCCTAAAACTATGTTTTCTGTTGTTTTAGTCCCACGACTATTGATTGTCTGAAATATTCGTCCCGTCACCCCAGTTTCTGGCAAATTATTTACAGGAAACCACAGTTGAAAGTGTGGCGGGGCGAATTTTACAGATAATTAATAGTTGTGGGACTAAAACAATAGAAAATATAGTTTTTAGGACAAAAATTACAATTACTGCCTCCATTCCGTAATATAGCGAAAATTAAGAAAGAAAATGGTAAGGTGTTTTGTGAGTCAAAATATTAATATTACACTCTTAAATTGAATTAGTAGCACACAAGTTTTATTTAAGATTAGATAATAATATTGATATTTTGAATAATAAAATACTTTATTTTTTATTTTTTATTTTTTAATAACGTACTAAACGAATTATATTATAAAATTGAGGATTTTATATTATAGAATGGAGGTAGTACTCTAAGTAAGATCCCCAAATGGATGGCTATAATAATTAAAGCAAAATCTTAATTCAGACATTAATACAAGGTAAATTAAAGTAAAAACAACGGACCAGATAAATCGGCTTCCCGTTTCTCCGGCTTCTCGCCCCAGACAAGTACATCTTTACTGGAAATGACTGGAAACAAAGGTGGCGGCGGCATCTGGAGTGGAAATGCAGACTTGCCACCGACATTCCAAGTAGCTAGTGGAGACGAAGCCATGGAACTGGAGGCGCCGTCGTCGTAGCGCCGACAAGTAAAGCTACTAGAACTCTCGGATTCGCTTACATCGGCACTTACACTGTAACTTCCACATCTCTCGCTTTGTTGATCGGAACCTTCCTCCGATGAAACACTCCCCATTGTTATAAACAACTAAGCTTTCCCAGTATTTTCAATAAGTAATTGCAAGTAAGAAATCTCAGGTTTACAATTTCGCCATTGTTGAAGAATTGCTTGGGAAATTTGGGATTTTTTTTCCAAGAAGTGGTAAGAGAATTGATGATTGATTGTTGTGGGTTTAGAGAGATAAAGTGAAAGTAGGAACAGATTAAAAAGCAAAGTGCAGGTTTGTTTACTCACTGGCATACTCTTCTATTTCCTTCTCTCTCTGTATGTATATGTATCTATATATATTTTATTATTTATATATATACACGGGAATGGAGGGGATGAAGGAAGTAAAACATGACGGTGTTAGCAGGGAGAGAGAAACTAAAGTGTCAAGGGTCATTTTTTCTTAAATATACCATGTTGATCAATTTGTTCTTTTGGAGTACTTTTGATGGATTTATTTAGTTTTCAAATTTATTTTTAATATGGTATTAATATCGTGTGCATATTTGCTTTTTATAATACTTGTGCAATTCTTCTATTTTAAAGGATTGAGTTATAATCAAATCTATTTTTCTTCAAATATATTTTATTCAATGATTGAAATCAAAATAAAAAGTATTTTCTTAGTCCATTTCTAAATTGAATGTGAATATTTGATTTTGCATAAAGTTTATTGACTTTGTCAATATGTCAAACTTTCCCCTCATCTAGGGGTCTTGTTATGGTGCATAACGATTAAAATTCAGTATATGCTAAATTTTTTTTCCGTTCTAAGCTGTTAGATCAAAAAAATTAACGATCTAAATTTTTTTTTGGGTCACTTATTGTGATTTTTCAGATGCATGTTACGTAAGACGGATGTTACATTCTTAAGGACAAGTCCATCAAGATAAAATACTTATTGCAGACTTAGAATAGGTATTCATAATGAGAGCACATATTGCCTGAGCTTTAATATATGTTTAAAATATATAATATTTGTCCAAAAAATATTCAGTATATGCTGAATTTAAAGCTTGTGCACTATAATCGTGACGCTAGCTGCAAGTTCCGACATCGATGAATTGGGTTGTGATCCGTGTTAAAACCCCAATTTCCACAAACAGGCTTTTGGTACATTTGTTCTGCACCAGATCAGATCCAAACGGTTAAAAACTGGGAGCACAATAGAAGACGGTGTGAGCAGGGGTAACGATAAATTAAGGTGTAGTTTGTGGGAGGGTAGAAGAGGTATGACAGATATGCCTTCTAGTAGTTTTCCTATTTCTAATGATTTGAGGTCTGAGTTTATTAACTATTTTGCAGTGGTTTTGGAGTAAGTATGGAAGCATAGGAATGACATCTTACATGGCAACAAGCTTGAAAATGTAGAGGACATCTTGAAGCAGATTGAGCTTAAGGCAGCAGGTTACTGGTAGGCTGCAAAGGGAAGGATGTCGAAAAAATGTATAAATCAGGGGATTCAAATTTGGAAGCTGCCCCCAAAAAATTTACTCAAAGTGAATTTTGATGCGGGGTTTATCAAGGAAAATGAAGCGGTTAGTGCCTATCTTATCAGAAATGATATAGGGGAAATCTTGGGTGTGTGGATCAATAGATTTAAGGCAAGAACACCGTTCGAAGCGGAAGCACAAGCTGCTGTTTTGGCAATGGAGCGACTGAAAATCATGAATATGGAGTTTGTCATTTTAGAAGGTGATTGCCTTAATGTTTTACAATGTCTTAAGGGCCAAATGGAGAATATAAACTGGACAGGATTGGATTTGATTTGATTAACTATGGTAAGGCTGTTATTAGCACTAGTATAAATTGGTAAATCCATTATGTAAATAGGTTAGCTAATTTTCATGCTCATAATATAGCACTTAGGGATGGCAATTTGACTTGTGATCTGTTGATCCGCTCCATGCCGAAAGCTTTTGGGGCAAATCAGATCTGCCCCGTATAGAAAATAGGGCAGATCAGATCCGCTCCGTGAACAGAGCAGATCAAATTCGGTATTTACCCCGCCCCGATCCGAACCGATCTGCACACATTCAAGTAAGATTATAATATTAATAATAAAATAATAACGTTAAAACTAAAACCTAAAAAATATCTACCCTTCCTCTCCCAATCAGTCCCACTCCCACTCCCACCCTCTCCCGTCTCCCCCGAAGGCCCGAACGGAACCCTTACTCTGTCGCCCTCCCTCTCCCCCGAGCCGCCTCCCTCTGCCGGTCTCCCTCGAAGCGATCTCTCTGACTGTGACGCCATCCCCACTGCCGCTGTAAGACTGCAATATCCGGCCACCCCTCCGAGCGAAAAGCAACCCCTCCCCTGCCTTGGCAGTTGGCAGCCTTGCTTTTCTCCATCTCCGGACTCAGCCTTAATTATATCCTGAGAATGCGAACTATGTAATTTCATTCTATCAAAGCAATCTCTACTTTCATGTGATTATTACTGCACTCTTTATTGGATTTATTTAGCTTTTATTGCTAGAAATTAGCTGTTTATGCTAAATGGCTCTTTGGCGTGTTTGGGAGTGTTCGTTTAGATTTTTTTTAGGTTATTCTGTTTGATGGAAGGAAAAGCAAGAAGTCTTGTTAAGAATAAATCACCCATGAATAGATTCAAACTTTTCTGGGTTAGACGAGATTTAATTTTGGATACTTAAAAAAAATGATTTGAAATATGGTGTGATGTTGAAATCTGACCAGTTAACCAAGTGTGCAGCGCAGCAGCTGAATGCAGTTACTTTGATTTTCTTCATATTTTACGAACGTGTTTATGCTTTTCCTTTAAAGCAATGAACTTTCACTTGCATTTACATGTTTGTACGCCATATTATTTGACCTGGTGCTTCATGACATCAGGTTGTTGAATTCTTTAAACATCCCTCTGACTGTTGAAATTGTCTGTGTGTTTACTGCCCCGGTATTCTCAGCATTTGTTTCTTGGGCGACATACCTTTTGACAAAGGTCTGTCTGTATTGCTAGCAATTGGTGTTTAAATAATACTTTTGTTAGTCTTAGATGAGATATTAAGTTAGCAAGATATCCCTTTTTGAACTTTCACTATCAATGTAGCTTAAATTTTATAATGTAAGGGCACTGGTGCTAGTTTGAGTAATATGGACACTCTTGAATACGAAGCACAATTGAAGCGCCCAAGCAAATTACAAAGTCAACCTTCAGGCGAACATATTTCTCAAAACCCAGGTCCAGAATTTGAATATTCATTTCCACTAGAAGTAGAACAATTTGAAGCAGCATCGCCTGAATTTCGTACTACAACTAATGTTGCCGATAATGAAACTATAAAAGAAATCAAATTGCCTTAGACTACAAAGATGTTTTTACCCGTTTGAAGCTACGATATCCTAAATATACATGTTTGCCTAGTGAGCACGATTGGAATATGACTAAAGAAATAGCTAGTAGGCTTAAAATATTTTACAATGCAACTGATTTGTTCTCTGGTACCAAATATCCTACGGCAAATATGTTCTTCCCCAAAATTTGTGTGATTAAAGTGGCTTTAAAGCAATGGTTATCTTGTGGTGTTAAGGTTGTTGAGTCCATGGCTGCGCTTATGATGAAATTTTTTGATAAGTATTGGACTGGTGTGCATGGAATTATGAGTGTTGCAGCTGTTCTAGATCCTCAATATAAAACAACTTTGTTGGAGTTTTATTTGAAAAAAAATTATATTGATACATCTGTTGTTGACAATGAAGTTCAGAAAATTATTCTTGTATGTCGTGAGTTGGTAGAAGAATATGAAAGTATATAGCAAGGAAAAGGAGACAATATTACAATGGTTGAAACTGAGCATAATGTTGATAGTGTTGAATGGAGTGATTTTACTGAGTTTGAAACATATGCTTCTCAAAAGAAAAGAAAATATCATTCAAGGTCAGAATTGGATCAATATTTAGAAGATGATATTTTACCCCCGTACTCCTGACTTTGATGTTTTAACATGGTGGAAGACGAATAGGGGAAAATATCCTATTCTCCATAAGATTGCAAGGGATATTTTATCTATTCCAGTTTCAACAGTTGCTTCGGAGTCCGCTTTTAGTGCAAGTGCTAGATTGATTAGCCCGCATCGCAGTCGACTACACCCAAAAACTATCGAGGTCTTAATGTGTTCACAAAGTTGGTTGTTAAAAGGTATTGTGTATCAACTTTGAAATATATTCGTTGCTTATGCTTGTAACATGATGACTAATCTTTAATATTTCAGGTAATGCATCCAAGGAAATTGCACACTCAACAATCATTTATGATTCAGAAGATAATGACACCAGTCCTTTGATTTAAGAAGTTTAATTTCTCTGAAGCATTCAATTTCTCTGAAGGTAATATTTTGGTCTTATTGTTTGGAATATACACTGTTGTAGTGGTATTCAATTGCATTCTGATTTCGGTATTCATTTTTAGCACACAAATGTCTTTTTCTGTTCTAGAATGCCAATTATCAAATGCCTAATATGCTAATGCAGGTGGGAGCTTTATCAGAGGGAAAGAGAAGGAGGATTTCATTGGTTGGTTTCTTGTAGCTGGGATTTAATTTCATCTTTATACTGTGGATATAGAAAGTTGTTCTCTGATTGGACCTAGAAGAAGCTCATTCCGACTTTTGTATTTGATTTGGGCGGATTTCCAAATTAGCCAATGTGTAATCATATTTTGTATTAGACTATTTTGATTTTGTTCAACAACCGTAACTTGGTGATTTTATTTGGTATTTACCATTGTAATTTTTTTAGTTTTATTTCGTATTTATTTACTTGGATTTTTTTTTTTGCAAAGATGATATGGTTTATAATTTGCTCTAAAAAAAAAAGAGATAGTTCTCTATTACTAGATAATGAACTCGTTGGAAATACAAGTTTTTGGCTTCCAAAATTATTTCAGCAATCAGTCAAACTGTACAGCTGTTAAAAAACTTAAAAATAAAAAATAAAAAAATTCATGGGGCGGATCGGATCGGATCCGCTCCGGACGGAGCGGTTCACGGACCAAAAATATCTGATCCGGGACGGATCACGGGTCGGATCGGAGCGGTCATTTTGGTTCGCAGAGCAAATCAGGTATTTCAGATATCCGCCCCGATCTGCCCCATTGCCATCCCTAATACTTTTGTTGGTTGTATTGATCCAATTGCTATTTCACCGTCAATACTTTGTGATAGGGGAGACACTTTTTGTAATGTTATTTCGGTTACGAAGTCATCTAATGGTTAATATTTTACTTAACACAAAAAGAGGTATGACAGACGGCGTCAAAAGGAAAGGGTTACTGTTAATGTAGGCCAGGGCTCGTGGTTCTATTACAATGAACATCACAGTAGAAACCCACTGGACTTGGCAAACACCCGACATAGGTCATTTTCTTGCTTGTAATGGAGATAATGTTACTACAGCTACAGACTAACGTTTGTTTGTTAGTATTGACCAACTGTTGTAGTATTGGTTAAACTGTTGTAGTATTGACAATACAAGTGGTACTTCATTCATTCATAAATATAGTACTTCATTCATTAAAAAATATAAGATTTTTGGACAATAACGAAAAAAAATAAAAATTAATATATTTTTTAAATAAAATATCAATATTATTATTTTAAATAGAATTAGTGGCATATAAATTTTATTTAAGATAATAATATTAGTATTTTGATTAATAAAATACATTAAATTTTGATTTCTTAAATTTTGCTATTTGCCTAAAAGTTTTATATTTAGGAATGCGTTAGTATACCTTACTTCAAAAAGAAAAAAAAACATTACTAGTAGTGCATATTACTTTTTGTGTGCTTCATACACTAATATTTGTCAATTTTATCAAGTGATCTTAGTTTAACTGCTGATTGGCCCTATAATTTTCATTATTTTTTACAAAATAAGATTACGAATTCGAAATATTTTAAAGGAGACCAGTACTTGTATAATTACAAAAAAAAAAAAAAAAAATTTACACGCATATGATTGTGTTTATTCGATCTTAACCATATTATGTGATAATTTGGGGATTAGATAGATTTTAATTTTGGAAATTAAGTTACAAATCAGAAATTGTGTGTTGGCTCTAAAATAGCATACCGACGAAGTGCGGCTCAAGCAAAATACTTCACTTTCAATTAATAAATCGAGAGTTTAAGTCACGCCGAAAAAAAATAAAGAGTCAATATTGATACTCTTGAAAAAGGAAAATTTAGAAAAGAAAAAAAAATAACATACCATCTAAATGCACCATCTATATGATGAGTATAAAGTAAAAACATGCACATACTTATTTATTAATTTTTGCTGAACATATCCTTCGATCCATTATTGGAATGTCGGTCTTGAACTTTTCAGCCTTTTCTAACTACTTGTTATCCGTGAACCATACCCCTTCATTCTCATTTATACGTCACTTTAATACATTGTACTATATTTAAAAAAATAATTAAAATATATTAATTTAAAAATATATAGATATTTTTTAATTTTTCAATTAATATATTTATTTTGAAACAATTAAAATTAGTTGTTAACTGGCTCTATTTGGATTGGGTTTGGGTTTGAGACTCAAACCTAGATCTAGGTTTGGGTTTTGGCGGGAGAGGCTAAAAAGTGGGCGGGAAATATTCAAATTTAAATTTTTTTGCAAATAATCGGTCAATTCCAAATTTTTTTCTCAAATATTTGGAATTTGAACATCTCCCGCCAATTTTAGAGGCCAAAATATGAATTTTTACGATTATTTGAAGAAAAAAATTTGAATTTGAATATTTCCCGCCCACTTTTTAGCCTCTCCCACCAAAACCCAAATCTAGATCTAGTTTGAGTCTCAAACCCAAACCCAATCCAAATAGAGCCTTAATTAATGAAAGATAATGATAAGTTTGAAAACAATACATTTAATATTTTTCTAATTTCTTAAAATGACAAATAATTAAAAATTGATAAAATATGTCTAGACAACATATAATTGGGAACGGAGGAAGTAATAAAGAGATCTTTTAAGTTTTACCATTTCCATGAAAGATGGAGCAGTAAAAATCTTTTGCCCCCTTCCCAATGTCCTAAAACCTCTTACATTACATGAAATGGGGAAAGTCTGGCATGGGGCGGTCCTTGTGGGTACGGTCTCCTGCAGACCTCCATGTCTCACAGGTACCCACAAAGTCTGTCTCATAGGGAATTTTTCCCATGAAATGATATTCCAAAAATTTATGATGAACTTGTGATTAAAATAACTATCATATTATCTTGATACTGATTAAAATAACTATCATATTCTTTTCAAACATAGCTATCATATGAGATAGTATATTTTGAAAAAATATACATCAATACTCTAATTTTAAGCAGTCCGGCTCCTATGCGGAACAGGGATTGTTCCGCACGTGCTAAACAATCCCACCCGTCGGATGGGATTTTGAACGACCCAGATCTGAAAAGAGAAAAGTTGCGCTAAACTTAAAATATTTAAAAAAAATTCTCTCTCCAAATCTGGACCGTTAAAAAATCTCATCCGACGGCTGGTAGCTTGTCCCGCACGTGCGGAACAAAAAAATGTCCGTCATAGACTCATAGGAGCCGGGAGCAATTTTAAGTATGCTCGCAGCAATAAAAATTAGTCCTCATCATGGTTGTCAAAATCGCGAGTTGGATCGTAAAATCGTACTAGGGGTATAAATCGAGTTAAATCGCACTAAAAATCGCATCAGAGTTGGATCGTACGATCCAGATCGTAGGATCGTACGATCCAATATTGTCTCTTTTCAATTTTTTTTTTTTAGATTCTGGCCCGATAACATAATACAAATTTGTTTTAATGTGAGAAATCCCTCTCTACTTTTTCTTTTGCTTGTGATTTAATTAGTTAGTGAATCATGAAGTTACTAATTACAGATTTAATCATTTGTTATGGTTTTTACTGTAAAAAAAATTCTATAATACATTTGAGAAAATAAAATATTACTATTAATAATTGTTATAGGTGCAAGATTAATAAGAACTAAGGAAAAATAAGATGCCGGGAGCGTCTGGATCGGATAGTGGAAGTGTGGGCAATGATTCTAGCGCTGGAGGTGGTCAATTAAATATCCGAAAAAGCAGTCGGGAATAGGAGCGATCCGGGGTGGAAGCATGAAAATATGGTTAAAAGACCTTATGAATTGTTGGTTTGCTTTTGAAGTTTATCACTTGTTACTTTGTCTTTTAATTTCAACTTTTTAGTTCTATTGGTTTAAATTTATCATAAAATATTATTTTAATAAATTTTTCGGATCTTCCGATCCGTGCTACGATCCTCGTGTTTACGATTTTTGAGACCCCTTCCGTTCCGAGTCAAAATTACGATTTTGACAACCTTGGTCCTCATTATTCAAGTGTATTATTGTCTTTTTTGAAAGAATAAAAAAATGTAAATAAAACTACAATTCTTTCTCCTAATTTTGATCCCTCATTTTATTTTTTCATAGCAATTAGTACTCGGTAAAGCTTCCTTATTTGCTCATCCAACCGTCGCCAAAAAAAGTTCTGTTAAATTGAACTGTTAACCCACAACAGAAAAAGGTATTTTTGTTAAACAAAAGTTAGTTTGACTCTTACGATTTTGAACTAGTCTTTCTATTTGTTTGGCAGCAGTGATAGGATCTAGGGGTGTTCATGGTTCGGTTTGGTTCGGTTTTATACATTTTTCAAACCAAATCGAAATATTCGGTTTGAAAATTTTGAAACCAATACAAACCATTTAAAATATCAAACCGATGCATTCGGTTTGGTTTGGATTGGTTTGGTTTCTCGGTTTTGCGAGAAACAAAAATATTGATTATAAAGTTTTAATTTTTTTTTTATTTAATTAGTTAGTTGCTAAAAATATTTTAAAAAAATATGCCTATTATTTTCTCAAGGTAAACATAATAAAGAAAACAAAATAATAAAACATAAATTCCTTGTCTTGATCCTTGCACTTTAAAAAAATACTTCAAAATCATCCTATAAGAAAAAGAAAAACACAAAAATTTCATAATTATTAGTTCAAAATAGTGAAATACAATAAAATCTTTTGTTAAATCTAAAATCGCATACCAAATGATGACTTTTTAATCTCTTGATTTAACACTTGAAGAACTTGCACTTGAAAATTCTAAAATGAGATACAAAAGTTAGCAATTATACTAGAAATTATTTTAAGGAAAAATATATTTTATTTCAAAAAAGTCATTTAATATATATTATATTATATATTATATATATTCGGTTTGGTTTGGTTTGGTTTATAATTTTTTTTAAGCCAAACCAAAAATTCGGTTTTAATTTAGCTCAAACCGAAACCAGTCCAATGCAACGCTCATACCGAAAATTCGGTTTGGATTGGTCGGTTTCGGTTTTTCTTAAACACCCCTAATAGGATCATTGCTGAGAAAATCAGTCAAATTAGTCTAGTTTTTTTATTTATATATTGGAAAGAGAAGTTATTTATTATAAGAAATGTGAGGATTTAAGAAGAATGGAGGGGATTCGAACTCATGATTTCGACCTTTGTCCACTAAATCAATGCCACTAAAAATAAACTCCACTTAGTCTACTTTCCAAAGGGAAAGGGGAGTGACACATTGTATTGTAAGAATGGAAGAGAAACAAATCTCCCAACAATTCATTTTGAGAAAGGTAATTTTGCTGACATTGAGGAGGAAATCGACCTTCTTAATACTCCCAACAATTCATAATAAATGGTTTTAGACACATTCGATCCTCTGTTATATATATATATATATATACACACTACGAGAACAAGATTAGAACAATTCTCATTACCTTCTATTAATGTGGCTATTTTTTCAATTAAAAGAAAAATTATAATGAGGCGCCAGTTTTAAAAGGGGAAATTTTGCTTAGATGGAGGGAATTTTTTTTTTTTGGCTTATGATTAGCTATCTACCGGAAAAAAGAAAAAAACGTGAGAGGTGTCGGAATTAGAATTTATTGGCTATTTCAGCACACCACCCAACTATAGTAAGGAACAATTTCTTTTTTGAAAGTACGGACATTTACCATGTAAATAAATATTTTTAATGGAAGTGAAGAGTTATTCTTTATTTTTTATATATTTTTTCGAAAAAATTAATTTTTAATAATTATTTATCCCTGTAAAGAACACCCATCTATATGAAGTAAAAATAAGTATTTGTAGATGCAGTAGAAATTCGTTACACACAATAGTCCGATCAGCAGCACACAGTTAGGAAGCACGCTAATCAAAATAAAACGTACCACTAGCATTAACTAATTAGTCAACTGGGAACGAATGGAATTTTTTTGGAGTAATATAAAGACGCAACTACTGATTCGTATAGAGAAGTTTAATAAAACAAATCCCAAGGCTTGTTAGTTCATTTAATTCCAACTACTACTAGTGGATGTTGATTCACATGCAACTTTAATGGTCAAATTGATCGCCAGTGATGATGATTTGTGCTAATGACAACGGTTCGACGATTTTTAGTTACAGATTTGTAATGATTGTTTAGTTAGTACTATAATATATTTAACGTTAATCACGATAGTTTAAATATAAAGTAACGGGTGTTGGACATCATCATTTACACATTTTTTAATTAAAAAAAATTTGAAGTTTCATAACTTTTTTACAGTCCAAGTGCATCTTGTACGTACAAGTCATTTAACTAAAGAAACTTAAAACAAAATTCTCGAATATAAACCATCCCACAGCCGTTTTCATAAATATTCATCGACAAGGCAAAAAATCGTCTGTCTTTCTTATGTGTTCCACGAATAGATATTTGTCACGTCACGTGTATATTTTTTCCCTGTAGGCTCCACTATTTCTTTTAGATTATAACTTTTTAATTAAAAATTTAATACATATCATTCTTTTATTAGTGGGACAAAAAGGAGATACTAAATGAGAACAAATGATTCCTAACCATCGGATGAGGCTTCCGTGAACTGGGGAGCTTTTAAATTAAAATAATGCTAGAGAATGGGAGAGATTCCGGAGCAGGAGGATAAATATTTTATATAAATCTAAAATTAGGGGTTGTGATAGTAAGTAATCATAGCAATCCCCCCATGTTCTTGTGCATGTGAACTCAACATGCGCCATTTTTTAATAGCTAAAACAAAACTTCGTCTTTAAAGAGAAAACTACTTTTTATTTTTATTTTTTTAATAATAAAACTACAAAGCGGTTAGGCAGACCCGACCAAATTTATTCATAATTATAAATTAGGGACCGGAATAACTTTAGACAAAACTAGATCTAAGATAATATTGAAGGTACAAGTTGTTAATCGGTTTTTAGGAGTTATTCATCAACTAGTATCTTTTATAAGTTTTATATTTAGTCGTAATCAGGGACGAAGATAAATTGGGACGGATTTTTAAAAATACTAATAGGTATAGTAAATTTTATATGTAGTTCGGAATATTTTATCAAATTCCCCCCAAAATTTTTTTTTTGCCGTTTTTATATGTAGTTCAACGTACTATTGCAGTTTCGACCCCCAACGCCAAATTACTGGCTTCGTCCATAATCGTAATGGGTGAACGATATGTACATTTTTAACATTTTTCTTACATTTTCGAGAACGAATAGTACTAAAATCATTCTCTACAACGAGATTTTCAAAATATTCAGCTCCGAATTTTTTTTTAGAAAAAACTATTGATGATTTTTTTGAGTGATACCGTGAACTTTTTCTTTTCTTTCTTATAAAATTAGTCGTATAAACGTGTTATATATGTGGATACAATTCTTCTTCTTCTTTTTTTCTATTTTTTTTCCTTTATATATGAAGTTATTTTAATGAAAATTATAACTTCGTGATTAAAAAAAAAAATGAACGTACACTGTGATGTTTAGATAATCATGAAAATGAGAAAGAAATGGATTTATTTGAAAGAAAATATATAAATAGAAACATTTTTACAATCTTTGATATATGCTGTCCATCATGGATGAAGCTTGGAATTTATATGTCGAACTACATATAAAAACTGTAAACAAAAAAATTATTGGAAGCGAATTTGATAAAATATTCCGAATTACATATAAAATTACTATACCTAATAGTATTTTTAAAAATCTCAGGGACCACTGTCACCCCACCCCGTCATCGTCCCTTCTGTCCACAATATGAGTTGATTAACTTTCACTATATTTCTTTTATCATCTTTGATACACAAAATCTATACTAGCAAGTATACTAGGTCGATGTTGTAGTAGTCAAGGTCGATCCCACAGAGAATAATGATTAATTAATTCATATGTAAATAATTCTACAATGATCAAAAGCAAGTAAAATAAATTTGACGGTTGATGATGATTTAATTTAACTAAATTAATTAACTAACATAAAACAAATAACTTAAACAAAAAGTTTGATAAGAGAAAGATCTAAGGCACATGAATTCACTAAATTAACCAATATATTATCCTAACGATATGTTATTCTAAAGTGAGTTTCATTAATCGATCGATTTCCAATTATATCTAATAACCTCTTTCAAGGCTTATCAAACCTATTCTCATGAATAAACCAACTACATGTCTATGTTGATTTTAACCCATAAAAATGCATTAAACATATGAAATCATAAAGATCGCACAAACCATACAAGTATATGTCTATCTTGCATGCAATTCATGTTCAGATTATTTAACCTAATTAACAAGGTCAAATTGTCGTAAATCTTCCAAGTTAATGTAAAAACAATTTGAGTGGTAGCTAATCACACAAAAGCATTAAGAACAATAATAAGAAATTAATTTCACAACACTCATCGAATAACAAAATCACAAGAATAATATATAAAATTAATCTAGCTACATCATGGCCTTAGAATAAATATTTAGCTCATACTAGAGAAAAATTCAATAACAAATTAAAACCTAGAATAATCTAATAATGACTTCCTAATAATTTCCTAAGACTATTGAAGAGTATTTATAGAACTAGAAACCTGCTAGCTTAAGGTAATTGACATAGATCAAAACTCTCCCTCCTTTAAAGTAGTTGACATAAAATACAACTCTTCAAGATTCTTTAAAGTAGTTGCCATAAACCAAAACTCATCAACATCCTTTAAAGTAGCTGCCATATCTTCTCTTCCAGTATGTAAAGATGTCTTTTCAATTCCAGCAGCTTCTTTCTTTTTCTGCAAGTCGGTTCACTTTTATCCTTCAAAAGACTATTTTGCCCCTACAAATGCAAACACAAATAAGTGAGGATTATACCATTCTAAGCTCAAAACTCGATATGTAAATACTTTTTGAAGCTCAAAATTACTATTAAAGTAGAAGAAAATAAAGATAAATTTACGAGTTATCAATCTTTAATTGCCTTTGCAAGTAAAATGAATAAACAACAACCAAAATATGATTCAAGCTCGATTATTTAAAAAAAACTAATATAAAAAAAAAAAACCAAAACGGGCCATTCAATCTCTCGGTTTCCAGCCCATTTCGGAAGTGGGCCTATTTATTTTGCTATATCCGACTATTCAGCCAAACCTTTCAGGATCAAATAGAAACTAGAGAAGCCCAACTCGTAAATCTTCTTGGGCCTTTCCATCTTACTCGAATAATTGGGCCTTCCAAAATATTCATGGCACCGCCTCGATAACTGGCTCTTCGTCAGTTATATCCGACAAGGAAATTCCTCTCAATCCTTAACCCCTCTGAAGAAATTCGATCAGAAACTAGAATAATTTTACAGACAAATCTCTGAATTCCACCACCCGATTCTACAATCAAATTGAAGAATCAATCATGCCGAAGAAAATGGGAGTGAATAGCAAAGCAGAAGCAGCTAGGGCACGAAAATCAGCGGACGAATCGGAGCGAAAAGATCGGGAAACTCGCGAAAAAGAAGATCAGTATTGGCGCGAAGCCGAAGGCGCCAAATCACGCGCCGCCAAGAAGAAGGAGGAGGAAGCCGAGAAGCGAGCCGAAGCTGCTGCACGGAAAGCCGAGGCACGCCGGTTAGCGGAGCTAGAGGAGAAGGAAATCGAGAAGAATTTGAAGAAGCCTGATAAGAAGGCGAATCGAGTCGCCGCCGGTCCGGTTCCCAAAGTGACGGAGGTGGAGCTAAGGAAGAGACGGGAGGAGGAGCAGGCTGCGGTTATGAAGAAAGCTGAGGAGGAGAAGAAGAAACAGGGCCGTTTAGCCGCTGAGGAGGAGTATGAAAGGATGGTGCTTGTTGAGAATAAGAATCGGGATGATTCGATCTTGGAAGCCCGTAGTGTTGAGGAAGCTATTGCTCAGATGACTATAACGGAGACGCTGCCTGCGGATAGGCATCCTGAAAAGAGGCTCAAGGCATCATTTAAGGTAGTTTTCGTTTTCATTTGTTTGCTTCATTTTTAATGTTTGTAGTATATGATTCAGTTGTACTATGTTTGATTGAAATATGAAAGACAGTTTTTTTAATCTATATTGAGATGTTATACCAATTTAAAAGGGTAATGGGGAGGGTGTAGTAGCTTTATTAATCCATAGCTTATGTATTAGTCCAATGCACTAATAGAAAAGTAGCATCTCTTGAATAAAGGTGCATGATTAATATTTAATCCTTTTGTTGTATTGGTCCAATGCACTAATAGTAATTGCTCGTTTTGATGCCGATATCATGCAATCTGTGATGACTCAGCTTGACCCAGCCTTGCCTCTATAGCTAAGATCATGTTCTTCTTAATCTAAGAAGAACCATATTTTAGATCTCACATGAGTTTGGTACTTCTAGAATATTTTCAGGTCTTCTATATGCTAAATTGTAATAATTCAATAAAAATATTCAGAGAGGATTCACTAACATCTGAAAGGAAATCAATTCAGTACACTTTTCTTGGTTCCTTGTTAGGTTTTTTGCTTGGCAGGTTATAATGGCTTGATAATGGTAATATTGCTTCGCATGACTGTGACTCCCAGTTCTTTTATTTGATTTTTTTTGAAATTATAGGCTTTTGAAGAAGCTGAGCTTCCGCGGCTGAAGGAAGAGAAACCAGGACTTACCCACACTCAGTACAAAGACATGATTTGGAAGCTATGGAAGAAATCTCCTGATAATCCTCTTAACCAGGTAAAATTGGATATTCATTGAACCTTTGAGCTTGCTAAAGAGATCTTGATTTATGATCTTCGGTTGTAGATAAAATCTACAATTTTGTTCTATAGATAGCATATATTTATGTTGTTATGTTTCCTTTTGTTTATTCTCTGAATTTTTATCCATACCACATGAAGGATATCTATAAGGTTAATCAGCAATATCATAAGATAATTTGACCCACGCCTCTCCGCCTGCATATCTTGGTACATTTATTTATTATTACAAGATATTCCACAAAAGAGGAAACTAAATGAAGACATTTCCTGAATGCTGAATGGTATGGAAACTTAAGAGACCATCGGTCGCGATAGTAAATACTTGGTGGTATATGGTAAGCCCATTGTTAGATACAGTTCCTCGCCAACTGCCAACTAATGACCCCAATCTATTTTCATTTGTTTTGGGTAATATCGAACCTAGCTTAGCCCCTGTCAATCACACTAAACTAAAGCAGAGCACTTGAAAAAAGCGTTAGTTTGGTTTGATACAAAGTGTAGAACCCTATCATGGCTTTCGACATGCCGAGAATCTTCAAAGAGAGGGGTGCTCTTCAGGAACACTGACAAGGTGATGCGTGGCTGTCTTGGCTCGTGCTGTTACCTAATTCCTTACGTTTTAGACAAGACTGAAGGTTTAGAAAGAAAAGTCACATCATCACCCGGTGTAGTCCCACTTTTCCATGCATTATGTTGGGTATCAAGCAAGATCTATTTTGGTTTCAAAGGGAGACTCTTTTGATAAATAAATGGAAATCTTACCTTGTCAACTTTTGGCAATGTCGTTTTGACCTGTGAGTTCACCTTGTACTAGTAGCTTTGTTTTGTAATTTCTCATCTTAGTAGGAGCTTTCATGAATTTGGGTCTGAAGTTTTACTATGATACAGAATTCTAATAAATTGTAGAAAGTCCTTCAAAATCTTAATTCCATACGGAAAATTAGACTGTCACAATTCTAAGGAAAGAAGATGAGGGAATGTATGGACTATTCATGTGGTAGCAAGACATAGTTTGAAGCGACTCATTATCGCAGGGCTAAGCAGCATTCTTCTTGTTCTTGGTCTTCAACAATTGAGTAGACTGTTAAGTGATGGAGAGGATAGTAGTTCATATTCCGTAGCATTTTGGTTGCAAAAATGTCGAAATATTTGTTTACTTAAATTTGGGAGTTTTTTAGGGCGTTCACATATAATCAAGCTGTTTATTTTACCTTTTCACATTCCATTTCTTTGCATTTGTGCATTTCACCTCCTATTTCTTTGCTAAACTTATTAGTTTCTTTTGTATTAGTAAGTTTCCACAATTTTTCTCATTGCTTATATTTAACGGTCAGTTGCCAAACATTATTTGAGATAATAAGGAAGATGTTATCACATCTAATGATTTTCTCTTAAAACATACTGGTCTGTTATGGGATGATTAAGTAAAACACACTGGTCTTTTATGTAATGAGCATCCTGTTATGAAATCGACTCAATCATCAATTTATAAATGCATAATCCTCGCCCAACCCTTGTTTGGGTCGAACAGGTCTGCTAATACCCTTTTCAAGATATGCCTATACTTTCTTTGGAGGGATGATTTGCAATTCTATCCAGGAACATTAATGCTGTTAGCTGAGGTTGGATATTTTATGAGATCAATTATTCGTATGAATGTTAATTTTTTTCATTTTACTAGTTACATGGATGCTGAAGTTAATTGAGATGCAGGCTATTATTGATTACTCTCGTGTACCTTGATATGATGAATTTTTCATTGTTGACATTGAGGCGAAATTTCCTTATTTGCTCTGTGCAGATTGCTGACAAGTCTTAGCTGCATTGAGAAGCAAGGTAATATTTGTGGGGTTGCATCTGCACTGAAGGGTAATGTAATTTAATGTGCACATGGGAGTATATAATTTATATCATAGGCGATGGAAGTGTGCATTGGCCTGTTCGAATAGATGCAATAAATTGAGTTACAATGTTTAGCATTTGGACAGAAAAAGAACAATGTACTCTGTTCTGAGTTTCATCCATAAAGCCCTTGTATTATTCTGGCTGCTAAACGCAATAGTATTGCGTTATTATTGTTTTCCTAGTATTCTGGTGGAACTCTAGTACTCTACTACCAAATGGTTGGGATTGTTTAATTTTGCCCTCTTTCTTATGTAAATTTATGGTCTAGTAATTCTCTTGCTCTTTAACCTGTTTGTTAAAAGTATTTTTTCTCCTTGGAGTAAGCACGTGGTTTATATTTTCTTGCAGGGGTGAAATTGATAAGAGTTTCTTCGGATTATTTTGTTGGTTTTTTTTTTAAATAGATGAATTGCTTGCGGAAAAAAAATGTTTTATTGGTATGTGCTTGCAGTTAGTTGTCCTTTGTGCTCATCGGTTGGTAAGCCTTGATAAGATATGGTTCTCTCACGTTTTTTTTTCCAACACGTACTGATTCATTAACAGCTAAGCTAAATCAGGTGGATTACCTCAATTCGATGTCTATGTTTAAAAAAATGTTAATAGATATTTCAACCAGAAAAATAAATATTGTGGGACACTGCCAATGGACCTGGTTCATTCCCTGCCATTAGAATCTGTACTATACGAACATTTCGTTTTCCTTCCACCGGAAAAAGCATGCCCAGCTATTAATTGTTGTTGATGATGATGCATCAGAAAGCTAAAACTGCACGACTATTTCGATTGTACATTCTCCAACTTACGGGTACCGAAGAAGATGTTTTTCTACCTTGTCTTTTTCATTCTATAACTCCTCTTTCTCTCCGCATCCTCTATTTGGATTGCTCAATTTTTTTCCTCCCTCTGTCCACAATTTTGAGAAAAATTTAAGAATTAATCACCATTTGTGTCCCGTAACTATTTAGCAATAGCAAGTTATGATTTCAAACTATTTTATGTTCTTTATATCTATAACTATTTACGAGTTGTAAAAAATGCTCAGGAAATTTGGCCAACCACGATGTTTCAAAGAGAGATCTTGAACATCAATTACAATTATTGCAGTGTTACAAAGATACAATGTTTCAATCATAGAATCGTTCTTGTGGGACTGATTTCACAGCCTCTCACATGAATTGGTCGGGATTTACCTGCAGACGTGGGTTTCGCACAATTCTGTGAGAAGACTGTGAGACCAGTCACACAAAACGGTACTGAATTGTGTGACTTTCATGGGAGAAATTTTATTTTGGTAGGTGATTAAATTTAAAAGTTACATCCAAAATCAATGAATACAATACAAGTAGGTCAAAAAGTCAATTCTCTTTCCTACGTGTATTGTATTCATTGGCTTAAATATAAGTTTTAAATTTACTCACCCCTCTTTTCATGGGGTCTTCTTTGTGTCCTAGTACTAGGGGAGCTTTTGGTTTAATAGCCAGGTCTGCACTGTAAGTCGGTTCCTGATTGGATGAAATTTTCAGCATAAAAGCAAATTACAAAAAGAGTTAATTTCATGTCCACTTCATAGGTTAATTCTATTGTGGATCTGGTATACTAGATCATGTGGTTTAGAATTAGCCACATCATTACAAAATTGTCTCTCTCCTTATTCTGCAGTGATGTGACTAATTCTGAAACACATACTACTCCATATGGATCATGTCTATATAAGAATTTTCCCACTTCATATATTTTAGTGAAGAAATTCGATCGCTGTTCCATACTGTTTAAACCACTTTTTACCAACCACAACTGAATGCTAAAAAACAATCACCCATCTACTGATATTTATTGAAAGGGACTCACAAGTCAATTCAAGAACCACCTTTATGGTGAAATCTCCTCTAAACAAGATTGGACTTGAGCTCTAAAAGGTATCTCAAGACTATTTTTTTGGGCATGTGTTTGATGCGTTATCATTTATCAGTAGCTAAATGATTTATCTATTTAAATAGATAAATAAATAGATATTCATATTACGTGGATAGTTATTTCTCAACTGTTATATCAAAAAGCAAATGTCGAGATTACGTTAACAAGTGATTTTCTACAACCTTATCAAGTCAATAGGGTTAAGATTGTATACAAACTAATTGGATATCATTTCGTTTTGAAACAAAATTTCTTAAAAGTTGAATAGCTTGTAAGAGGAAATGTAAGTCTCAAACCCGAACACTAATTCAATTAAACACTAAAGTGACATTGAAATTTGCACGTGACCTAATAAATTAGGCGACTCTAATAGAGTAAATATTTGGCTAACATCTCCATCATTTTCTAGGGAGGATGCCAAAAACTTGATGTGGGGGGATATAAGAAGCTTTAACTTTGTATACAAAAGAAGTAAAATCCCAACTTCCATTGCTCCCAATACTATGCTGCCTTTACATTCAGCAAGACTTTGGAGATCATAATCATAATCTTAATCATCATCATCATCATCATCATCATCATCATCATCATCATGGTTGGAAGCCCAAAAATCAATGGCAGCCTCTTTTCACTTATAAAGACTTGTAGTAGAATTGTAAAGAAGAGAACAATAGTTATTGGTCTAAAATCTGATAATTCTAGCAGAGAAATGCTTCTTCGTTGCCTCGATTTCATTGTGACTCAAGGTGATAATGTATTGGCTGTTCATGTTCAAGATTCAAATGATTCTTTTGATCCCAACACTTTTCACATTCATGAAGATCTCTGCAAGTCCAAGCAGGTTAGCTTTTCTTTAATTTTTATTCATACGTTCAACTGCTGCATTAACTGCGTTAGCCTTCCTTGATATTGATCTCTTTTGAAACTAAAAACAATGGCTTTTTTTTCAGGTGGAATTCCAAGTCAAGGTTTGTATAGGAAGCTCCTATATGGCAGAGTTGAGCCATCAAGTAAGAATAAACTTTGCAACAATTCTCGCTATCGGATGCAGTGATAAATGGTATATAGTCATTCTCTATCTTTCTTACGAGCAGGGGCAGAACTAGGGGTGACAGTTGCCCTCAACATATTTTAGAATACCTGGTTTTCTATAGTTTTTTTATATTATACTTATAAATAATATATCTCGGACCCTAAAAATTTCCAAATTGTGTTACTATATATGTCCACTTTATAATTTGCCTCCACTATATAAGTACTGAGTATCTGGTTTGGCAGGCCAAAAGATTCAAATATTTCCAAATTCTTGAAAACATTGCCTCCAAGTTGCTCTCTTCTAGTGATCAACAATGGGGGTAAAATTTTAGTGCAAAAGCAGGGGACTTCACAGCAAGGTTCTGCTAAAAATACTAATAGAATGCTTCAGTATTCTGTTTCTTCAATAGCATTCATTAACAAAGACAATTCAGAAGCAAGATCCCATCTCCAAAAGTCACTAACAATGCCATGTCCCTCATCACCATCGTCGTTATCAACTGAAATGCCAAAGTTACAACATAGCAGTAAAAAAAGATTGAATCCTCCACCCGAGGTAAAACAACGATTATTCGAAAAATTGGCTGCTTTAGAAGTAAAAGGGCAGAGCAGGAGATTTACATTAGAGGAACTAAAACGTGGGACTAATAATTTCAGCCCTGAAATGTTAATTGGAGAAGGTGGAAATAGTAAGGTTTATCGGGCCTTTCTAGATCGGGATCCCGCAGTAGCAGTAAAAGCCCTCGATTCTTCGAAGCATTCCGAGGAGGATCTTTTGAGGGAAGTGGAAATATTGAGTGGTTTGAAACATGAGAATGTAGTTAAGCTTTTGGGGTATTGCTATTGCAGGAATTTGAAGGCTGTTGTTTATGATTTGCTCGAGGCTTCTCTGAGGCAAAAACTCAAACAGCTTCAGTGGGGTGAGAGGATGCAAATTGCTATTGGTGTTGCAAAGGCATTGGATTATCTTCATTCTTCTAACCCTCCAATTATTCATAGAGATGTCAAGTCATCAAACATCCTCCTTGCCAAGAATTGCCAGCCACAAGTAAGTTCTTTGTTTCATGTCCAGTTAAATTGCTGAGCTGTGTTTTACTCGGCACATGCGGATTAATTATCATCATTTCGTCGATCTGACAATTGAGTTTCAAAATAGCAGTTTTAGTGGAAAAATATGCATTTTTTAATGTTGAATAAAAAATCAACGATTGAGATTTATTAGCACGTACTAAGGAAAACACCCCTCAGCACAACTTCTTTCATCCCTTTGGAGGGGTTCTTAAAATACTTTTTCTTTTAATTTATTTTGATGGGAGAAGGGATACAAGTTTTGAACTCGATACCTATTATCCAGGTTTGAAGTGCTATGCCAACTGCGCTAGCCTTTCTTGACCCGAGAATGTATATAGTTCAGGGTCTCAAGTGTTGCACCATCTGCACTAGTCTTCTGGACCTTAAAATGTATATGATCCATGAAAAATCTTCCACCATTGCAAGAAAATATAGAGAACTGAGTTGCTTTTTAATCTTTATAGCTTATTTTGACAATGTTGATATTGCTTTTGTAATAGCTTTCAGATTTTGGAGGAGCAATAGTACATGATCAAATTCAGCAGACCTCAGTATTAATGAGCAAGCCTATACATGTAGTTGGAACATTTGGATACTTGGCTCCAGAGTACATGATGTATGGAAAAATTGATGAAAAGATAGATGTTTATTCTTATGGAGTTGTGCTCTTGGAATTAATCACTGGGAAAGAGGCTATTCAATCCAAATCCACATCTAATCAAGAAAGCTTAGTATTATGGGTACTACAAATCCTACATTAATCTCTAAATTAGAGTCCGTAAGATAGATTTTTTTTTTTTTCGCGAAGATTCTAATAATAATAATGTATTTGAATTTGCAGGCAAGGTCTCTTCTTAGTAGCGGTCTTTGTGACCGTTTGATTGATCCGAACCTAAACGATTATGACATGGATGAAATGAAGACGATGATGATTTCTGCCCGTTTATGCCTCCTTCATTCTTCGTCTAGAAGGCCAACGATGAAAAAGGTACTCCTCCGTCCCAAATTATCTGTCCACTTTGTATTTTGCATAGGAATTAAGGTTTCATCAAATTCTATAGTGGAATATGATACAATGTCAAACATGACCCTATTTAATATTACTACAATTTAATTCTACCTCTTCTTCTCTCTATAGTCTTCTCTCTCCAACATTTAAGGTAAGGGTTATAATTGGAAAAACTATAATTAATGAGCCATTTATTTAGAAAGTGGACAAATAATTTGGGACAGATTAAAAAGGAAATGTGGACAGTTATTTTGGGATGGAGGGAGTAATTAATATGAACCTAATTTCATGTCTCTTTCAACCTAATCTTTTGTTTCATTACCAAACAAATTGGGCATGGAGTTTGAAATAAAAGCATATTAATTACCAAAATTTTAATAGTAACATGGTTATGTAATGTAATTCTCTTAGTATTTATTTAACTTTTTTTTCTCTCCAGATATTACATTTATTTGAGGAGCCACAGCACTGGCTGGAAATGCAAAGGAAAAGAGATGAGCTGCTTAATGTTTCTAGTTCCAAAGAGAGATGCAGACTTGAAGAATCAAATTTTAATGAATCCATACTAATGGAAGATGGATAATCAAAATTAAATAAAGCCACAGCCACAGCCACTGACAATGTCCATATATATATATATATATATATATATATATATATAATATTTATTTATATGTATGTATGTATTGTTTCCATAATTAAATATCAACAAATGCAAAGATTTTCTTCTATTAAGTTTTCCTGAATTATTATCTTTTGAAGTATTCTTGTGCCAATTTTTACAGTTGCATCTTGAGGAGGGGATGACCTTAGATTGGCTATGTTTTTCCATAACGGGATAGACAAGGTATCTAATTTTTTGAGCCAAACATTTTTAGCTCGGACGAATTTGTAAAATCTGTTCTGATCTAAGACGGATTTCACAAATCCGTCCTCCCAACCCTAAATTCTAGTCGCAATCCTCTTCCTCCCCTTTCTGTACAGCAACTAAATCCGTCCTGACAAAAAATGTTTCAATAAAAAAAAAGGTGCCATGTAATGCCCGCAAAATGTAGGTCATTGCCATTCTGAGGCCATCCCATCTTGAGGATATGCTAAGTGAGTAGTAACCTTTTGTGGATTGGTTTTTAGTGTGAGAATTCCTGTCAAAGTAGTGTAATATTTGTGAGTTAAGACGTGAGACTTAAAAGTGAAAATTCGGGATGGAGTTTTGTGTAGAAAAATGAATACACATGCACGCCAAAACACTTCGCCCTTTGAATCTTAGTTTACCAAACTTTATACATGAACAGACTACAATGTGCTTGCAAAAAGCAGAGATTGTAAGAACTTTTTCAATTATCAAAAAGAAGAAATAACTTATTAAAAAAAAAAAAAAAAAAACATGCTAAGAATTTTGCATTACTTTATTATTCCATTTTTTCGTGTTAGATCATTTAGTTCGTGTACAAAGATCATTTAGTTCTGCAGCCTAGTTGCAGGGCATTGTTTGGAATATGATATTCATCCCTGTCTGATTGAACTGATGAGTAAACACGCAGATAAAATTGTTCGCCCAGGTATTGCCTTGCCCATACCTCTGTCCTTACATTCCACATTCCTTCGTTGTCTAGTGGCACATAAACAGCAGTCCATGACCTTGGATATACCTGCAATAATACCTTATATTAACATACTTCTTATTTAATATTAATTAAGAAAATGAAAAAATAAGGTGTTTTTAATCAAAATATCAATATTACTCTATTAAATAGAATTGGTGATATACGAGTCATATTTAAGAGAGTAACCTTGCTTTTTTGCTTCCTTAATTTTAGTTACATGTCCTAAAAGAATAATATTATGGAATGGAAGTACTACCTCCCTCCCTAAATATAATACTTTAATTACATGTTGCGAAAACTAAGAAATTAAAATTTAAGATGTTTTTTGTAATAAAAAAGTCAATATTGCTATATTAAATAGAATTATTGTTATACAAGTCATATTTAAAAGAGTAATATTAGTATTTTAATTACAAAAATATCTTAATTTTTGTAACATGTAATGAAAGTCTTATATCTAGTAATGAAAAAAAAAAAAGTAATGGAGGGAGTAGAAGTTTGTAGAATTTTCTTTACAATAATGATTGTTGAATAAAAAAATTTGGATAAAAAGTATAAAATGTAAATAATTGTTAGAATTTAATGTGACATTATAGCTTCTTAATCCAAATTTTTTATTCAATAATCACTGCCCTTTTCTTTAATGATCTCTTACCTGTATGGTGCAACGCGCAACTGCATCTCTAAGGTTGTAAATTTTCCGACTAGCACCAGACCACTGACCTTTA
This sequence comes from Vinca minor, assembly GCA_026122235.1. Lineage (NCBI taxonomy): Eukaryota > Viridiplantae > Streptophyta > Magnoliopsida > Gentianales > Apocynaceae > Vinca > Vinca minor. Next base: position 3,021,598 of record JAOCZM010000291.1, read on the forward strand.
TCCATTCTGCATTAAAAATGTTGTAAAAGTAATAAAAATTCTAATCCTATGTTGTGTTACCTCTCAAAGATGTTTTTTTTTAATATGTTGGCGAATTATAAAAGCAAGCTTTTCTGTCATTCTGGTGCCAATCCTAACTAAAAAAAAAGCTGTTTTAGTTTAATGATTTGTGATTATAAATTTCTAAGTCTTAAGATTAAAGTAGTTCTCTTGACCAATATCAGCAGGTAGGTCCCGTCCAATTTATGTAAAAGAGTTGTAGAGCTCGTCTACAAAGACGGTAATAAAATTGAATTTTCCAAGTTAGTGTAACCTTACTTACCCAACTACAAAGAAGGAATGTCCATCAAGGTGCCAGCTTTGAAGAAGACTCTCATGATTCTCAAACACAATCTCCACAAAGGCTCTGTAATCTGCTCCCATGACTGATGTGTCAAGATACATTTGTTTACCTGTAGGGTAATCAGCAATGCTTCCGACTCGAAATACGCCACTAATATTGAAATAATCTGCAAACTTAAGGGGTGTATCAGCCGGGACGAATGATACACTATTTACAGCATATCTCTGTTTTCCGTTCACCTCACCAGCTGAACTAAGCAACTGGATTGTTCTAGTAACTTCTATACAACCATAGTGGTACGATCCTTGCGGATTTGGTCTCGGACCATTTGCAGTCAGATTAGTCCTGAAATTTTTCAAAAGAAAGTCAGTCAAGTATCTCACGCGTATGGCTAGGGATGACAATGTGGGCGGGTGGGAGCGGAGATCATGGTCTCCAGTCCCCGCCTCCACTTTCTCCATTTGATCCCCATTCCAGCTCCAGTTCCTCCATTGGGATGGATGGGTATCCCATCCTGGATTAGGCGGGGGCCATCCCAACTGGAGAATAGTGGGGAATTTTTTTCTCCTTCCAAATATTGGCTTTCGGTCAGCTACGACTAGAGAAACTAAGTGAACTTTTGACAGAACACAAAATTTTAAGCAAAAAACATTTAATACATGATAAACCAAATAACAATATGTAAAAAGATACTAGTTTGCTCCATACAAATGATGGGATCCTAAATGTTTACAAGATAGAAGAGTCTCTAAAGAGTTTTAAAATTCTTAGTGTTTTTCAAATTTTGACGTATTTGTTTTGTATTTTAAGTATTTTATTTGTTTTTTATCTGTATTTAGTATTATAGGTCGGGGTAAATACGACGGGGAGGGGCGGACCATGGTGGGGCTAGGATACCATCTCTCCCTCCCCAGCCCCGTCCCCAATAGCAGAGGCAAAATTCAACCCCGCCTCCGCCTTAAATTTGGGAATCTTGGCCCCACTAGGCTGGGCCGGGGGCAGAGCTCCGCTTTAGCTGGGCCAATTGCCATCCTACGTATGGTTAGAGTATCTGCTTAGGGGAACTTATAAGAAGTACCTGATGGAACGAGCCTGGTTCATCGACCAGGAGATATAGTTTTTTCGTCCATCAGGAAATTCGCCTGACGCTCCCTTCCTCGAATTTGTGTAATGCAGGATCGCTGTGGTAGTTGTTAGAACCTTCTTAGTGAAGCTTGTAGAAACGAAAATATAGTAATCTTGTGCAGCCTGATCTGCTGTAACTAAGACGGAATACGATTGACCAACATGAACATCCAAAGAGGATAGGACGATTTGAACAGTGTGAGTTCCCTCGACTTCAATCAACTTCATGTTGTGTCCCTGAATACGGAAGTTCAACGACTTTTCGAGTCCCACATTCGAAATTCTCAACATGTATGTTTTCCCTGGAAATTGTATACAATTTTTTTTCTTCTTCATGTATTATTATACTGCGAAGTATTTTAACCTTTTAATTAGCGATGAATTCAGCTAATTAATACCTGGTTCAACATTAAATGATGCCTGATTTGGTCCACGTCCGTTGATCAGGATGGAGTCTGGAGGCCCAAGTCCTGTACCGCGATCTAATTCTGCCTGCAATGTCTGCACCATGATCATAGCAAACAATATTAGTATTCAGTGTTACATATACTCATTATGGAGTAAATCAATGAGTCAATCAAGATAATAATCACAGGAGAAACAATATTAGTATTCAGTGTTAGCTTTTTTCCGCAGATGGAGGGGATTTATTACCTTATGATTGATTTTATACCAATCTCCAATGAGGACGGTATAATCTCCAGATGGCTGAGGAAATGGGACAGGAATTAGAGGCCTACTAAGAATTCTAATTGCTCCAAATCCGCCAGCTGCCTTGTGAAATGCGAGTGAGGGGAAATAGAAGAAGCTTCCGATTTGATCTTTCACTTGTAAATGGTAAGTAAAGTTCCTGCCTGGAGGAATGGGACAATTAGTTCCATAAACTCCATCTTGGTATGAATTTTTCCTTTGGCGAATGCCATTCCTGCATTGTCGACAAGAATACTACTTATCAGCTTTTGTTAGTGTTCTAATTTTATCTTCGTTTTTAATTTTATTATTTCGAGTAGGAATTAAGAGATATCAGGGTCGCCTAATCCAATAACAAAATCGTTTTTCTAAGAAAACATTTGGTAGATGAGAGTTCTAGCAAGACTAACCATGAAATGAGAAAGGGATCTGGTAGATCATTTTGGACATTGATAATAACGTTGTCATTAGTTTCACAATGTATTTCAGGACCTGGAAATTGGCCATTGATAAGAATTCCCTGCAATGTCATCACAATGCAAAAAAAAAATCAGACTCAAATGTTGGAAGTAGCTCAAGCATGCATACAGGCAGGGGCGGAACTAGGGGTTGGTGGGGTCTTCAACATATAAGTTCTCGATTCACATATGCGTGCAGGGCACATTACCTGTTGGAGGACCCCTAGAGGAGATATGTCTCCGTAGGCGATTCTCCAATTGAAAAACCTATAAGGATTTTCTGCACTAGAAGTTGACAAAAGAGAGAATATGACACAGAAAGTGAAATAAAGGACCCGGTGTTTCAATGATCGCGATAGAATAATCATTTTTGAGTCGCGAAACAACTGCAAGTGTCATCAGCAAGTGGTTTGGAAGTGTGTTCTTAAATACAATTGCAGATGCAATGTATGAACTGTTAACAGAATGGCATATGATACGTGTAATTATAATGGATTGTCTGTTGAAGTTACAACTTGCGTTTTGTATGTCCGTGATTGACGTGACCCATGGAATGTGCATGTTTTCAGTGTATTGCCAACTCTCTCTATTTGCCCTTTGCATAATACTGGTGTAAAAATGTTTCGTTTAATTGTTTTCATATTTAATTTTTAAAGGTTTATCCATAATAAGGTCACGGGTTCGAGTCATTCAGTGAATGACTTCAAGTGGTATGATCAAGTTTATTATACAAATATTCTAATAGTTAAAAATAGACTTCGAACAAACTCAAACTCTCAAAATGTACCTTAAGATGGGGGAGGATTGCTCAAGTCATATAAAGAGAAAATATGCACCCAAACTATTCGACGTGGTTTAAATTTTTTTGTTGATATTCTTTACTCTTTTTTTGTTTTTTTTGTTGAATTTTTTTTTATGAACTACCTATAAAAGTAGTACTCCTAGAACAAGGCTGTCTCCATAGGAAAAATTCGCTATGGGACGGTCGCCTATAGTGCACTGCGAGGCATGAGGGCGCTCACGGAGCCTTACGCTTTCGGGTGAGTCACTGCCTAAAATTATGTGAGATCAATGTGGGGCCGGACCCATTAGATCCGCCCCATGCCAGACTTTCCCGTCTCCATATGAAGAAGGGGAATTCTTCTTGTATTTCCAGCCCATACTAATATCAACTACGCGGAAGCAATTATGGCCCATTGGGCCGATATAAATAGGCCTCACCCGTTTAACTGTGTATATACAGGGAGAGGCCAGCCCATTTCGAGTCATGACTCATGAGGCTTACAATCCAATTAGGATCATATTGAATCATTATATTTAAATTCGGACTAGTAATTGGTAGCAAAATTTCTCTTTCTGGATTTCTCTTTATGTATTTTTCTTTTTTTTTTTGCTATAGAAAAAAATTATCCATTAATAATAGAATGGACAAACCCATTACAATTAAGGAATAACCCTATGCTATAAAAGAAAAGTTGCATAAAAGCAACATATAAAATTCCACGACCTAAGAGGTGTGTAGGAGAAACTAATACTAGTTAGAAAAGAAAATAAACAATTTTCTTCTTTACAGTATCTTTTTCGTCATTCTTGAACCACATCAACAAGAAAAATACAATTACAACATCTTTTTTAGTGATAAAAAAATTTAAGACCCTGGGAGCATCAATCGTCTTAAAAATTGTCTTGGGGAGATGTAGAAAACTGAGAAAATGCCTAGATTTGTGAAGATTTTAGATGGATCGATTTCTCCGAAGATAAAAAAAAATCAAGTCTCGATTTATGAAGGTTTGAGATATATCTAACATATGTGTCTTGAATATTAAAGAAAAATACTTTGAAAGAAGTCACTTATAAATCGAGGTACAAAATAAAAATATAAACCCAGATAAAAATAGTAAATAGAGATAATTGTCCAAGATTTGACTATTGACTAAAGCCAATAACCAAAACCAGCCAATACAAAGAGCTCATGTGGAATATGCAGATAGGGAAGAAAGAGAGAGAAAAGTGGTACATATGTAACTTTTTTCCATGGTCTTTTTTCTTTTAAAGGAAAGAGTTCTTGGTGAATTTGGGCACCACTTCATCTTTTCTACTATGGTTCTTGTGCGGAATGAGATAAGATCCGCACGTGTGAAATTTGAGAAAAATTATGTTAGTAGGTTATTAAATTTATAAGTTACATCTAAATCAATGAGTGAAGTACACGTACTTTATTAATTAGCTTGGATATAAGTTTTAAAGTTAATAGTCTATCAAAATAAAAATATTCGTGCAATTTATCTCTGTCAAATTAAAATTTTGAATAATAGGATAACAATTACTAATGATAAGTTTTTTTTTGGTAAACAATTACTAATGATAAGTTGGTAACAAACTCATTGGACATATGCGAAATGGTCAATTACCATTACCACTTTATCTTTATCGCAGCAGTAGCATCTCATTGATGGTATACAGTTCAACACTCTGCCAATCCTCTACCCCTGTCAACTCCAACACCACTCGCACTCCAAGAACGTGAACTCAAACACCTTAAAGTCAGTTCGCCTATAATGCAAAACATATGTTTTTTTTGCTGTGCAAACAATATTATAGTTGTTAAATGACCAATTTTTTAATTCTACGGTTTAAATTTTTTTGGGACTTTTTTGTTTAACAATGAACATATTAGAGTAACTGAATAACCAAGATAAATACAAACCCGTTAGAGTAGCACCATCAAAGACAATCCAAATTAGGTTAGCATTGAATAACATTTTTTATTTAAGATTTTATATTAGGTTCTGCAAAATTGAATTATTTGTAAGTAAATATATCCAATTTTGAAATTCGAGATTTCAAATAGTGCCCAAATACACCCTTAGTATCTCATTTGTCAAATCAAATTACTCTCTCTATCCCAAAATAATATTAATATTTGGACTTCAAATTTTTTACAAAATAATGTTAACATTTGCAATATAAATATTAAATGAAAATTTATCATTGTAATCCTTCGTACTTTCTTATAATCACTCTTCCAATTTTCAAAAAATTAGTTAATGAAGATATATTAGTCTTTTGAGTTTGACTCTTATTATTTTTAATAATTTTTTAATATGTGTAAAGAGTTAAAATGTTAACATTATTTTGGAATAAATGGAATATTAGACAACTCAAATTAATTCAACATAATATATCTCACCACACAAGAAAAATTACTACATCCGTTTCTAAATGATTGATACATTTCAGTTTTTCACAAAGATCAAGAAAATGATTAGAAGACAATAATTATGAAGAAAAAAGTCTAAATTACCCCAAATTATAGTCATTAAAATATGCTTTGATGTGCACGTGTAAGTGTGAAATTGTTGGAAAAACAAATAGTACTCCCTCCTATTCAAAATATAAGTCGTTTTAAGAGTTATTTTTTGTTGCAAAATATAGGTATTTTTACAAGAATTGTGTATTTATTATCTAATTTACCCCTACATTATTTTCTCCTTATATTCATTTTGGTCAAAATGTGTAGTTCTCAATGCAACTCTCTATTAATTTTTTTATTCTTTGAAGTATTAATTAGGGTTAGTTTAGCCATTTTGACTAATATTTCAATTCGTGTGAAAACTTTAAAAAGACTTATATTTAGAATCGGAGGGAGTATTAAATAAATTTGACTAAGGGTAAAGTTGAAAGAAATATGACAAAATTTTATCAAATTTTGAAATGTTTCAAATAATTTGAAAAATACAAACTAGTGAAGTGAATAAATTATTTAGAAACTGTAGTACTCAATCCATTCATAAATATAAGACTTTCATTACATATTGCGAAACAGAATTTAAGATATTTTTGTAATTAAAATATCAATATTATTCTATTAAATATGACTTGTATACTATTAATTTTATTTAAGAGAGTAATATTGATATTTTAATAATAAAAAAAATTATTCAAAGTTACATTTAATTTTAATTTTTTCTTCTTTACTTTTTGTAACATATAATATAATGAATCTTTTAGGAATGGAGGTACTATCATTCATCAAAAAAAAAAAAAGGTACTATCATTTTTCGCTCGAAAAAAGCACAAGCGTGAAAAATACGCCCGTTACGCACCTTACCGGCTTACCCTCACTCACCTCGAGAATCCTAATCCTAATCCCAATAGTCTTCCTCCTACTCCCACTCCTACCCCGACAACACATAATTAATTACCGCGTCTCCTCCATTTTTCAAACATTCCTTTTCCGGCAAAACATTAAAAACCCCACCTTCAAACCATCCCAAACCCCATAGTTTTCTCCTCCCTCTTTCATTCATTTCCAGTCGGAGAAAATAAGAAAACTTCTCCGTTAGAAAATGGTAGTAACAACAACAATGCATGCGAAATCAGACTCAGAAACAAGCATCGACGCTTCAACGCCGCCACGGTCACCTAGAAGACCGTTGTACTACGTTCAAAGCCCATCTCATTCACAGCAGCATGATTTGGAGAAAATGTCATACGGGTCAAGCCCATTCGGGTCACCCGTTCACCAACACTATCAGTATCACTGTTCCCCTATTCATCATTCTAGAGAGTCTTCCACTTCAAGATTCTCTGCTTCTTTGAAGAATCCTAAAAGTGCTTTGGGCTGGAAGAGGATTTCTGGCGGGGCCCATCATCAGCAAGTGGAGGACGAGGAGGATGACGACGACGACCACGACGATGGTGGTGGTGGTCAGAGCCATAAGGCCCAGCTTAGATTCTATGTCGTCTGCTTTTTGGTCTGTTTTGTGATTTTGTTTAGTGTTTTCTCTTTGATTCTTTGGGCAGCTAGCGTTCCTTACAAGCCCAAGATTTTTGTCAAGGTGATGATTTTTTTTTTTGGTTTCATTCATTTATTTTTCTGTTCTTCTGGTTATGGTGGCCGGGTCGACTCAGTAAGAATCGTCCGAGTTCACAACCCGTTCTTGTACCATTAAGGCCCACATTCTGGTAAAATTGAAGCATTTTTGTGCCTTTTCCCCTTCTGGGTTCGTCAGAAAAAGGGGTCACTTTAGTCCCATAGCCCCTCAAAAGAATCAAACGGACCCCCCATTAAGCTTAATTAATCTGAAGGGTTGTGGAGTCAGTCTATCAAGTACGGATATAACTCTCAAATTTTCCAGAAAAAGATATGACGTTATGTATATTCAATAGTTTTCTTGTGGGGGCCGATTTTTGCAATAATTATTTAGACAATTATTATTTTTCTTTTGCTTTAATTGATGTTTGTTGTTATGAAATGCAGAACATGGTGTTTGAGAACTTTAATGTACAAGCAGGGACGGATGCAACAGGAGTTCCAACGGATATGTTGACTTTGAATTCAACAGTGAGGATCTTTTTCAGAAATCCGGCTACATTTTTTGGGGTACACGTCACAGCTACACCTCTCAAACTACACTTCTATGATCTTCAAGTTGCCTCCGGAGAGGTAATTCCAATGTCACTTTTCTCAAATTGCGTTTGCTTAGATTGGATTTGATTTAAGTTTTGTCTGGTTTGAGATGAAACTTGAAGTACTAAATCATGTAGAATCTAGTTTGAGTTTGAGACTGGTTTGAAACCGAGATTAAAATCTCAAACTCAATCCAATCACACTTGTTTGAAATTTTTTGTCCGAGTTTTGCTAGAAGGTGGACTGTTTGCGAGAAAAGATGTGGAACCCAAATAAAAATGACCCCTTTTTGGATTGAAAGGCATTTCTATTTAATTTGCTGATTTTATGTTTTGAAATGTTATGTAGCTTGACTTTTTGTTGGCGAAACACTACTGATTCAGAATAATAGATCCGGGTTAGATATCTGTCCTCCTAATAAAATTAAAAATAAATAAAGTAGAATTAAATTGCTAAAAAGGTTGTTGGCTTGGAGCTTGGTTTGTTATTATCACCTAGGTTGGAAAAAATCTGGGGTGGAACGGTCCCAATGGGTCCAGCCCCACTCTCCTCTCACATAAAAGAGGGAGAACCCTGCTGAATGACCTGCTGGACCTACCCTGTAAGTGGGTCCTGTCTAATTTTATGTGAGAGGAGAGTGGGGCCGGACCCATTGGATCCGCCCCATGCCAAACTTACCCCCTAGGTTGGTGTGATTTTGTAAAGAAGAATAAGACTGCACAGTTCTTGTACCAATGTACTTAAAAGAGTCACGAGGATTCCTGTAATCCTTATTAATAATTGTACCCACTTTATAGCATGTGAATTTGCTTGATCTTTCCTAATCCTTGCCCAGAAATTGTTTAAGTTAAACCCTTCTTGTCTTTAGATTAAAAAGTACACTAATATTGTTTAAGGTGAGTAGTAAGAAAAAAAAAAAAAGGATCGGTTGAGTAAAGTTGTATATACCTGATAGGGCAAAAAATCGTATGTCCTCGAGTATGCCACCAATCACAATTCTCCATTTATATATATAATTAGAAGAAATGTCCACATAGCGAATTCTGATTGGTTGGGTACATGAAAAATGAAATAAAAAGAAAAGACAACACAGCCTTGGCCACTAGACCAATGACTCATTGGCTGCAGTTGCTTGCTTGAATTGATAAGCTTGTTTATCTCTTTGTTTGCTATTCATTGAATGATTGATCAGATGAAGAAGTTCTATCAATCGAGAAAGAGTCAGCGGATGGTGGCAGTAGTAGTTAAGGGCCACCAGGTGCCTCTTTATGGTGGAGTGCCGGCTCTCAGCGGAGCTAAAGGTCACCTTGCTAGTGTGACAGTGCCCTTGAACCTGACTTTCACAATAAGATCAAGGGCATACATTTTGGGAAGGCTGGTGAAGCCCAAGTTTTACAGTAAGATATTATGTCAAGTTACCTTGAGGCACAACAATGTGGGCAAGCCAATTCATCTGATGAAATCAGAAAATTGTATTTATCGGTAAGCAATTAGTTTTCTTTTTCCATTTCAGGGTAACCGTATCAAGTTAAAGGATCTCTCATGGAAGTATGATTATGAGTATCATCCTCTCTTTTCCGTCGTGTAGTAGGTGCTATTTTGTGTACATGTTAGTTTGATCATATGATCCTTTTGCTCTAAGATGTACATTCATTAACTGTACTGACAAGTGACAACTTCTAAGAAGTTAGTATTTGTTTCTGATAAAGCTTAAAACGTTAAGTTCATTTAGTATTTTCAAAAGCAGGGATTCTACAGTCGTGAACCATAACTAATGGGGCACTTCATCAACCGATGTAAGAAACTCACTCGTAGTTTCGGTGTAAAATCAATAAGTATTCATTAAAGGACCTAAAATGGTATTAAGATAGATGGATGCTTGTGGCTATATCATTTTCTCCTCCTGAGATAGAAGTTGTGGTTAGAACTATGAACCTGTCACATTACTTCCGTGCGTTTGGTTTGATAGTAGCCAACTGTCTTTACTCTCGTCCTAATGGTAGTTCTAGATGAACCCCTCCCAGTCCTTAGGGAATGTTTGCCGGAGTTGTTACAGATAACATTTCAGAGAAGCCAAAGTTTTCCCTTCTTCTCATTCCTCTGAAACTCCTCACCGACACTCAGAGCTCGGAACAAGTGAATTAGCTTAGTTCCCTGCAGTCTAAATTTTGTCTGATATACCTGACGTCCTTGTTGCAACGGTTAAAACGAAGTAAAATTTGACATATATAAGGTTACACAAAATGCTTTCTTACGACGATGGGAAAAGACGGGCTCTTCTACATGTTGATGGAACCTGTTAAAACATTTCTCATTTTAAGAGAATTCCTAGTTCACCTTCAGTTTTAGTGAGTTCATCATCTTCATTCTTGTGGTGACCAGGTAGCTTTTCAATTGTTTTGTCCATTATCACTTTCTTCTCTTTTGCCTCGCATTTTGGAGGAACCGAGTCGCCTCCTTCGGTCTTCTTGTGATGTCCCAGAAGCTTTTCTTTGATCTTGTCTAGAAATCCTCTCTTCTCTTCCGGGTTGGTTACTTCTTTCTATAGTTTCCACATCAATGCGGTGTTCCATTGCGTTTTCTGTCTGCTTGTTGCATTCCTCCTCCTTTTCGCCTGATATTTTTTGTTTGATCTTTTCCCTTAAGTCGTTCTTCTTCTTTCTCTTTTTACTTTCTCCTCCCTCTTCCACATCTTCATCAGACGACTGAGATTCAACCAAGAGAAATAACTAGGTACATTAATTTACCATATCTCTAGTAATATTAGACTGCTATTGAAATGCAGTTACTGGCACGAAACATGTCATATTTGTACTGTATTTATGTAAAAGTAAATACATATTTATATTGAGTTTTACCGATCTTGAGTTATTGTTAGTGTGGCGGAGCTCATCCAGGAGCGTGTGCTTCTCTTTCTTATGCATTGAGTCACACTTTCCTTCGGGATTCAAATCCGTCATTGGCACATCCATTGGCGGAGCCCGGGGGACTGGGGTTTCCAAAAAAAATAAAAAAAATAAAAAAAAATTTTATAATTTTAGTTTTGTTTTTGTAACATCTCGTTCCGTGAACATTTTGAATCACTTTACGATTTAAAATTAGATTTTTTAGTTCGTGAATTATAGGAATGACACCACTTATATCTTAACAATTTTGGTTAAAATTGTAAAAATAGTCTACAAGTTATAGTCTTATAGACTACAAGTGGCTTTTGAAAATGTGGCAAATTTATGGGATTCAAGATTTAAGTTGGAAAATTTTGATATTAATTACGGTTCATTAGACTATGTGGTGTGGAACGTGTTGTCAATATTCGTTCACATTAATAATAAGTCCTCCATGTTTCCTCCAACTTCATCTCTAATACCCCAAATATTTCTAAATGGCCTTTTATTTTGGTCTAATCATACAAAAAAGGTCTTTGGGGCCTTTTTATTCTAGCTTGTTCCTTTTGGATTCAACAATCAAACATGATATATATTTTAATTTTCATAGTAAATATTTATTTTTTCTTCTCGAGAGTCCTTCTCTATGATGTGCCATGCACGTTAATGACAATGAAAACTTTGTAGCTTTGCCATTTTTTTTTAAGCCAGAGGACTTGGAGGTTTATGAAGCACTGATCAGTAGAGTGAAAAGGGTGAACAAAATGTGAATAACTCTAGTTTATAAGATTTCATCAAAAAAATTTTTTTGGCTCCGCCAATGCTTATATGAATTTATTTTGTCAATGTTAATTGTGCCCCCCAAAGAAAAATTCCTGACTCCACCACTGGGCACATCCTCTTGGTTCTTCTCGTCTCTTTTTTTTTTTTTTTTACAGGGAATTCATCAAGTTGTGATCTCCGGCTTCGCCCCGTCTGCAATGTGGTATTGCCATTCTGGTGACCTTGGTTCTCCATTCTTCAACTGCACAACTTTCCTTGAACAAAAACCGGCATGTTGTTAACCTGTGGCTGCGCAAATAACAAATAGTTTGAACTATGAAACTTTTTACCTAGTTTTTAAGGAACAAATACTAGGTATCTGTGACATATGTTTGGGTCGGTGTGGATAGTCTCTACACAAATTGAGGTGCTTGGTGTAGTTATGGGGTTCTGAGATGAGGAATCTGTTCGGTTTGAAGCTAAGGCGAGTGGTTACGGAAAATTATAATATAGGACCAGCCTTTTGGGACTGCTCCCACAAACTTTTCACATTAGTTGTGGTGAGACTTACTTTTCAGGTAGGCTATAATTCATGTGAGAGAACTGTGGTGCCAATCCTAAAAGGCCGAATCCATGCCAAAGTGACCCGAATGGTTACTCATTTTTTCCTTCTTCAACTCGATTACTCATACCCCAATTATTGATGATGACTTAACGAGTTGTTGTTGTTGTAACCAGATTACTCATAAAACCGTTTCTTGAAAACAATAAGAGCTCCAACTTTGTTCTAGTACCGATAGAGGTTTTTGTGAACACGTACCAACACAAAAGTCAATATATTCTTGAGATGCTAAAATATACAAGTAGGTAGCTGTTATTGAATGCTAGGAATCATTTGTCCTCTTCGGTGTTTCATTCTCTATTCACATTAATACGAAACTGAAATGCGTTAATATTTTAAGTAAAAAAAATTATAACTTAAATGAAATAGTGAAACCCGTAAAGAAAAAGTTAATACGTGGCAAATATTTATTCGTGGAAAAGAGAATGAGATATAGAAGGTTTTTTGCCGTTATTGAATAGCGTGGATAAAAGATTACCGGTTAGGACAATATTATTAAGGTGGTGATAAAAGCACTCTTAGTAGTGTAAAACCAACTTGTAATACTTTTGGATGCTATTTTGGCCCGGTTTCAACAGTAGATCATTTTGTAGTGTGGTAGATTAAGGATTCATATCTTCCTGAAGCAAATTCAAGGTTTATTTAGTGCGGAACTTTGAGTAGCGATTGTGGATTCACTTGTCAATAGAAAAAAATGCATGATGGGGTTGTCCATTTGAATTTTGGGATTCAATCCACATGTAGAACACAGATTAGACTTTGTTGCTTGATTTAATGGTTGAGAAAATAGGTAAATACTCGTTCTTTAATTTTGTTAAGTTATTCAAAGAACACCCTTTTTTTAAACTTTAAATCTCAATCATCAAATTAAGTGATCATATAGCTGAAATGTATTTGTACGTTTCTGAAAAAACTTGTTCTACACTGATGGGAAATTTGGAATTGAACATCTGTCTATTGTGCTAGGATAGGGAATAGTAAACTAACCAGTTTACGGACATAGATGATTCTTAGGGGTGTATTCAATTAGGATTTTAAAAGACTATTTTAGGATAAATAAGTCTTGTGGTATTCAATTAATACTTTTAAGTAATCTAAACAAGTCATGTGGTATCTATTAAGATATTTTAAAGATGGTGTCCAAATCCATTGGTATTCAATTAGGGCTTTAAACAAGTAACAAAAAGTCTTTTGGTATTAAAAAACTGGTAAATTTCGAGGAATTTTTTTTTTTTTAAATTAGGAATTCGTGGGATTTTTTTAGGGAAAAGTATAAATACCAAACCCTTTAAACAATCTCACCCTAACCCATAAGACTTTTCAGTGGGATTTTCATGATTTGTTTATTTGTTATCTTTTTCATCGACTCTTATAACTTTGAATGTTTGCTTTTATTTATTGTTCCATTCCATTTGATCCCGTTTATGTTATTGCTGATGCAAGAATGGGTGAACACCGAATTCGAATTCACCAATTCGGTCATTTGAAAATTAATAGTAAAATCGCTAAAATAATAATTTTTAGGGTGTATTTACTTTATATATTCACTATATAATAAAATTAAAAAATGATTTCGAATTCGATCAGACCGAATTCAATTATAGTCAAACCGATTTCGTCCCATTTTCGACCAAATCGAATTTGGATGTAACCGAATTACCAAATTCACACTAAATTATTGAATTCGAATTCGGTCGGTTATTCGGTAAAAAATCGAATTTGCTCAACCCTAGATGCAAGTACTCACAACTTTAAACAATTGATTTTTATTGGCTTTATATTTATGGCTTCATTCCATTATTTGAACCAAGTGTCCGCATCCAAATAACCTTATATCTATCATAAAACTTTGGGAAGGATAAATTCCACCATCATTTGGAAAGCTTGGGTTGTAAAGGTTGTTTCTGAAGAATTCGTGCATCAGTGAACTAGACATTACTCATCATCCAACTAAGTTGGTTGGTTAGCATCATTCAAATAAAAAGTCATTGTGGTCCTTTCAAATCTTATGAATTCGTATGATATAAATCTTTAAAATCCGAACATAAAAATCATGAATATAAAAAATCTTTTAAGTGATTACATTCTTAGATAATCTTTTAAAATTCATTGGATTTATTTATTCATAAATAGTCTTTTAAAATCCTAATTGAATGTGCCCTAATTCAACAAGTGGGGTCAATCAGAATCCTTAGAAATAGAATCTTTTTGCCGACCAAGTTTTGAATCAGCGAGAGCTCGGGAGTCCGGGAAAGTTTGGGATGGGGCGGCTCTTCTGGATACGACTCCACACTCTTCTCACATAAATTTAGTCAAGACCCACCTGCAGAGTAGGTCTTACAAACCTCCATGTCTCACAGATACCTACAAAGTTCGTCCTATGGGAAATTTTTCCCGGGAGTCCGGAGGCTTGGACACAAAAGGTCTTGAAAGACACGTCCTACTCCGGTATTGGCAATTCACATGGAATCCATTAGTCAATGAAATTGATTAAATAACTGGACCGGGGAGCATTTAGAGTGAGAGGAAAGGAGAAGATAATATCAAGAGTAGTAAAAGAAGGCCCTACTATCCACCCAGCTCTCCCTTAGTAAGTTCACACACCCTTCACTCATAACTCAAAAATTTCTTCTCTCTTCAAATTTTTCTCCCAACAAATATTATTTCCCTTCCCCTTCTGCTGGAGAACCACAGTCGGACGCTAGACCTCATCGGAATCCGGCAATTTTTTCTCTCCAGAAAATCGTAAATATTTTTTTAGGGGTATTGCAACAAAAATTAAGTGCAAAGAAAATATTGTTGCAATACCCCTAAAAATTGTTTAGGATTTTCTGCACACACAAAAAAAATAAAAAAAATTGATCGCGTGCTGACGTTAGCAGACGATCATCAGGTCATAAACAATTTTTTAGGAGTAGTGCAACAAAAATTAAGTGTAATAAAAATACCAAGTATTTTCTTTGTATTTTGGTTTTAACACTTGGGGTATGTAATAACCAACAAAATTTCAAAAAAATTAAAAGTCTAAAAAATTTACAGTTCTTAAAAAATTAAAAAGTTTTACTACAAAGTGTCATATAAACTATTACAGAATAAATGTTACAAAAAATAACAATCAACATCCATATACTTGGTCTAATTTTTTGTAAATCAAGTGATGAAAATTAAAACAATATACTGATACAAATTGACGTCGAGATGATATAAACAATATACTTTGTATTAATTGAATTACATAAATTCATTATATATATTATTAATGAAAACTAATAAATAATGTTCATTGTTTCTTAATAATTAAGTATTATTCATTGCATTTTTACTAAAAATATTCAATGTCTAATGGTGATGGAAAATACTATATAAACAAGATATAATTTTTTTTTGAAACCACACCCAATAATGGCTCCTCATCTAACATGTGTCACAAAATCAACAACGACAGATCAAATATGCAAAGAATTATGTGAGAACACCATTTACATACCCTAACTGTTAAAACCTAAATACAAAGAAAATACTTGGCAATTTTATTGCACTTAATTTTTGTTGCAATACCCCTAAAAATATATTTAGAATTTTCTGAATTTTTTTTACCGTGTGTCAACTGCGTACACGTCAGTAGGCGGTTGACCTGCTGACGTCTAGAAAATCCTAAACAATTTTTTAGTGGTATTGCAACAAAAATTAAGTGTAATAAAAATAGCAAGTATTTTCTTTGCACTTAATTTTTGTTGCAATACCCCTAAAAAAATATTTAAGATTTTCTGGAAAAAAAAAAAATTGGATGGATTCCGGTGAGCTCCGGCGGTGGCGGCAGAGGGCTACCAAAAAAAATTTAATTTGTGAGGATGAGGTGGTTGAGAGGAGAGAGAGGGGATATGAAAAAAGTGAGTGAGGGGGGCGGGTGTGAACTTATCGTATATAGGGTGGGTGGAGAGTGGTCATGTAAAAGATACTCCCTTTGTTCCCAATTATTTGTCACATAGACATACTTCATCAATTTTTAATTATCTATCATTTTAAAAACCAAGAGAGTTTTAAATGTTTTTTTTCCAAACATACCCTTGTCTTTTATTAATTCAATCAACAACTAATTTTAATTGTCCAAACATAAATGTATTAATTGAAGGGTAAAAGTGTCTATCTATCTTTAAACTAATGTATCCCAATCATTTTCTTAATTCGAGTGCATTGTCTTAAAGCGACAGATAAATGGGAACAGAGGGAGTAATGAATGAAGGGAATTAAGTTTCACTTAACAAATTATGTTACTTTCTCTGTCCCAAATTATCTTGTCCACAATTCCTTTTTAATCTGTCCTAAAATAACTGTCCTCTTTCTAAATTAATGGTTCATTAATGATGATTTTTCCATTCTTACCCCTTATATTAAACTTTGGAGAGAGAAGAAGAAAGAGAAAAAGAGAAAATCGATATATATACATAAACTATTTCTACTTTTTTTCTAAATAACATAAACTTTAAATTAAACCCTAAATATCACAACTTTTTTACGCGTCTTCTCTGTTTGTCAAATTAGTGTTTCAGGTGAAAATTGCGGTAAAAAAAGTCACGTGCAAGGCACATGGCTCCGATGTTAGGGGTATAATTGTCAAATTCTACAGTTCAAAATTGAAAAAAGAGAAAATCGCTATATATATACATCAATTATTTCTACTTTTCTTTAAATAGCATAAACTTTAATTTAGGTCATATATGACGTAAAAATTTTACGCGACTGCTCTGTTTGTCAAATTAGTGTTTCGGACAAATTTCATGTAAAGATCACTTAGTATATAGCTCTATTGTTTCTCTTTCTCCCCTAATGTTTAAAAAGACCCAAATTTCCTATTTTTCATCTTCCTCACTCAATTTCTTCACCTCTTTAATGTTCAAATCATACATTTCTTCCTAATTGGTCTTTCAATCCATTAGTATATAGCTCTATTATTTTTCTGGGTGAAAAAAATAAATTGGGTTTCTCCCTTACACTAGTTTAATAGAGTTTTTGTGGGAAATGTCAAACGCCTATAATAATTCTTGTTTCATGCTTTTTAGCTAAACTTATAGTTTCGAGCTTCAAAAAGAATCTTGGCTATTCGGGCTTTCGGCGAATTAACTGATTGAATTAAAGAATTTTTTGCTGAAGTGTTATAGAGCTGAAGTTATTATGAGTTTGGATCCCCATCAGCTTTGCAGAATGACTTTTGCATTCTGATTTTAACATTAAATTTAAAACATTTTAATGGTATGTTACTTATAACAGTTTGGATATATGTGACATGTATTCTTGAGAGTTAATTAGCTTTTGTGGATTTAGACATCTTACATGTCATTGCTTCTTTTCTATTACTAGAAGATGCAGAAGATCAAAGGGCAATCATTCCCTTGATCTCTGTTTGTATTTTTTTTTTTTAAACCTTAAACACGAAATAATTACAACAATTTCTACTTTTACTGCCAAAAATTATTTAATTTCTTGAAGATATAAGGCATGTGGATATACCAATGTATTGGAAGACCAATTAGGAAGAATGTATGATTTGAAGGAAGATGAAGAATAGAAATTTGGGTCTTTTTAAACATTGGAGAGAAAGAGAAATAATTCTGACAATTTTACCCCAATTTTGGAGCATGTTCTGTGCACATGTGATTTTGCTTGAAATTTGCCCGGAAACACTAATTTAATAAACAGAGCAGCCGCGTAAAATTAAATGTTGTGTCATATAGGGTTTAAATTAAAGTTTATGCTATTTAGAGAAAAGTATAAATAGTTGATGTATATATATATAGCAATTTTCTCAAGAGAGAAAATAATGTAGAATTAAATTGGAAGCAATATTAAATAGGGTCATGTTTGACATTTTACTATATTCAAAATAGAATTTGATGAAAATTTAATTTTCGTGCAAAATACAAAGCGGATAGATAGTTTGGGACGGATGGATATTAGTTTAGCCTTATGATTTTTTTTGGCAAAATAACATGTTTGCTCCCTAAAGTATTTCAAAAATTTGCTTCTCAATTTTTACACTTTCGTAATGGTGTAGAAGTATTTGTGAGCTTCCACACTTCCCTTGTGGTCCCGGAAGTTGGATTCCTTGAATGAGTCTTGAAGGACAAGGCGGATTCAAAGAATTCTTCTTCGACTGATGTGGCAAGTCGTGGTTCATATTAGTTGAAGGCGGATTCCCTTAATTCGTCTTTGTCTTGAAGATTAGTTCAATGAATGTGATTTGCCCAAAAAGCTCAAAAAAAAAAACTGGGCAATGTGTGGAGCTTTCTACAAAAGAATGGCCAATCAAATCATTGTCTTGTTATTATACATAAGGTAATTATATATATATATATATATATTAGAAAATGTATTAAAAATCTGGTGTCCGTCTTCTCTAATGAATACAAGTATGGTGGTCTTCCTTCTTATTCCGAATCTCATCCCCGTAAGGGAAAGAGTTTCGATATGGGCTAGAGAGCGTGGTAGGCGCAGTCAAACTCACTTTCAATTGTGCATCGCCCTCCATTTTTTTTCTTCAATCACGATTAAAATGCAAAAAAGATTGTTACGATATGGACACGATTAAAAGTAAAAAATTGTCTCTCTCCTCATTTTATAGTGATGTGACAAATTTGTACAAATTTTTTTTACTTTTAGCGTATCATATCGAAACAATCTTTTTTTTGTATTTTAACCGTAATCGAGAAAATTTTGGAGTGGGGCGACGTGGCGATTGAGGCAAAGTGGACTGAGGCTCTACCTGTGCTGCAGTCATATTGTAATTATCCACTACTTTTACAAAAATCAATACAAAATTACTCAAAGAAAAACACAACATGTATACATCCTAAATTTTATATTCTAGAAATAGAAACAGCCCATGAAAAGAGATCAAAAGTCAAGTTCCTGAAAGCCCTGCAACATCATAGAGTTAAAATCACAAAAAAAGTGGGGTTGGGGATAGAAAATTATAGAAGTACGAGGAGATATATACATGCCTTCATATTTATGAACTTCAATGATAAGGTAGGAGTAGAAGCTTGATCTTCTCAAGTGCTACAATAACATCTCCCATCTTTAGCCTTTCATTTGGAGATTCTCTCGTGCAATTTAAAGCCACTTCCATGATTGAAGAAATGCAATCTAATTTCTCATTGTAGTACTTTTCATTTGCACTCAACAAACTGGCATCTATAATTGGAGCTAATGTGTTGAGAATAGAATCACTAACTTGCGCTCTAAGGCTCAAATTTCCTTCAAGCATGTCGTCGTTTGGCCTTTTTCTTGTGAAGACTTCCATCAATATGATTCCGTAACTATACACATCACATTTTGTTGACACCAATCCTTGTAATCCATATTCTATAATAATAAACAATTAGATATTATGAAAAATTTAAAATGGGATTTTCAAAAAAATCACTATTGTAAGTTGGGTAGCTCACCTGGTGCTAGATAACCTAACGTAGCCAATGTCTGGGTAAATGTCTTACTTTCATCCTGGTCCAATAATTTGGCGATACCAAAATCACTTACATGAGCGACCATATCTTGATCCAGTAAAATGTTGCTAGGCTTCAAATCACAATGAATAACTAATGTTGAATAACCAGAGTGCAGATAATCCAATGCACATGCCACATCAATCATTACATTCAATCTTTGCATGAAATTTAAGTAATAGTCTTGTGAATATAACCATTGTTCAAGGCTTCCATTGATCATAAACTCAAGAACTACGGCCTTAAAGTTCGGGTTAGAGCAGCTACTGATGACTTTTGCAAGATTTCGGTGACGAAGCTGACGCAGTATTGTGCATTCAACATCAAAGCTGTTTGAAGCTCTTTCAGATTGTATGTTAAACACTTTAACAGCTACAATTCTCCCATCACGAAGTATACCTTTATAAACTTTACCAAAACTCCCTGCGCCCAACAAATTTTTCTCATCATATCCATCAGTTGCTTGTATAAGCTCATAATACGAAATCCTTTCGTGTGCCCCAAGGGACATCAACTCGTTTTCATTTTCAGCTTTATTTTTCTTTCGGTATCTTAGGTACACAAAACCTAAAGCCAGGGCACCCACAAATGCTGCCACACCTACCAAAACAATCACAATTCGAGGAACCTTCCTTTTATTTGACCTAGATAATGGACATGGAGGGACATGTAACCTTTGTTCTCCACATAATGCTTCATTGAAAGCAAAACATTCGCTTGTGAACTTTGCAAAGGGACCTTCTTTCGGAATTTCACCACTTAAATGATTGTAAGAAACATCAAAATACTCAAGATATTGAAGCTTCTCCAATGACTTTGGAATCAAACCAGAAAGACTGTTATGAGATAGGTTCAACGATTGCAAGCTTAGCATATCACCAACTTTCTTCGGGATTGACCCTTCAATTCTGTTGCGGAACAAGTGAAGGATTTGAAGATTCTGAAGATCTACAAGTGACAGAGGAAGGCTACCTGAGATGTTATTCATCGACAAGTCTATCAATGTTGCAGCCTTCATATTTCCAAGCTCAGTAGGCAAAGAACCGGTCAAGAAGTTCGCAGAGAGGTTAAGCTCTAACAAATCTTTAAAGTTCCCTAAACTTGCCGGTATGATACCATCTAATCTATTTGAACCGAGGGAGAGATGTCTCAGGAAAGGAAGATTCTCCAAACATGTAGGAATTCGCCCCGAAATTTCATTATTTTCCAAATAAACTTCGGACAAGCTCCTTAAACCACAAACACCATCAATCATCAACCCATGTAGCTTATTCTTCCCAAGATTGAGAACTTGAAGTTTTTGTAAAAACATTAAACTTGATGGCATTGGTCCAGACAATTTATTCCATCCTAAGTCCAAATAAATTAAATCACTTAAATTACCAATTGTATTTGGAATGTTGCCGTTGAACCCACAGTGTCGCGCTTCAAATCTTTGAAGAGAACTTGAAAGTTTCCCTATTGATTCTGGAAGAACGCCGTTAAGTAGTGTGTTTCTACCCACATTAAACACTATCAAGTTTTTGCAGTTTGCCAAGGCATCCAAGGGTATGGGACCATTTAAGTTGTTACCATCCACTCGAAGTTTTTCAAGTTTGGATAGTTTGCCAAGCTCATCTGGTATTGTACCTATCAAAATAGTTCCAATTATAGGGGAAATGACTCCCATCATCCTTAAAGTATTTATCAAAACACGTTAAAATTTTTCATATTTTTTTATTTTCTGTTAAGTCCCAAAACAAATTTTGTGTCTTTTAAGTCGTCCCACCACCATTGTCCGGGCGATTTTCGGCCAAAAGAAGCTAGACTTCGACAAATTTTGACCGAAAACCACCGCAAACAATAATAGTGGGACTACTTAGCAGCAATGAAATTTATTTTAGAATCTATCAAAAAGTCAAACAACCTTATATGATATTATCGTGTCCATTAAAAATTATTTCTTTTTCTCACAATAATGTTCTAGAGTATGATCCGAGAAAAAACTAGAAACTTCACATTTAAAAGAGGAGGTGGGAAAAAGTAATTTTATTACCAATATTATTTTTGCAAATTTTATAAAAGTAAAAAATAAAATCTTGAAGGACAGAAATCCAAATTCACCCCTAGCTAGCATGGTTGCCCTTGCCTTGGGCCTTGGGACCTCACACGTGTATGCTCTCAGAGGAATTTTCTTTTTAATTTTGGTAGTGACTAAGTTTAAAAGTTACATCCAAACCAATAAATACAATACACGTAGACAAAAACGTCAATTCTATTTCCTAGATGTATCGTATTTATTGATTTGAATGTAACTTTTAAACGTACATACCAAGATAAAACTTCTCGCTCTCATAGTGTTGCAAACAAACAACCTATAAATCATTTATTTTATTTTTTTAATAAAAAACATAATGAAAGTGCTGTTTTTATTTCTGTAATTTTATTTTTTGAGGGTGGGGCTGATGAGAGTGCTGGGTTCATGTGAGAATACTACCTCAAATACTCTCTGTTTTTTCAATAGAGGTCCTTTTAGAATTTTTACATTTTTTTTTTAAATATATGCCATTTCAAAATTTGAAGGTTGTATATTAATATCGTCCTAACTATAGAGAAATATGGTAAAAATATATGTTGTCTTCTCATTCTTTAATCTATGCTAAATTACTTAGAAAATCCCTTATTAAGCTGACAAAGGAAGTACTCCCTCCATTTCTATTGAAAGATCCAATATTACCCATCTCTCTCACTTCCATAGCATAAGAAAAGAAAGGAAAAAATAAGAATGGTAGAGGCGGATAATAAAAGAAATGTTGGAATAAATTGTTGATAACTAATAAAAGAACCTTAAATGACAATTAATTTGGATACTTATAAATCTCCTAAACGACAATTAAATAAGAATGGAGGGAGTAATATTTAGAACAAGAAAAATGAATTTCATTACCTGTCAGGTAGTTTTGGTCTAGGTCAAGCACCTTGAGCATAGTTAAATTTCCGAACTCTTTGGGAATGAAGCCTGAAAACAAGTCAATAGCAAATCCAACCGTTGATGCAAACATATAAGAAAGATTAGAGGTATTGCATTAAAACCAAAATATATCCATTTCGGTAAGGAATCCTTTGTTCCCATTCGGTGTCCCTTTCCATCTCACACCAATAAAAAAATGACATTTATTAAATTTTTAATTAAAAAATTATAACTTAAAAGAAATAGTGAAATCCACAGGGAAAAAATATACACGTGATAAATATCTATTCGTGAAAACACAAAAGGGGACACAGAACGGGAAAAATGATTTTTTGCCATTTCAATAGTTGGTAACTTTGATTTTCAATGGATCTTAACTATTAAAGAAATTAAGGGAGCAGAGAGAGATGGAATTGTGCCCGGTAAGGAGTGCACAATGCCCTCATCTTTTTGCTCTCTTTTCATTTACTTTTATTTCCCCTCATTTTTCTTAGGATAGTTCTTATATGCACCAAATTCATTGGATAATGTGATTTATAACTGGTCACATCACTCCAAAATGAGAAGAGAGACAATTTTATAGTGATGTGACCAATTCTGCACTACATGATTCATGTGGACCTGGTACATATCAGAAAAGTCATTTTTCTTAACCTCTTTCATCTTCGACCTAATTTTAAAACCATTCTATATGAATCTAGCAAAACTAATCAAACCAACCAGGCTCTAGTACATAACACATCTTTTCTGTATTGTGTAGAAGGATAAATATATCGTGAAGAATAACAGTTTTTCACGAAATAGAATAATTATTTTTAAAAATAAAAAATTAATTTTAATAAACAACTGTTCATCCATAAAGAATAACTGTCATACGGCATGTTTATCCAGTCCGGTTCCTATGCTGAACAACTATTTTTCCGCACACGCGAGACACTTTTTTTGCCTTGAGAACAACTGTTCTTAGCTAAGAACAGCTGTCCACTAAACAGCTGTTCATAACTGTTCATTTTTTAATCAATTTTAACCGCCAAAATTTTAATCTAATGGACGAACTTTTGTCCTGTATGTTTCGCACAAAAGCTGTTCCGCATAGGAGCCGTGGTGATGTTTATCGTTGTCCACTGCTCAGGAAAAATAGAAGCGTCCCGCACAAAATCCTAGACAAACTTAACCAATAAGTCCCCTACATATATCCAAAAGTTTGACCAGATTTTCTAACCTCTTTTTTTTTTTTTTTTTGAATAAAAGATTTTCTAACCTCTGCACTGCATGAATTACGTTTTAATATTCTAGACGTTTAATAACAAATAACGCTTAAGCAGTAAGACACCTTTACTTACAACTTATATGTCAAATTCAGTGTTTGGAGGAAAATTTAGAATAGAATGTCTATTCATTTTTTTTGTTTGGTAAAACTATTTTAATGTTATAATGGAATAAAATTAAACACAATATGACCTAAATGCCCTTTTAGCATATACTAACGATAAAATCTAATTAAACATTCCTTACAAAATCTTACTTGAATAGTATTAACATTATATATATATATATATATATATATATATAGTAATAAAAATGTCAACATAGTAATAAAAATAATTTTCTTTTTAAATTTAAAAATAGATTAAAAACTATTACCAAGAAAAAGAAATATTTATAAAATTATCATCTACGAAATTATATTAAGTGAAATAGAATATTTATGACTAAATATGAATATGTTGTTATATAAAATGAACGTAATAATTAATTAAAAGAGGGGTATAAATGTCAGTTATTATTTATTGATAATTCCAACTTCTCCTGAAAAGACCACTCCATAGGTTTTGGTGTGGAAGGACCTTTCCCACTTCTTCTTGGAATCGTCATTCCTGTGGAATGACATTTCCAACTTAAATTTGTCAAACCAAACACTTGAATTGAAAGAGAAGTTGGAACCGTTATTTCATTCCATTGCAGGCAGCGTACCAAACGTGCTCTAATTACCAACTAGACATTCCTCTCACCTATATATATGTGTGTGTGTGTGTGTGGAAGTTTCCCTAAAACAATTACAAAGTTGAATTCTTTAATAATGCACATTCCTCACAAAATATGAGATTACTACAATTTTGCATATTTTGTTTTTTTTTAATTAACCAATTCAGTTTTATATCCGAACGATCAACCATGGAAGTAATACATCTAATAAGACAATTGATTGAGCATTATAGAGAGAAAGAAGGACTTGCATATGGTGTTCATAGAGTTGGAAAAAACTTACCATAAGGTTCCCCGAGAGGTAATTTGGTGGGTAGTGACTAAGAAATGTATATCTCGGAAGTACATTGATCTTATTAAGGATATGTATGAGGGAGTCAACACCAGTGTCAGAGTTTGCAGCGGGATGAGTGAAGAGTTTCCTATTACAATTGGGTGCATCAAGGTTCAACACTTAGTCCTTTTATGTTTAGAATGGTTATGGATGAATTGACCCAATGTATACAAGATACAGTACTGTGGTGCATGTTGTTTGCCGATGATATAGGTGTTAATGCCAAGTTGGATGTATGGAGACATACCATAAAATCTAAAGGTTTTAGGATTAGTAGAAGTAAAATAAAGTATATGGAGTGTAAATTTAGTACTAGTAGAACTACAGAGCAAACTGTAGTAACTTTGGGTGACAAAACTATTATAGAGAGTGAGTATTTTCGATATCTTGGTTCTATTATTCAAAAGTGCGGAGAACTTGATTGAGATGTGACGCATCGAGTTAAAGCTGGTTGGCTGAAATGGAATATTGTAATTGGTGTTTTGTGTGATCGTAATGTACCGCTAAGATTGAAGGGAAAGTTTTACCGAACAGCTGTTAGATCGACATTGTTATATGATACAGAATGTTGGGCAACTAAGAGGTGTCATATTCAGAAAATGCATGTAGCGGAGATGCGTATGTTAAGATTTTAATGGGAGGGTAAAAGAGGGATATTGACGTTGATAAATTACGTTAACTGGTGGGAGAAAAAATTTAGAGGGAAGAATTATTTTTTGTCTCCAAAGGCTATTTTAGGTAAAAAAGAATTCATACCCCTCTTGCTCTGGACCAAGCTGATCCATTTAGCCTTGTTCGATACTTTAGAATGTTGATGGAGTCAACAGGCAATTCATGGGCTAAATAGTACCCTCAATATGTTATTGAATGTACACTATTCTATACTCCCTCCATTCCTATTTAATTGTCGTTTAGGAGATATATATGTATCCAAATTAATTGTCATTTACATGTCTTTTATTAGGTGTCAACAATTTATTCCAATTATACCCTCAACATATCTTTTATTAGAAAAATAAAAGAGATGGAGAAAGGAATGGGTATTATTGGAATTGTGGTGGAAAAATTACTGTTTGTTTGAGTTCCTTAATTTTTTCAAAGTGTCATAAACGTCTTATATTTAGGAATGGAAGGAATACTTCCTTATTCCCAAATTGAATATCTATATTCTACATTAATTTGTTTTAAAATAAATATTTATTTTTCCTATATTTCCAAAACTAATCTCCTATATTGAAGGGATGCACGTTCCACTAATATATGAGTTCTCATATATTTTTGGTAGGGGTGTCAACGGGTTCAGGTCAGCCCAAACCCAGCTCATATAGCTCGAAAAAATGTGAGCGTGAGCTCATTATTCAAGCTCAAAATTTACGTGAGCTGAGCGTGAGCTTGACCCCGCTCAGCCCGATTAAAGTTCGCACCAGAATACAAATAATATAATTATAAATATTTTATATATATATATATATAATATAATATAATACAATACTAAAATTTTAATTTAAAAAATAAGGACGTATAGTTGTACTATGCCGCCCATCGTTTCTTTTGTTTTAGTTTATGTCAGGATTTTCTTTACGTTGTATGTGGATTCCTCAACATTTGACCTTACTATATATTTATTTTGGTTATCTTTTTATTAGTTTATCTCTCTAAAGAAATTAAGTATCATTGTATTATGTAGATTTATATTCTTATCAGGATTTAGTTTCATGTCTCATCGTATTCTACTATTCTTGTTACAAAATTTTTGATTTTTTGTTAATATAAATTTAGCTTGTGAGGCTCATGAGCTCAACTCGAGCTCACATTAAAATGTGAGATTAGCCTGAGCTCAACTTTTGTGAGCTTTTTCGGGCTGAACATTCAAATTTTTATGTGAGCTGAGCGTGAGCTATACTAAGCTCGGCTCACATTACTCGATTGACACCCCTACTTTTAGGATGTTGTAACTTACTCATGTTAAACAACTATTTTTAATTCTTTTACAAATCAAATATGAACATTCAATTTAGGATGTAATTTATTTGTGCTCAAACAACTCTTTTTAATTCTTGTGTAAATGAAATACGAACATTTAGTTTAGACGGAAAGAGTCTGAAATAAGCATGAGTGTGGATATACAATGCATAACCCAAGAGCTTCAATGTATTTAGAATTTCACTAACTAATTATATCCGTCCTGAATCGATTGTCCAATTACTATTTTAGTTTGTCTCAAAATGAACGTTCAATATCTAAAATTGTTATATTTTTTCATAACTTACCTGTATATTTAAAAGATGTAAACTCCAAGAACATAAGAATTCTACCATTAATATATATATATATATATATATATATATATTTTGTTTTAAAAGAAAAAAATATTAGAAAACTTGAGATAATAAGAAGAAGGGAGTGTGGTTTGAACTCAAGAACTCAACATCTTGAGGCTTCAACCTTAGCCATTAGACCAATTCTTCACCGTCAAGTTCTACAAATAATATGGATGTTATGATCCTATCTAACTCATTCTCAAACTACTCTTCTTAATTATTGCGCAAGTCAAATGTGGAACTTGAATTTGTGAGGATAAAGTATTTAACAATTTCCATGGTATAAATAAGGATTAACAAGGGAAAAATAAAATAAAAATAAATAAAGGATCAAGAATCTACCTTCTAGACGATTTTCACCAAAAGTTAACTCATTCAAGATTCGTCAAATTCCCAATTTCTTCGGGTACTTCTCCACTAAGTTTATTTAGGGTGAACGATAAAAAGTAGAAGTTCCACACATTGCGATAAACCAGATGGTACTTGACCTTCTATCATATTGAGTCCCACAGTAAGCTCGACTAGTCCCGGAAGATAGTCACATATGTAACTGGGAAGACTACCAGAGATTCTATTGGCTGTTAGTTGAATAAATTGTAGTGATGAAATATTGAAAATCTCCCTTGGCATTGTACCTATAATAAAATACATGAATTCTTGGTGTCATTTGTATTAATGATAAATGGGGAAATTAAGGGCGAAATCGGTTTATTGAGTCTATTTTTATTTTTCTCTTTCAAAATATCAGTCCGTTTGACTTGCAACAGTAAAATCTGCAATACCAGCGCATATCTGAATTTTGTGAGAGGTGAAGTGCAACTTAGCCCAATAAACGGATTCCACCACTAGTTACACAATAACTGTACAAAATAAGTTACTGTACGTGTTTTATTTTTTGGCTAAGGAAGTAGTTACTGTACCTGTTAGGGTGTTATTCCGAATGGATAAAATTTTAAGCATAGTTAAGTTACCCAAAGCCCTTGGAATTTCACCTGAAAAGTCACCAAGTGAGAATTCTAAATTAATTAACACTTCGTCTGTTTCAAAATATCATGCATTTTTGGGTTTTTTGTATACTTACCGGTGATATTGTTAAAGGAAAGATTTAACTCTTCGAGTTCCAGCTTCCCTATTTCTTGGGGTATGACTCCTCCAATATTATTGCCAGTTACACTCAACCATCGAAGTCGTGAAGAATTTGACAAAATCGACAGTGCACCTGAATGAATACATCCACCACACCCCAAAGAAAACATAGAAAAATAATAACTATTGGTCAGTTTCATCAATTGAATTCTCCTCGCCTAAATATACTTTATAAGTTTTTAATTATTTGTTACTTTAAAAAATTAAGAGAGGATTAATTATCTTTTTTTCCAAAGTTACCCTTACATTTTATTAATTCAGTCAGCAACTAATTTTAATAGTCCCAACATAAATGTATTAATTGAAGGTAAAAGTGTCTATCTATCTTTAAATTAATATATCCCAATATTTTTATTAATTCGAGTGCACGGTTTTAAAGTTACAGAATAATGAGAATGGAGGGAGTATCTATCGTTAATGAATGAGGGTTGTACCTTTGAAATTATTATAGTCAAGAAATAGCATTTGAAGCATCTCCAAGTTCTCAATTTCCTTTGGTACGTCACCAGCAAAGTGGTTGAAAGAAAAATCCATGGTTAGAAGAGATGAACAAAGAGATAAATTTGATGGCATTCCCCCACTCAAATCATTGTATGATATTTGAAGATTTCTTAGCTTACGAAGATGGTGACACATATAATCTGGAAGGTTACCGGATAAACTGTTATTTAATAAATAAATTCTTTCCAATGAGGAAATGTTGAAGATCTGAGGTGGCAAAAATCCAGAAAGCTTATTAGGCCCGAGTGACAAAATCTTTAAATTATGAAGATTTCCAATTTCTACCGGAATTGATCCTTTTAGAGAATTGTACGATAGCCTTAAATCCTCCAAGTTGGATATGTTGAATATGGTCGGTGGAATAAATCCAGTGAAATTATTACTTGCTAAGGCGAAGACTCGAAGTCTATGTAAAGAACCCAACCAAGATGGAAGTTCACCGCTGAAATTGTTTCCAGTTAAATTGAGGAATTGTAATCGACGTAACCAAGATAATTGACTAGGCAAATTTCCGTGGAAATTGTTTGTACTCAAGTCTAGGGATATAAGAAAAGATAAATTTCCTAATTGTGGAGGTATGGTTCCAGTGAGATCCATGTATGATATATCTAAGGCAGTCACTCTATGGTGAAGTGAACTACAAGTTATTCCCGTCCATGCACAAACAGAAGAAGAAGAAGACCAATTGTTTGCAAGGAATTGGTAAGGGTCTGAAATGATGTGGGATTTAAAGGAAAGAAGAGATGATTGATCGGTTGTGATGTTTCTTGCAGCCATGATTAAGCAAGGCAAAAGAAAATAGTATATGTGAAAGAGAAGAGAAAGGGAGTGAAAGCAAAATTTCGCCATAATTATGAAGAATCTAAGAGAAGAATTGCTTAACTTGTAGACAAGTATTGTTAATCATAGTAAACAATAAATATATAGGGACATAATGAGGCCTAACATTAAGGTGCTGAAATTAGTGCAATAGTTATTATAGAACATAACGTAATGAATAGTTTTGTTATAGGTCAGGTCTAGTAGATCTTGTGATCCATAATTAATTACATCATCACATGGTATTTGGCTACAGTGCTGAAGTGAGACATTTTCAGCACGGTTTGTTGGTCGCTGGATCTGCGCCTTTTAGATCTAGTGGCCAGCAAGAAGTCTGATGTCTAGGACGCGCACCACACTGGATCGTCTTTTAAATTTCCTCGGATCCCGCGCCAGAATTTTTTTGACTGAAATACCCTAATTTTCTCCTCATCAATCGCGATTTTCTCTCATCAATTTCGGTCTCTTTCCACAATTTCACTCATATCTCGTAGATATTTACCAAATTAAAACTCTAAAATTTCTCCCATATATTTGTAGATATTTACCTAATCTCCCAAATTTCTCCAATAGCGGGAAGTTTCATACACTTATATGCCCAAATAAATATATAGGACATCCTTTTTTTTTTTTTAAAATAAAAGAACGATGCTTTTTAATTGGAGGAAGGGGATTCGATCCCGCAACATGCGAGTCGATTGTTACATCACATTACAAGCTACTCTGACATGCGTTGGCAAAACCCGATGTTATTAGGTCAAGTCAAGGCATGTGTCATTCAAAATATCAAAGGGTAATGTTACACTCAAATGTATATGTGATGGAAGAATAAAAAATAACTGAACCTAAAACAAACGTGAATTGACTGTTTGCATTAATCCAGCAAACATGTTGTTGGAATTCTACTGGAAATTGGGGAAGAAAGCGAAAGTATATAGTGTTGGAGAAGGGAAGGCTTGAGTGGGAAGGAGAAAGACTTTGATATATGGTTCAGAAAGAGTCTTCTGTCATCTCTTAATTGAGATAGCTATCACGAACATCTCTCATCCTGAAATTTCGCAATAATTTCTAATTCTAACATAATTTATTTATTTATTTTTAATTCTTAAAACAAAATTCCTCAAATAAAAAAAATAAATCCAAATGTTTAATTCTAGTAGCTACATATCTCAGACCAACTAGCTAGCGCATTAGATAGATTTTGACGCTTTGCAGAATACCTGAATCCTAAATCCAGTAAAGTCACAATAGAGTAGGTGGGAGCCAGTACATCGAATTGAAAATATTGTGGGGCGGTCACCCTCCAAATCCGCCAATGTACACGCCCCCTCCCCTCTCAATATTTCTGAAACATCAAATTTTTTATGGAAAATTTTAATTTATTTTTTAGTTATGTCCGTAAATGGGTGACCTCACTGTCACTATATCCTGGATCCGTCCCTGTGTAGACCACATGATACATGTGTAAAGATATGGAACAGGTCCATAAAAGTATTTTCCTAGCCTAGTAACTATCATATATCATATAATCTATATTTTACAAACAATGTTTTCAGTTTCAAGCTCTCTAAATCTAATTTTAGTAGATAATAAAAGTTTTAATTAGTTCAAAAACTTTGATTCTCTCATCCAAATTTTATCCATTATGTTAATAAAAAAAACTAAAAGGATAATATATTAAAAGTCAAGTTTTAATTAAATTTCAGATAATAATTATTTTTTTAGTCAATCCAAATAAATTAATGATTTTGATTGGTTTACACATTTTATCATCTATGAAATTAATAAAAAATAAAAATAATTATCAACTTAGTCGAACTGGCTCACTCGATTAAGCTTGTAGTGGTTAAGTTAAAAAATAATTCTCAATTTAATTTACTTAGAGTTGGTTTCTAATTCTTCATTGTTTATAGTTTTTTAACGCCCGATTACTTATTTTATCTACTTTCCACAAGAAGGATTAATTAAAGAATTGTTATATAAGGAGGATATTAAGAAGGATTATGACCTTAATTTTCATGTTTGTGAAGGGAAATGATCTTTGTTGGGCAAAGAAAATGGCCAATTTTAAATATCTAAATAAGAATAGTTACTCTATAAAATAGCTACTCCAAAAAAAAGTTAGTATTTTTCAGTCATTAAAAAAAAAAATCAACGGTAAAATCTATTTGCATGCGCTGAGAAAAACACCGGTCGGCAATGAGTGGTATTTCACTCTATATTGACCTAATTTTTTTTTTGCTAAATAAATTATATTTCCATTAATCACAAATAGCCGAGGCCATTACAATCAAAGGAAAATCTGAAAATACAGAAAAGTACAGATTATACTGATGATTTAAAAAATCACGATAACAGACAAAAGACACCCAAGAAAACTTGGATGGTTAGGAAAAACAACTAATAAAATTAGCAAACTAAACAAATACATAATCTTCTTCTTCAAAGCATCTTCATTGCAATCCTCAAAACACAGGGGACAGGGAGAATATCACTTCCAACATCTTCGTAGGGAGTCGACAATTTATAGGGGACCAGTAGGGCGTATAAACCGTCCTATAAATTGTCTCGGGAAGATGTAAAAAGATGATAAATGGCCCAGATCAAGTCCGGATTGAACACATCCTCCTAGAAAAATAGAAAAAAAATCTAGATCTGCGAAGATCTGAGACTCATCTAACCACTGCGTCTTGAATCTTGAAGAAAAAAACTCTGAAAAAGCTTTCATATGATTCGTAGTACAAAATAGAGTAAGATTAACGGAACAAAAGGACCAAGATTTGGCCATTGGCTGTCAATGGCCAAATCTGGCCAGCAGAGGAGAGAAAGAGAGCAGGAGGAAGAGAGGAGGAAGAGAGAGAAGAGAGAAAAAGAGGGCTGGAAGTTTTTTGACCTAATTACGTAGAATGCTTTTATTTCCTAATCATATTAAAATTTGAGGAAAGAAAGCATTGCTTCCTATTAATGTCAATAAGAAAAATGAAAGAAGTATCGCTTTCATGGAGGATATTTACGTAAAAGAGAAATTGTCTTCTACTAAGTCAATCTTTCCGTGCTCACACGGTATAAAGATATTCCACTGCATTTGGTCCCCATGAATTGACATATTTTTTCCTCAAATTTTCTATTTTAAGTTTTCAAGGGGATCAATTCTGTCATGGGCCAGAAGCTCTGCAGTGGGACGTGGGACTAATTTAGTCACGATTCAGTAGCATCACGAGTTTTGATTAAAATAATAAAAATATTCCACTTTTGAGTGCATTGTTTGAGGCATTTTTATTGTTTTTTAATCAAAAGAGGGATGTGGTTGATTATGAGCCCAGTAGTCTATGTCGCCCACTATGAGCCAGAGTCTATATCAGAATTTTTCTTTCAAGGGTGATTAGGGTTTGGAATTAAACTTTATACAATTTTTTTTCTTTTTTTTGGGGTTAGGGGAGGGGGTTAGTAGTCCGGGATTTGTGTATCAGATATCGAGCCGAGGCACTCATTTCATCGCGAGGCGGAGCAAATTTGCACTTTGGGATCGTGGCACTCTTGACAACTTTATACAATTCAAAAAAGAGAAAAAAAGAAACTGGATATAAATTGTATTTTGACTAAGCTAATTCTTATGGTAGGATATCTAAGTTTCTATTTTGGAATATCTAAAATTGAATATCTATTTTTAGGAATAAAATATTGTTTACTTATATGAGGAAGGGAGGGGTGGGGGATTATTCTAATTTAAAATACAAATTATACCCCTAATAGTTTTGAAGTTGACTAACTTTTTTTACCCAGATTTTCTTTGACCAGTTATGTTTTGAATGGAAGGATGATGAATACATAATGTAAATTGTTTAGGGATGGTATAATACATAAACAATGATTTAGGACGATAGTCACCAAATGAAAATAGTTTAGGGACATAATTCACTATTTAGCCTAAATTGTTTAGAACATGTAGTGAAATTAAAGAAGAATAAAACGAGGTATTTTGTTAGTCAAAATATCAATATTACTCTCTAAATAGGACTAGTATAACACTAATTCTATTTAAGAGAGTAATATTGATATTTTAACTAACAACATACCTTGTTTTTTTGCTTATTTACTTTTTATTATATGTTTTAAACGACTTATATTATGGAATGGAGGTAGTAGTAAGTTTCATACACTTATATACCCAAATAAATATATAGGACATCCTTTTTTTTAAATAAAAAAATCGATGTTTTTTTATTGAGGGAAGGGAATTCAATCCCGCAACATGCGAGTCGAATATTACATCACATTACCATATACTCTTACATGCATTGGCGGATCTAGGGTGGGGTATGGTGGGGCACGTGATCACCAGCCTTTCCCTCAATTTTTTTTTTTTTTTTTGGTTTTATCTTTGTTTCTGTAACACCCCGTGCTGTGAGCATTTTTGAGTCAGTTTCAATTTGAAATTAGATTTTTTGGTTCGTGAATTATAGGAATAACACCACTTATATCTTAACAAGTTTGGTTAAATTTTTAACAAGTTTAAATGTGTAATGGGACTATCATGTTTATTAAAAAAAAAAAATAACAAACTTAAGTGTAAAAATTTGAAATCTTATGAAATTTTTACTATATGTTGATTATGAAAGATATTGATGATGGCTTGTTTTCTATTCTGGTTGATAAATCCCGTTATATATCAATGAAGGAGCAAATGTTGGTAGTATTTTGTTATGTGAAGATGGTGTCAGTCATCAAGTGCTTTGGCCCAGTGGGCAAGTGCTTGGCCCGGGACCGAGAGGTCCCGGGTTCGATACCTCCCTCACACAAGGGGAATGATTTAATTGTCATTTCTTTGGGTTCCCTTGTGTGAGGTCTTATACTCCCCTCACGGGGCACCCGCTCAACGGGACTTCTATGACACCCGCTCATCGGGACTTCTACGACCCTCACGGGCACCCGCTCAACGGGCTTCTACGACACCCGCTCATCGGGACTTCTACGACACCCGCTTATCGGGACTTCTACGACCCTCACGGGCACCCCGCTCAACGGGCTTCTACTACTCCTCCTCTGGTGAGGTTTTATAAATAAATAATTGTAATAAAACTAGACCATACTTATAAATGGTCTAGTTTTTTTTAAAAGATGGTGTCAGTCATGTATCAAGTACTATCAAGAATGATGTAATTATAGAATATTATCAAAGTATGAAAACGTGTTTATACTGTTATAAATTTGTTTTGTAAATATTGATTGTGCCCCTCCTGTCTTTACAGTTTGCATCCGTCACTGCTAACATGTGTTGGCAAAACCCGATGTTATTAGGTCAAGTCAAGGCATGTGTCATTCAAAATATCAAAGGGTAATGTTACACTCAAATGTATATGTGATGGAAGAATAAAAAATAACTGAACCTAAAACAAACGTGAATTGACTGTTTGCATTAATCCAGCAAACATGTTGTTGGAATTCTACTGGAAATTGGGGAAGAAAGCGAAAGTATATAATGTTGGAGAAGGGAAGACTTGAGTGAGAAGGAGAAAGACTTTGATATATGGTTCAGAAAGATTCTTCTGTCATCTCTTAATTGAGATAGCTATCACGAACATCTCTCATCCTGAAATTTCACAATAAATTATAATTCTAACATAAATTTTTTTACTTTGAGTCTCTCGTATTTTCTTACAATTATATTTTTTTTTTAAATTCTTAAAACAAAAATTCTAAAATAAAAAATAAATCCAAATGCTTAATACTAGTAGCTACATATCTCAGACGGGTAAAAATTCTCTGTCTCCATTCCTGTCCCCATCCCTTTCCCCAACCAATCAGAATTTACTATATAAATATTTTTTCCAATTATATATACACATGGTGAATTGTGATTGGTTGAGGACAGGGATGGGGATAGAGAATTTTTTGCCATCTCAGACCAACTAGCTAGCGCATTAGATGGATTTTGATGCTTTGTAGAATACCTGAATCCCAAATCCAGTAAAGTCACAATAGGGTAGGTGATGTGAAGAATTTTATTATGTATTTATTTTTCCTACTGTTTTTAGTGTTGTTCCCCCAGTCCGGGGTGTGGGTTTTTATCTGTTATCATGGTTGTCTACACCATTGTATAACTTTTATTTTCTTGTATTTTCATTTTATCCTTTGATTGTAATGGCTTTGGCTATTTTATAATTAATGGATAATTTCTTATTTAGCAAAAAAAAAATAGGGTAGGTGCCGTGGGAGCCAGTCAATCGAATTAAATAAAGATTACCTCATTTATACTTTTAGAAAACACCTTAGGAACCGTGGCGAAGCCACAATTTGAATTTAGGGGTCCAACTAAAATTCGCTTATGGTGTAAGATGATACATTTGAGGTAGAATGATATATTTTTATTAGAAAAACTAAATTTAAACGATACTTATATTCGAAAAAAACATAAACTAATTTAAAAAAATTACAAAAACAATTTAAAAAATGAAGTAAAACCTGACTAATTTATAAAGGCTTGTCACGAATTATACTTCAATATAGCATGAGAAAGTTATAAAAAAAAATATTATTTGATTAAATGTATGTATATTTTTAGAGAAGAGTTAATAGCTATTTTGGTCACTATACTAGTGAATTTTAATTTTATTAGATTATAGGTGACTACCAGTGGAAGTTCAAATGAAATTGTACATTTAAATTCGAATAAAGTGAGTAATAAACATTATTGTTATGAAAATTAGTGGTGAAACTATGTGTTAGAAAGTACTACTATTACATTTTAATTTAGGGAATCAAGACATTTTATATTACAAAGAGTACTAATGTGCAAATTTCCAAAATTTTGGGCTGCCCTCTTTATCCTCCGACATTGCTAAGGAACGTTCTCTCTCTATCTTTTTTGGGTAAATAGTGATCCAAATTGAACTTAACGAATTCGATTGAAATATAAATTAAATAAACTTGATAGTGTGACATGAAATCGCTATCTTAGTGCCTTTAACACATTATTTTATTATAGGCGAGCTCTAAGGAATTAAATGTAAACCCATCCCAACTAAACCCATTTGTCGAATGTTCTCTCATTTAAATGTGGGACCTTGCACGATGGTCTTGGTATAATTGGTCTTCTTCATTATTATTTGGGTTCGACTCGTCATGGGCCGTAGTATTGGGTCTGTCATAAACCCAACCCAACTAACCCCATTCTGTCTCATTTTTGTCTCATTAATAAAAAAATTTATGTGTTAATTTTTCGTTTGAGGGTTCTATTATTTTTTTAAGTTAAATAAAAAATTAACACAATATATTTATCATCTAAATTGAGTCAAATATAATATATATATATATACTAATTTAATTTTTTTCGACCAGGGTCACACGTCTATGAGCACCACCAGTGACGGATCCAGGAAAAAATTTCACTGGGGTCATTTAATATACACAATAATTGACTGCGGTTATTTATACATTTATTATCTAAATGGAGTAAAATATATCATATATAATTAAAAAAATCATTGGGGTCATTTGATATATACAATAATTCACTGGGGTCATTTATACATTTATTATCTAAATGGAGTAAAATACATCATATATAATTAAAAAACATTTGACCCCACTCAGCCTTCCTTGCATCCGTCGCTGAGAACCACCCATCATCATTTCCTTCCTCCATCTTCTCCGAAGCCATTCCCACTCTCTCCACCTCTATTGCCTCCACTCTGCCGCTTTGCAAGGGAATCTAAACAGCTCAGCCAGCTCTGCGATTTTGTGTGCCTAGTCCGTGAGAAACCTTCCCTCGTTTCTGATTCTGGGTCGGACCGGGTTGGAAAGAATGGTTTAAAATGTAATGATTTGTCAATTTTACCATTTGAATTATAATGCAATGCAAAAAAGATTGTCCGGTTGAATCTAAATTGTTTTTTTTTAGGGGGTCGAATCTAAATTGAATATAACGCATTATGACACTTATAGCTATAAAAAAAAAAAATTGTGGCTAACCGAAAAAATATTTGTTTAAAAAATAACACACAAAACTACTTTTGTGTTAAAAAAAGGGCAAATTGGTGAAATCCGTCCCTAAACAATTTACGATTGGTGACTTGGGTCCCCAATCATTTTTTTTTAATTTTGGGTCCCCAAACAATTTACTTTTTTGCATCATGGGTCCTTCTGTTGGAAAAACCGCTAGTCAACGGTTAGTCAACACAATTTTCAAAATTTCACTCAAAACACAAGGATATTTTTGGTATTTCCTATACTAATTCAGCCAAACCCACCCACTGACCTATACAGCCTCTAGCTTAGGGATCCCAGTCACCAATAGTAAATTGTTTGGGGGCCAATTTCACCAATTTGCCTTAAAATTAAAACCCATATATATTTTTTTTTTTACTTTTTGTGTGTGTTTTATTGGTTGTGGGATGGTTTGGATTTTCTGAAAGGTGGGTTTTTTTTTTTTTTTTGAATAATAATAATAAAAAGTTTTGTATTATAAAATAATTCTATACAATGGCCATGGCGCTATTGTGGCGATTTCGGCACAAAAAAAACAACCCACCTTGTTTCAATATCGCAAGTTGGATCGTAAAATCGTACGATTGACAAACTTCATCGTAAGAATCACTCCGGCTCCTATGCGGAGCGTGTGGAACAATCCCAGCCGTCAGATGAGATTTTGAACGGTTCAAAATCCGCACTGTTCCGCATAGCCATTGAACGGTTCAAAATCTCATATGACGGCTGGGATTGTTCCACACGTTCCGCATAGGAGCCGGAGTGATTCTTACGGTGAAGTTTGTCAATAGTATGATTTTACGATCCAACTTGCGATAGTGAAACAAGGTGGGTTTTTTTTTTTTTTTTGTGCCGAAATCGCCACAATAGCGCCATGGCCATTGTATAGAATTCTTTTATAATAAAAAACTTTTTATTATTATTATTAAAAAAAAACCCCACTTTCGAAAATCCAAACCATCCCACAACCAATAAAACACACACAAAAAGTAAAAAAAAAAAAAAAATATATATATATATATATATATATGGGTTTTAATTCTAATGTAAATTGGTGAAATTCGTCCCCAAACAATTTACTATTGGTGACTTGGGTCCCTAAGCTAGAGGCGGGTATAGGCTGGTGGGTGGGTTTGGGTTGAATTAGTATAGGAAATACCAAAAATATCCTTGTGTTTTGAGTGAAATTTTGAAAATTGTGTTGACTAACCGTTGACTAGCGGTTTTTCCAACAGAAGGACCCATGGTGCAAAAAAGTAAATTGTTTGGGGACCCAAAATTAAAAAAAAAATGATTGGGGACCCAAGTCACCAATCGTGAATTGTTTAGGGACAGATTTCACCAATAAAGGAATAAAAAACTATTTATGTTAAAAATATTATAAAAACTACTTTTGTAACAGAAATAGCTATTTGCTCTAAATCAATTACACAAAATGATGTACCTATTAGGATTTTCAAATTATAATTCGTAACATGGAGAAGTTTCACCGTCATGTTTTCTTTACAAGGAGATAAATTTATCCTCTTATGAGATTCATTGTAATGGTTCTTTTTTTTTTTTTTTTTCATTTTTTTCTTTAAGATTCCTTACTATAAAAGTTAAGTATATCCGATGTGAATTTTAGAAGGCATCAATGTTCTCCTAAGAAAACATGTACTCCCTCCGTCCCAAATTATCTGTCTACTTTGTATTTTACATGGGAATTAAGGTTTCATCAAATTTTATAGTAGAATATGGTAAAATGTCAAATATAACCCTATTTAATGTTACTCACAATTTAATTCTACCTTCTTTTCTCTCTTTATTATTCTCTCTGCAACATTCAATGTAAGGGGTAACATTGGAAAAATCATCATTAATGAGCCCTTTTATATAGAAAGTGAACAATTAATTTGGGACAGATTAAAAATGAAATATGGACGGATAATTTAGGACGGAGGGAGTAACATATATTGGCAGAGAATCTATAGACTTCACAAAATCTTCAAAGATAAAAAAAAGTGTGTGCTTATGAGGAGGGAGTTCGATCAATTTTAATTTTCTGTCTCATTTTGTACCTCAGTTCCTATCCCAATGTCAATTTTAATTTGTAGAATGGCACATATATTAATTAGTAATAAGAGTTTTATTTAATATTGTCGAATATGCAATCAACCAATTGCATATGAAGAAAGGGAGGTTTATGTCTCTAAATAATAATATTGCATTGTTGCGGAAGACGATGCTGCTGTAGCTCCATGATCACCACTAGCTGCGGTTGTAGAGCTGGATGCAGCCGCTGCATCTCTACCGTCAGCTGCAACACTAGTGCTAGCGGCGACAGAGTCAGTGGCAAATTTACCATCTGGGAGTTCAGTGGAAAGTTTCCTTCCACTTGTAGTGTGAAGAAATGCTCTATTGAAGAAGGAAGAAAAAGATCAGAATGATCAAAGGAAGACAGGAGATGAAGTTGATGCTTCAGAAGTGAAGCCTTGAAGCAAAGATTAGAAATGTCAATCTGATGCTTAGTTAAAAGTAGTTAGGGTAGTTATACATTCTGTTTGTATAGTTAGCTAACATTGCTTATGTAATTAGGAGTTAGTTAATTAAATTGTCCACTTGTCACTCACTCATTGGAGACACAAAGTGGACCAGCCTTGTATATAAGGAAGTCACGTGACTTCATTTTCGGTTAAGGAAAAATAAGAAAACTTTCCCAAAATATCTTCTCTTCTCTCTCAATTTACTTTCTTCAAGTTCTTGATTCTCAACATGGTATCAGAGCTTGCTGTAAGATCTTCCGCTGTAGATTGTGTTTGTGGTTTGATTTCCACTGTTTCTTGATCGAAGGAAGTACTCTTGAAGAGCTTTCTTTTGATTGTCTTTGATTTCTTTTTGGAGTAGATTTCAGAAATTTCATTTCTGATCAAAACTTCATTCTTCTGTTTTGATTTTTCGATTCTCAAGGTTAATTACTCTAATTGATCTTGAATATATTGTTGTTCTTCCTTGTATTGTTGATTTCAAAGGTAATTTTTCTCAGAAAAAATTTAACGATGGCAGAAAGCACTCCAGCACATCCAACACATCCATTGTATGTGCATCCTGGAGAGAGTCCTAGTTTGATATTGGTTCAGAATCCTTTACTTGGTTCAAATTATCACAACTGGCGCAGGGCAATGCGGAGAGCATTGATCATGAAGAACAAGATCTGTTTCATTTAAACAGTACCTGGAGTACAAATTCCAAAACCAGGAGAGAGGTGGTATGGAGCATGGTTACAGGCTAATCAGACTATAGTAACTTGAATTGTTAATTCCATTACTAGCATAATTGCACAAAGTGTCTTGTCTTTCAAATGTGCAGCATCTATTTGGGAAAACTTATAGAAGAGATATGCAAAACCTAATGCATACAGATTATCTGATTTACTTGATGAGTTGCATTCTCTTAAACAAGGAAGTATGTCAGTTGATGAGTACTATGCTCATCTCAAAGTTTTGTGGGATGACTTCCTTGTTTTAAGGCCACTTCCATCGTGCACTTGTGGAGGCTTGGATGTGATTCAAGAGTACAATGACAATGATTATGTCATAAAGTTCCTTAAAGGATTGAATGACAATTTTGGAAGTGTCAAGTCCAAAGTCTTGATGAAGAAGAAAGTGCATCTCATTGATGATGTTCTGAATTTTACTTGTCAACAAGAAGGTCAACTACTGAAACCTCATACTCAGAAAGAAGTTCAGATAATGTACAATCAAAGACCTAGTTATGATCATGTAACAGGAGAATCAAGCTGATCATGGTGGTTACATAAATGCAATGAATAGCAGTAGTTTCAAAAGAAAGAAGGATTTGCTATGTACATTTTGCAATTACCAAGGACACACAGTGGATAAATGCTATAAAAAACATGGCTATCCACCTGGTCATAAACTGTACAAAGGCAAACCTAGTTATGGAGGAAATTCAGCTACTGGTGGATTTGGCAGACAAATTGGAAATCCAAATGGATTAGGAATGCAAGGAACTGTTAGGTTTTCTAACACTCAATCTAATATTGCTGGTCATAAAAGTATTAACCATGTTGCTAGTACATTTCCATCAAGAAGTGGTGCTAATTCTGTAGGAAACAACATGACTAGTTCTCATAACAATTCTGGATTTTTTCTCAAGAACAAAAGCAGGAGTTGATGCAGATGACTAATGCAAATAGCAGTGAAGATAATCCTATTTCTTTCTCACCTATGGTGCATCAAATCAATGACAATTATGGAGATTTCAATGCTCCATCAGGTACTTCTAAATCTCTTAAAGAATCTCATTGGATTTTGGACTCTGTAGCTACTGATCATGTCATACGTTCTTCTACTCTTTATAGTTTCTCTTCACCTGTGCATAATCTCTTTGTTAAGCTTCCCAATCATCTTTCCATTCCTGTTACACATAAAGGCACTGTGAGGTTGTCATCTTACTTGACATTACATAATGTGCTTTGTGTGCCTGCTTTCCATATCAACATTATTTCTGTTTCACAATTAACTAAACAGAATTCCTGTCTTGTTACATGTGGTTTTGACAAATGCATTATCCAGGGCCTGCCTACCTTGAGAAGGCTTGGGACAGCTGATGTATGGCACAGCCTTTATCTGCTTAATAATTTCAGTCTTCTTGAAAGTCATGTTGACTTGCTAACTTCTAGTTCTTTTGTTCATTTTAGTCAATCTGTTGTCATCCCTAATAAAGAGGTTAATAACTTCTTATGGCACTATAGGTTAGGACACTTATCATTGCCTAGACTTCAACTCATTAAAAGTATTTCTGTCACTTGTAATAAGGCTAAGTGCCATTGTAGTGTATGTCCTATTGCTAAACAGCATAGGCTTAGTTTTCCTCTCAGTAATACTACTGTTCATAAAGCCTTTGATCTCATTCATGTGGACATTTGGGGTCCTTACAAAGAAAGTACTATATATGATCAAAAGTACTTCTTAACTATAGTTGATGATTTCAGTAGATTTACCTGGCTTTACTTACTTAAATCCAAATCAGAAGTTTCATCTACTTTGAAATCTTTTCATGCCTTTGTTGCTAATAAATATTCCACTTTCATTAAAATCATTGGATCTGATAATGGTTGTGAATTCTTGATGCCAGAATTTTATTCTCAACATGGCATTATACATCAAACTTCCTGTGTTGCTACCCCTCAACAAAATGGAATAGTTGAAAGAAAGCACCAACACATCATGAATATAGCAAGGGCTATTAAATTTCAATCCAATCTTCCTATTCAGTTTTGGGGCTTCTGTGTTAAACATGCCACATACTTAATCAATTTAACTCCTTCACCTGTCATTCAAAACACTTCTCCTTATGAAAAATTACATGGCAGTGTTCCATCTTATTCCAATCTAAAGGTTTTTGGCTGTCTTAGCTATGCATGTACCTTGGATCAGGGAAGAAGCAAATTTGATCCAAGAGGAAAGAAGACTGTTTATCTAGGGCAATCTAGTACATCAAAAGGTTTTATACTTCTTGATCTAGAAACTCATGACATATTTGTTTCTAGAGATGTCATTTTCTTAGAACATCTTTTTCCATTTTCTATAGATTCTCAAATCAGTGATGTGCAGTCTGATACTCCTTCCATTCATGCACCATCTTCTTTCATTCATGATGTTGTTTCTCTTATTCCTTCTGCAGCATCTTCCAATGTATCTTTAGCTTCATCACCTGTTCCTCATATTTCAGCATCATCATCTCCAATGTCTGCATCTCTTACTGATAATGCTGCATATGACACACATACCACCAACAATATCAATGATACATATGTTGTTCTCAAGAGATCAAATAGATCTTCTAAAACTCCTGCTTACCTATCTGACTATGAGTGTCCCTCTTTACCTAATTCACATTTATCCATTCCTTCTGATTCCAATCATACATCTGTCCATACTCTTAATAAAGTCCTTTCATATGATATGATCAATTCAGGACACAAAATC
The DNA here is from genome assembly GCA_026122235.1 of Vinca minor. Classification (NCBI taxonomy): domain Eukaryota; kingdom Viridiplantae; phylum Streptophyta; class Magnoliopsida; order Gentianales; family Apocynaceae; genus Vinca; species Vinca minor. The sequence continues at coordinate 3,065,434 of JAOCZM010000291.1, forward strand.
TTTGTTATGTCTTTAGATGTTTTGGTAGAACCTTCTAATTTTCAGGAAGCAGTTAAGGAGCAAATGTGGATAGATGCTATGAAAACTGAAATAGCTGCTTTGGAAGCTAATAACACATGGGAGTTGGTTGATTTGCCACCAGACAAGGTTCCTATAGATTGCAAGTGGGTGTACAAGATCAAATTTAACTCTGATGGCACTGTAGAGAGATACAAAGCCAGGTTAGTAGCCAAAGGCTACACTCAACAACCAGGAGTGGACTATCTTGATAAATTCTCACCTATTGCAAAAATGAGTTCCATAAGGACTTTACTGGCTGTGGTTGTGGCCAAGGGATGGATCATTCAACAATTGGACATCAATAATGCCTTCCTACATGGAGATCTTCATGAGGAAATCTATATGAAGGTACCTCAAGGGTGTGAAAATTCAGAAGGAAAGGTGTGTAAGTTGATTAAGTCTCTTTATGGCTTGAAACAGGCAAGTAGGGAGTGGAATGAAAAACTTACAAAGGCTTTGCTGAAAATTGGCTTCAGGCAGTCATGGCATGACTATAGCCTTTTTATTAAAGCTAAAGAAGGGAATTTTATTGCATTATTAGTGTATGTGGATGATGTTATTCTCACAAGCAACTCCATGAAGGAAATTGACATAGTAAAGTAGTTTCTTCATGATCAATTCAAAATTAAAGACCTAGAAAATCTTAAGTATTTCTTAGATATTGAAGTTGTAAGGAGCAAAACAGGCATGGACTTGTGTCAGAGGAAATATACTCTTGATTTACTCAAAGAGGAAGGCTTCCTTGAAAGCAAACCTGCATCTACACCCATGGATCCAAAGGAGAAATATGCTCATAAGGATTCTGATCCTTATACAGATGTGACAAGGTATAGAAGGGTAATAGGCAAGCTTCTTTACCTTACTGTTGCCAGGCCAGATATTTCTCATAGTGTTCATCAACTCAGCCAATTCTTGGATCAGCCTACCATACTTCATCATAAAGCAGTTCATAGGATACTGAGGTATTTGAAAGGTACACCAGGTCAAGGTCTTTTCTTTGCAGCTCATAACAGTCTTGATCTTAAATGTTACTGTGATAGTGATTGGGCTAGATGTTGTGAAACTATGAAATTTGTAATTGGTTTCTGTATGTTCTTGGGAAGTTCATTGATTTCATGGAAATCAAAGAAACAACAAACAGTTTCCAGAAGTTCTGCTGAAGCGGAATATAGAGCAATGGCTATGGCCACTTGTGAGATACAATGGTTAGTGTTTTGCTAGGAGATTTGGGGATAAAGCAATTCAAACCAGTACCTTTATTCTGTGATAGTGCAAGTGCTATTTACATAGCTGAAAATCCAATTTTTCAAGAAAGAACAAAGCACATAGAGATAGATTGCCATGTGGTTAGAGAGAAATATCAACAAGGCATTCTCAAGCCAATGCCAGTCTCAACAGTGAATCAATTGGCAAATATATTCACAAAGTCTTTGGGCAAAAGAAAGGTTTAGATTGCTGAACAAATGGTTGGGATTGCATGATTTATACCAAGCATCAGATTGTGGGAGGATAATGAAGAATGAAGAAAAAGATCAGAATGATCAAAGGAAGATAGGAAAGGAAGTTGATGCTTCAGAAGTGAAGCCTTGAAGCAAAGATTAGAAATGTCAATCTGATGCTTAGTTAAAAGTAGTGAGGGTAGTTACAAATTCTGTTTGTATAGTTAGCTAACATTGATTATGTAATTAGGAGTTAGTTAATTAAATTGTCCACTTGTCACTCACTCATTGGAGACACAAAGTGGACCAGCCTTGTATATAAGGAAGTTACGTGACTTCATTTTCGGTTAAGGAAAAATAAGAAAACTTTCCCAAAATATCTTCTCTTCTCTCTCGATTTACTTTCTTCAAATTCTTGATTCTCAACATGCTCCAATGAGAACAAGGGCTAGAAAGAAAAGCTTCATGTTTGCACTAGCCATAATATTTGGAACATTGAAGATATAATATGGTTTGCTGTGAATGAAAAGTAAAGGAAAGTCGTCATTTATAGGGAAGTTTTATCTTGATATGTGAGTAAGTTTAAAATTTATATTCAAGTCAATGAATACAATACAAGTAGGAAATAATATTGACTTTTTGGTCTACGTGTATTGTATTCATTAGTTTGGAGGTAAATTTTAAACTTACTCATGTACCAAAATAAAATTTCTCCATTTATAGAGTCGTAATTATCGGGTTCGAATCGGATTGTTTGGTCTCAAATCGAATTTGAGTATTTAGATTTTTCGACCAAACCAACTCAAGTTAGGGTGCGTGGTAAGTACTCTCTCCCATCAAGTCAGAAGTTGAAAGTTTGAATTTCAACTCTTATAAATAGAGCAGACCTAATTAGAAGAAATTTATCCCTTATCTTTCATGCCAAGTAGGAGAATTGTTGTCGGTGGGAACACTCAAAAAAATGTTTCATACAATAACTTTTTGGCGAAAGGCTCTATCGTGTTTAGTTTAAAATATATAAATAAAAGTATAAATAATTATTAGAGTGTCACATGAAGCATTACAAAAAGTGTCACAGAAGATCCATCTAAACCGCTCATAAGAAAATATATCAAGGATTCAAGGAGTTACTTTGGCTTGGGGCGGTCCTTGTGGGACTGACCCCACAAAGATCGCCCTATATTAGAATTTTCCGGATTCAAGGGTTTGCAATTACCGACTCAAATTCTTTGAACATGACAGATTAATTAACCCACCCTAGAGTTTCCAAAGAGATTAGTTTGGGCACCACTGTCCATTAGGTTTCTTGATCCTGAATATTTGGAACTTCTACTAATTATAACCCATAAAATTAAAGGCCACAAGAGATTTATGGGTTTGCAATGTCACCTACCTTTAAGTATTCGGAAATCCCAAAGGGTTTCTTCTTGATTTTTGATTGGGACCTCCGTTGGTAGATGAGGCAAGTAAATGACAGAATTAGAACACAAATTAATTCAAATCACAATATAAATGACTTTCCTGAAATCTTCAGTATTGATAAAAATGAAAATTTGCCAACAAATACAATTCCATCCATTTCAAAATGATTATAAATAAGACTGTCAACCAGCGTGAGCCGATCTAAACTCAGTTTGTTCAGTTTGAAAAACGTGAGGTAAGCTTAAAATGAACGCAAGTTAAAATTTGTGTGATCTCATTTTAAGCCCGATTTAATGTGAACTAAGCGCGAACAATGTCAGGCTCGCTCTTTATAAGTCTCGTACTAAATCAATTTCGTATAATATATACTTCATATCAACGGGTTAGATAGATCAAGTGGTAGGAGTTTGATCATGTTAAGAGGACTCGGGTTTGAGCCTAGACATAGAACTTCATTGTTGGAAGAATAATCCTGGTCACTACAATACTCAACCTGGATTGGTCGGTCAAAAAGAGGTCTAACGCCGGGTCAAAGACAAACACGAGATTGTAACCAACACGAAACTCAACTCCATCAAGTATCATAAGACATTTATATTCTCATGGCAGATAATTCAAAAGAATAGTGTTAGGCATTTCAAATTGAACTAATTAAGTAGGATCAATATAATGTAAAAGTGTAAAATATTGCAAAAAGTTTCCTTAAGGTATTACTATTGGCAAAATTGAAGCAATGTTTTCCAATATTTACTCACTTCCATGAATTTCATATGATGAAACAAATTTACTAATAATGGTAGTTTTGTTATTGAAATGTGTAGATTGAGAAGATAAATGAATAGGTTCCCTAAGGAATTCCAATACCACTTCCACCACCAGCTCCTCCACCAAATCCCAAACCACCCCCAATGCTTCCTCCACCACCAAATCCACCGCCACCCCCGAATCCTCCGCCGAGCCCACTTACTCCTCCTCCGAAACCAGCCCCTCCCCCGAAGCCACTTCCACCTCCAATACCACCACCACCTCCTCCACCAAAGCCTCCGCCACCTCCCATGCCACCAATGCCACCTCCCGCGCCAAATCCATAACCGAAACCAGCTCCTGATCCACCTAAACCTCCACCACTACCGCCACCAAAGCCACCACCACCGCCTCCATTCAGGAAACCCTTGGAGTTCACTAACAATTTCCTTCCGTTTGTAGTGTGAAGTAAAGCTCCAAAAACAACAAGTGCTAGAAAGAAAAACTTGGGAGTCATTTTTTTATTTATGTATTAAAATGGCATTTGAAGATGGCTAATTTTTTTTTTCTTTTTCCTTCCCAAGTTCTGGGAGACAGTTGAGAAGCTTATTTCCTTTTAAGCATTGCAGAAAATTAATGCTTAGTTTGGATAGTTAATGCATGCATTAAGAAAACAGATGTGTTTATTAATCTAATTTTAATTGTCTTCAAGTTTCGTTAATACTGGTTTGCATTAATGTTTTTTTATCTGTCTATTAGATGTAATGCCAACGTAGATCTCTTTAGATCAATCTTATCGGTCTGGCTACGATGTTAAACACCAAAATTTCAGTAAATGCTGAATAATATTTTACTGTTGGACAAAAAAATTGACGGTCTAATTTTTTTTAGAGTGAACAGTTGTTACGATTTTTTAACCTCTATTGCATAAAACATATGTTAAATGCCTTAGAACGGGTGTTAATCAGGAAAAAACACTTATTATATAGAAATATAACATCTGTTTAAAAGTACATAATAACTACCAAATAATGTTCAATATATGCTGATTTTTTCTGTGTTATGCGATATAGCTATGACCCAATCTTATGACTTATGAGGTAAACGAACCAGTTACATTGAATAAGAGACCAAGAAATTAAAAAAGTAAAAAAAAAAAGTGTGAAATGCTAGCGGGTCATCAAACTGAAAAATTATAAGCTTCTACAATATAAATCTTTCTGGTCTTTTTCCATAGATTAAGGGTAAAAAAATAAGGGATATTCTCTTATTATTAATTCCAAACTAACTTAATAGATAATGAGAGATTATATTTATAAATCAGGATAATTATTAAAAGATAATCTTTGTTATAATATTAAATTAATTAAGTCCTTAATGCAGAAGGACGATGGGGGTATTTTGTTACTCTCCTCGTTTTCTATTAGCATCTCATCTCTTCCTTAAATATGTCTTTTTTCTAAATTGTAAGGTTGTTTTTCTAGCATTACCCTCACTATAGAGATAAACGGAGGGTTGGTTTTAAAAATAATATGTTACATTTCCAATGAAAAACAACTATATATAATCCCCTACTCAATTTTTACAGATTGTGGGAGAAATTAAAAATTACCAAATTGTAGTATTTGTTTATCCTGAAAAGGGGGTTTCTTCTCAGGATCCTCTCCCACCTTTCTGTCTCTTTTCTTCAAGAATAGCAGCTTCATTCAGCATATCAGCAGCATCCTCGCTCATTTTGAGTTTTGCAAGTGCAACCGACTGCATATAGAAAGCTGTCGCCCAATCTGGATATACGCATTGCGCTTGCATTGCATCTCTAAGAGCCGCGTCAGGTTGATCGAACATAAGATAACATAAACTACGCCTTGCATACACAGTTGGTGATACCATCGTTCCAACATCGATAAACTAGATGCAAACAAAATAAGAGAAATTTTCTCAACTTACATTTTTTTTCCTAAGTTACTATCAACAGTTACAAGGATCAAGTATGACATTTTTTACCTGTGTATAGGAATCCATTGCGGTTTTAAAATCCTTTTCTCGAAATGCAAAATCCCCGCGCTTCCTTGCATCCAGCATTTCTTTCATTTGTTGGGTCCATTCTTGAAAAGATAACTAAGAAGAAAACGTGTAGGCATGATCAATCCGTTTAGAGCAGACAGGGGAGAGGAATACTAAATTAGAATGTTGAATGAGTCTAATATACCTCGTTAGTTCCTTCATCATCACGATAGTGTGTCATAACCAGAATCTGATGAATTGCTGTGAGATCCATCCGCGAACAGGCCTCTCCCATTGGAGATAGAGGACGCTTTGGAGGTGGTGGGGCGATATTCTCATGCTTGGAAATTCCAAGCATCACATGCGATGGAACCTGAAACACGGGAAGCATGCAATTCAGAATGATAAAGCAAGAATGAGGATAGCGGGGAAAGGAAGAAAGGACAAGAGGATTTAGAATTTTCATTAGTGTTCATGGAGCGAAGAGCATATGCAGTTAAAATCATTCGGGTTGCATATTTCAATTTCTTACATCAGACTTCGGTTGTAAAGGACCAAGCGTAGAGATTAGGTCCTTTGCACTGGGTCGCTCCTTGGGTTCGTACTGCAAACATTGAGAGGCGAGGCTAACAACAACTCTTGCATCCTCTGTTGAGAACTTTCCCTCCAGATGTGAGTCCATTAAAATGATGATGTTTTTACCACGTATCATATCAAGAGCCTGCAAAAAAGAGGTATCTATCAAGCTAACACCATCATTATCATTAGCCTAAGTATAAGGGATAGCTTTCTTGTGATGTAAATATATAATTTCTTTGATTATAGGAAATCCTTCCTATGCAGATCTTCACTACTATTTAATCACTTTTTTATAGATAAGATGTATTGATTTGACATATGTAGGTTGCATTTTCACTTCATAACATGACCAATTTTCATATATTCTGTTTAAATTGTGGACATAGTCTAATCATTGGACAAGTAAGATATGTCAAATACTAGCTCGTTAAGTGTCCGAAACCGGCTGTAATTCTAACTTTGAACTTGTAAGTATTCATTCACAAAAGAGGGTCATCTACGAGTTTGAGAGTGAATACGGAATAGATATGTAATCCTCTTGTGGACATCACAAACAGAACAGGCAAAATTGAAATAGGAAAAAGGATAAAATATGGCCTATGAGTTTCAGTTGTGGCTAATCACATGCAACACATAGTGTTTTCTAGATTATTAGGATAATTTCATCACTTAACACCCAAATCATAATGAGCTTTTCTTAATTAGTTTGATGCATTACGGAGGGACACGAGGGTAACTAATGAGGGTGACCTCCCCAAGATACCACCTTGCATTCCCATGGGAATTAGCTTAAGGTTCAGTTTTGGCCAATTTATTAAGCATGTAAACTTGGTCTCCATGATGTCAGGAGCTTGATTCTGACCGACTTAGGAGCAGTTATGCCTCGTTGCGGATGGTATGCTTGAGCATTTTAATCAATCATCGTGTTTCCAACAATAAGAGGGAAAGGTAATTTCTCTCCTGAAACCTAAGAATTCCTCTTGACAAAAAATAACTCCACAATTTGGTAAAAACTCGAAACCAAATTCATGTAACTTACATCTCATAGAAATATTAAGAAGGAAAAAAGTTCACAAACGCCGAAAGAACAACTTACATGACTGGGAGGAATATGCTTTCCACTAAGCAAATCTAAGAGGACTGTGCCAAAGCTGAACATTACGCTCTCTGGAGTAACCCTCCCTACAATCAAAAGATTGCAGCAGCAGTAAGAACATACCATTAGCATTTCTAACTTGAAAATTTGAGCTAATTCGAACCAAATGGTTGAAACACAAAGTTAACATTGTCAAAGTCTTTCAGCCGAAAGAAGATATACTTTCAACAGAGAAATTGCCAACAGAGAATAAAAGGTAATTAAGCAATTCAAGAATTTTCTAGCAAATGGCACATCATCTAGCAATGTGCTTATAGGCGTAAGTCGAACTCTAGAGAAATCTAAAAATCTGGAAGGTGGGTATAAACATGGTAGCTTTTGCACATAAGGGCTCGGAAGTTAAAAAGCGGGTCTTCTGATACTAGAAGATTGGAGTTAAAAATTGTATTTGAGCATATGCATTGAGATTAAGCAAGACCTGTTACCACTTTTACCAATAGTAGTGTGTGATATATGCGTACCATGTTGAATGTGGAATGGCAGGTACTTAGAAAGACAGATTCAGAGAGACAAGTATCGGTGCTAATGACTTCAACTTTTAACTGTTCAAGAAGACTAACAAGTCTGAGGGCAAATTAAAGCTAAACACAATACAAATTTGATAGCACTCTGCCTCTGGTTGTCAAAAAAGCATCCCTAAAATTGGTGATAACTCCATAATATTGGTAGCATGTCGTCACAATATCTATATAACAATTCATTTCATCAAATATGTATCTTAACACGTACAGCTATATGTACTGATAATTTTGTCTGATCTGTGGATAGAAGGTCCACTAGTCTGAAGTTTTAAATAAAATTTTATTTGTTTAGAACTTATAGTTTCGCATCAGAAACATGATATGTTTCTTGCAATCTATTTATGAACGATAACTCGGGGGAGTTACAAATTTCCTCAACCATAACTAGTTGGCGGGAGATGGTGGCATGTTCAAGGTTACTTGTTTAACTGTATGATGCTTTGTGGGCTAGTGTCACAAATGTGCAGGAAAGAATCACCAATTTCATAAGTTGTCAAGAAAAAAAATTCATATTAAACACATGGATAGATTAGTTAAATGAAATATCATCAACTGCAAAGTGCTCCATGATGGGCAAGGGGTTAACTATTATGCCAAGAATTCCGTTAGTAGTTGGATGGAAAAAATGAAAACGTATAAATTTGTGAATAGTTAACTCGACGCAGTTACTAAAACAACGACAAGCATGCACATAATCATGAAGAAAGCTGAAGAAGCAATCACCATTTTTTAAATACTCCGGAGGAGTGTAGGCAAGATTTGTGCTATAACTTTTGCCATCTCGGCTATTTTTCATGAAACCAAAGCAGGAGAGTCTTGGATCACCATCCTAAAAGGTAAAATAAAAAAGTGTACAGTCATCTTACATAAATAAGAACAACACTGCAGAAACTGCAGTAGCCTAACGTATGCGTGAACCGTATTGCAGGAACAAGCCAGTGTTCATAAGCTTTGAGATAATTAAATAAAAACTAAAGGTTACAAGATACCTCATCAAAGAGAACTCTGTAAGCGTTTAGATCGTGGTATAATTGATGTCCTTCGTTGCTACAATATTCCAAGGCTTCCGCAATATAGAGAGCTACTCTCAGTCGCATGGCCCATTCAATTGTCTGACGTTCCCCTGCCAAATTCGAAAATGTCATGAGATGAACTAATCTAGCTCACACTGGCACTTTCCAAGAATATTGAGATATTAATTTCTCAATTTCATGGTAAAAAACCTAATACAAAATCTAGCTTCCAAGCTACTTGAGGCGGAAAAAAGTTAAAATTCATCACATCCAGCATTATACCGAACTAAATCAACTTTTAAACAATTGCCAAGATATTGTTTTTCAGGCTTCCAGCCTCATCATGAGAAGTAAATTCATGGTAAATGGAAATAGTCTTCTAATCATATTCATCCTATTTCTCCTTGATCGATATAACGTAATAAAGAACAATAAATCGCTTCTTATTCCAAGGCAATCAACAGAATACAAGGACATTATACTAAAGCTTTAATTTTTTTTCTTTAGCAAGAAATGAGAAAATGCAAAACTTCTTACAATGGAACAAATGCTTAGCCAGAGTATCATTAGGCATGTACTCAGCAACCAGTAACCTCTCATCACCATCACAGCAATATCCAATCAAGTTAGCAAGCCTTGGATGCCTCAGCTTCCCCACAGCCCATGCCTCCTCCTACAAAAAAAAACAACATATTTCAGTCACATAAGTCTAGCTGGATAGTGTTTTGTCTCGGAACATAACACAAAACTTCAATTTTAGTACTAATATATTATTTCACAAATAATTCAACTTTTACGAAACTCAAGTCGTTTTGTTTTAAAACCAAATGCTAAAATGCTAAACGAGATAAGGTGACATATCATTCTGAGTCAGAAATATTGTGGCGACTGCCTAATTTCAGTGACATAGAAATTGAAACCCCAAGAACAAATTCAACATAACCAAGTAAAATCAAACAAACTATACCGCGAATTGTTTAGGGTCAGGCCAAGCCAATTTGTTGAATTTCTTGATAGCAATCCAACGGCGGTTCTGGAGGCGACCTTTATAAACAAGATTAGGAGCCTTATCACCACTTTCAGAAACTATAAACTCAGAGCTGAAATTGTTAGTAGCAGCTTTAAGGTCAGCTAAAGAAAACTCCGAAAAAGACGGCACCACAGCAGCCGCCACCGTTGACGGTGGAGCTATGGTGGGAGGAGCTTCATATAATTTCTGGGTCTTGTTTTCTTCTTCCTTTTCTACAAAAGGTTCTGCTTCAAGCTTTGATTCACAACAACCCATTAATGAATTCAGTAAAATTTCTTTCCCCACTCTCTCTCTCTCTCTCTATCTGTTTGGCTCAGTTATAGTAGAGAAATAGGAAGAACTTATCAGTTTTGTACAAATGTCGACACGACCTCACTGCAATCTGAAACGCGGTTTTGCTTTCCAAAATTAACACAGTTAGCCCCTAAACACGTAGTCTCAAAAGGGATAGTGAATAAGCCATTGAAGAGATTAGGGAAAAGAAAAAGATAGCAAAAGGAGAGTAAAAAAAGGGGGGAAATGACCGATAAAGATCTTAACTTTATTTTTTCTTGGTTTTGGTTTTTTCACTTTCTCTTTATTTGTAGTCTTTAAGAAACAGTTAATTTAGTGGTGGTAGTTAGAATTATGCTATTTGTGTAAGCACAAGAAAACAGTTGGGGAAATGGGTTTTTTTTTATTATCGCCATTGTTGTACTAATCAAATCTCTGGTTTCTTTGATTCTGTTGTCGTTCTTTGTAGTAAGAATATAACTACACTGAGATAACAAAAGGCAGCATCTTCTATCATTTCTTACAGCACGACTGTTACACTTAACGATCAAAATTCAATATATATTAAACGTCTTTCATTTAAAAAATTTAACCTTAAAATCATTTTTTTACAATATTGATTAATACTCCCTACATTCTTAGATATAAAACTTGCATTATATTTTGTGAAAATTAAAAAAGAAAAAATTAAGATGTTTTTGTAATTAAAATACTAATATTACTCTTTTAAATATGATTTATATGCCACTAATTCTATTTAAAAGAATAATATTTATATTTTGATTATAAAAATATCTTAATTGGCATACAAATCATATTTAAAAGAGTAATATTTATATTTTGATTACAAAAATATCTTAATTTTTACATCATTAATCTTCACAACATGTCATGAAAGTGTTATATTTAAGAATGGAGGTAATACAATTCTAGGAGATGTTGTGAAATAAATAATTTTAACAGTCGGGTTATTTAATCCAACGATAAGTGTTCAAGTGTATATTTGACGGGTGTTTCATTTCTCAGGTAATATCAGGGCAGGAGAGGATATCAAATCTGGAGGACTCGTGGCAGGAGGTGGAAGGACCAAGGAGATAATTGGAAATTTTTGAAATCATGTTCATCACAAGACTTTTTTTTTTTTTGCTTAGGGAAATTTCATGAAAATTAAAATATAATTTCAGGATTAACTTAGGAGGGCCAATGAAAATGGTGTGAAATTGAAAGGAGAGATTAATATGAGACTGTTAATCCAGCAAATTAAAAGTTAGTAAGTTAACTACTAATGTTAAAACAATATTACATGTAAAATTTCTGTTTGTCGCACTATTTGAAAGAGCACTAAATTATAATGTAACAAGGTTAAGTGATATATATTCAGCAAAAAAAAAGGTCAAGTGATATTGCTAGTCACAGCCAATTGGCTATAGATTAGGGAAAATAATCGTCTGTACCCGTTTGTATACCCATCACAATTTACTATTTGTATATATAATTTAAAAAAATGGTCACATGGTGAATTCTTATTGGTTGAACACAGAAATGGGTAAACAGACGGATACATACGATTTTCACCCATAGATTAGGGATCCATTTGGATTGGGTCTAAAATTGAGATTTTGGTTTCATTTTAAACCTGTCTCAAATCGAAAGCAGATTCTAAGTAATTTAATGTTTAATGTTTTATTTCAAACTTAATTCAAAAACAATTTGAATTTTAAGTTTTAAATCAAACTAACTTTAAATCGACTCAATCTAAATAAACTCTAAATAAATATTAATAGAAACAGGCTGTTCAATTCAAATGGGTTTACAGAGAGAGTATCTATGTGACTATGTCTTATGATATTAGTATAATTATTGATGATTGGGAGGCATATATTCTCCACAGAGACACGGAGCTTTTCTATTGGCTTTTTAGCACTAATCATGGTGTCCATCTCTTGTCCTTGCTATGTTCCCTTCTAAAATACTAGGCAAATTGGTCAATATAGTCCCTAAACAATTTACAAATTGCACGTAGAATTCTTAAAGAGTAATTATGTACTTTAAAATCCCCAATTAATTTAATTACTTTTGATATGTAAAGTTCTTTCGTCAAAAAACTTTGTTAGCCAATTATAAAATTAAAATTTTGAATGGGTCAATGGAAATACAAATAGGGACAGAAATGATAGTTTACAAAAAAATCTTCAAGACAAAGTGTGGCAACAGTGTGGAAATACCAATAGGGTGGCCATTGGATTTCCAGGAGCTGGCCATAAACAATTGCAAATCCTCCATTGAAGTACAACCTTTAATTAGAAGCCCTTTTCAATTCTTGAATCTTGTTCACTATTCTCTTGGTTCTTATTTTTGTATTCGGGTGAAGGCCGGAGGCGACGGATGAAAAAAATAAAAGAAGAAGAAGAGCGAGATCAGGTCGAGAAGGAGAAGGAGGGAGTGTTGCAGTGACGGCGGTGGAAGTGATGCAGGTGGTGGTCGGCGATGGTGGTTGAGAGGAGGGGTAGAGTGGGGTTCAAGATGGGAGAGGGTTAGCTACCATTTGGGGCATTGTGAGTAAATTATCAAAATTACTCTTTCAAGTTTTTATTTTGACTCGATTTTTTCCACCAGATTTATGTTGACCCGTCACATTTTAGACGGAAAGACCTTACATACCAATTGTAAATTGTTTGGGGATTTTAATTTTTAAAATTATTTTTTAGGGACCTTACCTCTGGTTATAAATTGTTTGGGGACTAAATATACCGATTTGCCAAAATACTACCTTCATTCCATAATATAAATTGGATATGTAACAAAAATTAAAGAAGCAACAAGGTGTTTTATTAATTAAAATATTAATGTTATTCTCTTAAATAGAATGAGTATTATACAAGTCATATTTAAGAGAATAATATTGATATTTTGACTAATTAGAAAGAACAAAAAATTTAAAAAATCAATACTTGTAGATTAATTTTTAAAAGGGAATTGCTTGGGGGTAAAATTTAGCCAATTGATTGGCTAAATCGATGGCAAAGTGATAAATAAGGAGGTAAATTCCTTATACAAACAGGGGTGAATAGTGTTTAATTTGGTAATTTAGCCAATTTGTCATTAGCTCTTAATCATTTTCCTTTTTAAAAATGTTAGACTGCTATCACCGTTCATTTGGTTCCGTCTATACAGAGCCATATAAATATCAGGTAGTTTGTCACAGAGTTGTACCAAATAAAAATATATATGATAGTAACGTTATTTATCAGCTTTATATTCGTCAAGGAATAAATAATTACTGAATTAAAAAAATATATATCAAATTGTATATTCTACTATGTCAAATTTCAATATTACCCTTTTGTAAACCGAAGAGAAACTTTAACCAACTTTCTCAAGAAAATCTACAAGAATATTAAGGTAATACACAGGAAAATCACCCTTTAATCCTAAATTTGATCTAATATTTTTTTATCCAACAATCATTATTTAATGAAGAAATCTCCGAAAAGCCTAAGGAAAAGTCTAATTATAGTTGGTAGGCTCCCACGAAGGTTTCTTTAAACTTAATGTTGATGGAGACTGGTATGAGAACTACGGAGGAATGGGCTTCGTCATCAGGAATCATACATGATCATTTGTCGCAGGAGCTGCAACAATCGCCCCAAACTCCCCCAGCCCTGAATACGTTGAAGCAAAGGCACTGCTTGAGAGACTTCGATTTTCTATGAATCAAGGATATCAGCCATGCCGACATCGAAAGTGACTGTCAGCGAGTTAATCAGTCGCCGACTGCGAGAGGAGGATTTGTCTTCATTAGGACATATGGTTAGCCAGATACGTAATTGTTTAGGGCCTAGCATAGTTAATTTATCTTTTGTGCACATACACAACAACAACAACCAAGCCTTAATCCCAACAGATTGGGGTCGGCTACATGAACCAAAGTAAGAATCACGTAAGGTCATCCACATGGATGCATTCTCTCCATTTCTTTCGATCCCAAACACAACTCTCATCTAGTTCTAGCAGATTCATATCCCCTTTTATCACTCTCCGTCCAAGTCTTCCTCGGTCTCCCTCTACCTCTTACGCCATCTATATTACACAATCCTTCAATTCTCCTAACGAGCATCACTTGGCCTTCGTCTAATGTGCCCAAACCAACACAAACGGTTCTCTCTCATCTTGTCTTCAATAGGTGCTACACCAACCTTCTTACGAATAGTCTCATTCCTCACTCTATCCATTCTCGTATGCCCACACATCCATCTTAACATACGCATCTCCGCTACATGCATTTTTCGAATATGACACCTCTTAGTTGCCCAACATTCACGTACTATATAATAATGCTTTGGTCTAACAGTGTTACAGTAAAAACTTTCACTTTCAATCTCGTGATACATTACGATCACACTAAAACACCCAGTCGCACTCTTCCATTTCAACCAACCAACTTTAACTCGATGCGCTACATCTCCGTCAAGCTCTCCGTCCCTTTGAATAATAGAACCAAGGTATCGAAAATACTTACTCTCTGAGATATTTTTGTCACCCAAAGTTACTACAGTTTGCTCTGTCGCTCTGCTAGTGCTTTAACTCGATATTTTTGTGCACATATCTTGTAATATTGCTGCTGATGGATTAGCTAATCACGCAATGAGGTTTAAGACCTCCTCTCAATGATTTGGAGAGCCTCCGCGTTTTCTCCTACCATATGTAACTCTCGATTCTGATTAATGATATTCAAGTACTTTTATTTCAAAAAAAAACTCTGTTTCTCTTTGTTATCTAATAAAATATAACTTCTTTTTTATTAGACAAAAAAAATAGAAAAAAAGAAATATGTTCATTGCCTTTTTTTCACTTTAAATTTTCCATACCTAATAAATCTTTTGATTTGAATTGATTGAGAAAAAAGATAATATTTTAGGTATCACTTTCACTTCAAATTGCCTTTGGAAAAAAACTTTGTAACACGTTGCCGCTACACTGCCGAACTTTAATATTTGGAAGAACACGTATTTCATTGTCCATATTTTTTAATATTTTAGAATATATTGATCAATAATATACTACCTTCTGTGGAGATTAAAGATAATGAAGCTCCTTTTGATGGTCCATCCTTTTCCAACATATATTTTACATCATGGTTTTTGTTCTTTCTATTGAATTTATTACAACAACATGGTTACAAGGAGAGGACAATGACAAGATTCCATTTATAATATAGGTCCGCTATAGTACCGAACATTCAAAATTCATTACATACTAAATAGTTTTTAGTTATCGAATAAAAAATTTGACGGTTCAGATTTTTTTGGATTAAATGATTTTTTAAAATTTGTTGCGTAAAAAAAATGTTATGTCTTAGAACATGTGTTAATCTGAAAAAACCACATTATATATAATTTAACGACTATCTAAAAAATGATAACAGTAGTAAAAAATATTCAATATGTACGGTTTTTTTTTTTTTTTTTTGCACTATAACTGTGACACTCTCTTGAAAGGGATAAGCAAAGCTTCAGAAAAAGATCGCGAAAAACGACGATGCATCTTTCCGTCCTAGCTGCGGGTGTAATTGAACTCTCCACAACGAAGAAAGAGAAAGTCAGTCCTTGCCTCTGGCATTCGAAGCCACCGGATGGGCCAATAGACCCAGATAGCATGTTAAATACCTAGACAAAGGCTGTCCTTCCTGCACTAGAATTCCTTTATCTTCTGGGGAGCGTCAGCCCGTACTTGGCACAGTTTTTGCTTCTTCCTGATCGACTAACTAGTAGTCCTGTGCGAAGAGTGCGTTGAGATTTTAGCTTGGTATCGTCACCATCTGAAAAGTGGTAAATAAGATAGGGAGGCAATTCTGATTGGTCCTACACCCAGAAAAAGATCGCGAAAAACGACGATGTGCCAACATGCGTTGTGGGCAATTGCCGCTCTTTGTCCGGTTGATAAGCAAGATCGGTGAGAAAGAGTGAAATTCATTTCTGAAGTGCTGAGTTCCTTATAAGGGAATAGCGGCTGGCCAGTTATTACCCCAACATTCCCCAGAGAGTAAACTGGTGTAATAAAGTAAAGAAAATGATGCAGCCACTGATTTTAAAGACTAGCTCACCTTGTCAATGCCGTCTTGCTTTGAGACTTGAGGCATTCTAATTAAATATTAAGAGTATATTTGAATTAGGTTTGGTTTGAGATTAAAACTCAAATTCTCTTTCAATTGATATTAGAAATTAAAACCTCAAGTGTTAAATCATGCATAATTTGATTTGAATTTTATACTAATTTGATATTAAAATCAGAAATCTCATATCGAGACTCAATCCAATCATATTTGAGTTCGTATTTTTGTTAGGTTCAAGAGAATGTAACTAAACAAGGTTTTATTGAAATTTAAGTAGTAATTTTTTGTTGTTGTAGCCCTAACTCTCATTTTTCATATTTTACGAAATTAAGAAATATAAAATTTTATAATCAAAAGTTGAACTTAAACATAAGTCACACCCACATCTAATCATGTGGAGTATAAAGTTGGTAACTCCGTACGATGTTAAATAATTATATCTGGATTGGTTAATTAAACTCTTATCCAAAAGAGTTCTAAATAGACATGCTTTCCCATAACATTTCAAACTATAAACTTGTTTGTAATTAATTTTTTTCATTTAAAATAAATAAAAAAATTCATAATTAAAATGTTACAAAAATCTAAACGATATAAAGATAAATCCAAAATCCGAAAGTTGTATAAAACAAACAAAACCACCTCCGTGGTTCAGTGTATGTACGCTTAGCCGCGTGGTTGTTGGGGCGCCTACTACTTCCAAAAGCTTGTGCATTTATCTGACTTTTGTGACTTTTTTTTTTTTGAAGTCCGAAAGAGCGTTGTCCCCGAAAGGGAGGTAGCGGAGAGTACCTTAGAAATACCGATTAAAACACGCCCCATACCTGAGGAGGGTATTGCCTCACCAGAGGAGGAGGATGACGTCTCACCAGAGGAGGAGATTATTACCCCAATAAAAGGGAGATACGGGAATCGAACACGGGACCTTCGACCCGTGTTCGGGTAGCTTTACCACTTGGGCTACCCGATTCCCATAACTTTTGTGACTCTAATCAAGCCTACTGCCAAAATCACTGATTACTACACCTTTTATTTTCCGATTTCTACACGTGCGAAATTACTTATGAATCGTATCAAAATAAATATTTTAATTCAACGTTTCAAATAAAAATAATTATTTTCTCATTAAGTAATTTCCGCACTGACAGAGTTACTACACCTTCTATTTTCCAATTTCTACACGTGCAAAATTACTTATGAATCTATCAAAATAAATATTTTAATTCAACGTTTCAAATAAAAATAGTTATTTTAGATTGTTATTTTCACATTAAGTAATTTCCGCACTGACAGAGGAGTAAGTAAGGGTCTCCCGAACTTAATTGACTGCCATTTTCCTCACTATCGAAGAACTAAATTTAGGTAAAATAATTTCACCCCTGCTTCTAAGCTTAATTGTTTCCAGGTCCACAAAATCCCCAGTTACTTCAATTACATATACGACCAGTGGCGGATGCAGATTCTAAAGATATGAGGGGTACAATAACAAAACAAATTTATAAAAACATATAGATTATGAGTAGTGCTAGGAGGCTAAGTCTTAGTCAATTAATTGACTAAATTGGTGGTAAAATGGTAAATAATTGGGTGAATCCCTTATACCAACAGTGGTGAATAGTGTTTAATTTGGGTTTTTAGCCAATTTTGCTTAGTCGAAAATCATTTTTTCATAGAATATTTCATTATAATTGTTCCCTACGAGTTTTATACTTTGATAATATTTTATAATTATATCATTCTCGATAATATCAAACACATATTTCTCAACAAATGCGGTTAAACTATGACACACAAAATCGCCTATCTTTCATACCCATTTTTGTGGCTGAAAATATATGGTTTCTAGGCTGACAAGGACCTCTATGAATATGTCCTCCGAATTAAATCTCGAACATTAACATCATAATTTTGTATTGGGATTCTCATAATTTTGTCATAGGAATCACTAATTTAATATATAGTAAAAATTTCACAAGATTTCAAAATTCTACACTTAAGTTTGTTAATTTTTTTTTTTTAAATAAACATCATTGTTCCTTAAAAAATTTAAGCTTGTTAAGATACAAGTGGTGTGATTCTTATAATTCACGAACCAACAATCTAATTTCAAAACAAAAACTAACACAAAATGAGTACACAAAAAAATACTCACGGAACAGGGTGTTACAAAAATAAAGTTAAAACTATATTAAAAAAATAAAAAATAAAAATAGGGAAAAAGGCTGTGTCCCACCACTTAGGTCCGCCAGTGTATACGACAACCTTAAAATTTTGTTCCAAATCAGTGTGAACCAAATAATTCAACTAGACAAATCACATCAAACCCAGAAAAAGTTATGAAGAAAATGGATGAAGTAAACTACTTCAATTATGAATGAACAGACAACTCTGTACAGTAATTTGAACAAAAGTCAATAAATAAACAAACAATACTACTACAAATCTGAATTCTCCTACTCTTAAGTCTTATATACTACAACAACATTACATGTGATGTCTGGTCCATACCCCAATCGAGCTCAGGCAATTTTCATGACTTGCGTCTCAAAATCGCCTATCCATATTATTGCGCGTTGTTCTCAAAACATGGTCCAGCCCCGTCCGTTACTTTCTTGCTTGTTGCAATCTGCTGAGTTGATCCAATTTCCCGTTCACTACTGTACGAAGATGAGGTGGCCACTTCCTACACCAAGAAGGCATCAGTGATACCGATGAAATGTATCATCTTTACTTGACCCGAAAAAGAACAGATTGATCTTCAAGATACTACCATTCAAGAGCTCTCTCTCAACAACATTTTCGATCTCTAGGCAATCCTATGAAACTCTTTCAGGATGTTGAGCAAGATGGTCTTCTTGAATGCGTTGCAACAACTCCTCGTATACTTTCAATGAGTTAGCTGTAAACCGCTCCATAGCCTCAAAAATACGATGCAAATTCACCTGAAGGCTACCACTTTTGCTTGTATCGCTCTGATACACAACTTGACCAGATAATGCAAAAGCATTATCATCTCCAGAAACTAATAGCATCTTTTTGTCTAAGGTCTGAATCTCCTTCTGTATCTTCTGGTCTTCCCTCTCAAGATTCTTAACTTTCCGTTCCATATCTTTACCTGCAGTCATCCTTTGCCGCATTTCAAGTCTATCTTGTTCCCAGAGATGAAGCACGCTTCTGGCAAACTCTCGCATGGAAGCAATAACTTCCTTCTCGGAAATTCTCTCCAAAGATTGCGACCACTGGTTGCATATAACAAAAATTGGGGGAGCTCCTATTCTACCAGGAGAGAAAGGAGGTATTCCGTCGGATGTTTCTTCGGGCACATACAAAAGACATTTCATGAGCCAGTTATTCAACGCTCTAACAAAACCTTTCTGGGCACTGACCCAACAAGAAAATCTTATGGTCCAATTCATGACCTCGTGTCCAAGCTGTGACGTTGCTTCAACATGAGCTTCGCTAAAACTATTTCTGGATGCGATGGCATCTAACATTTTGGCTTCTCCAATAGCTTTACATTGATTATGATGGCATTCGAGCATGGATTTCCACATTCTGATTAACCTAAAGGAAACAACAAATTATGATATAATTAAGTCAATAGAGAGGCCAAATGTAAAACAAGTCGTGAGTTGAGAATTAGTGACATTGATAAGGTAGAATATTGAAAACCATCCCATACATATCCAGTCAAGTGCCACAACTCATGCTTTTCGTATTTTTTAATAGGAAATGTTTCAGACCAATTTTGACGAAGCGAGCTACTCTAGGAAACTTTTTTTTCAAAATTGTAGCCCATATGGCCGTTATGATTAATGATATATAAACCCTGAGAAAATGTCCCAAAATCTGACTGACATGTTGAAGTACAAGGAGCACACAATCCGTATGCTCATTGAAAAGAAACTGGTTGTATTAAAGTCTATGGCTTTCCAACCATCTCCTTTTCTACATTTTATTTAACACTGTGCCATTTAGATCGAGAGAAACCATTCTCCTACCAATCAAAAACTAATCCGGAATGTTAGCAAAACCTTTTTAAAAGTTATATTTTGAATTCCAACTGAAAACATACATTCTTTTGAAAAACTTATATCTTATAAAAGTACAGCAAATGCACCACAAACTTGTCTCCAGCATCCTCGTTTCAGAGAAAAACAGCAGCGGCATATATACGAGACAAACAAAAAGAGCTTCCTCTTAGCACTGCAGGTGCTTTACACCCTACCGTTCCATTGAATTTGTCCATTGATTTTCTTTAAATTATAATTAAAGGAGGCTTATGGACAAGGGATCAAATCTTTAAGATATAAAACCACTCTGACATCTAAGCACAAAAAATAATAGCGACATACCCTCGAAGGAATTCATTTAGCTGCGGCCACAGCTCGTCATCTCTCAATGAATTTATCTTCACAGAGATTTTGTCAACAACCTGAATTGCAATTCTAATCTTTGTCGACAGAGACCTGACTAGTGCCCTTGTTGCATCAACTTTCTGGGTCTCAGCACCCTTTTCATCTAATTGCTTCAGTTTCCGAATCTTCCTCTCATGAAGAACCCTCATTTTTTCTTCAACCTGCAAATAGTTACAATTGTCATACGAGCATATTAAGCAATCATATCTGTACAAATAAGACCATTATTTTAAAAGAAGAAAGAAAATTTAGAAGACCCTTCGTCCCAAAATGTTCGTCGCTTTTGAAGTTTTTTCATGTCCCAAATTGTTTGTTCACCAATGTGTCAAATCCACATGAATTATTATTTTCTTCCAATCTTACCCTGACCTTCGCCCATCCACCAAAAACGCCACATTACTTCTATTTCAAATTCTCAAAATGATTGCCATTGATTTTCTGTATAATTCCAGTGTTCAATTGCTATAGTAAAGCAACTATCAAAGAATCTTATTCGAATAGATGTTAATTTGGACATTTACCATAGATAAATCAGAGCAAATTAATAACTTTCTAAATCTGTGCTGAAATTCCTAAAGGTGACAAACATTTTGAGGTGCGGGGAGCATTAATTTTCAACAATTTCAAAATAATAACACAAAACATGGAACCAACATTGCAAGACGCCAACTTTACATGACGACATCACAACAGCATTTGTACAACCAGCCATGTGGACTAATAGCACGAGAATATATGACAATCAGGCCGGGACGCAGGAGCAGAAAAGGGGGAAAATGTCGGTCCAAAACATGTAGAGTTTGCATAGGTGTCGGAATGCCGCATACTACGTCACCACAATTATTACCCAAAGCATTTCAAATCTGTTACGAGGACAAAAATATGTCCTAATAAGCTGGAAATTGTTAAGCACCAGGGGTCGAATGAAGCTCTATACATGACAATATGATAATTTTACCATTTTGTCGAGAACTTCGCAGTTACGGAAAGCATTAGAAAACGCTAATGAGAATGAACATGCAGAAAAAGCTCAAGCTCAGACAAGATAGCAATCCAATTCAATTTATTGAATTAACTCCTGAGAAAAAGGTCGTTCAAAATAGGACCACATAGAACAAATAACTGGACCACTTTATATACCATCTAGAGCATCATAATTGAGCAATTACAGCTGTCTGACAGATTAATAAAAGCAAAATGTTCCAGTATGAAGAAGAGACATGAAAGTAATACTAATAATAATTAAAGTACCTTCACTTCTTCATACAGTTTCTTCTCCCAAAGGTACAATTTGTGCAGTGTAGAAGAAAGGTTTCTAGATCTCAAATTCAAGTCCCCTTCAACATCTAATGTAGCAGGATCGACCTTCTCAATGTCGGAAGCTTTCGAAGTAGACGGCTGTGAGGATACTAGCGACATTGAAGGAGTTATTGCGTGCAACATCTTCGAAGATACTGCCCAAAAGATTAACCATAAACTTGTGTAAGAGAAAGAGTTTAACTTTAAACCCCAAACGAAAAAAGAATCCCAAATCAAGCTAAATATAGCATTCAAAGAACTTTAACATGCCCAAAAAACAAAATTAAAGGAATAAGCTATTCACCAATACGATTTCTCATCACGTCAAATTCAAAACTGGACATAATTTAATAAAAAGTTCATTCATTTACCTTGATAAACAGCGTGTTTGCGATTATGCGGAAGCTTCCCAACCTCAAGGATCTTGGCAAGCTCATCTCCAGACTGAGATGCCCGTTCGAACTGAACTTGGATTTCTTTCACAACTTCAGAATCTCCCTTCAAGCCGCCCCGAGCTTTAACCCCTGATCTATCTTCATTATCAACCACTTTATTATCTACCATATGAACTTCATACTCCACTGGATCACTTTCCACAGCCACATTAGGCCTCGCCCTATACAAAACCTCCGAATTCTCCTCTTCCTCGTCTTCCGTAGAAGCTGCGGCTTTCGAATAACTAGCCCTAGCACCACTACCACCACCACCACCACCCACAGCAAATTTCTGATCTCCATGAACTTCCTTCACAACCTCATGCTGATAATGCTCCTCCTCTTCCAAATCAGGAATCCCTTCCTCTTCCCTCACTTCCCTCAAGTCCCGGCCCGGAGTATACGGCCTATAATGCATCTCGAAACTCTCGAATGGATTCAAAAAATCCCAACCTGATGAACTTGGCGGAGGTGGAGGAGGAGGAGGCGCTTCTTTCGAAGTAGAAGCTGCCGCAGCTGAAGAAGCCCCAATTCCTCCTGGCGGCTGCAGAAATGAAGAACCATAATATGACGGCGATGCCCCGGGTAAACCGCCTCCAAAATTATTATTATTATAAGGAGGAGGGTAAAAGCTGGAATTTTGATTATAAAAAGACGAGGAAGTAGAAGAAGCTTCACCCATTTGTACAATTTCCGGATTTACCGGTCGCTGCTGATAAGTCACAGACGGCGTCGTTTGTTTCCTCATGTAATTCATATGCATAAATCCACCACCACCATCAACCGGATAAGAAGCCGGAAATTGTCCACCACCCGGATAAGAACCTGGAAATTGTCCACCACCCGGATAAGAACCCGGATATTGCCCGAAATTTTCGGAATCAGCATAGCTTATATGGCCGTGGCCGCCGGCATAGTTATGATGAACCGGAGAAGAAGTATCCGAATGGTCATGGTCGTGGTGATGATCGTGATGGAGTGAACCGGAAGCAGAATCGTCATCGTCATCTTCTTCAGAATCCGAATAAAATTTCAGATGTGAACCGGAATTAGAGTGGGAGTGATGATGACCATGGTGGTGGTCGTGATTAATTGCGGCCGGTTTTTTGGGAGAACCGGAGGGTTCAGGATCGATGATTTTGCGTTGAGCCGGGAGATTAAGAACCGGGGAAGCTGGTTCAACCGTAAAAGAACCGAGATCTCTATCGAAAAACCGGTGAAGAGTGAATCCAACGGTTCTAAGAGAGTGAAGATAAGCTAAGTGGGCCTCGGCAAGAGCGTAACGTTGATGGATAGCTTCATCGAGAAAAGTGCACCGCTCCCGGCAAAGCTCCACCGCCGGTAAGTCGTCGAGCTTGGAGCTGGTGCAACCCATTAAATAAAATAATAATAAAATAAACCAAACCCACAAATTAAAATTTTAAAAAATAAATAAAAAAGGCTAGAAATCAGTAGAAAGATTGAGACTTTGAAAGGAACTGAAGAAGAAAAGGCATGGCAGCGAATTTAGGGTTGGGAGAGAGAAAGGAGAACGATAAGGGGTGAGAGAATCTTTTGACAGCGGGGAGCTTATCGTCGGTTTGTTGCAGAGGTTGGAAAGGTGGGGGAGGAAGAAGAGAGAGAATGAGTGGTGGGCGGGTGCATTATGCAATTGAAAAGTTGCTGCTACAGTGTAGAACGAGATAAGTTTTATATGTGAAAAATGAAATATAATAATAATTTATATTCGTGTATGTATATATATATTATTAGAATAAATATTTAAATAACAAATTTTAAATAATTTGATAAAAAAAAATAAGTATATACACATATAAGGACAATTTTCACCCTCATAAGTGTACAATCCATATTATTTTGTGCCAAGTAGTAGAGAGAGGAGGTGGTCACTGGCGGTAGTCTAATGTAGAGGAGTATAGTACTTTAACCCATTTTATTTCTTTCTTCTTTTTTTTTCTTCTTTCCAGAATACTACTAGTACTTTGCTTGTTATTGCATTGTAGACATGTACATATTTCGAGGGCTCTGATATATATATTTTTTAAATATTTTTTTATTTTTTTCGAGATTAGATATTTACCGTTGACAAGAGTGATTAATTTCTTTTGTCATAAGGATTCTTTGAATAACTTTTCAAAGAGGTAATTGATTGGTTGTTAAATGTGTTTCGTTCATATGAGTATGAATTGAACTTCTAATCTCATTATTAAGTGATAATATGAGTTATTATTACGTCACACTTCATGGCTAGATTAAATTGAATATTTGATTATACCAAGAAAAAGATACATTAGCACATTACTTTTATGTGTATATTTTTAATTTTATTTGAATTGATGTAAATAGGGTTACTTGTCAATTTTGTGTAGATAGATCGTAGCTATTGTGACACTTGATCAGATTATTGAGATTGATGCTATTTCTCATTGATATTTTTCTGAAAAAAAATTCAAATCAATTAATAAATATAGTTACAATTTCAACCGTCTGATCAAATTTTAGAAAATTTATTTTGCTCAGCACTATTAGAAAAATGAGTTTTATATTAGAACTAAATTGGTATAATTTCTTGATTTTGGGTTCGGATGGTACGGTGGATTAAGAGCTATACCTTTACTAGTTACTACTTTCTTCAGTTCTCGTCTCTTCCTAGTATGTACTGCCCACAAAAGTTAAAAAGCACCCCACAATGGGAGGCCGGGGGGGAGGGTGGTACTGCACCCATACTATTTAATGGCCTAAAAATATACTCCTTTCGATTCAAAATAGAAATATTTTTAGGGATTTTCAAACAAATTAAGATACTAATCAATATAACTAAAGTACCACTAATAAGTACTTCAAAGGAGTAAATTAGTCAATAAATACACAAGTATTATAAAAATACTTATATTTTACAACAAAACATAACTATTAAAAAAACTTATATTTTTAATCAGAGAGTAATAAAAATAGAATGTTATTCCAAACAAACATTGAAAACGATTAATTGGAATAAGGCAGATGGGCTCGATACTTTTATAACTTCCAGACGTTACTTTTGGAAGTTTTACTGTTACAATATACTGTAAAAAACAGTAGAATGCTTTATTGGGAGGGAATTATAATCCGATTATAGTGTTGAATAATAAAATTTTAATATATACATGAATATTTTTTAATATTTAATTAAAAGTTTGACGTTTGAAATTTCTTTTTAACAATTTACCTTTCGGAGAAAAGCGTTGCACGTTTGGGAAAAGGTGGGAGAAGAACTTTGACCCTCCTGCCTCTACCTAACTCATTCTCATGGTACTTATCAAAAAAAAAAAAAAACTCATTCTCATGGTATGCTACTACTATTTATTCATAAAAAAGAAATTAAAAAAAAAAAAAGTACTATTATTTACTTGCTTGCCCCTCGAAGTCGAAATTTTTTATCTTGATATGCTACTAAGTTTATAAGTTACATCCAAATCAATAAGTGCAGTACACGTAGGAAAGAGAATTGATATAAGTTCAATTCTCTCTTACGTGTACTGTATTAATTGACTTGGATATAAATTTTAAACTTAGTAGCCTACCAAAATAAAACTACTCCTCGAAATCCCATCACGTTTCGATTTTTACACGTTATTCATATTATTTTTCGTATTTACTTTGATCTGACTTTGCACCTAACTGATAAAGAGTTTCATTTTAACGAATGAATCATTGTCTTTGTGGTAAAATCTAAAGCCTCTCCATTAAAGTTAGGTGTAGAAGTGTACTATTACTGTTTTCTTATAGTACTACTACTACTTTATAATAATAAGTGGAACTAAAATGTTATGATTCGTCTTATCACCCTTTTGTGATTTTAGTCGCATATCCTAAAAGATATTCAAATGAAGAATTATTTATTTTTTCCTAATCATCCAAGTTTTATTGGATATGTCTTTTGTCTGTTATCGTGATTTTTTTAAATCATTGTATAACCTTTACTTTCTGTATTTTCAGATTTTTTGTTGATTGTAATGGCCTCGGCTATTTGTGATTAATGGGAACAAAATTTATTCAGCAAAAAAAAAAAAGAAGAATTATTTATCAAATATTTGGCGTATAAATTGTGATTGCATTTGAATTTACGTGAATGCTGAATTAGGAAAAAACTGTCACTTTTTAGAATTAGTCAGACAAACATCCAACACCCGAATAATAAAAAAGAAGTAACGATAGGATGTAAGAAGGTAAAACAAAAAGTAAATTGATTTGCACTCATTGCTTAGCCCCCACCCAATGAATATTCATGAACGTTTTGATCTTCCCTTTTATCATTTTTTCTTGATGCTAATCTTCACCTTGAATAATTTAGCAAAAAAGGAAAAAGAAAAAAAAAACTTCACCTTGAATATATTATTATCACCATCACCATTATCTCCTTTATTCTTCTTTTTATTGAGACATCCACTAATCAATGAACAAATGTGACCGATTTGACATGACCTTCCCTCAATAATTCTTCACTCATGACCCTATATGAAACCACGCATTACCATATATTTCCAGTCCGGCTCCTGTGCGGAACCCCTAAAATTCCGCACGTGCGGGCCGCAGATCCGGCCGTTGATTCAATTTTTTTTTGAATCGACGGCTGGATTTTAAAAATGATTAAAAATGGCACAAACGTAAATTCACAAATGAAAAAAGAAAAAGAAAAAAGGGGACACCGAACCGTCACATCGAGTTCGAGCGTCCCCCAAAAAATCAGAAAAACGTCTCATCTTCTTCCTCTTCTTGCTCAAGAGTGAAAAGCTTTGATTTTTTTCTGTCATTGTTCATTCTCCAAAAATTTCTTCTTAATCAAGAGTTCTCATTAATTTTTTTTTGGTCTCTTTTATCTATTCAAAATTTAAGCGAGAATGGGAAGAAAAAAAAGAGTGAAAAACTTGGATTTTTTTTGTTGTTGTTCGATTTATGCTGTTTCAGATGATTTATATTGTTCGATTTATGATTTGTTAAGATTTATTTGGTTTTTGTATGGAACAAGCCAGATTTTAAAGAGTTTTTTATAGGTTTATGCTTGGTCTATTGAATCTTTTTGGGATATTAGGAGGAGAAATTAAATAATAAAATGAAGATAGAACTTGCTGGGTTTTATTTCAAGGAAGTCATTTTGGTGCTTCTGGAATGGATTTCTTGTGAACACTCAAAAACACGTGTTCTTGTTAACAGAACGTGTGTACTTCATAACTTTTGGATTGAAATGCTACTTAAACGAGTTTTCAATAAAAAATATGTGTTCAGTAGACAAAAACACGTGTTCTTCGTAACTTTTGGATTGAAATGCTACTTAAATGAGTTTTCAATAAAAAAATATGTGTTCAGTAGACAAAAACATGTGTTCTTGTTAACAGAACATGTGTTCTTCGCAACTTGTGGATTGAAATGCTACTTAAACGAGTTTTCAATAAAAAAATATGTGTTCAATAGACAAAAACACATGTTCTTGGTAAGAGAACATGTGTTCTTCGTAACTTGTGGATTGAAATGCTACTTAAAAGAGTTTTCAATAAAAAAAATATGTGTTCAGTAGACAAAAACATGTGTTCTTGGTAAGAGAACATGTGTTCTTCGTAACTTGTGGATTGAAATGCTACTTAAATGAGTTTTCAATAAAAAAGAATATGTGTTCAGTAGACAAAAACATGTGTTCTTGTTAACAGAACATGTGTTCTTCGTAACTTTTGGATTGAAATGCTACTTAAATGAGTTTTCAATAAAAATATGTGTTCAGTAGACAAAAACATGTGTTCTTGGTAAGAGAACATGTGTTCTTCGCAACTTGTGGATTGAAATGCTACTTAAACGAGTTTTCAATAAAAAATGTGTTCAGTAGACAAAAACACGTGTTCTTGGTAAGAGAACATGTATTCTTCGTAACTTTTAGATTGAAATGCTACTTAAACGAGTTTTCAATAAAAAATATGTGTTCATTAGACAAAAACACGTGTTCTTGGTAAGAGAACATGTGTTCTTGGTAAGAAAACCAAGCATATTGAACAACGACAAAAAGATGCATAAACCAGTTCATATCTAGATGAAGAAAACATTCACCAGACACTTTGTGCAAAAGATTACCAGAATCTACTAATTCATTAAATTACCAAAAACAAAAGGTCAATTATCACAATATACATAAATTCATTCAGAATTTACTATATTTTGTTTACTAGTATATAAAAGGCCAAAAATACAATTAATTAAACGACCACAAAAAAAGAGTCAATTAACTACAAAAAAGAGCCAAGAATACAATTCATTAATGTCAAGAATACACATGTTCTCCGCATATATCTCCTCCACCATCAACTTCCTATCTGCAATCTCTTTGTTAATGTCTGTTGCCATTATCGAAATCACCATTAGTGAATAACCTTTGAATGAGATGCTTCATATTTTCTATGTCCCAGATATTGCAAGTGTACTGAACTGTTGCCAGATGGTTGCCAGCGAAGTAATCCAGACAATGTACCTATACACAAAAAGAACATGTGTTATGTGACAAAGAACATGTGTTCTGTGACATAGAACACGTGTTCTGTGACAAAGAACATGTGTTCAGTTACAAAGAACATGTGTTCAGTGAGAAAACGCCTACAAAGTTTAAGCAACATTTCTGCCAGAAAAAGCTGGGTTCTTCAAATAAAAAGTCCAATCTCTACACACCATTAAACTGAAAACCAAACATATACTCTTGTTCACAGTTAAAAGACGAAACTAACTGTAAAGTTTGAGCATCAAACTCTTACCGAATCATCCAAAAATCGCAAAAATGTGAGTGAAGCACAGTTATGCCAGAAAACCAAGAAAAACTTACCTTCAGTCCTAAAATTTAATTTAGGCAAAGAACCAGCAATTATCACCAAAATCGGACTTTGTAACCCTTAAAACAGCTTCCTGAGGAAGTATAATCCAAGAAATGGGCTTCCAAATCTTCAAGAAAAACCCAGAAATCAAAGTATTTGTAGCATGAACCTTCCGTAGAGCAAGAACAACACCCCAAAAAAAAACCTCAAATTTTCTCCTGATTTCGAATAGCACCAAGAGAGAAAGTGTCGTCCAGAAGAAAGAGGTTGAACACGATTAAAAGTGAGAGAAGATGATGAAGCCTCAAGAGGAGGAAAAAGATGAAATGGTAGAGATTTTATGGATCTGAAAGTCTCTTTTACCGATTAAAAGGAAAAGAGAGAGAGAGAGAGAGAGAGAGAGAGAAAAAATAGGATACAAAATTCATTTCCCCGCTTAAATGGACCAGCCAAACAATTCAGTTCCATAAATACCCCTGCTTTTGCCACAGCCATTGGATCAAAAGTATAAGATCCAACGGCTCACAGGGCCGGCCCGCACATACTGAACCTTTTTGGTTCAGCATAGGAGCCGCGACGATATATTTCACGCAAAAATCCTACAACATCGTCCTACAAATAGGGTTAACTATTTGTCTGTATTGTGTAAACGAATTTTAACCCTTAAAAATCATTTGAATATTAAATAGCCAAAATTAAAATTATTATGAAACAATTGTAATTAATATCAACAGTTTGATCAAACGATAACAAAGATCTGTCTGCACAGTACTGATAGAGATTTTTTTTTTTAGACCTCACAGGAAGAAGGTGGAAATTATTTAGCCCCACGTAGGGAGAGAGTGTCGAACCCGGGACCTCACGATCGTGGATAGATGCCATCCCCACTAGGCTATGGCACTCTTGACTGATAGAGATTTTGTATGTCCTATATAGGAGCAAATTGCCAGAGTTCCCAAGCAATTGCTAGCTAGCTAGCTAGCCACTACAAAATTAATTGGTTGGTGCATTTTCCTCATGCAGGTTATGTAAAGCACAACCTTGATGGGAATAATTATGTTGTAGACCTGAGATATATGTGGGGTAATAGATCACTTGGTTCACATTGAGGCACATTACTTTTTTTATTAAAAAAATAAACACACTCCCCCCTTTTGGTGAAAGTAAAGAGGGTTTTTTTTTTTTTTTTTATTATCAAAAGAGGTAATGTGGATCAAGTGGTTCATTACCCCCACATAGCCTAGCTCCACAACAGAAGTTTTCCATTGATGGGTAGTAATTCGAGAGAAGAGGGATTTGATGGTCATTTTAGGGATGATCTCAAGGCAAATGATAATAAAGTTATTGTGATTATTTTAGAAATTAGACATTGAGAGGTTTCAAGTAGAATTGTGGTCCTGTACAATACTTCAAATTTTGATTGGACTTTTTTTAATTGTTGTAGATACTGTTAGTAAAGAATTCTCTTCTCAGGGAAAAGAAATATCTTATCAGATTTGAGAATTAATTAGTTCGAAGTACAATTTTGCTTTTAATTTAAGATCAATCAAACTACCGGATTAAGCAATTTTTTCCACATTGATGCTTGGATTGATAACAATATTCAAGCGTTGGAATCTTCTGTTTCGTTCTTTATTTCATCAATAAAAAAATACGAGTGTGTTAATTTTTAATTTAAAAAACTATAACATAAAAGAAATATGGTGTTTTAATCCTCAAAGAAAAATTAAAACACGGCGATTTCTTAATAGTGAGAGAGATAACGGGACATACAATAAAAACGAACGGGTGTTTTTCCATATTCAAGGAATCAATATTTGCAAAGCATGCATAAGTATAGTGGTGGAAGTATAATGTAATTTCTTTATTATTTAATGATATTACTTTTTCCCGTTAAAAAAAAAAGAATTCATTCATTTTCAGCAAGATTTTCAATATTGTTAATAATTAACCAAAGAGTACATATTATTTTTAGCACTCTTCAGTGTATTGTTAAGGTCATTAAAGTTGTCAAGAGGACTTTAATCCTTATGTATACTTTTTTTTTCTTTTCTTTTTTTATGGGGGCGGGATATGGGAATCGATCCCAGGGTCTTATCCCTGGGATGTGGTGCCTTTTTCACTGGGGCAACCGTTTCCCATAATCCTTATGTATACTTGACGATTAATACAATGTAATTTTTTACCAAAAAGATGATAGGGAATTTAAATCTTCGACCTCAGATTCTATCTTATCATAAACTCATTATTTCTAACTTGTAAATTATCTCTTCTTTACAATTATAAGAAACTCTAAGAGGAGTGAGATATAAAATATATTTTTAAGAATGAGACGGATGATAAAATCTATAATTCAATATCTATATCATGTTAAGTTGTGCCTCAATCAAAATTTATCAAACCTTAATGCCATACCAAGCTTGTAATGTTTTAAAGGCACCAAGTGCTTTTATTTTTTTTAACCAATCGTTACGCTGTACATATAATTTATATGTTTTGGGAGAGATTTGAATCCTAATTGAAAGTTTAAGATTTCACTTATATTTTACCAACTATGTTAACTCCTACTGATATACCTAAGTGCCTATTGATAATGTATTTAGGGTGGCATTATAGATAGGATTTCAACCTCAAATATAAACTTAGGGGTAAAAAAGCATGAAGCACCCCCCATTGATTCTGTGAAGAGATAGTAGGTACAAGGCAAAAAAAGAAAAGAAAAAAGAGGCTATAACTATGGTCTATGGCCTGGGTGACCATTCCAGTGAAGGTTTGAAGAACTCACATGACTGTCAATTCTGCATTGCAAAATATGTGTAGTTTTCCCAGGAATTTTCTCTTTTCAATTATTTCTGAATTATAGAACACTTCCAAAATTAATATGCTCCTTCCATCCTATTAATTAGAGAGGTATATAATACAATTTAATACACCTTTCATTTCCAAATACTAGATTATTATTTATTTATTACGTTATTTCATATATTAAAGAATAATAAAGTAAGAGGTATTTTTTCTAATCACGTCTTTAATTAATTCAACTAACATAATAAAAAAGGTGTGACTTACATTTATGTGTGAGGCTAACTTTTTGAGCGCCCGAAGGCGATTGCCCCCGAAGGGGAAGAGCGGAGAGTACCCTAGATAGGGAAGATTGAAGCATGCCCCATGCCCAGGGGAGGGAAGATAAGCCTCATAAGGAGGAGAATTATTTGCCCATTATGGGGAGATATAGGAATCGAACATGGGACCTCCGCCCCGTGTTCGGGTAGCCTTACCACTTGGGCTACCCGATTCCCATTGTGTGAGGCTAACTTTAAAAAAGATAATCCTTAACATTTGAGCTAAAGTTAAAAGTATTGAGACATATTTTCCTTAATGTGTGTTGATTTGTTATTAGTTGTCGAATTAGTACGAGTGGGTGATTAATCTTCATACACTCTATAATACAGTTTTTTTTTTTTAACAGCTCTATAATATAGGTTGTTTAAAACATTTCATAAAGATTAAGAAAATAAAATTAAAGTATTTATAAAAAAGAGAAAATTATTAATTTATCTTATCAGTTAAATAACTTGATAAAAATAATTATTCTTCACATATAGAATAACAGTAATTCCGCATAATAGTTAAAACGGAATTTTCCTTGCACATGCAGGGTATTGGTGTGAATTAACTTACCCTACGGAGGATGTTCAACAACAACCAAGAATGACGAAAGCGTCAGCATCTGCCAAAGGTCATGCGGAATCAAACATTTGACGACGGTCAATTCCCACCCTTTGAAAAAACGAAGACGACAGGATGGGAATAAACGTGTTTAAGTAGGAGTTGGTTTGCTTGCAAATTCCGCCTTTGACGACTTTTCTCCAATCTTAATTAAGGTTGCCGGAGTAAACCATCACCCCTTATACCAAACAAGAAAGATTTAAATAAGACTAAAAAGTTGTACTTTTCCTAACCCAAAAGGGAGAAAAACTATTGTTATACATAGGGGTGTCAACGGATTCGGACCGTCACATAACTCGAAAAAATGTGAGCGTGAACTGAGGTGAGCTGAGCGTGAGTCGAGCGTGAGCTCAATATTCAAGCTCGAATTTTATGTGAACTGAGCGTGAGGTTGACCCCGTTCAACCCGAAAAAAACTTGAATCCGAATAAGAATAATATAATTAAAATGTTATATATATATATATATATATATATATATATATATATATATATATAACTAATACTAATTAAAAAGAAGAAGAACTATAATATATTTATCTTTTGTTATATTTTTATTAGTTTATTTTGCTTCAACAGTTAAATATCATTGTATTATTATATATATTTATATTTTTATCAGAATTTAGTTTCAATACTCATTGTATTATAATATTCTTGCTACAAAATTTTTGTTTTTTGCTAATATAAAT
This sequence comes from Vinca minor, assembly GCA_026122235.1. Taxonomy (NCBI): domain Eukaryota; kingdom Viridiplantae; phylum Streptophyta; class Magnoliopsida; order Gentianales; family Apocynaceae; genus Vinca; species Vinca minor. The sequence goes on from JAOCZM010000291.1 coordinate 3,099,185, forward strand.
TTAGCTCGTGAGGCTTATGAGCTCAGTTCAATGTTTGTGAGCTTTTCCGCTCAGCTTTCTAATTTTTATGTGAGCTGAGTGTGAGCTAAGTCAAACTCGACTCACATAACTCGATTAACACCCCTAGTTATACATTAATGAAACGATAATTGGGCAAAATACTAATGTAAAAAATAAAGTCGTGTGTTCAATTTCTATTCATGGTATTATGTTGAAACATTGTTAAGTCAGGCCTCCTAAACCATGACTGCACGTGGGAGGAGAAGCCCAGTTGAAACTTCGGGACTTTTCTATACTTTGTTTTTAGGGAAAATGACTTGAATCATACTTCAACTATTTAGTAAGACACGATAAAATTCTATAAGTGTTTTTTACTTTATGGTAGGTCTCAGAACAAATGTCGCATATGTTAAGTAGTTGCACCACCATTATCCGCGGTGGTTTCCGGTCAAAATTAGCCGGAAAATAATCACTATTGACCGAAAATTGCCACAGACTTTGATGTTGGAACGACTTAACAGATTCAAAATTTATTCTAAGACCTATCCGAAAGTAAAAAAACATGAAATATCTTATAGTAAATTACTAATTACTTTGAGGATGATGAGAGTCGTTTTCCTTTTATTTTATGAATAACTTTTCTATACTTTGTCGGGAGGTGGAGGTCAGAAAGCTACTACTATTATATTCTTGGTGCCTATTTCTGCCATTTGTTATCATCTCTATGTGATTGTCTAAAGTCTAAACGTTTCTTCGGATTATGATTCATTTTGATATACGGTTATGTGATAGATTTTTTTCTAAAGATAATTATTAATAGTACTTTTAAAAATTAAGAAAGTGAGATCTAGTGTGTAGCCCTGCGCAACATGATATATTTTCATTTGTATTTTTAAGCTCGTAGTTTTTAATCTTCAATTAAATAAAACATTAAGAACAAAAACATAAAATTGTATGTATTGAGATACAATGTAAATCATCTTTAAAAATTATCTCTCTCTCTCTCTCTCTCTCTATTTTTTCCTCTTGGATTTCTACTTTTTTTTTTTTTATTCTCTATCCGGCCAAAAACTCCAACAACCGTTCAAATCTTGGTCGTATCAAGCTATTCTTCCCTCACTTTATACATTTTCACCCTTTATTTTTACCGCAAATCATGGTGAGGTTCTTTTTAAACATTTTTTCAAGATTCAAGACCCGTAAGTAAGATATATTTTAGATCCCTCCAGATATGGGTTTCTTTCGATCCTCCTAGAAGGATTCTTTCAACCCGAACTTAGTTTAGGCCTTTTCTTAGTTTTCGAAATCTTTTTGAGACAATCTACTAAACGGTTGATACGCTCATTGTCTTCTAAATTGTTGGCTTCTAAGGAAAATGTTAAAACTGAGTTTAACTTGCTACTGTGTTCAAGGATTACGAGGGAAATCATGTTGTGAAGAATTTTATTATTAATTTTCTTTTGCAACAACGCAACAAGTATTAGTGTTTTTACCCAGTCCCTATGTGTGCTTTTATTATATAACTTTTATTTTTCATATTATCCATTAATTATATTGGCATCGACTATTTTGTGATTAATGTATAATTTCTTATTTAGAAAAAAAAACATCCATTGATTTTTTTCCTCTACAGCTACGACCATCCTCTTTAATGCATTCTGATCTACATTTCACAAACAATGTGGTCTTTCTTGCACGAACTGAATTCACTTTGTGTATGGGATATAGCGGACCGGTTATAATGCTGAATATTCAGTATATAATAAATATTTTTTGGATTACTACGGTTAAAAAATTTGATGAAAATTTTATGAAAATTTGATCCAAATTTTTATGGAGCGAACACACATTATAATTTTATAATATCTATTGCATAAAATATATATTACTACATTATCACAGGTGTTAATCAGAAAAATATATATATATTGCATAGATTGTAACATTATTCTAAAAATCTACAATACCTATCGAAATAGTACCTTTTTTTTTGGTTCATCACTACTACGGCCGCAACCTTGATTTAGGACAAGATGCATTGGAATGGTCGAGATTGGAAAGGGGAAGTATAGGAAAGCAACCCCCTGGCCCACCGGAGGGGCAAATCGACTGAGAAAGTTTCATAAGATAAAAGCAGCATTGTCATGATTTGCGTCGCGGCTCCTATGCGGACCTTCAAAATTCCGTACGGTGCGGGACACGATCTCAGCTGTTGTATTTTATACTTTTTTATCCAACGGCTGTATCAAAATAGGGGTATTTTAGGGATAAACTTTGTGTGTTACTTTTTGTTCCCGAGGAGAGAGAAAAGTTGCGGCTGAACAAAAAACATATGTTCTTGGTTAGAGAACACATGTTTTCTAAAAACATGTGTTCTCTAACCAAGAACATATGTTTTTTGTTCAGCCGCAACTTTTCTCTCTCCTCCTCGGTAACCCAATCGATGTGACGGTTGCGTGTTACTTTTTGTTCCCGAGGAGGAGAGAGAAAAGTTGCGTTCTCTAACCAAAAATATGTGTTCTCTAAAGAAGAACATGTGTTTGTTCGGCCGCAACTTTTCTCTCCTTCATCGGTAACCCAATCATTTATTTGTAAAATTACATATGTACCCTTTCATTGTATAACATTTTTTTTTTTATTTTTTATTGTCAACCGCAACTTTTCTCTCTCCAGATATGGACCGTTCAAAATTCCATCCGACGGCTAGGATGGTTCCGCAGGTGCGGAACTTTGGGCGTTCCGCACAGGAGCCGGACTACATGATTTGATATTTTACTTTAGCAAAAAAAAAAGAAGCATTGTCATGATTTGAACATTCAATTCAATCTGCAGAAATAGTGATGAGTTATAACCTAGAAAAGTGTATCCTAACATTTTTATTTGACCAACCAACTGACTCCAAAGTCCAAGCATCAAACCCCACACCCATCAAAGGTTCAATAGCCAAGTTGGGTATTGGTTGGCCCGTGACTGAGAGGTCCCGGGTTCGATACCCTCCCTAAGCATAGGGTAAGTTTTAATTGTCTCCCTTCTAGGGTACTCTTCTCCACTTATGAGGTATTCTTCTCCGTTTTGCGATTGGTTCTCTCCCCTTTGGGGTTCCGCCCTCGAGCGTTCAAAAACCCACAACCACTTTTACTGATTATAAACAGTATTAATAAGTAAACTTTTTTCACCCAATTCTGAAAACTCCAATGTATTTTTGTGTCAGGCACTTGGGAGGAAGACTAGTCTATTGTAATGGGAATCAGAAACGGGACAATCAGGTTCGCTGACTAGCATTTTTTAGAGATGTCCAGTTACAGCTTTGTTGGTGCAACTAAATTGATTGTTCGAAATCTATTTCATTACTATCTTGAAATATCTATTCTAATATTCTAATATAATAAAGTCTGGATAGATTCATGAGTCGTGCTGAGTCGGCAGACACGAGGGGTGACAAGTACCTTCTCAAGATTTGTGCTAATATTCAATATTTGTATGTTAAATTTGTCATTCGACTTTGGTGCAGAATAATTATTTATCTATATGTGCAGAACAAATAATAATAATTAGATGAAAGATCTGACGGTTAAGAATATTTGTTAAACATTTATTTTAAATATTTTCAGTTATCAGATATTTGATTCGATAACTGAATTAGAGCCAGGAGCTGAATTTCTGGCCAAGGTTACTATTTTTGTCCAAAAGTTAGATTTCAGTTGTAACGCATTTTGGAAATTGGATCCAATTCTGAACACCGTTTTGGTCAACACATGGTCAACGTGTAATAATCCATTATCATCTATAATATCATTCTGATTAGACGACCGATTTTTAAATAGATGGATAGCTATTCTTGAGTAGATATTCAAACTAAAGAAGAGCTATTCAAAGCAGGTATGAATCATTTTTATCCCAACTGTTAAATCGAGAATTAACTATCAAGATCGTATTAACATACACTAATCAAAATTGTGTTTAACATAGTAGCCACACTAGTTAAAAAAGGAATTTGCGCTGGCCATTTATGATTTTGGATCTAGTACGAAACGAATGTTCAACTATTCAAAGTAGCTATGAATCATCAATTCTTAGATCGAGAATTAACGATCAAGATTGTGTTAACAAGTACTGACTAAAATAGTGCTTAAAACAACAGTCAGTCTAGTTAAAAAATAATTGGTGTTCATGTTTTATGATTTTAGATTCAATATACGAATGCTTTGTTTGCACATGCTAAATACAATCTTAATAATTGAATTAGTTGATTTGACGACTGAATATTTTTAGGGTGATTGAACAATGTTCTTCAATAGTCATGAAGGTGCTAATGAAGAACCTGCTAATGAAGAACCGATGCTGTTAATTCGTTTCTAACAAAAAAAAAATTAACTATCGAGATTGTATTTTGCTTATACAACAAAACACGTATTTCGTACCAGATTCTGATTCTCATGCGTGCTCAACTTCAACTATCACTTTCACTTTTCTGGTCATCTTCTCCCAGCTCTCTTTGACTCAGAAACATGGATTCAGTGCTACCTTTTTTGCTCTTCCTTTTCTTTCCTACTCAAAAAGGAAAATTTGTTAATTACTTCAGTTAAGTACACTTCATCAAAAAAGGTATTGGACACCCATATGGAGTTGCAGCAGAAGGCAGTAACCCTGCACCCTTTGACTATCTCACTAGATCCGGTTCTAACCACAAGAAAAGTTATTTAATAAAAAAACACCCAACAAGAAAAGTTGACAAGGGTGGATCATCATTTTAGATTCAATATGAAATAAATATTTCGTGAAAAATAACTATTCTTTACTCACAGAATAAAATAATTATTATGAAATATTACTTTTTTCACTAGTTACTTTTTATGACTCGTCACGTGTGGATAAAATATTGTCCATCGTTAAATCCAGACCGATAGTGAGTGGATGGAAAAAGAGAAGAACAAAAAGAAAATAAAGTAAATCTAAAAAAGATTAAAAATGAGAATATCCCCATAAAATGTCCTACCACTCTTTTTATTTTCATGTGTTGAGATTTTTTAGCAGAATCAAGAGTGGAGAGGATCTATCTTCTTTATTCTCCCACTGGTGAGATCAGAAGGAGAGAATTTTAAGATCATAGTGCATGCTCTGTTGTTATTAAAGGAATATGAAAAAGTTGAGGAAACTAATAATCAGTTGATCACCAATCAATCAAAATTTGCTTTTTGATCTACAGTAATATACCAATAAAAGCTGGAGGGACCTAAATTAAAGTAAAGGGCCAAATGCACTTTGGCATGGCAATCAGGGACGAAGAAGACAGTGTTGGGGTGGCAGTCGCACCACCCTTGAGATTTTTAAAAATACTATTAGATATAGTAATTTTTATATGTATTTCGGAGTATTTTATCAAATTCGTTTCCCAATTTTTTTTTCCCAATTTTTATACGTAGTTCGGTATACTGTTACAATTTTCGCCCCAACGCTAAATTTCTAGCTTCGTCCCTGATGGCAATGGAATTAATCATGGCTCCACGCTCTTCCTTCCTACCGTACGTAGTAGCTAAGCATCAAAATGGCATGAATGGAGGGCAGCCATCAGGCCTGCAAACGGAGCGGATTTTTATCCGTATCCGATTCGAATCCGTATTTTTTTTAAGGATATGGTAAGCATTTCATATCCATATACCCGTATTCGTATCCGAATCCGTATAAGAGTAATAAAATGGATACGAATATGAAATATAAAAAATCGTATCCGTTAAATCCGAATCAGTTTTAGGTAAAATAATATATATATATATATATATATATATATATATATATATATATATTCTCTAAAACAATATATTTTGCGAGAATTTATAGAATTTATGATTTTTTTTGTACTATAAGTTTTGTATAGGTGAAGGACTCAGAAGGAGGGACTACTGTGCAAATTAATAAACTTCTACCTATAAAATTCTAGGTTCTTCAGGGACTGATTATGCGAATTTGTCCTAAGAAGTTCTAGGTCATCTCGATCTTCTTCATATATATAATTTTTTTGTAATAAATCCTAAAAATATCTCCCCCGATCGGCACCCCTCCTTCACTCTCCTTCTTCGGCGTCGTTTCAGCCGGTTCGGTAGCCTCCTCCTCCGGCCGGCCGCGACTCTCCGGTGAAGTTGACTTTCTTTCTCCCTTCTCTCTCTTTCTATTTTAGTTCTTCTTCATTTTCTCCTTTTATTCTAATTTAATTTTTTCTTTTCTCTTCTTCACGGTTCCTCATTTTTCTTCTCGGATCGGACGTTACGCTCCTCTGATGATGAGTTTCGATTCTTTTCCAGTGGGTTGTTCATCTTCTCAGCTTAAAAGGTAAGTTCTTTTCTCTTTCTTCAGTCTTCTTCTCTCTCTCTCCCCAGGGTATGTTTTTGTTCCGTTGCTTGTCGTTTTTGTTTACTTGATCTTTTTCCATTTACTTGATCTTTAAAAGATTACGAGTTCTAAAGTTTTTAAATAATAATTCTTTTTAATGAGTTTCTATTATATCTATTTTGGATTTTTTATCTATTTTAATTGCTGATTTGTTACTAATTGTTGATTCATTGTCTTTCTCATATAGGATGGCAAATACTCCTAGTGAAGTGGTCGAGCTCGATTTGGATATTGATGCGATAAAAGATCAACAAGTTGAGCTCGAGATTGAGATGAGCAATACAAAGAAAGAAAAGAAATTAACTTCAAAGGTATGGAAGGACATGTGTAATTATGTATTGTATTATATTATATTTCATAGAATTATTTGTGGATTATAGTATAATTAGACTTTTTTGAAAGCGGGTTTTACCATATCCAGTATTCGGATCCAAATCAGCGGATCCGGTAATACATATTTTGGATCCGTTAGGATATGGATACTGGATATGGTAGGAAAAATTAAAAATGGATATGGATACGGAATAGACAATTTCAGTATCCAGTATCCCAGACTAGCTTTCATGAGCCTACGTGACCATGATAACATTTTAAGAGCTACTAATGTTTGTAGAATTTTTTGCTAGTAATAACATTAATGTATATTTGATTTCAATCGGATTAGACAAGGTAAATATTCAAACACGGTCACACAATACATCACATCCTTACTATACATTACTCCCTCAATTCCTAAATATAAGACTCTTTAGACAATTTGAGAAAATTAAGGAAGTTGTCATTTTCACCTAAACTTCCAATATTACCCCACCTTCCCCCTCTCTCACTAATACATCATAAAGAAAAGAAAGGAAAATTTTGAGGGTGTAATTGAAATAAATTGTTGACAACTAATAAAAAAACCTTAAACGACAATTAATTTGGATACCTAGATATCTCCTAAACGACAATTAATAGGGAATGGAGGGAGTATATCTTTATAAAAAAAAAATGGCATGTGACTATAACACATTAGTGGAACATATGATAACGCAAAGAGTGAGAAAAATGATTCAAACTCAGGCTATGGATGCCTTAATCCCAAACTTGACCATGCTCATTTTAAAACAAGTCAAGGGAACCAAATGATGGACAATTCGAACACCATCTTCTAAATTCTACACGTGCGGGATAATTTTTCGATTGTTAAATGTAAAATTTGACAGTCGACATAAAAATATTCATTAGTCTCTTTCTAATATATGTTAGACAAAACACTCATTCATCGCATGAGAACAGTTCATAAAAAATTTAACAGGAATTCTTATGTCATGTGCGAGTGTTTTGTCTAACAAGTGTTAGAAAGAGATAAAATAATGATTTAATTTCAACCGTTAGATTTTATATTCAACAGTTGAAAATTTGTCCCACACGTACGGAATTTAAGGCGTTTTGCACTAGAGTCAGACTATTATCGGTTTTACTCGTTCGATATTACCAACAACTTATACCATCATGAAATGAAAGAAGTAAAATTTAATTACGACAATTACAAATTAACTTCGTATTAGAAATGCTGATCACCTCGTTCTTCCTTGTGATATCCATTTTTTTGTCTACAAGTAGTAACTTTGTAGCACAGAGCAGAGGGAGGAGATGTCACGTTCTTGACCTATGCAAGATAATTATTAAAACCTTATGATTAACCCAAAAAATAAAAATAATAACTTATTTGGTTGAAACCCAAATCTATAATAAGTTGTACTCCACCATACTTTATGATTAAAGAAGATAAAATGTTGTATAAATTAGGAATGCATGCAGCAAACCTCATCTCAATTCATACTACGTACTTTGAAGAAATATGTATTTTTTTTGGTGGTGCTCCTGGTTGGGGTTTGGGGTGGGGTGGTTGCACTGGCGGGGTGAAAATCCTCTGTCCCCATTCTTTTTCCTCAATCAATTAAAATTTATTATATAAATATTTTTTTCAATTATATATAGATAGGGTGAATTGTGATTAATTGGGGACAGTAATAGGGACAAGAATGGGGAAAGAGAATTTTTTGCCGCACTGGTTGTGGTTGAATGGCTGCATGCTAGTCTGTGTGATAAACTCAACATAGTAGTATAGTATTACTTCCGATACTTAATGCCCGTTTGGAGTGTTTGACATCTAAAATAACTTTAGCAGTTGGGAGCATATGTTCTTTGGAAACAAAAACAAGTTTAGTTTTTGAGTTTCGAATCGTCATTTTCCACAATTGAAAAGGTTAGGATTGCTAGTTTCTTGAAATCGTTGATGTCAAATGCTATATTTAACTATAAACTTCCTATAATAAATTTGACATTAATTTTAATTAAACTATATTTTCACTTTTCAAAAAATACCATATTTTTAAATATAATTTCATAGTTAACTATCAATATCGTTATTTCATATCTCTAGTTTGTATAAAGGTAATTAATTTTAATGTAAGATTTTTTTCATTTTGCTAACAAAAATTCATATTTATTTTTCATACGGTCTTTTTTGTTATTAGTATTTGAATAAAATATGATGAATACGTAAAATATAACACGAATATGTTATTAATTAACTAACCGGATATAGTTGATATGCATTGAGAGTATTTTGGACACATAAATTAAAATTGCGTTAAAATAAAGTTCGTCTTTGACAAATACAATCACGTTTTCATTCTGATTTTTTATGATCATGATGACAATAATCATAATTGTAACACATTAAAAATAATATTTAATACAATCACAATTACCAAAAACATGTTTCACAATTATTGCGATCAGGGACAAAGACAAGGGAGGGCGGGTGGGGGCAGTCGCTCCCACGAGATTTTTAAATTTTTTACTAGATATAGTAAATTTTATATGTAGTTTAAAATATTTGATCAAATTCGCCCCCCAATATTTTTTATATGTAGTTCGACATACTGTTGTTATTTTTTACATCCAACCTCGAAGTCCTGACTTCGTCCCTGGTTGCGTCAAACTTACCAATAATAATGGATGCATCTGGGGGGTTTTGGAGGGTGAAAATCGTCTGTCCCCGTGTATGTCCTTATTCCTTTACCCAACTAATTAGAATTTATTAGGAAAATTTGCGCTTCAGGTCCAAAAACAATTTACCTTTTTGACGTTAGGTGCAAAAACAATGTTTTCACACTGGTCAATCCAAAAACAATTTATAATTGGTGGTTTCCATCCTTCAGTCAAAAAGTGGCCTGGTCAACTGTCAATTTAAATTTTGAAGTTAGTCAACTCTTTTAGTCTAAGGGGTATTTTTGGAAATTTGTAATGATAGAACCGGACCCATTTTAAACCCATTAAACACTCACACCCGACCCGACCTCATTTTTTTACGTGGACTCCAGTGGATTTTTTGGGGGAGGGGTATAATTGTCCCAAAAATTTGCCGACCACAATCCTTCTTCTCCGGCGGCCCAGCTCCGTGACCCTGACCAATCTAACCGTCTTCACCGCCCCACATCTCCGCAGACCACAACCCATCACCGCCCGCAGCTCCGCAGACCACCACCACTATTGCCACAAAGTTCAAGATTTCCCTTGAATGTCTCTGTTTTTTTATTTGATAAGGCCATAGATAATCTTCAGTGACTGTAAGGAAGAGGATGATCTTCAGGGATTTTCCAGCAAATTCTTGAGAAACTAAGCCAAAAAATTTGTCAGGAAGAGGATGAGGTCCGGGATTGCGGCGGCAATCCACCGACCAAATTAAAACATACAGACCCGCCCACCCATTCCCTTGTTTATGTAGTGGACCGAAATGGGGATCCCAATGATATAAAACCCCAAGCTTGCATCTTCAAGGTACCTGTGCATTACCAGACCAAAAATATAATCTTCAGTGACTGTAATAACAGACAATTTGTCTGCTAATTCCTCTGGTTCAAAGTTCAAATTTGCGATTCATTTTTTGTCTGCTAATACCCCACCCTACTTTACCCCTTCAGATCCTGACCCCTCACCCCTCAAATCGGGATTTATTTTGACATTTATGGTCTTTTGGGAGCTTGGAGAACATCTCCATCTAAGAATATCCTTGATCGGAGATGGGAGTATTTTCGGATTTCTTGATGTTCTTGGAAGTTCATCGTTGGTCTTCTTGAAGAAGGTAACAAATTCTTCATTTTGATCTTATTTTGCTTTGGAGCCGCATGGTTATATTGTTAGTGGGCCACCTAAAGCCGCATGGGGATAAGCCCGCAAGGGGGGTTTCTTGTTTTCTGTGGAGGAAGAAGAAATGTGGGGGTGGTGTGCGGTGGTGTGGTGGTGCATGGAGGAAGAAGAAAAATGGGAGTGGGTGCCGTGGTGGTGGTGTGGTGTGGTGTGGTGGTGGGTGGTGGATAGGAGATTAGGGGTGGGGTTGAATGGATCGACGGGTACAGGGCAATGGGTCGGGTGTGGGTGTTTAATGGGTTTAAAATGGATCCGGGTCTATCATTACAAATTTCCAAAAATACCCCTCAGACTAAAAGAGTTGACTAACTTCAAAATTTAAATTGATGAGTTGACCGCAGCTACTTTTTTGATGGAAGGATGAAACCACCAATTATAAATTGTTTTTGGATTGACCAATGTGAAAACATTGTTTTTGGACCTAACGTCAAAAAGGTAAATTGTTTTTGGACCTGAAGCGCAAATTTTTCCGAATTTATTATATGAACATTTTTTCCAATTATATATATATATATATATATATATATATATATATATATATATATACGTGAAATTGTGATTGGTTAGATATTGTGATTTTTTGCCCTTTTTGGACGTATTAAGCAAATAGACAAAAACAATTTTGAAATGCATGTGTGGGTTTAAAACCGGTTTTTCTCCAACTATTTAAAGCTAAAATTAAAAATTAATAAACAAAGTTCAAAATAGCTTTTAACTTTTAAAGGAAAAAATGAAAGAGGTTCAGTTCAAATAATTGAGAATAATCCATAAATACATCTCCATTTGAAAGAAAAATATTCAGTAAGTTTGTATAATTAGCGGTAAAAGTAAGTAACTTAGTTCGGTCCAAAAGGTGATTTTGCAATGCACTAAAGAATCCAACTGCAGTATATATAAGTCCTGCTCCACTCATAATCAAGCGCAATAAAAGCGATAATAAGTCTTATTTATAATCAGTAGGATAATACTTCGGGTGTGCTTGGATTGAGTCTGGTTTGGATTTGGTTTAGGTTTGGTCTAGCTTTGAGACTCAAACTCAAACCCAAACCAGCTTTGGATTGAGTCTGAGAAATGAAATCTGAAGTGTTAAATCATCCCCAAATCAAATTTCAGACTCAATCCAACTCAAACTCAAACCAAACCCAATCTAAACACACGCTAAAAGAAAAGTAAGGAACCACTATTAGAAGTGAAAAAAAAGTCCTGCTTCACTATAAACCAGTTTCCAAATCCAAAAGAAAATTTGAGCAAACATAAAAAACTAAAATAAAATAAAAAGTCCAAAAGAAAATATTTCTTCCCCGCCCAAGAAAAAATAAAATAATCCAAAAGAAAATAGGTAAGATAGATAAATAGGCTTTTCCAAAAGGAAATTAATGTGTCATGAACAACTAATCTTGCTCGCCAAATTGCTTTTTGTCTTTTGTTCTTTTTCCTTTGTCAGAAAATCACTTATTAGGCCAACTGCTTTTTTTCATCATTCTCAAGTTGGCCAATTTGTGGCAATGACATAAAATTACTGCATATATCTATTTTATAATATAAGTAATTTAAAATATTTAATAAAAATTTTAAAAAATAATTTATTAATTGAAATATTAATATTATATTTTTAAATAAAATTTATATACCGCTAATTTTATTTGAAATAGTAATATTAATATTTTTAATTAAAAATACTTTTTTTCTTAACTTTCGTTATATATCTTAAATGACTTATATTATAAAATAAAGGAGCATTATGCAATTTTAGATGGCCGTTTGCTAGTTGAAATATACTTTCAAACCTTAATCATTTTTTTTTTTTGAACGCCCAAGGGCGGAACTCCGAAGGGTAGAGCTGCGAGAGTACCCTAGAAAGGGAGATTGTAGCGCACCTCATGTCTGGGGAGGGTATTGCCTCACCAGAGGAGGAATTGCCCTAAGAAGGGAGAAATATTATTGCCCTGAAAGGAGAATACAGGAATCGAACTTGGAACCTAAGCCCCAAGTGATGAAAGCATTACCAACTTGGCCATCCGATTCCATCATTTGATGGTCTCAATTTTAACAAGTTATCTTTGAAAGATAACGTTGATTGTACACCATTAAATTTAAATACACTACTTAATAATTTCAAGAAATATTAGACAGAGATATAAATATTTGATTTTGGATCTAATAAAGAATAAGCGTTTTGTTTCCAACAATAAAACACATATAAATCAAGTTTATTTTTCATGGTACTCCGTTCCAGGTCTTCATCCATAATATCTTCCTCCTAGTGAAATTTGATTGATGATTGAATATTTTTTTCTGCCAAAAGAACAATTTTAAAGAAAGTGCGTTCTACTATTACATAAAAAAATCAATGATCAAATGAGAATTTTATATTTGCGAAAATAATGTGTTCCGCACTGAATCCGGATATGATAGATTCAGGCATTTAGCCAGAAGCTAGTAATACCTAGCACTAATATTTTCTCTGAAAATTGGCCCACCTGTTAATTAGCAGTCCCAACTTTTAACTCAATCTAAGGAAGATAATGACTAAAATTCCTCAAAGTACCACCTAATTTGCCACTCCTGTCTTCCTTTTCTTGTTTCACATCATTATATAGGGTGTACTTGGATTAGCAAAATTGTATATTTGATTAATCTATTTTTATGAATGTACTTTTTTTTATCTTAAAACTTGTATAAAAAAAAGTGAATTATTAGTCGAGAAGATTAAAAAAGTCCAAAATGTAATGTGGAAGGTTTTGAAACCCGGACTCGAACATTGACCTGGAAAAATTATTGGATTACGGGTCACTAGTCAGACAAGTGGGCGGACCGTTAATATTTATAACGTCATAAATATTATAAAGAAATAAATAATATATAATTATTATTTAAAAAGAAATAAAAATTCAAAGACTAAACCTCCTCTTAATATAAACCTAAAAATTAACAAAATGTTATATAAATTCATTTACACACAAACAATTATAAAAAATTTAAATATATTTATTGATCAAGAAATTTAAATATGCTATGAAAATATAGATTTGATAGCTTGAATTTGATGAATTTGGTTTAAGATGAGACTTAGAGAGGGACAAAAATCAAATGTCCCCGTATATGTCCTCATTCATATACCCAACTAATCACAATTCACCATGTGTATATGTATAATTGGAAGAAATGTTCAATAGCGAATTCTGATTGGTTGGGTACAAGAATATTGACACACATGGGGACAGACGATTTTCACCCCTAAGAGAGTTTCTTGTTCTTAACCTAAAGAGCCCTACTCAGGAGAAATGAGGGCGAGATGTACAGATTGGGTGTTTCTCGCGCTCTTGTTTAAGATGCAATTATTCATTTTTTTTTAAATAGGACATACGAGACCCGGCCGATTCTAGTACCCGTTCCGCTTTCCGAGTTTGATAGTCCGACTGCCGAGTTGAACAAAAGAAGTTAGATTTTTAGTCCTACTGGTTTTTGGGGTTAACCCGGACGGCAAAGTAAGCCGGGCATAATAAAATTACTGCAAGAGCCCATTGGGCCGCATACATCTTTATAACCAAACCAAGTATTTAGATCCTCGACGGATGAGTTGTATGATTTGACTCCTAAAACTCTCTAATTTTCAGAGATTAAATGAAAATTCTGCTATAAAACATAATATAAAAAGTGAAAATTCTCAATTAAATAGGTGGCCTCTGTGAAGGGTATTTAGGACAATTAAAGCATGTACAGAATCAGAATATATGAAGACAGCAAGAAAAAAGGTTTATTTCAGAAGTAAATATCAGTTTGCTTGGACTGTGCTTTAAGATTCTTCAACTTCTTCAATATGTTTGTGAAATAATCCTGCAGATATTTCTCAAGGCTCACAATGTCTTTTGCTTCCACGCCAAGAGCTTGATATGTATCAGCCATTGGGACCGAGAAAACGGTATCACTTGTAAGAACCTAACATGCCAATATTCAACTTAAGTTCAATCTAAGTAAAGCGAAAATCTACATTCTATTGTAAAGGATAACAAAAGGAAAGACAAGAATCATATACTGCAGAGGCGAGCTTATCGGGCTATGAAGCCACATTGGGAATCGCCATTCATTCCTGTATATTCAAACTAGGCCCGGGGGGGTTATGCCTAATGTAGGTAATATTCCAGTTAATCGAGTAAAAGATTGGTAAGTCACATTGGATATAGAGTATGTATCTCAGGAGAGTTTTACCGGTCACATTTCTAGTGTGATATGGGAATTGAACATACTATTACTGAAGTCGGATATGGAAATCAATTTATAAAGGGAATACCTCTGAGAATGCCAATCTGTCAGCAACATCGTTTGTCCATTCAAACAATCGAGTCAGCTGGCGTGTCAATCTCAGAATTGAGACCGGGACAGTGGTTACATTTGCATCCTGCCCAGCTAGTCTCTCACACAATGTTATAACCTGGGAGCAGAGAATGTATGCTATAACCCGATTGTATGTATACGAAATTAAGAATGCAGCCAAAATCGTAACCATGGAGTACATTCAGCTTTCAGTTTTACGGGACATCATAGTAGAAATAACAAATAAACTACAGGAGTTAACTTGATTCTTTTACATGTCCACTTTTACCTCTTGGGTAGTCCACGCACGAGGACCAGCAAAGGTTAGAAGCTTTCCATTGAGATTCTCGTTTCGCAAAGCTATAAATGTTAATCGAGCAACGTCCTAAAGTACATAAGAACAAATCAATCAGGCTCCAATTCCTGTTAAAGAAACTGCATAAATGGTCTTATAAAATAGCTTTACCTGCGTGTCCATGTATGCTATTCGTGTAGGAGCATCAGTGCCCCAAACAGATTTTTCTTCTAATATAGGAACAGCATACTGCCCAATAAGACCCTGGAAACGTAGAAAATTTATCACTCTGTGGCTGTAAAAATCAACCATTTACAAATTTAAAAGCTAATAAATTCATCATTTTGAATAAATTCCACCATTTACAAATTTTCTGGTTATAGACTCTTTACAGGCTAACAAAAGTAGAAAGGATCAAGCTAATAAAGAATACAGAAACAGCAGTGGAGGAGGATCGAGCATCCAGATTCGAGATTAATATCAAGCGCACAAAATGTTCAATAGATTTTACCTGCATGAAACCACATAAGCGAATAACAATGTGGTTCAGGCCTGCATCCCGAAGAAATTTCTCAGTACAATATTTGATTTCCATGAGCGGAACTTCAGGATGCTTGTCGCAGTTGTGGATAGAATAGAAAACAAATTTTTGAATCCCCATTGCTTTTGCACATTGTATAAGAGCCACTTTTCCTTCCCAATCTACCTAAAATGAACAGGTAAAGTAAATATGACTGATGTATCATGAAGAATAGCAATCAAATAAGCAGTAAACTTGTTATAAACATAGTTATTCCATACAAAGAAATTTTGCGGGTTCCAACTTGTATGGCACTTAAAGAACAAATAATCTTACAGTTTTTATAGGTTCCTCTGGTCGTCCTGTGGCGCAGTCAATCACTGTATGAACGCCAACTAATGTTGCGGGAATTGTTTCAGGCTTACTCAGGTCTGCCTGCTCAAATACAAATTCCACATCAGCAGGGACAAAGACAGGGGGCTGGAGTGGCAATCGCCCCCGAGATTTCTAAAAATACTATTAGATATAGTAAATTTTATATATAGTTCGGAATATTTTATTAAATTCGTCCCCCCAAAACATTTGGGCATACTGTTTGTAGTTTTCGGCCTCTACGCCCAGAATGAACAAAGGACAGTGGTGTAACAAGTTCTATTTAAGAAATTAATATTGATATTTTGACAAACAAAGTAACTTTATTTTTACTCCCTTAATTTTCGCTACATGTATTAAACAACTTATATTATGAAACATATGTAATACGAAATAGAAAAGGTAAGAATTGAAATACATTGACGACGGTGGCGCCCCAATCACGAAGGAAATCAGCAGGGGCAGGTCTAGGCCTCACAAGGCACCTCACATCATAACCCTCATCCAGTGCCCTCCTCACTATTTGTCTTCCCAGCGTCCCCGTGGCTCCCACCACCAGAATGCTCGTAGGTCTCACCGGGGTCCCCGGCGCTAAATTCACCGCCTCAGCAGCTTTGCACTTCACACCACCTCTTCTTCTTCTTCCTCCTACTCCGCCTACAAAATTCCCAATTAAATAACAACATTCTTTTTATCCATTCTTAGCAATTGCTTTAAAACAATTTTTTATTTTATTTTAAAAAAAAATAAAAAATAACGTCTATTATTAGGGAATATGAAATTCAATCCCGACATATTTTTTCAAGTTGAAAGTACTACCTCAGCTATATTAAACAAGGATAGTGCAATCGAACCTTTTAGTACTTTTTCTAATATAATGTATAGTATTACGTTAAAGTAAACTTATAAGCTTGCATGAATCATATCATTTCATATACGATAATTTTATTAATATACTAGAAAGTGTACTAAAAGGTACTTTCTTAATTCTAAAATAAGGTTAATATTTGGATTATCAATGAATATTTAATGAATTTTTACCATTTTTATCCTCTTCTCATTTTTTTAACCACAATTTCCATTTCCAAGAAGTAATTAATAAGGATATATTAGTCTTTTGCCTTCCACTCTCATTGTTTTTAGGAAATTTCTTAATTTATATGAAAATTGAAATGTTAATCTTATTTTAGAATGGAGGAAATATATATAAAAAAATTTCGAGTCGAAATATTTTAATTGACATAACATTTATGACTTGTGATCATAGATTTAACTTCCTTGCTTTAAACATCAAATTTTTAGTAACAAATTCGAGGGGACTAACCTCGAGTTGCAGGAACTATTTCGACAGAATTAAGAGCATTTGGGGATGATGCTAACGTGCGCTTCCAGGAGAGGGAATCGTGATGGAAATTACGAGTTCGGGTCTGCGGTAGACAATTGGGTTTGATTGGATTGAGAAGCTGACTATGGAGTGCGGAGGCCATTTCCGGCATTCTCTTTTTCTATTCCTTCCTCCTCCGTCGGGGCAGGGAAATTGAATTGTAATAATGTTGTGTTAAAAAGTTGTATGGTTATGGAGAATGACAGATGCTGAAGAAGCCACGTCATTCTATAAGAATGGATGTTTTGGATTCCGGTTCTGTGAGTTCAGTATCATCCAGTCCACCTCAGATTCTCTGGCTAAAATACGCTTCACCTTTGGCGGGCTTTTAACCGTTTTGGACACGTGGACCAGCAATTGGGCTTTCATTTCTTGGCTGAGGTTTGGAATGTCCAAATAGAATTTATTGGCCCAAATGGGGGGAAATTATTAAATTTAACTAATTTCTTTCGAACGTCATAAAAAATTTAATGGTTGACATTAAAAAAAATTTATTGTCACAAATTGTGTTATTTTTGGTCTTTTATAACACCTGATATTTTCATCATTTGCGAAGTTCCATCGTTTTATATAATGAATTCTTTTGTAATTAAATATATTAAATTTTTTATTTATACTATAATAAACAAGTTTTTCAAATGCTAAAATAAGAGATTGAAGAGTGATATGTTGTGTGTGGTTTAAATTCATCTGAAGTTTTTAATTTACTTTGAAAGTAATAATGGCGTAATTTTTGTATCTTTTTTCTTTTTCCTCGTAACATAATTTTTCAGTAATTTGTTTGAATTTCAAGAATCAAGATCAAGAATTTATGTTTCATTAATTTGTTTTTTTTTTTGTTTAACTGGTGAAAAACAATAAACATATTTTCTTTATATTTTCGCCCATCGTGGCATAAAAAAAAAATAAAAATAGTTTTTTATATTTTTAGTAGGTAGATAATTATATACAAAAAATTATTTTATTTTAATTTTATATTGAAGTTCAATAATCGAAAATTTATGTTTCATTATTTTGTTTTTTATTGTATTTAACTTGTGAAAATAATAGTCTTATTTCTTTTATATTTTTAGCAATTGCGATCAAGTACAACAAGATCTTTGTTGATGCCTTCTGGAATAGTAGAAAGTAAGATATTAAGGTGTGAATTTCTTTCGTGCTCTCTTTTAATTCTTGAAATTGACTAGGCTTGACCTCCTTGATAGTTTCTGTCTCGGTGAAGCAGTTAATATTCAATACTTTCCAACATACTTGTTTTTGGATAATGTGGACTCTTTGCATTTGCAATAAGTTTACTTTTTAGTACTCCCTCCATTTCTAAATATAAGACTTTTTAGACAATTTGAGAAAAATTAAAGAAGTTGTCATTTCCACTTAAACTTCCAATATTACCCCCACCTTCCCTCTCTCTCACTTCTACGTCATAAAGAAAGAAAAATGTTGAGGGTATAATTGAAATAAATTGTTGACAACTAATAAAAAAATCTTAAACGACAATTAATTTGGATACTTAGATATCTCCTAAACGATAATTAATAGGGAATGGAGGGAGTATCTGATAAATATCGATAAGAGTATTGAAATTTAACTAGAATGTGTTTTTTGTTTCTCTTGTAGGCAATCGTTCACAGTGCACCTGCTGCAGCTCATGACATCGTGGGCGGTTGTTTGTGACGTGTGGTATCTTGAACCTCAAATTCTAAAACCTGGAGAAACAGCTATTGAATTTGCAGAGAGGTAAATGACTTTTCTGACCTGCTGGGACCAGGCGTATATTTTTCATTGCTTGGCTTTCTTCTAACCTGTTTTTCGCTGCAGGGTGAGGGACATCATTTCTGTTCGAGCTGGACTTAAAATGGTTCCCTGGGATGGATATTTGAAATATTCTCGTCTTAGTCCTTAGCACCGAGAGCGGAAGGAAGTTGAATTCTTGTTTTATTTACTTTATTTGCGAAAACTTATTGGTCCACCATATGTTGGAAATTATATGTCCTTATTTCTCTAGACAATGTTTTCGTTGAACTCTAGAGCCAGTCTTTCTCTAAGGGCTTAATTGCTGCAGTAACTAGTAGATGCAGCTTGCCTATCATGGCTCTTCTAAGTTTTGTTTTATCTTCTTATACTAGAAATCTCAGGTGTGGCTTTCTTAAGACATTATGTTACCGGGAGCAAATGGTTTGGCCTCGCAATGCAGTTGTTGTCCGGCTGGGGGGAATGAACAACTTGGTTCCGTTGCTAAGAGGCGTTTTTTGTTTACATTGTGCTATTGTGATCTCAGTCAACTGTTGGTTCGAGAATCGTTGGCTAAGATCGTGTCTTGTCAACATCATAACTAATTCGGGACAAGGAGAAAGATGGACGTGTGTGTGTGTGTGTGTTTTCTCGTTGTGCTAATATGATCTCAGTCAACTGTTGGTCCGAGAATCGTTGGCTAAGATCGTGTCTTGTCAACACCGGAACTAATTCGAGACAAAGAGAGAGAGATGGATAAACACAGTGGCGGATTCAACATGATCGGAAAGCAATTAATATGAGAAAAAAGTTCAAAATACTCCTCAATTAATGACTGAAAAGTTATTATTAGTGGTTAGTTGAGTAATAAATTAGGGATAAGACTGAAAAAGTGATAGTAAAGATGCATTGGTTTTTAAACGTGACAAATAATTTGAGATGTCTCAAAAGGTAAAACGTTGCAAATAATTTGGGACGGAGGTAGTAGGGGTATAATTAAAAAACAACAATAAAGCTGAATTGATTTCTTAAACGTGCAAAAAATTTGAGATTTCTAAAAAAATAAAACGTTCCAAATAATTTGAGACGGAAGTAATGTATATAAGTAATCTTACACAAAATGCCGTGTACTACCAGTATTCTTTGTTCCTGTATCCGCCACCGATGGATAAACATCATTCTTTTCATCGTAGCTCGAAATTAATGAATTCTTTGTTAGGCTCTTCTTTTGTTGTCCGTGAGCAATTAATTTGTTTGTTTATGTCTGTTTGCGTGCAGACTCTGAATGGGTTTCTTGGTCGGAGGTATCAATTTCATTTTTGCAAAGTCCTAGATTGAGAAGAAACCCATTCTTTTAGGTTTCATTATTATGAGCTGTTTTATAATCATCTGCTTGCTTCTTTCTGGGTTTTAGCATTAGCTTGTCTTTACTGCTCCTGAAAAACATAAACAAATTTGCACCTTGTCCCAACTCTTTCAGGAGCTCTTTTGTGCTTTATTAACTCTGTTCTAAATTAAATGTCTAATTTTAAAAAAAAAATACAGATTAAAATAATGAGTTAATTTTTTTAAGCAAAATAACTAAAATATTGTCTTGAAACTTTAAATACAATTAAATATTAGGATAAAGTTAGAAACATTAAAATTTGGGATTAAAAAAAAATTGATTTTAGAACAACTAATTTGAAGCAATATTCAAATTTAGTTTCTTCATTTCGTATTTCCTTCTCAAAATATTTGACAATTCACGGATTTTGAGGGTGGCTACTTTTTAAAGTGCACTAAAAAAATATATAATTCTCCAATTCTCGGTTATGTTGGCTATACTTAGAAAAGGTTTGGTTTGCGTTTGAGTTTGGTCTCAAAATTGATGAAAAAATACAAATTTTGACGTAGAAAATTGGCGGGAGAATTTCAAATTCAAATTTTTTCGTTCAAATATTCGTTGAAATTGAAATTTTTGAAAGAAATAAATTGAATTTGAATTGCTCCCGCCAATTTTCTTTCAAAAAATTCAATTTCAACGAATATTTGAACGAAAACATTTGAATTTAAAATTCTCCTGCCAGTTTTCTAGATCAAAATTTGTATTTTTCCACCAATTTTGAGATTAAACCTAAACTCAAACTCAAACTCAAACCCAAACCAAAATTTGTATTTTCCCACCAATTTTCACATTAATGAGATTAGACAATGATATGATTAAAATATATCCACTACTTTCTTCTACCTTAACTTGTACAAGATATGGGAATCGGGTAGCCAAAGTGGTAAGGCTACCCGAACACGGGGTGGAGGTCCCGTGTTCGATTCCTATATCTCTCCATAATGGGGCAAATAATTCTCCTCCTTATGAGGCTTATCTTCCCTCCCTAGGCATGGGGCATGCTTCAATCTTCCCTATCTAGGGTACTCTCCGCTCTTTCCCTTCGGGGGTAATCGCCTTCGGGCGCTCAAAAAAAAAAAAAAAACTTGTACAAGATTTGTTAGAAATTTCTACTCCCCATTTTGTAATCCTAGGGTTTCTAAGTACTCTAATATAGATTAAGGAAATGTAAATTAAAAAAAAAAAAGAAGAGAAATAAGAGTTTTTTTATATTATAATTTTAAAGAATTAATTAATTTCCATAGGAATCAACTCACAACTTCTCTCTCTTTCGCTATACTATAATATGTGGTAAATTTTATTTTAAAAGATACATTCTCAAATGTTAGAAAATAGAAAATATGTATTTGAGAAAATATAGAAAAGTCAAAAGTATTTATATTGTATTATGAGTATATTCAATAAATGTAGTGGTGGTCCGTCCCGCTATTATGGTTGACCCGTGAAGACCCAATAATCCGTGGCTTGACGCCCAACTATTTGACCAAAGCAACTTGCAAACCACAGGTCCACTAGTCTAAACGGAGAAAGTGGTGTAAATGCATCAAGCTTTCGAAGACTTTAGTACCGTAATTGAATTAGTTTCGATATTTGTAGATTAATATTCATTCGCATCGAATCGGTCCATAAAGAAGTAAAAGGTTGTTCAAAGTAATGATTTTAAACGTGAGTAGAGATTGAATTCTCAACCATGCCCGGTGATGTGGGTGCTCAAAGTGCCCTACAAAACAGGGATCTTCGAAAATTAAGATCTCCAATTTTTTGTTATCTATATATACATGAGTATTTTGTTGGAAAAAAAAAGTATTCTGTGAAAGAAATTTGAAAATTCTTTTATATTTTTTTCAGAATTTGAGATCATCGAGTTAAAGGTATGGACTCTCTTTATCATTTTTATTCAAAGATTACAGCTTATTTGGATTGGGTTTGATTTGGGATTGGTTTGGGTTTTGGTCTCAAACCCAGTCCCAAACCAGCTTTGGATTGAGTCTGGGTTTGAGTTTGGGTTTTGGTTTGGGCGGGAAAGGCTAAAAAACGGGGCGAAACTATTCAAATTCAAAAAAAATTCTTCAAATAATTGTTAAATTCAAAAATTTTAGCTCTTAAATTAGCGGGAAATGTTCAAATTCCAAATTTGTGAAGCCAAAATTTGAAATTGGACGATTATTTGAAAAAAAAATTTGAATTTGAATTGTTCCCACCCGTTTTTTAGCCTTTCCCGCCCAAACTCAAACCCAGACTCAATCCAAAGTTGGTTTGGGACTGGGTTTGAGACCAAAACCCAAACCAAACCCAATCCAAGTAAGCCCTACATGAAAAAATTGTATTAAAAAATTCCATAATTTTTGAGTACATTTTGAAGAATAAAAAAGTATTATACAATTATAATGATTTATTTAATTTTGATATATTTTAATGAAAATTTATTTTTTAAATTATTTAGTACTTTAATTTAAATTCAGCACAAGATCCCAAAATAATTGAACGGTCCCGGCCTCAACTTTTTTAAGGAGCGAAACTTTCAAATCAGTCAAATAGTAACTCCAAGTGGGGTTGCTTCACTATACCCGAGTCCAATTTTTCTTCTTGTTGCTCATAGTTACGGTGATTTTTTCTTGTTTCATCCATTGGAGAAAGAAAATATGGAATCTAAATTATAACTCATTTTTTTACAACGTTAATTGATTGAATTACCAACTTATAATAACTAAACAAAAAGGAAATTATAAAGAGCTTAATTTTCACAATCAATTCTGTTGGAGACTTCTAAAGGGTCAAAACGACTAAAATTTGTATGGTGTAGATGAAGAAATTGGCATGTAATATTGTCTATTGAATACTCGTGGTTCTACAGTTATGTGGTGCTGCCTGACATAGGATAGTAGATATGAATTTGTTAATTCATCAAAAAAAAATACTTGAATTTGCCTTCAATGTAAAATAAGACATTTACTCAATTAGTAAATTATTTTGAACCACATTAGAAAATTAACACATTTAACATATTATTAGGGAAAACACAAATATAAAATAAAAGATATCTTTTCTTTTTGAAGCCCGACTGAGCGGTTGCCCCATGAAGGGGTAAGAGAACTGTCTCACAGGAAGAGGAGATAGCCTTAGAAAATGAGATATTTAAGCTTCACCTATATATGGGGAGGGTGTCGAACTCGAAACTTTTCGATCACAAGACGAGGCTTACTCTACTGAACTGCGGCCTCTTTGACAAGATATCTTTTCAAGCTAGTGAACTTTACCCGAAAGAGCGGATAATTTTACTGGTCCAAACTCCTAATTATATTTAAATTTGAAAAAGAACACTTCTGATATGGACCGGGTTCACTGGACCATGCAGTTCAGATTTGGCCACATCACTGCATTTCCTTCTCTCTCCTCATTTTGTAGGGATGTGACCAAATCTGGACCACATGATCCACATGGACCCGATCCATATCAGAATTTTCCTTTGAAAAAGGCATGAAGAAAGCGCCTGAGGTAAGTCCGCAAACAAACACAAGAACCCACTCCCCACTATAGCCAATTACAACTTCCCCAGTCCCACCACCATAAATGAAAGTGAAACCTCAAGCCAATTATCACACTCTCCTATTTCGACTTTCCCAGAGCCTCCGATAGCACAGCCGAGATAGTAACAGGTTCTCTGCCCCTACGGAGATGGAGCGATAGAAGTTTTGAGAATTTAAGAGAAGGTCACGGCAAGACGAGCCGTTTATCATTACGATAGGTGTCAAATGGAAATGCAGTGATATATGCAACTGAGGCATCCTAACAGATCGATAGACTTGAACCTTATTCCTACATGACCTGATCAATTCGATCAGGCACTCGCCATCTATTTTCATTGTTTAAATCTTTAACAATAAGAAAAAAACATTCTTATACTGTTTCAAATTACTCACTATGTTAATTTGAATAATAACTGTTAAAAAAATAACAATAAAAATATATTTACAAGACGAAATATAAATAGTTAAAAAAAATACAAAGACATAAGTTAGGACAGATAATTTTTTCCCATTCCTCACCACTCCATTAAGGATGAAAATAGTCTGTCCCCGTGTATATATTCATATTTTTTTACAAGACGAAATACAAAAATACAAAATACAAAAATAACAATAAAAACATATTTACAAGACGAAATATAAATAGTTAAAAAAAATACAAAGACATCAGTTAGGAGAGATAATTTTTTCCCATTCCTCACCACTCCATTAAAGATGAAAATAGTCTGTCCCCGTGTATATATTCATATTTTTTTATCCAATCAAAATTAACTACTTGAATATTTTTTTTAATTATATATACACATGATAAATTATAATTGGTTGAGTATATGAATAAGAACATACGAAAACATATAATTTTTTGGACCTTGCTAGGCTACTAGAATTATTGGCTAAAAGATTGACTAAAATAGTTTTTCGGACCTTTTTGCCCTTATAGTTGAGTGAATCCCTTATACCAGCACTGAGTAAGATAATCATTTAACACCCTCAATTTGGAGGTTTAGGGTTTCTATCCCCAAAATTCTAGGAGTAAATCATTTTCCAAATTTTTTGTACTCCATTAATCTTACTTTGAGCGCCCAGGCGATTGCTCTCGAGGGGAAGAGCGAAAAATACCCTGAGATAGTGAAGATTAAGCATGCCCCCATGTCCCTGGGGAGGGAATTGCCTCACCGGAGGAGGAAGAAAACGCTCACTGCAGAGGAGGAGATATATTATCGCGTCTATCGCAGGGGAAGCAGGCTGTCGAACTTGGGACCTTCCGATCCCAAGCCAAAGGCTTACCCACTGGGCCAAACCTTTTGTTGACCATTAATCTTACCACTCCCATCTCTTTCCCCTTTCCTACTGCATTAACGACCTTGACACCAATAACATCTTCCACACTTCCACTTTCCTTTTCTCTTCCTCCTCCTTTCCAAAATTCGCATTATATATCCAACTTCAAAATCCACTCCATTTCCACCTCAACTCTTTGCCTAATTTCCCACAATGGGTTCTCCTCCTTTAGTAGCAGTAGTAGTACTACTTTTATTTTCCCTGACCATCTCCACAACCTCCGCCGCCTCATTCAGGTGCACCACCACCACCGCTTGCGACTCAGTAATCGACTACGTCCTCCCAAACACCACCACACTCTCCCATCTCAAAACCCTCTTCAACATAAAAAACCTCCGCTCCATCCTCGGAGTCAACAACCTCCCTTTGGCCACACTCCCCAACTTCACCCTTCCCGCCACCACCGCCGTAAGAATCCCATTCCCATGTATCTGCACCAACGGCACAGGAAAGTCAAACAATAGGCCTATATACACGGTGGTCAAAGACGACGGTCTTTTTCATATAGCGTCGGAGGTTTTTTCCGGGTTGGTGACTTTTCAAGAAATTCAGGCTGTTAATAATATTCCTAATGTTAATTTGATTCTTGTCGGACAAAAGCTTTGGATCCCTCTGCCTTGTAGCTGTGATGACGTGGATGGACAAAGGGTTGTTCACTATGGACACGTGGTTACAAATGGGAGTACGGTGGAAGGGATAGCTCAAGAATTTGGAACTTCTCAGGATACACTGTTGAGGTTGAATGGGTTGGCTAGTCCCAGAGATCTTAAGGCTAATTCTACTCTTGATGTTCCCATTAGAGGTTTGCTACTCTACTTTTCTTCTTTCTCTGAATGGTTTTCTGCTCTTGGATGTATAGTTTCTTTTTCTGTGCGAACAACATTTTTTCCTGGGGTTGGGTTAATGTTGACCTATTACATCTAATACAATTCTGAAATTCTGACTAATATATAAAAATGAATTTAAGAATTTATTATTACATATGAATATCTAATTTAATATAGCTCCATCGTGTATTACACCCGCGAGCATAAGACTTAACAGTGATTTTTGAGTTTTGAGGTTTGAATTGAATTGAGTTTAAGGATATGATTGAATTGAATTTTGAGTTTAAAATTTTGATTTCAATCTAAAATTCAAATTAAATTCTAAATGAAATGAGTCAGTGTTTTAGATTTTATTTACAAACTAAATGTAAAATTGGTTTGAATTTGAATTTAATTTAAATTTGAATTTTAAACCAAGTTGAACCATTCAATTAATTAAGACCATTAGTCCAGGGGACCATGGGGCCGCAGACCTACAACCGAGGAAAAATTCTGATATAGACCTGACCTACAAGTGGGGACATAGATCACTTGGTCCACAATCACCCACATCCCCTCTTTTGATTAAAAAACAATAAAAACGCCTCAAACAATGCACTAGTGTGGGAATATTTTTATTATTTTAATCAAAACCGTGATGCTATTGAATGTGACAAAGTTTGGTCTATGTCCCCCACTTTAGAAATCCTGATCCCACGATAGAATTGATCACAACCGAGATAGTTGAGGACAGCCGGGTCTAGGGGCCCTGTCTTTTTTTTTTTTTTGAAGGTTTGAGCCGGTGGTGGCACGTGCAACATGAATTCTGCATGTATTTGTGTTTTTATTGTCTTTGTGCTTGTTTTAACGTTGACTAGACTTTCAGCTAACGGGTAAGCGGGACATTTTTTTGTTAGTAAGTTTAAAATTTATATTCAGAATAATAAATAAAATACATGTATAATAAAAAATTAATTATCTTTCCTTTAAATTGACACTTTTGGCCTACGTATATTGACACTTATTGGTCTGGATAAATTTTTTAAATTTACTCGCTAACCCAAAATCAGTTCATTAATTCTGATTTCACACTCAAGACTCATAATATTTATATCGATTTTGATTTCACACTCACTCAAAAGTATTTATTTAGCTGATGCAAATATTGTGACTTTTCTATCCCCATTTTTCACTTTTTTTTCAGTTTCAGGAGTCTCATGTGAGGCTCCCGGCTCCTATGCGGAACAGGGATTGTTCTGCACCGTGCGGAACGATCTTAGACGTCAGATGACAGTTTTGAACGGTTTAGATTTGGAAAGAGAAGTTTTATTTATAAATTTTTTAAGTCCAGCCGCAACTTTTCTCTCTCCAAATCTGGGCCGTTCAAACTATCATCCGACGGCTGTGATTGTTCCGCACCGTGCTGAATTTTTCCTGTTCCGCATAGGAGCCGGACTGTCATGTGAGAGTTGGGCCAAGGCAGTAGGCAGGGGCTAAAGTATAATATAATATGTTTCTATGGACAAAAATTGTTCCAAAAAAAAATGTTTCTATAGACAAAAATATTTAAGAGCATCTAAAGTGCAATTATAACCATAATATAGGGAGAGACTTATATAAAAAATATTATCTTATAAAAAAACATGGGGGAGGGGCTGTTACTAGGAGTCAGTGACGAGCATGTATTTAGGTGTCAGTTACTTAAACATCTAACACAGTGTATGATCGATGTTGATAAAATCTGGTAAATATACTATACTTATACACATATCGTGTCGTGCGAGTACGACAGAGATAAACGAAGACATAAACGAAGAGTCTGTAATACAGGGGAGAGACATAGGCGGATCTATGACCGGTGCACCACCAGAATTGCCCTTTTTATTGCCCCTCGCAAGAATTTTATTAGTTTCGCCCCCAGATTTGCACCACTAGATTTCGATTTGCACCACTAAATTTCGACTCCTGCGTCCGACTATGGGGAGAGAGTCAAGGCCCGCTCATAACAATAATTTTATTGGTAAAGTATTCTTTAGACCGAGACTTCTTGAGTTGACGCATGACCAGCCACTAAATTACCCTCTCCCTAAAAAACAAATCTCATATAAGGAGAGTTTTTTTTTTTTAAACAGAAAAAACAGTTTATATCATTGAATGATATTATGTAGTACATGTGATAGGAGAAATCCGGTGGCCTCCAAACTATTGATTGGAGGCTCTAAGCCTCATATCATATTTTGCCAAAAAAAAAGAATGTTTATTATTATTATTATTATTCATTAATGAATAATCCGAAATTACGAATCTTGGTTAATTAGAAAAACATAATAAATACTTATTGATTTATAAACTCTGCCGAATATTTTGGAATATTTGACAATGTTTTTTTTTGGAGTCAATTGGCTTGAAAATGTATCTCTTATTGTGGCAAGTAAGATGCCAATGCAATTATTTTGTATTCTTGCCAATGCAATTATTTTGTTTAAAGAATACAGATGTTTTGTTTTTAAATTCTCCACTTGCTAACTAGTTTTTTGGCCTTGAAAGTACTCTTATCATTCCTTAATATAAGTCGTTTAGGGATGTAAGAAAATTAAAAAAGCAAAAAGTAAGACATTTTTTTAATCAAAATTTTAATATTACTCTCTTAAATAGAATTAGCGGTATACCTGTCTTATTTAAGAGAGTAGAAGAGAGTAATATTGATATTTTGACTAACAAAATATCTTTTTTTTTTTACTTCCTTCGCTACCTGAACTAAACGAGAAATTTTATTTTGGTAGGTGAGTAAATTTAAAAATCACATTCAAGCCCATGAATACAATACACGTAGGCCAAAATATCAATTCTCTTTCCTATGAATTTGCAATTTTGTCTACGTGTATTATATTCATTGACTTGAACGTAAGTTTTAAACTTACTCACCTATCAAGATAAAACTTCTCGTCTCGTCCTAAACAACTTATACGATGGAATGAAGGTAGTATGTGCTTTTCAATAAAAAAAAACTTAATTCAAAATGTCGAACTTTTCTTCCCGTGACAAATCTTTAAAATGTTTTTATTTTTATTTTTATGAATACAAATCTTTAAAATGTTTCTTATGCAGCTTGTACATCTGCGGTGAACAGCAACTCATTGGACTACCCTTTACTTGTTGCCAATGGAACGTATGTCTTCACTGCTACAAACTGTGTAATGTGCAGATGTAATGCTGCAAACAACTGGACGTGAGTCGGTCATACACATCATTATTCTCGTCTTCTCCTTGCTCGAATTCTCAGCATTTCTATAACATGATTGATTCATTTCATTTCCCTTTTCTGTTGGATATCCTCAGGTTGCAATGTGAGCCAACACAAATCAATTCATCTCTTTGGAATTCATGTCCTACCGTGCAATGCCAAGGTGCGGAAACGTTGTCTATTGGAAATAGCACGTCTTCAAGTTGCAGTCGAACCTCATGTGACTATGCCGGTTACACCAACCAAACGATACTCGCAACCCTTGTCACGGACTCAACTTGCCCTGGTAAGAGAATGTCAGATGTTCGGAGTTATCTTTTTAAGTTCCCTTTCATGGAATTTGTTAAACATAATATGTAGTACTTGAAATGAGTTCGGATATTTGAGTCCTTGATCGTCTCTGGCATAGCGTAGTTCTTGGCTTTGAACTACTCGTTTTAAGTGAACTTATATACGACCACCAGTGGCCTAGGCTGCTAAACGACTGTTTTATGTGACTAGCGAAAAAATATGTCAATGATGAATGTGCTCCGACTATCTCGTTTTGAAATAGAATTCACCAGAGGAGTGGTATAATGGACTTTGTACTTCATAATTGTCTACATCATTACATGATGAATATAGAGAAAAAATTCACATAACGTTCTATACTGTAAAGTACATATGAAATTGGTCCATATAAGAATTTTCCCTTTTAATGTACAATCAATCTTATATTGATAAAGACCTCCTTTTTTCTTGCAGGTTCTAATGATAGTTCTTCTGCTATGACCCTGCAAAGTTGGAGGTGGAACTCACTTTGGATTACTTTCCAAATATTGTTGTTATGTGTTTATAAGTTTCTTTAATGGAAGTTTTGATCCCCAGACAATCGATGAGGATATATTAGTGTGCATTTTGTGTGCCAGTAAGTAGGCAAAATTTCGGGTTATTTCCACATAAATCAAAATCATTCTTGGGACTTCTTTCTTTGATCCTTTTGGCTTTGATTTGGTAGAATGATTTCGTAGTAAACGTGACAGTATAGGGACTACTGTTTCAGTAGTATTATGCGAGCAGATACTTCTTAAAAAAAAACTAGACCATTTATAAGTATGGTCTAGTTTATTACAATTATTTATTATTAGACACTCTCCGGAGGAGGTCGACCTCACCGGAGGAGGAGTAGTAGAAGCCCTACTGAGCGGGTGCCCCGTGAGGGGAGTAGTAGAAGTCCCGTTGAGCGGGTGTCGTAGAAGAGCCCGTTGAGCGGGTGCCCCGTGAGGGGAGTAGTAGAAGTCCCGTTGAGCGGGTGTCGTAGAAGTCCCGTGTTGAGCGGGTGTCGTATAAGCCCATTGAGCGGGTGCCCCAAGAGGGAGTATAAGATCCACATGAGGGAGCTCGAAAGAAATGACAATTAAATCATTCCCTCGTGTGAGATATGGGGATTGAACTTGGGACCTAAGCCCCAAGTGTGATGGCCTTACCCACTTGGCCATCCAATCCCTATATGCGAGCAGATACTTTGTGCATTCATTGTCAAATGTTATGTTAGTCTTCAATTGAATGACATGATGATTTTGATCTTGAACATGTTTGAATGGACATTTATGGTTCAAAAAAGAGCATTTTTTTCCTATTTTGTGTCTCATTCTCTTTCCTCGTGAATAAATATTTGCCACGTGTTTACTTTTTCTTTACGAGTTTCATTTTTCTTTTTAGGTTATAATTTTTTAATTAAAAAATTAACATATGTCAATTTTTTATTAGTGGGAATAGAGAATGAGACACCAAACGAAAATAGAAGATTCCTAGCCCTTGCACTATTATCAAGTAGGTGGAGTAATTTGATTACTATATTAGATAATGTATTAGAGAATGGAAAATGGAATGTATTAACAAATAAATCCAGAGTGATTTTAAGTTATTTTCTATTACAAAATTACATAGATTTGAGTAAAAAATAAAATTCATAGGACATTTGTCTATATAAGTACAATAACAACAGCTACCCTCTCTCGCATTATCCTCTACAAGGAGAAAATAATGAAGAGCTCTTTCACTATTCTTCTTGGTGTTTTTCTTCTCCTCATCTCTTCCCCTGGTGACGATTTATAGATTTGGGAGCAATACAATTGTTATTTGAGGACATGGTGGTATCAGAGAATTTGTTATTTTTGTGATTATTTTCTTATCTAAATTATGAAACTAAATACTACTCCCTCCGTTCCTTATTAATTGTCGTTTAGGAGGAGATATCTAAGTATCCAAATTAATTGTCGTTTAAGGTTGTTTTATTAGTTGTCAACAATTTATTCCAATTATACCCTCAACATTTTCCTTTCTTTATGACAAAGAAGTGAGAGAGAGGGAGGGTGGAGGATAATATTGGAAGTTTAGGTGAAAATGACAACTTCCTTAATTTTCTCAAATTGTCTAAAGAGTCTTATATTTAGGATTAATGGAGGGAGTACCTTTTTTTTTTTTTAGTTTCAAGGTGGTGTTTCATTCACAGTAAACAGAAATAAAAACTTGATTAAGTATAGGACGAACTCACTCCATGATCAAATATCTTATGGTCCTTCATCAAAGAGGCTGCATTAAGCCCTCTCAGAACAAAGTATATTATATTTCAAATGCTCCAAAATGGACAAGAAATACAATGAAAAAACAATTCGTTCTCTTTATTCCTAAAATGAAGATGAACTCAAAATGAAATTGACACTAATACCCCCAGTAGCATCATCGAACTTCTTCTTCAGCTCTGGATGCTTCTCAAAGTATTCATCTGCAGTCATGGTACTGAGCTTCTTCTTCAATTCTTGAACATCTACAATCTCCTTTTCTAATCTTTCAGACTCCTTGAGTGATTGCTGCTCAGCTACTTTCAGCTCCTCAACCAATGCATCAAACTTAGGCTGATATTGAGGAGTGACTGTATCAACATACTTGGGAACTTCAATGCTCTCATATGCCTCTTTATACATATCAACCAACTTAGGTCCAATTCCTTTCCTGTAATATTCCCAGTCGATTGGCTCTGGTTCCTGACTGAATTTGGTTTGGAGCTGAGAGTTGACTTCATTGAAGGTACGGCGAAGAGTGGCGAACTCCTTGCGAGCCTCATCGGTGGCAAACTAAATACTACCTTGATAATTACAACGGGAGATAAAATGAAAGATTTGTTATTTGTTAAAAAAAAATCATTCGACTATTTTTTTGTTCTAAGAAGCCCGGAAGGTGTATGTTACCCACACCCTGTTAGCCCCATGAACGGATGCGAGCGTATGGACCAAATTGATAAGGACTATATATTTTGACACTTTCGTAAAATGAGGGACCAAATTGATAGCGCCTGACCACTTCCATATACTACTAATTTGACACGTTTGTAAATTGAGTGACCAAATTGATAGCGCACAACCACTTCCAAAGATTACTTTGACACTTTTGTAAAACCAGGGACAAATTGACATTTGATACCAAATCTAGGGACCAACATGAATTTTACCCAATCATAATTTTTAGAAAGGTTATAAAAAATATAACTTTAGTCCGCTAAAAGATTAGGTTAAAATTCTAATTTCGCCCTCAACATGAACTTCATGAAGCCGTCCATGCTCGTGAATTGTGACATTCAAACCAAGGGTATCCACTCCCGACCCGGGAATAACCATGTTCCGTCATGTATTAAAAAAAAAAAGTTTTACTTAATCTATAATTATATGAATGTATTATTTTTGCCGATAATAGCTTGCTTTTCGGTCAATAGTATGAACAAGTTGCCACCACAATTAAACAAGTGAGTATGAAGAACTATGGGGGCAAGTTATCAACTTTCCTCAACTACGCACTTACGGAGTACTCCATCATTAATGGGGATTCGTAACAAAAACAAGAATTTATTATTTTTTTAATTTATTATTATTATTATTATTATTATTATTATTTATTATTATTAGATGTGATCAAAGAGTTGACATTCATTCAATCAAAAGACTCATGTGACGAGTATGGGTGTGACGTTGTGGTAACTCATATCGTCTCTTAACTATGAGATCAGGAGTTCGATTTCTATCCATGAGAATGGATCGTATTTCATGGCCAGCCATTTATCTCTTCAGAGAGTTTTCATGGCGAGTGAGATTAGTCACTACTGTTGGCGGTACACAACCTCGGTATGGAAGAGAAAAAAAAAAGACTCATGTGACACTCATTGTTTGAAAATTTATAGGACATTTGTCTATATAAGTACAATAACAACAGCTACCCTCTCTCACATAATCCTCTTCAAGGAGAAAAGAATGAAGAGCTCTTTCACTATTCTTCTTGGTGTCTTTCTTCTCCTCATTTCTTCCCCTGGTAAGACGATTTATAGATTTGGTCATTTATTTCAATTTGTTTTTTGCTTCATTCTTTCTAATGCTTTAGGGAAATTTGTTGTAGACTAACTATTATTTCAATGATTTGGAGATCATTGAAATTTCTTCAACAATATATAACTATTGATCAATGATATTCTCGTTTTTATCAAAATAAATAAATTTTTAGTTTTTGTGCCCAACAGATTTGATTAATGGCGAGACTTATCCAAATTGTACGTTTAATTTGAATCTTGGTGAACAATGTTGCAATGAGACATCGTGCGGCATCGCTTGTGGAAAACTTGAAGGGGAAGTACATATTATCTGGGAATTCGTGACCTGCCTCGACGAACATACTTGCGGTTGTGGGTATTGTCCACCACCGCAGTAAGCAATTTGGATTCAGTACAGAATATATATATATATATATATATATATATATATTAACTTTCGATTTGATATGTTGATTAGAACATTGAGTTTTAAGTATGTTTAAGTATTATTTTTCGGATGGTGTCAATTGTTGTTCATTTTCAACTGTAAGATAAAAGATTAACGGTTAGAGCTGTATTAACATTGCAAAAAAAAAGTTTTATAATGGATCTAACCTGCATGATGAAGTTAAAGAAGTGTAGACATCTTTTTCTTTCTTTTTCGGCAAAATAAATTCGGAAGAGTTGCCAAGAGATTGGCAGCCCCTAGGTGGAAAGCACTTTTCGGGGACCGTGAGTGCCCCAGCGCTCGACACTTCCCTCCCTCCCGAATAAAATAAATAAATTCGGAAGAGTTTAAGTTTGGAACGGGCGTGTATTCATGATGTAACACTTGTTTCTTTGGCACTTGACATTTTCTCTATTGTTCAATATCTCTTATGTTTACATTTGTTTTGAGCCGTTCTCAAAAGAATTTAATTAAGCTGAACAAAACATCATTGAGAAGCTATATCTTACAAGTTAATTTTAAAAATAGTTCTACAACAGTTGAAAAAGTCGTGAGATGAAAAAATGGAATTCGAAATATATATCATAATTTTTATTTGGATGGCTATCCAAATATTTTTCTAATTTTTATATAAATGAGACATTTATTAGAAAGAACCCATTTCGGTACTCAAAGTGGGTTGATAGCTCACAACGGAAAGCATTCTACCCAATAAGGACGAGACTTTGAATCTTGCTTGAACAAAACGGAAAATATTATCGATAAATAAAAGTACGTCTTGTTCATTAACATCTTGGAAATATTTCGCCATAGTTGGAGTAATCAAACCAACTTGCATACGATCTCCTGAGAGACTGGGATTTTTACCTTTATTTTCAACCAATTATTTAAATGCTTTTGTCTTTTTCGGGACCAGTAAATTATTAATACTTTAAAACATCAATTCTCAATATTAAATTTGAATTAAAATACAAAACAATCATTTTAGGTATCTATGATCTATAAAAAAAAATGTATACGATTCTTTAAAACCTTAATACCTATATAAAAACAGTATGAAACTATCATCGGGGCAAGTTTTCAACTTCTCGAAGTCTGCTATCATATGTTCAATACTACATTCCCGCGGATTAGTTTTTATTTACGGAATGTTGAATTATGAAGTTTAATATCGATTAGTTAACGAAGATTCATATTACTTGTAAGTCAATGGTATTATAGCGGGGTTTTAGACGGAATGTGTGTGCTCATAATACCTAAGTGAATTTTAATTTTTCCTGTGCGATTCAAGTATGGCGGCATGCTTTAAATTGACTCCCTTCTCGATGTGGAGAAATTTTATTTTGGTAGGTGACTAAGTTTAAAAGTTACATTCAAATCAATAAATACAATACACGTAGGCCAAAAAGTCAATTCTCTTTCCTACGTGTATTCTATTAATTGGTTTGAAGGTAAATTTTAAATTTACTCACCAACCAATATAAAACTTTTCCTCGATGTGAGTGAGATTGTTAAAATATGTAGTTTCACATCGAGTGTCTAGCGAACATCTAATTAATTTTGGGAAACATAGAGACATATGAACTAATTTTCACACAGAGCATTCCATCTGTTCACTGCTCGGAATCATCGATCCCCATTGATTAAAAAAAATTTATTTTGTTTTTTGACATTGATGCAAAGAGTTGACATTCATTCATTCAGGACTCATGCGACATTTAATGTTCGCTGTATGTATGGGTATATTATTGTGCTGATCCGGAAACTTGCTGAAATTATAATGTGCTGCTCATTTATTAGCTTGAATGGAGTCACATTTAATCCATCAAAAAAAAAGAATGGAGTCACATTTACTTGTCTAGATAATACATTCGAATTAAAAAAAAGGAAGGTGCTAGGAGGCTAAGACTTAGTCAATCAATTGGCTAAAATCCCTAAAAATCTCCAAATTGATATTTTCATTACCAATTATACCCTCAATGAATTTTTCTAATTTTGTTTTTTTGTTCCACTCTACAAACCTATTGTCTTAATGGCTATCCCACCCACCTACTAGCTACTACTACACAAAAATCTAACTTCAACTTATTTTCTTTTCCGGCGACCAAACACCTTTTCCGATCATCTTCTCCGGCAACAAACAATATTTTTCAGTAAATAAAATAAAATTTATCACAAAATTCATAAAAACAATAACTCATTTTCATTTTCAATTGATGATATTTAATGAAAAACTCAAATTAAACTTCCATAAATTAAGAATAATCATGTTCAATATCTGGTTGTGCTATTTGTGCCTTTATTAATTCAAATTTCCTTTCCTTCCTTTATTTGTGACTTCACAGGGCCATCTCTTTGATCCATTGTTAAATACTAATGATGATCTTGGTTTTGTTGTTTTTTTGAAGAAGAGTAGTCATCAAGTTGCAAATAAGAAAAGTAACTCAAAAGCACAAAGTTCTTCATTCTTCACTACCACG
Organism: Vinca minor; assembly: GCA_026122235.1. Classification (NCBI taxonomy): domain Eukaryota; kingdom Viridiplantae; phylum Streptophyta; class Magnoliopsida; order Gentianales; family Apocynaceae; genus Vinca; species Vinca minor. Next base: position 3,135,957 of record JAOCZM010000291.1, read on the forward strand.
CCTAAAGCAACAAAATTCAGTTCACTTAATTATAAAGGTGGCATAGCTGCAGTACAGAACATTCCGTGAAGATCTGGTTTAAACTATACAATATTGTCTTATACACTCTGTAAAAAATAAAAATAAAAGGAGAGAGGGGCAGGAGGTGGTTTAGGTGGCGGTGCGGAAGCAGGTGGTGTTGTTGGAGGAGGTATAGGGAAAGGAGGAGGAGCAGGTGGAGGTGTAGGGGGAGTCATGACTTATGATCCATTAATGCTACAACTACAATCAAGAACATTAATGCTTCCGTTGAAATATGAAATTGAGAGGCGGTGGTGGTGTGGGCAAGGAAGGGAGGCTAGTGTATAACAATCAAGAACAATCAAGAACATCAAGAACATTAATGCTTCCTTTTTTTTTATTAATAAATAACTCTCTTTTTTAGCAAGAAATAATGTATAAATTTTATTAAAAAATTCCCTTAGTGAAATATTATGAATTTGTTAAAGTAAGCATATAAGTTCGTTATAATTCTATATAGGGCTGTTGGCGAACCGGTTAACTCGCAAATCGCTCGTTAATCGGTTCGTTAAAATCGGCTCGCTAACTCGCTCGGTTCGTTAACGAACCGGTTACGATTCGGTAAAATGGCTCGTAAATCGTTTGAAATCGCTCGTTAAACCGGTTAATAATATTCTACCGATTTTAGCGAGTTAGCGAGCCGATTTTAACGAACCGATTAACGAGCGATTTGCGAGTTAACCGATTTTAGCGAGTTAGCGAACCGATTAACGAGCGATTTGCGAGTTAACCGGTTCGCCAACAACCCTAGTTTTGTAATAGTATGGTTCGATTAACGAACCGAATTACGATTTTATGCGAATTATGATTTCCGATCCGATTAGCGAACCGGTTTTGCGCGATTTGATACGATTCGATTAACGAACCGGTTTTGTACGATTTTATTTCGAACCGATTACGAATTGAACAACCGAATCGGTTGATTAACGAACCGATTAACGAGCGATTCGGTTTTCTTAACGATCCGAACCGATTCGGTTCGTTAACAGCCCTAATTCTATATATAAGGAAATCACTTATTAGTACTATAAATTTGTTAAAGTAAACATGTAAAGTTCGTTATAGTTCTACATAAGGAGATAACTTATTAGTAATATAAATTCATTATAATTATATATAAGGAGAACTGTATATCTTAACGTTTACTCTTAACAAGCTAACAATGTAAATCAATTTCAATGTTATAAAATGGTTTATAGACTATTTGTGACGCCCCGACCCGCCCCCTGTCCGTACGGAGACGAGTCGAGCCGCCCACCGCCCTACCTCTCGGTAGAGCAAGGCTCTAAACAAACATTGTACTAACAATCACACGGCAAAAATATCCACAAGTTCATTACAAATAATCTAATACGATACAAGACAGGAATCCATAAATACAAATTGCTTATCCAAAGCTCCCGCTGTGCACTCTGATACCCAAAATGTCGCACCACCTTCAGCTACCTGTGGAGGGGGAAAACATTTGGAAAACGTGAACCGAAGCTCAGCGAGGGCCGTGCAAGTGGTGTCGGTGTCTTTAAAACCATTTTCCTTCCAAAGTACTTTATATCCGGAAAATAGTTCGCACAATGAGAAAATCATATTTATACTCGTATAATAAGGGGTCTGATTCGAAAACAATTGTACGAGACCATCGAGGTGAAATTTGTTAGCCCTAAGGGCGATCGAACTCGGTTTTTGATAATGGACAAACACTTGATGTTTGTGTCTAATGTTTATATCTTTGTGATAGAATATCGGAACATAGATTGGAAGCTCTAAATACTTCAATCAAGCCATGATCAAGATTCAAAGTCGTATTATTCAAGGCTCATCTTTCAAGATTGAAGATTGAAGATTGAAGACTTAGGTTTGGTTAGATTAGCTTTGTCTCTATAAGTCTTTATCTTATATAGCTCTAACCAAAGCTCTTATGAACATAAGCTCTACACTCTAGTCTTGCATACACACAAACACGTTTTCAAAAGGCTTAAGTTTCAAAATGATCTTTACATGTGTTCTTATCCAAAAAGCCTTTGATTTCATAGATAAGTCTTTTAGAAAAGTTTTCCAAGTGTTCTTACTTGTTACCTTTTAGGAAAACCTTTTTAGACTTCAAGAGATTTCAAAACAAAGGTCAAAACATCATCTCTCATACTCTGAAAAGTCGGTCAACCGAGATTTTCTCGGATCAACCGAAGGATTTACTGAGAGTTGTTCTGTCAAAGTTCGGTCGACCTAAGCTTGGGTCGGTCGACCGAGATGATGGTTCGGTCAACCGAGTTGCTCAAGTTCGGTCATCCGAGACTTGTTTCGGTCAACCGAACTCTGCGAGTTCTAGCCGTTATATGACCGTTGCAGAGTCGTTTTTCAGCGAGATTTTGAAATGTATATATACTCCAAAGCTTTAGAATGACTCAAAACACTTACATAGACTTGTACATACAATAGAGATTGATTTCTTATCAAGTCTAAACACTTTCAAAGTAAAATGCACTTCATTGCCATGATCTAAAGCATTCAAAGTGTTATTTCAAAAAGCAAGACAAAGAGTGTGCTTCATATGTTCAAGAGCTAAATTGATTGTGCTTCAAAGGTATACATTCTCACTTCTAAGAGTGATCAAGCTTTGTACTTAACCTATCTCATTCCCTTTCTTAGTGATAGGGTTATTTGATAAGTCCTACTTAGTGTGGGCAATTGTAAAAGTCCTACTTTGTGTGGGCAAGCTCTTAGTGAGTTTTCATTGTGTGGTTGTGTTGTAAAACTCTTAGTGAGTTAGCCACATTTGTAAACATTCTTCTTAGTGAAGTTGTTTGAAATCCTTGGGTGCGGCTCAAGGTAGTGGACGTAGATTCTAAGTGAATCGAACCACTCTAAATCCTTTGTCTTGTTGATTGGGTTTTGCATTGCTTTAGTTCATCTTGTTCAAACTTGTATTAGCATTGCAAAGAATCTAAAAAGTTGCCAAGATTAGTTAAAACCCAATTCACCCCCCCTATTGTGTTTTACAAAATTGAGAAGGCATCACAATAACAACAGATCACATTTCATACGGGTCCCAATGCACACATATCAAAGTTAGGAATCTAGAGGTGGCTCACACCATTTGGTGTAGCACTTAGGTCCTTCAAATCAAACCATTGGGCCCGACTCAATAGACTCATAGTCTTATCATGCCGTGTCAATATTCACAGGACAAGTCCGTATAAAATTTAGTCAAACTTATCATTTTCAATGCAATAAAATATATATCAAAACAATGCCCCAAATTCAGAAAAATATTTTATGGTGTCACAATGCATGTCATGAGTGGATCCATATCATGAGTGCAATGAACAAATGAACACACGATACAAATATATATTTTTACAAAAGGGTTAGGACCACTCACCTGATAAAAATGCCAACAGTCTAAACCAAAATAATCCAAATCCTAGCATCACATAAATATCCACGATTCAATAATAAATCAAGTCTTCCAACTAGCCAATAGATTCACCGTTAAAATCTATGATTAACTTGGAAGCTTACCTTAGATTTTCTGTTAATCCCCAAGAAAGATGGAATTTACATGATCCCATTAGAGCTCAATTGAACCTCTTGACCATAAATATATGTAGAAGGGGCTACTGTGAAGTCGGCCAAAATGGCCAAGCGAAGTGAAATGGTACAAACCGATACCAATCAAACGGCTTGCCAAAAGAATGATTTTTGTGAAGTTCTGATTGGCAGAGATAAATGAAAACTAGTAGGAAGAAATATATTACTTTTTGAGATCCTATTGCAAATGAAAGAATGGAAATCAATGAAGAGAAGGAGCAAGCTTACCTATGGCAGTATGCTACCTTGCTGATGAAAGGAATGAAAGTGCCAAGCACTTTTTGATGGGAACAAATGCTCCCGGCTCACCTCTATATATAGAGGAGAGTTGTGGTAAAATTGTAATTTATTAAAACTTGGTGGTTACTCAAACTTGGAGGCCAAGCATATTTATTTATTTATTTCCTTTGTATTATAAAGATGTAAAGTGGTCAAAATATCTATCTCTCTAAATAATACCAACTCAAAATGAGTGTACGTAAAAGTGCTTATGAGGCCGGGTGTTACACTATTAGTCCTATGAAACTCTAACCGTACACATGCAAAGTTCGTTATACTACTATATACGTCAATCACTTATTAGTAAACTTCCAAGGTTATATATATTCCATTATATGATGATTACTATGAATATGTTATTAGTTAGGGGTCTAATTATAATTTCTAAAACGTTAATTTCATGATTTTTGGGTCAAATTGTGAATTTAAAAGATTTAATTAGAAACTTGTGGGTCAATATATGAAATGGAAATATAGTATGCGGGTTTAATTTTTAAAGTTTTATAACATTAGAGACCTAAAAGTAATATAATTTATGTACTTATGCTTGCAAATAAAATTTTCATAGGGACTTAGGGTATATAAATATGTATAATATGTAGACTTAGGGTTGTTAAGTGACAAATATTTCTGGCCACGTCAGCGATCCGGATTAACCCTACAGAAAAATCCGGACCGTTTACGAGTTCTTCATCAATGATCACAACCACTTCTCTTGAATGTGTTTCTTTCTTAGGTTTTTTTATCCAAAACATATTGTGACCGTCAGATAAAGAATCTGACGATTGAGATCATTTGGGATGGTGGGAGTTAAATATTTTTTTAATTATCTCACCCATATAATCTAATCCGTTAGATTCTTGATCCGACAGCCACCATTTGTTTTGCATGGTGCAGAACATTTAATGTTTCGCACCGTAACCGCAATCCAACGTAAAAGCACCTGACAATGCCTCAAAAGTAGCAACGACTATTTGGCTGTTTTTTTACTTTTGGGGTTCCTTTTTTTTTAAAAAAAAGCACTCCAGGGGCATTTTTGTCCCGTTGACCAATTTTGACCCAATTTAGTCAATTTTTTGTCAATTAGGCTTAGCCAAAGATCATTTTCCTTAAAAAAAATATTGTAATTCAAATATAAGCTTTTTAAGAGTTTCCATACAAATAAAAATGATAAAGTACCTCTAATTAATATTTCAAAAAACAAATAAATTAATATAGAGTTGCATGAGAACTATACATTTTGACCAAAATGAATATATGGGGGAGAAAATGATGTAGGGGAAAATCAATCAATAAATACACATTTGTTGTATAAAGACTTATATTTTGCAACAAATAACCACTCCTAAAAGGACTTATATGTTGAATTGGAGGGAGTATTAGTTTAAAGATAGATAAATACTTTACCCTTCAATTAATACATTTATATTGAGACAATTACTATTAATTATTGACTGGATTAATAAAATATAAGGGTAAGTTTGAAAAAATTATTTAATAATCTCTTGATTTCATAAAGTGACAGATAATTAGAAATTGATAAAGTATATCTAGACGATAAATAATTGAGAATAGAGAGAGTATGATGAAACTTTTTTTTGGGTGGGGGGTAGCGGGGGGAGGGGGGTTAGAAAGCTGAGCGCTGTGACCCGATGTCAAACTCAGAACCTCTCGGTCGTGGGCATAGGCAAGCCCCACTTGACTATAACCTTATTGACGAGTATGATGAAACTTGGGATAGCAATTAGATTGGATAGTTCCATCGTTTGTTTTAACAGCTATTATTTATGATTTGAGTACTTAATAAAATTTATTTTTCCCGTTAAGAAAAAATATATGTAAAGAGTTGACAAGATTAAGATCACATAGCGCAGATTCTGGATTAATAAATACTCCCTCCATTCCTAAATATAAGACTCTTTAGACAATTTGAGAAAATTAAGGAAGTTGTCATTTCCACCTAAACTTCCAATATTATCCCCCACCCTCCCTCTCTCTCACTTCTACGTCATAAAGAAAGGAAAATGTTAAGGGTATAATTGAAATAAATTGTTGACAACTAATAAAACAACCTTAAACGACAATTAATTTGGATACCTAGATATCTCCTAAACGACAATTAATAGGGAATGGAGGGAGTAGTTATTAATGGTCAGAAACGTAAAATATTAAACAAGACAGATCCCTATGAGGCAAATAAGTCATTCTAGAAAATGTAATTAACCCTTAAAATAATCCTTGAGCAAAAATACGCTTTTAAAGTTTGTAAAAGACTCAACATTTTGAGTAGAGAAAAAAATTGCCATGTCATTACATTTTAAAATGCAGGGAGATTAATTAAGCAAAGAGTTGACATTCGACCAAAATCAAATAACATTCATGTTATTCATAAAAAATAAAATAACATTCATGCATCTTTGAAAAAAAGAATGTAAATCAGATTAATGTCACATTTATTGTTGGGAACTTGTTTAAAGCATCTTCAATTGGTTTGGATGTAACTTATCAAACTTAGTAGCCTAGCAAAATAAAATTTCTCCTTCAATTGTAGCTACACCCTCTCATCAACTTGGATGTCACGTGACTAGTACTGTCAAAACAGGTATGCCCGCCCGCCCCGTCCCCCTCCCTCTCCCCCCCCGTTATGGGCATGTCTTAAATGGAGATGGGCGGGCATGCCTGCTTTTTTCACGGGCCATCAAAAGGGATGCCCTTACCCGCCCGCCGAATGCCCGTGGGCAAATGGGCATGTCCGCAGCCCTTATTATTAATTTTGTTTTTAAAAAAAATAGATTAAATCCGAAAAATTCAACAAAATGTAATTATTTCTCATTCACTTGCAGTTTATAGTCCTGTAGAGGGTAAATAAATATCCAAAATAGTTCAAGAACAATCAAATAAAAATCCACAATATTTAAAATAGTTATAAAAAAAAAATCAAAGTGCATAATTTCAAAAATAATTCAAGATCAACTATCCAAAATTAACAAATATATTACTGAAGTCAAAGCAACAAAAAATAGATACGTTTATTTTATTATCATCTATCTATTGATCTAGATCTTGAACAATAGAAGTATTATTTGAATCCACCTTAACTAATGTTGATTCCTCCTCATCATCTCCACCTATAAAACACACACAACTTGAGAAGTTTGAACTTACAACATTATAAATGGTAATTATAAATTATAAGTTAGAACATAATTTAGTTATCTTCAGAGATGAAGCCGTTAATATTTGGGTAATGGAAGTATAGAACGGCTTCAATGGGCTTTGCCCAATATATATAGCACGGCTCAACTTTTATCTTGGGCTTTTAGGGTTTTTTTTATTCTTTTGGCTCTCAAGTCTCAACTGTGAAAATTAATCCATATCCAAATTTTAAAAAAAAAAAACAAAGCGGCATGCCCGGTTGCAACCCGCCCATACCCGCATTGCCCGTTACCCGAACGGGTATGCCCATTAATACCCGCATTTAAATGGGCATGAAATTCATATCCCCATACCCGCTCTTTAAACTCACGGGGCGGGCATGCCCGCGGGCATATGCCCATTTTGACAGCTCTACACGTGACATTAGATTTTTCAGTTAAATCACATTTTTATAATAGGTATTAAGATATAAATAATCTTAGTGCGGACCAAAATTTATTCCGCACCGTGCAAACCAAATATGGGCCGTCAGATCACGCATCTGACGGTTGAGATTATTTGACTTTATAATTTTTCATAATAGGTTATTAAATGTCCCCAGTAAGCAATTTAAAATTCAATGAATGATCTTCTTATTCCCCAGTTTCAATGGAGTAGTTTTATCTTGGTAGGCTACTAACTTATAACTTACATTCAAGCCAATCAGTACAGTACACGTAGGAAAGAGAAATGAACTTACATCAATTCTCTTCAATTTTCTTTCCTATGTGTACTGCACTCATTGATTTGGATATAACTTATCAAACTTAATAGCCTACCAAAATAAAATTTCTCGTTTCAATGGACACAAGACTCTAAGAAGTATGAAAGAAATAGTTGGAAAATTGTTATAGGCTTGTATATCAGCAAATTCAGAAAAATTTAACCCGTGGATCTATTTTCAATCAGAACATTAACAGATAACACAATAACAAAATATGCCGGTACAGTCAAATTTATAGTGGGAAATCATAACATTTATACATCATTCTTTAAATTCGATAAGATACAAACTTGATAGTCTTGTCACTTACTTTATTAGTTCAGACTCTTACCTGACCGCTTAGTAAAGAACACTTTCGAGTATGGGACTGTGATATCTTGGATCATGCAGCTCAGATTTCGCTTCACGTCACAATCTGAACAAAGCATTAGTCCCACATGAATCCGATCCATATCAAAATTTTCCCTTAGTAAAATACTTTTGATTTCCAAATTCAAGGGTGAGCATAATCCAGTGGACCATAAGGCTCAAACCATTCTTTAATGAAACTGTTTTTCCTTTTGAAATTCCAGCCCATGTCTTTGCATAACTGATCATTGTACCATATATGCAATGCACCAATGCATGATCTTCTGTAGTATTGTCCAGAGTATTGCTTCATATATCCATCCCATTCTTCTATATCTTTCTCCATTTCTTTGATGCTGGGAAGCTTGAATCTGCCATCAAGAAGCTCTGCCAACCATCGGCATCTCATCTCCGATGTATATAGATTTGCAACACTTTCTGAGAATCCAATGACTGCTAGTTGTGGGATTCTTGGATGAATGCATTCCCTGTCCATGTTTGAAATTTACCAGTCAGAATCTTCTGTCTTACTTCCTATCTCAAGAGTTTCTTTTTCTAAAAACAAAAATTGAGGAATTCGAAGGGGTTAACTAGGAAGTGAATAGGTATGGTAGAAAAGCATAAAGATTAAACGGGAGAGAAGGTACTCATTTGTATTGATTAATTTAAACTCTACAATACATCATCTATATATACTAATCCTATGTATGTAAGAAATGAAAGAAATATACAATTAATCAATTACAATCAATTAATTGAGAGATTTTCTCCTACGATTATTATCTTAATTAACTTCATGATGAGTATCCGTAACAGCTATCAATAATTATTTGACACTAAATGCATCTCCGTTGACAATACATATATGTGTTATGACTGTACTTTTGGGACTGACCCACCCACAATCCTCTCACATAAATTGTGCGGGGCCTACTTGTTATAGGATTGAATTTTTCACGTGCAAGAGTCAGAGGGTATTATGTAATATGAATGTGGGACCAAGATCATTAATACATGTCTACCTCTTAATTTTTCCTTAAAGATATACATGTGATTCCTTTTTAAGGTTAAGATAGAGAATGAGATAGACGATGAGATAGACAGATGATGATTGATTCCAAATCTATTAAAATGTTTTTAGTAAAGCTAAGTCAGTTTGTTTTTAGAATCATTAAGAGATGAACCTGTATAGAGGAACTGTAGAATTCTCTGATCCAAAAATGCAGTCCTGGAATTTAGGTGATTCAAAAACATCTTTGAGCTTGTCAATGCCTCTGAAACCAGTGCAGAGTATAACTAGATCAACTTCCAAAGGCTCAATATCATTATCTATAAGAATCCCTTCCCTGCAGAATCCAAAAGTTGGAGCTTTCTTGAGTTGGATGCATCCACTTTCTACTCTCTTGTAGAATCCATCTGGGACAGTGGATATCAAACAAGAACTTATTTCATTCAAGAAACTATGATGTGGCACCATATCAAATTTCTCAAGGCTAAGCTTCCTTTTTATGTGGCTTTCAACAAATTTTGAAAATCCCCATCTCTGTCAATGATGAGGAAAAAACAACTAGTTAGTGCTCTAATGAGTATTTATACAAAAGGATAGTTCTGATATGGAGTAAGTAAATTGGACCATATGGTTCAGAACTAAACACAATACTACCGAACGAGGAGGAGAGAGAAAATTCTGTGATGACGTGGCTAAATTCTGGATTAAAAGGTTCATATCAGAAAAATCAAATACTCTCTCCGATTCAAAATATAAGTCTTTTAGGAGTTAGTTTTTGTTGTAAATATGTCTTTTTACAAGAATTGTGCATTTATTGTCTAATTTACCCCTACATTATTTTCTCCCTATATTATTTTTTGTCAAAATGTGTAAATCCCATGCAACTCTCTATTAATTTATTTGTTTTTTGAAGTATTAATTATGGGTACTTTAACCTTTTTTATTATTATTTTAATTTGTGTGAAAAATTCTAAAAAGATTTATATTTTGAATCGAAGAAAATACAAAATAAAAAGAACGGCTTTACCAGATGTACTAGAGATAGAACTGGTCCAATAGTATGACTCTAACTCATGTCTGAAATATTCAGTCGGCAGTGAAGTGGACAATAAGCACCCTACCTTTGCAAGTGGGACCAACAGTAAATTTTGGGAGGGGAAATCCCTACTTGCTGAAGTAAGTACTGCAATGTCCATCTCAATGCTGACTAAACTTTTAAGACGAGCAATAGGGCTGAATTCAGTAGACCAATTTCACCCCATTTTTTCGACTTACCAGAGGTGAAAGCAATGTTGCCAGGAGACTCAATAGAAATCCTTCGCCGGGCTTATGGACTAAAAGCTCTGAGAAGCGATTTAGGTAAAGAAAAGCCAAGGGAATTCCCCAGGGAAGATAATCGGGCACGTTCCAGTGTTTAGTCCTGTATAATACCGTGCATGGACGTTCAACACCTACAACCAAAGTTTTCAAGACGCTGTAATTGAAGTACGTTTCATTTCAGAACAAAATACAAAATTGTATATTTACCGTATCTCTTCTAACAAATAAATCAAATTGTGAAAATTAGCTCATAGGTCTCCATATCCTCTCGAAACCAAATCAATTGGCAATGAGAGGTGTTAGTTGTTTGGATATTTTTTAGACACTTGATATAGGACTTTATTTCAACACTCCCCTCACATTGAAGTGGGGTCAATTTGAAAGTCCGCAGCCCTTCTTGAGTCACGCGGGACAGTTAAAGGCCCGTCGCCCTTCTTGAGTCGTACGAGGACAATTAGAGTACACTTGACATTATGAGTACACACATCCCGCTTAAATATTTTCTCTGATACCATGTGAAAATTAACTCATTAGCTTCCATATCATCTCAAAACCAATTAACAGTGAAACGTGTGACTTTATATTTCAACACAAACCTTGATAGAATTTGTAAGATTAAAATTTCAAAATCAAATACTATTCAACTCTACTAAAAGAACGTGAATGGAGGCGATAAATTGTACAGTTCGTATCGTACCATTGGCTTGTGAGCACTCCATTGCCACATCCAGGGCTGTTTTCTGGAATCCGACAACTGCAACTCGCTTACCTCGTACGAATTCCGCAGCGGCAGCATCGTTCATGTTAGAATAGTCAATGGAGTGGATGACCTTACCTTGAAATGCTTCCGGGCCCTTACCAGGAGGAAACTCCGGCATGTTTGGGACATCACTAAATCTTCCAACACAAAGGATCACGAAGTTTACTTGATGATCCTGTGAATCAAAGTTCGGATAAGTTCCCAATTCAAAATTCCATAAAAATTTAGTGATGAACTCATTATAAAAAATGTTCGTTTTAGATTACACGGTGACTAGTAGTTATTCAAGAGGCATATGATGGGAAAATTTAATCATAAGATGGTCCTTATAAAACTGACCCTACAATCTCCTTAAATAAATTGGGCGGTGTTGGAGAAATTGGATTTTCTCAAAGAAATAAAGTGTAATTAAAGTGTCGTGAGAACATATTTGAGCCAATATTATTATATGTTACACTGCATGGTTTTGAATGTTATTGAGATTATCACGAAGTGGGTTGCGCAAGCTTCGTAATGATATATAACATGTGAGAAAATCAACTCTTGGTGTGAATGATAAATTGGTATAAAGTGGGGTGGATGAAATGTGGTAAATGGGTTTTTAAACTCACATCCCACGTAGGAAACTCATGAAAGAGAAAATCACTTTATATGTTAAAGTGATTAACATGAGTTTAAATTGTCTTACTTATATTATGCCCCATGTGAGAACCTCGTGCGCGCCAGCGCAGGGGGTGCAAATGGATAGCTCGTCGATACAAAAAATAGCTTGAACTTGTGTGCAAACGCGAATGCCGGACCAAAACTCTCGGGCCTGATCAGCCAGAGTTTTTGCTATTGGTTTTATTTTGGTCTTCGAAACTGCTGAAGAATTCAAACAAGCTTTTACTCACACCTTATTGTTGGGATCATTATGATCCCTGCAATTCATTTCGAATTGATGGTGTTGACTATAACAGCCAGTATAATGGTTGAGTAATGCCAGAGCTGTTACTGGTAGAGGATTTGCAGCCTATAAAAGGCAGCTCTGCCTGCCAGTGTAATCCATCTGAAATTCCAATCTCCCTCTGTATTTTATGTTCATTGTTTTCCTGCATTTTCATAAGCGAGTTCAACACTATTATAAATAGATTCAAAGGTTCTGTCTCTTTCCGCTTCAAAGAAACAGAAGTGAGTGGGTGTTGTACCTTGGGAGTTTATTGTTCACAGAAGCCTGAAGTTGATAAAAGGCAAGACCAATTGAACTTAATGGGAAGCGAATTACTGCTGACTCGTCCAGGATTTCTATCCAAACCGATTAAGGTTTCAGTTTTGGTTTTTCACTGTTTTATTATTTTCTGTAATATAAAGCAGTAATTTTTTCACAGTTCAGTTTATATTACAGTGTACTATTTTCCAATATCAGTTCAGAAAATTATTAACCAGGTGCAGGAAAAATTCTTTTGAATTTTATTTTGTTGTTTCAGCAGTTGTAAAACTAGTGTAGCTATTTTTTTCAGTATTCCAGAGAGTTTTCCAACAGGCGGGACTTACTTGCAGATGTAAGCTCCGCTTATAAGAGAATTGTGGGATCAATCATACAAAGACAGACATTTAATTGAGTGAACCCGGATAATGAGATTGTGTGTTACGCGAGCGTTGTAGGAGCATTGGATTGAGCCAAATCCAATTTTCCATTTCTAAGACTCACATCTCTTATCGCAAATAAAAATGAGTTGTTACGCAATTTAAGAGTACAACTTCAAACCAACTTAATCCACTTGCATCGAATGTAAAAAAAATTATATACCCAATACCAAATTGAATGTCCATTTCCTTGGAATTGATTTATTCTCTTTAATCTCAAGTAACTAACCTCCTGCCTTAAGAGTGCAAGCTCTAAAAACATATGAGTCTTCTTATATTTAAAGATATTATAGTTATTTATTTTTGAACAAATTACTCCTTTTAATTATTTTTATTGTTACTTGAGTAAATATTCCATTTGAACTGAACGGAGTTATTTTTAAGGGACGAAAAAACTTGATATTTTAAACTATTGTTTTGCAAAATTTTATTTTCAAAGAATAAAGTATGCAAATCTCAAAATTAGGAGTCTCCTCCGACCTTGTCTGTGATAGACGGAAAATTAGGACTTGGATTTAACATTTTGATCTTGACCCGACACTCTTCTTACATTTTCTTAGGCCTTTGTTTACATAAGTTAGGTCATTGAGTAAATATCTTTGACAATTGTGAAAGAAACATAAAACTGAAACTAATGAATCAGATCCAACTCCCTAACTTCCAGTGACAGACTATTCCTCGGCTAATCTATTCATTGAAGGAAAACACAATGATCTTCTCTAATATGCAGTCGCTAGTCGGTCGTCAGATTGGCTGTTAGCGAGTAGTTGGCGTAGTCGTTTTGAATTAGCCAACAGAGTTGTTTTGACTGATTTTAACCGATTTTTTGATCGATTTTGACCGATTAAGTGGGTCAATCGATTTTTTACAACACTGCTAATATGAATAGTTCTAATATGGAGCAGGTCAAATAAATTATGTGGTTTAGAATGAGCCACAACATTACAGTATGGATAGATCATTGAAGATATGTGATAATATTACTGATTTTGGACCACAATGTCTAAATAAACCTGATCCACATCAGATAGAACCCCCCTAATATTATGTTTAGAGCTTTTAAGAGTTATTTTTTGGATTCTAGTATCCATCTAATGCAAAAATAATGTGTTTGTCTATTGTGTGTAGAACAAATCTCAGCTGTCAAAAAATTTGACAGTTACATGTTCTATCGTCAAATTTTTTAAAGTTGAGATTTATTTCGTACAAGCGAAAAACAGAGACATGGAATCATTAAGAAACAAGTAGTGTGCGGCGAGCATACCTCCATGGAAAGGCTCTGAGTGTCCTGAACCTTAATAATCCACTTCCCACTAGGACCAAACGTCCAGGATTCCATCTCAGAATCATCTGGCGGTCCTTCATAACTGAGCCCGACGACTTTGCTGTTAAATCTGATATAGCGGAGGAGATCAAAGTGAGCAGCGTAGTCCTGAATATACTCAATCACTTGAAACTGATTAGGAAATTCTTCAGTAACCGAATCCGACCATGGAAAATCTGAGAATTGGTAAACTGGTTTTGGAGTTTGCAACTTAGTTGTCTCCAAGGTTTTGGTCCAAACACCTCCGATGCTGTCTCTAGATTCGAAAACAATTGGTTTATAACCTTTGGACACTACATATTTACAGGCAAGAATACCACTGATACCAGCTCCAATTATGCCTACCCGTTTTTCCATCTCTAGTTTTATCCCCCACAAAAGCCTGATTCTGGATTTCTACTTCAGCTTAGGAAATGATCAATGCTCACAAGAAACTATAAATCGTTTACTAAGAGATATTATAAAATCATAAAATAAAAAAAGAGATATTGTAAAGTAATCCAACCCCAAGTTACACAACTATAGTAGATAATTACTTTGCAAAAAAAAAAAACTATAGTAGATAATATAAAGTATGAGATAATGGCCGCCCCCGCTTTTTTCCTTCGATTTTACCAATTAGACACGTATTTTATATAGACGGATTCAGAATCTAAGGGTAATGCAACACGTTGATTCATCCTATTTGTGTAGGGTCACCTATAAATCTATTTTTAACGGAGTAAGAATACACCTTATTAACTATTAAAAAAATATTTTTTGGAGAGACGTGATCTCGGTGACCAGTGACGGGTGTAATATTTCGTCAAATGCCCTCGTTGAAAAATATATTTTTTAATTAAATATAATGTATTCTTGCTCTGTTTAAATAATATATTTATAAATAACTCACACAAATAAAGTAAATCAGCACTGATTTCAAGTCATGTATCCGTCACTGTCGGTGACAGGCTACTACATCCGCTAGTGGTTTTATACAATTTTCCCTTACGTTCATCTGTTAGTCGTAAACTTGTTGCTGCATGGCTTCTCGCCTTTGGCTGTTGGTAGATAATCACGAAATTTTGAAGAGAATTTGTCAGGTTCGGATTATTTTCAAACTGTGATCAATAGTAGTCATCACTTTTCCATTTTTAGTAAAAACATCATCACCTTTCAGGAACGTGCAAATCTATCTTCCAGAGTAAGTATACATCATGATATGAGAATAGGCTTCGAAGCATACAAGATTGTAGGAGCAACGAAGTTAACTTTAACCCAAAGTGTTACTTTATTCTTATTGTAACAGGAATAGTCCCTTCAATAAAATCTGCAAAAAATTATTTCGAAGAATAGAAAGTTCCCTGACGTGCTGCAGCAGAGAACCAAAAGTAAGAAAACACAAAATTTGATACAAGAGTCGTGTAAATCTTTGGACAAGAATGATGTTTTCCAGTCGATTATCCATCAAATTAGAAGGTGGCTTCCAAACTTCAATCAAGATTTGCAATGACAGCATCTACAATTTCTTGGGTAGTGCAATATCCGCCGAGATCTATAGTCCTGTATTTACCCTCTGCTATTACACGCTTCACTGAAGTTTCTAGTCGATCAGCAAATGAAGGAAACTGCAAGTGTCTCAACATCATGGCTGATGAAAGAAGCAAAGCCACTGGGTTAGCCTTCTTTTGCTCCAGTTCCTTCTCATTTCCCACATTTCCAGCTGAAGCGCCTTGCTCAAAAACAGCATGATCAGCCCCGACGTTGCCTAAAAAAAGTCGAAATAAGTTATCAGGCACCTGAGTAGTTGACTATTCTGAATCGTGTTAATATAAAAGCGTGAAAATGTACTTCAGGTAAGTCAAAGGATACTGCAGATGGCCACACTTTCAAGTTATCAATGGAATAAAATTTTGAAATAACAGTACCTCCAGGCATAACACCCGTGCCTCCAGCAATACCAGCTGCAGTATTTGCCACAAGGTTCCCGTAGAGATTCGGGGTGACCTATACGAATTTGAATGCACCAATCAAATATAGCACAAGGCGTGATAACAAATATGCAGAATAACTTGATCCCATAATTGTCAAATAACAAATCATCTATGAGCTTTATTTTAATTTCACAAATTTCGACTGCAAAAGAAGGATAATGAATATGTAAAAGCTCATAAGTTATTACTCAAATAGCATCATCACCAGAGAACAGTGGGGCTATTTACAGTTCAGAAAATTTAAGAACAAGGCAAGATCAAGGTTTCAAGTATTAGATGATCTGCATTGTCACTCAAACTGATGACAAAATATGTTCTAGTACTATTTCAGCTGTGTATTAGAAATAGAAAAGCAAGTGAATAAAAATTTGATCAATCAAGTAAGTCTAATTCCAACTTCCAATAAAGGATAAAAGTTGAACAGATAGTTCAAAATTTAAAATAAAAATGCAAGGATTTCTTAAGAAAAATCAAGTATATTTCTACAAAAATATGAGACTCTAAAAAAATTGCTTATTTATTAATAAGTTGCAACTAGGTCTCGTAACAGATCACCATCAATCTTTATTAACTTCTCAAGTACAAACTAAAAATTAACGAACTGTAATCCTTCACAAACATGCAGCAATTGGTCAATGTGATTGAGCAAAATCAACAGTATCAACAAAATCAGTACACAGTTTATACATCACCACATATAGTTGTGACCGTTTATAGTCCTATAAATAAACAATGACATGCATTATTCTGAAAATGAATTCCTTCATGCAGCGACTTTAATGAATATAACAGGATGAATCAGTAAAAGACAACAACTTGGAAATATAAAAAAAGTGAACGTTCCATACCATAACATCAAACTGCTCAGGCTTTGAAACAAGTTGCATGCAGCAGTTATCCACAATAATTTCGCTATATTTGATACTTGGGTACTTATTAGCGACCTCACGGCAGGATTCCAAAAATAGACCATCAGCAAGTTTCATAATGTTCGCTTTGTGTACAGCAGTAACTTTCTTGCGATTGTTGAGATATGCATACTCAAAGGCATACTTAGCAATACGTTCCGAGCAGAACTTTGTCATCACCTAGCAGAGTGGCTAAATGAGAAAGAGATAGTTTCCAGCATAATACTTTTTTTTTGGGGGGGGTTAACATAATGAACTGTTGGCTACAGAACAAACTATGATTGATATATTAACTGTTATTTCAAAAGTGTCTATTTGGCATCAGAAACATACTAATATTTCCTATAGGTTCATCTGGGATCCCAGAGCATTTTATCAACCTTTCTCATATAGTGTTCTTTTTTTCTTTCTATGGATATTCAGGTGGATTTTGTCTGTTCTTGGTTCTTAGATTTTGAGCGAGGCTAAGTGAGTTTGCATGCCAGGAGTAAACGTTTATGAGTTTCTTCCTAATAAATCTACTAATTAAAGGAATAATCGACCCAACAACTGCAATCCTAAAGATGATACCACAACTAATTCAAAGCAACCAATATAATATTTAAATAACAACCCAAATTTACACTGTACAAAAAGCTGGCATCT
Source organism: Vinca minor (assembly GCA_026122235.1). NCBI lineage: Eukaryota > Viridiplantae > Streptophyta > Magnoliopsida > Gentianales > Apocynaceae > Vinca > Vinca minor. The sequence goes on from JAOCZM010000291.1 coordinate 3,153,713, forward strand.
ACGAGCGATTTAGAATAACAAGAATTCTAAAAGAAGGTTAATGAAATGTCATTTTGAACACTACAATCTAAAAAACAAAGGGAAACATGTTGAGCTATTCCATCCCGTATGTCCAAAAGATAGCTAATCCACGTGTCTACTTGATTAGATATCCCTAATATTCTCCTTCCAAATTATCCCATTCCTAATTCAACACATTTTTACCATTCTTTATGACCAGTCAAAACTAGGTATTGAACATTATGAAGCCCCATACCAAAAAGGGAAGAGATGGATTACAGGATACTATACAAATCTAGTTTCATGTTCATTCATATCAAAGAAACCAACACTAATACACTTCAGCAAGGGTGTAGTTGCCTTTTAGGACTCCATCACACTCTATGCCTTCAGATGACATAATTAAAGCCTCAACCAGTGGTACACGAAAGACAAAGCCTTTCTCGTTCAGTACTGAACTACCGTGCAATAAAGTTCTGTATATTGGTTGAACTTTCTAATTCTAAGTTATCTAAATCCTAACATTGCTCCAAGCCTCCAATGATTCCTTAAAGACATTTTTTTTTCTTCTTCCCCCCTCACTTTTTTAGCACAACATTTTGGAGCGAGTCTTTTACAATCAATTTCTGAAAATGAATCCAACCAAAGAAAAAGGACTAACCTAGTAACAACAAACATAGTTATTCTGAAATTAAAAACTAGCTGAAAGATTAATTGAATTAAAAACTACTCCCTCTATTCCTTAATATAAGTCGTTTAGGGCATATAGCGAAAATTAGGTAAGCAAAAAAATAAGATGTTTTTTTTAATCAAAATGTCAATATTACTCCCCTAAATAAAATTAGTTGTATACAAATAATATTGATATTTTGACCGACAAAGTACATTATTTTTTGCTTCCTTAATTTTTGCTAATTGTCCTAAATGAGGAAGGGAGGTAGTAGCTATAAGAATAACTGAATTAAAAGCTAGCAATAAGATTAACTTGAATTAAAAAACTATCTACAAAATTAACTGAACTATACTACCTTAAGGCTTTCGACGACGCCGGGAACAACTTCATGCTCCAGACCAGAGTACTCGCCTTCAGTATTCTCCCTAATCACAACAATATCAACGTTTTGGTGGCGAGTAGGAAGTCCCTGGAGATTAAAGCAGTGAACAAGAGAGGCATAGAGATCGAGTTCTTTCCTAAGATGAACATTAAGCGAGGAAACACCACCGCCGACCGGAGTCTTCAATCCTCCTTTAAGACAAACCTTATTCTTACGGATCGATTCAAATACTTCCTGAGGAACACTTTTCATATCGCCATGGATATCATATTTCTCGAAGAAAACAGGCGCGTGCATTGCATCCATGACCTGTTCAACAGCGCCGGTCACCAAAGGTCCGATTCCGTCACCGGGGATTAGAGTCACGGCGCGTGGTGCTCCGTCACCAGGACGAGGCATGTAGGTGACGGATCGGGTGGAGACTAACCCTAGGATGGGATGGAGATCGTGTACGGAGGTGTTTGATAAAAGTTGCTTGAGGATCGGTAGAGTTCGTCTAGTGGTAGCCATTTTTTGGATGATTGGGTGATTTGCAGACGGAATTTGAAAGCGGTGGTGATGGCGGCGGTGGAAGTTTCAGAGGAGGAGTGGAATACAGAGAGAGGCCATGAAAGTTGAAAAGAGAGCTATGAGGAGGAGGAGAACTTTCTTAAGCAGAGGTCAGATACTGTTTTTTTATTTAATATATTTTTAAAAAATAATATTATTATCAGTATAATTAACAGATTGAAGAAAAGAAAATGAGGGTATTATTGAGTTTGACCTGGTGGCTGATGCTAAGTTAAATGGGATTTTATGTTTTTATACGTGTGAAATACTCTCTCAATTCCTAAATATAAGACTCTTTAGACAATTTAATAAAATTAAGAAAGTTGTCATTTTCACCTAAACCTCCAATATTACCCAACCCTTCCTCTCTCTCACTTATACGTCATAAAGAAAATAAAGGAAAATATTAAGGGTATAATTGGAATAAATTGTTGACAACTAATAAAAGAACCTTAAACGACAATTAATTTGGATACCTAGATATCTCCTAAACGACAATTAATAAGGAATGGAAGGAGTATATTTTAGTCACTGAATAAATTAATTAACGGTTGAATTTGGTTTTATCAAATGAACATTTCTGCACATAAAATACTATTTATAAATATTTAGAGGAACAAATATTTTTAACTGTTAAATTAAAATTCAATAGCAAAAGAAAGTGTCTAAACGAATGAAAAATATATGCTTTGTGCTAGATCCGAGTAGGAAAACTCTTGCCACATCTATAGTTCCAGTTCTGCGATGTATTTTATAAAGCTTATATTTAAGAATTTTTGTTTTGTTTGCAAAAGTGAGTAAATAATTTATGAAAGAATAATTTTAAGTAAATATAAACGATTTAAGTTTTTTTTCTTCTTATTTACAGCTAATCCAATTAGATGGAGTATTGTTTTTAAAGGATTTTTTTTTTTTTTTGGTTGGTATAATCGGGATCTCTTATTCCATCATCAGAAAAAGAAACAGACATACATGTAAATACCAAGCTTCCTACCTCTCCAATGTTAGCCCTAAGGGCAAAGTTACTCTATGATGTTTTTGATGATAACAAACCATTGAGAGTTCTAATGTTTGTGTGAGCAATGTTCTTATTAATAGGATCTTTAGCACTCACATCGACATTGATGAAAATGGTAAGTTAGCTTCTTGTATAAACTAAGGTATGTATATTACACACAAGAATGCTATTATATGGAAGGAAGGAGGAAAGGAGGTTGGTTGGGAAATAGGGCTCTTCTAAGAGTCCCTAGATGCATTTGGCAAAAAGAAGTTTATCATGCTAGTGCTTTGGTCTTCATTAGTTTTATCTTGAAAGCACTAGTCTTTGTTCTTATTTGTTATAAGATCTTTTTGCCATGCTTCCTTGTTCTTAATTTTGTCCATATTCTATCTTATTACATAAAAGTTTGTCATAATCAAAAAGGGGGAGATTGTAAGCCCAGGGCGAACAAACTCGATTTTGATATTAGACAAACTTTTAATGTTGTGTCTAATGATCTTAATATTTGTGATAGAATATCGGAACTCATTATGGAAGCTCTAAGTACTTCAATCAAGCCATTGAAAGCCATTGATATCAAGATTCAAAGATATGCAAGGCTCATCTATCAAGATTGAAGATTGAAGACTTAGGTTTGGTTAGTTTAGCTTTGTCGTCTTAAGTCCTTATCTTAGAAAGCTCTAACCAAAGCTCTCATGAACATAAGCTCTACACTATAGTCTTGCATTGCATGTTTTCATAAACACGTTTTTGAAAGGCTAAGTTTCAAATAGTGTTCGTATTTCAAAAGCCTTCGATTTCAAAGTATAAGTCTTGTAAAATGGTTTTCCAAAGTGCTCTTACTTGTTACATATTAAGAAAACATTTTAGACTTCAAAAGATTTCAAAACGTGTGTTAAGACAACTCTCCGAATGCCCTCGAAAGTCGGTCAATCGAGATTATCTCGGATCAACTAGGAAGAAAGCAGAGAGTTGAGTGCTGTCTTGGTTCGATCGACCAAGAAGTGGTTCGGTCGACCGAGATTGCTTGGTTCGGTCAACCGACTTTAGGTTCGGTCAACCGAAGTTTGGTTCGGCTCAACCGAGGTTGATTTTCGGTCAACCGAGGTGCACCTGTTACTAGCCGTTATCCCGACGCCAGTTCAAGTCGTTTTTCAGTGAGATTTTTGAAATGTATAAATACTCCAAAGCTTTAGAATGACAAAATGACTTTGAGAGACTTGCAAAACATATTCTTATTGATTCCTTATCAAGTCTAAACACCTTGAAAGCAAATGCACTTCATTGTCATGATCTAAATGCATTCAAAGGTGAATTTGCAAAGCAAGACAAAGAGTGAGCTTATTATGTTCAAAGAGCCAACAAGATGAGCTTCAAATGTAATTATCTTTCACTTAGAAGAGTGAACAACATTGTGCTTAATCATTCATCTTATCCCCTTTCTTAGTGATAGGGTAATCTTGTAAAAGACCTACTTAGTGTGGGCAAGCTCTTAGTGAGCTTCTTGTTTAGTGGTTGTTGTGTAAAACTCTTAGTGAGTTAGCCACTAGTGTAAAGTCCTACTTAGTGTGGGCACATTCTTCTTAGTGAAGTTGGCAAAATCCTTGGGTGCGGCTCAAGGTAGTGGAGGTAGATTCTTAGTGAATCGAACCACTCTAAATCTCTTGTCTTGTGAATTGCATTGGGTTTTGCTTTAGCTTTTGTTAAACTTGCACTTACCTAGAAAAGATTGGAAATAGTTTGCAAGATTTATATAAACCCAATTCACCCCCCCCCCCCCCCTCTTGGGTTTCCTCATCCAAGACTTTATAATCTAATAATTTGCGCAATAACGCGCGGATCTGGGATAGCTGCGTCCTCATCATGCACTCTGCGATTTCTCAAGTACCAAATTAGATGGAGTATTGTTTTTAAAGGATTTTTAAGTCATAAATAGTGTAACTAATTGATTGAGCATTTGAGCTACAAAGTAGAAACTATAAGGATCATGCGAGTTACAGACAAAATAAAGTACTGTTTGCAGATTTCACAGAAATTATTACAATATCAACAAAGCTTAAGAGCTGAATGAATCAAATAATCAAGGACATAGAACAACATTGATACTTCCATAAGCTTTTATATGAATCTGATTATAATTTCAACATCTGTTTATCAGGACATCAAATACAGAGCAAATTTTAAAGAAAAAAGAAAGCTGAAACCTTCTTACTTCGAGGATCTCAAAGATAATTCTCAATTTTATATTACAGCTCCCATAAATCTCAATTTGCTGGGGAAGAAAGACTGCCTCCTAAGCCCATTTTATGCCCCAGCAAGGCCAGTTGCTCAACAAACTCTCCTCCACTTAGAATTTCTGTTGACCCATAAATGATATGCTTGGTTGGCTGCTGGCGATGAGCGAGTGTTTGCAAACTTCCATACTCAACATAATTTCCACCACCAATCATAAAGACAATGGCTTCTTTAAATGGTCCTTTTAGGTGGCTGCTACTTGACCCGAAACTTGACTTAGGAGCACGAGGATCAAAAACAAGATAAGATTCGATTTCAGGGTTTGGTTTCCCCTCCATTAGTGCTTCGACTGTTCTGCTCAAAGCCAACTGATGATCATTAGACAAAAGATTCTTCACTCCAGCAGTTACAGCACTAATAGACTGCCCATAGAGTTTCTCAGCCCAATCAACAATGTTACTCCTGCTTGCAGAATTGGCTGATGCTAACGACACATTTAAAGATTTAATCTTTTTTACATACTGAAATGCACTATTGTCGACCTCAGATTCCCTCAGGGCTGTTTCAACCATTTCAACTTCGGATGGATGAAAACTTTCAGTAGAAATCAGATACATAATAGCAAATCGCAGTTTATCCATCTTGGAGCCCTTTCCCTTCAGCACTGCTATAAGCTCGTTTCGATCAATCCCGCCTCTCATCATCATATCACTTTCTTTTTTAGCATACGAGTCTAGAGACCTCTCCTTGATCTCACCCAACAATGCAGTAGCAATATTTGTGTGCTTATCAATAACATTTTTCCGCTCAGTCAATTCAGGAAGGGAATTCACTGCATTCATCAAATGCTTAGTGTTGCCATCAAAATCCACTTCACCACTTCCCCCAGTCTTCCTATTCACTTCCTCTATATCCTTCTTGTACTTATTCAGCTGAGTCTCTATCTCAACAGCTACCTCCGGGAACTCCAAAGATCCATTTGCTACCCAAAACGGATCTGATCTATCCAATTCAAATGATTTCATCCCACCTTTCTCAGCCTGAACATTCAACCTGTTCAATCTCAACCCAAGTACATCATGAACTAATGGCCTATACCTAAAATCATGCTGTATAGCAACCGACAACTCAAAATTCCTATCAAATAAACACAAAACCGGCCTCTGAAAAGAGCTAGCAAAGTTTCCACCTTCGGTAAACAAATTATTCTTAGCCAACAAATGATCCTGCAATCTTTGATCCAACCGCGAAGCCACCATTTCCGCAGGGCCACCACGAGGACACCTAATAATCGGAACAACACCAAGCGTCACCAACACACAGAACAAACCACCTACAATTCTCTCAATAATCTCCTCAATTTCCTTATCCCCAGCCGAAGGATCATTCAATTGAACAAAACAACTCTTATTCGAAAGCGAAAACAAATTATCCTCTAAAGTCACAAACTCTAAATACTGATCATGAACTTTAGAAATCCTCGAAATCGAGTCTGAATTAACCGTACCTGAAGCTAGATCTTCAAGTAACGGCCTCGGAATTGACGAACAGAAATTTAAATGAAACGAATCGTACAGAGACTTAGACGCATCGGAAACTATGCGTTGTATGTTCGATTTAGTTGCTTGGACGAAATATACAGCTGGAACGTCGGCGACCGGCTTCCGTTCCTTATCGATGAGGAAGTAAAGAGTAACGCCGTGCTTACGGAGGTCCTTAACGTGGATCAACGGAGAAAGTATGTCTTGGCAGAATCGATCGTATATCAAGATCTTGTAAACCTCCTCGTTCGCAGTTCCGCCACCGCTAGGGTTCAGCGGTTGATTCAGATTCAACATTCGAACTATACATTCTGAAAAAAAATTAACAATTAAATTAAACTAGAGGAATTACAAAAATTGAGATCTAGAAAGGAAGAGGAAAATTTACCGGTTTGTTTTTGCCGGAGATTGAGAGCCATTTTCCGGTGAACTGAGAGCTGATTTTGGGGTTTCCGGTAAGGTCTGCGGAGAGGTGAGAGAGGAACTCACGATGGCGTTTTTTTAGGTGGAGGAGGACGAGAAGTGTTTGGTTATCAATTTAATTCACTTCTTTTTTTTTCTAAATAAATTTAATTCACTTCGATCTAACGAATTGTTGTTCCTTATGCACGAAGTGTTGTACAAGAGAAAAAATCTGATATAAACCTGGGTTATATGTGGTTATATGTGGGGTTGTGGACTACTTGATCCACAATCAACCACATCACTTGTTTTGATTAAAAATAAATAAAAACGCCTCAAAAAAAGAGGGAGTATTTTTATTATTTTAATCAAAACTGTGATGTGGCTGAATGTGAACCAAGTGGTCACGGTCTATATCAGAATTGTTCTGTACAAGAAAGGTTAAGATAAAACTGGAAAGGCCGAGACGGCGTCGTATTTATTATGTTCCTTCGCTGCCCCTATTGGCGGAGAGCTGAGAGAAGAGAGAAGAGAGAAGAATTATAAAAGCTATCTCTAAAAACAGTCCTTCAACTCAGTGGCGGATCTAGAAATTTTTTTCACTGGGGTCATTTAATATACACCATAATTTACTGCGATTATTTATACATTTATTATTTAAATTGAGTAAAATATATCATATATAATTAAAAAAAATCACTGAGGTCATTTGATATATACAACAATTCACTGGAATAATTTATACATTTATTTTCTAAATGGAGTAAAATATATTATATATAATTAAAAAAAAAAATCTTTTTTCACTGCATTTGACCCCAGTAGCTACCACTTGCATCCGTCACTGCTTCAACTACGTTCATATTACAAATTAGTCTACATTTGATTTCTTTCCTTCAACTATGCTCATATTACAACTTAGTTTACATTTAATTTTTTGAGTTTTTTTTATCATAATGACTATGTTTTGGGAGAAAGAGTATCACATGTCATTATTTTTTGGAATATATATATATTTTTTGCATCAACGAATTCTTATAATCTGTCTTTCTCTGCCGTGGAGAATTTCGAAAACCTTAATCCACGTTAGACATAGATGAATCCTGAAATCTGTCTTTCCTAAAAGACGAATTATAAATTTTAAAAATTCGAAAATCTTAACGCGTTATTGTAAAAAATTTAAGGAGCAAACATGTCATTTTTTCCAATATCTTTATTTAGGAAGTGGGCCTCGACTTTGATAATCCAAAATAGAGGGAGCAAATAATTAAAAGACAAAAAATTAGGAAAGAAGACGCTGTCTTTCTGAAACCTGGCCGGTGATTTAACTGCAACTCTCTCTAGAGATGGAGAACACAGCGATTCTTAGAGAATGGTTCGACAGAGTTGATTCTGATAACAAGGGCACCATCACTCCATCTCAGCTCCAGGTTTTTCATTTCTTCATTCATTTTTTTGCTCTTAATCAAATATTACTATTTTTACACTCTACGAGGCTATTACCTTAATTGCAATTTATTTATGCAAAATATAGTATAATTTTTTTCTGAATTGAATAATTTTCACAATTTTTCGTGATCAGAGTGCTTTTTCTGTCGGAAACCTGGAATTTACTCTCTCTGTGGTTCAGCAGATGGTCAGGTTCGTTTATACACGAAAAGAGAATGGAAAAAAAAATTGCTTATCTTTGATCCTTACAAAAAATTTGCGTTTTGATTGATTTTTTATTTGTATTTTCAGGATGTACGATTTCGATAAGAATGGAACTATGAGTTTTGATGGTATTATGTTCTTCTTCATTGAATTTTATTGTAATCATTTACTTTTGTGGCTTGCTATGTTTATGTTAATACTCTTGATCACGTTACATTTTACGTCTTTCTGAGAGGCATAATCTTTATTAAGTATAGTTACTGATGGACATAGACGGAACCAGGAAGTTAAATTTTTACACAATTCTTGTGCGGACGAAAGCTATATTTTTACTGACATTATTTATAAGAGAAAAAAAAACACTTTTGGGTCCCCTAGTTCCGTCTTTGCTGATGGAAGGGCTCCCTGTGTTTTCGTACTCTTGTTGATTCTACTTTTCAAATCTTTCATTGTATTTAGCTTATGAGCTTCTGAAAGTTAACATTTCCTAATACAACTAGTAATTACTTGCACATCCTCACTATCTTCTATAGAATTCAACTTCTTCCAGTAAACATACTTGTCTGAAATTACTTAAAAGTACTTTTAGAAAATATATTGTTTATGGAAGCCAACATCCAATTCCAAGGTAAATGTCTGTTATATACAATAGTAACTGTGGTAAATGAATTAAACTCTTTCCGATTCCTAATTACAGTTTCAGAATGTCAGGACCATGTTGCAGTCATTACGTGCTTATCTGTTTGATGGCACTACTAACAATTTAATTACTCTTTTCTTATTCTGAATCTATTTGCATATCTAATTGTTTAATTTTTATTATTCAATGCTAGCTTTTTCATGTCAATTTCCTTTTCATTTTAATTTTTCTTTTCTTGATTGGACTAGTGCTTTGTTTGTGATCTGCGCATGCTTACTGATTCTGTTGACATCGTTTTGATTTCTTCAGAGTTTGTCGCCTTGAACAAGTTTCTCCTGATGGTGAGTATCACTTATGGTCTTCCCTTCGAACTAATTTATGTGGAACTTGGATTAACTATTTCCCAACTCAAACATTTAACTTGGGCATTCTTTTATGACCCTGTCATTTTGGCAATCCCGCATGCATCTTCTCTAGAGCTGTATTTGCTTATGTCCTTAAAGGGATAGTTTTACTCTTTTAGCTTCTATTCTCATACCTGCCGATTTTCCTTTCACTAGGAGGCAAATTAGGATTTATCTTCTTATACATATCTGTATTCTTTGATTTAATTGTAGGTTCAACAAGCCTTCTCAGACTTGGAGAGGTGATTTACATCTACAAGAACTAATAGGGGAAATGTTCCAGCTTTGCTTCAAATGTTGGGGAACTTTGTTTGTCCTCGGTTGTTTTTTGGGGGTAGACTTAAGCTTTTTTGTATGGTTTTCTTAATAAGTGTTGTCCATTTCAATCTCTTTTTTACTAATCTTGGACTACTATCATGAATAATATCTACGCTTCACAAAGTGTCGGTTGAGTTCATGCACCCTAGTTTATCCTCCAAGCCTGGCATGAGGCTTGCTCACTTGGCCGTTTGTGAGATGATGTGCTGGGAGTTGATTGGACAGCTGCATGAATCTCTTCTTCTCCACTTACCTCAAAAAATAATTTTTTTCTGAGATGACTGATACTGGTTGCGGCTAAAATAGATAGGAAGACCAAGAATTTCATCTTATATTCTGTGCTGTTTATTTCTTCCCTTGCTTGTTCTATTTTACATACATCACTTAACTAGGGATTGAGAGTTGGAAAGTGATGTGAGGTCCTCACAACTTCTTTGTGCTTATCTTTAAAAAAAATGTTTAAATATTACTCCCTCCGTCCGGATTTGAATGTCCCATTTGCCTTATTGGGATGTTCGGAATTGAATATCCCATTTCTAAATTTAGCTAAAATTTCAATGCAAATTTTCAATTGTATCCCAAGTCAAAGACAACAACAACAACAATAGCATAACCCATTAAATCCCCAATAATTGGGGGTATGGGCGAGGATGGACGGGGATACGAGACCTAACCTTTGTCAAACAAAGTGGGCTGATCCCGAGATACCAGCTGAAACGGATGTATTGGAGACTAACCTAACCTTTGGCAACAAGTGCACAAAGTGGTTGCTCATATAATACACATGTAACAATGGTCCCCTATGCCGTCGCGTTTGCTACAGAATCATGCCCTCAAATCAAAGCCAAAAGGCATCAGAGAAGGCAGACCCAAGAACCATTTTGATTTATGTGCACATCACCATGCTTCTTTCATTCAGCATCCAGAGCATTAGTGGTGCACAATATCCCAAGTCAAAGACAATCCTTAAATTTTAGCCCAAGTCGAAATGGGACATTCAAATCTTGACGGAGGGAGTAGAAATGTCATTGGGGCTAAGGCTTGGTTATTGTTGTTGTTGTTTCTGTAGTATCGGTATCTCATAGATGCGAATGTGATGATTTGGATGTCTACTTTCTGAAGTTATGATCTTGTTAGAGTGCAAGTACAGGTATAATGTTTTCCTTTCATTGGCAGGGGTCGTGGATTCCTTGTTCTGGATGACGTTTACAAGGTAAGAGATTGAAAAGCCTTGACTACCCCTTTTTGAAAAGACATTGACCTCGACCTTGCTCCAGTATTACACTTTTGTATTCACCTAATTCAAATTTTATTTCCTGTTTCTTTATCTTGTTCATGAAACTATTTGTTTTCTCCCAGGCATCTAAATCTTGAATGACCATTAATTTCTAAAAATCTTAACTAATTATTCTCTCCTTTAAACTATCGAATGATGATTCCAGGGTTTGGTGAAAATTGGAGTATCCCTTGACTCTCCCGCATTCTATACTGTCTGTGAGGTATGTAGATCCTGCTTTGGGATGACTAGTTTTAATTCAGTTTTAAATTTATTCTGGATCAGAACTTTGGATATTCTACTGCTATTGGCACTCGTGCACAGATCTACCATGTGTACAAATTATTGATTATACTAGGAAATCTATGGAGTTTCTCGCTGATATTTCTAACTTGTTTCTATTCTTTCCAGCCTATCCTTCCCACTGAAATACAGAACGGAAATAAGTAGTTTGCTAAATTTCTTATGAATTGATCTGCTTTAACATGCCCATTAGTCTGAGAACCATGGATGATTATGTGCTCAACGTGCTGTAATTGATGTTTTCCTTTCTCGACGGTTTTCTAGAGTTTTGATGAGAAGGGGAATGGAAGATTCAGACTGAACGATTTCATCTCACTCTGTATATTTGTACAGTCAGCAAGGTAATAATTGAGCATTGTGAATGAAAAGAAACTAGTCCTGTTTTATCCAGTTAACAAATTAGTAGGCCAAGTTAGCCATATTTCATGAATTCATTGAACTTTAAGGACATCATGCATGTGGATCTTTCAGAGTTTTGATTGTTACTACTCTTATTGACAGTAAACTCTCTCTCTTCTTATTTTTTTGTAGGAACCTATTTAATTCATTTGATACAAGCAAGCAAGGCAGAGTAACTCTTGATCTGAATCAGTTTATTTATTGCAGTGAGTGCATACACTTGAATTCTTGCTTAGTTTATTATCTTCTCTTTATTGGATCAAATAGAGTTTATTTTCTTCCCTCAACTGAATATTTCAATTTCTCGGAGAAGACGGTGCTCTGAATGGTTAACTTCAGTTGCTGTTTTCTGCGTCTTGGTTTTTATAAACATATCCTATACCTGTGTTAAAGTATTGGTAATTTCGTGTTTGATCCTTTGGTACCATTCATGTATCTCTTATCTAATGCTTAGTCTCATTCTCCATCCTTTTATCCTTTTTCTCATTTCTGTATTTCTTTCAGTCTCCTGACTTCCGCCTCATTCTTCTGTGCAGCTGCCAATTGCAGAATATGATGACTTATCAAGCAGAAGATCTTGATGTTGTGGAATTATTTGTTGTAAATCATGCTTTTCATAGTGTTTGTGGTTGCACTATCCTTGGCTTTTAGTTCATTGTTTTCTCATCAGGGCGATAGCCTCTGAGTTCAGTGGCATTTAGAACATGGTTTGTTAACAACTTGGGAATCTAGGCATTCTTTTCTGAGCTTTTAGCTAAAAAAATTGCTCCTTTTTCTTCTCAAACTTAAATTAGATCTTTCAATAGGTAGCTTGACATCTCACATTCATAAATGCGGGTGTATGACCTCCGCAAGAAATGAGCAGGTCTATGACTGATCCTCCTCTCTGATTTACATTTTCTCCCAGCAGCTTCTCAATTTGCCATTTTCCTTTATAAGGAATGTATTTGATATGGGTGGTCCATTAAACTAGGCCAAAAATGTTTAGTAACTTGAGCTGATCTGATCTGTTACAACAGAAATACAGCTTATCAAAATGTTTGTGCCCAATATGGTTTAATTTAATCAATCAATTTATTAGAAGCGTCTTTCAGGACTTACCTTATCAAGCAGGTATGTTGGATGTTTATCCATTGACCTGCCTGTTTCTCAGCTATGAGACCATTCCCTTTCAAGCTAGAAGTAGGAGGTGCTGCTGGAATTGCCAAAAACTACGGGGCTTCATCCATTTATCCTGCAACACAAGCATGATTTCAAAATCCTTGAGCCGTATCCAAATAGATATAAAGTAAGCTAAGATAGCTGAAAATCTCATAAAAGGGAAGTACCTCACTCTGGTATCGCAGATTTTGATGGCAATGACAAGCCACGGTACCTTCTAAACCCTGTCTGGAACATCAATAAGTCGGTTACACGAAGGTTGTGTGACCATAGTGAATAAGCAAAACTCATGCACGGAATGACCATAGCGAATGTTCAGAAGCAAATATTGTTAGAACATGGTTTTCTCTGAACGTATATTGCAGAATGCAGATGCAAATGGAAAAACCTGCCACCTACATCCCGAGCTACCAATAATCCCCACAGGAGCAAAGTCCATCCTGGAAATGATGGTAGCGGATGGGATCCCTTATCACTATGCTACGAGTCTCCATTTTTGCCAATAGTTTGGCAAAGACATGACAGTCTCCACAAATCCTGAGGTTTTTGCGAATCCTAATTGTCTGTCCACTTGATAGGCTCAGTATTCCAAATACAATAGCTAGTTTCTCACTGTGGTATTGAAGTGAGTCTTCCATCTGTTCCCCTTCAAGATCTTGCAAGACAAAATTCGTATCAGGAACATAACCCACTTCCTTTAATCTCCGGATTATCTGTTTCAGCTCCCTATTGATGTAACTTATTTGAGGGTGGGAATCGTCTCCCACTATAAATGTATGGATACATTTATTTACTTCAACCCAGCTGCATCCTGGTTCCTTCTTTATTCCTCTATGTGTCATCGCATTTCTCACCTTTGAAACCACTTGCCATCTTTGAGATTTAGCATAAATGTTGGATAATAGAATGTAAGTTCCTGCATCATCGGGATCATGTTTTAGAACTTGGTTGGCAGCATATGCAGCAAGATCCATGTTGCGGTGTACTCTGCAAGCTCCAAGCAGTGCTCTCCATGTCACAGCATCAGGCTCACATTCCATTTCATGTATCAACTTTACCGCATCATCAAGCTTCCCAGCTCTCCCAAGAAGATCAACCATACAACCATAGTGCTCTCTTCCTGGATTAATACCGAAAAGCTTCCTCATTGAATTGAAGTAATACTGTCCATCTTCTAGAAAACCAGCATGGCTGCAAGCAAACAGAACCCCTAAAACGGTTATATAATTTGGTTTAGTTCCCGAATCTTTCATTTCCTCAAACAAGTCCAGACCTTTCCTGCTGAAGCCATTCTGAGCCATGCCCATGATCATGGTACTCCATGATATCACATCCTTCTCCTCCATGTGAGTGAAAATACGATTAGCATCATCTAAATCGCCACACTTGCAATACATGTCCAGCAGTGCATTGTTGAGAATCAAGTCGCAATCATACTTGAGAACATGGACATGAACTTGCCTCCCCAATTCCAGGAGCGCTAATCCAGTACAAGCCCTCATAACGCTTGTCAGCGTTGACTGATGTGCAAGGAAACCAGCTCCCTTCATTCGTTTATAAAGACGTAAAGCTGTATCACAATCACTATTCTGCGCAAACCCACCTATAATAGAATTCCAGACTACCAGATCCCCTGTTACCATCTCATCAAATACACGCAGCGCCGTATCCGATTCACCCCATCTACAATAAGCATCAATCAAAGAACTTCTAACATAAACATCAGATTCCAACCCAACCTTCATTATACTACAATGAATTAATCCAAGTATACACAAACTATAACACGCGCGCAGAACAGAAGAGTAAGTATACATATTAGGCATGACTCCGTCTCTTAGCATCAACACTAAAAACTCCAAGGCCTTATCTTTCATCCCTGCATCCGATGCATAAGCCGAAATCATCGTAGTCCAAGCAACAACATTTCTCTCAGGCATTTCATCAAACACGTCCCGTGCTTCCTCAAGTAGTCCAAATTTAACATACATGTTCAGTAAGTTATTAATGAGGAACGTTTTCGGCTCGTACCCACTAGAGAAAACATGTTTGTGAACTCTTTTTCCATAATCAACGGCTCTGAAAGAAACACAGCATTTGATTAGCTCAGAGTAAGTAACGGAATCGGCGAATACTTTGAATTTTTGCATAGTGTTTAATGTCTTCATAGCTCCAGCGAGGTTCCTTTGATAGCAATGGGCCGTGAATTCATCGATCAAATTATGACTTTTAAAATCATGGGGTTTATAAGAAGAGTGATTCTTGGTTGTTAAGGAAGAAGAACAGAAGCGGAGTGGAATTAAAATTCTTGCTCTAACTCCGATTCGCAACAGCGGCGTCGACATGATTTTCTGGAAGTGAGAAGAAAATTGATTCTTATTAGGGAGCTACCATGGCTGGGTGGGTTTGGGTTCTGGTTCAGCTTTCTTCTGCAGAGAGCTCTTGTGGAAGAGGAAGGAGACTGAGGGAGCTGACCGCTGAGCTATTGACAGTTTATTTCTGTTTCTCTCATTTGGCGGGAAAGAGGAGGGCCTGGGCCACTTCTCTTGATGAGCTTAATTCTGGTTCTATATCTCAAAAGTTGTATAACCCAGTGATCCATGGTTGGATGAAGAGTGGGTATCTATGTTTTGGCCCATTTTCATTTTTTAGTTACTATTAATCCTTAAACTTTACAAAGCCCCAGCTTAGAATATTGGTATTCTACAATCAAGGAAATGAAAAGTAAAATCACTTAATTCTAAGGGGGTGTATTCAATCCGGATTTTAATTGATTTTCAAAAGTCTATGGATTCTGCTGACTTTATGGATTGTTTAACTCTATGCAGAGTCTATCAGATTTTATTAGATTGATTTATCAGGATTTCTTTTGATTTATAAAGTCTATAGATTATTTAAATAGCACCAAAAAATAAAGAAAAGACTAATTCAGTGGTGTATTATACAGATCCAAAGGTGTTGAATTTCCAAAGTCAACATATGTTTATCAATCTTTTTTTTTGGAATTAAATCATTTTATTAAAAATTTAAAAAGTTTGGCGATAGTCTTTGAATTTTTTTTAGATTACGTAACTGCGGCTTTTTTGATTTATTTTTTCAAGGTTTGTATAACTTACTTACTGGTATTTTTTTCTTTGGTTTAATTAAGATATGTTTTGTGATAAGTTTTGTTTGAACTTTTTTTTCTCTTTGATTTTCTCTTTCAGGAAAATGAAATTCATGTTTGAAAAATAGAAATTTGTAGTTAAATAGAGAAGAAATTGTTTACTTTCTTTAATTTCTATTTGAAGATGATCAAGAGGAAAATTGTTTGGATATTATGACTTCTTTTTAGGAAATAAACATTTCATATTGAGGTTTCTAACGATGTTAAAAAAAATCTCATTTTTTTTTTGTAGTTTGAAATATTTCTTATAATTTTATAGAAATGAGATTACTAAAAAAATTGTAATCTAAGATAAAATTATCAAAGACACTTAAATTTTAATATTAATGAGAGAAAATCAAAATCTTGAGAAAAAATAAGAGATTTCACCGTACACATTTAAACCTATGAAATCCATCAAAATCCTACCTTTAATGAAATCTATGAGAATCTATAGAGTTTTGAATACCTCTAGATTTTAATGGACTTTTTAAAATCTAAATTGAATACCTCTAGATTTTATTGGACTTTTTAAAATCCAAATTGAATACCTATGGACTTTAAAACTCCTTAAAAATCCTATAAATTCTACATTGAATACACCCCTATAAGTTACGGCTTCGTAATTTGAAGAGAACGATTTGGAAATTTTGGGGATTGGGATTTTTTTTTATTTTTTATTTTTTTTTTTAAGTTTATGCTGAAAGGAAATGGCGGGGTAGAAAATAGAGGGTTTGGGTTATACTCTCAATTTTGCATTTAGAGGAGAGAGATAATTGGAGGGCCGTTAGGACACGCGTCAAATTGGACGAATTCTACCTAATTATTTGACGGAATAATGAAATTGAAAGCTTGAAAATACATTGGAGATGAAAAAAGTGAAAAATGGTGAAAGTGGCTATGAAAAAATAAACTGATGATCAAAATGACTATTAATTCCTTCCGTTAGAATATACTCTTTCTTTTTGGTAACTGAGTGAGAAATGTATGACAATTTTATTAAGGTTAGTAACTAGATAAGAGTTGTGTTTGAGATCGAAAGAAATGGAGAGAATGCATTCATTTGGATGATCTTACGTAATTCTTTCTTTGATTAATGTAACTGACCCCAATCTTTTGAGATTAAAGCTTAATTGTTGTTGTTATTGTAGTACGATCTTAGATAATTTTATCAATGTTATTAAGTTTTATATTTTTGAGCATTTCTCGTTGACACTTAGTAAGTGGTGTGATGTTTGCTAAATAAAGAAATTTTTCATTAATCACAAAATAGCCGAGGTCATTACAGTCAAAGAAAAATTAGAAATTACAAAAAAATAAAAGTTATACAATGATTTAAAAAACCATGATAACAGACAAAAGTCATACTCAATCAAACTTGGGTGGTTAGGAGATACTAATATAAAAACTAGTAAGATAAATAAATACATAATCTTCATCTTCGCAGCATCTTCATCGCAATCCTTGAACCACATAGGCAGGAGAAAATCAATTTCAACCTCTTCCTTAGGGATCGACATTTTATAGGACCATGAGCGTATCAACCGTCCTACAAATTGCCTCGGGAAGATATAGAAAGTTGATAAATGGCCCAGATCAAGTCCGGGTTTGAAGATTTCCCTAGGAAAATAACCAAAAAGTTTAGATCTGTGAAGATATGAGACAGCTCTAACCCCATGTCTTGAATCTTGAAAAAAAACATTTTGAAAGAAATCTCATATGATTTGTGGTACAAAATAGAGCCATAAAAATCAAATAAAAGTAGTTAACTGGCCAAGATTCGACCATTGGCCGGAGTCAATGGCCAAATCTAGTCAGAGACAGAAGGAAAAAGAGAAGGAGTAGGAGAAAAAGAGAGAGAGAGAGAGAGGAGGGAAAAAAAGGAGAAAAGGGGTTGAGAAGTAAGTAAGTGGTGTGATGTTAGAGCGTTGCTACAAATCTTGGGGCATTCAAAGGGTATAAGCTCCTAGTTAGGGCGTACCCTGCGAGTGCACAAAGGCGGTGCATCATTGGGGTTTTGCGCCAAAAATTGGTTCAATGCTCTTTAGGTTGTGCTAATTCTTAGGACGAAGTTCTCTAAAAGATTTACCAAATAATGACGTAATTTTTCAAGTATTTCTTTGTTATATCCTGAGAATCTCATAATCAATTTATAGAATCAAGAGTTCTCTACCAACAGATGGAATAGAAGAATCAAACAGCTATGGTATTTGTATTTATAATTCTGGAAAGTAATTCGAGTTACAGAGAAATGAACAAGGTGAAGGAGACAAGAAATTGGGGGCAAAGGGGAATTCAATAACCGCTCTCAACTGACAGAAGATGGATAATGAAAATATCTGACCCTCTCCCCTATTTATAGACTCCTGGTCCAAGACCCGCGAGAGTTATTTAAACCGACCCAAACTCAATTAATACTAACATAAAGGACTCGAGTTCGAAACCTACAACACACAGCAAAGAAGTAAAATGACCAACTCATAACATTCCTACACCCTTAGAAAATACAGCTTGTCCTCAAGCTGAATCATCAAGCTGTCCATGTAAAACCAGGCCAAATCTTCAAAAATTCATTAGCATCAACCTAGGTAGCATCTTCAATAGGAAGGTTGGTCCAAGAAATAAGCCACTGTGCAACAGGTTTGTTGTTCTTCTTAGCAAGTCTCCTATCCTAGTAGTGCTAATGGCTCTGCCATAAGTTGGCCCTCCTCAGTAACAACAGGCAAATCTTGATGAGCTACCTGTCCCTTCCCCAGCCTCAGCTTCAGTTGGCTGACATGAAAAACATGATGAATTCTTGAGTGAGCAGGCAACTCTAATTCATAAGCCACTTCTCCAATCCTCTTCAAAACTCTGAAAGGACCAAAAAACTTGGAAGCAAGTTTTTGGTTCTTCCTCAGCACCAGTGAATGTTGTCTGTAGGGATGTAACTTGACAAACACATAGTCATTAGCATTGAAATGCCTCTCAGTCCTATGCTTATCCTGTTGCTGTTTCATTCTATTTGCAGCAGTAAGGAGATGTTCTTTAAGCACATCATTAAGCTTGTTCATTTCCTCAAACATTTTTGACACTTCCCCATGTGTAATGTCATCCAGAATCACATGTTCTCCAAACCCTTGAGGCTTAACACCAAACAAAGCCTCAAAAGGAGACATTTTGATGGCTGTGTGAGTGTTGGAATTGTACCACCAGTTGGCTAAGTGTAAAAACTTGTGCCATTGATGAGGTCTGCTTGACACAAAGCACCTCAAATACATTTCCACACATTGATTAACCCTTTCAGTTTGACCATCTGATTGTGGGTGATAAGCTGAGCTCAAATTAAGCCTAACCCCCAAACCAGCAAACAGTTCTTTCCAAAAGGTGCTGGTGAACACCTTATCCCTGTCACTGATGATGCATTCAGGCAGGCCATGCAATTTAAACACCTTTCCCATGAACTCTTCTGCCACACTCTTGGCTGTAAAGGGGTGAGCCAAGCCTATAAAGTGACTGAACTTTGTGAATCTATCTACCACCACCAGGATAGCATTCATGCCTTCTGACTTTGGAAGTCCCTCTATAAAGTCCATAGTAAGATGGGAAAAAGGTCTGTCAGGAACCTTAATTGGTTGAAGTAAGCCAGGGTAGGGTACAAGCTCATGCTTGCACCTTTGGCATACATCACAGCCTTTGGTCCATTCTTGAATCTGTTCCCTCATAAGAGGCCAGTAAAATATTGCCTTCATTCTGTTGTACATTGCTTGTACTCCAGAATGTCCTCCAATACTGGATGAGTGTATGGCTTCAATAAGCCTTTCTCTAACACCACCCTGCTTCCCAATGAAAATCCTTCCTCGCACTTCACCACTTCATTTTTCAATGTATAATCTTCCACCAGTCCTCCCAGAATCAGCTGTGCCATGATGTCCTGAATCTCATCATCCCCCACATAACTGTCCTTAATGTCTTGGATCCACTCAGGTATCACAACTGAGATAGCATTAACTTCAAACTTCCTTGATAGTGCATCAGCCACCTTATTATCAACCCCCTTCTTATAGTGGATTTCAAAATCAAAACCCATTAATTTTGAAATCCATTTCTGCTGGGCTGCTGTGCTCACCTTTTGTTCAATGAAGTGTTTAAGACTTTTGTGATCAGTCTTAATTACAAAAGGATGCCCTTCCAAGTAATGCCTCCACTTGAGGATGGCAGTGGATAATGCCATAAGCTCCTTTTCGTAAGTGGACAATCCCAAACTTTTAGGCCCTAAGGCCTTACTGTAATAAGCAAGTGGCCTTCCACCTTGCATTAAAACAGCCCCCATTCCATTGTCACAAGCATCAGTTTCAATGACAAACTTCTTGGAGAAGTCCGGAAGTGCTAATACTGAGGGTTCACTAAAGGCCTTCTTGAGCTGCTGAAAAGCTGTTTTTGCTTCAGAATTCCAAAGGAATCCATTTTTCTTTAGCAGCATAGTCATAGGTTTACTAATAGTGCCATAACCTTTTATGAACCTCCTATAGTAACCTGACAATCCTAGAAACCCTCTCAGCTGTTTAATACTTGTAGGTCTAGGCCAATTTAACATATCTTTGATCTTTTGAGGGTCAGCCTGCACCCCTTCACCAGAAATCAAATGGCCAAGGTACTCTATCTTATTTTGAGCAAATGAGCACTTGCTCATCTTGCCATAGAGCTGATTTTCCCTTAGTACTTCTAGAACTTGCCTCAAATGCTCCACATGTGATTTAAGATCAGGACTATATACCAAGATATCATCAAAGAAGACCAGCACAAATTTCCTCAGAAATGGACCAAAGATCTTGTTCATTAATGATTGAAATGTTGCTGGTGCATTTGTGAGCCCAAAGGGTATCACTTTGAACTCAAAGTGCCCAAAATGAGTGCTGAAAGCAGTCTTTGGGACATCAGATTCCTTCATTCTGATTTGAAAATAACCAGCCTTGAGGTCTATTTTGGAGAAATACTTAGCCCCATATAATTCATCAAGCAAGTCATCCACCAATGGAATGGGAAACTTGTCTTTGATGGTTAACATGTTGAGCTGTCTGTAATCAACACAGAATCTCCAGCTACCATCTTTTTTCTTGACTAATATGATAGGGGAAGAGAAAGGACTATTACTGGTTGTAATTATCCCTTCCTTTAGCATTTTCTTAACCTGATTTTCTATCTCAGTTTTCTGGAAATGTGGAACCCTATAGGATCTCAACTTAACAGGTTGGGATCCTTCCTTGAGAATAATTTGGTGTTCATGCTCCCTGCTAGGAGGTAGTCCTCCTGGCATGTCAAACAGCACAGAAAATTCTTCCAATAAGGCTTTAATGTCTGGAGGATGGAAGTCTTCCACTGAGCCTGCAGTTCCTTGTATATTGCTGAGATAACCAATCCAAACTTCTGCAGCTCCTTTCATGCACTTAGGAAGTTTTTTAGCAGAGATAGCCCTCAGTTGAGGCTTGTCAGAGCTACTCTTCACCTTCACTGTCTTCACATCTTTCATGAACTGAATGGACTGGTTCTTGTAGTCCAACAAAATGGGACTGTGCTTGTCAAGTCAGTCCCCTCCCAGTATCATGTCACTTCCACCAAGTGTCAGTACATGCAAGTCATTACAATAGGACTGGCCCATAATCCTCCATTCCACTCATTTGCACCATTCCCCTTGCCATCTTTGTTCACCATTACCCAAGGTAATCAGCATTGGCCTTGTAGACTCACTAGTCAGGGACATAAGCTTCACTAGACCAGGGTCTATGAAGCTGTGAGTACTACCAGGGTCTACCAAGATAGAAATGCTGTGATTCTTAGCCATTTTCCCAGAAATTCTGAATATTTTCCCACCAGTTATGCCTGCTAAAGCATTAACTGAGATATGAGCTAATTCAGATATTTCCTCCCCCAAACACACACTTTCCTCCTCATGAAATGGTTGTAGAACCTGAATTTCATGGTCTTCTATTGGGGGTTGGTCTTCATCACACAAGTAAATCATGTTAACTTGTGCAAGAGAACACTTGTGCTGTGGAGAATATTTTTCTCCACACTTAAAACACAAGTTGAGTTCCCTTCTCCTCTGCATCTCCTCATTAGTAAGTCTCTTAAATTTGATAGGTTCCTTGTAAGGGAACTTAGCAGTGTAAGTAGAATTAACAGACTTGCTTATGTTATTCAAAGAATGAGAAGGTTGAGAAGGAGTCAGATTAGTTTTCTGAGAGTAGGATGAGTACTGAGACTTTAAAACAGGTTTAGATGTGTATCCCAAACACATATCTTGCTCAACAGCCAACCTAAAAACCTCCAGTAGAGAACTAGGTCTATGCATACTCACCACACCCCTAATCTCATCCTTAAGTCCACTCAGAAACAAATCAACAAAGTAACTAGGAATTGCCCTAGTTCCAGTGGTCACAAACACTGCCTTCAATGCTTCAAATTTCCTCATGTAGGTGTGAACATCACCAGTTTGTTTTAGCTTGGTGAATTCACCTACAACACCTGAAATGGCTTTAGCATCAAACCTACTATACAAGGCACTCACAAAACCCAACCAGTCTTGTGTACCATGCTCAAGGATATAGCTATGCCCCCAAAGGCATGCTTCCCCTCTAAAATAGGTCATTGCCACATCTAACTTCAATAAATCAGGAATTTTATGCACCTTGAAGTAGTAATCAGCTTGGATTACCCACTCTCTAGGAGAACTTCCCTCAAATTTTGGGAAATCAAGCTTAGGTAGCTTAATTTCACCCCTAATTCCCCCTCCAAGGTCAAACCTAGGATCTAGTATTCTGCCTCCCCTTAGGTCTGGTTCTCTACCACCAACAGGAACACCAGCAGTCCACTCACCCCTAACCTGAGGAGTGTGGTTCTGAGTCCTGCTACATTCACCTAGAGGTATTTTGTCATTAGTATTCTGACTGATTTTAGAAATCTGCTCCATCATTAGAGAGAATTTCTCATCAGAATCTCTTCTCATGCTAAGAAATTTATCATCTGAATCCTTCTTCATACCAGCCATTTCCGAATTAATTGTTAACAAAGCATTCCTAAGTTCATCTAAGCGAGAGTCAATTCGGATAATAGAAGTTTCAGCCTCTACTAACCTTCTGGTTTGTTGCTCTACAGGAAATCGGATTTCAGACAGATCCGGAGTTTGCAGAAGTGGTTGCGCTGCCGTCGATTGTGTTTCTCCAATTTGTTGTCGAGTAGTCACCATCAGATTCCAAGGATCAGCAGGCTCTGATACCAATTGTTATATCCTGAGAATCTCAGAATCAATTTATAGAATCAAGAGTTCTCTACCAACAGATGGAATAGAAGAATCAAACAGCTATGGTATTTGTATTTATAATTCTAGAAAGTAATTCGAGTTACAGAGAAATGAACAAGGTGAAGGAGACAAGAAATTGGGGGCAAAGGGGAATTCAATAACCGCTCTCAACTGACAGAAGATGGATAATGAAAATATCTGACCCTCTCCCCTATTTATAGACTCCTGGTCCAAGACCCGCGAGAGTTATTTAAACCCGACCCAAACTCAATTAATACTAACATAAAGGACTCGAGTTCGAAACCTACAACACACAGCAAAGAAGTAAAATGACCAACTCATAACATTCTTCTAATTAATTTAAGTACTTTTTTATTTGTAAAAATATATTTGTTCCGGTAAAGGTTATGATATATGTACAGGCTTGTTGCTCGGATTCGACACCATTAAAAAAAATCGTTCTTCTATAATAATAAAAAATGAGAGTAGTTTTTTATTTTCTATATTTCTTTAACTTATTCTTATGGATATTAGATATATTCCCTTTTCCCAATTAAAAAAATTGAATATATTCCTTAAAAAATAAAATGAGTTCAATCTCCATCCGGTGTGCTAAGCTATATATTATACAATATAATAATGGAGAAAAATGAATATTTTGATAGCATCTTTTAAGTGGTAAATCCGCTCTGCGACGACCGCTTGTCATCTTCATCTTCACCACTGGGAGTGGCAATTTCACTGGTCTCTGAGCCCATCGAATATCACCTCACGCCCGCCGGCAAACCACACGTTAAACAGAAGCTCCGGTAACAGCCCCGATCATTCTTTCTTTGAATTTCTACGTTTAAGTTTTTTTCCAGATTCTAACTAGTATATTGCTCTTCAAATGCCTATATATAGTTTTCTATTACTCCCTCCCTTCCCCTCCCAAATTGGATGTTCACTTTTTTTTTTAACAATTATAAAGGGAAGTGGGCATTGGGACGGAGTGAGTAGATTATTCTCTTGATGATTTTTAGTCTTGATTTGTTCTTTTCCTTCCTTAATATAAGTCGTTTAGTATATGTAACGAAAATTAAGCAAGAAAAAAAATATCAATATTACTCTCTTAACTATAATTAGTGACATTGAAGAGAGTAATATTGATATTTTAACAGGCAAAGTACCCTGCTTTTTGCTTCCTTCATTTTTGCTACATGTCTTAAATGATTTATATTATGGAGTGGAGGTAGTATTGTTTTGTGGACAGACTAATGACGCAGCTTCAAAGTTCAGTTTTTTTTTTCCTGCTAAATTAGAATATTTTCATCTTGATGCTCCTTTTTGAGTTTTTTCTTCTCCTTGTTTTTTGGGTGATTGAAGTATTTGCAGAATAGTGAAGAAAAAACTTATTGCTGATAATTGGCTTAAGTTAAAATTCACCAAAAAAAATAGAGGCTAAGTTAATACGCCTCTGTCCATGGAAGTATAGAACACATAAGACATCTCTTTGGAAGTTGGAGATAGTAATAGTTAAGTTAGGGTAAAACTGGAATATATGCATTAAATCCGCATTGGTAGTATCAAATATTTCGGGAAAAGAAAAAGCCCCGAATGTTGCTGATATTCTGGGACGTTGGGAGTAGTAGAACTCATGTCATAGATGAGCCATCTTACCATGTTATGTGATAGTTTTATTGTTTGTGTTGATATGCATGTTTCTCTCTGTTGTCTTGTGTCAACATCTTTATATGTTGATCATAGTCTTCTCTGATAGTAGCTTTTAGTCTAGCCATCTCTTTTGCAATTATTTCTTCTTCTTCTTCTTTGTTATTATTTTTTATTTAACGTTTCTTTTGCAATTATTTCAATTAGCAAATTTAATTTTGTTTTGATTGTTTGTACTTTTATTTCTTACTAATTTTCTTCTAGCTATTGGTAAAGGGGCAAGTATGGCTGCTAGGAATCACTTTCACTTCCATCTTCATCGTGCCCTTCGATTTGTCTATTTCTACCTCTTTCTTGTAGTATTGTTACTTACTACAAGAACCACCAAGTCTGACGACCCGTCATTAATTATATCGCGCTTCCAGCAATACCTCCAAATAAATACTGCTCAACCAGACCCTAACTATTATGAAGCAGCTGATTTTATAATCTCCCAGGCCAAGTCTCTGAAACTTGAATTTAAAACCATTGAATTTGTTAAGGGCAAACCTCTTGTGCAGCTCAAGTGGCTTGGAAAAAATCCTACCCTTCCAGCAATAGTTCTCTATTCCCACACTGATGTAGTCCCCGTTGAGCGTGAGAAGTGGTCCTATTCTCCTTTTGAGGCCCACCTTGATTCGGTCTCTGGGAATATATATGCCAGAGGTTCTCAGGACATGAAGTGTGTTGGCATGCAGTACCTTGAGGCAATTCGCAAGCTCAAGGCTTCTGGTTTTCAGCCTCTCCGAACAGTTTACGTCGTTTTTGCACCTGATGAGGAGATTGGTGGTCATACGGGTGCTGAGGAGCTTGCTAATTCAGAGATTTTCAAGAAAATGAATGTTGGGATTGTGCTTGATGAAGGTTTGCCTTCACCTGATGAAAATTACAGGGTATTCTATGGGGAGAAGTGCCCGTGGTGGTTAGTGATTAAAGCAACTGGTGCTCCTGGACATGGAGCAAAACTCTATGATAATAGTGCTATGGAGAATCTCCTTAAGAGCATTGAGAGTATTAGGAGGTTTAGAGCTTCTCAATTTGATTTGATGAAATCTGGTGCTAGAGCTGATGGAGATGTTATTTCTGTTAATATGGTCTTTCTGAAAGCCGGCACTCCTTCTCCCACTGTATGTTGGAATCTTTAACCTTCCTTGATTTCCTAATTCTTCACTTTGCTCCTGTTGGGTTTCAGTACGACATTTTCTTATGATGGTCACATTTTGGATTTTAACACGCGCACACACGCACACACATACACATATATTTCTTAAAAAAAAAAATCGTTATTGGGGCAGGGGGGTGAATTCATAACTGGTGACTTTAGAATTTATCATTCTGGGCAAGGGTTATATAAGTCGCCACTGTACTAAGTCGACGGTATCTAACTCTGAGAACAAAATTTGGTGAGTGTACTTATTTGGCCTTAAAGCCATTTGTCCTAAAGAATTATTAACCGTGATGATGTATACAGAGTTTAAGTGATTTTTGTCCTTAGGCATCTTCTTTTTTGGCAGGGATTTGTTATGAATCTACAGCCATCTGAAGCCGAAGCAGGGTTTGATGTCCGAGTCCCACCAACTGCAGATCCAGCATCCTTAGAGAGACGAATTTCTGAGGAATGGGCACCTAGTTCACGTAACATGACTTTTGAGGTAATGTCACAGTTGTCCTACTCTTTTAGTTCTTTTAGCTTGCCGGGAATGGTCCCAAACCAATAAGAGGTTCAGTACTTCAGTTATAAGATGGCATGGTTGCCTTCTTTTTCTGACTCTTTTTTTTATCATCATCAAAGATTTGAATTTTGTGCTAGATGTTTTGAATTAGTAACAAGTGTTGAATCTGAACCAGTTCTTTCAATTTTATTATATATTTATTTGAAGATCTTGAGTGTTTTCATGGTTTCTCCTAGTCTTTTCATGGTTTGCTGTTTGATGTTACTATCTTTTTGCAAAATTCTAGCTTCACGATGCAACTGACAAGGTCTTGTAATGGTGATGCATGGAAGCCTAAAACTTCGTAATGTACTTCTGTGATCCGTAGCTATTGGTTCTAACACCTGACCAGTATGTATGACCTAAAGAGAAATTCATATGAAATACTTCTGTGCTTGCAGCAATAATACCAGGCTTATTTAATTAGTTGAGGATTCTGACTACTTTAATACAATTTAAAACAGTAAAGAACTTGTAATGGTGATAATTGGTGCCAAACAATTTTGGTGATGTGAAATCATCTTTTTTGAAGAAAATGTTATTTCACTTCTGTTTCAGTAATAACTAGAAAACGTACATCCTGAAATAAAATCTCCCTGTTTGTGGAGATAGGCCACATATTCTAATTATTCCCGTCTCTTGGACAGTTCAAGCAAAAGGCCTCTTTTAACAATGAGTTTGGGAGGCCTCTCTTGACAGCTTATGATGGTTCAAATCCTTGGTGGGCACTTTTAGAGGAAGCTGTCAAGAATGCTGGTGGAAAACTTGGAAAGCCAGAAATCTTTCCCGCTTCAACAGATGCTCGCTACTTCAGGCAGAAAGAGTACCCAGCAATTGGATTTTCTCCCATGACAAATACTCCAATTCTACTTCATGACCACAATGAGGTGAGGTTTGCATCTTATTTGATTGCTGTACACCAATAATGGACAGGGATGTTTCCGATATGTCAGTGTAGTTATGTTACAAAATATTGCTCCCTCCGTTTCACAATATAAGGCCTTTTGACCATTTTTTCAATAGATTGATGAAGAATTAAATAAGTGATATTTTTTCTATTCTATTCTTTACCAATTCCACTAACATAACTGAGAATAAGAGAATTGTATTTGTAGCTGAGGGAAACTTTCAAAAAATTGTCCTTAAATTGTGTAAAATGCCAAACATTTAAAACGGCTAAAAGGCTTTATATTGTGAAACGAAGGGAGTGTAGAGTTTCCCCAGATTGTTTTAACATTTAAGACAGGCAGCTGTGTTAGTGTGTTGGTAATACCATGTCTAGTGACTAAGTGTGTATTTGGATTGGTTTTTAGTTTGAGAATTTCTGTCACGGGAATTGAAAAAAGTGAATTGTTTGTGAGAGAA
Source organism: Vinca minor (assembly GCA_026122235.1). Classification (NCBI taxonomy): domain Eukaryota; kingdom Viridiplantae; phylum Streptophyta; class Magnoliopsida; order Gentianales; family Apocynaceae; genus Vinca; species Vinca minor. The sequence goes on from JAOCZM010000291.1 coordinate 3,181,839, forward strand.
GGTATGGGATCCGAAGTAAAAATTTGTATGGGAGATTTTGTTAGAAGGGTATCCATTCATTGTTGCACTTAGTTTTTTTCATTTTGTTGTTGCGCTTTCATATTGCATTGAGCAATCATAGAAGAGATTGTAAGTGGGATTCTCCATCTTTCTTGCTTTTTGTGCAGTTCCTGAACAAGGATGAGTATCTCAAAGGGATTGACGTTTACGAGTCAATAATTAAAACATATGCATCTTTTGATGAGCATGCCAGAGATGAAGCTTCCCGAGCAGAGCTATGAGAAACAGGAAGTCTGCATCCTAATTGCGAGAAGAAATAATTGACAACCACTTCTATGTCAATGTAAGTACCTGTTTTTCCGTATCTGATTTTCGTTACTGTAGCAGAAAAAGCAGCATTGAGTAGTTAGTGATGTCCCAGAGGTTGATTTTGCGATAGTTCTGGACTTCATTTTCTTAGTTTTACTGTGCAATGCAATGTTAGTTTATTTTTTTAACAGGATATTCTTATCTAAACTGTTCAAGCTTCTTCTAAATGATTACATGTGAAAATCAAAGTGATTCAACTGGTAAAACTTGCCTGACCCTGCTTTTCCCTGCTGGATGTAAAAATTCCCTTAAACTTGGCTATGGACTATAGAGATGGTGGATTTGGGGCCGCAACAGTTGGGTCTTCATCTGTTGACCAACTGTTGTGGACGATTATACACCATGTATTGTACTTGATAGTGTAGAAGTACACTACATAGTGCATGCGCTATGCTAATAGTGTATTATTATATCATGTACACTATTTAATATATTTTTTACTTTATAGAGTATATATAAAATATAATGTGCACTAACATCTATATATACTAACAATGTACCTCATACACTATGTGATGTACTTTTACACTATTAAGTGCACTTGGTATATTATACAACGTACTAATTATTCGCACAGTTTGGATCCTCAGCAACACTACTTGTAATAATGTAACGATGGAAATGTTTATTCTTATAGCTTAAATTCTAACTAGTACACCTAGGGAGGAAATAATTATAACTAGTCAATGAAGCCAGCTAAGAAGGATGCTTCAAAGCCTAACTCCAACCAAGGTTGTCAAAATCGCGAGTTGGATCGTAAAATCGTACAATTCTACGATCCTAAGGGTATAAATCGAGTTAAATCGTACTAAAAATCGCTGGAGGATTGAATCGTAGAGGATCGTCGATCTAGATCGTAAAATCGTAGAGATTCAATCTTGCCTTTTTAAATCTTGCCTATTTTCAACTGGGCCGGTTACGGGTTATCTCAAATAAAAAACATCCATTTGTATTCAAGCCAACATCTCAACTCTCTCAAGTCTTAGACTCCCAGCTTCATCTCTCATCATCGATGTGAGTGGAGGTAGAATTACATGGAAGATAATAATGTCTTGAATGGTTTGTTAGATTATAACATTAGAAAGACAGACTTGTTATGAAATTTGATGGAGTAAAAGACCTTATGAATTGTTGGCTTGCTTCCGAAGTTTATCACTTGTTAGTATGTGATTTAATTTCAGTTTGTTAGTTTTATTGGTATTCTTATTTTTTTCCGTTGAAGTATTGTTATTTTTTTTTCTCAATTGCATATAAAAGGATGTCTTATTGAAAAATTCTGATATAGACCTGGGCTATATGTGGGGGTTGTGGACCACTTGGTCCACAATCAACCACATCACCTCTTTTGATTAAAAAAAAATTCTCATAAGCGCCCCACTGCTTTTTATTATTTTAATCAAAACCGTGATGTATTGAACGCGACTGCAGTTTGATCCACTGACCAAGTGGTAGGCCAGGTACATATCAGAATTGTTCTGTCTTATTGACATAAATTTATCATGAAATATTATTTAATTAGTTTTGTCGGATCTTTCGATCCGTTCTACGATCCTCATGTTTACAATTTTTTAGACTCCTTCCGTTTCGAGTCAAATTTGCGATATTAACAACCTTGACTCCAACCATTGATGGACTTTTGTTTATATAATTTTGTATGGACATTGGTTCGTTTCAGTCTGGGTTGTCATTTATGCTTAATCCTAACTGAGACGGTCATTCCTTGGTTATAGATGACACTGGTCTCATTGGGTTTAAAATGAAAGTCATTATTGCCTGATTCGGATCCTACGTAATACTCTTCGTGTAATATTGTTATTATGAAAATTTTATTCATATATCCTAAAACCATAAAAAAATAAACTCTAAACTTTAGATATCACATATTCTTACAAAAAATGTCACAGTAAGTGTTTTAGGTGGTTTATAATGCGTTGTAACGTATCTCTATTAAATACAGGGGCTTGTATTTTCTGGCAGGTGAACTAGGATGCTGACCGGCTGGCTATGGAGGAAAAGATAAAAGGAAAAAGGCTTCTTCTAAATCCTCCTAATCATGTTTTACCTTTTTTTTCCCCTCTTAATCATGTTTTACTTTTGTTGAATGCAACCTATGTTGATAGTGCAGCAATAAGTGGTTCGATCTTGAGTTTCTTTGATTTCCTAATTACACAATCACAGTTGTGTTCGGGTGCGAAATATGTATTTTTATCTTCACTCTTTAGTTACTGAACAAAAGTTTCAACCGTTCATTCTCAATTATTAAATTGAGAAAAACGATAATAGTTAATTGGTTATGAATAAATTAATAATATTCATTCTACTTAAAATTTTAATTTCAAACTAAATTGATCTAAAGCCTAATAAAAACGCTTTCTGACTATTTTGTTATGCACGTATAAGGGGGAAAGTCTGGCATAGGGCGGACCCAATGGGTCCGGCTCCACACTCCTCTTACATAATTTCAGACAGGATTCACACAGGATCCACATGCAGGGTAGGTCCCCGCAGGTCTCCATGTCTCACAGGTACCCATTGGGTCCGTCCTATAGGGAATTTTTCCCGTATAAGGTATAAGATGTGATTGGTTTGAGTTTGATATTTTGTTCTTAGTTTCAAATCCAGATTCAAAGTGTGTTATTGGTTCAAAATGTATACAATTTGTACTGATTTTGATGAAGGAGAAAACACAGATTGTAAATACCAATGTGTTGAGATTTGAGCTGCAATCCTAACTAATGATTTTTTTCCTTCTTCTTTAAGTCTTACCCATGTTCTTTAATAATGAGAGCCATTGACAGGTGAACATCTCTAACGGAATTTAATCAATTCATCCATCCCACCCAAATCAAAAGGGCTCCACCACTATATTTCCTTTTTTTTTGTGTGGTAATAATAAGGATTTTATTAAGAAAACAAAGTGTACATAGCGGAAAAAGGAAAGATATTTTTTTCCATTTTTTGTCCCTAAACAATTTATAAGATCCAAAAATATTATTTATGAATAATAAAATATTTAAACAACTTACCATTGATAATTTGGTATACAAAAGTTGACATACGAAAGAACCCAAAAATTCAATACGTAAGTTGTTTTCAAACTAAAAATAAAATATAATTTTTAAATATTTAAATCACTCCTCGTAAATTATTATGATCCTAATTTCACGAGTTTGCCCAAATTTAATCAAAACATTACTTGGAATATATATTTGTGATCAACTCGCCAAATTTCATAATAAAAAAATTCACTTCATGTGTCTAATACAATTCATTAAATTAATTAAAGATAAGTCTAATTGACAGCAACAACTTGAAAAATTCAAATAATCAAATTCTAAAAAGATTAAATTTGACATTTTGTGCGTACTGCAATAGACCCCTTTATTTTTAAACACATCACACTATTTAGATTTTTCTACTACTTCCATTCATAAATATAAGACTTTCATTACATGTTGCGAAAATTGAGTAAAAAAAAAATTAAGATGTTTTATTAATCAAAATATCAATATTACTTACTCTATTAAATAGAATTAGTGATATAAAAGTAATATTTAAAGAGTAATATTGATGTTTTAATTAAAAAAACATTATAATTTTTTACTTTTTTAATTTTCGTAACATTTAATGAAAAATTTATATTTAAATTTTTTATATCTATTAAGATTATAGGAAGAACTTTCGCGACAAAACTTCAAAGGAAAAGAGAAATGGGGATGATCCCCAACAGTAGAATTGCTTCCGATGCAGTTATTAAGGACTTTGATCGGTCGGGTGGCGGTTACTAGTATGTCACACTTTTACAGAGAGACCAACGCTTGTGCCGATGGTCATGTTAAAGCTAGAGGATTTTCTACATCCTCTGTTTTTGTTATTTTCAACTCTCCTTTCCCTCATGTCAGCCACCTAGTGGCAGGGGATGTCCGTGGGGCTACTTTTGTTAAGTCTTTTTCTGTTTCCTCTATCCATATCCACCTTGTTAGCCTTATAGCGGCAAGATATGGAAAAGAGTTTTTATTAGTTAGACCTATTTGTAATATCTTTGTACCCTACCCTCCGGTTTCTTGTTTTTAATATATTCGCTAATTAACCAAAAAAAAAAGAGAGAAAAAAGACTTCACGGGCCACAAATACAAGGGAGAGGGACCCAACAAGGGCTATCAAAGGAAAGTCAAGAATCCATCTCCATGTGAGGACTAGGGATGGCAATAGACCCGGTTAAATTGGGGATCCGGCCGCACTGCCTAGGGCTGGGTCGTGATCCCCGGGCTTTAAGCTGGGGGTGGGAGGGTGGGGATGGGGAAGAATTTGGGCTCGCTAACTGGGCGAGGGCGGAGGCTGGGATAAGTAACATTCCCACCCTGAGTCGGCCTGGCCCACTACCCACATGACTTGTCTAAAATAATAAATAAATTGAGAATAAAATATCTATACAAAAAGGAAATATACCTAAAAGATTGGAGAAAATCATGGGAGATCTCAAATTCTCTCCATAAACTCCTCCATCTCCTAATATAGTTTCTTTATTTTAATTTTTTTTTTATTTCGTTAGACATTAATTGATTTATATTATGTTGTTGGGCGACATATGAGTTGTATCTATAAACTAGTAATGTTTAGGAAGCAAACTAGTATCATTTTAGATAGTGTTATTTATTTTTACGGATGTTAAATTTTTTTATTTTACATTATTTTTTCAAGGTTGTATTGGGAGTTTTTTGTTGAAATTCTATAATTTGTTCTAGTCGAGATTGGGAGAAAAAAATCCCCGCTTTTCCTCAGTTGGGGGTGGGCCTCCACCTGAGTTGGGGATGGGATGCCCATCCATCCCCAGTGATGGGGCTGGGCCGGGGATGGGGATGCGATGGAAGAGGCGAGGCTGGGGCTGGATATCATGGTATCCGCCCCCACCCAACCTCATTGCCATCCCTAGTGAGGACCCATCTGATTGTCCAAAGGGAAAACGCATCGCGGCCCGTTTCTAACTTCCTACCCGCTCGAGAAATCCCCTAAAATGTGCCACCGTTATAATCCCATTAACACACGAAATTTGTTTCGAGGATATGGTTATAACCAATTATTCTTCATTCCGCACATGCATAATATTTGTTCTGACAACTTTTATTCAATTATGACAACCTTTATTACACATTTTGTGACATATTAAATACAGAAATTTTGTTTGTCTAACCAAAACTAAAATAGATAAATGCTAGGATGAATGAATAATCGTTATGTATATATACGATTATAATTAAAAATGCCACAAATGTATTATAGGGAAAATTCTGATATAGACCTGGGCTATATGTGGGGTTGTGGACCACTTGGTCCAGAATTAACCACATCACCTCTTTTAATTAAAAAAAAAAAAAAATTCTTATAAGGCCCCACCTGTTTTTATTATTTTAATCAAAACTGTGATGTGGCTGAATGTGGACCAAGTGGTCCATTGCCACCTTGTGGCCCAGGTCCACGACAGAATCATTCGTATTATAGATGAGTCTATGGTTACTTGTGCTCTATCAATTAAGTAAATTTGATAATTGAATCTTGTTTGGGAAGAATGAATAACAGATCTTTAAGGAAATTATTCTTGAAAAAATAATTATTCGATCAAATTAAATTTAGTTGTTAGACAAATTTATTAAATGATATTCAAGTATTTTGTATGTGCAGACGGAACGCCAAATAACACCAAAAAAATCAACCCAGCCAGACAAAGCCAAAGCCATTGGCAAGTCAGCAACACAAGTAGTAACACTCAGTTCATCCCCCCTTTCCACTTGAATACCACTAACAAAACCAGCAAAACTCGCGTCATCTCTATATCATGCATTGATTCCAAATTTTCCAACTATTATTACCTCATTTTATCCTTTTAATTATCTTCTTATCCAATAAATTTTGCATCTTTAATCATTTCCCCACCAGGGTTCTTGAGGAAATAGCTAAAAATCTTGGAAGTGATAATTAATTTTCATGGAGGTAGTAGTAGGAGAAGAAAGAGAAAATGGGGTGGTGAATGTGGTACAAGAAATGTTTCAGGTAATAGAGACTGTGGAATCTTTTGTTAATTTTAGGACTCAGAGAAAAGAAAGTTTGAATCTTGTGAGAAGATTGAAGCTTTTGTTGCCTCTTTGTGAAGAGATTAGGGAGCTTAGTTCATCAATTTCTGATGAAGCATTTAACTCTGTGATTAATCTTAGAAAAGCTTTATTTTTGGCTAAGAAATTGCTCAAGCATTGTAACTATGGAAGCAAGATTTATCTGGTTAGTACTGATCAAGCTTTTTAAGATTAATCTGCTTTCTTTAATTATTATAGTTAAAAGAGGGATCTTCATTTTGTTTTTTTTGATGTGGTTATTTTGATGATTTATTTCAGGCTCTTGAGAGTGAGGCAATTATGAGTAGATTTCATGGTGTTTATGACAAGCTAAATAGAGCTTTGGATGAGATGCCTTATGAAGTCCTTGGCATTTCTGAAGAAGTGAAGGAGCAAGTAAATTCTTCCCCTTTCATGTTTTTTTTTTTAATTATTACTCCCTCCGTTCCTTAATTAATACAAGTCGGTTAGGACATGTAGCGAGAATTAAGTAAGGAAAAAATAAGGTATTTTGTTAGTAAAAACATCAATATTACTCTTTTAAATATCATACTGTAACGGAAACATTACATATGAAACTGTATAACACAGATATGTGTAACATTTGAGCCTTGCACGAGATTACGAGCTTTTCATTTGCATACAAGGATATTGAATTACTGGAAGTGTCCTGTGGCAGTTGGTCTGTTTCATTTGTAGAAACGAAAAAATTTAGGTTATCGCTTTTTGCTCATGATTTTCGGTCTATTTTATCTGTTGGTGTGCTCAGGTTGAGCTAATGCGTATGCAACTTTTTAGAGCCAAAAGTAGGACAGAGTCACAAGACATAGAGCTAGCAATGGATATGATGATCGTATTTTCTAAAAATGATGAACGCAAAGCTGATGATGCAATATTTGAAAGACTAGCAAAGAAATTGGAGCTACATACAATGGCGGAACTAAGAACGGAAACCATGGCAATTAAAAAACTTCTTAAAAATCGTAGTTTGCATGGTGTAGAGAGTAGTATCCAGCAAACTATGGATCTCCTTGGCAGGTTCAAACAAATTGCCGGAATTGGCGAAACTAGTGTTCTTGATTGTCCAGAATCATCCAAAACTTTTCAAAAGTGCCAGTCCATCCAAATCCCTAATGAATTCCTTTGTCCAATAAGTCTGGAGATAATGGCAGATCCCGTAATTGTTGCCACCGGACAGGTAATTCTCTTAAGCTTCTCGTGGCTTTGCTATCGTAGAATGAGCTAGTTTATTCATGAACAACTAAAATACTCGGGGGCTTACAATTTCTGTTGAAGCACCAATATGTCTAAATCGTTTTATGTTCGTAATAGTTGATTAAGGTTTCTGCCTTTTCATCTATATGATTTATATCATATTTTTACAGACTTATGAAAGAGAGAGCATCAAGAGGTGGCTGAATTCGAATCACCGCACCTGCCCAAAGAGTGGACAAATATTAACTCACTTGACACTTGCTCCGAACTTTGCTCTCCGCAACTTAATCCTGCAATGGTGTGAAAATAACAACTTTGATCTGCCAAGAAAACATGCTAATGATGGCTTTGAATGCCTGTCCTCTGCACTTATAGAGGATATTGCTTCCTTAGTCCAAAATTTAACCTCTCCTCAACTGGATGTGCAAAGGGACGCTGTTGTTAGGATCCGCTTGCTTTCCAAAGAGAATCCTGACAATCGAATTATGATTGCTAATTGTGGAGGAATCCCACCTTTGGTTTGGATGTTGTCATATCGCGATATGAAAATCCAAGAACATGCCGTTACAGCTCTTTTAAACTTGTCGCTTGTCGAGTCAAACAAAAAATTCATAGCCAGAGAAGGAGCTATTCCTGCTATTATCAACATTTTGCAAAACGGAACAGATGAAGCTCGGGAAAACTCGGCTGCAGCCTTGTTCAGTCTATCCATGCTTGATGAGAACAAAGTGATGGTGGGATGTTTAAAAGGAATCCCTCCTTTAGTTCGTCTTTTGCGAACAGGGACGGTTAGAGCTAAGAAAGATGCTGCAACTGCACTCTTTAACTTGACACTTCACCCAGCGAACAAATCCAGGGCCATCAAGGCAGGTATAATATCTCCATTACATGACTTAGTTGAAGATAGGCATTTAGGCATGGTAGATGAAGCCCTCTCAATCTTGTTACTACTAGCTTCTCATCCTGAAGGTAGAAATGAAATTGGCCAGCTATCGTTTATCCAAACATTAGTCGAAATAATGAAAAACGGAACTCCAAAAAACAAAGAATGTGCTACTGCTGTTCTTCTGGAATTGGGATCAAACAATTCTTCATTCATATTGGCTGCACTTCAGTTCGGCGTTTATGATCATCTTGTGGAGATAACAAGATCAGGAACGACTCGCGCGCAAAGGAAAGCTAATTCCCTTTTGCAGCAAATGATCAAGTGTGAACAAATTTCACAAGTTGTGCAAAAGTGAGATTTTGCATCTTCTTTTGTTTATTTGGATGGTTCATTGTTGTTCTATAGCTAATGTATAGGTAAGTTACATTGTGGCGCTTCCTATGAAGTTTTAGTGCAAAGGAAGGTGATTTTCAAGGGTAGTTATAAGAATAAATATGTAAAATTAACAGTTTCTTTTATTAACTGTCGGAATGCTCTCATTTTCTCTACTTTCCATACCGTAAATCATGCCAATAAAAAAACTTTGGGACCATTTAATCCAATTTTTCATCTTTATGGATTTGAATGACTAGAGATGGATGCGGAGAGTGATGGTGGAACTACCCGTAACATCTTTGACTTGGGTTTGAGATTTTACATTAAATTTTGTAATCGGTGAACTGTTTATGAATAGAAATGTAAAGCAAATTCTAAAAATAAAAATTTGAAATGGTGTCTAAATATAGCCTACATAATGTAAATTTAAAAACCAAACCAATTCCAATAATTATAATTCTGAACTTATCTTAACATATCATACATATATTAAAAGAGTGCCAATGTTAATTTGGTGATCACATTTCAATAATGTCCTTCATTTTTTAATAAATTCTGTAGAAAAAAATCATTATCTAATTGTAATTCTAAAAGGTTAAAAAAGCCCATTTATTATTATCCTAATTGATTAATGATTCCTATAAAAAGATGAAATAAATGAGGGAGGTTGTAATAGAGAAAATATTTTATTAGTGTATTATAAATCATTTACGATTTAATTTGATCTGAGGTAAATAAAATTGTGGAGATTCATTATTACTGTTACCAAATTGTAAATCTGAAGCAACCACCAGATAAACCAGACGCAAAGCCACACTTCTTTCTTTCTTTATATATATATATATATATATATATATATATATATATATATATATATATATATATATATATATATATATATATATATATACCATCACTGAAAAGAACGAGACGTTTGTACTTTTATTCTTCTATATGATGATCACGAACTTGAAGAGCACAATTGAAGTTACAATTCTCCAAAATCCTGGATTTTCTCTTCATGTTGATACAATTCTCTCCTGATTCTTCTTCAATTCGTCGGCCAGAGGTACAAACTCATCATTTTGATTCCTGAAATTTGTTTATTTTGATGATTTAGGGTTTGTTTCGGTTTAATTTATCGATATTTGGCGATTTATTTGTTTGTAATACACTACTTGATCGATCAGTGCTCGTTATTTATGTGATGTTGAGTCAGTGATGGAATTGGTGGAAATTTAATCCTGTTAGCACCACGTTTTTGTGGTCCTTTTCCATAATTTATTCAGTACTAGTTCAAGCTTCATAATTTTTGCTTCTTGTTGCGTATTGGTTGATATTAAGGATTTTTAGGCCTCATAGAATTAGAGTTTTCGAAGTTGGTTGAATTTTAATAATGTGCCGGTTGTTTGAGGCATAGGTTATAAATGCATGTCACTTCTAGTGTATGTATGAATACCTATTCCTGTGTGCCTTGGGTATTCAAATTCCTGTGCTCTTTGGCACGTAATTAGCTAATTGAATAATTTCCTACTATTTCCCAGCTTTGCATTCACAATGTAAATGAAAGGAGAAGGCTTTTGAACTTTCGGTGATGAGCGCATTTTGTTGCTTCTATCTCCTGTAATTGTCGAATAACTTTAGTGTCAAACGAACAGCTGACCTGCATAATACTAGCTATAACTCAGAGCACGAACTGGGAGAAAGTGATCTACTTTTTTTCTTTCTCTAAAATGCAATTGAAGACTAGTTTAGATTTGGAAGTTCCTCTATTGCAGATAAAATCAGCAAATACATACTAACATTGTAAAGTCTTTGATACATTATTTGGTCATTCATTTTCTTGTTTAATTCTCTTTTATCAGGATTCCTATTTATTATTCTGCATTTGAGGAGTGTCTTTGTTTTGGAGAATCGGATGATTGACATGGTTCAGCAAACAAAAGATTCCAAGTTCTGTGAATACGGTTTGGCCAATACTGAAACAAGCTTTTCCAATACAGCCAAGCAACTTTCAACACCACTATCTACAAAGAAAACAGTTTTACAAGATTTGCAGAATGAGAATGGTAAATTGGTACCGAGATCCAGCCATCCATTATCAGACAAAAGTGGACCCACTAATGAATCTTTTAAAACTTCTAACCCCAAGAGACCAGCAACTGAGAGCTTAATAACCCCTTTGCAACAGCAGTTCCCAATGAGTAATGCAGGCAGTGGGCATCTTGTTTATGTTCGAAGAAAACCTGATACGGAACTAGCGAGGACTATTGCTTGTGATAACCAGAGTAATGCTGTTGATTGCTCACAAGCGAGAGAAGCCATTTTTCCGGATGAAGCCACTCAAGAGAAATCACAGGTGAAGGAACCTAAGATTTGTGCACCAGAAACTTCATCAATTTCAATGCCATCTTCAGTCAGTTTCTCTTCTGCAAGACCTACTGTTTCATCTTCTATTGAGAAGTCGAATAATATTTTACCTCCAGCAAATTCAAATCATCTTCATGCAAGCCCCAATGGTAATCCAGTTAAAGTCAACAGTAAGCACTGGGAAGAGAGATATATCCAACTACAGAACTTACTGAGAAAATTGGACCAATCAGATAAAAAAGATTATGTCCAGAGTATGTCTTTTATCTTCCTAAAGCTGCTTCACAACATTTATGTTGGTATGTCTTTGTACATTCCGTATTAAAGACTTAAAATTTCTTCTTGATTCTTTCTATTAGTGCTTCGACCACTCTCCTCAGTTGAACTTAGTGGGCATGCAGTTGAACTGGAGAAGAGGTCAATTCAGCTTACACTGGATGAAGGTAAAACTGCACCATTTGGTTGTTTATTCTTCCTTTACTTTTTGCATTTTTCATTTAATACCTTGTCTTGAAATGAAGGCAAAATATATATTGATGTGGACGATGTTTGAAACAGTTAAAATGATTTCAAAATTTATGTACATTTACCATATGAAAAATTTATATTTTTTTAACAGGCTTCTATACTACGCTCATTTTTCCCAATTTCAATCTGTACTACTTTTCTCTTTTCCTTTTTTTTTAAATTATGTTTCCTCCAAGGTTCACGTTAAATGGAGTCATGAGTCATGGCTCATTTTGGTAACCCAGAGTGCCTTAATCTTTTTTCTGAGAGGATTCATTCGTTAAGGATTATCCTTTGGCCGTGAGGGTATTCATCATATTTGTTCATTTCTCATATGGTATAATTTTTGAAAGAGGTGGTTTAGTACTCTTTTAATGCGAACATGTTTACCTCGTAATACTAACCGTCTTAGGCAACCATGCTTAGGTTGGATTGTACCTTGTGCAAAGGTAATTAAGCTACTGGAGAAGTTAACTTGAGGGAGCCTCTATAGTTTATTGATTCAAAGTAGGTCTTCAGTATGGGCCTGATTGACTTATGCTTGCATGAGTCTTTGTGTTGCACCTTGAAAGCATATATATTTCTGGAAAATGGATTTTTCCTCTTTGTCTGTCTTCTCTCCAGCTTTACCTTTTCCTAAAATGAGCTATCAGGAGTTTAATTGACCGTTTCTTGCTTGATCTGAAGAGTTGCTTCATTGGATCGCTGATTCATGAGTCTTGAACTTTGTGCCTTCTTCTTCTTTCACAGTTCCACTCAAGAGCAACTATGCACCATAGTCATTTTAAAATCAATTCTCTCATGTGTTCCTCATTTTCTTGGGGAAAGAGGTAAGCCTGGAATTTTTAATAGTGAGCATAATGACTTCTATATTGCAGCGGTGCATTTTATGGAAGCACATGTTACTTGTTTGAGGGATAATTACGTTTCCCTGTCCACTGTCCAAATTGAACTATCAGCTTAGAGAAAGGACGAATAGCTTCTTTGATTTGCGTGCAGTGCACAACAAATAAAACCTTAGTGATAGTCAGCTTTTTTTACTGTCTATATTCAGTTAAAACTACGAGTGTACGAAAAATTCTGCTACTACCATAGCTTCCCCATTACCACAGAAGTTATTAATGAAACAAGTAAATTATTTACTGTTCTATATTAGCAGCTTGTTACTCTACTTTCTTTTTCTTCCTTGTTTATGTAGTATATTGATTTGTCCTTACTATAGTCTATGTGCTTTCAGTTTTCTTTCCATGTCTTCCTCTAATTAAGTTGACTTGTGAGATACATATTAGTTCTCTTTGGGCCTGGAATCCCATAATGCATGCTCTCCAAAAAATTTCACATCTTTTGACTTTTGCAGTAACAAGAACTGTGATTATGGTATACTATGTAAGTTCAGGTATTCTCATATGATTACATTACAAGTAAAGAATTTAAGTATTCTGGACAAACTTGCTCTTCTCTGAAAGTGATTTTTTTTTGGGTGCTTCAAGACCCAGGAACCATTGTGATATAGGGCTGTAGGGAACAGAAAGAGGACATGATGATGTGGAGGTGAAATACACAGACGGAGAGGGAGAGAGAGGAGGAGGACAATGAGGGCCTGAAGAAGGGGCTTGGGCCAGAGAGGGGTGGAGAAAATATGTGAATTTAGATTCGTCTTTCTATTGTGTGTCTTAGAAGTGAAAACATTATAAGAATTTGTTATAACTAGGAACCGAATATGTGACTACGGCAACCTTTTTCAAGAATAGTCCTTTATTTGACCTTTTAAACTGGTAATAAAAGGGAAATTCTAGTTTGTTTCTACTTCAACTTTTAGTTTGTCAAAGAAGCCTATACTATTACTTTGTTACATTTTGACTGTAATTCGGTGCATTGATAACCCTATTCAGTTATACTCTACCACTTCCGTTGTTTGCTCACTGAACGAATAGATTTTTTGAGTAACCTTCTGTCCTTCCAACTTATTCCTCTGTTTTCAGGTAAAGAGCTACATAGAGTTCGAATCTTGGATGTCCTGGACAAGTACTCAAAGCACTCTTGGGTGTCGTTGACCCAACAAGACCACTCCCAGAAGTGAGTTCAAGCTGGATCCTGGATGCCTGCGGCTCCATCTGTAACAGGGTAAATGTACTCCCTTTTGCTCGGTCTACATTGTAATATTTTGGTTATAGGTTCTGTTATATCAGTTCAATGTGTCTAAGATGTAGATATTCTGGAATTTACTAATTAAATTGTAACATAATGTTCTTAATTTATATTGTTATTATACTCCCTTTGTCTTCGTCTAAATCCTTAGACAGCAGATTGTAGAGTTCTTGTTTCACAATTAAATAATTTATTAGGACAAGGTGGCGAAAATGCGAGTTTGAGCTGATGAATTCACACTCCTCTGTTGGACTAGGATTGATTTTTCCCCTCTATTGATGAGGGGTTCCGCTCTCATTTTCTTAGTAGGGAAAGATAGGAATTTATGATGTTGTCCTAAACCTAAAAACTATACTATTTTAGTACTAGTTATTAGATGCTTGAAGTCTTTGAAGTATGGTGAATGGAATTTTGGCATGATAATGACGGTGTTAATATTTTAAGTGATAAATTGGATTGATTCTTTTAATTTATTTATTTTTACTGAGCAAGACCAAGGTAGCAAAGCAGCTCCATGGCGACGTACAAAATTTGGATAGCAAACTACATATTAGTTTAGGATATTCGATCTCTATTCCACGTCTCATCATTTATCTCTATTAGTTTAGGATAGAAGATTCAAACTGTTACCAATTGAACTATACCTTAAAAAAAATTGAGTTCATATCATATAGAGTATAAAGCCGATACAAGATATTAAACTGAAAAGAACAAATACCACATAACTTAATCATAGCCAAAAGTCAAATAAGCTATGCGTTGAGCTGATTTGGCTCGTTGGGGATTAGGTTAACCAATTGGAGAAGATGTTGATAAATCTCTGAGTTTCTGGCACCACTGTAGTTTGAGCTAAACAAAATTTCTATCACATGATCAAGTAGTTAGCAGGGCAAAAGAAAGACTTAGACCCAAGTCAAAGGGTTTACAAATTATAGGGGGGAGTAATGCGGCAAAAAATCATATGTCCATATTATGTGTTTCGTTCTCTATCATGTAAATAAAAAATGTTATGTGTTAATTTTCCCTTATAGTTATACTATTTCTTTTAAAGTTATAAATTTTTTAATAAAAAAATTAACACATGCCAATTCTTTATTGATGAGATATTGAACATGACACAGAATGTGGAGAAACGATTCTTACCATACTAATGCTAGCTAATACAGATTAATTAGTCAGATTCCCAATTAGGAGAAATTGATTCACAATCAACCTCGCCATCCATATAAGAAATATTTATTCCCATGCCATCATTGATTCATTCTCGTAAACGTTTTTGGTTTTGCAGATCCATTACTTACGGACCACTATGAGTATGAAGACAACATGGCGAGGTACGACTTTACTAGCAATTTGCAATTATCTTTTACTAACCCTAGTGAGCAATTATTGCATTCAGAATTTAATTTGCAATTTAAATAAAATCAAAGGTCGTTGGTCAAAAGTCCCCCGTAAAATATTACAAGGAAAATCGTAATTCATACACAGTGACGGATCCAAAATTCTACAGAGCCATTTTTCCTTAAATTCAAAATAAATAAAACTAATAAAGACTTACTACAATCGATGGAGAATCATAGGAAAACACCAATAGCTAGTAAAAATACCTTAGAAGAATTAAAAATTAAGGAAATGTGCATTCTCACAACTTAAAAATTAGACTCCATAACTCTTCAAATCCTTGCTTTGGATTGGCACTCCGCGTTCAAAGCAAGTTGTACATATAATATTGTCCCATAATGAGTTGACATGAATTGTTTTTTGTTTTTTATTGACTTTTTTAACGTACATTCCATTTATTCATGTGTGAACAACTTTGGTGGTGGACTGGTAGGGTGGACATTAGTATAAAGGATTACTTCTTCCGTTCTCACTTATTTATCGTCTAAATATATTTTATCAATTTTTAATTATCTGTCACTTTAAAAAATAAAGAGAGTTTTGAATGTATTTTTTTTCCAAAGTTATCTTTACCTTTCATTAATTTAGTTAGCAAATAATTTTAATTGTCTCAACATAAATGTATTAATTGAAAGGTAAAAATGTCTATCTATCTTTAAACTAATATATCTCAATTATTTTTTTTTTTTTGCTAAGTGTCAATCATTTTCTTAATAAGAGTGCATTGTCTTTAAAAAAGCGACAGTAATCTAACCTATTAAATATACTCCTACAACAATCCTCAGGGATGCAGTCAGGACTTTTAAGTTGGGGGCAAAAAATTACAACAGTATGTCAAACTACATATAGACACTACAAAAAATGTTGGGGCGAAATTTGATCAAATATTCCGAACAATATATAAAATTTAATATATCTATGAAAATTTTAAAAATCTCGAGAAAGACTGCCCAACCGCCCTAGCTTCGTCCCTGCCTTCCCCCTCCCTCCCCCCACCCCAAATGAGCGAGGGAATAAATTCTTGATATAAATACATGCAAAAGATAACCCTTCCTTCCCAGAGATAGAAGATTGTAAAAGAAAGAAAGAAAAAACAAACTGAGATTTATAGTATAACATTAGTGATTATAATATAGTTCGAATATGAGACATCAAGACAATCAGCATTTCAGCCATGAACACATCTTGGTTGCTCTAACAATTGATCCAGATGAAATAGTTTATTGCAATGCCTGCAATAACCAAATCCTTGAACAATTCCATGGCTGTCAGAAATGCCATTATTGGCTTCACGACAACTGCCTTAACTTCCCTCGTTCTCTCGAACATCCCTCTCACCCTTCTCATCCCTTAACTCTATTATCGGCGCCTACCTACTCTTCCCGCTCTTTTTCCTGCGAGGCGTGCGCCTCCGTAGGAAATAGTTTCAGTATAAGCTGTTCTAAATGCGAGTTCGATCTCCATTTGGAATGTGCATCTCTTCCCAATTCCGTACTTCTAAAAAATAATAAGCATCCTCACGAGCTCAAACTCATCTTCACCGTTCCTTTAAAAGATCGGAATTCTGTTTTCGCTTGCAATGTTTGTAAATCTAAGATGCATAATCAGCAATGGTTGTACTATTGTGGTGATTGTGATTTTGGCGCGCATTTGGATTGTGCTGCTCCGAAGCGAAGCTTCGCTAAAGCAGCAGCTGCCCGGCCAGGGAGTAGTGGAGGAACGGCTGCGACTGGGGAAGGCAGCTGGAGAGTTCCGGATCAGGTGGAGCAAATAAGACGAGCGAGTGAAGCTGAAGAGCAGATAGCTGCAGCTCATTTGGAGGCTAAGATTAAAGCTCAAACTAATCAGGCAATTCTTGATCTGTGGGATCCACCGGGAACAAGATATCGTTATGTCTAATGAAACGACGTTGTTTTCGTAATGGACTAAATTCGAAAAAACCAACATCTGTTTTAATTTCTATAATTAGGTTTCTATTATAGTAAGAAATAAGTGGGGAAGTTGATTAACTTGTATGATTTGAATTTTTTGTTTTGTTTTTGCTTTTCTGAATTGTATGATTTCAAGTTAAACATGTTCTTTTGGTGTGCAAGAAAATTGTATTTCATTTTTATGATTTTGCTTTGTTAAAAATTTACTTTGCAAATGGTAATTTTAAAGATTTACTTTGCAAGTTAAACATGTTCTAATGAAACGATGTTGTTGGTCTTATGTTAAGTACGCTTTTGATATGTAGAACATGTAATAGTAAATTCTGGGTTTCAATTATATATTGGGTATGCTTGGATTGATGTCTCAAACTGAGTTTTTGGTCCCAGTTTTAACTTAGTTCAAAATCAAAATCAAATTTTATATGATTTAATACTTCATGTTTTATTTTCATACTCAATTCAAAGATAATTTGGACTTCACTATGAATTTCAAATAAAATTTAAGTCAGACTCAATTCAAATACATATATTATTCACGTTATTATATGAATAACACATATTATTGTTGTACTTGTACAAGTACTACTTGAGGATTTTTTGTCCATATTTTATGTCTCATCGTCTATCTCATTTATAGATGACTGTCAAGTATCTATTTTCCTCCTAAGGTTTCACTTTTCAGATTATAATTAAAAAAAAATAGATATTAAGTTAGAAAATATGATAGAAAATCCAAATTATTAATAACACATGGGGCGATAACCCATCTAGAAGATATTAAACTGAAAAGAACAAGTACTGGATGAATTAATCTTAGCCAAAAGTCAAATAATGAGTTGAGTTGATTTGGCTAGTTGAGGATAAGGTTAACCAATTGAAGAATATATTGATAAATCTCTGAGTTGGTAGCACTACTGCAGTTTGAGGGGGATTGCATTTGAGTTGGTATCACGATACATGTTTTGTTATATATTCGAAAATTTCTTACAATTTTATATACACATGACAGATTATGAGTGGGTGAATAAAAACATAAAACATATTAGGGATAGACGATTTTTTACGGTTTGAGCTAAACAAAATTTCTATCATGTTAAAAATGAAATTTGGATCTAACTCAATCTCTCAAAAGTACCTCAAGAGGGGAGGATTGTCCAATCCTTATAAAGAACAAACTTGCTCACTAAGAACATCTGGAGCGTGAACATCAATGGGGCCTAACATCGAAATAGGTGGCTCTGATACCATGTTAAAATGGATTTGGATCTAACTCAATCTCTCAAAATGTACCCCAAAAGGAAGAGGATTGTCTAATTATTATAAAAAAACAAACTTGTAATTCATTAACTAGTCGATGTGAAATTCTCAACATATCACCTAATCAAGCAGGTAGAAATACAAAAGAAAGACTTAGACCAAGTCAAGGGTTGACAAATTATCGGGGACTAATGCTAGCTACTACAGATTAGTCTTGGCATCAGATTCCCAATTAGGAGAAATTGAATCGTGGCTCATAGACAGTGGAGGATCCGAATGCTACATACAATAGGGCCATTTTTCCTTAAATTCAAAATAAATAAAACTAATAAAGATTTACTACAATCAATGAAGAATCATAGGAAAACACCAATAGCTAGTAAAAATTCATATCCATTTCTTCAGAATAATTAAACTTCCTGAATAATCTAGACTTTCAGAGTTTTTCAACAAATATGTACAATTTAATATTCGAATTTAAGGAAATGTGCATTCTTACAACTTAAAAATTAGACTCCATAACCCTTCAAATCCTTGCTTTGGATTGGCACTCCCGCGTCAAAGCAAGTTGTAAATATAATATGGTCCGATAACGAGTTGACATGATTTTTTTTTATATTGACTTTTTTAACGTACATTCAATTTATTCATGTGTGAACAACTTTGGTGGTAGGGTGGACATTAGTATAAAGTATTACTCCCTCATTCTCAATTATCTGCCACATAAATATACTAGATAAGTTTTTAATTATTTTTGTCACTTTAAGAAATTAAGAGAACATTAAATGTATTTTTTTTCAAAGTTATCCTTACCTTTCATTAATTCAGTCAATAAATAATTTTAATTGTCACAATATAAATATATTAATTGAAGGGTAAAAATATCTATCTATCTTTAAACTAATATATTCCAACCATTTTCTTAATTCGAGTTCACTGTCTTGAAAAAATCGACAGTAATTTGACAAAAAAAAATCATCTGTCCCCGTGTATTTCCCCATCATGTACCCAACCAATCACAATTTAGCATGTGTATATATAATTGGAAGAAATGTCCACATAGAGAATTTTGATTGGTTGGATATAAAAATAGGGACATACACGAGGACAGACGATTTTCACTCCAGTAATCTAACCTATTAAATCTACTCGTGCCCATCCCCAAATGAGGGAAAATTCCAAGGTAGAGCCGCCTTGTGGGATTAGCCCCACAACCCTCTCAATAAATTATGATATACATACATGCAAAAAATAGCCCTTCCTCCCCAGAGATAGATTGTAAAAGAAAGAAAGAAAGAAATTATATAGTAGTTCCAATATGAGACAACAAGACAATCAGCATTTCAGCCATGAACACATCTTGGTTGCTCTAACAATTGATCCAGATGAAATAGTTTATTGCAATGCCTGCAATAACTGTTGGAAAAAGCTTGTATAGAATGGTTAAGTTGAATGAGAAATTTGAGTGGAAGAGTCCCACATTGCATTGGATGGGAAGTTGGAAGCACTTTATATTAGAAAGTATTCCATAAAGGTTCAAAGAACTTTGCAAGGTTATGCTCCATGTCATAACCTCGCGCACACCCGAGCAGGGGGGGTGCAAATCCAAGGCCTGCCCGGACAAAAAATGGCTTGACTGGTGTGCGGGCGCGACCTGCGCACACGAATGCCGGAACAAAAATCACGGGCCTGATCAACCCTGGTTTTATTTCCACATTCAAAATTTTTTTTGTAGTCATTAAGGGAATTAATGCATGCATGACTAGGGGTTTATTACCCAAAATTTATTCTGTGTAACAGCCCTTTAATTACAGATTTTAATTAAGCTTTCAAGCTCTATCTATAAAAGGGGGATTGCATCCTCCTTTGAGTCTACCCCAATTACTGAGCTTACGTGATTTTTATTCCTCTCTTATTACTTCATTTTTTTGGTTCATCATTTATTTTCTTGTTCTATTCGGTTGTGTTGAGGTTGTTCTTGTGCAAGAACAAACTTCATTTTAAGCCGTTGTATCCTGGGAGACGGACGCCATTCGAACTCTAGCACATTCTGGGAGTTGGCGAATGCATTTTTAAGGAAATTGCGTTGAAACGCAATCCTCGGTTTTGTTGTTTCCTTAATCCAAAATACCTGACTTGTCTTTATTTGCGGCGATTGTGCTAACAATCTTAAAAGCGAAATTTTTTGTTTTTCCTTTTCTTGTAATCATAATGGCAAGCGAAGATCGAACATGAATGTTCACTGCAGATAATGCTTTGCTTGGTTTTGGGACTACTGCGGGGAGTTGCTTTGCATCTTACATTGCAGTGCTACTGCTGTTGTTCTGCTGCGTTCTTTCGGTTCTCATCTGTCCCTTCCTGTTGCTTTGCAGTTCCTCCCTGTTCTTTGCCTTAGTGCGAGAATATTCCAGCAAGCAATGTTGACAAACCGAGAAAAATTCAACGGTGTCAACTTCAAGAGGTGGCGGCAGAAGATGCTATTATACTTGACAACTTTAGGGTTGGCCAAGTACTTGAGTGAAGATCCTCCGATGCTCCAAGCGGGGACCCGATCCTCAAAATTTCATGGCATTTGAAGCTTGAAAGCATAGTGAATACTTATGTAAAAATTACATTTACAATAGTCTACACGATTCGGTGTATAGTGTTTTTAATACATATAAAACTGCAAAAGAACTGTGGGAATCACAAGAACGAAAATATAAAACGGAAGATGCTGGCACAAAGAAATTTGTAGTCGGGTGTTTCCTAGATTTTAAAATGGTCGATTCTAAGACTTTAATAAGTCAAGTGCAAGAATTGCAAGTAATTCTGCACGACATCCTTGCTGATGGGATGGTGTTGAGTGAGACCTTCCAAGTGGCTGCGGTCATTGAAAAACTGCCTTCAGGCTGGAAGGATTTCAAGAGTTATCTTAAGCACAAACGCAAGGAAATGTCCATGGAGGAGCTCATTCTGAGGCTCCGCATTGAAGAAGATAATCGACTTTCTGAGCGAAATGCTCTAAATCCGATCAGTGCTAAGATAAACATGGTGGAGCACGTTAGAGGTGGCCAAGGCTCTAAAAATAAGGCCAAGAATAATAACTCCAATAAAGGCAAGCTTGGGACAACTGGTGGTGTTTCCAAGTAGAAGTACAAATTCAAAGGCAAGTGCTTCAACTATGGCAAATTGGGCCATAGGTCGACTGATTGTCGTCTACCAAAGAAGGATCATGAGGCGAACATGATCAACAACATTTCAAAGGAAGTGGAAGACATGAACTTGGTAGCTGTGGTGTCCGAAGTGAACCTGATTGGTTCAAACACAAAGGAGTGGTGGGTTGATATGGGTGCTACAAGACACATTTGCACCAATAAGGACCATTTTTCTACCTTTGAGCCTCTTGAAGGTGAGAAGATTTACATGGGAACTTATGCCACTGCTGCTGTTGAAGGCAAAGGGAAGGTCTTCTTGAAGATGACTTCAGCAAGATCTTGACATTGGTCGATGTATTGTATGTGCCCAGAAATTCGTAGAAATCTTGTATCCGGTTCTCTATTGAACAAACATGGTTTTCGTATTGTAATAGAATCGAGATAAGCTCACTCTGAGCAAATCGGGGAATATTTTTAGGAAAGGGGTATGCAATCGAGGGGGTTGTTTAAATTGAATGTAATGACTATTATCAATAAAGGTGAAACCTCTTACTGTTTATTTGTTTGAGTCTTCTGATTTATGGCATAATAGACTTGGTCACGTAAATTTTGATTCGTTGCGACGATTAATTAAAATAGACCATATTCCTTCATTCCAAATTGATTTGAAAGATAAGTGTGAAATTTGCATTGAAGCAAAATTAACAAGAACATCATTTCACTCAATTGAAAGGAGCACCGAACCACTTGAATTAATTCATAGTGATGTTTGTGATTTGAAATCGGTTCAAACACAAGGAGGTAATAAGTATTTTATTACTTTTATAGATGATAGCACGAAATATTGCTATGTCTATTTGTTGAAGAGCAAAAATGAAGCGTTAGAGAAATTTAGTCTCTATAAAAGCGAGTTGAAACACAACTTGGGAAAGAAGATTAAGAGATTAAGGAGTGATAGAGGTGGCGAGTATGAGGCACCAATTGGTGACTTCGTGAAAAAACATGGAATTGTTCATGAAAGAACGGCACCATATTCTCCTCAATCCAATGGAGTAGCCGAGCGTAAAAAATCGAACATTGAAAGAAATGATGAATGCAATGTTGATAAGTTCAGGGATTACCTTCTAATATGTGAGGCGATGCTATTTTGTCTAGCAATTACCTTTTGAATATGGTACCCTCGAAAGAAAAAAGGACAAAACTCCATATGAATTATGGAAAGGAAAGAGACCATCCTACAAACACTTGAGAATGTGGGGGTGTCTCGCAAAGGTAGCGATACCATTACCAAAAATGGTTAAGATAGGTCCTAAAAGCGATGGATTGTATCTTTATAGGTTACGCATGATAATAGTATCTGCATACCGGTTTTTAGTGCATGATTCAAAGATAACGGATATTCATAAGAATATCTGTTATGGAATCACGGAATGCATCATTCTTTGAAAATGTATTTCCTTGCAAGAGCGTTGAAGGATCTAGGCCACCGAAACGGGCTAATGATCCACAAGTGGTTCAAGAAATTGAACCTCGGCGAAGCAAACGAGCTAGAGTAGGAAAATCATTTGGAGATGATTTTGAAACCTACTTGTTGGAGATAGAACCTCAAACATATGAAGAGGCTGTGAATTCTCCTGAAAGACCTTTTTGGAGGGAGGCCATAAAAATTGAGATAGATTCTATTTTGCAGAATCACACATGGGAGTTAGTGGACCTCCCACATGGTTGTAGTCTTTTAGGATACAAATGGATTTTTAAAATAAAGATGAAGCTAGATGGCTCTATTGATAAGTATAAAGCCAGACTTGTGATTAAAGGATTTAGGCAAAAAGAAGGCTTAGATTACTTTGATATATATGCTCCTGTGACAAGAATAAGTTCTATAAGGTTAATTATTGCAATTGCTACCTTAAGAAACTTGGAAATACATCAAATGGATGTTAAAACAGCTTTCCTAAATGGGGATTTAGATGAAGAAAATTATATGGAGCAACCCGAGGGTTTTGTGGCTCCAGGATGCTAAAGGGAAAGTGTGTAAATTGGTGAAATCATTGTATGGATTAAAACAAGCACCTAAAAAAGTGGCATGAAAAGTTTGATCAAGCAATGATAATCAGTGGATTCAAAATTAATGAGTGTGATAAATGTATCTATGTTAAAGAGACAGAAGATGGCTATGTCATTTTATGTCTTTATGTGGATGACATACTCATTATTGGTAGCAATGATAAATTGGTTCAATCTACCAAAAATATGTTAAATTCTAAATTTGACATGAAGGACATGGGTCTTCGTTGATGTGATTTTAGGGGGTCAAGATCATAAGAACAGCAGATGGTCTAACTTTGAGCCAGGCTCACTATGTAGACAAAATCCTTGACAAGTTTAACAAGGATGACTCTGGAATGGCTAGAACGCCTTTGGATAATAGTCTCCATCTATCCAAAAATCGTGGAGAGGGTGTTGCCCAAGTGGAATACTCAAGAATAATAGGGAGTCTAATGTATCTAATGAGTTTGTACTAGACCGAGATATTGCTTATGTGGTAAGCAAATTGAGTGGATATACGAGTAATCCAAGTGTTGTGCATCTGGAATGCAATAATACGAGTACTAAGGTACTTACGTTATACTCGTAACTATGGGATCGCATTATACTAGATACCCAATTTGTAGTAGAAGGCTACAGGGATGCAAAGCTGGATATCCGATATAAAAGATTCAAAAGCTACAAGTGGCTATGTGTTTATACTAGCTGAGTGCTTTCATGATGAGTTGGAAATCCACAAAACAAAGCTGTAATAGCTAGATCCACTATGGAATACGAGTTTATAGCTTTGGATAAATGTGGAGAAGAGATTTGAATGGATAAGGAATTTTCTAGAAGATATTCCTAAATGGGAAAGACACGTGCCAGTCTATCTCGTATATATTGTGACAGATCAATCTGCAATTGGTAGGGCACAAAATTCTATGTATAATGGTAAGTCTAGACATATTCGTCGTAGACATAATACCATGAGACAACTTCTATCAACTGGAATTATCTCGATTGACTATGTGAAGTCAAAAGATAACATAGCGGATCCATTAACCAAAGGGTTAAATAGAGAGGCAGTTGAAAGATTAACAAAAGGAATGAGTGTGAAGCCTGTGGAGGATAAAAATCTTATGAAGGAAAAACCCTAACTTAGTTGAGTGGAGATCCCAAGATCTAAGTTCAAAGGGACAACCTACTTGTAAGATTTAATTTAGTCATCGTGGGGGTAACCTCAACTCATTCCCTGTCATGAAACTAGATGATAGAATGGATAAGGTTAGCAATTTGTTGCTTTAATATTCCTTAAGGAGATAAGTTAAAAATACTTTACTTAAGGTTTTACCTATGTGAGAGAGAAGTGGGGCAGCTTCAAAGGAGAATTGATCGGGCTAATTCTTTAGAAACTCTTGCAGAACCAGGTAGTGTTCATGGCCAAAATGAACAAAATCATGAGAACGGAACATAAAGAAACAGTTCCTGCGTAAATTATGTGGACTCTTTACAAAATAAAGCAGGACAGTTCAAGGACATCAAGTCTACTGGACAGCTAGTAAAGCAAACATATTTTACAAGGGGAAAGTTCAAAGGATAATACCTACTTTTCTTATGCAGGGGTTGGATGATGAACATCAAAACCTATCGAGTCAAAACAATTTTCATTCATGTGGGGGATTGTTGGAAAAAGCTTGTATAGAATGGTTAAGTTGAATGAGAAATTTGAGTGGAAGAGTCCCACATTGCTTTGGATGGGAAGTTGGAAGCACTTTATATTAGAAAGTATTCCATAAAGGTTCAAAGAACTTTGCAAGGTTATGCTCCATGTCATAACCTCGCGCACACCCGCGCGAGGGGGTGCAAATCAAGGCTCGTCCGGACCAAAAATGGCTTGGTCGGTGTGCGGGCGCGACTGCGCACTACGAATCGCGGAACAAAAATCACGGGCTCGATCAACCCGCGTTTTTGCTCATCGGGTTTTATTTCCACATTCAAATTTTTTTTTGTAACTGTTAAGGGAATTAATTCTGTAACAGCTAGGGGTTTATTACCCAGAATTTATTTTGTGTAACAGCCCTTTAATTACAGATTTTAATTCAGCTTTCAAGCTCTATCTATAAAAGGGGGATTGCATCCTCCTTTGAGTCTACCCCAGAATTACAGAGCTTCTGTGATTTTTATTCCTCTCTTATTACTTCATTTTTTTTGGTTCATCATTTATTTTCTTGTTCTGTTCGGTTGTGTTGAGGTTGTTCTTGTGCAGAACAAACTTCATTTTAAGCCGTTGTATCCTGGGAGACGGACGCCATTCGAACTCTAGCACATTACTGGGAGTTGGCGAATCTGTTTTAAGGAAATTGCGTTGAACGCAATCCTCGGTTTTGTTGTTTCCTTCTTTCCCAAAATACTGACTTGTCTTTATTTGCAGCGATTGTGCTAACAATAACCAATTCCACGAACAATTCCATGGCTGCCAAAAGTGCCATTATCGGCTACACGACAACTGCCTTAACTTGCCTCGTTCTCTCGAACATCCTTCTCACCCTTCTCATCCTTTAACTCTACTAAACGTGCTTAGCTACCTACTCTTCCCGCTCTTTGCCCTGCGAGGCATGCGCCTCAGTAGGAAATAGTTTCAGCATAAGCTGTTCTAAATGCGAGTTCGATCTCCATTTAGAATGTGCGTCTCTTCCCAATTCTGTACTTTTAAAAAACAATAAACATCCTCACGAACTCAAACTCATCTACACCGTTCCTTTAAAAGATCGGAATTATGTTTTCGTTTGCGGTGTTTGTAAATCCAAGATGCATAATCAGCAGTGGTTGTACTATTGTGGTGATTGTGATTTTGGCGCACATTTGGATTGTGCGGCTCCGAAGCGAAGCGAAGCTAAAGCAGCAGCTGCCCGGCCAGGGAGTAGTGGAGGAACGGCGGCGGCTCGAGCTGGGGAAACGAGAGTTTTGGATCAGGTGGAGCTAATAAGAAGAGCGAGTGAAGCTGAAGAGCAGATAGCTGCTGCTCATTTGGAGGCTAAGATTAAAGCTCAATCTAATCAGGCAATTCTTGATATGTTGGATCCACCGGGAACTAGATATCGTTGTCTAATGAAACGACGTTGTTTTGTTTTTGTTTTTCTGAATTGTATGATTTCAAGTTACACATGTTCTTTTGGTGTGAACGAGAATTTTATTTCATTTTATGGTTTTGCTTTGTTAAAACTTTACTTTGCAAATGGTAATGTTGTTGGTTTTTATGTTAAGTTCTGGGTTTCAATTATATATTATTCACATCACCATATGTATAATACATATTGTCGGTGTACTACTTGAGAATGATAGAATGAGAGTGAGAGTGGGTTAGGAGATTAATGATCATAGTAGTGGCGAAACCAATGAGATATTGATTTAGTGATCAAGACTGATGTCTCGTGACGTATAAGTAATGAGTTTGAATTCTTTTTTCCACTTCCTAAATCCCGAACTATCTTAAAATAGTATTAGTGGTACATACATCCTATTTAAGAGAGTAATATTTATATTTTGCTTCCTTAATTCTTACTAAATGTATTAAACAACTTATATTATGGAATGGAGGGAGTATTAAAAACAAACTATATTTCCATATATCAATGTCTTCGAAGAGATTATATCAGTTTTTTATTGTAAAATAAATCGAAGGAATTATATAAAACGTATAATGACTTGATGTCAAAATAGAAGTATGGAAAAATAAATATTTCCTAAACAAATTATACATGTACATGTAAATATATGTTTAAAATATATCTAAGTTCTTTAATGAAGTTAAGAATAACAAAATATCAAATAACAAAGAGAAATTTGCAATGATAGGAGTGGAGTAGTATGGTTTAAAAATATTAAGCAAATTCATGTTATTTTAATAGTTTTTTTTTTTTTTAACAACAATCAGAAAGAATTTATAAAGTTAGGAACATTAATTGTCAACAAAGTACATTTCAAATAATACGCTTTCTTTCAACCAGTAGATTTGAAATTCATGTTACTGAAAAAAGGGAGTGAGAACTGCTATTATTCTCCTATAAGGGGAATACAATTTATCTAAAGTGTTTAGTTTTAAAATGTATATGAGTTTTTTTGAGTCTCGGGATTACGATGCCATGATCATCTAGGCAGTCCAAAAGTCTTCTAAAATCTTTCTCTAATTCTAATTCTCACAAAATATTGCAACTTGTAAGTATATATTAATTTCTCTTGGTTAATAGAGAGAACCATTTATCATGTTCAGAACATCTAATTTTGCATTAGTATAAATCTATCTCAAGTGGTAATTAGTTTGAAAGGGTATATGACTTTTCTTGAATTTCGGGATTAAATAATTAAAAATTGATCTAAGATGTCCAAAATTCTTCTAATGCTCAATCAAACTCTCAAGTCTTTCTCTAATAATCTAATTCTCAAAAAGTATTGCAACTTGAAAGTATATGTTAATTTTTGTTAATCAATAAGAGAGAAAGAAAGCTAACACCGATATTCAAACATTTTACTCAACTAAATCAGTTGAGATTTAATAATATTTTAACCACCAACAAAAATTTCCGAAATACTATTATTTTCTTTCTACACTTCGCATAATTTAAAGACTCAACTTTAATTATAGAATTTTACACCCAAGTAGTAGGTACCTGTGCATGGGTTTTCTTCTAAATAAGAATTTACTCATTAATTATAAAATATTCAAGACCATTAAAATAAAAAGATAAAACAAAAATAAAAGTCATGAGTGTTCAAAAGTCTAAGATTTCGCCATTCTTACTAAAAGTCAAGAGGAATTATTAGCCACTTTGATCATCAACGTTTTTTAAATCTAACGCACTTTTCATCGAAAAATCGATTTTTTTACTTATTTGATCATCAAACGATTTATGAGCAGTAAAATTCTTCATTCCGTTATAAACTTTGAAATTAGGGCGTCAAAAATGATGGCGTGTCTCAACGGAATGTCTACGTTTCTCTCTCCTCTGAGGGTAAAATTGGGAAAAAAAATTTGTCCCCTCTTCATCTTCATCATCACCAGTTCACCACCACCACCACCACCACCTTCATCTTTATCCTTCTCTTCATCACCATTAACACTTCAAGAACATTAAACTCATCAAAAATTAGAACACATCAAGAACATTGCCTCTTCCACCAAGAACACATCAAGAACATTAAACTCATACCAGAAAATCCGAATTTAGAGCAAGAAACTCATACCAGAAAATCCAGAAAACACCTCCGAACTAAGAACAGCAAATCTGCCTGTAAAATAATCCGAAAAATAGAGGTTTTTCCACAAAATAACCCAATCACTACAGATAAAAACACTCAAATCCAGTTACAGGTTCTTATTCTCAATTAAAAGACGAATCTTTCTGCAAAGTTTGAGCCTCAAACTCATAACGGATCAACCAAAAATCGACTAAAACTTAAGAACAACAGTTCTGCCAGAAAAAAATTTACGAAAAACTGAGTACTTCAAATAATTATCCCAGTCTCTACACACCATTAAACTGAAATTAAATTATATGTTCTTGTTCACAGTTAAAGTACGAATCTTTCTGTAAATTTTGAGCAAAAATATCTTACCGAATCAACGGGAAATCGCAAAAAGGTGCGCGAGGCATAGTTCTGCCAGAAAAAAATGTCAAAAAACTGAGTACTTCAAATAATTATCCCAGTCTCTACACACCATTAAACTGAAATTAAATCATATGTTCTTGTTCACAGTTAAAGTACGAATCTTTCTGTAAATTTTGAGCAAATATCTCTTACCGAATCAACGGGAAATCGCAAAAAGGTGCGCGAGGCACAGTTCTGCCAGAAAAAAATGTTCGAAAAACTGAGTACTTCAAATAATTATCCCAGCCTCTACACACCATTAAACTGAAATTAAATTATATGTTCTTGTTCACAGTTAAAGTACGAATCTTTCTGTAAATATTGAACAAAAATCTCTTACCGAATCAACGGGAAATCGCAAAAAGGTGCGCGAGGCACAGTTCTGCCAGAAAAAAATGTTCGAAAAACTGAGTACTTCAAATAATTATCCCAGTCTCTACACACCATTAAACTGAAATAAAATCATATGTTCTTGTTCACAGTTAAAGTACGAATCTTTATGTAAATTTTGAGCAAAAATCTCTTACCGAATCAACGGAAAATCGCAAAAAGGTGCGCGAGCACAGTTCTGCCAGAAAAAAAAAGAAATCCGAATTTCTTGTTCTAAAATCGCAAAAACCCAGCAAATAACTCCAAAATCGACCTATGTAAGCCCATCCCAACATCATAAAGAAGTTTAATCCATGATGAGAGCTTCCAAATCTTCAAGTTCTTCCAAAAATCGAGGCTTTTTGGAGCAAGAACAACGAGAACAACCTCAAAAAAAAACCCATCTTTCCGAAAATACCCTCCTAGGAGAGAGAGTAAATTATGTGCCGTTAGACACGTCATGCATTTTTACGTCTAATTTGAAAGTTTAACGGAATGACCAATTTGCATTGCTAAAAAATTGTTTGATGATCAAATAAGTTAAAAAAGTTGATTTTTGACAAAAATAGCTAGACGAAAAAACGTTGATGATCAAAGTGACTAATAATTCAAGTCAAGAGCGACTTTGGGGTGTAAATGGAATAATAGTGATAATTTAAGTTGTTTTGACCTTGATAGACAGGACTAATGGTTCGAAACCACCACAGCTCCTATGCGTAACAGGTTTTGTTTCGCATGTGTCGAATGGAATTTTTTTTGTTAAATTAAAATTTTGATAGCTGAAAATAATTTAAGATGAACATTTGTTTTGATTTTAGAACACCTGTTCGCGTAAATAAATATTCTTAAGATAAGAACACATGTTCTCAAGGTAAAAGAAATATTTCACATATATATATATAAAAAAAAACTGTTCTGCATAGGAGCAGAACTAGTTCGAAGCAAAACTTTAAACGTGAGAAGTTGACAAACAATAATGATGAGTTGTCAGGAACCATTTTTTTTCTATTATTATAATTTTTTTCTTTTTGAAAAATATACAACTTATAGAAAATAATGAAACCCTTTTTGATATGGTCTACCAATTAATTCACTTGTCATGTGTCAAATTTACAGTAAAATCTCTATAAATTAATATTGTTAGGACCATGCTATTTTATTATTTTATAAAAATATTAATTAATCGATAAATTAATATTTATTAATTTAAAGAGAGTTTTATAATTTATTGAAGTTAAATTCTGATTACATAAAAAAATATTGTATCTTAGAAGATTCATATATCATATTGATTGAATTACATAGATTCATTGTACATAATATTAATGAAAAATAATAAATAACGTTCTTTGTTTCTTAATAATTAAATATTATTCATTGTATTTTTACTAAAAATATTCAATGTATGATGGTGATAGAAAATACTATATAAACAATTTTGGATGCAATAAGAAAAGTTAGAGATGAGCTCCAAATAGACTTTAATTTTAAGAAAAAACAAACAACACTAGAATCATATTTCAGTAAATTGTCTTAGTTATGTTTGTGTAAATTTATATAATTATTAATTTATGATATTAATGAGACCCTATATTTACATAGGGTTTTTTTTTTAAAAAAAATAATATTATTTTATTATCTTATCAAATTTTGTTAATTTTTCAACTGGCCTAAGTCGAGATCGGAGAAAAATATTATCTTAAAGAGTTTATTAATTTAGCGAGTATCCATTTAAAAAGGTTTTACTGTATATAAAATAACCGGATAATCTTGTACTGACAAGGGAGACAAAAACTAGAATGTCCTCAACTGATCTATTCATGTCTTTCTCAACCAATCAAAATTTGTCACGTGTATACCCTTCCAATTCAACTTCTTCCATCGTTATTATTAACATTCATTAACTAGCTTTCTCTTTCGTCTCCTATCTTTGGAATAATGACGACTGAAGAAGTGGAATTTGAAGGAATATTCACGTGACGAATTCTAAATGATTGGAACATCGGTTTGGATCAGTGATTTTTCCCCCGGAAATGAGCCAAAAAACTCGGCAAAAAATTGTATGTCCCCATTACGTGTCTTGTTCCATATTTTATTAATAAGAAATTTCCATATGTTACCTTCTGAGGGTTCTACTATTTCTTTTATATTATAGTATTTTTAATTAAAAAATTAACAAATAGCAATTTATTATTGATGAGACGATAAAAGTAACACAGAACAAACTCAATGAGAGAAAGGAAATAAAAAATCTGATATAAATACATGCATACAAAGATAAGCCTCCTACAAATAGAAAGAAACTGAAATAACGTAACATTGGTGATTATTACAAAAAATGAAACATCAAGATAATCCTCATTTCAGCCATGAACACCTTGATTCCCCTAAACCCTAACCTCCAAGATCATGAAAAATATTACTTGCTGAGCTTGTGAGCAACAAATCCTTAATTATCACCCCTCCTCCTGCTGCTATCATGGCTGCATCAAATGCAGGGGTGGCTAAGAGGGCGTTCGAGGTGATCGATCACACAGGACCTTCAAAAATTAGGG
Source organism: Vinca minor (assembly GCA_026122235.1). NCBI lineage: Eukaryota > Viridiplantae > Streptophyta > Magnoliopsida > Gentianales > Apocynaceae > Vinca > Vinca minor. Next base: position 3,214,143 of record JAOCZM010000291.1, read on the forward strand.
GCCCCTAATTATATATATATATATATATATATATATATATATATATATATATATATATATATATATATATATATATAGTTTAGAGTGCATGTGTTTGTATTTTGTTAAAAAATAATAAAAATTATAATTACTTGAGATTTTTTATATTGACAACTACCAGTAAATATTTTTAGTTTTTTTTTTTTTTTTGGACAAACTAGCCCACTCTATTTATAGATAAAATCCAAAAAACGTGAAATATGTTATCTTTCTTCTTGATATCGATGGAAGTGATTTGAATGTGAAGCTTAAGTTGCTTAGAAAAATCTTACCTAATGAAAAGATGGGACCTATTGATATTTTTATGTTCTTGAAGCATGTAAATTATTTTCCTAACGCAATAATTGCATACATAATTTTGTTAACTATTCCGGTTATTGTTGCATCTGCAGAAATGAGTTTTTCAAAATTAAAGTTGTTGAAGTCATACATGCGTTCTACAATGTCTCAGGAAAGACTTAATTGATTAACGACAATAGCAATTGAGAATGATCTTTTGGAGCAAATAAAATATGAAGATTTAGTTGATGGTTTTACTTCAAAGAAAGCTAGAAGGATTTGCTAATGAGACATTGGTTTAGTGACTAAGGTTGAGGCCTCATGACGTAGAGCTCATGAGTTCGAATCTCATCCCCGCTTCTTGAATCCCATTTCTTATAATAGATATGACCCCTTCCCCTCATCCACACCCCACCCTTACCCAATTTTTTTTTAAAAATAATGATAGAAGGATCGCTATTTTCAAGTGAATAAAGTTTGTCTATATTTATATTTTTAAAATTATGTTTAAAAGCTTTTGTACAATTTGGAGAACAAAAATTATGATACAGTTATAATGATTTTTCGGCTGTATTTACATGTAAGTCATTTTTCTTCGGTTAGGTAGGGTGTCATTTTAAAATTCAGTATAGGGTCTCCAAAATGATTGAGACGCCCCTGATCAAATGCAACTATTTTCTCCAAAATAATCATCCCCACAAGCTGAATTTGATCTACACCGTTCCTTTTAAAACTAAATATTCTACCTTCATCTGTGATGTTTGTCAATATGTGGTGGACCGGAACTAGTGGTTGTACTATCGTGATGGTTGTGATTTTGGCGCGCATTTGGATTGCGCGATTCCCAATCGATGCACTGGTAAAAATGCAGCGGGGAGTAGAGGAACGTCCGGATCCAGGGGAACTGCAAATCCGGAGGTGGAGCTATTAAGACAAGTGAGCGAAGCTCAAGAACGTCAGGCGGCCCTTAATCTATGGGATTCATGTTATGAAATAAGTTTCAAAACTTAAAAAATTATTATCAAAAATATTATTTCAAATATTTTGTAACTCCCAATATTCAAACATTCATTTAAATCATTTGCAACTCCCATTTTAATTGTAATAAATTTCTCATTGATGTTAATGATTTGTAACTCCTAAAATCTTAATAGCATAATGATTGATTAAAGACTATGTTACTACTATAAAATGAGAAATTATTTCATCATCTATGTATGCCGCGATGATCTTTTTACTATAGCCAAAATATGAGTAATTCAACTCAATGTTTTTTCAAGAAGGTCCCCTATATTTTTATATTACTTATTCATGTCCAATTCTTTGACTTCTTTAATCCTTATAGTCCAGTCCTCCAGTGTTAGCATCACTATCTTGTCAATTTTATATTTGGGCAACTAGATTGGATTAGTTCATGAGAAGTCTTCCAGGTGAAACGTGCTCATTGAGGAGACTAAGAAAATGGGTTTTATCTTGGAAGTGTGATGGCCATTATCACCCGCATGCGTAGGCTAAAAGCATATTACTTTTAGTTGATAAGTAAGGAACCTTTTTACATACTGATGTATTTTTCCACTAATAAGATCAATAATCATGACAATACAATCTGTTGCAATAATATTATAAAGATCAATTCATTCACCACATAAAATATTGATTAGAAACTTTAATTCTTTGTTATTTTCTCAAATTTAGGTTAATCAAAGAAATATTAACAAAGTTTTTGTTTTAAGCTTTAAACCAAGCCTTATTAAAGAGAAATTTTATTTCTTCTTGAGAAACAACAAGTTAAAGAAATCAATTTGTTCTTAGAAAATGTGCAAGACTCATGTCTTCTTTTTCTCACAAAACAACAAATTTCACATGGGAAAGCAAACATCTTCATTATCTAAAGATATTATTATTCAGTCAATCCCAAGTTTAAAAATTTCAAAAAACACCTTGATAATAAAATTGAAGTATAAAACTTGATTTTATAACACATTGGGTCAAAACAAAATATTCTCCACAAAAATTTACCTTAAAATAAATATTTCCGTATACATTAAGAAGTCGAGTACGTTTAAGTTCAATTTCTCTGTTAAGGAAGAAATAGTATTTACATTGATTTCCTAGAATGTGGGGGTCTTTAGAGAAATTTTTTTAAATATGAAATTTTGGCATATAAAGATGCTATGTTGAAAATAACTCTAAGGTCGTAGAGAATCTCTTAGAGGAATAATTATTAGCATCTAAGTTTGATTTTCTTGAAGTGTGGAGTAGTTGAGAAAGTAGTGATACCAAAATCGAAGTTGAGGAATATAAATTAAAAATTACTCATGCAAATGTGAATATATATGGTTGGTATCGTACTGTGAATAAATGTTTTATCTTAAGAATATTAAGATAATAAAATTGTGGATGAATTAATTATTGGAAAATTTGAAATTATATTTTTGAGGAAATACTTAATTATTAGACTATTTAGTGATGAAATTCATATATGTGGTAATATTTCTTTTGCTAATGGTTTAATATATAGAGAAATTAAGAGAAGGAACATAGTGATGGATAGATGTTTGGAGACCATTTTTAAACTTATTTTAAGGTATTTTTTGATGTCCATAGGAAGAGACTATTAGTGGTGAATATTTATGTAAGTGGATAGTCAAGTAAAGGTTAAAATTTGAAAGTTGTATATCTGAGACTACTTTGTTTTTTTGGAGATATATGAAACTACTAATATTTTAAGTTTAATGAATTAGAGCATAAAAATGTAAGTTATTGAAGTCTTTTGTATTGCTCAAATGAAATTATAAGCAATGACATGCTAAGTTTGATAAGGTTATCCTTTGATTATAACTTTTAAATAGTTATTAATACTACTAGTGGTGATATTTCTTACACTATGAGTAGTGATACTATTTTCATAATTCGAGATAAGTTATATGGAATGATTGAAGAAGTACTCAAGTGTATATAGAGAATTCTTAACATAGTTGGAGGATAAAGAGATGTCAAACACTCAAGGAACTCGAATCTATTATTAAATTTATTTTTTACATCAAGTAGAGTAACAAACTTTGTATTCCTTGAAGTACAATGTGCTGTAGCTTAAATGATGCTAACTATGGTTGTAAAAATTTATATGTTGAATTTTTCAAATATATTTATTATTTATCATTCTCTTACTGACGAATTGATGAGCGGATATATAGTCGAGTACAAAGTATAGCAAACTCTAATCGGGAGAAACGTCTGTAGTGAGCTTCATGAAGAAAAAGAGAAATGAGTTGATACTTTGTGAAAGTATCACTCGAGAAAAATTATGAAACATAAATTATTGAAATGCCTACCGAGAAAAGGGTTAGGTGAATCATCGAGGGGATGGGTTTAAGCCCACAAGGGAGTCACCTCGGGAGTAACCCAACCTTTGTGAGTGGTGATCCCATGGAGAAGGTTCAATGGGTAGAAACAACCCGTCTTTGCGTGACTCATTATATAGTATCAAATATTAGGAGGTCTGTACATGATACAACTCCTTCCCATCCCTAAGGTGAGATGCTATGAGTGTGATGTTAAGGATGGGTTTTAACCCTTAATGAGACCGAGGCGGATTTTTTTCGCGGGGTAGAGGTCACACATACCCTTGGAGGACTCACCTAAGTGAGAGTTGCCATGAGGCCGTGGCTATGGGATTGGGCAATCTCTAGAGACTCTCACGAGAATCAAGATTAGAGCGCATGGCCATTAACCGCGCTACCCGCATATTGAACTAAATATTCGATCAATACTATGTGTGTAACTAGTTGAAGTTTGTCAAAGAGACCTAATTCAAGGCCTAGTCCATTATGGTTCTCTTAAGCTAAGACTATTTACACTAAGTGTGGGTTCAAGTCCGTAAGACACCCATACCTATTGCATAGTATAACGTTGCCCAAATATTTATTTTTGAAATTTTAAAACTTTGTGGGAATAAATTATTTTCTGAAGTTTTTAATCCTTATGGCGGAAATTTTTTTAAAGGTAAACCTTTGTGGGGGAAAATTATTTTTTGAAGTTTTAAAACTTGTGGGGGACTGTTATGAAATAAGTTTCAAAACTTAAAAAATTATTATCAAAAATATTATTTCAAATATTTTGTAACTCCCAATATTCAAACATTCATTTAAATCATTTGCAACTCCCATTTTAATTGTAATAAATTTCTCATTGATGTTAATGATTTGTAACTCCTAAAATCTTAATAGCATAATGATTGATTAAAGACTATGTTACTACTATAAAATGAGAAATTATTTCATCATCTATGTATGCCGCAGTAATCTTTTACTATAGCCAAAATATGAGTAATTCAACTCAATGTTTTTCAAGAAGGTCCCTATATTTTATATTACTTATTCATGTCCAATTCTTTGACTTCTTTAATCCTTATAGTCCAGTCCTCCATGTTAGCATCACTATCTTGTCAATTTTATATTTGGGCAACTAGATTGGATTAGTTCATGAGAAGTCTTCCAGTGAACGTGCTCATTGAGGAGACTAAGAAAATGGGTTTTATCTTGGATTTCGTGATCGACCGCTATCACCCGCACGTAGGGAGGTCTTCACATCTTTAGGGACAGATGATTTTGTCACAACTCCCGGGAGCTTGATTTCTTTATCCCATTTCTATTTTATATTTCTGTAAATTATTATTCTGATTTAATGATTTATTATTTATTTATATAAAATATTTCTAACAATTCACCTGAAAAGAAAAAATATTATTACTACTAAACTATATGGTTTTCATGACGGTCCAAATCGAAATTAGAGTTCCTTATGTATGGAATAAGTGGGGAAGTTGATGAACTTGTATGATTTGAATTTTATTGGGGGTTTTTCTCTTTTTCTTTTTGCTGAATTGTACGATTTTAAATTAAACATGTTATGGCGTGCAAAAGAGTTGTATTTTATTTTAATATTTTGCTTTCGAAAAACTATACTTTGCAAATAGTAGCGCAGGTTGTTTATGTTAAGTGCATCTTGATGTACGCCAAACACGTAATTATATATATTTTTTTAAGTGGATATCTATCTTACCAAAATTTTGTCAAATTTCCTAATAATTTGAATATCAAATTAACAACAAAAGTGCAATGGATGGAGCATCTCATCTAAACTTCCAAGACTAGCACCCTTCTGAAATGAGAGAAACATATCTTCTCACCAACTCATACTGATTCAATTTCTGATGGAGGTACCATATTTTATTCCGTCATGCCACCTGAGTTCAAATTCTTAAAAGAATCGTCTTCGAAGGGCAATTATTTTTTGTTAAGAGGCAACATACATCTAATCTCTTCACCATACTGCTAGATTATGAATCACATGCAAAACTATAATCTCAGGACCAGTTCAAAATTTGTGGAAATATGTCCAAGATCATCCGTGTGTCAAATCTTCGACCACCTTATAATTTTTTTCCTAAGGCAACAATTATTTGTAAGCATGGTGGCCTTCTGTATCATCAAATTCTCAAGCTGAGCCTGCTTTCTTGCAGTGATTTTCGAGCCACTCCATCGTTACACTCTTTGGCCTCTCAAGCGGCAATCCAAGAGCTCGGTCCCATATTAACTGAATGAAACCAACAAGCAGGAAGCAAGTTAAGGTTTTGACATACAAAATAGAATCCACAAAGAGGACTAAATAACAAGACATAGCAAGAGTACCTGAGAGCAGATGCCGATTGCCCTTGATACACCAAAAAGAACAGTATAATACCTAGACAGAGTTGATTTAAGGAATGTCAGAAAGTTAAACAAATGCCGAAAATCAACAAGCCATAGAATCCCGGTATAAATGGATAAGGAATGAAAGAGGCTAATACCTTGCTTCTGTCAAACCATAGTGGTTCAACAAAACACCGCTGTGAGCATCAACATTTGGCCAAGGATTTTTCACCTAAAGGAGTACCTCAAAATAGATTATATTCAGACTCGGGAAAAAACAAGCATTCCAGCAGTAACTCCTATAACTTCTCAAGGCTATATATTCTAATAAACAAACAAAGAGCAGGAACGGTAAGATGCTAGAAATTTACCTTGCCAAGCTCTGTTAGGATAGGAGGCACAACATCATAAAGCTTCGACACCTACAGAAAGGCAGAAAAGGAAAGTGATGTTTAGGCGAAAGGACTTGATAATACATGGAGAAAACTAACCATATATGTTACTATAATTTCATAACAAGGGTCAGTAATTCACCAATTGAAATAGGGGATCATCAGGCAAGTGCTTCAATGCGAATTCTCTCTGGCAGATGTATCTTGGATCTGTTTTACGCAGAACTCCATGGCCAAATCCAGGGACAACCTATAATTTTAAGAGGGAGGATTAGTAACAAGATTGATCAGAGAAAATGCGAATTAATTTAAGCAGTTATTCCATCTTTCGCCATGATTTTACACCCAAGCACAACAATATACGGCAGGGCAAACTCAACAGAAACTAATTAATATATTAGCTATGATTTTGGGGGGAAAACAACAAAGCCTTAATCCCAATTAATTGGGGTCGGCTACATGAACGAAAACCCAAAAATGTACAGGTAAATTTAGCATTTGACTATCATCTAAGGATAAGCAATAATCAGAAACAAAATATTTAAAATGCGAGTATGCCACATGTTGGTGTTTGCATATATGTAAAAAGATGTGATATGAAAACAATACTCTACCTTGCCGCTATTTAGTGTCTTCCAGACATAGTCTTTCAACTGTTCCCCGGAGATGTTCTCCCCACATTCCTCTACCACAGATTTAATCCAAAGCAGCACTTCCTATAAATCATCAAGTATGCAAGTATAAAGGAAGTTACAGAAATCTCTTGTAGGCAACATGTAAGCCCATTGCTAGAAATGATGTTTGCAGAAGAAGAAAATGGATATCATGTTCATGAATGTAATATTCAGCTACAGCGAAGGATACACTATAGTACCATACTAAGGATGTATATGAAGTCCTCAACTATAAAAAAAAAAACTTTATAGAATAGGAATGTAGGATCATTTGAAGCAGATCACTGTTGCAATGAGATAAATTTTATATTGTGAGCACCTAGACATGTAGGACTCAGGTCTGCTTCCCCAAGCCGGTCAACATAAAATACAGAAACAAAATAAAATGAAATGAGAATAATTATTAAGAAATGACAACCGACTTTCCAGTAGTCAGACACCATTTGACTGCAAAAACCACTATGCACTGAATACTGTGACAAGCAACCACACGGATGTGCAGACTTAGGTAGAGCCCCCCCCCCCCCCCACACACCACCCCACAAAAACCACCACCACACCACACACAAACGTTTAATCCTGCTCCCCTCCGACCACACGTACAGGCAACATCAATCTAGGCATAAGGTGGGAACGAAGAAAGCAAAAAGGATAGATAAGTAACCTGATTTGCCAAACCATGTAGTGGTCCAGCTAAACCATTTAACGCAGCAGCATATGAGAGGTACGGATCTGAAAGGGCACTGGCGACCTGATTCAAGTGAACAGTATCATATCAAGAGAAAGCACTAAATCCGCGGTAAGCCTTGCAGGATGTAAAGTGTAAACAATTGTTCATATGGTTTTAAACTATAAAATTTTAGCTTCAGCAGTTGCATAACTAGTAAAGAGTACAGGCACCCACCAGATGACCAGTGTGAGCACTAACATTGCCGCCTTCATGGTCACTGAAATGAATGAAGAAATTATAGATACAAGAATGTGTAATATGAAAGATTGATATGCCCATTGAATTAGCTTTGACAAACTTACGTATGGATGGTGACATAAAGCCTCATAAGCTCTTGCATTTGGGGGCTATCAAAGCCAAGCATGTAGGCAAAGTTCCCACCATAATCAAGGGAATCATGCATGGGTATTACTTCCCCATTCTTGTATATTCTTCAATGAGAAAAACAAAAGCAGTTATCAACCCATATGGACCAACAGGAGCAGAAGAGTAAAAGAAAATTTTATGGATCCTTCATACAGGGAGGGGAGTCGGTTCACAAGAACATAAAAGAGAAGAATATAAATGTCCTGATGCTACTTTTTGTATTTCTTCTTTCATACTTTTCTCTTTTTCTTTTTCTTTTTTAAAATATACTCAAAAAGAAAAAGACATAAAGATATGATCAGATGACTACATATTTCAAATGATTTACAGATGAAAATCCAAATAATTTGTGAAGCAAACAAGCTCATACTTAAGCTTTGCCTTTCAAGTTTGACAACAAGATTTTAACTGGTTTACAAATATGCTATATAGTTTTTACTTCTTTTAGAAAAAATATAAATGGACTCGTTATGATAAGAGATGAATATGATCAAAACACTAACCTCCTATAGATATAAGAAGCCACAACTGGAAGCTGAGCAATCAAGCTAAGGGAGTCTTCGTAAGTTGGTTCCCAGTACCTAAAACAGCAAACCAGTAAGTGCTTGTATTAAGATAGCGATGAAGTTTTTTTAGATGAGGTAAAAGCTAGCAAGCTCACTTCGATTTATGTATGCCCTCTTCGTATGCCTTTTGAAATTCACTTTGAACCTGAAACAAAGAAAGCAAACATTGAGTTGACTTCTCCTCCTGCTTGAAAGTAATAGGTACCAGTAACTGCAGTTACCCTCTCATTAGCAGTTCCTGGTGAATTTTCATGGCATCTTCAACCAAACCAAGGAGGATAACAAGACTTTCAAAAGCTCAGAAAAATAAGTAAAAATTGATCTCTTTAAAACTGGTTAGTATGATAATGCCGCTGCTTAACATTTGGCAAGTAACTTAAACACCCTCACTAAGTAGGTTTTGAACAAATAATGACATCTTAGACGGCACTTGAAACAGGGAAAAGGAAATAATGACGGTAAAATTCATGGTCTCAAGGAAAGAGTAGCAACCATTAGAGCTCCGAAATCGTGGAATAATATAATTGAAAGAACAAAGGCTGTCACCTCTCATCTTTCCCTTTACGAACAGGTTCCACATCAGCTTTTGCAGAGTACAAGGAAGTACATATTCTATGGCTCACAAATTCGTAGTTAAAGTATCAGTGTATCACTATAGAATGGCTGAGGATATGCAATAAATTGACACAGAAATAGATGTATTCTCCTACCTTTTCACTAATCTTCTTAGTTATGCTGAAACAATTACAAGATGCATATCTTCCCCAACATCACCCACCCCTCCCCCCACAAAAAAAAAAAGGAAAAAACATAGAAAAGAGAGGGAAAAGAAGCAGAAATATATAGGAAAAAAGAGAAGAAAGTTGTGAATGTTCTATGCATCACAATACCATTGTTGCAAGGAACAGAACACGTAAAGCTACAGAACTGCCTGAAGTCAACATCGCAATTCATAGGTTCCCGCTACTAGGTCTATCTATAAAATCAAGAAATGATGCCGTATGCACTTAATGTTAAGAAGACCACTTCAAACGGAAACAATCATATCATCTTTCTACTAAATATCTAGCAGACATAACAATGATAGCATGTATAGCTCCGAAACGTATATAAAAGCCAAAAGAATGCAAGATAAAAGGTCCAAGGACTAATTGATTAATTCACCTGAAGAGCCATGACACCAGTAGCAAACTGAGTCATGGGATGAGCGGAAACGGGTAGTGCATCAATAGTTTTATATACGTGATCTGCAAACAGGACAAAAAGTTAGCTTACAATAATATAGATCCGGCTGGTAAGGAAATTGGACGGTCCCAGGAAGTCAAGCCTTTTAATAAACAAAGAAAGAATAGTATAATATATTTATTAATTAATCCTTCAACTAGAACGGAACTAGATGCTAGAGACTATTAGGGCAGTAGGTTACAATCAGAAAAAAAATCTCCAGTATACAGAAATATCCTACTCGAAGTACATTTTCCATTCTCGACATTGCAGCAAAGAAATAAAAGAATGTCTGGCAATCAACCACTAACGAACTGTCAAGAAATTTGAAAGATGGATAACCTGGAACAGTGGCACGATCTCTCAATTCCTTAGATAAGGAATCTACTTGCTCTTTTGTTGGCACCTGCATAAAGGTTCAATAAACTTTTAGATAAAATAGAGTATGTATCGGAAAAATTATTGAGATACAAAAATATTCTTGTTATGAAATATCATGCTAATTACGAGCATTGTAGATGTATAAAATTCTGCATAATAATTGAGGGGTAGAACAGTTAATATTATCAACAACGCTGCTGTAGTATAAAGTTTAGGTTATAGATACTTCAACTACCAACCTTTCCAGTTAAAAGAAGCCACAGAAGACCCTCGGGCAAAGGCTCTCCACCAGGCTTTAACACAGGTAACACTTTTTGGCATTCAGGTATTGACAAACCCCTAAACCGGATTCCCTAAGACAAGCCACAAAAGAAAGGGGAGAAAAACTTTAGATGAGATAACAAAGTTTCTGCTTTTGGCATTAGTTGAATTACTGAATAAACAATTCATAGAAAAGCTAGAGTAGAGACAGATGTATACCTCATCTGGGTCAAGTAATGAGGTTTCCCAAAGTAAGCCTGTCATTCCTCTCATTCCACCAAGCACCTTTCAAATAAATGAGCAATATTAGCCAGAGATCATATGATAATACCTTTTTGGAAGACAATCAACGGCTATTAACTATCCTTCCCTCAGATAGAAGAGGAGCAAGTAATTACCATATCAACTGTAATGTTCCCCAGTTGAACCTTTCCATATTCTGACTTAATTTTCTTTAAACGGTCCTGAAAAAGTCAAGGAAGACAAAAAAAAAGCAAAAAGCAAAATGAACAGACAATTCAAAAATCTACACCCTAGGTTTTGTCAACGTGCATGATTCAGCTGACCATCCCCACTCCCTTCAGGGAGGGGAAAATAAATATGTAAACAAACAAACTAAGGAAATGCCAAGATCATAATTTATTTTAAAGTTCAGCAAATAGTCAAAGAACAACAGAAGATAGCTATGGCATAAATATGCAGGTTAAACTTGAAAATGAGGGGGAATAAATATGTATACAAAGAGAAATCCGTGAACTAAAAAAAGAAGGACCATAAATTATGAACACTTTAGTTGGTTTCAAACAATGAAGGTTACCTGCTGTTCTGGAATGAGTTCCTTCAGCTGAGATCGAAGATCCTACGTAAAGAAAGTAGTAGAGAAGAGGTTTAAATAGAGAAATGAGCTGTGATTCATACACCTAAAGCAACAAAGATGAAGATTTACAAGACAAAAAGAAGAGTACAATTCGGAAAATATAGAAAATTAAAATTCTTTATTGTATCTTAAATTCTGATGCAGGGTACATAGAATATCAAGCGTGTAGTAAGCAGCAGAAAAGGTAAATTAGCATTTCGATCCTGCTAATTTTACAAAAGTATTTGATAAAGAACTAAGAGGAATACTACGGTCTACGAAGAATTCATAGAAGCAAGAACGAAACCCACCCCGTCTTGACACAACGAATAATAGATTTGGTAGCTGATTGATCAATGAGTAGCTCTGAGTCACATGAATAAATCAGGTTTAGCACTAATCACTTACTCTATCTCTTCTAGTAGAAAATAGATTCATTAGCTCTAAGCATTCTTTTTTATCCCTTAATCTTATATTACTCCAATATGCCAATAGTTCATTCTGTAAAATTGTAAATTCATACAATTCAACGTGAAAATACCATTCTACAAACCAATAAAACAAAATTTGACAAAATACTAGTTATCTCGTCGTAAAGTCGTAATCTTGGGGTGGATATGTGAAAATATTTTTCTTACTAGATCAGGAGACGATGTCTGGACTTGAAGCCAGCGCACTGAATTGCTGAGATTATTCTTCTGAACCTGAATTAAAAAATACTAGATCAGCCAAAACATAAAACACAGCATAATCGAATCATGGAACATCAACAGTACAGAATTTCAGCACTACACAAAAAATTAATATAAATACTAGATCAGCCAAAACATAAAACTCAGCATAATCAAATCATGTATCGTCAACAGTACATAATTTCAACATTACACCCTAAAAAAAAAAATCAATATAAAAACTAGATCAGCTAAAACATAAAAAAACAGCATAATCAAATCATAAAATGTCAACGGTACAGAATTTCAGCATTACACAAAAAATCAATATAAATACTACATCAGCTAAAACATAAAAGAAGCATAATCAAATCACAGTACACAAATTTCAGCATTATACAAAAAAAAAACAAAAACAAAAACTATATCAGCATACTCAAATCAAGGTACAGATATTTCAGCATTACACAAAAAATCAATAAAAAAAAATACTAGATCAGCTAAAACATAAAAACAGCATAATCAAATCATAAAACTTTGACATTACGCCAATTTTCAGTAGTATACCAAAAATAAACAATATAAGAAACTTACAGCGCGAGAACGCAGCTTCGATAGCAGAGAAACACTTCTGTAGAACACCATTGCTCACTGATTTGGTTGAAACCAATCCAAAACACCGATTAAATTCAAATACAATTACAACATCAAAATAGAATGAATACATAAAAATAAAATAAAAATAATAACTAAAATTTTGGATGTATTTGTATAATCAAATCAGTAAAACAACGAGAATCGTGATCATCAGATAAATAAGCATTAATTAATCATCTTCGTCGTAATATAGTATAGAGAAAGAAGGATCGTTCGTACCTAGAGAGTGCGATTCAGGAAGAAAGGGTTTAGGTAGGTAGAAGGAAGAATTAGTAAGAGAAGAGACGGAGAAAAAAAGTCGGGAGCTTTTGGAGAGAATAAAGAACTTTTCGGAATTGTTGGAAGAGTGTGAAAGATGCTGATGATTTAGAATAGAACACTTCGATTGACCTCCCTTTTCTCTTCCCTTCCGCGAACCAAACAAGACCTTAAAGTATAATAGTCGTTTTAATAAAAATAAGTAATTCAAATTAATGAAAAAATTTACTTGTGGTTTACTCCTCTCCCTCTCGTACCAAACAAAATGAATGTAAATATATTTATTTTCACTAGAGGAAATAAATTGTGTCAGTCTCTCGAGTAGTTTTATTTTGGTAGACTATTAAGTTTAAAACTTACATCCAAGTCAATCAATACAGTACACGTAGAAAAAAAAATTGAACTTATATCAATTTTCTTTCCTATGTGTACTGCAATCTTTGATTTGGATGCAACTTATAAATTTAGTAGCCTATCAAAATAAAAAAATTCCACTCTCTCCCCTTCCACTTTAGCTCCTATCAATGGCGGAGACAGGATTGAAGTTTAGGGGGACCGTAGTAGAAAAAATTGAAAATTCTTGAGGGGGCCGTAGTATAAAAAAAAATTTGAACCGTTAGATATATATACCTAGTATATAAAAAAAATTGAAAATTATTGGGGGTCTGGCTCCTACTCCCTTCCTATACCAAAAAAAGCATTAATTATATAATTTTACTCTCCCGTTCCAAATTATTTGTACACTTTTTGTTTTGCACAGGAATTAATATTTCATCAAATTCTAAACTAAGATATAGTAAAATGTCAAACATAACATATTTAATTTATTCCCAATTTAATTCTACATTTTCTCTCTCTATATCCTTCTCTCTAACATTCAATGTAAAGAGTATGATTGGGAAAAAATACTATTTATTTATAAAGTGAACAATTAATTTGGGAGAGATTAAAAATAAAATGTGGACAGATAATTTGGGAGAGATAGAGTATTTGCTAGATTGAGTATCCATAAGTCATAAGCCTATTTCAATAGAAAAGATGGATGGGGTGAGGGCACTAATGAAAATTTTAGGAGGAGTTATTTTGTCTCTTTTGATAAACACCTCAACCCCTTTCAAATTTGAAGGGCTATTTTGCTGAATGGAGGGGCTATTATGATTTGAGTTAATCATATCGTTTTCACGTGTGATAATATCAATAGTGTGCAAAATCGTGTATTAAAAATCTGGATCAATTTCTACAAGGGATGTTTTGTTCAAGTGTTGAAAGATGGTTTCTTCAACATATTCTATAGAATCTCAATTGTTTTACGATCAAATGGAGGAAAAAATATATATTTTTCTTTGAAATAAATATTTAAAAAAAATATTTATCATTCTATTTTAAAAATTGACCGCTAAATTAAATTTATCCAAATATTAATATTAAATTATAGTATCAAATCACCATGTGCCGGGATAAATAACCCCAACAATTAGGGGGAAAAAAACCCTTTAGAGAAAATGATGAATTATGTTTTCGCCTTTAGGGTGAAATAAATGGACAAATTCCTACTTCATGCTCTGAAATACTTACAATGCGGAGTTAACAATTGTTTTATAAGAGTACAATGTGAAATAAATAATTATTTTGAAATTATGAGACACTTGTTAAATTATTGGATAAGATATTTAACGAAACAGAAAATTTATTTTTTTTAAAAAAAAATATAATAGGTGTTGGAACTTTTTTTCTTTCTTAATTTCAATCGTCAAATGCTCTAGATATTTTGTATGTGTAGAAGGCTGGATTTTGCTGACCCAAACGTCAACCTAAACAATTGCTCCACCTGGTTCTCAGTGATTTATTTATTCTCGTGTGGAAGCCGTATCCTTTTCAATCTTGTCCTATCTCATATTCCTTACAATTCTTACAGATGCTTTTACCATTTTTGGATCGAATCCAAGTCTTACTGTGGCTCTTTCTATGTTTCAAGAGTCTACGGCTGGAACACAATACTTAGCTGGTGCATTCATTCATTCCTCTTATCCAAGATTCATTTTTTTGAAATTTTCTGAATTTTTGTCAAGAATACGAGGCCCTCTGCCTTCAGAAGTCTTTATGACCATCTGGGTCTTCGAAAATTTTCCTTGGTATGTTGTTTTGATCTTAATAGCGACGTATTGCTCTTTTCTTATATGAGTTATTGGTGAAATGTGAGTTTAATGGGTTCTTTCTGGATATTTTTGGGTGATAATTGTTTGAATAAGTGAACCTTCTACCTTGTGAAAGTTTAAATTATGGTCCTTGAAAGTTCCACTTCCATTTAGTCCTTCTGGGAGGTTGGATTAGCTTGTGTACTGAAGGAGAAATATACTAGTCTCTCGGTATGAAATTGAATGTCCCCTTTCATACACAAAAAGAATCAGAAAATGGATATTCAATTTGGTACATGGAGTATAGCTTTTCCAAATTTAATTTATAGTTACTTATTAGTAACTATACATCTTTGTTGTTCAAATTTTAGACGGTGTGGATTCTGAATGAAAAAAACATATTAATTAGCACATAAATCAAAATGATTTGTGGGTCTACCTTCCTTGATGCCTTTTAACTTTGATTTGAGGGTACGATTACGTAGCAAACGTGACGTTATACGAGAATTACTGTTTAAGTGGTAGTATGTGAACAACCACTTTGTGCATTGATTGCCAAATCTTAGGTCAGTCTCAAATATATATGTTTCATTGTTATTCTGGGAGTAACAACTTTGTGCATTTATTGCCGACTGTTAGGTCAGTCTCCTATTCATCCCCGCTCATACCCCCAATTATTGGGGACTTATTATGAGTTATGTTACTGTTGTTGTTGTAGCCTGCACATCTATGTATATTTGGTATAGCTGTACTAATATTACTTCTAGGACTAATTTCCATTTTTTCTTTCCATATAGTGCTTAGTTAATGTACTGACCTGTATTGGCCTTGTGATCAACCTGTTGTATTTGTTTGCTCAACTCTGTGCCAATGTAGAATGATCAAAACTTTTTTATTAACAGGATAGTTGCAAAATTAGATTTCTATACCAATCTGCAAATATTGACAGGCAGGGTCTGCTACATGATTGTCGAGATGTATCCCCGCCTAAGCAGTATGCAACTTCTTGTGAGAACGTCTCAGAAGAGTTACCAAAAGAAAATACTATATCCGACATGCTAATTGATTCGTTTGGGAGAAAGCACACTTATTTGAGAATTTCCTTGACTGAACGTTGCAATTTACAGTGCCAGTACTGCATGCCAGCTGAAGGTGTAGAACTTACTGCAAATCCTCAGATTTTAACACAAAGTGAGATTGTTCGGTTGGCAAATCTCTTTGTCAGCTCCGGAGTTGACAAAATCCGTTTGATTGGTGGAGAACCAACTATTAGAAAGGATATTGAGGAAATCTGTTTACAATTGTCAAGTCTGGAGGGACTTAAAACCTTGGCTATGACCACAAATGGAATAACACTAGCTAAGAAACTTCCCAAATTGAAGGAATATGGATTAGATTTGGTAAACATAAGCTTGGATACCTTGGTTCCAGCAAAATTTGAATTCATGACTCGGCGTAAAGGACACGATAGGGTATTGCAATCAATTGAAACTGCAGTACATTTAGGATACGACCCTGTCAAGGTATGCTGTCCCAGTTTGTTAGTAGCTCACTAGTTCCTTGCGCCGTTTTTTTCCCATGCTGTACTTGAATCTTTGTATGAACTTCTTGTTCCATGAAAATGGGAAGCCTGTGTGTGTTTGTAATGATACATGAATGTCTTTTCCAGGTGAATTGTGTTGTAATGCGTGGATTCAACGATGATGAGATATGTGATTTTGTGGAGTTGACCCGTGAGAAGGCGATCAATGTTCGCTTCATTGAATTTATGCCTTTCGATGGAAATGTTTGGAATGTCAAGAAACTGGTGCCCTACTCAGAAATGTTGGACAAAGTGGTAAGGTAGAAGTTTGGTTGTGTGTCAACTGTCTTAATTTCATAATATACTACCGTACATTTCCTGAATCACCCAATGTTACTGAACAGGTTAAACGATTTACAGGGCTTCAAAGAATTCAGGATCATCCTACAGAGACTGCAAAGAACTTTAGGATCGATGGCCACCGAGGCACAGTTTCTTTTATTACGTCGATGACTGAGCATTTTTGTGCTGGTTGTAACAGATTAAGACTTCTAGCTGATGGGAATTTCAAAGTATGCCTCTTTGGTCCAGCAGAGGTAATTGTTCGGTAACAGATTAATACTTTTTGTCAATACAAAATTACATAATTGAAAGTTGATATCCCTGCAGTTTGTAGAATTTAGAACTTTTAAATTTCTATTTCCAATCATCTACTTATCATAGTTCTCGATTTCAGGTTAGCTTGAGGGATCCACTTCGTCTTGGTGTGGATGATAATGAGCTAAAGGAGATTATTGAGGCAGCGGTAAATGCCTATTTTTTCTCCTTCTGATGATGATTTGTTCTAGATTTTCCTTACTTCTATATTGCTTACTTTTGCTTCAGGTGAAGAAGAAAAAAGCCTCCCATGCTGGAATGTTCAACATTGCAAAGATGCCAAATAGACCTATGATACACATTGGCGGCTAAGAAGATCCTATTCATTTAATCCTGTAAGTTGTTGGTGATTGCCTGTGATGTGTACGAAGACTCGTTTAATCCTAAAAGCTCCATATTTGTTTCTTGTTCAGGATCTGAGAGATTAAACAGCAAGGGAAGACGATATTTTGCTTCCGATTCTCCTTCCCGCCCAATTCACCACAATACGGAACAAAAATCAACAGGACGGTGGCAAATAGAAGACATTAAAGGGAAGAAACTAAACATATAGAATATATTTCTCGTAATCAAGAGATGAACCGGTGCTTATGGTTATGCGACCGCGTTACCAGTTTATACTGAAAAATCTGTCTTGTGGCGAACCATTACATGTATTTTGTTGTGTAATTTGCCAAAAGATGTTGCTAATATGTGTTTCTGAATATTCTTTTCACTGGATAGAGATGTAAAAAAGCCCTAGGGAATGGTTATTGGCTTGTGCCTCAAGGAATATGTACCATCATGTTATGGAATCAACATGCCTATATTTTCTTTGATCCCTAGCTTTGATATTTCATCCCTAAGAAATCTTATTTACTTGCTTTTCAATATTTCAAAGAACAGGTCTGAATGATTTCATACCAGTCAAGGAAAATTAGCGTTGTTGGCAAGCATTTCTAACTCAGAATAATAAGTTCAGGGTTGACACCTCTGTCCATTTAATAAAAAAAATTAAAAAATAAAAAGTAAATTAGATGTTTACCATGAAATAAAATCAACACCCATTAGTCGGTGCTGAATATATACAAGTACTTGAAATTGATAGGTGGGTATGAATGGAACCCATTAGCAATTTATCTATTGTAGCAACTTGGCTCTTAACAAATTCACATTTACATTCACCCTATCATTGGGTTAGGAATCTTCTGTCCTCATTCGCTGTCTCTTTCCCTATTCCACCAATAAGAAAATGACATGTATTAAATTTTTAATTAAAAAATTATAACCTAAAAGAAATAGTAGAACCCACAAGGAAAATATATACACGTGAAAAATATCTATTCGTGGAAATACATGAACGGGAACAGCCGGACAGGCGATTTTTTGCCCTATCATAGAGAGAAGTAAATTGCAACAACGTGCAAGAAACTTGTCTTTGAGGTAGAATGCCCGAGTTCGACACTCGCTGACGTAGTCAGGAAAAAATCACTTTCCCCTTATATAATAAAAAATAAAAAAAATAAAAAATAAACTGCAAAACCTGCGCAAAGGATATTAATTAGCACAACAATTTGCCAAGAAGTTGTATAATCATTATATGCATTTTTCCATTGTTCACAAAATGGAGAAAAGAAAATCAAGAAAGTCGACCAATCCAATATTTGCCAACCCCAAATCACCCCCAAAAAATCCATACAATCCCTCCAAGTTAATCATAATCAAACTAATCAGAAGGGAAAATAATCACTAATCACTGACACAACAGTACTAAAAAAAAATTAACCTGATTCCTGAAAAATCAATCAATCCGAAGAAATCAAAATCATTTACACAAAAATATACATTTTGCTCTAGCAAAGATACATCTCACCAAACATATTGATCTGAGAAGACTTGAAATTAGGAAGTAAAGGATATTCCATTTGAGCCAAATCTTGAATCATCAAATTATTTATGTCTCCAAAAATTCCATTTGATGAATTATTCTGATCTCCCAAGTATATATCCTCACTCTTGATCATTCTTTGTGCACTTTGCATTATATTCTGAATCCCCAATTGGTGATGATGATGATGATCTTGTGACTCCATATTAGTCCATATCTTGGAACAATTTGTACTTTTAACACGGCTTGATTCTTTAGCTGATTTTCCAGTTAGCCTTTGCACAAGATCGCGGAAATTTTCAACGTCTGTCTTGATAATTTCTGGTTCAACAATGTGAATTATGCGTATTTTTGGCTTCAACTTGGATATTGTGTGTGAATCACTTTGAATAGACAGTTTATTGGAGTTTCCTGATATAGTATCCCCCGAGTACGATTTCTTCATCTTCACAAGAATAGAAATAGAAAAAAGAGGGGAGAGGAGAAAGAGAATATGGTGGTTTATGTTAAACAAGAAAATGGATAGACTTTCTATTTATAGAAGTATCAAAAAAAGAGAAAAGTTTGTAAGAAAAAAACATAGGGTGCCTTTTGGAAACTACCAAGATAGGATATTATTGTGTTTACAAGTTTGCAATTTGTGTATGGCAAGACCAACACAAGTTGGTTCAGTTGGTAAGGATTTATCACGTCCGTACAAAGTTAAGTGTTCAATTCCCCACATGAGTGCTGTGTTGGTGGGTGATCTGTAATTATCCTTATAAGCGACCTATGGTCTCTAGGGGTCTTGCCCGACTCGTAGTGGTGACCGTATCTAAACCCGCCCAAACTTTTTTCTACCAAAAAAAATTTGTGTATAGCAAGTCTTTAAAGTACATATATCCATGTTGTGGAATTAAATATTACAAGAAGTTTTTTTTATATAAAAATTTCATATGGATTTATCATCTCTTTTTTTTATAAATTTGTTTGTATAATTGTACCATTGGGCACATATTATGAGATGTACCTTCTTTAACTACTAGTAAAGTATTAAATAAATCAATTAGGTTTATGTCAACTTCCACAATATATATTGCCATTGTATGATAGGATACATGTCTCTATTATTCAAGTTTTTTTTTCTTCTTTTGACTATCTTTCTTCTGAATTTTATGGTAATTAAAGGAGGGAAATTGCAATATCAAGAGTGGTTTTCATTACAAGATACCATATGTGTCTGTTTGAATTGTGTCTCAAACTGATATGAGATTCTCATCTCAGTTTAAAACCAAATCAGATTTTAATTGATTTAATGTTTTAGTTTTTATTTTCATACTCAATCGAAATATATTTTAGAGATCATTTTGAGTTTCAAACCAAATCAAATTTAAGTCAGACACAATATATATAAGCCATTAGCTTAAACATCAAAGTGTTCATAGACCAGTGGGGCTTGGCACTGCCCACGACCGTGAGGTCGAGGGTTCGATACCCGCCAACTACGTGGGGCTTAATAAATTCCACCCTTATTTGGGCTCCTCCCCTGTGAGGTTAAAAAATAAAAAGTCATTAGCTTAAACAGAAGGGCGTTGACAATGGTACAGTCGTGACTTTGTACCCTAGAGAGGTCTTTCCTATTTAATGTCTGTGATTAAGATTGCCAAAAGAAAAACAAAAGAATAAATTACCTCTAATACACGCAAAATCTTATTATTATTATTTAAAAAGAAAAATTCTTATTTACGTATGATCATAAGACTTTCTATAGGAAGAGAGTCGACGGCTTTCTCTGTATATATTTTTTTTCCTTGAAAAATGAAATAGTCTTACATCTGGCTCTATGTTTCACTTATAATTAAGTTTTCTTCAAGTTAGCATATAGATATAATAGATTGTATTAAAGCTCAAATCAATTTGCACAAAGAATTTTTGTTGCTGACTTATAATATAGATCAGTTGACAGTTGCACATCCTAGCCAGGACGAAGTCATGAATTGTATTTTGGGGACGAAAAACTGCAACAGTATGCCGACCTACCTATAAAAACTGCAAAAAAAAATTTGAGGTAAACTTGATAAAAAATTTCAAACTACGTATAAAAATTACTATATATTATTATATTTATTAGTATTTTTAAAAATCTCGGGACAGATGAATCCTAACCATATCATTTTCTTGTAGAAGTCAATATTGTAAAGTATGATCAACTTGTTAATTAACAAGGTTCTCATCCTTTGCTAGTTGCTCATATTTTAAGGTTAACTTCTTTTGTTAACAACACGAAATTGTGAAGGAGGGAACCTTCAATTTATTAAATATATAAAACCATACAACTTGGGCGGTTTTCACAAAGGATTCACACTCAGCATGTTAATTTTTTTCCCCCTTAAAAATGAAAAAAAAAAAAACAATTTTTTTTCCTTACTTTTCAATAGTTCATAAAAATAATTTAAACACTATGGCATATTTGACCTTTCGTGGCACTGAAAAAATGCCACGAAAAGCTATTTAAGTGCCATAAAATAGGTTTTGTGGCACTTACATGCGACACTTTTTCCTAAGTGCCCTCACAAGTGGCTGTCGCTTTTTTAAAGGCGACTTTTATAAGTGCCACAAATAAATTGGTGGCACAATTAGTGGCACTTTTTAAATGCCACAAACACATTGAAAATATGACATATTTTGCGGCACTTTTTGATAAATGCCGCGAAAATAATTTAATTATTTTTAAAAAAAATCATAGAAATAAAAATTATTTTATTTAAAAATAAAATTAATAATCGGTCGAGGATCCTTAAACATTATCTATAATCACCCCTTATCTACTATTTAATATTTGTGGTTCGTGAGATTTGAACCATTGACCTCTCGTTGCAAACACTAACGCTCTAACCAATGTACCACAAAGACTTTTGTTTTTATTCTGACCAAATTTATTTATATAACATAATAATAAATTTTATTTAAGTACTTTTAAGTTTGATATTTATATTTATTACTGTTTATTAACAACAACCAACTAGAAATAAAACTCCTTTAAAACAAAATCTGAGTAGAAATAATTTAAATGAAAACTAGATACAAAATTTAATCTTAACATCATAAGAATTATAGATAAGTTTATTTACTATATTTTCTATTTAAAATTTGATAAATGAAATTCAATGACTAGTCATTTCTTTTGTAAAGCTTGAAAATGTTATAAAATTTATATAAGAAATGTAGAATATAGAATATATGAATTTCGTAGAATGTGAGTTTTTTTATTTTATCTAACAGAATTTTTAATAATTTTTAAATGGAAAAAATTAATTAATTTTATTTTCAATTAATTATAATTATTTATTATCATTAATAAATGTATATCTTTGTAACTTTTAATAATGAAATACTCAAATAGTAATATCAATGTTTTTCTTTAAATTAATTGTAATACAAATTTTATTTATAATGTTTAATTTACATTTATGAAATTAACTAGTTAAATATCTAATGGAATATTATTTGACAATTTTACTGTAATTGCCACAAATTTTAAGGTACTATTTAAAAATACCACTAAAATTTAACATTTTGATATATTATCGTAAATTTGGTAGCACTTATTATGGCAATTGAACAAATGTCACAAATTTTTGTAGCACTTGTTAAAGAGTGCCACGAAAACGTGATATTTTTTCAAAATTGTCATAATTTTGTGGCAACTCATGAGGCAATTTAAAAAATGCCATAAATTTGGTAGCACTTTATGTGGCAGTTGAATAAATGCCACAATGTTTTGTGACACTTGTTAAAAAGTGCCACGAAAATACGACATTTTCTCAAAATTGCCATAATTTTGTGGCACTTCACGAGGCAATTAAAAAAATGTCTTAAATTTTGTGGCACTTCTTATAAAGTGCCACAAAAAAATGGCATTTTCACATAAGTGCCGTAAATAAATGACATATATTATAAGTGCCACAAGCTAAGTGCCACCAAAGCCCAATTTTACCATAGTGAAAGCTCATATCTGGTCAAAAATAATTTATTACCATAAAGTATATAAAGGTACCATTAAAGGCATAGGTGGTGGTCGCCCCATGAGTTTTTAAAAGGCCAAATTTTGTATAGAAAAAAATGATTTTTCAAGTTATTACATGTTGCTCTTTAAAATTTTTTAAAGTTTGTTATGATATATATCTCTTTATAATCTGTCACAACATATATGTTTGTAATTTCATTTGTATAAGGTTGTGAACATTACATCTATCTAATATCTAATGCAATTCTCCAAAAGCTAAAGTAGGAGAATGATACTCCCTCGGTCTATAACATATATCGCGCAGTCCATAAATTAATTTTGTTGAAAAGAGTATAATTTCATATTTCAAATCAGGATTAAAACATATCTATAGACATATAAGTCTTGTATCATTGTATGAAACTTTAAATACCGGTTTGGGTTGAAAGAAAAAAACAAAAATATTCCAACAAGCTTCTTCATTTGGTATAGACTTAATTAGACAACTTGGAATAGTGGACATCATATAACCCTATTTATTTCATAATTAAAGTAAACAAAAATAAATTAATCAATTCCAGATCCAGAGAGGGAAACATGAATGGTAAAGACAAATTGCATTCTTGGCTTATGAAATAGCCACTTAACAATAGCAGAGGGATATTCAAGTTTTTTCTATTGCAACAATAATGCAGCTGAGCTGATAATAAATGCACCACCAGATATACTATTACTATACCTTGGCATATTCTGGGAAAATTCCCACAGTCCCTCACATGAATTGGGCGGAATCTATCTGTAAATGTAAGATCTCGCTCAATTTATATGAGGAAATTGTGCGGTCAATCATAAAAGGATGATACTAGGATTAAGTGACCCTATATTCTGGACTGATTGTCCAAAAGCAAAGCATCTTTTTCTTTGTATTTAATTATTTATACTTGGATAATATTGAAAGAGAATCTGCTATCGATAAAAATGGAAAGTGGGATTCCAAACACCTATTGGTGCTCCGGAATTTCAGGTTTCTATATATGGAAAATGTTACCTATATCCAAACACCTATTCGAGCTCCGGAATTTCAGGTTTCTATATATGGAAATGTTACCTATATGACTACCAAAGAGATGCAGTGAACTACCACGAGAAGCTGGAGGATTAATGGGGTATTATTATTATTATTATTATTATTATTATTATTATTTGTGATTTATATATGTTTGGTTAACTAATTCTATTGAGATCGAATAGATAATGCGGTCTGCTAATAAGAAATCCTACAATTATGTAATACCAATCACTCTTCAGTTATTTTAATCTAATTACCTTATTATAAAAAAATATAAAAATTTGCAAGACCACTTATATTATATTGCAAATGATAGTTGTGCTCTTGTAATATGAAAGCTTTTGCTGTATGATGTATGCCTAATGACGTTCTCTACATGTCACATGCATTATCATATTAATCCAACCATTAGGTTGTGTCAATAATCTATATGTATCTATTTATTTACTTGAGAAAAGGTCGAGTCAATATACTTATAAATTTTTTTTTTTTTTTTTTAGGGCGTCTGGTATGTTTTTATTGAGACTAACTTATATTAGATTACTCGGACTAAATTGTCAGAGTATCAGCATAGTTTAACTCTTATTTAGGAGTTGAATTTAGTTCTAGAGCACTTATATAAAACAAATAATCAGAATAATTGAAAATTTGATTCCACAATAGAATTTGAAATCTCGTTAATAGATAACATTAACAAGTTAATATTACTTGCTTCAACTCAAAGTTATTTGATTGCTTCTTTTTTGGTTTCTATTTGGATTGGGATTTTTGTGAAAAGAAAAAATCTACTTTCTCTATTTTTTAATAGAAGTCTGTTTAGGTAATTTAACATGGATTGAGAAAAGTGAAGACATAATACATTTTTACTCTTATACCCTTAAATAATTTAATTTATTCTTAAATACAAATTTCCCCTTTTCTCTCGGTTGCAGAAAGAGCAATATTAGGAAAACAATCTTACAAGTTGAAAAAAAAAACATATATTTGGAGAAAATATGAAGAAGTTAAAAGAATCTCTATTAAAAAAGAGTACTTTTCCAGAGAAATTAACTCAAAAAATAACATTTAATGGAAAAAAAAGAACCAATCAAGAATTTTGTGAGATATAATGGGAGTAAAGATCATCTTGTTCGGAGCAACCTTGTAAATTAGACATAATCAGAGTCCACGCCAGTCCATTATCCCCCTGATACGAGAATATTGAAGACTGGGGTCTTTTCTACATTGGTGGATGAAGAAAAATGGGACATGGTAGTAGGGCAGATTCAACTATTTTATGTTAATAGGTGAACATTCACCATGAAATACACATTAATGAAAAGTATTTAAAAAATCAATAATTGCGATGAAAATTAATATATAAAGTGGTTTCTTTAAAAAAAATATTTTTGAAAGATAAAATATGAAATATTTCAAAATTTTGAAGCACTACTCTGCAATTTTTAGATCCGTTATTATAATAAAAGAATAAATATGTGCAGTGACGGATCCAGAAATACAAAAACACTGAGGGCACACAACAATTCATTAAATTTTTTTAGCATAAGAAAACATAGATATTATTTTAATTAAAAAATAAATGTATATTTTATAAAACATAGGCAAAAAAAAAAAAACAAATCATAAAATTGAAAAAACTTACATTCTATAGTTGACATCGACGTGGTCTCATATTCTGAAATCGCTTAATGATGAGTTCGT
The DNA here is from genome assembly GCA_026122235.1 of Vinca minor. Lineage (NCBI taxonomy): Eukaryota > Viridiplantae > Streptophyta > Magnoliopsida > Gentianales > Apocynaceae > Vinca > Vinca minor. The sequence continues at coordinate 3,240,126 of JAOCZM010000291.1, forward strand.
TGTCAATATCTTTAAATACATATTTTTCAATGTAAGTAATCAGACAATCATTCATCCAATCATTTATTGGTTGGGTCATTAAAAAAAATTGTGTGAGATTATTTATATATTTATCATCTAAATTGAGTAAAATATATCATATATACTAAAAAAATCACTGGGATCATGTGACTACATTGGATCCGTCAGTGAATTTGTGAACCGAGCTCAATTTTGAATGAAAACAAAAGTACCTTTCACTAATTAAGAATTGAGGTATTATATTGTCACGATTATTTTCGCATGGTTAAAAAAATAAATTATCGGATGGTTAAAAAAAAATAGCCCTTAACCCCCCTTAAGTTTAACGAAAATGTAGTGGAATTGCTCTGTTGATAAAATATTGCGAGGCACATACTTTTGTTTATATCTTCTCATATTAGGGAAGGATCCACTTAGAGAGAGATTTCTCTAAAGCCAATTTTAATAGTTGATGAAGTCAAAAGCTATTTTGTTATTTTGTACAATCTTTTCATTTTCACTAATATTAATAAGCAAAACCAAATTGAAAATCAAGTAAATGAATTTTCTTTAGCTTCTTTTAAATTAAAACTAAGTGTGGGAAACATTTTTTTGGGGTTAGAATCAGGACGAAACAAGAAATTTGGCATTGGAGATGAAAACTATAATAAAAACTGCAAAAACATATTTGAGCGAATATTCGAACTACTTATAAAATTACTATATCTAATAGTATTTTTAAAATTTTTGGGAGCGACTATCAACCCGTCCCTCTGTCTTCGTCCCTGATTAGAATATGAGTATAGAAAACAATTAATGATAGTTGAAAACAAGCTCTTTTTTTTTCTTTCTATTATGAATATATTACAACATGCAAATATGCAATAGCAATATTTACAGTATCAAACCAAGAAGGAAAAAAAAAATCTCTCTCTCAAATGAACAAAAGAATATCTAACTAAAACCTTAAATTACAAGATCAATATTTTTGTCGAAAATAGAATATCCATCACCGACCGACAGTAATAACTAATCACTAAAGAAATTTAGCACACAAATAAGATGAGGAATCAAAAGTCTTGACCAGAAGATTTCTCTCTGGTCAAAGACCTTCCATAGTTGATAGTACTGGAGGGAGAAACTTCGCCGCCGGCGGGTACATCGGCAAGCATGGCCGCCATCCGACGGATACTAATGGATCGAGCTGTCTTGAAACTGAACGACCTTGGAGTTTTGGAGAAGACGTTGGAAGATTGAGATAAGATTAGATAAACCAAACCTTGGACTACAACGAACAATCCAACCTTAAACAAAAGATCTCCTAAGCTGCTGAAAAGTTCCATGATTTTGGAGAAATTAAAAGCTGGTAAGAGAAAAAGATCGAGTTTGTTGGAAGAGAAGAGAAAAGTGTGATGATGAGATTTAGGTGTTTGATGAATTGTCTCTGAGAAGGAAAATGGCATGCATTATATATAGAAGAGGAAATATGAAGATATTGACCTTCAAAGATGGCCTGTTTGACTGAGTTCTCAAATTGGGAATATTTATTTAAGAATATACTGATCATTTGTTACGCACGTATAAAATAAATTTTAGTTGTCGAAGAAATCTACCTTCAAAGCTGGCCTGTTTGACTGAGTTCTCAAATTGAGAATATTTATTTAAGGATATGCTGCAGAACGACCATTTGTTATGCACGTGTAAAATAAATTCTACTTGTCAAATAAATTTAATATGACGTGTAAGCATTTTTTAAGAAAAACAAATGATTTTGAAATTTAGAATATGTATTTACTCTTTTTTTAATTGTTGAATAAAACTTTGACGGTTAAATTTTATTTTACACGTGCAGAATAAATAAACGTTTCACGCAATAGCCCAACTAAAAATATGTGAAACTTTGAAGACCATGAAATGAGTTATTTAGTATAGTATAATCAGTTATTTATTCACACGTGATTATGATGATGAAGCTGATCACGTTCTTATCCCCTTCGTTACTTTGACTTTCTTGAGGGGTTGGCAACCATAGAAGCTTTCAAAATATTTATTTTTGTTTTTTCAAGAAATATGAAATCTACATATGACGTGGAAAACCCTTCTTTGATGAGTGGAGTCCACTTCAAGAAAGTATGGGAAGGGAGGAGAAAGAAATTCTAAATTACACAATCTAAATGAAAAGTTACTTTAAATGATTATGAATTATAGATTAATTATGTGTGGGAAAAAATGAAATCATAGTAATTAACAATGAAACCCACAAGGAGTTTGTATTATGATAAAGTAAAATCATTATTTGATGAAAGATAATTTAGGGGTGCAAGTAATATTTTTCGTAAAATAAACGCTAGATATGTCAATTCCGATCTGTAAGTAAAATTGATACATCATGACGTAGAGATTATAATTTTAAATTCTTGCTTTTTAAATTCTTAATTTTTTATAATAGATAAGTATAAATAAAAATATTTATAAAATTAAAAAGGGGAGAAGGGATTCATCTATTGAAGGCATAGAATTTTCTAAACTTGTTGATCTTTAAAAAAGTTTACGTGCACGTTTAGGAAAGGAAATGAATGCGTTTGAATTGTAAGAATGAAAACAACACAGACAACAAACAAAACAAAAACACTGAAAAAAGGAAATTGAAAACTGAAAGTAACATTTAACAAACAAGTTTAAGAAGGAAGCGCCTTAAATAAAAGATCAAACATACTCATCATGGAGTAATTAAGGAGCCCATCAAAATCACTATTTTCTCCTGTGACTATGACTCATTATTTTCTATTGTGATTATGATTATGATTTTGATGGGCTCCACAATGATGCGAGTATCCTTAACAAAACCCAACCTAAGGCTCCTTCCACTTCGTCTCTAAGCACTACTGACTCCAGTGCGAAACGGGAAATATTATGTATGTGTAAAATAAATTCTCATTCGTTGGATTAAAATTTTGATGGCTGAGATTAATTAAAAAAAATGCATATTTTTTTAAACACTTGTTCGCCGAACACCTGTTTTAAAGCAAAAAACACATATTTTCAAGGCAAAAAAAATGTTTCACATATACTGAAAAAACTTATTCCGCATAAGAGCCGGACTGGTCTCTAAAGCCCGCTAAAAGGGTAAAATAAAATTATGTGTTCCGTTTCATATCCACTTGAATAGATAATTGGCATGTATTCACGTTTTCTCTACGGGTTCATAATTTTTTTAGGTTTATAATTTTTTTAATTAAAAATCAATACATCAATTTTTAATTAGTGGAATGAGGAATTGAACACTAGAAAATTCGTACTGTGGTAAAAGATGTTAATCGTAAAATATGTTGCTGAGATTAATCACAAGTTGTCTATTAACCACATCACACAAAAAAATTAATGACAAGAATTGAACCCTTACCCTATAGGAGAAGGCAAAACCGCTATTACAAAACTAGCCTTTGAGATGTGCCCTAGGACAAAGAAGTTCCTTTTTTTTTTTTGGGTCAGGAAAAAATTAGATTGGGTTCGGCTTCGATCACCACCACGGGTTAGGGCAAGTCCTAGGGACCATAGGCCGCTTACAAGGGTACTTACAGATCACCCACCAACACAGGTTTCACGTCGACAGCGGGAATTGATCAACACTTGACCTTTGTAAGGATGTGTCAAATCCTTACCAATTGAGCCAACTTGTGTTGGCGAGAAGTTCCCTTCAATAACGTCCATAGATGGTACAAAGGGCCGGGGCAACACTCACGCTCAATATTTTAATTTTTTTTTTAATATTAAAATTTTCAAAAATGTTATTAAAAATTTTAACTTTTGCACTCTTAAAAGTTATGAAAATTTTTAATTTCACTTCCAACTTGAAGTTTATCATTCCGTCCTAATCTTTAGACACTAGAAAGAAAATTGTTTGTTATGTGTTTGGCCAAGTGGCAAAAAGTATTAACAAATGGATGGCAAAAAGAAGCTGCCAAACTTAGAAGAATTGCTTGGCCGTTGAGACGATTACATGTGCCAAATGAGGTGTTGTTATATGTAACCAATTTTGTATCATCTTCCTTTCAGCCCCTCCTCGTTTCATGTCTTTATGTGACTGGTTTACCCTAGTCCTGCCAAGAAAAACCTATACGTAGTCCGTTTAAAATTAAATGTTATAATTTTATTACTCGGTACAAAAAGTTAAATGTTTGTGGTATAATTTTTTTAGTGTATCATTCATTTTAAACTAAATGTCAATTTTTAAAAAATGAATAAAAAACTGAACATTTAATTTAAAACTATTGGAATACTTTTTATCAATTAGAGCAGTCAATTTGTACATTTATTGACAATTGTTATATCTGTTTTTTATACATTTTTGGTCATACTCTTAATTATTGTTAAATTAATGGGTTATGTTGTTGTGGAGTACTTTTTTATTAAGTGAAAAAAATTATTCATACAATTAATTCATCAAAGTGGGGCATCACCCAACCAAAAAGAGGGCAAGATGTCACATGCTTTACTTTAACGAAAGTATTAAGAAAATTGGACAGAAGAACTACAAAATTGGCTCGAAAATTCTTTGAGGGTTATAAATGTTACGAGAAAAAAACAATCTAATAGTAAAAACGCTGTGGGCTAATATATCTAATTGTACAAGAATAAAATTGCACACTTTTTTCTAGAAATAAATAAGGAAATAATCGACTTCCAATTTTTATTTTAATCTTTGATTCAATTTTCTCTCTAGGTCCATTTGTCTCGTGTCTTTTTTTTTTTTTTTTTGACGCCCGTTGGGCGATGCCCCATGAGCGGGGAGATAGAATGTCTCACCAGAGGAAGAGAGATTAACCCTAGAAAGGGAGTCAAATTAAAGCATGCCCTATGCGCGGAGAGGGAATCGAACCCACGGTCGTGGACATACCCTTGCCCCACTGAGTTAAGGAACCTTTGATTTGTCTCGTGTCTTTATTTCTATTATTTATCTACTAATAAAAGTCAACTTTGATATTGTTCTTGAGCTTATATATTTGATCATTGATCAACTATCAAATCGATCAACAATTAAATAAGCTCAACACAAACATTAATCTCAAGTCACAAATGCACTTCTAATAATCTTAATATATTCTTCTTGTAGGTTAATTTTTTTCTTGTTCAACGTCGATAAAAAAAAATAGGCTTTCCATTATATTTCCTTGTTTTGTGAATTTTGAATCTTGACATAAAGAAAGTAACAATAATATAGCTTTGATCTCAATAATTCGGATATTGTTTTCACCTGTTTTGTTGTTTTCCAACCAATTTTCTTGCTTTTACTAACAAGAGTTGACAATTAAGTGAAACGGCTTGATTTTCAAGAGTAAGAAATTTTGCTTCTAGATTATTATTAGATATATTGGTCCCCAAATGTGGTGACGAGATGTAATTTTTTTAAAGGATTTCAAAAAAATTGGCGTTTTAGAAAATGTTGAGTGGACAGCCGCCACCCTCACGCCTCGATGATCCATTGCCTACATACGTTCTAACCAAAAGAAAATGTCACCAAACCAAAAATAGTAAAAAAGAATTTGGATTCATAGGAAGAAAATGGACAGAGTTATCTTGATATCATCAACAACTAATATTGTCTTGATCTGATTCTGCTTTGAAATCACCTTCTAGGTGGAGAAAAAAGACAAGTTTTTTTGGCTTTGTTAACATCTACTATCTCTACAACCCCATGCAATAGATATGTAGTAGTAATCTTGGATAATTATCAAAGGAATCGAATCGAAAGAAATGGAGAAAATGGTGCAAGTTCCAGAAACTGTGCTAAACTCAGGCCACAAGATGCCTTTAATAGGGGTTTGGATGTGCAGCATATCCAATTCCACCCTTGGAAGAACTCACAGCCATCTTTCTGGAAGCCATCAAGATCGGTTATCGCCATTTCGACACAGCAGCAACCTATGGGACAGAGGAAGCCCTTGGTAGAGCTGTGTCTCAAGCAATTAAAAGTGGGTTTGTGAAGGGCAGAGAAGACTTTTTCATCACTTCTAAATTGTGGATCACAGATACTCATCATGAACTTGTCATCCCTGCCCTCGAGAAAACACTTGGGCACTTGGGGTTAGAATATTTGGATCTTTATCTAGTTCACTTGCCCTTGAGAGTAAAGAAATGTGTTGTTGATATTTTCAAGCTTTCAAAGGAGGATTTCCTCCCTTTTTACGTGCACGGGACGTGGAAGGCCATGGAAGAGTGCCAAAAATTGGGTTTGGCCAAGTCTATTGGTGTAAGTAACTTCAGTTGTGAAAAGCTCTCAAAACTCCTACACAATGCCACCATTGCCCCAGCAGTTAATCAGGTGGAGATAAGTGTTTTAATTTTTTAATTTTTATTTCTATTATCCCGAGTCAAAAATACTGACCAACTACGCCTAGCTTTCCTTGACAGGTGGAGATGAATGTAGCTTGGCAGCAGAGGAAATTGCTTCCCTTTTGCAAAGAGAGAAGTATTCATGTTAGTGCATGGTCTCCTCTTTCAGCTTATGGTAATTTCTGGGGCAGTGGTGCAGTTATGGAGAGTCCAGTCCTCAAAGATATTGCAGCTTCTAGAAGCAAGACTGTAGCAAAGGTTGCCCTTAAGATGGATATACGAACAAGGAACAAGTTTCATTGTCAAGAGCTTTAACAAGGAGAGAATGGCCCAAAATCTCCAAATCTTTGATTGGGAACTCACTGAAGAAGAATTGGATCAAATTCACCAAATTCCTCAGCATAGGGGCTTTTTAGGGCCAATCAAATCCGTCGAAGATCTTTGGGATGGAGACTTGTGATTTTCTTTTCTTTCTGTTTTGGATGGTTTTGGTTAAGATATATCTGAACCATTAGATTGCTTAACCGAACGGCCAAAATTATGCTTGTTCTGAAATGATTGTCATTTACAGTTGTTCAAGAACAATCATTTTGGAACAACTATAATTTAGATCGTCTAATCAAGCTATCTGGCGAGCTAGATCTATCTGCACATGCTGGTAAAAACTGCCCTCACCATCATAACCGAACTGGTTATGGATAAGTTGACATGGATTTTGCAACATCTTGAGTGAAAATAATCAATGGAAACCCCAAGTTCATAATACAATTGACTTGATTGAGGGTTGAAGAAAGGAGAATAATGACAAAACCATTAAGTTCTCTCAATATAAAGGTAACTGCATATGTTCTAAGCCATACTACTAATTTTGTCTCTGTATTAGGGGAAAATGAGAACAGAGGCTCCCTTATTCTTATATTTTACTTACTCCGGACTGAGGGAGGCGTTCTTCACACTCGACACTATGAACCAGATTATAGCACAGAAGCTTATTTGCCTGAGGTTGATTTACAATTTGTGTCGCGAAGATGATGCCTCCAAATAGCCGTCCTAATTTATTTACATCACCTGCTCACATAAGAAAAATACACTGTTAGGGAAGCCCTTGTATGACCTACAATAATTTCATCATCAGCTACACAAATCTGAAACAGGTAATAAACAGAATTGGCAAAAAAAATGTCAACAATGTTTCTCAGCTCATTCACAGCACCAAGTGATAAAACCAATTTCAAGCTCTAACATGCACACCCTTAGTGTTCAGAATTTAATCTAGTCTTATCTTATCAATGGCTATGCAATTCCACCCAACACCACAAGAATATCTTAGTCTAATCCTAGATTAACACTTCTAGATACAAGACCATAAAGCTGTATGGGTGGGAGAGGAGAGCAATTTACTTTGTATTTACAAATATTTCACTTACAAAATGGAAAGATACCGACTTTACTCATAAATTTCATTGGATGAAGCATATTTACAACTCAACGTGCAACACTGTTATATATCTGACATGTTCATGGAGAGAAAAATGGATGAGGTGGAAAAGAAGTCTTATGCTTAATAAGCAAACTGCGCTAAGCTAAAATACCAGGCCACACTTTTATCAAAGAACATTCTTCGCCAATACACTTTGATCTTAAGGATTATAGACTATCAAGTATCAAATGTGAAATGTCCAAGTAAGCACCTAGAGGTACAGAAAGGCAGAAGGGGACATTTTCTCTCAGAATAAATGGTCAGCAGTATGCTTCTGACGGATGAGCTTCTTCCAGCTAGATGATTTACTAGCAGGCTTTGGGTCTTCTAGATGATATGTTAAATATATACTACAATTAAAGGATAGCTAGCTATCCCTCTTCCTAGCAAAACCAGAAATGAAAGGAGCAAACTTGAGGGTGTGACCTTAAAAAATTAGTAGACAAGAAAACCTCCCACCGTTAAAAGAAGCGACTTCTAGTTATCAGAATCCAAAGCTCTAATTACACTCATGGTAATTAGCCAGGTTTCAGGCAAATGTGCATCAAATCCTTTCAACAGACAAGACAATGTAAAATGTTTGTTGAGTCAGAAGTCCTTAATTTTACCTTTACAGACTGCCCAGATAACAAAATCAAATCTGAAAATATACTTTCTGTACACTCCTTCATGACAAGCCAACGATTTCTTTCTCTTGAAAGAAAAAGACCCAAACCCCAAGTACTCTCTTTTGGATTCGTAAAGGACTCTTGAAATATAAGACTCGAGAGTAAGAATTATATCAGATTGATCAAAGAAACTAAGAACAGTGAATTGCATGCTGATTCAAGCCCATAGGTAAAGTCATTACTAAGATAAAAAGAAGCATAAGAAAACGAAGATTATCGACGCATAAGTGTGCAAGTGTCCCATTACTAACATTTGTCGTTAAGTGGCACCCTAAATTCATTACATATCAAGGATGAACATCAACAGTCTTAACTTACTAAACTATCAAATTATGCATACTCTGGGAAAATCAAAATACCTTATTTTTGTTCAAAATGCAGAAACTTGAGAACCCCATAACCATCAAGCCTTCACATTTTCCAAATCATCAACCCCTCTACTACTAGTAGTAGTATTACTCACACCAACACCAATCTCACCATCTCCACTACCACTTCCCTCAACTGGCCCCCTCGGCCAACTCGATACAGTTTCCACACTATCAGCCCTCTCTACATGATTCCATATTCTTCCATCAGCAGCAACCCTACTCCCACCACCCTCAGCTTCCCCAATCTGTGACTGAGAAAACAAAACCTCGTCATCTATAAATCCCCTCTCCCCAATCCAATTTCGCCCACTAAGCTGATGTCGCCTTACGACATTGCTCAAAGTATTCCTAAACACAAATAAATCTTCCTCATCATCCAACAGCTCATCTAACCTAGGTGGCCCACTATAATTATTCTCTCTATCCTCAGCCTCAATCTCATCATGACTCTGGAGCTTAAACCGACAAACGGGGCACGAATTATTCATTTCGAGCCAAGGAATAATACAATCAGAATGATAAATATGTTTGCAAGGCAACAATTTAGCTTCAGAATCAATAACAAAATGATCTTTACAAACAGGACAGACAATAGTAGGATCATTTTGAAGAAAAACCATGTCAATTTTAACATGATCAAGCGATTCGATAGCCGATTTCGAAGCCGGGGAGTTATAATGAGGAGGGTTAGGGTTAGGGTTGGAATTATTGTTATTGGTGGACATAAGATGGTGAATTAGGCGTTGGAGATATGGGCTATCTAGGAGGAAGTTGTCGTCGGAACGAGCTGTGGAAGGGAGGGGGAAAGGGGTGGTGGTCGTGGGGTCCCTGCCTAAGGTTAGAAATGGGCGCAAGAGAGGGGACATGGGTGGAGGGGGAGGGGTAAAATAGTCCATTAGTTCGAGGAAGTCACGGTGGCAGTGAGGACAGAGAGGAGGAATTGTGGTTGGGGTGGTGGTGGATGGGGTGGAGGGAGGAGGAGAGGGGAGGTGGATGCTCATGTCGCATTCATGGCACCAGTAGGTGTGGTGGTGGTGGTGGTGCACGGCGGCGGTAGTGGTGGGTGGAGATATGGACATTTTTGGTGGGGAGTGATGTGAGGGGGAAACTTGTTCAGTTGTTTGCTTGGGTGAAAAAAATGATTTGGCTTTTCTTTGTTGTTATGTGAGGATAGAGGGAAAATAATAAATGCGGGTCCCAGTCAATTTGGTACTCCTCCCCTCCCTTATTGTTCATCTGGACAAATACAAATGTACGGGTATTAAAATTTTGATAATTTTGATAGTAAAATATAATTAAAATTTTAAAATACCTATCATTAATTTTATTAATCTTAATTAAAATTGATATATTTCTCTCTCTTTTCTCTCACAAAACATCCAACCACCTCATAAATATGTGTTGGAAAATGATAATTTTAATTAACTAAGTGTATTCAATGATAAGCTGGAAGAAGGGTAAAATTGGAAAAAAATTCATCAATACATACTTTATTTAGAAAGTGAACAGTTAATTTATGACAAACAAACAAGAAAATGTGGACAATTAATTTAGAATGGATGGAGTAATGCTTAAAGGCTGGGAAAATCTATTCCTACCACCATTTTGGTGCATCCCGTCTCACGTCTTAACGCACAAATAATCAATTTTAACTATGTTTATAGAAGTGGATTTGTGGGATTCATTTCTTTTAGTGGATTCTCGAGCCAGGTCATTTTTTTATGTAATCGGAGAATGTATTAGGATGGTTCTAGGAAAAAATTACGAAATATGGTTGAATGTTCAATGAACAATTATTTGTGATCACTCATAATTTTAAAAGTCAAATAATCTGACAGTATAAATTCATAAATATACACTTAGAAAATTTTATAAGCACCATAATAAGATCGGGTTCTAATATATTGTAAGATTAAGTGCGAAAGACGTATTTTGTTCTGCACGACAACCGTCTGGTAGTCTTACTTGTGTTTTGCACTAGAGTCTTGTTGGTCACAATACATCCCGGATCTGTTGTGGAATAGGTGCACGTGCCGTGCAGAGTTCTGATTCCGCATATAATTTATATATGTTTATATATTGTTAAATTAATAAAGATTAGACATCAAAGTCGCTTTGGCCGAGTGGTTAAGGCGTGTGCCTGCTAAGTACATGGGGTTTCCCCGCGAGAGTTCGAATCTCTCAGGCGACGAAAATATATTTTGTATTTTGTAATCTCTCTATTTTTTGGGCCTTTTCTGTAATAGACTATTGTTACCTTAATTTTTTGGGCCTTTTCTGTAATCTCTCGGGAATTGCATGGGCCTGGCCCAGTTTTTCTCTAATGGTCATGACATGCAAAAAAGTGGGAGTAACATTTTTGGCGAGGATGGAAGTGGGGCTGACGTGGCACTTCCCAAACGCGCCTCGCCCACGTCAGCGCAGGACGGAAGTCCCGTCCTCCCCGTGAACCAATTTTTTTTTTGATGTTTTGTTTGATGAATTGTGACTTATCACTTTTTGTCTTTGTCTTTTTCTTTTTCTTTTTTCTTTCTCTTTTGTTTTCTTATACTTTTTATGTTAATTTAAAAAATATATATAAATAAATTAGTTTTCTATAATTGCGAGTCGAAAAAACTCTGAATCGTGTAGACATTATTTAATGTGTTTAAAATAATCATATTATGTATATATTAGTTTTCTACAATTGCGAGTCGAAAAAACTCTGAATCCTTTAGACATTATTTAATGTGTTTAAAATATATATATAAATAAATTAGTTTTCTACAATTGCGAGTCGAAAAAACTCTGAATCCTTTAGACATTATTTAATGTGTTTTAAATAATCATATTACTACATTAAATAATGTCTAAAGGATTCAGAGTTTTTTCGACTCGCAATTGTAGAAAACTAATTTATTTATATATATATATTTTTTAAATTAACATAAAAAGAAAAAGAAAACAAAAGATAAAGAAAAAAGAAAAAGACAAAGAAATAGACAAAGACAAAAAGTGATAGTCACAATTCATCAAACAAAACATCAAAAAAAAAAAAAAAATGGTTCACGGGGACTTCCGTCCTGCGCTGACGTGGACGAGGCGCGTCTGAGAAGTGCCACGTCAGCTCATGACGGAAGTGGGACTTCCGTCCTCTCCAAAAATGTTACTCCCATTTTTTTGCATGCCATGTCATGACCATTAGAGAAAAACTGGGCCAGGCCCATGCAAAGCCCTAATCTCTCTATATGGAAGAAAAAAATGAATTAAAAAATAAAAGGCTTTGCTATCTTTGAAGGGTTTTTATACTTTTTAGCATTTTTCATTTTTTCATCTGTATTGCAAAACTACTCATTAGCGTGGTTAGGTCATTCCTACATAATTTTGGTAAAAACAAAATACTCAAATACAAGTCGTAAAAGTTTATTCCGCTATCAAACATGTCGTCGATCGTATTGTCTATTTTTCAATAAAAATCAAAATTAGTATGACATTAAGATTATTGCTATAAGAAAATGGGTTTGGCATATTCCTCCCCAACACATCAAATTTTGGAGTAGTCTCAATACAAATTAGGGATAAATATTTTATCAACTCATAATCTAATTTGACTATATCACCAAGTAACAAAATATCTACATTATTTAAATTGCACGAAGAGATCTAATTTCATAAGAAAAATGATAGAGATCAAAATTTACAATTTAAGATTTTTATCTTCTTCAAAAAAGAAAAAAATAAGATTTTCTTTGAGAATTTTCGCACATATGGGACAGATTTTGTTAAAGAATTTTCACATGTTTTGGTTGTAGAGATAGGGATGACATCAACACAAGTTTGCTCATTTTTGTAAAAAATTGACACGTCCTTACAAATGTCAAGTGTTCAATTTTCACTGCCGACGTGAAAGTTGTGTTGTTGGGTGATCTGTAGTACCGTTATAAGAGACTTATGGTCCTTAAACCCTGCCATGACCCGTGATAGTAATCGGAATCGAACTCACCAAAACTTTTTTTTACCAAAAAAAAAAAAAAAGGGGGAAGGATGACTGTTCCCAGCTTGATTGGGCCCCACTCGCCCTTGCTCCCGTTGAGGCAGAAAATCACAGCTAAGGTGGGAATAGAGGCGAAGACGGGAACGAGTGACATTATGTCAACGTCTTCAGCCCCACATCATTATAAAAATATAAATTTTTTTTTTTTATTATCTCAAATAAAAATTAAGATCTTGTTAGGTTATTATAATTATTATATAGAAATTGGCTAAAATTTAAATTGGGGGTGAATCTCTTATACCAATAGGGGTGAATAGTGTTAATTTAAATTTTATTCAATTCCTATCCAAGAATTCTAGTAGCAAATCATTTTCCTAAAAATTAATCAAATAATATTATTACCATCTTTAAAAAAAGATTTTAAATAAATCTTAGAGGAGAAGCATAGACGGGATGTCCAATTTTTCGTTGGGGACGAGAATGGAAATCCTACCTATTACACAGACGGAGTCATTATGAGCAATGTTTTGAAACCCGAACCGGGCATTGACCCGGAAAAATTATTGGGTCACGGGTCACTGGTCGGACCGGTGATCGGACCGTCGTCGATCCGGTCAACGACCGGTGACGTCATAAATATTAAAATATATATAATATATATTTATTAATAAAAAATAAAATTAATGTAAGTATATATAGTAAAATTTAAGGACTAATGTAATAATTTATTTTTTTTATACACTTCTAGGACAAAGTAAATAGTTTAGGATTTGTTTGAAATATAATTATTTTATAGAATTTTATGTTTCTAATATTTTAATTATGACTTTAGTCCCCGAATATATATAGTATCATAAGCACTCTTCTAACCACTAAAAATCCATTCTCTTCCGCCCGCTCCGCTCCTCTCCTCTCTTCTTCTCGACGATTTTCGGCATCCCTCCACCATCACGCGCTCTCTCTTCTTCTCTTCTCAGGTCTCTCTTTTCTTTCTTCTATTCCTCTCATCTCTTTCTCTTTTCGCAACCCTTTTGAACTCAATGCCCATTCTTGGCGATAATTCCACACCCTCATGAAAGATTCCACCGGTTTTGCGGATTCTAGCGAGACAAGGACCTCAAACCTTACGCAATTCAAGCAACTTGAAGACCAGTCCCAATGAATTCTAATCAATTTAGAGGCGGTAGTTTATGTAGAAGCTTCTCATAAAACTTTGATTTCGTTTCGATGGCGGTGGTTTATCACCGTAGTTTATTTTCTTTTTGGGTCCACTCGTCGATGGCGGTGGTCGGTGGTCGAGGAAGGAGGAGGTTCGAGTAAACTCGTGACCGGCGGGTTTCCCCAAAAGCCGCTTCGATTTTCGAGTCGAGCAGTTGGACCGTCACGGTCAACCGAGTCAAACAAAATAGAGCGGTTTTTTAAGCTTCGGGATTTTTGGCACTTTAACCGGACCGCTCGAAGGTCCGATCGGCGGTCGGACCGGTCCGACTTGCCGATCCGGTCCGGGTTTCAAAACCATGATTATGAGAATCGAGAAGAGGGGGGTAATGGTTTGTTACTTGTCTCGTCCTCACTCGTCACATTGCCATCCCTAATTCAAGTAACATATTATGTTAAATACAAGTCAAGTCAAACTGATGCCTAAAAGAAAGGGGCCAAAATGCTCAAGAGATCAAATTCAAGGGGTTACATTATAGTTGTTTCTGACTATAAGATGCTGTAGACTCATCACTCTTCAGTAGTTTACAATTCACATCTTACCTTCAATCGCCTACCTTCTTCATCATTCTTCACACATCCAAATCCAAAGTTTCACTATCACTATATAGATCTGTACCGGAATGGTTAAGGTTCGTTTGCATTTGCAATTGTAGATAGAAATTCGGATTAGATCTGACGGCCTGATATTAAAATAGCTCTTTTGCAGGTGCAGATGAAATGGGGTCTTCGGATCTTAACGAAGTTGGATCTGTACGGATCTGCCCAATCAATGAATTACAAGCCAGGAGACAATTGAAGAAGATAAGTATAATCATATACATTTAAGTACAAGTATGTTCAATAAAGCTCATATGCTTAAATGTTTTTCTCATATGTTCAAAATAGTTCTGCCTGACGTTGTTCTGAATATTAAATATCTCTTAATTGACATACTTTTTTGGGTTATTAACATGAAATTAAGACTACGAGGAGACTAATTATTATGGGTAAAATATATGATTTGTTGGTTAGTTCGGTATATTTGCATTTGGATTCAGTGCGAAACATGTGTTTTGTCTGCACATACGGAATGTGTTTATTTTTCATAAAATAAATTTTTATTTTTAAAACATGAATAGTTATTCATAGTTAATAACTATTTAGTCCTTGAAGAATAACTATTCTCTGTTGTTCCTCATGTGCGGACAGAATACCTGTTTCGCACTGGATCCTATACGATATGGAAAAAAAAATTTCTCTTTGTCACAGTTGAAATACAAAAAAATAATTCTAATATGAATACATGTAGAAATTTTTGTCGCCTATTGACACATATCAGAACTATTTTTACACTTATCCTATAAACGGTTTTCCAACAGAGTGCTATTATTTTTGTTATGGATCCAGTACATCTCTAATCGTGTACCTTCTAGTAGGGCTGAGCATCGAATTCCGATTTACGAATTCAATTGAATTGACCGAATTGAATTCGAATTTCACATGTATTACCGACCTTTTTGAACCGAATTCGATTTACCGAATTCGATTTACGAATGGCGAATTCGAATTGGTCGGTTTACCGAATTACCGATTCGGCTTTTTAGAGAAGGGAAAAAAAAGAAATTTTTTAGAAAAAGAGGAAGAAAAAGGGGAGTAATCTAGTGTGGGTGACATTTTTTGTTAGAAGTAGGGATTTAGGAGAGTATTTATAGTGTATTTATTTTAGTAGAGTATTTATAGTGTATTTATTTTAGTATTATTTATTAAAATATTTTTTTGAATTCGAATTCGGTAATACCGAATTCGCCAAAACCATATACCGAATTCGAATTGAATTCGAAAACTTCGAATTCGGTATGATCCGAATTACCGAATTGGTCCGAATTACCGAATTCGATTTACCGAATTCAAATCGAATTCGGTCGGTAAATCGGTATTTACCAAATTTGCTCATCCCTACCTTCTAGTCCACAATTCACTATTGAGAAATAAGATAGAATTTTTCTTAATAGCTTGCCACACTCTGTGCTCACTATTTATTTTTTGGAAAATTCTGATATGGAACCGGGTCAGGGGTAGGGCCCTGGTCCACTTGGTCCAGAAGCTGCAACGTCGCCCCTCTTTCAAAATTCATCTCTCAGTCACAGTTAAAATAAAAAAAACAGTTAAAATAAAAAAAATAGTCCTAATATGGACACAGTTAAAAGTACAAAAATTGTACAAACTTGTCACATCACTATAAAATGAGGAGGAAAATATTTTTTTACTTTTAATTGTGTCCATATGAGGACTATTTTTTTTTTGAAAGAGGGACGCGACATGACAGCTTCTGGACCAAGGGTAGCGCCCTGGTCCATATCAGAATTGTCCTTATTTTTTAGCCACTCCAATGACTAATGTAGCAAAAAAAAAAATGCATGGTTGGGAATTGCAATGGCTTTAAGTAAAAGTCACTTAACAACTCCCATGGTAAGGGTTTAGTGTCTTTTGGAAGTTTTTAAAAAACCTCACAATATGAGCTTTTAAGAGATTTTTGCTTTAAATCTCACAATTCCCAACGCCTTGGACTTCTATTTAGTAGCCCCTTAAAGCCTATGACATGACATTTTTTTGTCACACCAGCAATTAAAGTGGCTAATAAATAGTGGTATAAAAAGCAGAAAGTGATGTGGCAAGTGAGACCTTCATGAATTTTTGGGTAAGTCTGGCATTAGATCCGACCCACACTCTTCTCACATAAATTTAGACAGGATCCACCTGCAGAGTAGGTCCCGCAGGTCAATCAGGTGGGTCCTCCCTAATTTATATAAGAGGAGTGTGGGACCGTACCCATTAAGTCCGTCCCATGCCGAATTTTTCCTGAATTTTTTGTATTGTAGGAGGAAAACGGATGGGCTAGTGGAACTTTAGTGGAAATATCTGATAGGCCTTGGTCCATTTGGCCACAAATGGGTCACGTCACCCCCTCCTCTTTAAAAAAAATCAATTTTCATCTCTCAGTCACACTTAAAATACAGAAAAGATAGTTCTGATATGGACACAGTTAAAACTATAAAATTGTCTCTATTCTCATGTTATAGTGATGTGACCAATTTTATACTTTTAACTGTATCCATATCAGAACTATCTCTTTTGTATTTTAACTGTAACTGAGAGATGAAAATTGATTTATTTTTTTTTTTTAAAGAGGAGGGGGCGACGTGGTTCATTTGTAGCCATATGGACCAGGGCCCTACCAGTGGCCCTGGTCCATATCAGAATGTTCCAACTTTAGTAGGGAAAGTGGTGGAAAACCCCTCTTTTAGATTTTTTTACTGCCATTGCTCAAGGATGCATTTGAATAGCGATTTTTTCTGAATTCAAGATAAAATATTAAGCCCAGAACTTGCATGTTTTTCTATAAACAGTTTATTTTTTTACAAAAAATCTTAAATAGAATATCAGTTGGGTTCCGAAAGAAATCTTTCCAAATATACCCTAACAATCGTCGTTAAGTGTTCCATTTTTTTCGCACATACATACAAGACTCTTCTTGAACTAATGGTCTTCAAGATTACTAAGATGGAAGTGAAGTTTGAAAAATTATCCATATCTAGTCTGAATAGACACTCCAGTAGGTTTACACTTTACCGCCGGACCTCCAATCGTCTACCTTCTCCATCATCCTAGTTTCTCTATCTATACTGCTCTGCCTCTGCCCAGAAAAGATTTACAAGCAAGGAGATGATTGAAGAAGATAGGTATATCTTTCACTTTTCCGATGTATCACATATCTTTGCATTCCTCCAAAACGACTCTTATTTTGATAATGAGAAAGTAATTCATAGGTTAGTTCCGCTTTATAGTTTACAAATGGACTCTGTTCATCTCCAACACATGAACTTTGTGGTTCACAATTTATCATTGAATAATTCATCAATGGTGAATTCTGAACTACAAAGTCCATGTGTGACGACATGAGCTGAATTCATAACAAAATTGTTTGTAATTCACTTCGCAAACTCTCTGCGTGCGAGTGAACTAAAATAATGCAGACTCAATCCAAGTGGACCCTTGGAAGGAGTTTCTGATAGGAAAACTAGGGCACAGCTGCACCACATTACAAATACCCCTACTAAGGGCGTATTTGGATAGTGTTCCATTCTGAAACTTTAGATAAAATTCTAAATTTAGGAGTCACGTAATTTTTTCATAAATAATTTACTTTGTACGAGATACAAACAAAAATCCTAAACAGAATATCACATTATCATTAGGTGTCAGAATAGAAATCTTTACTGAGAGATTTGCTGTAAAAAAGGGGGGTTCTTGAAGAAAAGTGCAACTTTGATTATTTTTACATTTTGAGGATAGTTTAGTCTTTATACTATTATATACTTGACCAAAGGGTAAAACTATCTTTGTACAGAATTGATTTGGTGCAGTAATCTGCAATGAGAAGCCATAACTGAAGAATTATGCCTCTCTTTTAGTTCTGTACCATGAAGGATTTTATCCTTTAGAAGAGTAACAAAGTGTGTAGAATGTATAAAAGCTAAATTATCTCCGAGAAGTAAAAGAAATACTCAAATTCCTTTATTAGATATTTACATGTTAATCTCTCTGGGACGTGCATCCTTGATGTTTCAATAGTTTGCTCGTCCAAGCATATTGGCCCGAATACTTTTGTAATGTATATTTTGTGGTTCATAATTCTCTACATTATTACGAGAGTAGAAGTAAGAAAATTAACAATTAAGATAAATTGTCAATCTTCTTATCCTCCTTATCCCGTTAAAATGTGGAGAATTCTGGACCACAATGGTGAGGACATAGTAGGACAATTTTCCTATTGGCCCGATTTACAACAATCTTCATATGTTTGTGAAACTCAAGAATATTGAGTGGATTCAATTGTCAGGACACTCTCTCCCTTTTGTTTCTTCCATTTTCTTTGGTTAGGATGTAATTTGACTTGAGGCGCTGAAGCTCCAATCTTGGTCGTAATGTTTCTTTTAGCTTATATTGCGCTGAATGAAAATGACACATTTCTTTGTCCAGAAAGGAGTTTATCTTTGTCTTGGCTTTCAACACTATTCTAGATTTTTGCTTTTGATAGATGAGATTAAAATAGAGAATTCACACTGGAATTGGACGCAATGGAGCATATGAGAAGAGAATGAATTACACCACATTGTTCAGAGGAGCCATGGACTTTTATATGTTCAGTCACTCTTCTCAATTGCCCTCTTCGTGTGCTCTGCTGTGTGTGACTCCTTGTATAATTCTTTGATTTGATCTTACTACAGAAAAATTACTACAGATAAATGACATGATTAGTTGAAACCTTCCCATAAAAAATGTTCTAGATTATCGTTCGGATAACTCCATTTGAAGATAATTTCTCGATGTCAATGTTGTTTAGGAACGTTTTTTATCCAACACAGAATGGGTATTCTATCTGCATGTGCAGAATTGTGAAGAATAACTATTCTTTACGGAGTAAAATAGCTATAAATAGTAATTTTTTTCACATTAATAGCTATTTATACTTCAAGAACAAGTATTAACTCTGTAGAGAATAATTATTCTTTATAGTTTCACACGTGCGGACAGAATACTTGTTCAGTGAGCTAGATCAACGGAAGTTTATAGCTAGTTGGTAAAGTGCCCGAGTCTTCTACATTATATTGAGTTCAAATTTTAAATTTTCAGAGTAAAACAACAAAAGCATCGGAAAAATTCCCCTTTCCCAATCAAATGTAGCTTTGTGAATCTTGATTCTTTTTACCCTTCTGTTGATAGATGATCTTGGAGAATGGCCATAAGAAGAAACGCGCTTTACTCTTAAGGTTTCCAACATGGGAGAAATTGAGCTATTGTTGATTAATTTTCAAAACCATAGCGTGTTGTAGCTATGATTAACCATACTTTAGATTTATCACTTGTTAAACTTTGACGAAAGAAATATATTCATAGCAACTATTGTAACTGATTAGTAGGATTTCTTACCTACGGATGTTGGCTTCAATGTGGAATTTTCCTCGTCCGTTGGATTCAAATTTTTTACGGTTAAGATTAATTTAAAACGAACACATGTTTATTTTTATCGCGCGGAACATTTGTTCTGAACACTGGCGGCCTACAATGCTTATTAATTTCAATTAATTGATTTAGTCGAGTCAAATATCGAAACCATTCTCCTCAAAAGGAATTTAAAAAATACCGATGCCATTGGAATAAGTTTGAGTGAATAGACGGTCTGAGCAAATACACTTTCTCACAATAATATCATAATGTAAATTACATATCCCAATCATCACCATTCAAACTGACAATTTATTCAAAGATATCTGGATATTCGACTGATTAATCCGCTTAACTCAAACTTCACATCCATCTTTTAAATCCTTAACCAGTGCTATTTGTAGAATTAAGGTTGTAAAATTAAGGCTGATAGTTGATGGCTTCAATGGTTGTGAAAATTTTGAAAAGGTAAGGTAGAGTCGGATGCAATCAAGTCGTCCCACCCTCTAACTATACATGTGTACATGACAGTAACTGAAGTCAAAGTGAATATGTTCAGGTTATAGTGTAGAACGGTAAAAATTATATATATATTGAACGTTTTTTACTGTTCTGAATCGTTTTATAAAAAATTAACTATCTAAATTTTTTTTATGTACAGACACTAGTTATATAAGATAGTTGTTACATGCCTACGGACATATGTTTATCAAGATAAAACATCTATTGTACCAGGGACGAAGTCAGGAATTTGGTGTTGGTGGGGGGGGGGGGGGAACTGCAACAATATGTCGAACTACATAAAAAAAAGGGCAAAAAAAAAAAAACAAAACTTGGGGGTGAAACTAATAAAATTTTCCGAATTACATATAAAATTTACTAAAACTAGTAGTATTTTTAAAAATTTGCCCCCTCCCCCCGGTCCCCCTGTATTGTAATCTTAGAATAGGTGTACATAATGAGAAAAAATATGTTGCATTTGATTTAATACCTATTAAAAAATTTGTAATACATATCTAAAAAATATTTTATATATATTGAATTTAAAACGTTCTGCGTTATAGTGGCCAAATGAACCCATTACCCTCAAATTTTTTGGAGAAGAGAATGGATTCTTTACATCCACCCCTGCGGCCTACTTCCGGCAGCAAAAATACAAAAATCAAAATATGGAAAAGACAGAAAAAAGTAATAAGAAAATATAATCACAAAAATTTCTAATAAACATATACATAGAGATCGTGTTTCCACATCACATACTTGGTTCAACACATTTAATTTTTCCATCTACAATTAATGAACTTTCACAATCCAGAATCACTGCCGTCGATCATTGTTAAAAAGCACCTAGACATACAAAATTCATTAGAATTTAACACGCGCAATCTATCATCAGCTAAGGAGAGGAAACCACCGCTCTCTTAAATCAGACTGATAAGAAATCATAAAAAGAACAAGAACAAGAAGAAGTCCGACTCCCCACGGGGTCCCACCAGCTCTATGAACCGAATCTTGCTCTGGATACTGAATAAAAAATAAAGGAGTCTCCATGAAAGAAAGCAAATGAACGACTAGCAATAGTATCAAAGGAGATACCATTAGGACTAATTTGATTTGGTCAAACAAAGGTACGAAGATGTTTTCGTAGTTGATGTACCATGTGAAACTTATGAATGCGAAGAGTACGAGGAGGAAGAAACATAAGTGTAGTGGTAAAGTTGGTTGTGAAGAAGATGAAGAGTAGTTTTCTGCCATTTTTGTGGAATAAGATCTTGCTTTGGAGCTCTGATTGGAGTAGTAAGAGATTTGGAGTAGTTTGTTGTGGACAATTGTTTATATAGTGATTTGGTTGCGGCTGTATTTCAGAATAAAAAAGTATCGGTATATACACTAATACTTTGTTAATAAATGTTATATAATATGTAATAAGTGGTATAAAATTACAATAAATATATTTTTTTTAAAATGTACGAACTGTTGAATTTTTAATTTTATAATAAAAATATATTCAATATTTAATAAAGTTTAATGACTTGGTTTACTCGTCAACTTTCTTTAATTGCATGAGTCCAAAGCCCACTTTCTCTTATTGGGTTTGACCAACACGCATAGCTTGATGGATTATAAAGAAATCAAAATCACCGTATAATCTGAAAATACTTGTATATACTTTAATTATAATTTTTTGTAGATTCAGAGAATACTATATCACTTTAGAAGGTATGTCATCTGTTACAAATTTAATGTTCATTATTCTATCATTTTGAAAAGAAATCATTAATTAACTTATAAAATTTTAATACCATAATTTACAAAGATTATGTCCGCTTTTATTCTTTTGGCTGGTGCCAAATCATGTGACTTTAAAGTTAAAATTTGCCTAATAAGAAGTTAAATGTAACTATGTTGGCAGTACTATAATAGCCTTAGAGCATGAAGGTCTGTCCCTAGCTAGGAACGTAATGCTTAGGTGCAAGGTTGAGATGACGAAAATAGCGTAGAGGATAAACAACGGTAAACAAAGCTTGCCACATTTGTCTTGCACTATTGTTTTTTTAATAAAATTATGCAGTAGTAGTGTTTGAATCGATATTTCCTACTAAGCACTTTTTTTATTTTCCAAGTGAGGTTCTTTGATTGTCAGATTGATTTAATTAATTAATTTAGCATTTCCGATTCAAACCAATAAGTACTGGATTCGGCTATCCTGTTCCGATAATAATAAAAAAAAATTAATAAAGAAATTTCATACAAAGCATTGTAAAGTTGGTGGCTTAAGTTCTAAATTTGGAATCCAATAGCTAGAGATCTCCCACATTTTTTTATAAACAATTTAACATTTAGAAAGATTGAAAATTCTTTATCGAATATAAAAAATCCAATTTTAGCTTTACTATTTTTTTTATCAGTATTCCTTTATTTTTTTTGAAATTTTAGGTATTGCCCCAACAAAAAAAAATTAATAAAATAGAAAGGGCAAAAGGAATCCCCTTTGCGAAATCAAGAAAAACGTGCATGGGGCGCGTGTTATTAACTTTTTTATTACTTCATGGGGAAGAGTTGTAATAAGGGAATCATATTATCTAAGGTGTCATATTTAGTAGGGCGCGGTCGCGGGTTCGATACTCTCCTCGTACGTGAGGTAAATTTTAAAATATCTCTTTCTAGGCCTACTATCCTCCTTCTATGAGACATCTCTCTCCCTACATGGAGCTACCACCCATTCGGGCTTCAAAAAAAAAGGGGAATCATATTTTAGATTTGCGTTGGATTTGCAATTTAGTAAGATTCTTCGCTTTTTTTAGGATACGCCTGAAAATACATGAAAAATGAAAATGGGCCGTGAGATTTGTATGGAATTAAAAAACAAAAAGCTTGACGATAGAAGAGCTGACACGTGTCACCTACCTAGACCAGATCTGAAGAAGACGGCCCTCTATTTCTTCTATAGTTTCTCAGTCCGGTTCCTGTGCGGAACAGTACGGATTCCGCACATACGAAACATTTTTAACTTTTCGAGCAATACTGTTCTTAGCTAAGCATATTGTTTCGTAAAAAATGAACAAATTGTTCATTTTTTAATCTAACGGACGAGTTTTTATTTCGCATGTGCGAAATTCGTACTGTTCCGCATAGGAGCCGTGAGCATAGTTTCTTATGTGCATACGCGTAAGCCATTAGTTAAAAGTAATAGCTATAAGTATCACTCATTTAATTATGAATGAATTATTTGTGCTATTTAATTTAAATTTTTATTAAATATATTTTATCTATTTATATTCGATTAAATCTTTTACACCACTGCTTTTTGAGGTGGAACCTGACCAAAATGCACAGATAGAGTATCTATTGCGAGGTAGCAGGGAATTACTGTTTTTGGGAAAATTTTAAAATAGGCTGCTTTTTTGGGACTATCCCCACATCCCTCTCATATGAGTTAAGACTGGATTTACTTTGTGTAAGTAGGCTCCACCTTAACTCATGTGAGAGTGTTGTAAAGATAGTCTCACAAAGGCGACTTCATACCAAAGTGACCCTGTTTTTGATGGAATAACCCTACTTCTTTAATAAGTGGGAAAATGGAGTAGCAGACGATTTAATATAAGGTTGGATGAAGCTGTGGGTGGAGTTCTGATATTGGCAGAAGAATATTCGAGAGATGTGAAATTGAGAGGATTTAATAATATGATGAGAGATTAAACAAAAGTGACAAATTAGTTAGTACAAGTGTTGCTATATTAGTTAAGACTTAAGATGATGATGCAAATGACAAGGATAATGGGGCTCCACTCATCACTTTTACTTTTGGAATTATAATATTTGACTCATACATAGAGGGTGTTCATTAATCGGTTTTAATCGAAAATCGCACCGCATCAAATTTAATTTTTGGTGTACGGTGCAGATGTTTGGTCAATTATAGTGCTAGTTTAAATACGGTTTTAGTTGCCGTAAATTATTTTTCGATGCGGTCGCGGTTTAGAAAATTTTAAGTTATATCGCACCGCAAACCGCATTATGTACCTAACTAATTTTTTGTTTTTTATTTTAAAGAAAATATGGTATATTTACATAATTATGTTTTACTAAATTTAATTTAATTACAATTAGTTATTTTATTAGATTTAAATTAGGATTAGGATCTGATTCTCTTATTCTCACACTCATAAGATATTTAAATAATTTTATAAGTTTTTTAGATCGATTTTCACCGCACCTAATTTCACCAAACCAAAATAATTACGGTTTGGTGAAATTCGGTTTGCCGGTCAAAATGGTACGGTATGGTTTTAAAAAATATATTAAAACCCCGTATAAAAACCGCATTAATAAATCGGTTTTCACCAAACCGCACCAATGAACACCCTAGCTCATACATATTCCACAAGCTGATTAGATGAGTTATCTTTTTAATCTTTTAAGCTGTACCCAACAATTTGTTACTTAGCATAGCTGCATTTCTGATTTGTCTTGGATCTTGATGTTACCCCCAAGTGTCAAACAGTTAAAGAAATTTAAGGTGTACTACGGTTAAATATTAATGGAATTTGTAAAAAAAAACTATTAATGGAATTTTTTTTTTTTAAAAATTAGCGAGGAATTTTTTTTCAATCCATGTCAGTAAATAAATCTCGATAGTTAACTTTTGATTCCAATAATGATAAATAGTTATTTTCCCTTTTAAATTTCCATCACTAAATAGAACGATCCAATAACTGAAATTTATCGGAACGATGATGAGAAATTAACACTTTATAACCTTAATTTTCAACCCTTCTAATAAGTTAAGATTTTCTCTCAAGAAAATAACATATAAACTCTAAAAAATGGAGAAATGATATATATATATATATATATATATATATATATATATATATATATATTATGAGTTTCAATCCAAATAATACATGCAAGCTCGATTTCGAAGTACATTGTCATGCATCATAGCATCATTTAGCTCAACATTAAGCCAATTAATTTGTTCAACAAGAGACAAAGTTTTATTTACTGCAAACAAAATTATATCGATAGGGAATAAGAAAAATTAATTTTTTAGGACGTGATTACCCATATTATTATTTTATTATTTTTTTAAAGGATCGTGGTAGATCTTGGAATGCATAGTATAGTTAACTGGATGGGAGCAGTAGCAGACACACACATCAATTGCATATGATTATTATTCATCACCAACTCACTGCGCCGGATCTATGCACGGTAACCAAAATTTCTTTTTTTTGCCCCTTCAAAAATTTTATCAGTTTCACCTCCAGATTTGCACCATCAGATTTCGATTTGCACCACTAGATTTCGACTCTGCATCCAGCGGCAACTCATCATAACACTAGTACTACTTTCTGATCTTTTCGCCACCCCTGCAAGATTTTATAATGTATTCTTAAAAAATAACCAAGTAGTATATTATCAATTTAACTGGATCCATAACATCTTAAATTACTAGTTTTTTTTTATTTTTAAATGAAAAAAAAAGAGTACTTTTTCTCATAAAGATTGCATCAACTTAGGCTAAATGAATTATTATTTTTAAACAGTAAGCATGATTGCGAGGTTTCATGCATGATATAGGAAGTCATCATCAATGGCTGATTCGAGGGGTGAGAATGACCAACTCCCTATTTTCATAAATGACGATTTTTTTTTATAAAAAAAAATATTTTTCGTGAATTTTTTTTACAAATATTTTATTTCTTTCCTTTTTCTCTTTAAACTTAAAATTCAATAAACAATTCGTCCCCAATAACAATATCTGGCTCCACAAGCATCACTATTAAGCTAAAAAGGAAAAAGAAAAAAAGAAGATTAGCACTATTAAATAAATATGAGGCCTTGCCTTTTAAATAGAATCCAACGGCTGTTTGATGTCATCGCGGCCAAAGTGAAGAACTATAATTCCTCATAATACCGTTAGGCTACAACAACAAATGGTCCCTTTGGAAGTTTTGAGAGATCTCTTGAAAGTTGAAACTTCTTTTCCATTTTAATTTGAAGCTCCCATAAGTGATGGCGTCCCAATCAATCATTGATTTCATAAGTCATGGAGGGTGAAAATCCTCTGTTCCTAACCAATCAGAATTTACTATATAAATATTTGTTCCAATTATATATATACAGGGGTGAATTGTGATTGATTGGAGATAGGAATGAGAACAGGAACTGGAATAGAGGATTTTTTGCCAGTCATGAAGAGTTAAAAACTACTCCATCCGTTTTTCTGGTAGATGTCCTTTTAATCTCTTAATATTTTAAAAAAAAATAATTTAAAGTTGTTTTTTTAATATTGTTCTTATTATACTAAGAAAGGGGGAGGTTGGTATTTAAGAATAAACTAAATTATGTAAGGGTATATTATTAAAAATATGTATTGTTTCTCACTTCTTTAATCTATGTTAAACTAGCTAAAAATATATGTATTAAAAAATTGAGGGAGTAATAAGTATTGTACATTTTTTTTTAATACATTGTTCGTACTCAAATCCATGTTAATTTGCCTACTTGTAAGCTCAAGCAAATCCGGTATAGGAGTTGGGCATTACATTATCCCCCATAAGGTACTGATGACCTTACAAATAAAGGTCCAATCCATTACACCAGATCACAAGATCAATCTCCTTTATTTTACTTTGTCAATATTTAATATCTTATCTCTTTATGAATAATAAAATAGACATTAAATCAGTAGAGTATTACATAAACGACAATGGAATATGTGACACTTTATTGAGTAGGCTCTTTTTTAATCCTTTTGGCGAGGCATAGAAATTTTCTTATGAATGAAGAAATACATAATTGTCAAAATGAAAATTTTAAAAGTTGCAAAGGGACGTTAAGAAAGAAGAAAAGAACCCCCAAACCCTTAATGTGGTCCAAAAAGCTAGAAAGTTACATAGCCGAAAGTGGCCAATAATTGGGTTATTAATATTCACCAAAAAAAAATTAATAATAATAATTGGGTTATTAACAGTGAGGGCGTTAGTCGACCCAGAATGCAGGAAGTGCCGGGATTCGATCACACTCCACCTGCGTGCGGTAAGGCTTTATTCTCCCTTTATCTAGGGTGTTTTCTCCCAGGTATGGGAGCGATCGCCATCATCAGGCGTCAAAAAAAAACAGTGCTTCTCTTAGCCATTCTTTGAACTATAAGGACGTTCAATGTAGAGCTGAAATGCGAGTTTTAACTTAATCGAGTTGATTTTGATTTAATTTTTTTTCGAGCTTGAGCTGAGTTTCATTGAGTGCAATTTTATAATATTTCGTCTCAAGCTTCACCAAACACAAACGAGCTCTCGAGTTTTTATTGAGTATATATATATATATATATATATATATATATATATATATATATATATATATATATATATATATATATATATATATATATATATATATATATATATAGGTCGAGTTTTTCTGTCAAGCTTCGAGCCAAGTTTTGAAAAACTTGAACTTGACTCGTTTATTTATTGAGCAAGTTCGAGTTCGAGCTTAAACTTAGTTAATCCGAATTGACGTCAAGCTTTATCCAAACTTCTCGCGAGATATTTAAGAAGGATTTGGCTCATTTACAGCCCCAGTCCAATGTGCGGACTTGAATTGAATGCATCTAAATATATTCCATCGTCCCAAATTAATTGTTTTCATTTCCTTAATTGTGTATCCTAAAATTGTCATTTCTAAATTAAACAACTATTTATGTTAAGTTTCTCAATCAATTAACATAAATGCCTTCATTTCCTTTTTTGTTCATTGTCTGATCGTCTGTATAATTTCAGAATCAATTTCTAAATATACTTCCTACTATCAAGAACTCAGATAATGAAAATAATCATTCACCGTGATATCTCTGCCATCCAAACATAAAATAAACTTTTTACATCCTCCTCTCATGTATAAGTTCATGTATAACGGTAATTGGCTCATTGGTTAGCTGAAATTTTTCTAAGATTTAACGCCTCTTTTCAAAGGATAGGGATCCATTGGAATTCCACCTCTCTAGTTCCTAATATCTAATGATATTATTTTCTTTTCAAAAAAAATAATGTATAACGGCAGTTATTATTAGATCAAATATGGACCAGAAGAGTGTAGGACTACATCAAAATTTAACAATTATTTTAATTATATATACTTTTAGTTTAGGTTTGATCCAATATTTTCTATCAACAATAATAAATCACACTATTCACACCAATAAGTGAAGCTAAGGCCCAATCCACAAAAGTTTTTGCATAACTTTGAGCCAATTGAAAGAATCTCATAAATCCCAAAAATATTGAACCGGTAGGCGGTAGCAAGGAGATTTTAAGAAAAAATACTCCATACTCTCATTCATAGAAGCCCAATATATTTTGATAGGCCCATTCATTCATTTACAGCTCCTTTGTTTCTTTCTTTTTCACGAAGACCATCCTATAAGCTCAACCTATAAAAGGCGGAAAATTTAATCCTAAAACTGTCCTTGTAAGTCTGACCAATATTCCCTCACATGAATTGTGAGGGGTCTACTTGTAGATGTGAACTTCATTCAATTTATATGAGAGAGTTGCATGACCAATTTTATAAGGACGGTCTTAGAATTGAGTAACTCATCCAAAACTTGGTATATATGGCTTTTGATGGGTTTGGTCCACTCCTAACAAATCTTTACCCAAATTGCCTAAAATTGATCAGGCCTTCTTATTTAATAACTGATATAATTATTGAATTAAATGACTTGAAGTTTAAAATTAGTTCATCACGATGATTAGGGGTGTCAATCGAGTTATGTGATGTGAGGCGAGTTTGTCATAACTCACACTCAGCTCACATACAAATTGGAAAATTCATCTTACGCTCAACCCGGAAAAAACTCACAATTAGATCACATTTTAATGTGAGCTCGGACTGATCTCATTTGCCTCACGAGCTAAATATATTAGCCAAAAAATAAAAATCTTGTAGCAAGAATAGTACAATATAATAAATCATGAGACTAAATCCTGACAAAAATACAAATATACATAGTACGATGATACATAATTTCTTTAGAAAGATAAACTAATTAAAAGATAACAAAGATAAAGACATATATAACACAGTCAAATGTTAAAGAATTCACATTGTATAATTTATTCAAACATCTAAAATTGCAAAAGAATGATCTGTGGAAATAAAAAATAACTGGAAAGGTTGTATGATTTGAGGGGGAAAAAACTTAAATCTAATGACGGTGGGCGATGAAGCTTGAACCTGCTGACGGGGGACGGGGGATCACCGCTTGATCAGATTACTGTTCCCTAGGCATGCACAGAGACTCTAAATAGTCCCAGTGCAACTACTACTCTCTACCAAACAGTCAGAGCCTGCTGATGTTAGATATATTGTGGGAGGGGTTGGAGGCTCAGTGTGAACGTCTTGCGAAATTTAATTTCGTTCGCCTAATTAAAATGTTAATAGTTAAATTTTATTTAAAATGAACACTTATTTTAATTTATATGATACATATTTTAATTTTAATAACATTTATCTTATTTTTTTTCTGCTTCGAGACATTTGTCCTAAAGCGTTCCGTATGTAATGAGAAAAGTGTTCCTCATAGTATCCGGATTGATCTGTGGGGCCTTTTGCCGTTTTGACTAACCGATGCACCCAAACTTTGATATGGATTCGGCAACAAAAGCTGATGTTCTAAATTAATTAATCACCATTTCCAAACTCCCATTGCACCATTAAACTCTCTGGAGGATGGGTGGTGCTTACATAGTTCGACTCTAGTGTCAAATGAACGTTTATTATTCTAAACGTGTAAAAAGAAATTATACAATTAAACACTGTTGTCTATAACAAATTTTACATGGCTTATGATAGACATATATCAAGAAAAAACGCATATTGTATAAGAATGTAACACATATTTAAAAATTTATAATGCAGATTGTATATAACATGTGTTACATGTCTTCAGAACAAATATTCATTAAAAGAAAACAAATATTTTTTTTTAAAAATGTAACACATTTTAAAAATCTATACAAACCTTTTTATTTATTTAGCATAATAACCTCTCTTTTATTCCTGTTCGCATTCGAAAGGGTAAAAGCGGAAACATATAAATTTTTACGGAGCACCATATGGAGACTAAATACAAACTTTTTAAAAGACGTTAGTATTTTACAACTACTAATATTTATTGACTATTAGGAATCATGCTCCTTATGTAGTAGTGAATTTATTTCCACCTTTTATTTGAGGGTATGCAATATCCCCACCATTTCTGTTTTTGTTTTACTTAATAAAAAAGTTAGTAATTTAAAAAAAAACCTCTCTTTTAAAAGGTGCATTACATGGGAATCGGGTAGCCCAAGTGGTAAGGCTACCCGAACACGGGGCGGAGATCCCGTGTTCGATTCCTATATCTCCCCATAATGGGGCAAATAATTCTCCTATTTATGAGGCTTATCTTCCCTCCCCAGGCATGGGACATGCTTCAATCTTCCCTATCTAGAGATCTCTCGCTCTTTCCCGCTTCGAGAGCAATCGCCTTGGGCGCTCTCAAAAAGGTGCATTACCCTCCTTTTTATTTCATTCCCAACGTAATAATACAGGTGGCGTCTGCGTAGTTCCAATTGTTGAGAGTCAGTTATAGGTACGAAGAAAACAAGTCACAAAGCTGGACTTTCCCACACAATCTGTTTCATGCCCTTTTCCATAGCTTAAGGAAGGTACGTAGCCACGACTCATATACTCTTCATTTCCCTTTTCCCTTTTTCCACTTTCCTTCTTCTTCTCCGACTTATCTCTTGATTTATTATTATTATTATTATTATTATTATTATTATTTATATTTAAACTGCACATTTCAGAAGATTGTATGATTATAAGGTGCACCGAAAAACGAGTTTTTGGAGTTCTCCGGGGTTTTCGCCGAGTGTAAACTGCGGTCGTTTTCTTTAATGGATGGGGCGGTTAATGTTTATCTGGGAAATGGGAATAGATAAATATGAAGATATATTAACCGACTCTCGAAAAAATAACCACCTCCCTTCTTGTGGTGGATTCTTTTCCTTTATTCATTTTCGGTATGTTGTATACCTCATGAGCGTTGCAAATTGAATATTCGCTTTTCTATTTTAATGTCTTTTTTATAAGGTATTACTCTGAATTGAAAAGTCGATGATCATTTAAGACGGATTAAGTATTTACTTAGATCCTATAGTTTTGAGCAAATATCTATTTTTGCAACAAAAGTGTAAAGTGTTTCGAAGTATTTACTTAGATAATATAGTTTTGAACAAATATCTATTTCTGCAACAAATAATTTTTCAGTGCATTTTCTGTCACAAAATAATTTTTGTGTGCAATAAGTTTCATAATGCAACATATCCAATTCAGACCTAATCTGACAGTATGCTCTTCACTCCATTCTAATTCAGGGGTAAAAATTGCCAAACAATCCAATTTTAAACAATTCCCTCCAACACGACCATTAAACTGTATATCATGCTAATGGTTGGGTCGGGACATGTTGGAGGGAATTGATTAAATTAGATGGTTTGCTAATTTTACCAATGAATTATAATGCAATGGAGAAGAGAATATCGTTCAATGGTCGGGTAGAGTTTGAATTGGATAGGTGGCATATTAAACTTATAGCATGTGAAATTTTGTTGTGTTGTCAGAAAAGACACCGAAAAACTATTTGTGAGCACACATAACTACTTCTATGGCAAAAATAACTATTTGCTCTATTGTTTTAAGGTGCACCCTTTATAGTCTTTGATGTTTTTATCTAGTTTCAAGTTGGTCTATAGTGAAGCAACATATCTTCCAACTTTTGTTTGAAGAAAATAATGCGTAGCGCATTTACTATTGTATTGATTCCCACCGACTGAAATGAGATAGGAACGTATTTGGGTTTCTTGATCTTGTTAAATGGTAAAATTATACTTAATTATATGCATTTTAGGTAAAAAATAATAAGAATGAGAATATCGAAAAATATTAGGGAATTTCGATTTATTCTACTTACTTAGATATGCAAAATCCTAAAATTTCTAATTCAATGCCTAGCTTCTTGTGTTTTGCTTTATTTTTTATCTCTCCTCTTCAAATAAATATCAGAATGGTTGGTCAGGATTCACTATATATATATATATATATATATATATATATATATATATATATATATATATATTACTACTGGTAATTATAAGTTTTGGCTTATTGATTGATTAAGAAAATCTCGTTTTTTGTATGTGTATTTATCTTGACTTAGGGGGACCCTTTATATTTTAGGGGGATAGGCTTATTATATGAGATGAAGATCCGATTAATTTCGTCAGCAGGGGGTCATGTTTACAACTTACTGAGCTTTATTTATCGCTGCAGGCCTTGCTTGAGAACTACATTTCAGGTTGTAGAACGTCATGATCGATAATGCCAGGGACGAGGAACGTTCCAACAAGCCTATCAAGAGGCTGTCCGTCGTTTACTATGGTGTGGGGCACATGCTCAATGACATAACCTCGGCCTGTTGGTTTACTTATCTCTTGGTGTTCTTGACAGAAATAGGATTGCCTCCAAGGTTTGCTACTCTGTTCCTCACTTATTAGCTTATCAGATTATGCGCAAACAAGAGCAATAATATTTAAGCAATTGCAAATGTGCTAACCCTTTGCCATTAGTCACACTAATTGAGTGTAATTCAGAGTAATTTGTCCAAAGGCATGCAAGAGTGTACTTTTTTTCCGGTTCAAATCTTGTCGACGATTGGCTTGATGATAGAAATATATTTCCTGCAGGGACGAAGACATAGGGGGGCGGGGGTGGCAGTTGCCTCCCGAGATTTTTAAAAATACTACAAGATATAGTAAATTTTATATCTCATTTTGTTTGTGTGTGTTAGTCCTTTATATGAGCTTTATTCTTTACCATTTCTGTTCGACAGAGATGCTGCTATCGTCATGCTTTCAGGCCAGGTAGCTGATGGTTTTACGACCATATTTGCTGGTGAACTGGTACTTTATCAACCATAGTCGTCGTAGATACACACTGTGTAATATTTGTATATATATATATGACTGATCAGAACGAATAATATCTTTTTGGTATTCCGGATCTTCTGTTTGTGATTATTAGCGATAAAATATTTTTTCTGTCTTGAATATTGTTATAAGTTTCTTGATAACAGATTGACAGGTTTGGTAATTTCAAAATCTGGCATGCTGCGGGATCTGTTCTAGTTGCAATTTCATTTTCGTCTGTCTTTGGTGGTTGCTTGCCTTGCAAAATCCTTGGCTCTACTACTCCCACTTTGAAAACTGTTGCATATAGCACATTTGCCGCAATCTTCAATATGGGCTGGGCTGCTACTCAAGTTTCACACATGTACTGATTTCTCTGTTAAATATCAATTTTGACATTTTTCTTTCATATAGACAGTACTTTTTTATCGCCTTTCACATTCGTGTCTTTGAATGTCTCCGATATTTGATTTATATCTCAAAAGTATGTATATCAGAATCTAAAATTCCATTAAGAGAAAACTCTACCATTTCTAAAAACAGCTTTCTGGTATTTGTAGGGCAATGGTGAATTGCATCACAGTGAATTCAACAAGTAGAGTTGTATTGACCAGCTGCCGTAATGCATTTACAATGGTTAGAAGCCCTCATGTCGTTTTTCAAATGCATTGTTTTTAATTATTATTGTATTACATCAGTAAATTAATCAAATTTCCCTTGCTCTCTTACGTAAAATTTGAAGGTAGCCAACCTAAGTCTTTATGCAGTTGCATTTTTAGTGTTCAATGTCAACGGATCAAGAAAACCTGCTGATGTCGAAAATCAGGTATGGTAATTTTCAGAATTTTCTCATCCTTCCAAGTAGTTCTAGAAAGTTGTCATCTGAATTTTTTTTTCTTTGAGCAGTATAGCTGGATTGCGTACATATCAATTGCTATCGGGTGCTCGTTTGTTGCCATATTTCATTTTGGAACTGCCGAGCCAAGGTATATGTCGAATTTTTCAATCTTCATTCTGGTTATTTAGCGAAAACTATACAGCCTCTAGACGAGTAAAATTATTATAAGCTATATTTTGGTTTTCTTTTAGGGAATTGTCCACTAATGCTTGCATTGTTTCATCTCTTATGAAGATTGAAACAAGATGTTGAAGGGAAAGGCTATGCTAGAATTTCTTGGTCTTATTGGTTTAAGAAAGTTTTGTACTACCAAGTTGCTGTCGTGTACATGGTCACTAGACTCGTAACAAATATTTCACAGGTCAGTGAATCTTTTCATTTAAGCTTTTATATTTAGGTAGTCTGAACAATTTGAAGATGGAGTTACATGAGGGCATCATCTTGACTAATTTTTTGTTCTTGTATTATCTTTGTTTCATTGGATTTGTCCACTCAGGCGTTCCTCGCTTTTTACGTCATCAATGACCTGCAGATGTCCCAATCTTCAAAAGCTTTGGTAATTCACTCGAATTTGGTTACACTATGATAAATCGACCTCAATTATCCGTCTTAATCCTAATCCTTAAGAAAATACGTGTAGGTTCCAGCTATCATCTACATCTGCAGCTTCGCAGTATCTGTCATGCTACAGGTTTCGCTCAAGACTGCCTGGAATTCTTAAGATTTATCTTCTTCTTTTTTTTTAATTTTCTTGAATCATAATTGATCTAGTGTTTTTTCTTTCCTTCGATGTAGGAAATGAATTGGAGCGGACATCGGATAAAGGTTTTTTATTCTGCTGGAGGCCTTCTTTGGCTATTTTGTGGTGCAGGAATACTATTTCTACCAGGAAGCTTGAATGCCGCAATGTACATTCTGTCTATATTTATCGGCATTGCCAATGCGCTTATTATGGTATTAAGTTCTCTACAAAATCTGCTATAGTGTTAATTGCACAATATAATAGAAGGGTTTTCATTGTGTGATCAGTTTGCCTTGTGCATGAATTGACTTTTTACTTTTCGAGAGACGAGGGTTACTAGAAGTAGTTTCCGACACTTTTAAGAGCTTGATATTGCGGTGCATTTGACATGCTTCCCATGATTAAATTCTTATTTCATAATGAGCTTTTAAAGTTGTATGTCTGATGAAATTATTGACATTTAGGTGACCGGGATAAGCATGCAAAGTTTCCTAGTTGGTGAAGATGTCAATGGCTGTGCTTTTGTCTATGGATCATTGAGCTTTCTGGACAAAATATCATGTGGACTGGCTTTATACATTATTGAGTCCTACCAAAGTAAGCATGTAACTCTCTTTCCTCGTCACCCTACTTTACATGTCTCTTCATACTTAACATTAGTACTGTCAAAATAGGTATGCTTGCTCGCCCCGCCCCATCATGAGCATGTCTTAAATGGGGATGGGCGGGCATGCCCCTTTTTTTTTTTGACGGATCATTAAAATGGATGCCCGTACCCGCCTGCGGAATGCCCATGGGCAGATGGGCATGCCCACTACCCTTATTATTATTTTTTTTTTTTGAAAAAAATATATCAAATCCGAAAAAATCAATAAAATGCAGTTTTTTCTCGTTCACTTACAGTTTACAGTCATATAGAGGGGAAATAAAAATCAAAATAGTTCAAAAACAATCAAATTAAATTCCACAATATACAAAATAGTTAAAAAATAATCAAATCAAACTCCACAATTTCAAGAATAATTCAAGATCAACTGTCCAAAATTAACAAACATATTTCTGAAGTTAAAGCAACAAAAAATATATATTTTTTTTTAATATCCTCCATCTGTTGATCTAGATCATGAACACTAGAAATATTATTTGAATCCATTTTAGATTATTTTGATTCTTCCTCTTCATATTCACATATAAAACACACCTTAAGAAGTTATTACATTATAAATAGTAAATGATAAATAATAGATTATAAAATAATTTAGTTACCTTAAAAAATGAAACCGTGAATTCAATTGTGTACACATATTTGAGATTGTACACTTGTAGGAAGAAGATGACTACCATATTTGGTAAGAACGCATATAAGAAGATAGTGGAGATATATGTCTCTTATTGAGTATGAAGAAAACTAAAGAGCCTTATTAATTTTTATCCAAAATTAATAAAACAAAACAAAAAAAAGCAGGCATGCCCGGTTGCAACCCGCCCATACACGGGCATGCCCGTTAATACCCGCATTTAAACGGGCATGGAATTCATAACTCCATACCCGCCCATTAATCTTATGGGGCGGGCATGCCTGTGGGCATATGCCCATTTTGACAGCTCTACTTAACATGTATATTTCTCGAAACATGGCTTGTCTAATGTCTCTTGACTGTTCATGGGCAGATTTAGAACTTATATGTTGAGGATCGAAATATAAGAAAATATATATTCTAATAACTTGTGTGTGTATATATATATATATATATATATATATGGTGTGAGAGGGGGGTGGGGATCAACAAAATACGTTGACTACCAAGTTCAATGAATTACCGTAGTCTTGAACTGCGTAATTTGAACTGTTATTGAATCGATTATCCATGATTTTCGTGCAGATTCAGGTCCAGTAGTAGATGCAAATTGCTCATCATATTGGAATTTTTCGAGTTCAAGATTTGGTTTAGGTTTTGTACCCGCAATTTGTGCACTCATTGGCATCGGAGTTACGTGCAGCATGAATCTCCATAATCAAACCACTTCAATACCTTTGGCAGAACCGTTGTTGGCATAGTAGTATTACTGAAGATCGGATAAAAGATTAATATTCCTCAGTTTTCATTTTCATGTTACAGAAATTATACTCATTGATAGCCATTATTATAGTGCAAAAGTCTCTTCATCGATATGTAAAATATTTAGGTCCTATCATCACGTGTGTATATAAAATCTTGGTACTGCATTTTGCCATAGGAATTAGTATTTTCTTTTTCCCAGTTGTAACCAGTGATTATTTATTTCACCGCTATTCTAGACTAGTTTTCTTCCTGTATTTTTTGTGTCAATAAAGTTCAAAACTCAAAGATATTCGTGTCTGTTTTATATTACACGATTAATCATTTCTTGTATGAATAAATTTTTCTCTAATCACAGAGCTATTTTTATCTTTTTTTTACATTGCCAGAATTTGTCAGGTTTGAACCTTGGTCTCCTGAACTACAAGTTTGACACTCGATCATATTACTTAAACAATGAGTTTTTCTTTTCTTCCTGTGTTCTGATAGTTTTGTGTGGTAATGGTAATAATTAATAGGTATTTTTAAAGTTTTAAGGACTAACAAAATATTATAAAATTATAATAAATGATCATGGGAAAGATATGTTAAACTATCTCAATTATTAATAAAACGAGGGATATTAATAAAATTACCTTCCACATTAAAAAACATTAAGTAGAATTTACTTCTCGCCTCGGAATGTTTGGGTCATCCCTGATTTTTGCAGAGTTAAAAAGGTCCAAAAGGTTTAGAAAAAGAGTAACAAATTGACAAGGTTGGGGAGCCCTTTCTCTCGAGTGAAAATCGTCTGTATTCATATCCGTCCATGTACAACTAATAAAAATTCGTTATATAATAATTTTTTTAATTTTATATATATATATATATATATATATATATATATATATATGATGAATTATAATTGATGAATACATAAATGGGTACAATGACGGGTACAACGATTATTTGTTTCCTCTCTTTTATGAGTAATTTTATTTTGGTAGGCTATTAGGTTTAAAACTTACATTCAAACCAATCAATACAATACACTTAGAAAAGAGAATTGAACTTATATTAATTTTTTTTTCCTATATGTACTGCACTAATTGATTTGTATGTAACTTATAAATTTATTACTTTACCAGATAAAAAAATTTTCTCTCTTGGAGAGTGGAGAGTGGAGAGCGGTCTTTTTCATATAAATCCCTATCACACACTCCCTCAGGAAAAGAAACTTCGATTTCATCTTCCGATTAATCCGGGATTTTCTCAATTTCCGATCCCCCAACACTTTATTAAGATATAACGATACGGCGGAGGCTGGTGGTGGCGCCGACGAAGATGAGTGCGGCGGATCTGGTGGCGCCTAGCAGCAATGGAAATCTGGACGAGCAGATTTCTCAGCTCATGCAGTGTAAACCTTTGTCCGAGACCGAGGTACGAAGCCGTTTCGTTCTTCTCGTTATTGTTATAAATTTTTGTCGTTTTTTGAGAATGTTTCGATTTGATTGTATATTTGTGGATCTGAGCTCAGAAGAAGTTTATCCGATTTGTATTGGACTGTATATATGTGAATTCGTAGATTTACGGTAGTGTGATGAAATTATACGCATGTTTTCCTCCAAATGATTAAATAAATAGAGATTTAGTCTTTCATTTGGATTTATAGCTCTATGAAATGGAGAAAAGGCTGTTGATGTAGCCTGTAGTCGCGGATGAAGATGAATCTCGATTTGCTATTTTCATGTTGACAATGGAGAGCGTTGCCTTCTTTGTATTGGAGGATTTATTTATTTCGGAAAAATTATTTATTTTTGGTGTGCAATGAAAATAATGAATCTGAAAGAAGTAATTTTTTAGGCTTTTTCTGGTGAAGAGTACTTAGTTTGAGGTGGCTGGCTGTAATTGAAGGAAAGACTGACTATGAAGCGGATGATTATGTGTTTGAAACTTGTTTGGAAAGTTCTTGGTAAAAATTCGGGGTATGATGCATGTCGATGACATATCTGGTCAGTTTCTGATATTCGGTAGTGATTGCAACTATGGGTGGTGAAAAATCGGAGGATGACGTATCTGGTCAGTTTCTAATTTTTGTTAGTAATTTCAACTATGGGTGGTGAAAAGTCAGGGGATTACATATATCGATGACATTGATGGTCATTTTCTAATATTTGGTACTGATTTCAGCTCTTTGGGTGGTGAAAATCAAGGTGAATGTATGCCAATGACATTTATAGCCATTTTCTAATATTCGGTAGTGATTGAATGTGAAACGTCGGGGGATGACGTATCTGGTTAGTTTCTATTATTCGTTAGTGATTGCAACTATGGGTGGTGAAAAGTTGGGGGGATTACGTATATCGATGACATTGATGGTCATTTTCTAATATTTGGTACTGATTTCAGCTCTTTGGGTGGTGAAAATCAAGGTGACAATGTATGCCAATGACACTTATAGCCATTTTCTAATATTCGGTAGTGATTGCATCCTGTCAATGTATAGTTGCAATATGTTTTTTCATAAAAAAATAAAAATAAAAAAATAGTTGCAATATGATTGTACTTGGTTAAAGTCTATCTGAAATTTACAGTTCTTTCATCGACAGCAATATGGTCAATTTGTTTTTTTGCCCCTAAGAAGTATTTTCACTTCTGATAAAGAAATAATCTTTACTTGGAAGCTCTATAAAATTAAAAACCCTATTTATATAAGAAGGTACTAGTGTAAGCTTGTATTTAGGAAATGGGTATAATGCACGTGAAGATTTAGTTTGGCATATTTTCCCTCTTCTGGGATCATTTATCATGCGGTGTTGGC
This sequence comes from Vinca minor, assembly GCA_026122235.1. Taxonomy (NCBI): domain Eukaryota; kingdom Viridiplantae; phylum Streptophyta; class Magnoliopsida; order Gentianales; family Apocynaceae; genus Vinca; species Vinca minor. Next base: position 3,280,177 of record JAOCZM010000291.1, read on the forward strand.
TTTGTGGTTTAACATTGCAACCAAGGAATTTGTTTTTGATGTTGGAACATGATTTGTTTGGCTGTAGGTTAGAACATTATGTGAGAAGGCCAAGGATATACTGATGGAGGAAAGCAACGTCCAGGTACAACAGTTTGTTCTTTTCAATTGGCATAACATGCTATCTTATTGCTGCTAGAAGATCCACTTTTATTTAATTTCTTTTTATCACTTGTGATTGATACTAACAGGAGGTTACATCATAGATCCGTAAGTAGGCAATGCTGAATAACTCTTGATTTAGTTGGATTACAAGTGTGTATATGGCCTTATTGCCTGTAAACGAGTGAAAATTATATATCTCAATTTCCTTCTTTGTCCCGCTTCTTGGGCATATTCCATTGGAAGAATGTATCCAATCTTGCTACTCTAGGAAATCGTTTAGGAAGTGTTTATATCAATGTGGATTTGGGTCTAATAGTTACCTTTTACTGTTTTTGTTTTCTTAAACTCCGGTTGACGAGTTCTTCATGCTAATATGCAGCCAGTAAGAAGCCCAGTGACAATTTGTGGTGATATTCACGGGCAATTTCATGATTTGGCTGAACTTTTTCGCATTGGAGGGAAGGTACTTTTCGTCAGCTATGGCAAATGTATTCTTGTCTTTTGTCTTTGAGATAGCAGATTGATGCGAATTTTGCAAGTGCACAAATATCAACAAGTTATAAAGTAGTAAGTACAAGATCGTCCCAACGAAGATTGTTTATTCTTGTCAAAGAAGGTCTTAGTCACAAGAAAACTAGCTAAAAATAAACATAAAATAAAATAAAGAAGTAGCCTGATGACGAAACGATCCCACCACCAAGCTCCTCAACCTTGTTCTCTGCTCCAAGGATGGCCGAGGCCTTCTGGCTCCCCAGGATTGAATGGTATATACAATGGATGATCTTCTCTATCGACTTTGCTCTCTTTATATAGGCAGGGGAAGATTAATTTTGTACCACCTCCAAGTCCCATATAATTTCAAAAGGGAATAAAAATATGATGTGATTAGGTAGCTCCATATTTAGGCACGTGGCCTCTTTAGGTTTTGATTCCCTTCAGGATTCAATTTATTCTAATTCGAAATTATAGTAATCTCCAAATTCTATTCTAATTTTTGGTAAGTAACAATTTTGCATATCTTCAATCTTCTATTCCAAGTTGTACTCGGTGACATTTTAGCACATGCCAAATATAATTCTTCTTTTCATGTGATGTCCAAAATGCCCATGCCCTTTAACCTGTATCAAATATTAGAAAATTAGTAATAGAATTCAAATAAAATTCACAATACATTTTTAGGCATATTCACTCATAAAGACTAATTTAATATATTATTTTTCTCTAAATTAAGCTCAAAACAAATATGAAAACAATCCAAAATAATGGTAAAATATAGGTTTATCACAGATAAATATTGAGCACAGCTAAAGGGATGTCACTGGGATGGAAAGGGTCCTCTCATTTTATAGCAGGTCGAAATGTTACAAGCAATAGATTTCGTTTCGCAAATTTGCTTCTTAATTCTACTTATTTTGTGTTTAACTTGGTATATGCATGATATTTCAAGAACATTCTTTTCTTCAATAATTCATTTTTGGTACATAGTAATTGACTCTTTTACGTGCTAGTAGCATAAGATTATTGGAGCTTAATCCCTGAACATCATAGTTTACAGGTATCATTTACAAATGTGGATCTAACTTAATGTTTTCTTTTTGAACTATGCGATGTGCACTTACTCTACCCGTTTTAGTCGTGTGATAAAATTAAATTGCACAGGGAAATAACCTATTTAGTATAATGCTTTCTATAGTTAAATTAAACTCTAATGTCTTGGGGTGCTGTTTGCATAACCCACTTGGCAATGTCAACGAGCAACTCCTCCATCAGGTGCTTAGAATACACAATGATGAAGAATGATGGTCGTGGCCGTGGTTGTTTTTTCCTTTTGTGTCTACAGCAGGTTAATATGATTGACAACGTGCCCCACATTAAGTATTACCTTTATTGCATTCAGTATGTGCTCATGGGTTTTCATGTTCTTGAACTATTTCCAGATATAGTGGCCAGGATTGAGTGTTTTCCATTCTCTTGATTCTTGACTTCGATTCCCTCCAAAAATAAAAGATTCTTTCCTTTGAGGTTGTTCGGTGTATTTGTGAGTCGTTGGGTATTGCATGTACATCCAAAACATCACCTAATTGACCTTTTTATTCTTTCTGACAGTGTCCAGATACAAATTATCTTTTTATGGGAGATTATGTGGATCGTGGATATTATTCAGTGGAAACTGTAACTGTGAGTATAAGCTAAATCATTTAATTTGGGGATTTGTTATTTCCTCTTTGATGCAATTTCTATTTTCAAGTTCTGCAGAGTTGCAGGTATATGTCCAGTTAGATGTTTTGCATATTTTATGTCTGTAATTAATGTTCCTGAATGAAAGATACACAAGAGAGATGTTTGGATCGGATCCCTTGAAATTATTTTCTCAATCTATTCTTATCTGTGATATGATTCAAACAAGGTCTTGATCCAGGAATTGACGATAGGGAATGTTCTCTGTTTTTAGCAGTTGCAGTTCTTATTCCGTTTGCTTTTCCTTCAGGAAATTATATATGTTGTTTATCAGTGCCATTAGGACATATTATCAAGGATATTTTGATCTATCGTTTCTTATTCAAATTGTATATTGTTTTGAGCAGCTATTAGTGGCTCTGAAGGTGCGCTACTCTCAAAGGATCACCATTCTTAGAGGAAATCATGAGAGTCGTCAGGTGGTGATTTACTTCATGTTCCCCTTTGCTTTATTATGTTGGACAGGAAGTTTAGTACTTAGAATGCATAAGTGTACCCTCTACCCAAAGAAAGTAACTAGTTGTCCCCTCTTGATTCTTTATTTCTTTTAAAAGTGTTTAGTCAGAACATACAGGTGGAATCAAGAAAGTTTAGTTTGAGAACTTGATCGTGGAGCTGCTATGGAGCATCTAGAATACTGTAGAGCCTATATATTAGTCTGTCTTTGTTTGTTTGAATTTGACTATTCAATTCGTACACAGGAGTAACCAGGTCATTGGTCTCTGGTTTGGGGTACACGGAGTCTTTTGGTTCGAGATAAAAATGTATAATTTTTCACATAAGATATCTTCACTTGCTATTCTCTAATTCCTGGTGAAGCTGTCTTTGTGTTGGTGTTGCAGCATGCCCACTTCTCCGATGTTTGTGTTTCTTAGTCTTAACTTCTTTCTTGGACTCTTCTGAACCTTTCTTCACTATCTCAGAGACTTTCCCTAACACTTCCATTATGACCATAACAACAAATGATTATATGACTAGGGTAGGCTTGTTTCTCCATCACATGGATTTTATGCTAAATTTTGTTTTGTTTCATATGAGAAATATTTGAGACCCATGATTTGTTATCGGGATCTAGTACTTGATTCTCGTTTCCTTGCTTTGTTTATAAAGTTTTCTAAACCTCAACTTTTTGCTGTTTTGAAACTTATGTAATGCTTTATATCGAGGCAAAAAAGGGGCTGATGTGTCTTTTGTTTGTTTGCTTGCAGATTACCCAGGTTTATGGGTTTTATGATGAGTGTCTGCGCAAGTGAGTTATTCGCTTCTATCTACCATCATTATCTGTCTGGTTCAATTCAATTTATGTATTAAAAGTGAATCTGGATTTGACATCTGTTTTCTTTCTCTCTTTTTTGGTGAAAATACTGCGTCTGTTTTATTTATCACAAGTCTGCAAAACTGGAAACACATTCTGTGTATATTTCAGGTTAAATTGGTGTTACTGGATCATTTTTCTGTGATAGTCTATGGATAAGCTCTGTCAATTAACCCGTTGAAGCTCACTTCATATTGCTTGGTGCTTCCGGGTGTAGAATATTCAAGTAACTGCAACTCCTTGACAGCACCTTTGTAGTTTCCTTATGTACCCTTCCTCTCCTGGTCTCCTTCAACCTTCCGTCTTTTTTCTTTTTTTCTTCTCTCTTTCATAACTGGAGGCGATGAGCTATAGGTGATCCAGTTCATTTAGCTTCATGTTAAATTAACATATGTACATTGGACCAAGCTATGGTCTCAAATGCTAGGTGTTTTTGCTGCTGCAATTCTTCAGTTCATACTTAAGATATTGCTCTCTTATTAGTGCTTCCGGGTGTAGAATATGCAAGTAACTGCAACTCCTTGACAGCACCTTTATTGTTTCCTTATGTACCCTTCCTTTCCTGGTCTCCATCAACCTTCTGTCTTTTTTCTTTTTTTCTTCTCTCTTTCATAACTGGAGGCGATGAGCTATATGCGATCCAGCTAACATGTTCTCTTCATGACAGGACAACCAGTTCATTTAGCTTCATGTTAAATTAACATATGTACATTGGACCAAGCTATGGTCTCAAATGCTAGGTGTTTTTGCTGCTGCAATTCTTCAGTTCATACTTAAGATATTGCTCTCTTGTTAGTACTTGGTGGTCTTGCTTGTTAACCCTTATTTTTTCCTTTTACAGATATGGCAATGCTAATGTCTGGAAGACATTCACAGATCTTTTTGATTATTTTCCACTGACAGCACTGGTTAGTGCGGATTGCTTGTACCTTATGTTCAAAATTTTCCCTCTCACTATAATCTAAGTGCAAGGTGTACTCAGTCGAGTCCGGTTCTCTCCTTTGGTGTCACCAAATTTCACTGAATGTCAATTATTGTTAGCAATTTTTACTCCTTTGGTGTCACCAAATTTCACTGAATGTTAATTATTGTTGCGATTTTTACTATAGCAATGCCCTGATGGAGTGGTGTTTCTCATTTCAATTTCTAGGTTGAATCTGAAATCTTCTGTTTGCATGGTGGATTATCACCATCTATTGAAACACTTGATAACATAAGAAATTTTGATCGTGTTCAAGAAGTTCCACATGAAGGTCCTATGTGCGATCTCTTGTGGTCTGATCCAGATGATCGCTGTGGTTGGGGTATTTCTCCTCGTGGTGCTGGATACACATTTGGCCAGGTATATTTTGTTGTCGGCCTATTTTTTCTTATGCATTTTGAATAATTGTTTGATTCTGTATGGGTAACTGTTTTTCTTCTAGGATATATCTGAGCAATTCAACCACACCAACAACTTAAAGCTGATTGCTAGAGCTCATCAGCTGGTTATGGAGGGCTATAATTGGAGCCATGTAATCAACTCGCCCTAGAGTTTAAGGTTTACTTCAGTAAATGTGGTTTCTGTTTTGTTAATTTGATTGTGTATCGCAGGAACAAAAAGTCGTTACTATCTTTAGTGCACCAAATTATTGCTATCGTTGTGGAAACATGGCGTCTATCTTGGAAGTCGATGACTGCAGGCAACACACATTCATCCAGGTCCCCTCTCTCTATTCTTGTTTTACGACTGTTCTGTTTCTCTTGCCTTCACAATCTATTACTACTAGCATTTCACTCGGTTTGTATGGACTTTATTCCATTAATATTTAGAGTGTCTTGTAATGTGGGTTCATTGCACAATGCAGTTTGAGCCAGCTCCAAGGAGGGGGGAACCTGATGTGACCCGGAGAACGCCTGATTATTTCCTGTAAAGCACTTGAGGTTGTTGATTAGGTGTTTTTTGTGTCTGGCTGTTGGTTTGTGTAAGGCAGTCGACGCGTCTGTCATTGGAATGGAAGCTTCTTCACAACAAGGTACTGGGATTCTCTTCTAGTGGTATCACAAGGACCAAAAAGCGTGTAAAAAATATTCAGCCCATTGGAGGTCCAATTTTAAGGTATATTCTAACTGAGAAGTTGGGGAAGCTAGGCATATATCTCAGATAATACTGTATTGTATCATTTCATGTAGAAAACTTAAGATCTCGTCCTCGTTAGTTTTTCGTTTTCATTTTATTAATTTTTTTGGTTGTATTTGTTTTATTCTTAAATTTCCAAATCGGTCGATGTATATGCAAATTTCCAAAATTCTTAAAGTTTCCTCGTTTGCCCCTTGGAGATTGTCCTTAGTATTTTGTCTTTATCAATTCATGAAGCTTCTATTTGCCTACTCATTTAAAAAAAAACTAAAAAAAAATAAACATTTAATTTAGGATAGAGACAATAGTATATAGGAGTAATGCAGCACGTAGAAAGGTTTCACGTAGAAAACTTGAAACCGAGCGGATGTTACTTTGAGGGACGAAATTGACAATTGCGTTCGCTTTTAGGAACGAAATTGAAATTCGCCCTTGAATCTCCCGTTTCCATGTATGAAAAAAGAACTTATAACTAATTGAGTTATTACGTAGATGCAAACAAATCATTTCGACCTCTTTTGGTAGAATGTTACATACAGAATATTACGAAGAATCGAGACTACAAATGAAATGATTAAAAGGGAAGAATAATTTGCAGAAGAACAATTGATGAAAGGTTCGGGTGTCTAGTTTGTCAATTGGAGAACTGGTTTTTTGCGAAATGACATTTCTGGGTTCCGCTTGAGCTTGATCAAATGACTTAAAACTCTACTATAACGACTCACCATTCTTTTGAACTTCACTCCATTAAAACCTTCTTCTTGTTTCTCGCGCACTAATTGAAGCTGATGATTCCCTTCTTTTTCACCTTCAATCAGGTTCTTCAGCTTCAGGCCCTTCTTCTTATCTTTTTCACCATCAACAACTTTCTCTGAATTTTCTTCTGCATAATCGGATTCTTGGATATGGGTTTCTTCTTTCTCGAGATTCGATGGCTTCCGGGTTCTCTTTGACAAAGCAATATCGTAATGGAATTTATTTGGCCTGGATTCACTTCCCATTTGTTAGAGCTGGGATGCGCAAATAATATGTTTGATGAAATGCCCCAGAGAGTTAGTTCAAGAAGTAAACATGATATAATTAAAAGCTCAATTACTGGTTTGTATATGAACTAAAGTAGAGAAGCTTCATTGTTGAAAAGGTGTAATGTCAATTTTTATGGAGGATTCGTTTATTCTACTCTAACTATCTAGAGGACAGACATTTTCTTGAGAAGTTTTTATAATGTGTGAAGCAGAGAGCTCTGCTTATGATGGTTAGAGATGCTGGATGATGACCTTCCTTCTTCACATATTTTCAGAAAATATAACAAAAGGGCACGGATCATTTATTTTTGTGTACATGCAAATTACTATTTTAATTGTTGAGTTTTGATCTAATGATTAAAAATGCACGTTCTTCTGTACTGTTATAATCTGTATTGCGTTTGCATTACAGATGTTCATATGACAAAAAAATTATTGTCAGAGCAACTTATCCGATGGTCGAGATGTGTTATGCACGTGTAGAAAGAACGCCCTTTTTAAATCAACAAAAGGGTATAAGAGTTATTGCGACTTGTGAGGCAATGATGAGAAAAACTGTAAAAACTAAAAGTGTTGATGATGGTGGTCTTCCTTCCCTTTCTTCTGGTTACGGCAAATTGATGTTACTTTTCTCTCCTGCTCTCAGGGTGGGTAAATATAGTGTCAGTCACAGACTAGTAAGGTTAAAGCAACATACTTAGCAAAAAAAAAAAAGGTTAAAGCAACATCTAAGGTGGACACAAGAAGGGAAAAGTGAAATAAGGACATGATGCAAATACTTGTACATGGTAAAGATTTTGGATTGAGTGCGGAATAAGTTTTTAAGTTGCACACACGTTCAATGCAATTTCCACCGGGGCTCCTATGCGGAACAGATTTTATTCTGGACATACGGGGCGGAATTTTAGCCGTTGTATTAAAATTTTGACGGTTAAAATTGATTTGAAAAATAAACACCTGTTCGGAATAGGTGTTCTTACCTTGAGAACGCATGTTCTCAACGCAAAAAAATTGTTCCGCATAGGAGCCGGACTGCGCAATTTCAATCATCAAATGAGTTGATTTGACGTGTATTTTTTGTTGAACGGAGAACTCTTCCTTATTAACAATAGTTGTTCATAACTGTTTGAGTTTGAGTAACAAACATTTATTTTTTAAAATATTTTTATTTATTTATTGGGGGAGGAGACCTATTTATTACAAAAAAAAGGGAATTCATTTCTTTCTCAACCGTTAAATAAAAAATTAACAGTTAAAATTGTGTTTTAACACAAAATTTTAACTGCATAATAAATGGTGTAGTATTTTGGGTTTAGTTGCGAAATTTCAAATTTAAAAATTACATCTCATGAACAATTTAATTTTACAAAATCAAACACATTTTTGTCAGCAATATTCAACTAGACTCTAATTCATCTACCGTCAAAATTTACATCTACACGAAATTTGGTTTTGATGACTGTGGCAACATTTTCTTCATAATAATTGGCCACGGCATTTCCTTTAATGATAGATTGAGGAAGGTGATTCAACAAACTTGTGGGATGAAACAATGTGGAGATTAATTATGTTTGTGTTTAGACAAGATAAGTGCTTTCCCCATTACTTGTAACTGTTAAAAAAATTAAAAAAAATATTGGGATAAAAAAATCTATTTATTTTCAGTTATACGTAAAAATACATCTGTTATAAAATGGAAGTAATACTAAAGTTTCAAAATTTCATACAAAAAATTTTTTTTTTTCAACAAATAATTTATAGGAGTTGACTACTCAACAAATGGATACAATTTTCTACCTTTAATCAGGAATTAAACCTCTTCCAATACATAAGCCAGAGCTTATTTAGTGTGGCTTACTTTGTAGTTTGCGGGCTATTGTATTATTATAGTTGTTTAATTTAGAATTAGGGGTGTCAATCGAGTTATGTGAGCCGAGCTTGGCTTAGCTAACACTTAGCTCACATAAAAATTAAAAAGCTCAGTTCACGCTCAGCCCGGAAAAGTTCACAAACATTGAGCTCATTCTCAGAGCTAAGCTCATGAGCTAAATTTATATTAGCAAAAAATCAAAAATCAGGTTGCAAGAATAGTATAATACAATTAGTCACGAGACTAAATCTCGACAAAAAAACGAATATATATAATACAATGATTACTTAATTCTAGTAGCAACATAAATTGATAAAAAGATAACCAAAGATAGGGTTTAAGAAAGAAAGAAAATAAACTATACATTTTGCTGCCAGTTTGTATATGTCTTTTTTAATTAGAAGTTTAGTAATATATATATATATATATATATATATATATATATATATATATATATATATATATATATATATATATATATATGCATTTTTCGCCAGTATGTATATATTTATTTATAATTATATTTTTCTTATTCGGGTGCAAGCTTTAACCAGACTGAGCGGAGTCAAGCTCACGTTCGGCTCACATAAAATCCGAACTTGAATATTAACCTCACGCTCAGCTCATCTAACCTCATTTTCACATTTTTTTTTTAACTATGTAAGTCGAGTTCGGGGCCGGCCGTACCCGTTGACACCCCTATTTAGAATTAATCTTAAACATTAACTCGTCTTTTCTAACATTTTCTATGCTTCAAAATAGTACTAGAGTGCAGCAGTTAACCGATCATCACTCATTTAACAACTTTGATTAGTGTTGAGATTTGCTTAAATCCCCACATCATTACGAGATTTTGACTAATCTTTTAGGTTCTCATTATTGTTAGGCTTAGGTGAGTTCTGAATATGAGTTGGTCTAATTGATAAGATAATGCGTAATTTTACATTGCTAAATATGATTCAATTATCTCGTAATTGCACGCTTGAAAATTTAGAATAATATATATTTAAGAATAAAGAAAAAGTACAATATTTCGTGACAATTTGAAATATTCTACTAAGATTATACCAACCGTAACACGTTGGGAATAAATATATATATATATATATATATATATATATATATATATATATATATATATATATATATATATATATATTATGGCTGAACTTTGAGAAAATAGCTGGGAAAGTTGAGATTTTAATGGGAGATGTGAGAATTTGCAAGCCACGAATATAATAGATTTGGTCAAAAATTGGGTTTCAACATAGTATCTTTTTTAAATTAATTCCAACACCTTCTACTTCCAAATGAATCGTGCTCCCAACGTTAGATATTGATAGTAGAATTAATATTTTTCATTTTTGTCAAAAACAAAATATGAGTCCACGTTTTTTCTGAAAATAGTATGTTCTAAAATTATTGTGAAAAATAAGAAATATTCAAAAAAAATTAAATACATTCTAAACTAGAAGAGGCAGAGGAGAATTAAATGCAAGAGGACCAAAAATGTGATTCTGTATTTATTTATGGCATCTCAGATCACATGGTGCGACATGAATTGTTTTCATTTTGTTTTTTAAATTTTTTGGTGTATGAAATTACGAATGATGTGATTTTTTTTTGTAAAAATTTAAAAACCAATCCAAGTAGAACCCTATAAGTGAAATGAAATGAATTGTTCTCTCATATATAACTTAACTAACAAATCTAACACGAAGGTTGTATTAACATTGTCTTCATTCATACGAGTGGTCATTCGTTTCTTGCTCACTCCAGAAATAAGTCCTTCGTGAATTGGTATATAAACAACTCTACTAAATATTGTTTGTAACACATCTCACAATTTAATTAACAGAAATATGAGACTTTTAGAATTGATACTCAATTTTTTTAATATAAATAAGTGAAATGAATTCACTCCAAGTATGAATACCCAACAAGGAAAAGAATTTGTTAGCCATCTAGTGGCGGGATGCCCGTGGAGTTTCTTTTGCTAGGACTATTTCTAATATCTCCATCTATATCCATCATTTTGTTAGCCTTATAGTGGCAGGATATGAACATAAGATATTGTTAAATAAGCCTAACTGTAACAACTTTGTACCTTACCCTACGGGTTAGGGAGTTTTATATATATATAAATTTCTTTTTAACCAAAAAAAAACAAGGAAAATAAATAAAACCGTCTAAGCGGGGCAACATTTATTTATAGGTCGGAGGTTTATATGACCTAACCTTTAGACCATTAATTAGCAAGAAACAAAGAAAAAAGAACCTCTAGACCATCAAAAACTGAAAAATTCAAAGTGGTGAACCAAACGTTAATACTAAAATGCTTCAAGGTGGATGCGACTTTTTTTCTTTCTTTCTTCTTAGCCTAACCAGAGGAGGAGGACGCCTCACCAGAGGAAGAGAATTATTGGTTCCATGAACGGAGAGATACGGGATGCAACTTCTACCAAGAGAAGTATAGTAGTAATGGCAAATAATCGTCCGTGTATGTTTGCTCAATTACTAACAATTCCCAATTAGTATATATGATTTTTCTGATATGGACAAGGTTCACATGGACCATGTGGTTCAAAACTATCCTTAGTATATATGATTAAAACAAATATTCACCAAGTGAATTTTGAGTCGTTACAGAAATTAAAACATACACGAATACAAACGATTTTCTCCCTATAATAATGAACTAAGAGTTGGGTATTCGTCTCTTTGGATCTAATGCGGAAAAATGTTCTCTTCCCACACAAATGATACGTTTCAATCATCAAATATGTGTTAATCTGACGGTCGAATTTTTTAGTTAGATGAACACATATTATGTATGTACAATGGTCTTAAATGACAAAAAAATATTTGTTTTTGTGTATATCCCTATTTTTGTACCTCAGGCAATCACAATTCGCCATGTACATATATTATTAGAAGAAATATTCATATGATAAATTCTGATTAGTTGGTACAGAAATAGAAACATACATTAAGACAGACGATTTTCACCCTCTTAAATATAGCATGAAAGAACTGATGTTCAATTGTTAGATAAAATTCAACGACCGAACATAAATCTGTAAAAAAATAAATATTTTAAACCGTATTAATTATCAATCCAAGAAAAGAAAAGAAAAAGAGGTGGATAATTCATTAAAAAATAAAAACAAAGAACAAAGAGTTGGGAAGTGGGACTCCAAAAAGGCACATCTAATAGGCCAAAGACACTGACATCTCAACTTCAAACTAATTTTCAATTTCAATTGATAACTCATTTTCTCCTGCCTGCGGACATGCGTGATTCGATTCTCTGAACATTACTATAAAATGTCTGCAAGCTTTTTACTCTTTTGTCCTTTCAAACACATACTTACAAATAATTTCAGCATTATCTTTTTTTATTATTTCAATTACTATTTTTTTTTTCTATTGGATGAAAAATATTTAATCCAATTTTTGATTTTTCTTTGACTCGCGATTTTATAATCTTTACTTGAGCTAATCATTATTTAGAGAAAATATATAGTTCAAAATTGATTTTTTCCAAAATGAAACCAATTCAAATACACCTGTTGACTATATATAAAGTGATAAATTGACCCTACTTAAAAAAAAAGTTCTAAAAGGATTCATCCAAGATGGCTGAATCTTTATATTTGCATCTCATCCATTTTGAATGGGAAAAAACTAAAAAAATTAAATAGGAAAATAAAATTAAAAAGACAATTGAGATTATCTCACCTGGTCTCACTTAGGGGTGTCAATCGAGCTATGTGAGCTGAGCTTGGCAAAGCTCACGCTCAGGCTCACATAAAAATTGAAAAGCTCACGCTCACGCTCAGCCCGCAAAAGCTCATAAACCTTGAGCTCACGCTCAGCTCACATTTTAACGCGAGCTTGAGCTTAGCTCACGAGCTTCCCAAGCTCATTGATATAAGCGAAAAAAAGAAAATTCTACCTCAAGAATAGCATAATACAATGTAATAGGAGAAACATATACAGAGAAAGAGTGGTGTATATAGATCCTTACTCTACTAAAGTACATTAAAGAGCCCTAAAAGCAGATAGAGAAGCAAGATTCTTGCAACCTAGTACCAAAAACATGCCTAATTAAACCATAAAAATTTAATTAAGAGCCAATCTTTAACAACCCCAGCAACATTCATAGTCAAAGCATAAGTCTTTCCAACAAGCAAAAAAACAGCCAAGTTCAAAACAGGAAACTCCACAAAAATCCAAGGAATTCTTCTACACCATCTCAATTTTTGTTGAGCTTCAAATCTACAAAAGAAAAAGGAAATATGAGTAAACAAAGTAAGAAATGGTTATGAATAAAATATAATTTAAACAAGTAAAGACTAACCTGCAAAAGAAGAATCAAACTCTTCCGCATAATCAATCTCTTTTGGAGAACTCCTAATCCAATCTTGACCACACACTAATCCTTCAACCGTATAGGGAAGTAGTGAGCTGCGGAATTGATTCAAGACTCGACCCCTGGTGCTAAACGCACTCTCAGATGCTACCGAACTTACAAGAATTGCTAATATATCTCTTGCCATCATAGACAAAATAGGAAATTTAAGAGCATTTGCTTTCCAATAATCCAAGATATTAAAGTCTTCATCAATACTACCACCATTTCTTGGGTAAAGTTTTTCCTCTAAATAAACATCTAGTTCACTCTTACTATGCATCATGTCCTCCTCCTCACTAAACTTAAGGAATTCTTCCATGAATGCCAAGTTCTTCTTGAATGAAATAGAACTAGTACTCGCCTCATTGCTAGAGTCCTTTCTCGAAGCTTCATTTTGGTGGCAAGTAGATTCATACACTGCTGAATACTCATCATAAAGAGAATACATCTCTTTCTCAACAAGAGTCACCATAGTTTTACACAACTCGGTATCATAAATTTTATTGTAACAAAACTTTAAATACTTAAATTTGTATCTAGGGTCCATCACAAGCGCAATAAAGAGTAAGATATTTGGTTCTTTCTCACCCTTAATATTTCTCAAATTTAACTTGCATATTTTTTTGCCACTTTTCCAAGTAATGTGCTCTCATCTTTACTCGGGTTTCTCTCAAAGAACATAAGAATCCTAAGAACTTCCCTGAAAAACACATTTGCGAGTACAATACTTGGTGCCGGAAAAATATAGTTGTGACAAAGTAAAAAGTTTCCAAAAATCGATGAACAAGTGCAGCTTTTTTCCCAATCTTCGGACAATGGTGGATCTTTAAAGTTCAAATCACGAGTTCTCATCCTATCATATGCCTTCTTGTAATGCAATGCGGACCCTAAGCATTAAATATGTTGAATTCCATCTAGTGCAAACATCTAGAACCAACATTCTACCCCCTAGAAATGCGCTCTTGTTCGAGCATATTCAAGAAATGCAAACTTTCTTTTTAGAAGATGCTTTCACATATTTCACAAAGATTACGAACTCTATGAATGCAAATCTTAATCTCATCTAAACCATCTTGAACAATTAAATTCAAAACATGAGCCCAACAACGAACTTGCAAATTTTTTACCCTCAAGCAATAATAAACCTCGAGAAGAATAATGATCTTGGAGATATCTTGTAACCACATCATTAGCAGAATGATTGTCCATTGTGATGGTGCAAATTTTTTCGACATTCCATTCCAACAAACAACTTATAATTATATCACTAAGATTCTCTCCAGTTGCTTTAACAGGAACCAAAACAAAGTTAATGATTCTTTTTTGCAACTTCCAAGCTTTGTCAATGAAGTGAGCCGTAATAGCCATGAAAGGAAGATCTTGTTTTGAAGTCCAAGTATCTGTAGTTAAACATACTCTTGGACTAGAAGTTAAAAATAGTTCCTTCAAAGTAATTTTTTTCAACTTTCATACCTTTTCATGCAATGACTCCTAATGGTGTTTCTAGTGCAAAATTTGAACTTCATATTTAAACCCCGAACAAACTTTCGAAAACCAGGATCTTCAACCAAATTAAATGGCAACTCCTTAATGATTATAAACTCCGCTAAATCTCTCATACTACGCTCTTGATCAAACTTCCACACAACATTAGAAGAGGATTCAGAATTACCTTTTGGTTTGCCACTAAAGTCAAGAAGAGTCTGGCCTTTTGGTTCAGATTCTTGTTGTTGTTTTCTCTTGTAGATAGGGCAAAGGCCATCTTTGATGTGCCGATTCAAGTGGGTGGTTCCACCTTTCTGAGAACATTTGAGCTTCTTTTTGCAATGATTGCATATACATTCATCTTGATTTACAGGATTTCTAGTAAAATGAGTCCAAGCAAAAGACCTTAACTTGGACTGTCTCTTTCTTTTGGGGGCTTTATTGGCTTCATATTCTGATTCTTGAGGCTTATCAACTTCTTGGAGATTACCATCAACGTCCATGATAGTCATATCGATAATAGCTTCATCTCCATTATTTGCATCTGACATCTAAAAAATACGACAAAATCATGTTCTCACCAAGGCTGATAAATCTCAAAAAATATATAATACTACACCGATTGAAAGAAAAAAGCACCAGATTTACAAACTCAACAGATTACAATTGCATCCAAATCTAAAAATCACCACGCCTTTAACCAGATTACAATTGCATACAAACTCAACCAGATTACAAATCACCACGCCTTTAACTTACACAAAAAATCAATTAGACCTCGATAATTATAAAACAAAATGCTAAAAAATCGCAGATCTAAGTACAAAACTAAATATAATTCTCAAAATCTGAAAAGTATAAAAATGACGGTTACCGAAAATGGATTGGCTTCTGGATGCTCTTCGTCAAACGGATTCGGATCGTCTCTCCGATTCATCCTCGCTCTTCATGTATAGTCTTCAAAAAATTCACCCAAAAAATTTAGAATCTCTTCTTACTTCTTCCTCATCTGGTTGCTTACGCGGGAGTTATGAGAGAGAGTGTTAATTTGGAGAGGAAGGAACCCAGGGTGAATCGAATGTCGTATCTAATTCACCAAAAAAAAATCGATGTATCTAGAAAAAAATTAGGATTGGTTTTGTTTTGTGCGTGACATGTGGAATTGAGAATGATTAGTGCTTTAGTATTATTAATATTAATATTATTATTATTATTATTATTATTATTATTATTATATATAATATTTTAATATATTATCTTATTCGGGTTCGAGCTTTTTCCGGGCTGAGCGGGGTCAAGCTCACGCTCAGCTCACATAAGAAGCGAGCTTGAATATTAAGCTCACGCTCAGCTCACGCTCACATTACTTCAGCTCACGCTCACATTTTTTCGAGCTATGTGAGCTGGGTTCGGGCCGGCCCGAACCCGTTGACACCCTCTCACTTTTAACGTGAAGGACCTACTAATGATTCGAGTTACTTAGGAAGTCACTCTTATCACGCGTTCGACTTACTTAGAAAGTAAAATTGTGTTTAGAGCTGTGAAAATGAGCATATGTCCGCGAGCGGGTATGAGACTATGAATTTCATCCCCATTTAAATGCAGGTATCAACGGGCATACCCATGCGGGTAACGGGCCTTGCGAGTATGGGCGGGTTGCAACCGGGCATGCCCGCTTTTTTTATTTTAAAAATTAATTTTGGATATGTATTAATAAGATTCTTCAGTCTTCTCAAAACTGAACAAGAGTCATATAACTCTACTATCTTCTTGCACGCGTTCTTACCAAATATTAGAGTTTGCTTTTTCCTAGAAATGTACAAGCTCAAATATGGTACGCAATTGGATTCACAGTTTCATCTTTGGAAGTAATTAAATTATTTTTTAATTTATCATTTATTATTTATTTAAGGTGTGTAATTATATGTGAGGATGATGAGAAAAAAATCAATATTATCTAAAGTGGATTCAAATAACATTTCTAATGTTGAAGATCTGCATCAATAGACGAAGGATATTAAAAAAATATTTATCTACTTTTTGTTGTTTTTTATTTCAGCAATATGTTTGTTAATTTTGGACAGGTGATCTTGAATTATTCTTGAAATTGTGAACTTTGATTTGATTATTATTTTTAACTATTTTGGATATTGTGTAATTTGATTTGATTGTTTTTTTTAACTATTTTGGATTTGTATTTCACCTATACATGACTGTAAACTGTAACTGAATGAAAAAAACTACATTTTGTTGATTTTTTCGAATTTAATCTATTTTTTTCAAAAAAAATTTAATAATAAGGGTTGCGAGAATGCCATCTGCACACGGGCATTTGGCGGGCGGGTACGGACATCCCTTTTGATAGACCGTTAAAAAAGCGGGCATGCCCGTCCATCTCTATTTAAGGCATGCTTATGGGGCGAGCGTACCCGTTTTGACAGTACTAATCGTGTTGCATTACTAAATTAGTGATTACTAAATTAGTGATTTATATTGGGATAAAAGACCAAGAGGCTTTTAAGGGGCATTATGATCATAAAAAATTAAATAGAGAGAGGCACGTTTGATATTTAATTAGTTTTCTAAATAATGTCCCCAAATTAATTAGAAAAGGAAGTTTGTCGTGCATCCATAGATCTCTTATACCATCCATCCCATCATCATCTTTTGGTTACTTCACTTAGTTATAAACCTCGTTATCTGAGCCTCTCCATTCCCAGGGAGGGAGTAGTAAAATAGACTCCATCACAGACTACTGCAAACATTGTCGTACTTTTCCTCTGTTTCTCCAAAACTATCCCAACCTCGACATCTGTCCCCCAGAAAATCCCTTCCTCCAATGCCAAATTTTGAGATTCGCTGATTCGCTCTTTACCCCATTTCCCCCCCATCTTTTTCACTCAATCCCACCTCAAAAAATCTTTCTTTATTACTCTAAGGGTGTTTTTTGACTGGTTTTCTAGAGAAAATTTCTAGCTAGAATATGCATTTATTGTGGTATTTGTACTGATTTTCTTGGTTTTTTTTTTGTTGAGTGGAAAGATGGCTTCTTTGACTCCTGGCATCTTGCTAAAACTTCTGCAAAATGTGGATGATAAAGATGCCAAAGTAGTTGGTGAACATCGCTCTGCTCTTCTTCAGGCACGCCTTTAAACCCCCAATGCATTTAATTTTTTTTCCTTCTCCAAGATTTTGAAAAGGATAGAATCTTTTTTCTGAGGTTCAATTTCTTGGGTTTTTCTAAGAATGTGAAAATAAAATTCCAAGATTTTTTAAAAGAAATGTCTTTTATGAGGTTCAAAATTTCTTGGTTTTTTTTTTTTTTTAAGAATTTGAAAAAGAATTTCAAGATTTTGAAAAGAAAGAATCTTTTGTGAGGCTTAATTTTCTTGGGGTATTCCACAATGTGAAAATAAATTTCCAAGATTTTGTGAAGAAAGAATCTTTTGTGAGGTTCAATTTCTTGGGTTTTTTCCAGAATGTGAAAAGAATTAATCTTTTTTTTATATATTATGTTTCAGGTTATTGGTATAGTACCTTCACTTGATGATGATCCGTGGAAGAGCAGGGGATTTTATTTAAGAGTATCAGATTCACAACATTCAGCATATGTATCAGTACAAGATGAGGATGTGGAGTTAATACTGAGTGATGAGATCCAACTCGGTCAATTTATCCATGTAACTCGCCTTAACTCAGGCTTCCCAGTTCCAGTTCTTCAAGGTCTAAAGCCAGTGCCCAAGAGAAGGCCTTGTATAGGAGAACCAAAAGATTTGATTTCTAGTGATTTTTTGTCTGCTAGAAAAATTGTGGACTTGAAAAAGGGGAAAAAGAATGTGGGACTTGAAAAGAAAGTTGAAGTACAGGAGATTCCTAAAGGGAAAGTTAAAAGAGGAAATGGGATTGAAGATTTTAATGTTAGAAGGCTTTCTTTGAGTAATAATGCTAAGGTTGAAGGAGACATGGAAGCTAGGAGAATGAGCTTGGATTCATCAAGAAAAGGATGGGATCGAAACCCTGCTACCAAGAATGGTCCTAAAGCTGTTTCTAGGTCCAAATTGAATAATGGTTCTCCTGGTTTGGATTCTGTAAGTTGTTTTTTTCCCTTCACTTCTTTAGCTATCTCAAATTTCTGTGTAAAAAAGGTCGTAACCAGTGCACGATACCTATGTATGCAGTCTTACCCTTTTCATGAATTAGAATTTATCCTTTTCAATGTTTATATAGTCACATTTCAATGTTTATATAGTCACATTTGGATTGGTTTCTGTTGATATCTTTACTGTTCTTTTCTCATGTGTTGTTTTTTCTTGACCCTGTCCTTTAATTCCTCCTGTCCTTAAAACGGTCCCTTTTTTTTGGTAATCTGTCTTATTTGCATATAAAAACCTTTACTTGAAGTTTATTTTCTGGATATGATGAGCTTGTGAGTACCATTTGTGCTGTAATTCCTCCTCTCCTTACTTGTTGCGTTGTGCCCGGCTCCTGTTGTTAGATTTCCTTGTTTAATCTTGTTTAAACAAATATATTTCATTGGAAAGAAATTTATGGTGAAAATATTTTCTTGTTCTCTCTTTTAGAAAGTAAACCTGTTGTCACACAATTTTTTTAAGTGGGCTTGTATGTTTATTTTGATACTAGTCTTCAGCAAACCCACCTAAAAGTGAGCTTTCAGTAAGATTTAAGAACAGATTGGTGCACACTGAAATGACCTCCCTATGCTTTCGGAAGCGATTTGGATGACTTCCTTTCTTTGGCAAGTCTTTCTATTCATATTCCCCTCTATAGCATACAAGTTAGAACATTAAGTTATAACAGGATGTTAAAGTTAAATATCCCAAGTCATATATGATAACAGAAACTGATGTCGGATTTAGCTTCACGGCCGCTACCTATAGGTTAGTATTAACCCCTGCCCTTTCTTGCAAGTAAAGTTGGAAGTACTGGCTTAGTTTTAGACCTCATCTAAGTCTGAGGCAGGGTGGGGTAACAATATTTCAGGCATATGCACGTAAGAACATGATAAACAAATGCGATAGATTGCTTCAATTTGACAGAAAAATATTTTTGAATCTGTATGTCATTAACAAAGCGTTTCTCAGTAATACTTGTACTAGGCAAGATTGACTGAGTGCTAAGAGTGAGATAACTCCGATAAGTTACCTGATAACATCCTTAACTTCACATCTGCCTCATCGATGTCCTGTTAGCATTTCTTACATCATTTTTGGTTTATAGGTTCTTCCCTGCAAGAAAAGCTCAATCGAGGAACCTGCAAAGAAGCCTCCTTCAAGTATTTCTCCACTTAAAAGCAAAAATTTAATTGCTTCACCAAAATCATTAAGCAAACCTATCAAGAAAGATTTGAAGTCGTCAAATGGTGATGCTGTTCCAGCTAATCTTAAGAAGGTTGTGCTCAGTCTTAGAAATTGGTCAGACTCAAAGATCTTGCGAAATTCACTTCCTTCTGCAATCTGCAATCTTGGAAAGGTAAGCCAAGTTATTAGTATCCAAGCTGTTAACTCTGTAGCGGGAAGAGTCCTCTACTTAGATGTTTCCTGGCTTCTTTCAGGAAGTACGAACATACAGGAATGCTTCATTTCTGTCAGCGGTGCGTGCCATGGAAGAAGCATCTGCTTCAGAGGGCGTCATTCGCTGCATGAGGTAGAAAAATCTTTCTCGAAATGTTGTTTGCATTGTTCATTGCTAAAAATTCATATTTCAACTTGTTAAGTGAACTTGACTTCCTCTCGGGTTATACATGGGATTGCATCTTGAAGCATCTCCATTCCTCTCCTTGAGTTCAAAATTTTCTACCGAGTCATAATCTTTCCCTAAGTTTTTCATTTTAGATAACGAAGACCGTGTGAAATATTTGAAGCCCCTATTTACTTTGTCTAGAAATTCATGATGTGGTGCCTAGCTTAGTCAAAGCATCTCTATAACCGGATGAATGGTAAGACTATTGAGTCTGCAAAGGGACTAAAATTTTAGCAATAGGGCCTGATTAAATTGAAATTTACTTGACTTAAGAGGGCTTAGAAGTATTATGGTTTCGTTTTATGTTGCGCACCAAGTGCTAATAGCATTTTGAGGGGAGGGGTGCAGACTTTAACTGGAGGGCATTAAAGGTTAAGGAACAATGGCCTCAGCTGAGCTTTGACTTTATACCAGTTGGTAGGAATATCGGCATTTATGTTTGACTTCTATAAATAGGTGTTACCATTTCGATCTCTGATAAGGGTTCATGTAAATCTAGTGCGATATTTCCTTCCCTGATCTTTTTCTGCAGCAAATTGAAGTGTTAAAGATATACATTTTCCTTGTTCGGATATCTTCTTTTTCAGCTCGTTTGCAGACTTATGCGAATCTTCTCAGAAGGAATCTACGGGACCAGTTTTGGAACAATTTTTTAACCTTAATGAGAATCTGCAAAACGCGGCTAAGGATATTCATGACCTGATTGGAGCCAGACATCTTGAAGTGAAAAAGGACAACTCTTTGAGTTCACAGCAATCATTGCCAGAGATATGTAGTAATTTTTCAAACAAAAATGCCTTATCGTGGGTTCAAGCTGCAGTAGAGACTGATCTTTCGAGATTCAGTCTACTCAGAAAGGAAGGTAGTAAAGGTGTTGAGAACAGCGAGAAGAGCTTTTATGTTATGATAGAAAAAGGGATGAAGGGAAAAGAAGCAGAGAATCCTCCGAGCAAAAACAAGATTAGTCCCAGAAATCCCGACAAACTCAGTTCTAAATCAAACGCCAAACCATTTCCACCAAGTTCAAAGCGCCAACTCTCTGCAACAAAGGGGAAAAGGCATGAAACAGAAGAATGGCGCGAAGGAAATGGACTGAAGGATGCTGCAATTTTAGCGGAAAAGTTACTCTCCTCATCTCGTGGATGGTTCATAAATTACTTGGAAAGTTTCTTGAAAAAGGGATTCCAACAGAGCTCTGAATCAGCAGCTATTCTTGCCCAGATTAAAAGGGTTAACAGATGGTTAGACGATTCGTTTGCGCAAGGCAGTGGAGCTGATAAGAGAATAGATGATTTGAGAAAGAAGTTGTATATATTCCTACTTGATCATCTTGATTCTTCAGTGGGATCTGAGAAATAGTTTGTTTATACAAAATCAATTCCTAGAAAGATCTTGTTTTGTAGACTAGGAACCTCACCTGGTACAATGTAAACAATTTACTCTTTTGCTGTCTTAAACTTTCTTCTTTTGGTCGAGACCACGGGTGTCCACCGCCCACAACAGTGACTAATCCCCTTCGCCACGGGAGCTCTCCGAAGATGTAAATGACTGTCGAAAACTTTCACTACTTGAGGCTGGAGAAAGATGGAAGAGAAAACAACTAAATGGTTGATATGTACAGAAACTTGGTCCAATCTTTTCTGAGTTTTAAAAAAACTTCAGAAGCTGTTTAATTATCCTAATCAGCTGAACATCTGTAAAGTGGGACATTTGACTACCAATGCTTCAGTTTTATTCTTTCCTTAAAGCACTCGGTAATCTCGCATTTTGTGAGACAAACTCGGATTGGAGTTGGATTGTGCTGACAGAGTCGGATTCTTACATACATGCGGTAAGAACTATTTACAAAATGACGTCATGAGCACAAAATATTACTCTGACACACAGTTTGGTTGGTTTGAACTGTGCTGTGACAATATGATTCTTACACGAGGGTAAGGCCTGACCTAACCTGTATCGATTGGTTGGTTTGAACTGTGCTGTGACAACCTAATTCTTACTTGAGGGTAAATCCTAACCTAGAGCATCTACAAAAATGACTCTGTAAGCAGGAATCAAGCCTATAACATTACTTTGGCATGCAACTAGTTGATAAATTGGAGTCATAAGCAGAAGTTAAAGTACATATTTTTACTTTGACAATAGCAGTTCACTTATCAAGTGCTCAAGTTGCGGACGTAACAAGTCTGCATTTGACTTCTCTAAGGGACAGTCAGCATAAGTATAGTAAATTCCATGTATATCTATCTATCTATCTATCTATCTCCTAAGAACATTTCCAGTGCTCTGATAATTCAGAATTTACACACACAGAGCTTTTACCAAGATTGCTAAGAAAACAAGAAGAGAATAGTTTATTGTGTATGGGTCAAGTAATAGCCAGAAACTGGATTGCTAACAAAAGGAAACTCAGATGATGACTTCTCAGAAGAAATTGCAGGGCTGACACCCTTTGCCAATGCCTTCATTCCCTTGCATGATTTCATATGCGCATGCAGTTTCTCCGGCTTGAATGGCTTCCCACATTGCCTGCAAAAATACAACAACTTTTTCTTAAACTTTGCATTCATGGGCGAAAATCTATAAAGAAGTTTTAGGAAAAAAATTGGAGAGGGAAAGTCGAATTTATAAAACTTTGTTTGAAAAACGATTAGGAGATGCCATTTGCGCCCGTCTCCCCTTAGATACGTCAACATCAACTGAGAGCACTTACTTGCGGTAAGGTACCTAAAGAAGCTTGTATTTTGAATTCAAGATCTATTATTTCGAATCGGAAGTGCTTTGCCACAAGTTATCTCTCCTTGACATAATTAAGATACTCTAATATTACAGTTTTACAATAGATCAAATTACTAATTAATCCATTTAATTAATCTTGTGACATTGATCTCAAATATGACTCAAGCAAATTAAGTTTGAATTTGGTTTGACAATAATAACAGTTACATGTATTGTCAATAACATCATACACATAAAATAATCCAAACTTTTAATATATTTAAACATTTCAAATAGAATACTGATTATAACCAATAATTTTTTTTAGGAGGCTTCTGTCGTGTGGCCTTAGGCAACCGCCTAGTTGTCTAAGGCTCAACACGCCCTGCAAATGAACTGCATTTGGCAAAGTAAAAAAGCTTATGCTTTTGGTACTCTCAAGAAGTCAATCAATTTTGAGCCCAAAGGGTTCCTCATTTGGTACATCTAGAACTCTTTTATACACTCTTCTTACCCGTAGCACTATTTAGGGTTTGTGGGTATGGCAATTTATGTAATACTTTAATAGAAAATTTTCATTAAAATATTCTAAAATAAATAATATAAATTTTAGATGTCAAAAGATTATAATTAGAAATGTTGGATTGTATTGGAGAGGTCTAATCATGGACGAAGTTAGAACTTTTAGATCGGAGGCGAAAAATTATAACAGTATACCACATAAAATGTGGGGACGAATTTGATCAAATATTTCGAACTACATATAAAAGTTAAGGGCGGGCCCCGAGATTTTTAGTCACTGGGTCCAATTCCAACTAAAAAGAATAGAATCACAAACTTTATTTCTTCACTTTCAATGCAAAGAAAATAAAAAGTAAAAGAAAACTAAAACGAATAAATAATAAAAGAAATAAATCAAATAACATCGGAGTTTGTAATAAACTTACGAGCATTGCGGACCATTAATTGGCTTGTAAGGTGGAGTCGGCTTTTGGTCACTATTGATCTTCGTGGAACTCTTCAACCCATCGACGCCCTTTCTGTCACAAATCGAAATTACTCGCCACATTTTTATTTACCCAAAAAAATAAAAAAGTTGAAAATATCCAAGTTCTACTATGGAGATTCTTCAATACAAATTTAATACTACCTCCCTTCAATAATATAAGTCGTTTAGGACACGTAGTAAAAATTAAAGAAGTAAAAAATAAGATACTTTTTTAATTAAAATATCAATATTACTCTCTTAAACGAATTAGTGATATTATACAAGTCTTATTTGAGAGAGTAATATTGAAATTTTAATCAACAAAATACCTTACTTTTTTGCTTCCTTAATTTTTGCTACATGTACTAACCGACTTATATTATGGAACAGAAAATGGTCATTTAGTTTTGTCTTATGCGAATTTTTTTGTCATTTAATGAAGAGAAAAAACAAAGTAATATTACCTGGAAGAATATTGTGGCTGTTGGTTCAAAGTAATTCCAAAGACCCTTTCAGACCCTCCAAATTTGTCACCTTTAATAATATCTGATGAACACTGGTGATTTTTCTTAGGAGACAATATGTCCGTCGCGGATAATTTGTTACGCTTATTAACAGTCACCATAGCCGAATCATTCGTTTCAACATTTCGACAATTGATCAAATTTCGAAATAAAAGTGACGCTCCATTTGAACAACTCTTACTTCTATTAAATGTCGCGGATGATCTTGAAGATGCTGAAGTTGTTGGTGTACTAATATTTTCCTCCATAATATCAACATTTTTTTTTTCTTTTTTATTATTTTCCGTCGAATTTGGCGTTGAACATGAGAAGGAATGATTCTCAATTCTTACATTTTCTTCAACCTTTAATGAATCATCCGTCAATGTCGATTTTTCGGAGGAAAAACTTGGTGATTCTTCTTCGATTTGGGACGATGTAGATCTTTTGTGCACGTCCATTTGACTAGTTTCTTGATTTTGTGGTGACATTTCTTCTTTTCTTGGAGATTCACTTGGTGAATCATCTGTGAAGTATTAATAGGAAAAGAATTATGAAAATAAGGGATTAATTAATTATGGGAATAAATCAAAGGCTAAAGTAAAGTGATTTAATTCTATCTTGATTACGAAATGATTGATTAATTGATTTACCTTTGCTGCAATTAGAGGAAATTTCGGATCCTTTAAGGACGTATTCATTGTCTGAAATTGGTGTAATAAGATCCTCATCAAGCAAGTCTTGCCATACATAACCGTTTTTATATCTCCTGCATATTATACAAGAATTTCCTTAAACTATAAAATACAATTTTACCATTTTTATCTTGTAGAAAAACAGTACTTTCCGTACTATACATCTATTAATGAAGTAAAACATACTCATCCATTACTTGGACAAGGTTTGGTTTGAGTTTGGCTTAGTTTGATCTCACTTTTGGCCTCTACAATTGGCGGGAGAAATTCAAATTCCATTTTTTTTTTCTTCAAATATTCGTTGAAATTCAAATTTTGAAATATTTGGAAAAAAAAATTGAATTTGAATTTCTCCCGTCAATTTTAGAGGCCAAAATTTGAATTTCAACGAATATTTGAAAAAATAATAATTTGAATTCGAATTTCTCCCGCCAATTTTAGAAGCCAAAAATTGAATTTCTCCCGCCAAAAGTGAGACCAAACCAAGCCAAATCCAAACCAAACCTTTTCCAAGTACACCCGACTCTTTAGACAATTTGAGAAAAATTAAGGAAGTTGTCATTTCTACCTAAACTTCCAATATTATTCCCCACCCTCCCTCTCTCTCACTTCTACGTCATAAAGAAAGGAAAATGTTAAGGGTATAATTGGAATAAATTGTTGACAACTAATAAAACAACCTTAAACGACAATTAATTTGGATACCTAGATATCTCCTAAACGATAATTAATAGGGAATGGAGGGAGTAGTATTTAAATATAGATGAAAATTTAAATATATAAAAATGGAACATATGAATTCAATCGTAGCCAGAGCTAGAAATTTTTAGAACTATGTTTTTCTATTACAGAATTTGAAAATTTTAAGAAGTTAGTTAACAAATTTTCCTTTTAGCACCTCAAGAATATGTAGTATTTATCATGCGCTTTCAACGAAAAAATTGTAACACTTTTAGGTGTTTTTGGAAAGTATTCTTTTTTCGAACATAGTAAGATTATAGAAAGGGTAAAAAGTGTTCACAACCCCTAAACTATCTTATTTTTTTATTTTTGACCATTAATTAAAAAAGGTCAAGTTTTACCCCCTAAACTGTTCAGACGTATCAATCTTGCCCCTTCCGTCAATTTTCTTTGTTACATTGTGACGGAAGGTAAAAACAAATGGGGATATTTTGGACAAATCATATCAGACATTAAAAAAATTCACAAAAATAATGGGAAGAAATTAAAATTGTAACGTACGTCTTCACACATTAATTATTCAATTTTTTGTGAAACTGAAGATAAAGTTTTGAAAATCGAATAATACGAGATTTCCTCAATTTGATTAGTATAATGATCATAATGACAAACCTTTTGTAAGACCAAGAAAAGGATTCAGGCATTTCTTTTCCTCGTAGCTCCGCAAGCCATCTCTTAACATCTGTTTAATTACCAACATATAACATATGTCTAGAATCAGATTCAAAGAATGTAATAGAAACATATATAATAAATCCATTTCCACAAAAAGAAGAAAAAGAAAAAGGCTAAGTGAAGAAGAAATTAATTACCTCGCAAATGAACGCCATTTCTAGAGAGATGATGAACACGAATGAGATGAGGATGTTCAATACTACCCTTTCGACTAAGAAAGTAAATTACATGAATTCTTCTAACTTCTGTACCTACTTGAGTCTCCATTAATCTTCTGAAGATCGTCACGATGCATCAAATAAAGAAGAAGAAAAAAACAAAAGGGTTCTTCTTTTTAGATGAATTTTCATTAAAAAAAACAAAATATTTGTCAATGCCGGCCTGATCTAGAAAAAGCCGTAAAGAATAAAGAAAAACAGAATTCATCGTGCTTAACATAGAACCCTTTAAAATAATCCTATGTAACAAGTATAAAAATAAATAAATATAGTAATTATCCTACATAAAATGTACTATGAATATATGTTCAAATTAAAATGGTCATTGGGGTTCGGAGATTACCTTAATGTTTCCTTCTATGTTGTAGAGAGAGAGAGAGAGAGCAATTCTTGTGCTTAGTTCTAGTGGATATGGAAGAAGGATTAGTATATGAAATCCCGAGAATTGCTGAATGTTTAATGGTGAAAAGGAGGAAGCTTTTGACCAATCTTTTTTATCTCCACAAAGAAACTTTCTTTTGGATCATTTTACAATGATTTACTGTCTATGGATTATGTGGATACATATTTTGCAAGGACCTTGCTAGGCTATAGCAATTATTGGCTAAAAGATTGACTAAAATAGTTTTTCGAACCGTTTTACCCTTATAGTTGGGTGAATCCCTTATACCAGCAGGGGGTGAGATAGTCATTTAACACCCTCAATTTGGGGTTTAAGGTTTTTAACCCAAAATTCTAGGAGTAAATCATTTTCCATTTTGCAAAATCCAAAATTAAAAGGCGGGATGTGTAAGGATTATACATTTGGTAAAATATTCTTTACTAGTCCGACAAGTTTTGAGTTTACATGTCTATTCTCTAACACTATTCACTGTTACACTAATAAGAAATTAACATGTATTAATTTTTTTAATTAAAAAAATTATAACCTAAAAGAAATAGTGAAACCCGTAGGAAAAAAGTAAACATGTGGCAAATATCTATTCGTGTGGATAGGGAACGGGACAAAAAAAAATTGTCTGTCCATATTCTATGTCTCGTTCCCTGTCCCCATCAATAAGAATTTTTATTTTTATTTTTTTTGCCTCACCAGAAGAGGAGAATTATTGCCCCATGAACGGGGAGATACAAGAATCGAACTTGGGACCTAAGCCCCAAGTGTAGATAACCTTACCCACTTGGCCATCCGATTCCTATCATCAATAAGAAATTGTCATGTGTTAATTTTTCTTTTAAAAATCCACTATTTCTTTTAGTTTATAATTTTTTAATTAAAAAAATAACACATACAAATTTTTATTGATGAGGACAGAGAACGTGAATAAAAATGAGGACAGACGATTCCTACCCCTCGTCAGGAAAGAAGATGGGATGCATGACAAAGGAATCATTGATCGCCTCGGCAATTGATTTTTTTTTTTTTTTAAAGATTTGTCTTTGTTTAATACTTATTTGGTATTTAAGAGGGAAATACTAGGTAGATCTTGATCCTAAGAAAATTATTCTAGAAATTTTCGATTTTCCATTAGTTTTCTTGATCTTTTTCTTTTGTCATATTCACATATTGGCAGAGGAGAGTTTTGCCGTTTTATTTTGATTCTGCTTGTATTTGAAGGCAGGTGACGCTTTGCGAAATAGTATCTTAAAGTCATTTTATATGTTTTTAGTTGTATTTTAACCTAACTTTAGCCTTCATTAAGGTTATGGGTTCGTTACTTTAATAAACTTATAAATTGGGAAATTTCTTAGCTATTAGATTGGTGGGCCTAATTGACTTTTTCTAAGAACAGCCAATTTTTTACATGATTAATCTTGTAGTAGTTCCAATAATAGCATTTATACTTGTCACCAATAATAATTTATTGAAAACATGATGATGAAGATTTTTCCTTGTCAATACTCCATCTGTCACAAATTATTTTTCCACTTTGTATTTTATATGGAAATTAAGATTTTATCAAATTTTATAATAAAATATGGTAAAATATTAAAAAAATAACCCTATTTAATTGTACTCCCAATTTATTTCTACCTTATTTTCTCTCTCTATTTTTTCTCTAACATTCAATGCAAGGGGTGTGATTGAAAAAATTATTATTAATGAATCATTTATCTAGAAATAGACAATTAATTTGGGATAGATTAAAAATGAAATATGGAGAAGATAATTTGGGACGGAGAGGGAGTAGTTAATTATATTTAATTTTGTTAGGCACTTGTTTATGTATTATTCAATACAAACCCAACCAACATAAAACGTTCAATTCATGAAAGGAAGACAAAATTGAAGGAGGAATAGTGATTTTGACCTTTTCGTGCTTCTTTGGTTTGTTAAAGCCAACTCTTCTAACGAATCCATTATAGTTCTTAATTATTAGACTCTTCTGATCATCAGCTAGCCAACTCGAATCTCTCTTCCCTGCAATTTTCCTTTTGCAAATATTGTTTCATCGTTTCATGAGAAAAATTATACAAAATCCCATAACTTAAAACGATTCGATAATGGTGTAGGATATGATAAAAAAAAAGGGCACCACTCTATTGATCTGTATTTTGGAAAATTTTATCAATTTCGCCTTCCCCCAAGAATTTTTTTTTGCCTTTTTTATCGCCCCCAAGAATTTTGGAATTTTTTACCAGTTTCGCCCTCCCAACACCAAATTCCTGACTTCGTCCCTGGTCGCAGCTGAAGGTTACATATACACGTATGAGATAGTATTTTCATGCTCCGCAAGTTTTATTAATTCACGTTCTTAGCAAGATCAGAAAAATGTCTTTAAATTTACAGGACATCGCCAATGGTTTTCCAAGAAATTTAAAAAACCCATAGACAATTGGCAGAAAAGCAAAATTGGATGATCAGACAAAGCTAGTTATAAGCTGTTAATCAGAAGAGACGATCAAAACAAACCTAAATGTTCCAGAAAATAAGACAGTGAAAGCTGAAAAGGGAAATTGATTGAGTTTCTTACAAGTTCTTCTTCACCACTGACGATGGCTGAAGCCTGCAAATATCATTTATTTACTGCAAATCTGCATGATCATATATAGGTAATGGGATAGAATAGACAGAAAAAAAGAAGAAGAAGAAGTCGCTGTTGAAGTTACCGCGAGGAGTCGTTAGTTTGATGTTGAAAGCGTATGAACAAGTAGATGAAAGATAACAAAAGCGTGCGTTCCGTTCCAGCTGAGATTCCGGCTATGATATATGAACTATAACAAACAAATTTATACTCCCTCCATTCCCTATTAATTGTCGTTTAGGAGATATCTAGGTATCCAAATTAATTGTCGTTTAAGGTTCTTTTATTAGTTGTCAACAATTTATTCCAATTAAACCCTCTACATATTCCTTTCTTTTCTTTATGACATATAAGTGAAAGAGAGGGAGGGTTGGGTAATATTGGAAGTTTAGGTAAAAATGACAACTTCCTTAATTTTCTCAAATTGTCTAAAGAGTCTTATATTTAGGAATGGAGGGAGTATTATATAACCCGAAAAAAATCGTCTATCCTAACAACTCAGAATTCATCATGTGAATATACCTTCTAATTCCGTATTTATGTTACTCCTTTGACACCTTCTAATTCCGGAATTTTTAGGATTTTCTTGGTTCAAATTAAATGTTCATTTTTTATATTTAAATTAAAGTTAAGTATACTCTAATTTTCACTATCTAAGTAAATGTTCAAACTTTATAATAGGACAAAATTAGAATCATCAAAATCTATTAATTTGTTACTCTTTTTTTTGCCAGTTAAACTCATGATTGTATATATGTAGACAACTACCAACTAATTCTTCTTTGGTTTTACACTTTTAATGAGGTGTGTAGTGAAAGGTACACATCAATAATTGGTTAGGGTATCAATATATATTGGAGTTTGGTGTTTTTCATAAACATATTTGTATGGAGCACATGGTGTAATTGTTATTAGAACTTCAACAAGATGTGGTTGCATATATATTCTCCGTTTAAAATTGAATGTCTATATTTCTTGTTAAAAAGAAAAAAAATAGATATTTACTTTCAGATGGGGAGACTAGCATGCTTAGAAAAAGAAGCTAAATATTATTGTACCAAAGTCTTTGGTCTGAATCAAGCAAATGAAGAGGAAAAGTTGTAAATGATGACAAAATAATGTAAGAGCCAAAGAAGGCCTCTTAGGAATAAACAATGAAAATGTTGCTGTTGCTCAATTGGCATTTTTCTAGCTTCTCTTTTGCCTTGCGTAGAAAATGGATTTGGGACTAACTCATTCCCTCAAAAGGTACCTTACCTCATGAGGGGGAGGATTGCCCAATCCTTATAAAGAACAAATTTGCTCACTAGCTAGTCGATGTGGGATTTCAATACACCCCCTCACGGTCAGGGTTGGACATCTGTACCGTGAACAAATAATAGGGCCCAATATTTAACTAGGTGGCTCTGATACCATGTAGAAAATGGATTTGGGCCTAACTCATTCCCTCAAAAGGTACCTCAAGAGGGGGAGGATTGTCCAATCTTTAAAAAGAACAAATTTGCTCACCTTGCGAAAATGACTCAACCTTTTGAAAGCTTGTAAATGGTGAATATCTCAATCGAAACACTACTCAAAGAGAAATACTTGGATCATCAAGTGCTTTGCCCAAGTGGGTAAGTGCTTGGCCCTGACCGAGAGGCCCTGGCTCGATACTCCTCCGCTGGGCGTTGCGGTGAGCCTTTATTCTCCCCGATCTAGGGTTGTTCTCTCCCCGCTCATGGGGCTGTTCTATCTCCCCGTTCATGGGGTTCCGCCTTCGGGCGTTCAAAAAGAGAAATACTTGGACTACTGAACCCCCTCGGAAATTAAAGCCCAATTCATACTCCTTAGTAGCCCATGCACGCTAATGCTACTAAAATTCTTAGCCCATAATCCCTGGGTAAAAGCACGATTTAAGATAGGATATTACATGCAGTGTTACGCAGGATTTAAAACCTAATCTGATTTATCACAAAGTATATTTGTCGAGTTTAATTGTTACTCAAACGTATGCATAACTACCGACTCTTTCAACATGACATTTGAAGTAGAAATTGAAAAATCGAACCCATCACTTTAACGTTTGAATTCTCAATTGCATGAAACAAATACAAACTAATGAATGTTATAGTAATAATTTAATAAAGATCATGTGAATTACTACAAGTTCATTAATTTACAATCCCGAAAATCATCATTCTTAATACCAAATGATGATTAGCCACAGCACAAAAGAATCACAAATGACCATAATTTTCGGATTCAATCATAATTCTAAAAATAATAAACTAGACAAAAGGACAATCAAGCCCTTTCATCTCCACTCCAGCTGTCCTTCCATTTAGGCCCAGTTGGACCTTCCTCACCCAGCACTTCATTAGGAAGCCCTCTAACAACTTTATCAAAAGCAGTTTTTAACTTTCCCGGCAAAAATCTCTCCACTTTTTTAAGCTCATCATTAATATCATAACTAATTTTTGGACCCCATTCTCTAGCATAATTCAACCATGGTGGTTCAACAATAATTTTTCCCAAATAATCAGCACAAACTATAGAGAAATTTACGCTTGTGTCCATAACCATATTGCTCTTACCGGTATCATTTCTAATGCCCACATTGCCATTCCCTTGTAGAAAGTCCCCGATTCTCGGATACGCGGCGTGTCCGTGCAATGACGAATACACCACTGGCCTGTTATTATTCTTGAACTCTAATTCCGAAGAACTTACCCATTCCCCTTTACTATGTTGGGCAAAATAGACATTTTTGAGCTCCCCATTGAAGTTGCTGATCCTCAAAGTAACATGTTCCCAATCACCAACATGTTCACCAATTTTACCAAGGGAAATTGTGAGGAACTCAACCTTGGCTCTTGCAGCACCGTTAAAAGGGTAAAAAACCCATAAGGCTAAATCGGTAAATGTACCTCCAAGCATAGGTTTAACATGTAAATATGCAGTTGCACTTGGTAAATCTCCTTTCTTGATTCTATCTTTTCTTGCTTTATCATTTGGTAGGTCTAACCAAAATTGACCATCATTTGAACCACCTTGAGGAAGGTTTGATCCATTGATATCTATGGGAATTGGGTTAGATTCTTGACCTTTGGTGTACAAAAGTGCCCCATTTTGGAAAAACCAATTTACTGAAGATGGTAAATATTCTTCATCTGGATGAAGGTAAATAAATGGAGAATATTCTTGGACTAATGCATTGATCTGATTCAAATTTGGCATTGAAGATAAATTATAATGCACATTCTTCAAACAAGCTAAAGAGACTCCACTGCCGTTGTTTTCTGCAAGAAATGCACCTGTAGAAGACCGTCACTCCTGAAGATTAGTCGGTCGAAATTAAAATATGTTTTACTTTGATTAATTATAGTCCGTTATTCCTAAGCTGAAAAGAAAAAACAGCTAGTCGCAAAAGTTCAAAAAGTAATATTCTCTCCGTCTCAAATTATTTGTCCACATTTCTATTTTAATCTGTCCCAAATTAACTGTTCACTTTCTAAATAAAATACTCATTAATGGTGATTTTTTCAATCCTACCCCTTACATTGAATGATGGAAGAGAAGAATACAGAGTGGAAAGAGGTAGAATTAAATTGTGAGTTAAATTAAATATGATCATGTTTGACATTTTACCATATTCTACTATAGAATTTGATTAAACCTAAATTCTCGTGTAAAATATAAGGTGGACAGATAATTTGAGATGTAGGGAGTCGTACATATCTCATGGTCGTTAATCAAAAAGACTTCACATGCTGCCATAATAATTGTCTATTATGTACTTCATCTAATTCATAAATGTCAATTTTATTCAATACTATATATTCCGTCCCAAATTATTTGTAAATTTTACATTTTCACCAAGATTAAAAAAAATGATTGGAAATCAATTAATATGAAAAAAAAAAGTTCAAAATATCACTCAATTAATGATTGAAAAGTTATTATTAATGGTTAGTTGAGTAATAAATTAAGGGTAAAACTGAAAAAGTAATAATAAAAATGCATTAATTTTTTTAAACATGTCAAATAAATTGAAATGTATTAAAAGGTGAAACGTTGTAAATAATTTGGGACGAAAATAATACCTATCTATGAGCAACTGAAATAACCATGAGCAGAGTTAATATTTTATGAATTAAACAAGAAAAATAATAAATAGCTAAAAGGTCAGCAAACTGAGTCGTATTTTGACTAACCATCACGACTTGTAGTAAGACGTTTAGAATTTTTTATACTAAATTACTCCATAATATAAATCGTTGACATATAGCGAAAATTAATAAAGTAAAAAATAAGGTGATCAAAACATAAATATATTACTCTCTTAAATAAGATTTATATAACACTAACTATATTTAAGAGAGTAATATTGATATTTTTATTTAAAAAATACTTTAATATTTTTTTCATTACTTTTCGTAACATGTCTTAAACGAACTTATATTATGGAATGGAGGTACAGGAAAACCTCTATATAGTAAAACTCTATATAAGAATAACCTCCTTATAGTAAAAAAAAATTTGGTCTCAACTCGGGACCAGTTATAAATAAGAATAAACTCTACATTATAATATTCCATGTTTTTTGAAAAATAATCCTTAAAAAATTTACCTCTATATAATAATAAAATAAAATAAAAATAAAAATATATTTATATATCTATAAAATAGCAACTTAAGCTTATTAGAAATCTTTTAAACATTTTGCAAGATATGTTTTACTTTCAATATGGGTTAGTTTCTTTCATTTTGCTCAACTCGACACGAATACTTTCAGTGATTTGAGTTCGTTTATTTTTAGGTGATATAACTTGTTTGAAGTAGAAATTTTTTTATTTGAAATGATAATGAAATTTATGATTATACTAGAATTTATATATGTATAATAAAAAGGAAACAAACGAAAAAACATTTCAAAGATACAACATACTTGAGTTAAATATTTTAAATACATACTATATATATATATATATATATATATATATATATATATATATATATTACATTTCCTGTCTACTGTATATATATGAATGAATCTTCTAAATTTAATATACACAATGTAAATGCATGATGTACGTACATTTGTATTTTAAAACTCGTTAATCTTATATATCTTTTAAATTAATGTTTTTAAAATATGAATGGACAATTTTCAAGTGTGGTATAATATATAATAGTTATTTTTTTAAATTATAATTTTATATGTTAGCCTCTATTTAAGAATAATCTCCCTATAATAATAATATTTTTTTCCGATTCCGAAAGTATTACTATATGGAGATTTTACTTTATTACTTCATATCTAGAACATAGCATAGGGATAATAATAATAAGGACTTTGCTAGGCTACTAGAATTATTGGCTAAAAGATTTACTAAAATAGTGTCTTTGGACCTTTTTGCCCTTATAGTTGGGTGAATCCCTTATACCAGCAGGGGGTAAGATAGTTATTTAACACCCTCAATTTGGGGGTTTAGGGTTTCTATCCCCAAAATTCTAATAGTAAAGCATTTTCCTAATAATAAAAACCAAGAAATATAAAGGAAATTCACCTGTAGAAACAGCTAAAGCTTGAGAACTTTTATCACTAGGCCTCGAGCTATACATGTTTATACCATCAGAATGACCCCAAATCCAATCAACATTTTCACTGACATCAGTAAAATCTGACCTTACACACCTGATTTTATCAAGGGGAGGCTTCGCCGGAGAATTCGTAACGACGTGGCCAACAGCGTTGTACCCTTCCGGCGGCACTGGTAGCCATAGATATCCCACACCATCTTGTTTAATATTCAAAGATGATTGGCTACTACTCCAAACAAGTTTATAATCAATTGGGTTCTTCAAAATTGTTGTACAAGAAGAAGAATCTTTAGCAACAAGAACCCATCCGAATAATGGTTTATTGTTTGGTTGGCCATAACAACCCAACATAAAAAACCCATCTGGAATTGATGTCGGTTCATAAAATGTTGCTCCGAGGTTGTCTGGTCCACCTTCAAGACTAGTCCAAATTTTAGTAAAATTTGAGATTTGAGTTACTATTAAGCCCCCCAAATCAATAGTTCCACTTGCAAAACCTGGACCTAAATCAAGAAAATTAACACATAAACTAGGAATCAGTAAAAAAAACCCAGAAATTTTTAGCAAGAAAATACATGGGTTCGTTTAGATTGGGTCTAGTCTAACATCTCGGGCTTTAGTCTCATACTCCCTAATTTAAGATATATAACAAAAATTAAAGAAAAATAAAATATTTTTTATAATCAAAATATCAACATTACTCTCTTAAATATAATTAGTAATATACAAATTTTATTAAAAAGAGTAATATTATTATTTTGATTGATAAAGAACCCTTACTTTTTTATTTTATTAATTTTAGTTATATATACTAAAGAGCTTATATATTAAAGAATGAAGGAACACTAGTCAATTAGTTTCAAACAAAGATCAAACTAAGATCAAACTCAATCCAAATACGCGCAAAAAATCATAAAAGATTGAGCAAATGTTATTATTACCTGGAGGCCAAGAGGGCAATGGAGAAGGAAGCTTGAAAATGGTTTCAATTGGGAGTGGCTGAGAAATTTTTTTCTTGGACAAATTGGCTAGAGAACAAGATAAATCAATACAATTCCCCATGGTTGAAGAATTGAAATCAGGAGAAGAAGAAGAAGTCCCACAACATAATTGAATATGAAGTGTAAGAAGGAATATAAAGACAAGAAGACGCATTTTCTGCAAAATTAAGATTGTTAAACAAGGGATAAGGATTGGAAAACAAACAAAAAGGATTCTTACAAGAATGCGTGTAAGGAAGCTTTGAATTGGTTAATTTGGAGCAAAGTATAAGAAATCTTGTTCTTCTTTTCTTTTACACTAAGCTCTGCTTTGCTTTCAGCTTTACTCTGTTACAAAAAAGTGTTGCTCTCCTTTTACTGTTTTACGGGACCCTTTGTAGATGATGCTCCTTTTTTCATTTATGACTAAAGTTAATTGATTAAAACTCCAATTTAACCATACTTGACTCCTGCTGACATAAAAAAATTTAACAGGTTATTTATATTTTTGCCAAAATTTAATAAATATAGTCAATTAATTTTAATCGTCTAGCAAATTCCTTTATTAATACTAACAATCTTTATTTGGATCAGAAGAAAAATGGGGATGAATCGATCCATTAATCTTAACTTTACACCTTATTTATAATAAGGCTGTGTTAGGCGGCTCAAATAATCGGATATAATTTGGGGTGAAAGTATGAAATATCGTGAAATTTATTATAAAAACAGGATTATCATGAATATTTTATAGCTAATTATAACGTAAATGTGAAAAAATACAATAAAATTCTTTTAAAAAAAAATAGAAGGTGCATAATATTTTATAACTAATTATTTAAACCATTAATCATTTCTCTTATAATATTTGTTAGCCTAACACTCAAAATAGATTCTCTTAAATGGATATCGTCAATGAATTGTGGAATCAAAGTCAATAAGTATGATTCACCTTTTCTTCCCACTATGGCAGTAGTGGTGATTCATCAAAAAAAAAGAGGAGTTTAGTGGTGATGTTTTTATATTGGGGGAAAAAGGTGATGGTTTTTATATTAATGTTTATTTTGATATGTGAGATTTCTGACTTTTGCATTGGATACCATCTACGAGCTCTTGTTCGTAGTTGTGATGTCTCCCTCACGATGAGCTTTATCTTAGTCTCAAATACTTTATTATCATTTTAAAATTTATTCTCAAATCAATAAATTTAATACACGCGGATAAAATATGTTAACTTATAAAAGACAATTAGTTTGAATAAGGTTTTTTGGTCACATGCATTGGTAAATTGGTCAAGAAGTAAATTTTAGGATAGTGATAAATTACCAGAGTCAAGATAAAATTTCCCCTCACTTATGGTCAGAATGAGGTGTATTTGGACTGATTTTGTTTTGAAAATGTTTGTGTTAGAATTGAAAAAGTAAATTATTTTGTAAATAAGGAGTGAAATGAACAATTTTGTTGGATATAGTGATAAAAGATGTCCAAATGCACCCTTAGATAAAGGACTTATTTAATGATGATTTTTTTCAATCTTACCCATCATATTAAATGTTAGAGATAAAAGAATAGAGAAAAAAAATTATAGAATTAAATTGAAAATAAAATTAAATAAAGTCAGGTTGAATACTTTTCAATATTTCATCATAGAAAATTTGATAAAATATTAATTTTAGTGTAAAATACAAAAATGAACAAATCATTTGAAACGGAGAAAGTACGTAGGAGTTCTAATAGGACCTAGTGGGAGCAAGAACTAATATTTTAGCCCCAACCCCGCCTTCACCCATTCCTACCCCAAGCCTCGAGCTCGGCCCGTCTTAGTGGACAAATGGGGATCCAAATCCCTTTTTTTTTTTTTTTTGAAGAAGAATAAAATCCCTAGTTCAGAGGAGAAATTGAGATTTCAACCCGTCCCATTTTCTGACAAAAAAATTTATTTTTTCTAAAAGTTTTTTTTTTTTGCTAAGTAAAATATTAACCATTAATAGAATCCACAACAGGATTAGGATTACAAGAAGTTCCTCCCCTATCACAAAGAACTGCAGGAGGTATAAGAGTTTGATCAATACAACCACTACATAAATTGGTTTTTCCCCAACAAACTATATTATGAGCATGATAATTTGCTTCCCTATACACAAAGGCAGCAGTCCAAGACTTAAACTCAGCCAGTAGCAATTTACCTTGATTAATATGGTCTTGACCAGTCCAATGATAATTTATTTTTTCTAAAAGTTATTATACAGATCCTTTAACTAATTTTTATTTGAAATATATTGTTTTAGGTCTAATAGTTTTCTTTTTTAAAAAATTATTTTTCTTTAATGAGACGGAAAAAGGAGTCCCAGGGCCCAGCGACACTTTTTTCCCTGACCCAACCCATATCCTTCTAAACCGGGGATTCCCTAGTCTGATCTAGGGGTGAAAATTCTCCGTGTATGTAGTCATTTTTGTACAAATTTTTTTATGTAGGTATTTTTTTCAACTATATATATATATAGCGAATTGTGATTGTTTAAGTACAAAAATGAGGACGTACAAGGGTAGAAAATTGTGTATGAAGGCGCATGTTTGAATCTTGACAGCCGCAGTATGGAAGTTTCAACCCTCCAATGTGGGGGTGATTTCTTGCGATGGGCTAAGAAAATATCTCCCACCAATCGAGTTGTTGGGTCATCTTTATTTAAATCCTCCATAATTTCAATTGGATCGGGAGATGATGCCATGTGGGCAGGGGTACCTCCTTTTTTAGTGTAGGAGGTATATGCATTGATTTATAAAATAAGTAAGATAAGCCAAAAAAGAAGTGTCATCGCCATTTTCCTTATTTTGTTTTTAATTTTTGCCCTCTTTGTGGTCAAACAGTTTCACTGCATCGTAGGAAACTATTTAGGTACACTTATGACTTTCATGGATCACAAATGCACGTGTATTAATATTTTGATAATTTTAATAATAAAATATAAGTAAAAATTTAAAATAACTTTCGTTAATTTTATTAATCTTATTTAAAATTTATATTTTCTCTCTCATTTCTCTCAAACACTGGTGCATTTGTGCACACTCTTACACATCCTCCAACATGAAATTTCCACATCTCTCACAAAAAAAATCATTTTTTTAATACCCGAGACAGAAATTCTCAAAACAAAAGTGAATCCAAATGCAACATTCAAGAAAAATAAAAATAGAAACTCTATCTAATCAGCCCAGATAGGATAATTTCTAAGCTCGAGATTATAATTAATTATTAAATTTTGTGTGAGTGAATATATGAAAGAACGAAAGAAAAACGAGAACTTACTTGGGGTGGAGATTGAAGAGCAGAATTCTTCTTCCTTGTGATATATGAAGATTGAAGGATTAAAATTAGTGCCATTTCTATACAAAACAAATGACCAATATAATTTACTGATCTTGTGTTTGTAGAGAAATGACTTTTGCAGGCTAAAAAATTGGGTAGGTTGGAGCAGTAAATAATAAATTATAGCAGATAAACTACTACTCTTGACTGACTCCTAATTATCAGAAAAGTATAATTAGTCAACGTCTCTTGTCTAATGGCTGAAAGAGATGAACAAGAGAGTAGATTGATATGTTTCTTGACCGTAGATTTTGATTTTTTTTTATATCTTTTGGTAACTGGTCCGTAAATTACGATAATTGTTACCATTTCTTCAGTTTCTGTTTGAATGACAATGATCCATGAGGGTATAGTTGTCATTATTTGAGTGAAATTTGCTCTGACACGAGGTAAATTGCTTTAGCAATATCCGTCAGCCATTTCAAAAATTAGCTTTGGATTTCTTACTATGTGCTACCTTTTGATTTGTAATATTTGTATTATGCTAAAAGCAGACAATGCTGACACAAAAGAAAAGTTATTGCATTAGTCATGCTCGTTGTCGAACAAAGTATTTATGATTATAATCTAAACACAATTGGTGTAGTTTCTGCCCGGACCACCATAGTAGAAGTTGTTTCCGGAGGAATCTTTGATCAGCGTACCCTTGTAGCAAGTTGGTTTCGGCACAAAACTTAAGAGTTCATCAGGATCTCTTAACCTGTTTGTATCATCAACAATTTGTATATCTGCGATGAAACTCGATTTTCCAAACCCTTCTTCTGGGAAATGGCCACTGCCCATATCAGTGGTGGTGAACTGTCCACCAGTTCTCAAGTTAAGGACTCCACCACCCCATTGAATAGTTGAAGCACCATTATTGAGGTAGGTGAATAAAGATTTCGGCCAATAACCAATTATATGTTCACGCAAATATAGCCACCATTTGCCACTTTTTGGATCCTGTAAAACAATGTGCTAAGGAAATTAATTGATAGTCAATTAAGTGGACACTAGCTAAGGAAAAATGTCAATTAGAGGGATTTTTTATTTTATTATTATAGCAATATGAGATTGGAATAACTTTAATCTTTTAAGAACATAATTACCCCTATCTTGATCCAATCTATTTTAGTCGAAAATCACTTTCCTTGTCAAGTATAATAAATTACAATAAAATACCCCTTCAATCTAAAAATATAAGTTGTTCTAACCTTTTGTAGAAAATTTAAGGGTTGTGAAAATAATATACATTTGTGACAAAATATCATACACATGCCCTTAATAAAGCAGAACAAATCATGTCCATTTTTAGTGTCAAATATATTGTCCCACCAATAATATGCTGCCAAGTATTTTCTTTATTTTCAAAAATCTAAAACCTGAAAGTAACGGTGCAACCTTTGAGGGAAGAATGTGACACTTGGAAATGGGACAAACAAGGAGGCAAAAAATGAGAGGGGATATTTTTCCTAATAAATTGGGAGAGATATAGAAAAAAATAGAGAGATGGGTAGAATTGAAAAAAGTATAAAAATAAATTTCGAAAAGTGAAAATAACTTATATTAAATAACATCTAAAACAACTTATATTTTAGAATGGGGAGACCATCAGATAGAAAATGGTAGGATAGATTGATAATAATTGTCATGGTTCCACCTCTATCTCACATAATAATCGTGTATTCTTACTGGCCCGACACCTACATATAAGGACTCTAAGGATATTCTTGGAAGAGATAGTTGGACCAATATTATCAAATATCTATCTACTTCAAAATTCTTCTAAATACGTGTCTAGTACGTGTGTGTATATATATAATAATAATAAGTGAAATATTAGCTAAATTACCTTCCAGACAAATGGCCTTATGATATATTGGGTGCCTCCATAAGTAGAGATAGGTCTAATGATAGACCCCAGTGATATTTCAGGATTAGTTTGAATAAATCCCGAGCATAGCAAATTATAACAACCCGTGGATTGATATTGATCACCCTGTAAACATTTGAAAATATTAATACAACTCGATGATAATGAATATTATCTAGCACACATGCAACATATAAGAGTTAATACCACTTAC
Source organism: Vinca minor (assembly GCA_026122235.1). NCBI lineage: Eukaryota > Viridiplantae > Streptophyta > Magnoliopsida > Gentianales > Apocynaceae > Vinca > Vinca minor. The sequence goes on from JAOCZM010000291.1 coordinate 3,322,110, forward strand.
ATACCTTATTCCCAAACATTTTAAAAAATCCAATGGCGAAACATATATGCTTGTCTTTTATATATATATATATATATATATATATATATATATATATAATGGTGTTAACTCGCCACATAAAGGAAAAAGTAAACTCCATAAACAATGAATAGACAAAAAATAGTATGGTAGTGGCTTACAGTCCAGTAAATAAAAAATCTTGTATCAGCATCTCCATATAACTTTGGACTGACCTATTTGTTTTTATATCAAACAAAGATTCATAATTAGGAAAAATCAGAGATCCAACTATTATATTTTATAATATTCTATAGTTTGGTGTTGACAAAAAATAATTAGATTGAAGGAATTGTTTTTATTATAAATTTACTCTGTAGATCCTGACCCCCCATCTCCTCACGTATTTCTGTTTAACTCTACTTGCATAAGTAGGGTCGTTGAATAAATACATTTACACTTGTGAAAAGATTGCAAGGTCAGAACCATTAGGGGTTAGTCTAAGATAAAGTAGAAATTGATAATAACTAAATGCTTACCATCCAACCAACTTCAATAACATTATTATTTTGATAAGTATTTTCCCCTGCTGCAATCCATATTTGCGAGAAACTCTCTTCAAGAGGTGTCTGAATTTCAGGAGTCCAAACGTTTATCTTTGCCTTTGTTCCATAGTAATGGACAGATTGAACATATGCCACTACAACCTATGCAAGAAAGAAAAAATCAATTTTAAGGAAACAAAACTAACTTAGTGTGATAAAAGGATCTATGTCATTATTTTTGTCAAGTACACATTCTTCCTATTGGTTCAACCAAATTACAGTATCATCTCTTTATTTCGAACCAATTATAAATACATCCTTAGCGTTTATAAATTCATAATTAAGATTCCATTCTACTAATTTAAATAAAAATATTTGTTCAAGACATTAAAAATCTGTGACAAAGAGTTCACATAGTTCTTGTTTAGTACCACATATATAAAGAATATATTATATACCAAAAATAACATTTTGAGGGTGTAGTTCTGGTGAATATCCTTTTGAGGATTAGACTCACAAAAAGATATTTTGGAGAAAAGAATAAACGTTTGGCACACGAAAATGTCATTTTTATTGCAATTAAAAATAATGATTAATTTAGTTTTAAATTTATAAATAACAAAGATATATTTATAATTTTCTACGAATCCCCCTCCCATTCTCTTAAAAAAAAAAATTGTGCCTCATAAATTCTATCATGCACGTTGGTACCTCGTCTCCTCCAAAGATGCGTCTATCAAGATCAACTGACCCTGGCGTTGGAAAACTTTTGTGATCTTTCTTTCCAAAACTCTCTAAAGAGCTTGCTCTCAAGATATCCTCTTCTCTTGTTCTTCTAATAGGAATAGTTCCCTTAGAACATCTTCCATTCAAATGCCATAATTGAGTGATTGGTAAGTTATTACCATTTCCTCTAGATACTTTGTTATCGTTCAATCTTATCATTTCTGGATAATAGCTCGGCCTCATCTACAACAAAATAAAAAAAAATTGTCTCCCTAGTCAAATTTGACATCCAATCGAATATACGATTTTAGGACGAAAGAAGTATTTATATCCTTAATTTAACTGATTAAATAGATAGGTTTAACCTGAATTGTATGATTTTTGAGCAAATGATGATCGAATGCGGGTTGGTTATACATATTAACGCAGTCAATGATATCTCCATCTGGGCTCTGCCATTCAATTAGTTATAAACCATTCATCAGTAATTAACCATTCTAGATAATATTTCGTTTTGAAATCCATTATAAAATTCAGTGATAGATTCACATAGGAGTAAGACCCCCCAACATAAATAGATCTAGGTGGGTATGGATGACCCCCCCTGAAATTTTGAAAATGATGTAGTTTTATTCTTAAAAAACAATTTATGTTTCCAAAAAAAAACTTTAAAATATGAGTTTCCACATAATCATTTGATGAATATTTCTTTACTATTCGTCCTACAACATAAATTTGCATCTACTCCTGCCCTCCAAGATATTTGGAAAACAGTCTAGTACTTGTATTCACCTTTTAGTTTCTACTATTTTTCAAAATCAAGTATTGTCATACCCATAAATCACCTTCTCAAAATATAAGGATTTTTTTTTTCTTTCAAAAGTCTAAAAATAATTTGATTTTTTGTTGGGATTTTATGGAGTATGCTTAACTGTTGCAAGATAATATTGAGTTCCACGGTTGACTTTTAGAAAATGTAAAACTTTCTTTAAAAAGAAAAATAAACAAAAAAATTATGAGTAATTAATCATCATTTTTCATGATAGCACATTTTATGAGGGAATGATGAGTGATGACTGTGACGATGATAAGATTTCAAATTTGATATATATATATATATATATTTCACACATGTAATTCAAGTTTTGTGAAATTTATAACAATTTTTTTTGAAAAAAAAACAAGAGCTATCTATTCCCATTCTTAGACTAATAAAAAAGAAAACAAGCAAAAAATAAAAGTTATTGAAAGAGTAACCTTGATGGATTTGATTGGAGTTTTGTTTAATCGGCTCAAGAGTTTTTTGACCTCAAGACTAATTGGAGTTGCCATTCCCGATCTTGAGGCATCACAAAAAATTACTGTTAGTAACAAAAGAAAGTAATACAAGCTATTTACCTTCTTCATCTTAACAAGCAGAATCCCAACACAAATGACTTGCAAAATTATTGTATAATCAGAAAAGTATGTATGTGTATATATATATATATATATATATATATATATATATATATATATATATATATATATATATATATATATATATATATATATATATATTCGCAACAAAATTGAACTAAATTAGTTAATAATAGTATTCTAATTAATAAATAAATTTCAAACAATGTTGCACTAAATTAGGTGTCTGTTTAGTAATATTCTAATTAATTAATGATTTCTAAACAAGATTGAAGTAAACTAGACCTACAATATCATTAAAGGAAAAAAGAAAAGAGATAATATTCTCTTTAGTAGTATTCTAATTAACTAAAAAATTAACTAATGATTCCTAAATAAAGTTAAACTAAATTAGGTATTTAATTTATATTATTATAAATAATTAATGCTTTCAAAATTAGGTTGAATTAAAATAGACATAGAATAGAAATAAAGGAAAAAAGAAAATAGATAATTAAGTAATAATTTTTAATCGAAGAGGCCAATAGCCCAGTGGGGCATTGGCCGGCCCTTGACCGAGAGGTCCCGGGTTCGATACCCTCCGCCTGCGTGCGGTAAGCTTTATTCTACCTTATCTAGGGTGTTTTCTCTCCCCAATGTGGAGCTGTTCTATCTCCTCAATGTGGGGCAATCGCCCATCGTGGCGTAAAAAAAAAGTAATAATTTTTAATTAAAGTTGAATTGAATTAGACATCTAAGTAATTAAAGATTTCAACAAAACTAAACAAAATTAGGCATATCATAAATATTAAATTAAATATTATAAATTATTTATAAACAAAAAAAAATTCATTATTGATCAATGTTGCATAAGTCGCTAGTCACTGGCCAGACTGGCGACTAGCGAGTAGTCGGCGACTAGTCAGCTTACTTAGATTACAAGGGATTTTTTTTAAAATTCCCTTATCCTATATATTATACTACTTGTCAAACAAAATTCTATAAAAAATTAACAATCAAATACTGGTCAAATCAAAGTACACAAAGTTCATACACAATTATTAAATTCATTACCATAATAAGCAATAACAAGTTCAAATACTAAATTAACCGATTTGACCAATTTTGGCTAACTTTGACCGATTTTTTTTTATCAATTTTAACAAACTTTTAGTTGGTCAACCGATTTTTTACCCTAACTAGGCCGATTTTTACAAAACTATTATTAATAATGTAAAGAGAGGTTTAGTGGAGAGCCTGTGACTTCTGCTATTTTCAGAATTAATCGCCAATTGGGTCCTCCACATATTTTCGTCTGGCCAATTTTATGTTTTTTTCATCCCTTTTTTATTTACGGGCAGCCAAAATTGTCCTTCTGTTAAAAACATGGGGTTTTTCTGTTAAATGGCTTAACGGTTCTAGAAATCATCTCTCTCATAGAAGGGTAAAACTGGAAATTCAAGTAAAATAATAATTATGGGGACATATTCAGTACATCACCAAAAATACCCCTCATCCCACCTCCCACCTTCCTTCTTCCTCTCTTCTTTCTTCCCCAACCTTCCCATTAAACACCAATAAGCCAATTCACATAATCCCTAATAGCATGAACCCCAATTGCTTTGTCCTCTGTAAGTTCAATGGGGTTTGTTTCAATTTTCACTCATTTTCTGGATTTTTTAACTATAAATTCAAGAAATCAACTGAATTGTACTGGTTTTACAAAATCAGTACAATTTCTGTTGGTCTTCATTTCTGTAATCAACCCGCCACCGCCCACCGCTGTCAACCCGCCACCGCCAACCACCTCCTAACACGCAAACCACCTCTGTACCCGCGAGCTCCCACTGATCCGCGAACAAAAAAATTTAGCCACACCAAACAGGAATCGATCAAAGCAACAAATTCTCCTCCTCCTTCAGCAAGAACATCTAAGAACATGAAGAAAAACTTATAGAAGCTACATAGCTATGAAGAAAAGGCTTCGAAAATCTCTGCCTCTCTCAATTCCAAAGCCCTAATCTTTTTCTCGCGAAACAAAGCAAAATCTTTCTCCTTATTCCCAACTTCTTTTAGCTCTGTTCTAGTAATTCTTTCTCAGAATTCAATTTATTCTCCCTAAAATCAAGTTCACTAAAAACCTTACTAAAAGAGAGAATAAGAGAAGAAGAAGAAAATTTTAAAAAAAAATTAGGGATTTTGAATTTGGGTTTTAGGGATTTTAGAGTTTGGGAAAAATTAAAGTAGAGAGAAAGAGAAGGAGAACAGAAATAAGAAGAAGAAGAAGAAAATGGACGGTGGCGGTGCGGTGGCAGAAGGAGGAGAAGGGAAAAGAAAGGAGGAAGAACGAAGAAGAATTGGAGCTGGAAGGAAATATCGGGAAAGAAGAAAGAGGGGAGGGAGGGGAGGGATCTGGTGTGGTCTGGTATTTTTGAAAAGGAGATTTAGGAAATATCTAGTAAGGACTAAAATGGCGGTGAAAGTATTTTTAATTTTGTTAATGTATTTTTATTTACTTGAATTTCCAGTTTTACCCTTCTATGAGAGAGATGATTTCTAGAACCGTTAAGCCATTTAACAGAAAAACCCCATGTTTTTAACAGAAGGACAATTTTGGCTGCCCGTAAATAAAAAAGGGATGAAAAAAACATAAAATTGCTAAAAAGGATAAAATTGGCCAGACGAAAATATGTGGAGGACCCAATTGGAGATTAATTCGCTATTTTCAGCTTACTTTTTACAACATTTTTATATATTGTACTGATAAATTACTTGCCCGAAAATTATTGGGCGCGAACAGGGTTTCTGTCAACAATGATGAAATATTGGGACCAAGATATTTCATTCACTATATTTTACGACCACTATAGGAATTGTCAATTCCTTTGCATACTTGCTCAGCACCACACTAAGGCCGAATATTCGATTTCCATGTCCAGTCGGTCGTAATTCATTCGTTAAGTTAACTTGCCCAATTTTTGCTACCTAATCACGAAATGTTATTCTGTCGCAAAAATCTAAACTTTATAACTCTAGGTCCCTGAAAAATGAAAACCTTGGGATCCAAAAGCTTAAAAGTTACAAATTAAGCTCTAAATCGTATTGTTTAAAGTTACAAATTGACCCTAACATGTTTCTAACGTTTCCGTCCTGGGAAAAATTTCTTATGGGACGGTCCTTATGGGTACCTGTGAGACATGAAGGCCTTCGAGACATAACCTACAGGTGGATCCTGTCTCAAATTATGTGAGAGGAGTGTGGGGCCGTACCCACAAGGGCCGCCTCATGCCAGACTTTCCCTTCCGTTCCGTAACACGTTCTACGTATTTGAAATGGAAGTGTTGAAATGCAAATCCTAATGGAAGTGCACATAGAGGAAGAGAGAGTGAATTTCGAAACGAGAACTTCTGGCACTATACATTTTTGGTAAATTGACTTGAACCCTTTTTTCCTCATAATTTCATAATTGTAAGTGAACTTTCATGAATGTCTTATGTTGTATAAATGTTGAATGTGCACCATGCTTGGATGGTTAAAAGTATACTATCTCCGTCCCAAAATGGTTGTCATATTTGAGGTTTTCATCAAGATTAAGGAAATGATTATAAAGCAATTAATGTGATAAAAAGGTACTATAAAATACCCACCAAATAACAACTTGAAAGTTATTATTAGTGGTTAGTGGAGTAATAAATTAAGGATAATATTGAAAAAATAATAATAAATATGCATTAATTTTTAGACAAATAATTTGGAATATCTAAAAAAAAAGTGAAACGTTGCAAAAAAATTTGACGGAAGTAATATAATGTTTTTGATTCATCCAAGGCTTGGTCAGGGGCAAGCGGGGTTTCTGCCTAGACCACCATAGAAGTAGTAGTTTTCCCATGATGATGTTTCATTTTTTCCAGGGTAAACATCATAGCAATTTGATTTCTTTACATTACTTCCAAGGGTCATCAACCGTATAAATATTCTTGAAAAAACTTGCATTTCCGTACCCTTATTTTGCAAAATGACCACTTCCCATCTGAGTGGTGGTGTGCTTACCCCGTTAGCCAAGGTCAGTATTTGACCGTCCCATTCAATCTTAAAAGCACTATCCGCGAGAAAGGAGAATAAAGAGGATGGCCAATAACCACCAGTTGCCATCTTTTGGATCCTAAGAAAACATTTTACTTTTATCAAATAATGAACTGTTTTTTTTTTTTTGTTTTTTTTTTTGCCTCACTAGAGGAGGATTTAGCCTCATTAGAGGAAGAGAATTTATTACCCCATGTATGGGGAGGGTGTCGAATTCGGGACCTCCCGGTCACGGGTCAAACCTTGCCCCACTAGGCTGCAGCCTCTTTGACAAATAATGAACTGATTGTCAAGCACACACTACAAGTAAAAAGCTATTTAACGTTAGCAAATGGTTAACTAATTTAGCGACGAAAATTATCCTACCAAAAACATTCATTCGCTATTCTCATTTTAGAGACTGGTTAATCGAAGAGGCCAATAGCCCAGTGGGGTATTGGCCGACCCGTGATCAAGAGGTCATCCTCCGCCTGTGTGCGGTAAACTTTATTCTATATTATCTAGGGTGTTCTCTCTCCCCAATGTGGGGCAATCGCCCATCGTGGCGTCAAAAAAAAAAAAAAAAAAAAAAAAAGACTGATTAATGACCAAAAGTCTAGCGTTATTTTTTTTTTTATTTTTTATTTTTTTGTAGTGACAATGAATCTGACAAATGGTTTTTTTCTAAACAAAGATGTATATTCAACTAAATTACCTTCCAGATGGTGAAATTTAGCTCATGTGAGGAGATGAGGTCAAAGGGGTCATGCCAGAGTCACCCTTGTGGGACTGACCTCACGGCCTTTAACTCATTTGAGAGGAATGTGAGGTCCATCCAATAAGGGTGGTTCTATCTTAAAAAATTTCGGGCCAAAGGCTGGCATTTCACTGTCAATTTGGATATGGGCATAGCAAGTTATAACAACCTGTAGACACATACGCATCTACCTGGCATTATTTCAAAGGATAATGCTTTTTGTGCTAAAAATTCAAATTAAACACTATTTACCTCTGTTGGTATAAATTATTCACCCACTTATTTATCACTTTGTCACCAATTTAACCAATTAATTGTTTAAATTTTATCTCCCTAACAATATCTTATTTCAAAATATTAAAACAACACAATGATAATAAATTTAAACTCCAAAGCACTCCAGAACCGGCAGTCCTCCCCTAATAATATCCAGAAGCGGACTCCAAGCACAAACAATTGCCACTTGGCAGCACATCCTCCTTGAAGATCCTGAATTTCCGTACCAAAGCCATTTTAAAAGAAATAAATAAATAAAATAAAATAAAAAGAAATGTCGTACGATTTTGAGGTCCGAAGATCAACCAAAACAGTATAGAATTGCCGGCTGCGTAATTTTAATATATTTCAGACCTGATTTTTTTCCAGTCCGGCTCCTGTGCGGAACGTCCAAAGTTCCGCACCTGCGGAACCGTCCCTAGCTAGCTCGGGATTTAATTTTGAACTGCATGCGATCCTGAGATAGAAAAGTTGCATACTGATAATAAAAAATAAAAAAATAAAATGTTATATAATGAAAGAGTACATATGTAATTTTACAAATAAATGATTGGGTTACCAAGGAGGAGAGAGAAAAGTTGCGTTCTCTAACCAAAAACATGTATTCTCTAAAGAAGAACATGTGTTTTTTGTTCAGCCGCAACTTTTCTCTCTCCTTCTCGGGAACAAAAAGTAACATGCAACCGTCACATCGATTGGGTTACCGAGGAGGAAAGAGAAAAGTTGCGACTGAATAAAAACACATGTTCTTCGTTAGAGAGTTCTCTAACCAAGAACACATGTTCTCTAACCAAGAACATGTGTTTTTGTTCAGCCGCAACTTTTCTCTCTCCTCGGGAACAAAAAGTAAAGTTTACCCCTATTTTGATACAGTCGTTAGATAAAAAAGTATAAAATCCAACGGCTGGGATCGTGGCCCGCACTGTACGAAATTTTCAGGGTCCGCATAGGAGCCGTGACGGATTTTTTCTGTTCTTTGAGTTATGACTTCTGTAGTAAATTATTGATGTATATGCAATGGCAGTTAAATATGAATTTTAATGATTTTTTTTTTGTCTTTTGCTGTCTAAAGGGAATCTCAACTTTCAAAAGTTAGGAAAATTGGCTCTATTTACTTGTCTTATTTCTCTGGTCTCATTCTCCATATTTTACAAATTAATGGGCTACAATCTTTAATGTGCCTCCTAAGACCATTTTGAATACTATAATATCTGCTAATTAAACATGAAAAAAATTTAAATAAAAGATCAGAAGTTCGATGTTATAAGAGTTATAGTTGTCGCATATTTATAAAAAAATCTTGTTAAGTTAGCCAAGATCTTATTTGGAACCTAAACCCGTTGATTGGAATACTTAAACACCAATATTAAAAAAAAATTAAAAAAAATAAGGAAAACCCTAAAAAGCATAAATTGATAAATTATCGGTCACCAAATTTTTTTTTTTTTGAAGTCCAACTGGGCGCTTGCCCCATTTAGGGGAGAAATATGTCTCACAGGAGGATGTTGGTAGCCCTAGAAAGGAAGATTTTTAAACTTGCCTTAGGAGGAGGGTATCGAACCCGCGAACTCACGGTCGTGAATAAGTGTCCGTCCCACTAGGTTAGGACACATTTGATCACTAAAAACTTTCTATTAAATTATTTTTCATATCAGAAAAAAATTTGCAAGAGATATTCTGAACTCGTCAGAGTCGTAGCAAAGACACCATGATAATTAAAAAAAAAAAAAAGGAAGAACATTATGAAAAGAAAATGACTAACTTTTTTTATAATAATGTCGGAAATTGATTACAGCCCCCATACTTATTTCAGTTAGTCTTGATGGTCCTTATATTATTTTAACATCATAAATAATTCTCACTCTATTTATGGACAACCTAAACAGTTTTTACCGTCAATTGTAATCGAATTTGTCAATTTTAGACATGTGAAAGGTGCATATTCTCAAATTGTTATGATAAAATAGTCATTAAATAAATAATCTTCTTTTTAATTTTAACCTATTATTTATTTATTTTCAAATTTTCCCTAACATGTATTAACTCAACAAATACTAATATTAATTGTATTAAAAAAATTAGAAAAAACAATATCGAATTCAAAACTTATAATTTGAGTCGAAAGTACATGTATCAACTCCGTCACCCATCCTAACATGTGGCTTCTCATGTCAACTATTTATCGCCACCATCATAACTCCTTCCAATTCCATTCCCCACCTAATAGCAAATTCACCAACAAAGAACAAAAAATGGTGAATGGAATTGAAATCCCACTCTCACTTCTCTTCATCCTTGCAATTTCCCTCCTCTCCCTCCATCAAATCTCAGCCACACATCACTATCCAATCAACGTCTGGCCAAAGCCTACATTTTTCTCATGGCCCAATCCACATTTCACTTTACTCTCCAAAACCTTCACTATCAATTCCGACGAAAACAAATATCTCCAATCCGCCGTTGACCGCTGTTTGACCCGCCTCTCCGTCGAACACCACCGCCCCTTATTCACTCCTCCGTTAAATCTCACTTCCTCACCACCACTTACCAGCCTCCACATCATCATTTCCAACCTCAATTCTCCGTTAACTCACGGCGTCAATGAATCCTACACTCTCACTATCCCGTCAACCTACGAGTCAACGACGGCGACGTTATTCGCCGAAACTATATGGGGCGCAATGCGCGGACTGGAAACGTTCTCGCAACTGGCGATTGGGAATGGGAAGAAGAATCTGACTTTAATTGCTGATGATTTGGAGATTTATGATGAACCTTTGTTCGAGTACAGAGGAGTAATGCTTGATACTTCGAGGAATTACTATGGAGTTGAGGATTTATTGAGGTTGATTAAGGGTATGAGTATGAATAAATTGAATGTTTTTCATTGGCATGTTACGGATTCACATTCTTTTCCGTTGGTTTTGGCTTCTGAGCCTGAGCTGGCCGGGAGAGGTTCCTATGGTGAGGAAATGAAGTATTCGCCGGATGATGTGAAGAAAGTGGTGGAATTTGGAATGGAATATGGTGTTCGTGTTATGCCCGAGATTGATATGCCTGGTGAGTTTACCATGTTTACTCAGCTCTGTTAACAGTCGCCTAGATATGCTTTTTAATTAGTGGTATACAATTCATATTTAAAATAGTAATATCGATATTTTGACTAACAAATATATTATTTTTTGTTTCTTGAATTTTTGCTATATATTAAACGACTTATGTTATTGAATGAAATGGAGTAATAGAATAAATACTTGGGGGGATAAATTGGAGCTACTAAGAAAAGGGCATTATTGTTTATTTAGCATTTAATTTAGACAGTCCAATTATTTTTCTTAATCGAGTGTACTATGTTAGAGTGTATTATTATTCTTTTCACTTTACTTTTGAGAAGCTTTTAGGAGTTTCTGAAAGCAAGAAAGGTTATTTTTTTTGTTGAACTTGGGTCTTTGATGTTATAATAGTACCATGTTATGACTAATTACATTTGTGTGGGAATATGGAATAGTTGTGATGAGTATTGCAATACTGGGTAGAAGGAAATTATGTGGTTGGTTTCTGAAAAATATTATGACTTTGAATTTACTTGGTTATAGTAAGTGTCTTCTACACATAAAACACATTTGATTGATGTACTAGATAATGTACTAGAAGATCCAAAGTTCATAGCATATCTTTATCCGTCTGAAAACCTTTCCAAGTTCTTGATTTTTTTAGCCTGAGTCTCATTCACAAGGTAATATAAAAAACTGCTGCCGGTGTATGCTAAACCATATGTCCTAATCTCAATTTTGGCTATTCAAGTTATAAAGACAAAGCTATTAAATGTTGCTATTGTTACATATTTGCAGCACATACTGGATCGTGGGCAGAAGCATACCCTGATATTGTAACTTGTGCAAACAAATTCTGGTGGCCTGCTGGACAAGATTGGCCTGATAGGTTTGCCGCTGAACCAGGATCTGGCCAGCTCAACCCATTAAATCCAAACACCTATCGAGTAGTTGAAAATGTTATCCGCGATATGACCACTATGTTTCCAGATTCATTCTTTCATGCAGGAGCGGATGAGATCACCCCGAATTGTTGGAAGTCAGATACAGCTATTCAAAATTTCCTTTCTAAAAATGGAACCCTTAGCCAGATCCTGGAAATGTTTGTGAACTCTACCTTACCTTTTATCCTCTCTCGAGACCGTACAGTTGTCTATTGGGAGGATGTTTTATTGGATGCTACCATAAACGTAAGTAGTTCAATGCTTCCCAAAGAGAATGTCATCCTACAAACATGGAACAATGGACCGAACAACACAAAAAGGATTGTATCTGCTGGTTATCGGGTCATTGTATCATCATCAGATTTCTATTATCTGGATTGCGGGCATGGAGGTTTTGTTGGAAACGATAGCCAATATAATCAGCCTCCCGGTACTGATCAAGGTAAGGGAGGTTCATGGTGTGCACCTTTTAAAACATGGCAGACTATCTATAACTACGACATAACGTATGGCCTGAATGAGGAGGAGGCTAAATTGGTATTAGGAGGAGAGGTAGCTTTGTGGTCTGAGCAAGCCGATCCAACAGTTTTAGATTCTCGGGTTTGGCCTAGAGCTGCAGCATTAGCGGAAGCATTGTGGTCTGGCAACCGGGATGAAACGGGAATGAAGAGGTATGCAGAAGCTACAGACAGGTTGAACGAGTGGCGGAACAGAATGGTAAGAAGAGGGATTGGTGCTGAACCCATCCAGCCTCTTTGGTGTATCAGGAACCCAGGCATGTGTAACACTGTTCATGCGATTGTTTAGTATTTATTTATTTGCTTGTATTGTATGTATTATTTTGTTATTTTCCTTTTTTGGTCTACTTATTTTGAGGAATATCAAAGAAATATACATACATCTTGGAATTCATTCATTCCTTAGGTGAACTAAATGAATTTTATGGGGATTCTGAGGTTTAAAGATTTATAAGGTTTTCTCACATTACTTGAAGCTCAGTATGCAGTTCTTTATGAGCAACTTGTTGGGCATAAAAGAAACTGTTTATTCGGGCACACCTCTGGGTACTGGTATTTGGGGTTTCTATGGATTGATATTTGATTTGGGAATTTCTCTCACGAGAGTGATTGCCAGTGAGGCCCAAGCCCATCTTATATACCAGTCAGATACGTCCGCATGGTCACCGACTCTGATACCTGTCACGCCCAGTACGTGCAGACCCGCAACGTAGCACATGGGTCTGGCAGCACCTCGATCATTTACTTGGCAACCGAACTCTCTATACCAAAAGGGATATCCCGAGATGATAGTGGTACTTAGACCTACCTTATATACTAGTCAGAACTTTCAGAGTTATCCCATGTGAGATGGGTTTCACAAAAGATGCATGGCCGACTGTGAAAAATAGTTTCGGAATTTGTGGCTAAAGTGATAGTGCGTTTAGAGCTATATTCGAGCATCAAGTTTTCGAGCTATGTTAGAGTATTATTCGGAAGTTAGTAAAATCTTATGAGCAATTTTAGAGGTTTAATAAAATCTTGTATCAGTAGAAATGGTCAAGATTGATGAAAATGAGAAATTTCTTTGACACACTTTGAAATAATTTAACTTGAAGTAAGCAAGAGGGCAACCCCAGTGTTTGGAGTAATTTACTGGTTTATTTGACTTGTAAACATCTTACCATGGCACAGCTGCACTAACTTGCTTAGCTTATACTCCCTCCGTCCAGAACTCAATGTCCATTTTCCTATTAATTTTGTATAAAAATATTTAGACGTTCAATTTTGAACCGACAGTTTCATAAAAGGCACCGAATTTTGAATTTCACCCAACTTTTTATACCAAAAATCAATCATAAATCTCTTTCTTGTACTCAATCACCAAATTTACAATAAAATTTACTTTTCTTGTGCTTCTGAGCTTCCCAGTTCATCCACTATAAAACCACACCTAGTTCTTAACAAATTCAAGTACTCATATACACACTCTAATCTAGTAGCTTTTTTCATGATGAGGTTTGCTGCAATGGTTTCGACCTCGGCTGCAATGGTTCTTCTTCTGCTGCTGTTTCTGGGAACAGAATCAGAAGCCATTACATGTAGCGACGTAGTTCGGGCAATCAAGCCTTGTGTTCAGTACCTACAGAGTGGGAATGGAATCCCACCAACAACTTGCTGTCAAGGAGCATCAGCACTAGCTAATTCAGCTACAACCACTGCAGATAAGCAGACAGCTTGTAATTGCCTTAAGAATGCTTCCAAGAGCATGAAAATCAATCTTTCTTTAGCCCAATCTCTTCCTGGAAACTGCAAAATCAGCTTGCCTTACCCCATCTCCCCTAATGTTGACTGTTCTACGTGAGTATATTTATTTATATATTTGCTTCTTGCTTTCTGAATTAATTTTGACACTACATCATGAATCTAGTTCACTCGCACACACAGCCAAATCCGTGTTGCATATATATGATGTTACACTCGGTGCTTAGGGATCTGAGAACGTGATTCACTAGTCTGACAACATTCACACTAACGCATAACTACATGTCGGGATGTGAATCGGGTTATGTAAGTCGTGGCTTGTCAAACCCGAACTTGGGTCAAGCCCCACTTTCTTTTTTGTTTCAATGGAAAACTTTGGCATTATATTATAATATATATATATATATATATGTGTGTGTGTGTGAAGTAAATTCGAGCCGAGTTTAGCAAGCCTGCTTAAATTTAACTCGAGTGGCTAAATAATGGGTCGAATTATCCAAGCTTGGCCTGATTGACGGTCCTAATTGCATGGTGATTGTCAACAGAACTAGAACTTGAGATTTGAGGCGAGGATCTATAAAGGAGTTTTGGAAGAAAAAATTCCTTGGCGAATCTGGAAAACAAGAGATTAAAAGGCTAGATACATAATACGTACAAAGTAATTTTAAAAAATGTTAGCGACAGTGGCCCCTTTTGGTTCCGTATATGCTGCTATCCTTATTATATCAAAATAGATATCTCAAATTGACAATAGACGCCTAGACTTATATACATATATGTGTGATTTTATTTATCATTCTTACATAGTCAAGTGTTTGCTTCCTATCCACTAGGTCTCACAAATAAAGGTAAGGCTGCGTACATCGGAACCTTTCCCAAACTCTGCTAATACACCTTTTTTTTCCCCACACACATCTCATCTCGGATAGGTATCGCATACAACACTTACTGAAATTTTTGCTTCTCTTATTTGTAGAATTCGTTGAAGGTAGAGAGCAGACGTACCTTCGGATGAGCACTTTTCATTCATATGAAGAGGCTTTTGGATATGTTGAAGCTTATTGTCTTCTATTATAGTTGCAAATCGTGTTTCTGAGTTTTCTTCTCTTGTTCTATGTAAAATAAACCTTCTCTGTGAGGTATATATATATATATATATATTATGAGAATTTTATTTCCTGGATGAATTTATTTGCATTTTTAGTTTCATAAATACTATAGTTATTCAACTTTGTGAAGCACATACACAACTAAAATCAAGATCGAGACAAAAACTTAAAAAAAAATTGTATAGTTTATTAGTGAAAATTATTAAAGTATGCTAAAAGGAGACTTTCTATTAATTTTTTATTTTTCTTCTTTTGAGGAAAAACATGTAATTATTTAAATTATACAAAAATGAATATGAATGGCCCATTAGCTCAGTTGGTTAGAGCGTCGTGCTAATAACGCGAAGGTCGCAGGTTCGAGACCTGCATGGGCCAATAAATTTTTGCTTAAAAAGTTGTACTGTTCTTTAAATTATTTGATTTTTTTTACCCTCGGACAAAAAAAATCAAATTTTACTATTGAAAAGTATTAAATCGTATCAAACGGACATTTAAATTATTTGAATTTTTACACCTTCGAACAAAAAAGATCAAATTTTACTACTGAAAATATTCAAGAGTATCAAACGTAACATTTCCGTCCATTTCCACCCTTACAAAATATTTTATCCTCCATACAAAATATTTTAAACAAAAATAATGTAAAGAAATTAAGTTTGGACTAAAGTGACACTTTAAGTCTCGATGTGTCTTTTTTGTTGTCCCAACTAAGCGTAGAGGGCCTCCATAGTTTGGCGTTGTCCAGTCGAATGGACTGACAACTGGTGACACATTCAGTTCTTTAATGTTGTTTACTTTAGCGGTCCAAATTGTATAAAAGAAAATGTTTGTTGCTAGGTTAACACCTTCGGGTCGATAAACAAATTCGAGTAATCCATCAACTTATAATATGTAGTTTGGAGATCATTTTTTGCCGATTAAATAATAAATTAATTGAATAAGATGTAAGAATATTTATAAATTGTTTCAATAATAAATTATTTTTAAAAAAAAAATCCATATTTATTATCTGTTATGAGTGTCATTTGACCCCGTGTAGCTTGTTTGCTTATGCAATACCCACATCTATTTGACCATTGCAAGTCTCCATCAAACCATCAAAAGTAAACAGAAGCAAGTATTATATAGGCCGAGATTTATATATGTACTCTTTCAACATTTTCCCATTTTACCAGCTACAAATGTTATGTTGTCATGTTTTTCTCTAGAGAACAAAATTCTATTAAATAAAACAAAACAAAAAAAAGACATTGTTTCATCCCTAATCAAACAGCTTAATTAGTTGGACGATCTATATCCCTCCATCCTCTTTCAGCTGGGCGCTGAAGTATCATGCTTTTATTTAAGGGCGGATTCAGAATTTACATGATGAAACACGAATATAAGTATATATTTGTGACCTAATGGTCATCACATGCAATTTCATTATTTTTATGATAAAATCAAACCCAAATAATCATGATTAGTCCTAGTTGAGCAAGTCCTAACCAAATAAATAAAATAACAAAAAGAGAAAGATTAAAGAAAAAGAATGAAGAAAGCTTGGTTGGAAAGCAAGCTAAGGGAGGCAAATTAGGACCCCACTAATTATAGCTTTTTCCCATGTGAATTGGGGTTTCAACTCAGCTCACAATCTCCTCCCACCGCCCCAAATACATAAATGGAAATATATTTCAAAATTATATATTTTTTTTTGTTATCTGATAATGTTTCACTTTATCGGTTCACAAATATCGATTTTAATCTTTAAATTTTTATTTGGTTTGCATTTATTTTCACGTGACGTAATTCTTGTCTGCTCTGTAAATTTGAAGTGAATTTATTGCCTTCAGGCTTCAAAAAAATATATAAAATATTTCAATTTCTTTTTTTTTGGCCAATAAAATATTTCAATTTTATAAACTAAATAAATAAATTAAAAAAAAAAAGGATAGGACCCCCTTATACTTGGACTTCAACATTGTATATAGAAGATTTGCTTTCTGTCTTTCAGCTTTTACAACCACAATCCCCATAACATTCTTTTTTTCTTCTATCCCATTGACCATTAGGTCAGTTATTTAAAAAAATAAAAGAATAAGGTTCATAACTTCTAAGTGAATCTCGAAAATTCGAACGAAAAAGTATTAGGTCAAAAGTATTACACTAGTTGCGCTGTGAAGATCAAAGTTTTGTTTAAAACATTGTGTTAAACTGATCCAACAGCTTTTAACTCTATTGGTTTAAGAGAAAGTTAAGGCTAAAGAACTGCAATTAAAGCATACTTTAAAGTTTTATAAGAAAACTGCCAACTGTGATTAGTCAGTCAGTCATGGCCACCATGATTATGGAAGCATTGGCCTCCATTTAAAAGAATAGGGTCCCATTCCATTCATCAGCAGTAAACATTTTTCAATACAAACCTTCTGTCCTCTGCACAAATCATCAACTACCTGTATTGCTTACACAATATCTTTGTCTACATATTTCAGGCTGCAACATTTAGAAAAATCTAATTGTTACGTCAGTTACTATTAAACATATAAACAATTAGTACACCTTATAGAGTATATACACACTATAGGGTAAATAGTTTACCGAGTAGTATATGCATACAATAATAGTGAACTATGTACATTATCCGGCATACTGCTACATTGTTGGTGTACTATACAACCTGCAGCCACAATTGGAAACATAACTGTTACGGCCTCGACTACCTTTGTATACATATGTATATTCTCATTATGCCAAGTCAGCATCCTATCTGGACTGAAAATAGAAAGTTGACAACAGGTGGTGTGGGGTTGGGGGGGGTGGAGGGAGGCTGCTATGCCTTTTGCTTTTGTTTACCTCCATCTTCATTACTGCCTCTGCTTTTCCATTTGCTTTGAAACATTCTTTTTCTGCCTCCCCTCTTAAGCATTTTTCTTCTTCTTCCTCCTGAAAGATGAGCACACTTTAGCATTCTCTTTTTTCAGTTTCATTCTGAATCCAATCAATGATCATATAGAATCAGACATTATGGTAAGTTTCTTGTTATTTGATTGCGAGTTCATTTTCTTTAAATTTCAATCTTTTCTTGATCTTGAAGGTGTTTCTTATGTGGTTTTATAATTCTTGAATCAAACAGGGAACTCCTGTAAACATTATAGTTGGATCCCATGTCTGGGCTGAAGATCCTGAACTTGCCTGGGTTGATGGAGAAGTCATTGATATCAAGGGCTCAAATGCCACCATAGTCGCAACAAATGGAAAGACTGTAAGCTCTGCTTTTATCCTTGCCATATCTAAAGCAACTCTTCTTTATGATCCGACTGATAGATTCCTAACAAAAATCAACACAAAAAGTTGCAATGATAGTGAGTGAAACAATAAAACGTATAGAAATCAATACAACAATTCAGTTTATCGCGAAATAGTAAATGAGAATCAAGTGGGATGCATGCATATAAAAAGTACTGAAATCTTGAAATCTTGCGAAAGATCATAAAAGCTGAATATTTTTGCGATTTTTTCATTACAGATAGTGGCAGCTATTTCAAGCATATATCCAAAGGACATAGAAGCACCACCGGCGGGGGTTGATGACATGACAAAATTAGCTTACCTCCATGAGCCAGGAGTTCTCTGCAACCTGCAATCGCGATATGCACTGAATGAGATATACGTAAGAAGCAAAATTAGTATCTCAATATAATAGTTGCAAAGCACAATAAATGTGTAAAGATGATACTAAATTTAAAGTTAAATCCTAAATTGAGCAGACTTATACGGGGAACATTCTAATTGCTGTGAATCCTTTTCGAAGACTTCCTCATTTGTATGATACCAACATGATGGAGCAGTATAAAGGAGCTTCTTTTGGAGAGTTGAGTCCTCATCTTTTTGCAGTTGCAGATACTTGTTACAGGTACTTTATGCACTGCAGCATATTCGCTTTTCCTCGAAAGATCGCAAACTGATAATATTCATGCTCTGACTAGTCGAACTGACATGCAACAGGGCAATGATAAATGAACATGGTAGCCAATCCATCTTGGTCAGTGGAGAAAGTGGTGCAGGCAAAACTGAGACGACGAAAATGCTTATGAGATATCTTGCCTTCATGGGTGGAAGATCTGGTATTGAGGGAAGAACGGTCGAACAACAAGTTTTAGAAGTAAGTATAATCAACTAGTTATCAGTTTCAGTAGTATAAGGATTCGGTATGCCTCATATTTCTATTTGTTCAGTCCAATCCAGTTCTTGAAGCATTTGGGAATGCAAAGACAGTGAAGAACAATAATTCCAGGTAAAGCAACAAAATGCTCACCAAATTCCTTCTTCCTATCTCCAATTTTCCTCTTCCATTTTGCTCTGGATGGACTTGACAAGAAATTTGCCTGACTGAGTGGTCGTACCAGTCGTTTTGGAAAATTTGTAGAAATCCAATTTGATAAACATGACAAGATTTCGGGGGCTGCTGTTCGGACATATCTACTTGAAAGATCACGAGTTTGCCAAGTCTCTGATCCAGAGAGGAATTATCATTGTTTTTACATGCTTTGTTCAGCACCTCCTGAGGTGATCTCCACGGATTCAAAGTAGATATTCAACTCCCATAAGGTACTTATATACTTGTGGCCTAGCTGACTGTTCAATTTTCTCACAGGACGTGAAGAAATACAAACTCGGAGATCCAAGAAAATTTCACTACTTGAATCAAACAAGCTGTTATGAAGTAGCAAATGTAGATGACGCGAGAGAATATCTTGAAACCAGAAACGCCATGGATGTTGTTGGAATAAACCAGGATGAGCAGGTGGATGTTCGCGCCTACAAAAAGATAAACACAAAAGTGAAACAAACGGGAACGGTCTATATTTCCTGCTTATCATTAATTTGACTACGCTTACTTCTGTAGGATGCTATATTCAGAGTTGTTGCTGCAATACTCCATCTTGGGAACATTAACTTCATCAAAGGGAAAGAAACGGACTCATCCAAACTGAAAGATGATAAATCACGGTTTCATCTACAGACAGCTGCAGAGCTACTCATGTACAGAACTCTCTAACCATGGACCTTCATTTGGCACTTTAAGAATTTTCCAGGGGATGTAATTGTTTCTCTATCTACTTTGACATAGGTGCAACGAGAAGTCCCTTGAAGACTCACTCTGCCAACGTGTAATTGTGACTCCTGACGGGAACATAACAAAACTGCTGGATCCAGCTGCAGCTACCACAAGCCGTGATGCACTGGCAAAGACAATGTACTCCAGATTGTTTGATTGGTGCGTAATCTCACTCACATCAGAACTTCCAATTAAAATGCCTAAGATTCTGAAGAGTAGAAGTATATGATATATGACAAAAGGATTTTAGGTTTATAAAATAGAAAATAAATAAAATAAGCAATTATATAAAAAATATGTAAAATGCAGCTGTACTTAATGAAACATCGAAGGCCCCTTGAGTCATGCTTTCGAGACTAGATTAATATTTATCACAAAACCGGCCAGCAAACAACAGAGCTCAGATTTATGCGTTTAAGCTCATTTCATGAACAATATGTAGGCTTGTGGACAAGATAAATAATTCCATTGGGCAAGATCCAGAAGCAAAAAGCATCATTGGAGTTCTTGATATTTATGGCTTTGAAAGCTTCAAAATCAACAGGTTTGTTCTCATTGACTAACTGCAATTTAGGTATAATTTGTACACTACAATAAACTATGCAGCTTATTTTTTGCTTCATATCGTAGTTTTGAGCAGTTATGTATCAACCTAACAAATGAGAAGTTGCAGCAGCATTTTAATCAGGTAAGAATAGGGCTGGGAGAATTTGAAACATACCTATATTATACTGCATAATGAAATTCCTGAAGAAATTTAACGTGACACAGCACGTATTCAAGATGGAACAAGAAGAGTACACGAGCGAGGAAATTGACTGGAGTTACGTAGAATTTGTGGATAATACAGATGTTCTAGACCTAATTGAAAAGGTAATGTCATCTTTCATTTAATTTGTCTACAGTAAGAGGTCAGTCAAATACATTCCAAGGATCACACATATAAGTTTCTTTGCAGAAACCT
Organism: Vinca minor; assembly: GCA_026122235.1. Lineage (NCBI taxonomy): Eukaryota > Viridiplantae > Streptophyta > Magnoliopsida > Gentianales > Apocynaceae > Vinca > Vinca minor. Next base: position 3,343,300 of record JAOCZM010000291.1, read on the forward strand.
GGTGGAATAATTGCTCTTCTTGATGAAGCCTGGTAAGTGATTTTATTGGTTCTATTCATGTTATAGAACTCATCAAGATAGTAAAATAATTATCCAGGAGCCTCAAAACAACTAAAAATAAATAACATATTTTCCTGCAGTATGTTTCCCAAGTCAACTCATGAGACATTTTCACAGAAGATGTACCAGACATATAAAGCACACAAACGCTTCAGCAAGCCAAAACTTGCTCGAACTGATTTCACTATCAATCATTATGCCGGTGATGTATGTCCTTACCTAATTTTCTTCAACCAATCATCCTAAGAAGCATTTCTCATAATGAAATTTTCACAAAACAGGTTACTTATCAATCCGATCATTTCTTGGACAAAAACAAGGATTATGTTGTTGCAGAACATCAAGATCTATTGACTGCCTCAAAGTGCCCTTTTGTTGCAAACCTATTTCCTCTATCACTTGAGGAAACATCCAAGCAGTCTAAATTTTCTTCCATTGGTACCCGCTTTAAGGTTAGCTAAACTTGTCGATATATGATGTGTAACTTCTATTTGAGAATCCTAAGATATTCATTTGTTTCAACATTTCAACTTCCAGCAACAATTACAATCTTTGATGGAAACTCTAAGCACAACAGAGCCACATTACATCAGATGCATAAAGCCCAATGCAGTTCTGAAGCCCGGAATATTTGAGAACTTTAATGTCCTAAACCAGTTGAGGTGTGGGGTGAGTTTCCTTTCAATTCATATGGCCGACAAGTTCATTGATTAAGATGTAGCATTTATATTAAAATTCACTATAACTGAAAATCTTTGGTGGTAACTCATTGCAGGGTGTTCTAGAAGCAATTAGGATAAGTTGTGCAGGATATCCAACAAAGAGAACATTTGATGAGTTCCTCGACCGGTTTGGCATGTTGGCCCCAGATGTTTTAGATGGGTAACTATCATCCTATCTACAGTTCATATACATTTTTATTTCATAAAAGAAAATATGCTAGATTCCAGTGAAACACATCATAGTTGTAACTTGTAATGCTTTTTGTACCTGGTCCATTAGCCTTAGCATCATAGAACCTTAACAATCTTCAATCGCGGTGTCCGCAATGACATGGCAGTAATTGATGGGTGTCCTGTTTCATGAATAGATCGGATGAGAAATCAGCATGCATTGCAATATGTGACAAAATGTGCTTAAGAGGCTATCAGGTACTGTGATTAAATGGAACTACAATAGTAATACGACATTTTCCACGAATATTGGAACTTTGATTGGTAAGATAATTGTTTGATCTAACTGCTACATGCTTTAGATTGGGAAAACAAAAGTATTTCTCAGAGCAGGGCAGATGGCGGAACTGGATGCTCGAAGAGCTGAAATTTTGGCTCATGCCGCAAGGCGGATCCAAAGGCAAATCCGGGCACACCTTACTAGAAAAGAGTTTATTACTCTACGAAAGGCTACAATTCATATCCAGAAACTTTGGAGAGGTAAGAATGCACGTGCACCAGCAAATTTTGCATGTTTAACTTAGTTTTACTTCAGAAAACAATTGTAAAATTTTCTAATGATCCTATGCAGCACGACTTGCACATAAACTTTATGAATTCATGAGGAGAGAAGCTGCTTCAATCAGGGTACAAAAACATGTACGTGCTTCTACAGCAAGGAAAACTTACACAAAACTAAAAGCTGCAGCAATAGTCATTCAAACTGGAATGCGAGCAATGGCAGCCCGTAATGAATTTAGAAACAGAAGACGGAACAAGGCAGCAACTATTGTTCAGGTAATGAGTTTGCAGATTTTATTTCATCACTCTGATCATAACTGAAAACCAAAATCTGGAACTAGAGAAAACTTCTACACCAGTGCATAATTTGATCTACCTCCGTAAAAATGGATTCGTTAGAGAACGCAAAGGATTAAAGGCTAAAGGAAATTTCTTCTAGCAACTATTTTTCTCTCATAATTTTAAAACTCAAGTTACGCAACTTAGCCACTGGCTGCACTCACTCTGTGATTGCCATATTAGTCTTTTTAAGTTCGTTTCAAAGGGATCTATACGTACGTAAATTCAGGATGGCCTTTATTCCATCGATACAACAGATAAACTTAAATCACTCAGAATATTGTGAACTATACCTACATATGAAGGCCGACAACTTCATTTATTCAAATTTATTATTACTAACCTTTGTTTACTCCAGAAACAATGGAGAAGACACCATGCCATTTCCGCCTACAAACAGCAAAAGAAAGCAAATCTTACTCTTCAATGCCTATGGAGAGCCAGAGTTGCAAAGGAAGGAGCTTCGAAAACTGCGAATGGTTAGATTACAGTTTTTACCTCTCATTTGAGGAAAGAGAACAAACAATGTCCAAAAATACTTTCAGTTCCTTGATAGATCTCGTACTTCAATTGATATAGACACATCAAATTTACCTAATGCAGGCTGCAAGAGAAACAGGAGCACTACAAGAAGCCAAGGACAAGCTGGAGAAACGTGTAGAAGAGCTGGCATGGCGATTAGAATTTGAAAAGCACTTAAGAGTATGCTCCTAAAAAAAACAGAGGCACAACCATTGTGCCCGTATTATTCTTTACATAAATGGAGAAAAGTAGAAGGTATATATATCTAAATCAATTGGCGTCTTTCGCAGATAGATCTTGAAGAAGCTAAGGGGCAAGAGATTACAAAATTGCAAAATACATTAAATGACATGCAAGCACAACTAGATGAAGCACATGCAGCAATTATCCGGGAGAAAGAAGCTGCAAAGATAGCAATTGAGCAAGCCCCACCAGTTATCAAGGAGGTTCCGGTGGTGGATAACAGCAAGGTCGAGCAGTTGACAAACCGAAATGAGGAACTCCAAGTAATACATCATTATAACTAAATATGCATGTCATATACAGAAAAACAGCCCCTGCATTCAAGATTTGGGAGAACTAACAATCTTAAACCAAGATATAATGTACCATACATATCTCTCTATCTAGTTTGCATTGCAACAGCATGGCTTGGCAAACATCAGAAACTATCAAAGATTCTAAGCATGCAATACCTGACGACTCGCTGAAATTGTAAATGTAGGAAGAGATACAAGATCTAAAGAAGAGACTAGAAGACTTTGAGCATACCTACTCCGAAGTGCAGAAGGAAAGACATGCCAGACTAAAAGAGGCAGAAGAATCACAGATCAAAGTGTTACAACTTCAAGAGACAATTGGAAGGTAACCGACAAATTCTTATACACATATCTGAACCTCTCTATGCTTATTGACAATGGTCTACATCTCTAATGTTCGGTTTCAGATTGGAGGTTAACTTGTCCAACCATGAGTCAGAAAATCAGGTGATTCGTCAGCAGGCTTTTGCTACATCAAGTAATGAAGAACTTAATGAAGAAATGGAAATGTAAGCATTAAATATAATAGTCTTTCAAGTTTTCAAAATTAGAGTCCCCACTCAAACACAAAAGACTTGATAAGAACTAAACATAAGTATAAACATTGTATCCAGATAAAAAATCTGAAAGATCTCCATTTCTTTCAGGCTAAAGAGCAAGATCAGAGACTTGGAATCAGAAAATGAACTATTCCGTACCCAACAAGTTGTAGCAGAGCATGTGTTACCTTCACAATCACAGCCTCAAATTGAAAAACTAGAGGTATATGAGTTCAATGAATCAATTCATCACATAGGGGTAACGTTTTGTTCTCTATTAAAAGCTCTTTGAATTTACAGGTTTATGATAATGGATATCAAGCCAATAGTCAAACAGAGGAAGTTCCAAGCAAGAGAAAAGAGGAACAACCGATGACTAAAGTACGTTAAAGCTTCCTCACATAACTTCCATATAAAAGAAGACTCATGTGACAAATTTCAGCCTTCTGCGGTTTGTTCACTGATATGTGATTGAATTTGCAGGATACAGGCACTTATATTCCTCTTCTGACTAAACAAAGATCCCTGACAGATAGGCAGCAGGTAAATAGTTGAGACCCGTGCATTTAAAATGGAAAACGCAACCTATTCATGTGATTGGTATGGAGTATTTAATCATATATTCAAATCTGAAAAAGTTCGCTTCCATTTGCCAATGTCCAGGAAAACTATGATGCACTTATCAAATGTCTCATGGAAGAGAAGCAATTTGACAAAAGCAGACCTGTCGCTGCATGTGTTGTATACAAAGCGCTTCTTCACTGGAGATCCTTTGAAGCAGAGAAGACTACAATATTTGATAAGATTATTCACACTATCCGATCATCAATAGAGGTAAGATCCGTCAATTCTTTCAAGATACAAGGTACCCCATTTGAAGTGTAAAGCAATTCTTTACCATACATACTCATTTTGGATATGCTTCGAAAGCCAGAGTCCATGACAGCTAATAAATTAACAATGTGACCAAGCAGAGCCAGGATAACACAAAAGATCTAGCATATTGGCTATCCACAACTTCAACACTTTTGATTCTTGTGCAACGCACAATCAAAGCAAGTAATACATCAAACACAACATCACAACGTAACCGGAGCTCTCCTACAACTTTCTTTGGTAGAATGGCACAAGTAAGTTTCAAAAAATGAAGTCTAGTGCTGCATGATTGATTTGAAATTTAACAAACATCAATTTCATTTTCAGGGTTTTCGCACATCTTCAATAAGGACAGAAATTTCAACCGGATACAGTGGAATGGAGGGACACTCCAATTTGCGATCAAGGATAGAAGCTAAATATCCTGCCCTATTGTTTAAGCAGCACCTAACTGCATGTGTTGAAAAAATATACGGAATGATCCGTGATTGCCTGAAGAAGGAGATTAGTCCCTTCCTTAATCTGTGTATTCAAGTAAATCATTCCTTCTTGGTGATCATTATAATTACCAAAAATCCTGCACAAATTTCTAACTTGATCTGAAATGCCAGGCACCAAGATCGGCAAGAATCAGAGTTCTCAGAGGATCATCTAAAAGTATTCATTCGAACATCATCGCTAAACAACAGGCTTCCAGTATATATTGGCAAAATATTGTCAACTGTCTGGACCGTACCCTGAGCATACTCAACGAGAATAATGTAGGCTGAACTACAATTACCAATAAGCTTTCTTTAGTGTCAAGATCAATCAACATTTTCAATCTTTTATGAGCATATGTATATTTCTCCAGGTTCCATCCATCATCATAAGGAAGATTTTCAGTCAGGTGTTTTCATTCATAAACGTTCAACTTTTTAACAGGTATGAAGCTTCCCCTATTTGTATTCTTAATAGTAATTTAAAGATCAAAAATATTTCACTTCAAGAAGATAGATTAAACATTTAACAAGTAAACGTGGATTTTTTTTACAGTTTATTGCTCCGACGAGACTGCTGCTCATTTAGCAACGGAGAGTATGTGAAAGCAGGTTTGCAAGAACTTGAGCACTGGTGCAACAAAGGAACAGAAATGGTAATTTCATAAATTATCTTAAAATCTAAAACAGGTTCAATGATAATAGTAACTAAAAGGCTAACTACATTTTGCAATTTTGCAGTATGCTGGATCATCCTGGGATGAACTTCAGCACATACGGCAAGCAGTAGGATTCCTGGTATGACATCATAAATCCAACCCTTTTTTACCTTTCCCCCTTTATGCCTTCATAAGTATCTGTATCTATTAATTTTAACCTGGATTTGACAAAAAAGATTAATAAAATATTGCTTCAACTCTACAGATTCTCCATCAAAAAGCTCAAAAGTCATTAGAGGAGATCACAAATGAACTCTGTCCTGTAAGTGAATCCATTTTTCATGCTAAAGATATATATATACACTACTGTATGGAATATCAACTAAGTGGTGATTCCCCCTATTTCTTTGGGAAAGAGGAAAAAGATTCCCTAGAATAATATTTCCAAAACCTCAAAAAGAAGAGAGAAAAAGACTCTGAACTTTATTCTCCACGTTGCTCTTTTTCTTTCTCCTTAGGTGTTGAGCATTCCGCAAGTATATCGTATTGGGACGATGTTTTTGGATGACAAATATGGAACACATGGATTATCTCCAGAGGTAAGGAATATCACTAAGTTCGCTATCGGTACAACTCTCGGGTAGTGGCTTGAAGAAACAAACACACTTTGACATAAATACACAAAGACGTGATTTTTATTATGTAAAGATTGTCTCAAGAAAAGCTTCTGAAGTTCATACTTCAAAAGTTTTGCGTGCTTTCAAAGATGCGTCATTTTATTTTGGCAAAAAGAGCCACCATAATTCTTTTGTCGATATATGTATCTTTCTTTTATCTTCATCTTAGCATGAACCTTACAATAATATCATGGACTTCAGGTGATTGCAAAGATGCGAACATTAACCTTAGAAGATTCATCTATGCCAAATAACACATTTTTGCTTGATGCAGATTCAAGGTAATTGACAGTATAACAGCCATGAGATTTAAATAAAATCATCATATCATTCATGACTAACTGATTTCTAAATTGCAGCGTACCTTTCTACAACAACAATAACAACATAACTCATTAAGTCCTCAATAATTGGGGTATGAGCGGGAGATTTATATAAAAATCATCATATCATTCATGACTAACTGATTTCTAAATTGCAGCGTACCTTTCTCTGTTGAAGAAATATCAAGATCTGTCCATGATATGAGCCTATCTGATGTTGATCCACCTTCACTTCTTCGTCAAAAATCAGATTTTCATTTCCTGTTGCAACAGACAGATTGAGAGTTTACAGTTGTTGTTTTCCTCATATTCTCTTTCTTCTTTCTATTTTTTTTACTAGTAATTTGAGCAGAAAGGGCATTACTGGAGTAGTCATGCCAGTTCTCATTTTTGTCATGCACATTTATTGATTTTTTTTTATTTATTTGAGCGAGTGATGAGAGTTGAAATGTAAATGTTCCTTCTTTTACATATCATTTCCTTTCTTTTTTTTCTCCTATGAAATTCAAATGGTGGTCCCCAGAAGTTTTGTATTTACATTGTATTCTTGGAAAGGGTGGCTGAAAAGATTGATGTAAAGATGTTACTGTAAAAGATACCATAGAAGCGATTTGTTAACATTGTCCATAAATATATTATTCATGCTTGTAACCACTTTCCCTTGCATTTTACATCTTCAGCTCCATCATTATCCACTCTAGTTGGCTTAACCTAGTCACCCAAGTCCCAAAACACTAGTAAGTCTACCAATTGAAGAGAGTATGATTAAACAAAGACTGCAAAAGTTAATCACTCTCTATCATCAACCACAAATATTATACTTTATATTCACCGTAGTTATCATAGCCTTTTTCCTTCCAAATAACTGAAAATTACACTTCACCAAGTGGCAAGTGACACTAGTGCTTCAGCACACAACAATAGATAAACATCAGAGAACTGTATACATGGGTGGAGTACAAATGGAAGAGCAAGCAACTTCATAAGGTTACCAACCATCAACTCAATTCCAAATCATGCATAATATCATCAGAATATAGCAAAGAGGACAGGCGTTTTTCATTGAATTTTTACAACTAAATACCCCATGAGATCATATTCTCAGGTATTCCACATAAAAACATTTGAAAGAGAAAGATGATCCAAAACTTCTCGATGGTTCAGTATTCAAGAAATGGGCATTCTTTAGCTCTCCTTTTTATCAGAATGGTGCTATGATCTAACACAGCAGCAGAGTGAATCACAAGGAGACAAACTTTTGTACATGCTCAAGAAATGTACATTAGAGAAGTAAGAGAACTCAAATATGTTACCCACTCAGCTGCATAGGGACAAATGACGATGTTGTAACCATAAGCTGGATCTAGGAGGCCTTTGGCACGTAAATGGAATCCGGAGACATGGATATCATTTGTAGAAGGCTTGAATTAGAAAATGTCTCCTCAAGAGGGCCTCTCCCACTACTACAATCAACACTGCCTTTGGTAACGTGAATAAGCTCTCTAGCAACATCTACCATACCAAGTTTGCCATCTGGGCCAAACAACAAGCATCTTGTTGCTAGATCTGAAACTATCTCTATCTGCTCGCGGCGGTAGGCAGGCTGCTCATGATAGTAAAGAAAAGGGTCTACTATTTCTTCTAGCTTTCCGTTCCTTATCTTCTTCAAAGTTGTGGTGGGAAGATCCAAAGATTTGGAGCCGGTTATAACCTCTAGAAGAACCAGACCTAGGTCATAAACATCATTCTTTTTACTGTATGAGGTATCAGATTTACCATGTCGCTGATAATCTATGATAGGGTTGGAGTTGAGTAGCTCGAATCCACAAAGCTTTACAGAAAATTCTTGATCTAGAAAGATACAGCCTGATTGGAGATCATAGTGAAAGATTGGAGGAGAAAGCTCGCATTGAAGAAATGCAAGAAAACTTGCTGTTTCAGCCATAATGTTCAGTCTTTTAAACCAGTCAATTAGGCATATCTTCTGGTCTCTGCTCTGGCACAGTTGTTCCTCAAGGGTTCCATTGGCAGGATACTCATACACCACCAACAAAGTGTAGCCAGAATCAATGGACCATCCAAGAAGGCGGCCCATATTCTTGTGAGAAACAGCAGATAGAGCCTCCACTCGTGATAAGAGGTGAACGATCTCCCTTTCGCTCTCACATTGTACCCTATGCACAGCAATACGCGATCCATCAACAAGCACTCCAGCATATAGTGTGGCTTTGATATTATCGGTAAGTTTCTGCCCATCCTCAAACCCTCTAGTAGCTTCCTCGAGCTCAAGGTAAGTAAACAATCGTGGCTGGCATGCTTTTCTAAATGAGATGACATTTTGACTGCAGTTTTGATCAGGCTCAAATGTACCATCTGGCTTCCTAGGTGATTTTAGAAGGTAAAGAAGAGCAACCAAGGAAGCAAGAATGAAACCCGAAGCAAGGACACCTGCATATAAGGAACATTCACAACAGTCTTTCAGAAAACGTGGAAGAATTATAAAAGATATATTTACTTAGCTCAATAGATAATCTACCATACTCTAGACTGTACTCTTCAAATTCTAAATAAGGGTTTTAAGTTAAAATGAAATCACATAACAATATCATGGAACTTTCTGTTTTTCTAGCACGCTATTTTGTTTCTAACAACAATCTTGAGCATTAATGGCATTTACATCTGTGTTAAAATTCATTTGTACTATAGTAAGAGTTTAGTGGCTTAAGCTATATTTCTATTTTGATTATTTATTACTCCATACCAGAGAAAAAAGATAAACCAAAACAACGTACTCTAGGCATCGAGAGGCCCAATAAAAAGCAGTGAAAGAGAATAGAAAGAAATGAAAATTGATAAATCCTATGTTGCATCCTGATCAAGAATTTACATTAGTAATCTGCATTACATTGTAATAATGATTGGTATCAAATGCTTAAAATGACTAGAATGATGCTTCAAGGATAGAATTCTACTGCAAACAATACTGGAGTTCTCCCGCATTACACACCAGCTAGAATTTTAGCTTTAAATTTTGCCGGATGCTTCTTTGTGTGACAATCTTTGCCAGGTGCTTCCTTTCCATCAAGGCAGGCTGCCAAGTAAAATGTCCACAGAATACATAGTGGTTAGATATAATAATTGGATTATATAAAAATTGAGCTGAACAAAACTGCATACTCTTTCTTCATTGGAGCTACAGGAAAAAAATGGGATTCTTATGATTGTTTCTAGTACTTACTAAGTCCAAATTTATACATAGACTCTTAATCATAGATGTCTTGTTCATAGTCTATTTTACTTTTTCCACACAGATTAAAACTGTAGCCAAACCACAAAATGCTACTAGTAATCAAATAAATTACTCACAACTGAGGCATCCAACTCCAGAAGCAAACCCGTCTCCAACAAATCCATCGCCACATTGGCATCTCATTCCGGAGCTTACAGTAGTAGCATTGACAGTGACTGCATTATTAGCACAAGTAACTACAGATGAATTTTTGGGAATTGCCCATTCCAACTTGACACCCCGCTTGCCGGCTCTATTCCCTGTCAATACAACCCAAGACGAAAATCCTCTGCATCCGAATTGGGAAAAGAACGAGAACCCATCATTTTCTCCCGATCGCCAAACACTTCTATCAGACAACGGGTAACAGCAAGCAGGATAATCATTTTCATGATCATCATCACAATTAGGCATTAAGCTTTTCTCACAATCTGTTTTACACAGAGAAGAATCCTCACAATCATAAAGGGCTAACACATTATCAGTTGAGATACCAAAGAACTCGTTCCCTGAAAAAGGGAAAGACTTAAAACCATTGTAACGACGGCAGAAGGAAGTGTTGGGAAAATCAACCAGAATACCATCAGAAAAGAAATGCAGAACTCGGTAGCTTTCGGAATCAATGTTTAGAAAAAGGCGCGAAGAGTTGATGCAAGAAAGGTGGAAAGAATCAGAAATCAACAACCCCAGAGGAGGCCATTTGCAGGAACTAGTAGAGTTGGATTTGGACTTATCCAAGTAAAATGGAAATGGGATTTCAAAGCTCCCACATTTTTCACCACAACCATGAATTTCTTCTTCAGTTTTTAAACCCAAAATTGAAGCTTGAAGTGAATCGCAATCACATATGGTGAGTACTACTATAAGGAGAAGTAGTAGTAAGTAGTTGTTTCTCCAGCAGCCCTTCAGGAGTTGAGGAAAATGGAGAAAAGGGGACATGTATGATCATGGAAGGGAGAAGCAAGAAGTGAAATTTTGAAGGAAAAAAATCAATCAGTGAGTGATAATGGGAGTTGGGTTTTAAGGGGCTCGAATTCTTGGAAGTAGAAAGAGAAAGAGGAGGAAGACGATTGGTCTAAGGAATGGGATACAGGGCGTACTATTGGGGGTGTGAAATTTTTGGGTGCGTAGCTGAGTTGGGAAGCTCACCATGGCCACGGCCATGGCCACCACCTCGTTCTGCTCACTCTTTTAACTAGGAATTCTACACTTGCACGAGGCGGCATTTTATCAAACAGTTGGAGAGCGTGAGATGATATCTGCGTCATCGATATTCGGAGAGTTTTGGGGATTTTGGAATGTGAAATAGTATTTCAAGAACAAGAGCAAGTGGAATAAATAAATTATTCAAGCTCGTAAGTACCAATCTCTCGGTTGCATGATGAAGATCTCTTGGAATCTTTTACTCCAATTTGCGCACCTTGGTAATATGAGATCGTGTTCCCATTTTCCAGGTGGTATTTGTATTTGTACTCTACTCGGAGTTTGAGTCGCTTCCATAAACTGACTAGTCAAGCGTTTCTTCCCGGGCATAGGCCAAACTCCCCGCCACGGCTCCAGGAAAAATTCTGATATAGACCTGGCCTACAAGTGGGGACATACATCACTTAGTTCACAATCAACCACATCCCCTCTTTTGATTAAAAAACAATAAAAATGCCTCAAACAATGCACTGCAAAAGGGAAATATTTTTATTATTTTAATCAAAAGCGTGATGATAGTTGAATGTGACTCAAAGTGATCCATGTCCCACTTGGTAGAGCTCTGGTCCCATGACGAATTGATCCGACTCCAGTCGCGATGCACTCATTTTTTTTTAAAAATCCCAACACCTGGTTTTGGTGACAGTTGTTGAGATTTTTAAAAAAATTAGACAGCCGATTTTTTTTTTATTTAACTGACCGAATTTGTCCTTTACGTGCTAAATTTAAAGCGTTCTGCTCCATAATCATACCACACAACCCTTGGCCAAATTACACATTCTAAAGAATAAGTCAAATTTATTTTCACCTAAAAAAAAGTAGAATATGTTTGTTCGTCTATATTAAAAGGAAAAACATGATGATATAAGTAGTGTCGTTGATGTAACGACAAAAGATCATGGTTAAAATATGAGTGATATTTATAGTACCCTTTAATTTGAGAATATTTTCAATCTAGATTTGCATTCCTCTTGCAACGTTACTTACTTCTGCCCTTATTTTACTTTCACCCCTCTTCTTATTCTTTATAAGTCATCTATCTCCTTACTGGTACAACTGTCACATCCCGTGTCCTGGGGATGACCGGGCAGTGCGTCATCTACCAATGAGACATCAAACCCTCAAACATAAATACTAAATTCCCAAAATAACACTTCATTACATACTTAAAATATCAGAATTCTTACAAAGTAATCATAAGTCTTACAAACCAAAAGAAATAACATGGTCCAAAAGATAACGTGAAATATCTATTACATCAAACATATCAACCAAGACTCTCATCGATCCATGGCTCATCAACCTGATCCGCCACCTGCTTACCTGCAAAATGTTAATAAGGGATGAGCCACTAAACTGGCTCAGTAATGTCCCAACACCCTTGGGATGAAGCACCGTTAGACTCTAAAAACATAATCTCGTTCACCCAAAACTCTGTAAAATCGATGCATAACTTTTCTTGAAATAACATGACTTGAAATAAATCTTTAAAATACTTGCATTACACTTGTAAAACACTTTACAAAACTTATAAAAGGCTTAGCTTTGAAATCGGATCAAACGGACCAAAACAGAGACATTTCAAAAATTGTGTTGTGGTCAGGTCGACCGAAATTCAGATAGTAGCCCCAATAGTTTGTTCAGACAGTCCGGTCGACCAGAAAGGTCGTCCGGACTTCAAAACAAACTATTTTTAATGCATTTTAACAAGAAAAAAAAAAAAGACATTTTCTGAAATATCCAACCCAAAATACTGACTACACATATCACATAAACACTTAAACACATACAAATCTTCTACTACATACTAGCTATTATACTTGCCACTTCTAACTTCTGTTATTCTGCTATATCTCAGTCCATATTCTACAGGTTATCTCCAGATGATCGGTTATGATGGATACCCCACGAGGTACTACCCCTATGGAGAAAATCCTAGTCTACTAGTTCATTCCTATAGGCTATCACCCTCACCGGTTGATCCGTGTCTGTGGCTTCTAACCCCGCAAGGTACTACCTCATGATGATTGTGGCGAGTACACATGAATCCATACTTAGGGATGGCAATTTGATCCGTGATCCGTTGATCCGCTCTACCCCAATGTCTTTTGGAGCAGATCCGCTCTGCCCCGTATAGAAAACGGAGCATATCTGCTCCGCCCCGCGAACGGGGCAAATCGAATTTGGTATTTGTGTCTGATCCGCTCCGCTCCGCCCCGTTTTGCCCCATATATTATATTATTATAATATTGTTATTATTAAGCCTAATTATGTTTAATTTTCATTTTAATATACTATTTGTACTTGTTTGAAAATTAATTTAGTATAAAATTTATTAATTATACTTGTTGGAGGCTCTATTTTTATGAATTTAAAAAAAATTAATGAGTTTTTATGGTAAAATTAATGATTTTTTTTAAAAAAAAAATAGGACTGGCTGAGCGGATCAGATTTGCCCCGTGCGGAGCGGATCGCGGAGCATAAAATTTTGATCCGGGGCGGATCACGGAGCGGATCGGAGCGGAAGTTATACAGTTCGGAGCGGATCGGATCATACAGATATCCGACCCGATCTGCCCCATTGCCATCCCTATCCATACTACTACTAACTACTAGATATTGTTAAATCTACTAACATAAACATAACTGAAATCATAAAACATAGAACTACATAAACACATAGAAACATAATACTTTTAACTAAACATATAGATCACATAAGCACTTTCTACAATAATTCATCTATTTTATGCATTAAAATCAATGAATAAAAAATGAATTTATTTCTAAAAATACATACTTTCATGCTTTTGAATTGAAAAACAAGGGTGAAGGGTCCTTACCTTGTCAATCTTAGAGTTAAACCTCAAAATGTACAAATGCAGGATTTTTCCAGATTCGTTGCCCTGACTTTCCAAGGATATAACTCAAAGTACATAACTCCAAACGTTATTCCGTCGAATCCCAAGCATAGCTCTATCAGTCCTCTTCGAAACGCACTAAGAATCGTTAAAAACCGACACCATATGCTATCTCAAAACTCAATTCTCCCACAACCTCACAGTTCTGTCAGAAATCTATTTTTCTCCCTCTTTTCTCTTTTCTTTATTTTTCTCTTCTTTTTCCTCTCTTTTATTTCTCACCCCTTCTAACTTCTAAAAACTCCATCAATAACCCCCCTTAAACTACCCTTAACCTCTTTACAAAACACCCATCAAGCTCTTAATATCTACACTCAAGTCCCCAACTAGCCAAACACACCACAACGCCCCTAAACAAATAATGTACACAGCATATGACATACGAAAGTCAATTAATATACCAAATAACATGTAAGAATGCTAGAGACTTAATCACAAAAAATTTAGGGTATCACAACAACTCTTTTATCATCTTCTCACTTATTCTTTTTGGGCTTGCTACAAGATTTGATTTTACATTCCGTTCTCTTGTGCATTCTCGTCGTGATTATAACAAGGAGATTGTATTTGTGATATATTTACTCGTGATTAGAACTTGGGACGAAGACAAGGGGAGGAGGTGGCCCCCCCCTCCCCAGAGATTTTTAAAAATACTATTAGATATAGAAAGTTTTATATGTAGTTTTGAATATTTGATCAAATTCGCTCCCAACATTTTTTTGCAGTTTTTATATATAATTCGACATACTGTCACACCCCGTAACCAGGGTCGATGACATGGCAGTGTCTCATTGGTTAATGAAACACCAAAGCCGACAAACAGAGTTACTAAATGAGAATTCAATTATGAAGTAATCCGAAATAAGAGCTCAACAGCGGAAACTAATTATTACAAATGAAATTGTTCAACGATACTAATAATATAATAAACTAAATTCTTAAATTTAAACCGGTTATGAATCACTCTTCATAATCCCCATCCCAAATGCCATCATCTTCGTAGTGTTGCTCATCACCTAAATCATCTGCACAGTAAAAGAGGATGGACTGAGCTTCGGTGCTCAGTAGGGACCAACAAGAAGAACAAACAAGTATAAAAAAACAAATAAGCTAAGTAGCCATATTCGTTGCATCTAAACGCTTACATAACCGAGTGCACAACAAGCACCACGCATTGCTCATACACTACACTCGATTACAACACCGTTTAAACACTAAGAGCATCACTACCGCTATGACACACAATCCCGCCACATGAGCTGACTCATCTATTCACTCCCAACCAACAATAACGGTAATGGCCCTAGCTATTATCCGAGCTAGGACGACTCAGAAAATGCAGGCGCGGGTTTGGTACGGTCCCCCAAACGACGGGCCCAGGGTTTAAGGATCCATTCTTTTATTGTGTCATTACCCACCACAGTGGACTCAACAAAGCCATTACCGTCCCAATGATAACCTCATCGGGTGAGGGTTCAAAGACGCGTATATCAGAAGACCTCTCGGGTCACATAATCGATGATCGTAATGCGATGAGCTGAACGAATCCTGCTAATTAGTCGTTCCTAGACAAGAGCTCAGTAGGGGCGACGACTCGATCGACCAAAACCACATATGACTAAAATCAACGACTCTCAAATATAACGACCAAAGCGGTAACATTTATGCAAGTTCAATATAAGCCCAATTAAATCCAAGATTCACAATTATCAGATAATTATGACAATTTACATAAAGCAATAACAAGAACGCAGTAATCAATAAACGAATCAGATTATAATGCAATTAAATCAAATCTAAAACATTTTATACAATATCGAAAGTAATAAACACAATTCATTCAAATATTTTATAAATAGAATAATTTATCCCCTTTTACTGTGCATAAATAAATGCGTAAATTAAATGACGTAGGGGTCCCTACCTCTTACGAAGACAATTAAAAACAGAAAATTCGAGACAGCACTGCCCAGCCTTACTCGCAGAGCTATAACTTTCTGCTCGGGAATCGAAATGGGGTTCCGTCTGCGCTCCCTCGAAGCTTATTCGATTATCTTCGAATTGGTATATAATAGGTTGAAAACGGACAAATAACGCTCCCTCGGTGATCTCTCAAAGTTCTGGACAGAAATCTAAAACTCACAAAATCTTCCCCCGTTCCTGGTGAGATATCTTCCAACTCCGAATTCGAAATGTGAATCCTCTTCCACGCCTTCGTAGCTTGTTTCGTCGTGATCAATTTACGTATAAGCTTCGCCGAAATCCGATAAGGATTACTCACTCAAAAATTCACTCGAAGTTGCTAGATATATTAAACTCAAACCAAAAATCCTTACTGTTTTTATTTTCCACTGCTTTCTTTTTTTCCGCCAGTGGGAGAGCAGCTTCCCTCTATATGAAGACTTTGATGGCTGCCCATGATCCATGATCCCGATGGCCATGACCCCATAAACTCCCTGCCCACGATCTGCCTTTTATTTTATTTTTATTTTTATTATTCTTGCTGCACACGCACACGAGCACAATCCGCTTTATTTCTTTCCTCTTTTTTTTATATTAATTTCAATTCCAATTAACTACTCCTTTAAGTGAATTACAAATAGGTCCCTTAATTACGATACGTGTACGGAACGCCCCTCACAAAGGTACCCAAAAAAAGTAACACGTGACATGTTATAAAAAATAAATAAATAGACACATAAACACATGATCGCGCAAAATAAATTACGCCTACGCAATAAATCATACAAAAATAAATTAAATGTAAAATAACGCGTAAGCAAAAGTTACGGGTTTCACATACTTCCCCCTTATAAAAGTTTTGTCCCCGAAACTTGCACTCCCTACAACATGCATACTAACACTCACTAAATGAAAAGGCTCTTAGGGTATACAAATAACAAATATGGTACTAAATGCAACCTTAAGAATATAAGGAATACAATAATCACATAATCACATAATTTACCTGTTACCACCACGCTTTCGCTGCGCTACTCTGATAAAACAATATCAAGAGAATATGATGCTATAAACAATTAACACGTTAAGCATGTGAAACAGTTACAATGATTATGTGACAGAGTGGTATCAGAGCCGGTGACCAGGCGGACGTGTGGGAGCTAAGTGCCACACCATAAGGGGTGGGGGCCACCTCTAGAATCCTGCACACGTGGTTGGTCATGGGCTAAGTGTGTTTGGGACGCCTAGCGAGGACGCTAGGGTCTTAAGGAGGGGTGAATGTGAAACCCCATCCCACATGGGATAAGTCCCGAAAGTCATGATCTGGGTATATAAGGTGGGCCTAAGTACCCATTATCATCTCGGGATATCCCTTTTGGCATAGCGAGTTCGGTTGCCAAGTAGATGATCGTGGGTACTGCCAGGCCCATGCGTTGCGTTGCGGGCCCACGGGCTCGGGGCGTGACACATACTGTTACAGTTTTTGCCTCCAACACCAAATTTCTGACTTCGTCCCTGATTAGAACAAGGTGAGACGTTCTAACTTGGAACATGAATGTCAATTGTTAAGATCATTTTGAAACTTTTTAAAATTTAAAATTCTTATTCTAGATATTGATAAATTTTCAAGGATTAATTTAAAATTAACTTTTTAATCAACAGTAAAAAATATCTCTGCTGGGCAAACGGAAGTCCCTGTCTCGGATGAAGAGCTTGATGAACTCCATATAAGTACTAAACGATTCAAGGAGACTGCAAAGATCTCAAATTTCCAACTCTCCACTTCTGGATAATGATGTGCGACGTACTCCACCTCATGTAAGTACTAATCTCACTACTTTCTCTTTCCCTCATTTGGTTACCCCAGCTACTTTTCCCCCTTACCTCTGACACCTTTACCCCTATCTTCCAATTCCCAAGATGATAAATGACCCAATTCTACCAATATCTCCGACATGCAAAACCACCTCCCAAATCAATTATCCCGTGATTCCTGTAACCAATTAAGTACTACATCTTACTTGGCCAAGCTCAAATCCACTCAATCTAACCTTAATATGCATAATTGTTTAACACATAACTTTCATCATCATGATTTTACTGAGGAAAATTTTAATCCAAACAACCTACCAAATTTTATTCCCATTACCTCCACGGACAAAAAGAAATTATACAAACCCTGGCATTTATCCCTTATTGTTAAAGTTTATGGCCGAACAACTAGGTACAAATTCTTAGCTAAAAAACTTCACGCTATCTGGAAACCTACTGAGGATTTGAATATCATGGATCTAGGTTCTGATTCCTTTCTTGTTAAATTTGCTTTGGAAGAAAATTATCATAAAGCTCTGCACCAAGGCCCCTGGTTCATTGGTCAGATTTTTCTCACTGTGAGACCATGGGAACCATGTTTCCAAACTTCCACAACAGTAGTTAAAACAACTGCAATATGGGCCCGTCTCCCTAAGCTTCCTACTGAATATTATGACAAGGATCTTCTCATTAAAATAGGAAATCTCATTGGAAATTTATTACAAATTGATGCTTCAACGATCTCAGCATCTCGTGGTTAGTATGCCAGATTATGTGTTCAAATATCTATTGATAAACCATTATTAACAACTGTCTTCATAGGACAACATGCTCAAATCATTATGTATTAAGGCATTAATCAAATTTGCTTTCAATGTGGGAGAATTGAACATAAAAACCTAATTGTCATTTTCTTACTACTATTAAGCTTAATGTTGATATTACTCTGGATGCTAACCAGCCCAATCATTCTACCAAAGTTTCTGACAATCTTATGCATGATTCTCCTCAAGTTCAAAGGCCTTGGATGGTTGTTGGAAGAAGCAAACGACCTCTGAGGTAAAAATTACACAAAGAGTATCATGAACATTCTGACCATGAAAAATATTTCGAAGCTCAAAAAAAATAAAATTATTACTCCTCCAAGCTTCCTCATCCCACAACACATTTGCTTCTCTCACCAGTGATGACATATGCAACAGTTCACTCACTACCAAAACCATCATTTCCTCCGAAATTCTCCAAACAGAAAACAACAAAAATTCTATTTCCACACAAAACCCTTTGCATGCAGAGAGCCAAGTAGATACCACGCGTCCAAAACCACCTTGTTTGGAAAATATTTCCTCAAAAAATCATAATGACAAAGTTTCACTTTTCAACTAAAAAACCTCATCCCACTCAAGTTTCTGACACTCAAAGAGTATCATCTACCCCACCATCTGTGCCACTTGCACCTATTATTATGTTTTTATCTTCCCTAGACTTACCCAAGCGTAATGATTCCACCAATACCCAAGATATGCAAAATGATTTCCAACCCATGGAATTAGATATCCAAGCTACTACCATTTTATCTCCCAAAGTTAACAAACTAAGTGCTTATACTTCCCTATCCAGAACTTCTATAACTACCTCAACTCTCATCACCACTCCAACCGCTCTTATCCCCCCAAATCATCCCTACAACATAAATCGACGTGCACAAATAATGAACAACCACAACCAAAAGAGGAGGATGCGCCATTTTCATGCCTCCAACTCTCAAAGAAATCATCACTATCAAACCCTAAGGACTCACAGAAACACCCAACAAAACATGATCGAATTCTATGCTATCCCAAGAATTCAAAGAGCTGCAATGCCAGTCCACTTGCATCCGATCTATCAAGTTCAAGTTCAAGACAGTTGGGCTTCCCAAACTCAGTAGATATACAACATACCACTCTTCTTGATAGCCCCATCCAAACACTGCAACAACTTTGCCCTCATCAACCCCTCAATCAGAGTCCTGGTTAGAATGGGGTCTACATTGTCACTACTTGATCTTTAACATAGAGGCCAACAATCAAACCCAGACCTACAGGATCGATGATCCTTCTTTTCTAGCAAGTCTGATAAGTGCAGGATTTCAAGCAAGCATACTAGCTCTACAACAACATCCTTTGGTTTATTCAATCAAGCCCCTTCACCAGCCCGTGGCAGGTAGTTCAGCAAGCTCACAACCTATGGGGATTTATTGTAAGTCAAACTTCACTTCCTCTCCACTTACCACTGTTTCCCCATTTCCTCGATCCGTTTGCCCAACCACTAGAGACAGCCATTTTAGAAGGAATCCCAATAACCACCCTGACCAACCAACCTCCAAACATAGACGAAGATCTAGAATATCTACTTCCGAAGAACCTCATAGGAGAAGAACCACATATGGAACACTTCTTAGAGTTTTGAAGCATTAGAAAAAGCCCTATTCTAAAAGTCATGGTAAATACAATGAAGTAATGCTTCATGTTCTCTTTGAACCCAAATGTGATAAAATGTTCAATAGAAACGAAAACCCTAAATGCCTTCACCGACGAAAGAAACTATGCAACAGTCCTAGTCCCCTCGGTAAATCATAATCAGAGAGCATATCTGGACAACTTAGAACTTCAACTGAGACAAAACCTTTCTCTGATAAACCTAACTCTCCCAAACCCTCCAATGATAGTGTTCATTTGGAATTGTAGAGGTGATGGTAACACTGAGTTCCAAAATCTTCTTCGTGACATGATTACTTGCCATGGCCCTAATTTGGTTATCTTAACTAAAACTAAGCTAAATAGGGCAGGCGCTGAAACCCTTATGCATGATATGAATTTTATTTACTTTGAATGTGTGGAAGCCATAGGGAAATATGGTGGTATAATGGCTATGTGGAATACCAACCTTGAAGTTGAGATTACATAAAAAATAACCCAGGAACTCCATTTGATGGTGACGGTAAAAAATAAAAATCTTCATTTTCTTTTATCTGCTATATATTCCAATTGTTTGCTTACCTCTAAAGGTATTTTATGGGATAATCTTAGAACTGTTGCTAATAATGTTAATGGTCCGTGGCTTTTACTTGGAGATTTTAATGAAATCACGTCTCAGTCTGAAAAATTTGGCGATAAACCAGTTAATAATTCTCGCATAAATGAATTTGTTAGCATGATCAATGATTGTAACTTGATCGATTTAGGATTTAAGGGGCATGCCTTTACTTGGTGTAATAATAGTAGAATTAAAAATAAACTAATTTATGAATGCTTAGATAGGGTTTTAGCTAACTCGGGCTGGTTAACTCTATTCCCAAACAGTGTTGTTCAATATTTGCCTTGTATATATTCTGATCATTGTCCTATTCTTTTATCCTCTAATAATTATCCTATTAATAAAAAGGGCCCTTTAGACTGGAAACTATTTGGCTTTCTAATCCCTCATTTCATAAAATAGTCTCCGACACTTGGTCTCAAGCTCCTGATTATAATTCGGCCATTCATAATTTCCAAACTGAAGCTACTAGGTGGAATAAGGAAGAGTTCGGTAACCTCTTTGTAAGGAAAAAAAGAATCTTGGCTAGACTTAATGGGATCCACAAATTTCTTAGCTTTAAATATAGTCACTTTCTTATTAATCTGGAATTTGACCTTAAGGAACAATATATGCTTATTAATAAAGAGGAAATGAAATTTTGGAAACTTAAGTCTCGCATTAGTTGGTTATAAGGTGGAGATACTAATTCAAAAAAAAGTTCATATATCGACCCTTAATAGACGAAGAAAAAATAGAATTATTATGCTAAAAGATCCTGAAGGAAATTAACATTCTGATGCTAGCTCGGTTGAGCGAAATTATTCTTGATCATTTCCAAACTATCTATACTACGGATCACCTTTCAAGTACTAATTGTTCTATGCATAGTAGTGTGGTCGATTTTCGTAACTCAGATCTGGATAAAACCCCCTCATTGGAAGAAATTAATTCAACTATTAAATCATTTAGCCCTTACAAAGCTCCGGGCCTGACGGTCTCTACCATTTATTCTTTCAAAAATTTAATAATCTTACAGAACCGGTAATTTCTAATCTTATTTTCCAGTTCTTTAGGGATGGTACTTTACCTTATGAAATTAATCGAACTTTTATCTGCCTCATACTTAAAATAAAAAAATCCTGAATCTATTTCTCAAAATAGGCCAATTTGTCTTTGTAACACTGCTTGTAAAATCATCACAAAAATTATAGTAGCTCGCATTCGCCCTGTCCTTTCTGACATCATCAGTCCCACTAAAAGTAGCTTCATTCCTCATCGAAGTGCGTCTGATAATGCGAGTATTGTACAATAAATTTTACACTCCTTCCATAGGAAAAAAAGGTAAAACTCCTCACATGGCTATTAAAATTGACTTGGAAAAAGATTTCGATCGTCTGGAATGGGCCTTCATTCATAACATGCTTAATTTTTTTAATTTTCCTCCTCACTTAATTAAGCTTATTATGATTTGTATTACTACTTCTACCCTTGCTATTCTCATTAATGGTCGCCCAACAAATTAGTTTACCCCATCTAGAGGCCTTCGTCAAGGCGATCCCCTTTCCCTTTATCTTTTTATAGTTAGTTTGTAATACCTCACTTTAATGATAAATCAGTATGTTAATAATTCACTTTGGAACCCTATTAAGATATCAAGGTATGGACCAAAACTTACTCATCTGATGTTTACCGATGACATAATCCTTTTAGCCAGGGATGACAAATCCAATACAGCTACTATTCTTAGGATTCTACTTCATTTATGTCAAATTTCCGGAAATAAAATAAATTTTAGTAAATCTAGAATAGTCTTTTCCAAAAATATTACTAACCCTATGGCTAATTAAAAATCTGAAATCGTAGCTAAACTATACGAGATTGAGAAGCCACAAAACTCAGACTCGCTAGTAACAAAAATTAAAAACGTCGTCCCTGTCCTTAGCTCCCCCCGGCCCCATCTCTCCTCAGATGCCTTCTGCAGCTCCGCCCATCTCCAGCACAACCTCCGTTCGGGAGGCGCAACAATAATGACGATTCACTCAGTAGTAATCCAAAAGCTCTTAAGTACAAACTCCCATTTAGGTCGACGAGTAGCCGCACACCATTTCAAAATCTACTCATACGGAGCTCGAAATCCAATGACCATAATCGATTCCGACAAAACCCTAATATGCCTCCGAAATGCTTGTAATTTCATTGGCAACCTCGTTAGATCAAAAGGGAAGTTTTTATTTGTGAATACGAACACACTTTTCGATGAAATAATCGAACAGATGACGAAAAGTATTGGGATTAAGAATGATACATCTTGGCGTCTTGGAGGCTTTTTAACAAACAGTTCGAGTCCAAGAAAATTTAGAGGGAGAAATAAGAAGTTGAATTTAGCTTCTATTCATCCTCCTAATTGTGTTGTGGTTTTTGATACTGAGAGAAAAAGTTGTGTTATTTTGGAAGCTGATAGATTGCAAATTCCTATTGTGGGATTGGTTGATTCGAATATGCCTTGGGAAACTTATAAGAAGATTACTTATCCTGTTCCGGCTAATGATTCGGTCCAATTCGTATATTTGTTTTGTAATTTGATTACCAAAACTATCTTATATGAGCAGAAAATATTGAAAGCTGCTTTGGGTTTTGCTGCTAAAGAAATTTCTGATTCGAAACCGGGGACTCGGTATGAGAATACACTAAAGTTTTTAGATTTTCTTTTATGTTGTTGAGTATTTTGTTCTGCATTATTTGCATTTGAAATTATTATAAACCCCACATTCGACATTGATCTCAGAAAGTTATTTAACTTTTTACATCCTAATTCAGTGATTAGAATGGAGATATAAGAGGTTTCACTGCCGGTTATAATAAATCATCCACATGAACTGCGAATCAGAAGTTGGTTCTTGAAGAGTTGTTTAGTGAAGGGGATTTGGTTGATGTTTCTGGGACTACTATTGGTAAAGGGTTCCAAGGTATGAAAAATTCTATTCCCTCCGTCCCAAATTGAATGTCCATATTACCTGATCATTACAATTTTGCCTTTTCAATTAGCTACTTAATGTCTGGGCTAATTTTTACAATTTAAATGAAGGTGATCGTTTATTTATCTGCTTCTACTTTTATCCAGTGTATTTGGGATAAAATTAAATCAACTATGTGGAGTTATAGACGACGTATTCAGACTTGAGGAGGGTTGCTGGGATTGAGTGAGTAGTCATTAACTAGTGCAGTAGATTGAAATAAGACATTAACAGCTTGTTGCAGTATCTTATTTTGGTGGATATTGAACTGATGTACTCTCGTATGATTTCTTATGTGCAAAACTGCAACAAGTTCATGTTATGACTAGTTAAAACTGTCTATACCCGTTCTCTTTACTCGTTCTCTCATTTTCTTCGAATACAGATGCCTAATGACTAGTTAAATGACCCCAGGTGGAATCAAGAGGCATAACTTTAAGCGAGGACTTATGACTCACGGATCAAAAAGTCACAGGCAGCTCGGGTCAATCGGTGCCGGAACAACTCCTGGACGCGTATACAAGGGAAAGAAAATGCCAGGAAGAATGGGAGGGACTAAGAGAAAGATTAGGAAGCTGAAGATTATCAAGATTGACAATGACCTAAGAATTGTGATAATCAAAGGAGCTTTAACTGGTAAGTCTGGAAATCTTCTTCGAATTACTCCAGCAAAGATTGTTGGAAAGAACATACCTAAAAATTGTTCTTTTCATGCCTCAAATTTTTGTACCAACTAACTAAATCAATGTAATTCTTCACATGTTCATTGCTCCTCTTTTCATTCTGCCCCTTCTTTTTGTTGGAAGGAATTCATTCCGTTTATCAAGGTCCCAAAAAAGTTACGTTGTTGCTGTTGCATCATATTTTTTTTTCCAAGAATTTTGTTTGCCATTTGAAGCTCGAAAGAGAACTGGGATGGGTTATTGTCTCTGTTTCAAAACGAAATATATAATGATTCTACGTGTGGCTCTTGCAAAATCCACACACTATCCTATCTCACCTGAAATCGACTTCTCTAAATTACTTGTATTTATAAACAGATTAGTCGTGTAACATAAAAGAAGGCAGTAAGAAAAAAGGAAAGAAATCTCAAGACACAGGTGCCAACAAAGACAAAACTTACATGTAATTGTAAAGAACCAAGTATAGAACCAGTAGAATTAGAGTCCCAAATCCAAACCCTTCCCCATCATAACCAGACGTTCTGGTTTGCCGGATTCTGCCAGGAGAGAAACCAGCACGGCGAGAAGATGTTGCGAGTAATTGTATGAGCAGTAACAGCGATGCAGGAAGCAGCAGCATCACGAGACTAGAAGCAGCAGCACCGGCTTCTTCTTCCCCTCCTTGAGATGAAGTCATCAGATAGGAAACTAGGTATAGTAAGTAAGGCCAGAAGATCACTAGGCTCAATACCCCAACCATCAATGAAGGAACCAACGGCGACGGCCCTCTTCTTCCCATTCTCCACTGGTGGTCTGAGGAGTTGAGGTACTAAAGCAAACAATTGTAAGCATTTTCTTTGGATAAATAGGTGATTCCTAGAGGAATCTGCTACCCAAATCCTTGTTTCTTTCCTTTTGTTTCTACACTTCATGCCAAAGAGTTGGGAGGCCATTGGTAAAATCTAGTAATAAAAACATCAAAATAGATGGAAAATTGACCAAGGAAGAACATGATCCACTCGATACTTACAAGACGTAATAATAAAATTGACAATTTTTCAATTGGATAGCAACATTTGATCAAATTGCAGATACAAAAGATATGCTCCATTGTTTGAAACTAAAGTTAAATTAACCTCGAAAGGCTAAAAGAAAAACACAAAAACTTGTCCCATGTCCTAACCAGCATGAGTAAACAAAATAGTCTAATAATTCCGGACCTACCCCTCTTAAGTACTAATACCATAACTACTCGGTTACAGAGACAGAAAGTACAAAACTGTACAAAAGAGACACCCACTCTCCACCATCACAAAGGCCATATTTTATTCGGTAGCATTATTATACCGAAGATGCTGCTCATAGTAGTTGACCAACTGGAAAGGATAAAAGATAAGCCGTCTCAGTTTCAATGAATAAACGATAAAAAAGTTTGCCAAGTTAAACGATAGAAAGTTTGGTTATTCCAGTACCAAAACAACTCTTGGAGAATAAGATAACATAATGAAAAGGCAGGTAATTACCAGGAGAGGATTGTTCGCCTTTAGAAACTTGTTATCGACTGTAACTTCCTTCCCGTCAGACCTGCACACATTCCTGGAAAACAAACATACTTATTCACTCAAAAAAATATTTAACACGAGAAAGCTCGTTTTTGTGGCTTCTTTGACAGAAAGGCCAACCTTATAGTTGTCACTGTCATGCAGTCTAACAAATGTTTGAATACAAGTCAAACACACAGAACGAACTTTAGGAAAGAAAGACTTTGGTATCAATACATGTAATAAACACCATAAATGTAATTATCCATCCAAGCATGACTAAAGAAATTGGGTATTGAATAACAAACCTCTTCGCCTTGAATGTTAGAGAAACATTCTGGCTGTTGTTGGATATGGACGTGGAATAACTTATGGGCCTGACAATCTCTGTGATGGCACAGATATCCATAGAGTTGTCGGTTTTGATGGTAATACCGGAATCATTATCCATAATGCCGGGAACTTGAATCCCTTGATTCTCGGTTACGCCGCAAGAACCGTTCTCAGCTGCTGTACTCTGTGTGGAGGTTGGTGCCTCTTGTTTAAACCTCCTTATAGAACCAGTTTTCCTCCTCTTAGATCCCGTAGAGCGACCAGAATGAACTGGTCCAGCACCATCAGCATTCAGCAGCCCATTTGCAACCCCACATGTTTCCAACACTGGAGCTTCTTCCACATAGGTTTCATGAACAGCTGCGGATTCTCTGAGTTCTAAATTCAACTCAGTCTTCTGCTCCTCCGCCACTTCTTCAGTTCTAGAGGAAACTGGTTTCTCAGTTACTTGAGTTGCCAGTTCCGTGCCAGTTGACCCACCAGCATCGGCTTCATCAGTGTTTCCAACAGCCTTGTCATTTACAGGAGGGGTTATAGGCCCCTCCGTCAGCCGGTATTTTCTAGCCGGCACACCGTATGTAGCAGCAGCAGGGGAAGACGAAGACTGTTGCTGCTTCTTCTTGCCTTGGGTCGAGGCACTTCCGGACTTCCGCTTGCGTCTACGTGCAGACTTCTTCCCTGAGGGTAAGCTTCAAAAGAACCAAGAAAAATACACAAATGGCAAAAGAAAAAAGAACAATCAAAATCCACCATTCACAGAAATCATTCTAACTCGCGAATTAAAAACACAATTACAAACAAAAAGGAGAGAGCAGAATGAAACATACCTCTCCTCAAATGCATCAATAACATCAGATACAGACGACAGATTATCAAAAGGCTCCCATGTATTCGCTGTCTCTGGCCAGCCTCGCCTATTTAACAATTTACCAATGACCCTCATCAATACTAATAATAATATAAAACTATCCAGTATTGCATTAAAGGCATCAAAATCCAATCCAATATTTTTGTGGGTCTATGGAGACAGACTGAGAGTAACTCACCATTTAATTAGATATTGAACTTGACCCTTCGCGATTTCGGAGCAGTCGGCAAATTTCCCCCAACAACCAGAACATACAGACAATGTGCCACAAGAATTAGCAAAAAATAAGGATGAAAAATAAAATCAGTATAGTCTTAACACCCAAAACAAAATCTGGTAAACAAAACACAACATAAGTAATTAAAAAAAAACACTCCTATGTTAACTGGACTCTTTAGTTTTGGCTACCTAACCCGTGTCGACACGATACGACATGGGTGTGGGTATGAGATCCTTATTGAATGTGGAAAAAAAATATTGAGTACTTTGACTGAAAGTATGTGCATTTCGAATAGTGATATTCCTCATCATGTCTATAGTGAGGAGGATACTATATGCCTATTCTCCAAATTATAGGCCCATTTCCATTTACAAATGTAGCTAATTTGTTAATTTACTCATATGCCCTAATTATTGTCGTATCCACCTACCAACTTATAGTTTTTAGAAGTGTCTATCG
The DNA here is from genome assembly GCA_026122235.1 of Vinca minor. Classification (NCBI taxonomy): domain Eukaryota; kingdom Viridiplantae; phylum Streptophyta; class Magnoliopsida; order Gentianales; family Apocynaceae; genus Vinca; species Vinca minor. The sequence continues at coordinate 3,371,111 of JAOCZM010000291.1, forward strand.
TATCCTTACTTTTTAGAGGTATAAGAATCTGACACCTAGATATTAACGCGTATGACAGAGTACATTAAATAATCAATGCGAGTGATATCAGAGACCCAAAACCCTTGATATATCTAATCCTAAATCGACCAACAAAACTTACCAAAAACAAATATGATAAAAACCAAAGAGTTAAATTAATTTTTATACCTTCCGAACCCTTTTTTTCCTTACGGCCTCAATTTCGTAGTAGCCTTCGGCCAGCTTAGGCGTCTCCGCCTCTCCGTCCCCTTTTTCCTCCGCCTCTGCCTCCTCGTCAGTGTCCTCCACATCACCCCCTCCCATTCGTAAGTCCTCCACGTCACCCCCTTCATTGCCGCCACCATCTTTTTCCTCCACAATCGGCCGCTTCCCCTCAGCAACAGCTGCCCTTCTCACCTCGGTAGCAACAGAAGCAGCTTCTTCAACCAGATTCCGCTGATTGTGTGGCATGGGTCCCTCTTTTGGAGTCGAATTCAGAAATGGAGAGGGGGAGGGATTCTCCTGTTCATTTCTACTTTTTTCACCGACGGCGTCCACCGCCGTGACTTGCGACGGCGGTGTGAGTAGTGATGGTTCTTGGGGCAGCCTTTTCTTTCCTCCTTTCATGGATTTCTGAATTTTTTGAAGGATTTTTTTTCCCTTTTTTGGTGTGAACACTAGGACTTTGCCTTGCAGAAGGCTTTGTGGGGTGAGAGAGGTTTTTGATGAGAGAAAAATGAGAGAGAAGAGAGTAATTGAGACCTTTTTCTTTATTTTCTCTTTGGGGTCTTTGGGGGAAAATAGGATGGATGTATAGAAATTATTTATATGGACTAGGTTTACATGTATTTTGTGGTTTAAAATTAGTAATGTCATTACATAATTATTTATTTTCACATTTAATAGTAATGTGGTCAGTTCTGTAATTGCCAACTCAGCACTAGTTTTTGTTTTACCTAATTATTTTTTGCAACTTTTTTCAATCAGGCACGCATACTGATTATGTCACGCCCCGAGTCCGCGGGCCCGCGACGCGACGCATGGGTTTGGCAGTACCCACGATCATCTACTTGGCAACCGAACTTCCTATGCCAAAAGGGATATCCCGAGATGATAATGGGTACTTAGGCCCACATTATATACCAGTCACAACTTTCGGACTTATCCCATGTGGGATGGGGTTTCACATTCACCCTCCCCTAAGATCCTAGCGTCCCTCGCTAGGCGCTCCCAAACATACTTCAGCTTCAAGACCAACCAAAGTGTGCAGGGATTCTAGAGGTAGCTCCCCACCCCTTACGGCTGTGGCACTTAGCTCCCACACGTCTACCTCGGTCACCCGGCCTCGATACCACTCGTCACGCCCGTAACCGGGAAATGACTCTGCAGCTGCTTAGCTGCCAAACGTAATACGTAATCCATAACATAAAACCCATACGTGCATCAACTAAGCTATAAAACATACTAAGAAATAAAACCTCAAATAGTATATATATATATATATATAAACTTAACTTAAAAAGGGGTACATCCTAACTTAAAAGGAAATATAACAACTTAAACATACTTCAAAGTTCATCACACTTACTCTATTTCAAAGCAGTAAAGTGAGCTAGACGTCTATAAAGTGTCATCTCATTGATACTCGAACACGACGTCCCCCACGTACCATTCGTAGCTAACATCATGCTCATCTGAAAAGGAAATGTGGATAAGGATGAGCAAAACCAACTATTGCTCAGTAAGATCCCTTCAACCTTGGGATGAGGAAATATATAGACACTTAATTAAAACAGTTTATGCATCCCAAAAACATTTCATAACTTTAAAAACATAATCACCAATAAAGCAAGAAATTCATGGTATCCAAAATACTTTGATTTCTTAGAATATTGGGAGTGCAGAATCGCCGCCCATACAACGACCCTACACTCTTACCCCTCCACCAGATAAATCATAAATACATGCGACTCAACCTTCTAGCTTTCTCGACAGCTTTAGGAATGACGGTTGCGCACCCGCCATTCTTACCCCTCCACTGCGAGGCCGCTAGGAAGTGAAGGTTCTAGCCTAACGTATATGTGGGAATGCCTAGCTTCTCACTAGCTCGAGTACAGACGATGGCCGTCGCTTACACCTTTACTACAAGACAGCTAAACAACTCCAAAACCTGCAAAATTGTTAGAAAACGACTTCCATTTCCCTGCAAAACCCGCTCACATCAAATATCAAATGCAAACATCATATATCGTTGTATACTGTTCGTGACATCGTACATCATGACTTGATGTTTGGGCCTCTCCCAACATCTTATCTATGTATTTATCATATAACACAACTCTACATGCTACATCTTATCCCAAATTAGGTACATTGACTGTTCATGAAATCCATAACATAACATAAGCATAACATAAACATATTGGATCCTTTCTTAGTCAATGTCCCTAATGGGATGTTCCCTTATACTTACAATCATAAAACAACAAGTAATCATGCTATCATAGACATGCGCAACTAAACATCATACAATTCATACATTCACATTAAATATTGCTTCATCCACTTTTATGCAAGAAAAATATGATAAAACCATATTTCATTCATAATCTGTAAAAAAAATCAGTATATGAAAGCTTTGGAAATACTCAAAGTTGAAGGGTCCTTACCTTATCACCTTTACATTCTTAATTTGTAAAAATCCGTAAAAATCCAGTTCGTGTTCCTAATTGAAAGACGTACACAGGGAAGATCTAACTGTTAAAATCACAATCCCTCTAGCTCGGATCGTAGCCCCTATAAGTCTAGTTTCTAAATAAAAAAAGAATCGGAGGAATTGGAGTTCTAGATTTACCTTTATGGCGTTTCTAGTGCAAAGGTACACGCAGTCAGTCCCGTAATATGTTTTTCTTGCTTTTCTCTTTCTTTTCTTTCTCGTTTTTTTTCTCCTTTTCCGAGACTTGAACTCGAATGGATTTCAAAAATGACTGCCTAAGAAGTTTAGAAACCACCTTTAACTCCTTCCCCACTACTTTCTCCACTCCCCACTACTTTCTAGAAATCACCAAAGGTCCCTTATCTTATCTTAATGTTATACAAGTCCTAAAACATGTTATAACACTTAGCAAATAATAAAAGCAAATAAAACACTTAAGCAAATATGACGCGTTTCGGTCAACATTGACTTAACCTCGGTCAACCAAAACCCGTCCAAAAAAAAAAGTAAAAAGTTACGGTCTTCACAGATTAGGTGGTAGGTTTAATTCTGATATGAATTATAGTTTAATGTATTGTGTGTTCCAAATTTATACATATCAGAAATGATAAAAACTTTCCTGCTAATGTGAATAAATCTGGATCATATGATCCATTGAACCATTGTGCATATCAGACAATATCAAGTTTTATATCTTATAAATATAGTTTTGTTATTTGGGATCGCATCGAGCATGTGGTATTTTACGAATATCTGTGTGATTTCGAACTACGGAAGACAAATATTGTTGTGGTTGTTTTTTTGCGTCGAGACATTTTCCTACTTTCGCTTGCGTCTACGTGTAGACTTCATCCCTTTGAAATTGGGGGGAAAAGTAATATTTAAAACTTAATTATATTGAGAGAAAAAGTGTTGTATATAATACGTGTTTAAAATATGAATATTCTCGTGTCTAATACGTGTTGTAGGGTTCATTATTGTGAATTACTCTTTATGATATCTATATCCGTTGTTAATAACTTAGTGATAGTTAATGAGAAAATTAGCATAATTGTTCAAATTTGGTTTTATATGTTCAAACCACTCTTGAAAGTATAAAGCTTCTTAGAGAGGATTTGAAATTGATCAACATGAGATATATATATATATATATATAAAGTTGGTCATTCTCTTGTATATTGTCATTCTTTGTTTCTTTCAACCAAAAAAATGTCATTCTTTATTTCTAATTCCCGTCATGCCATGTCATTCTTTGCAATATCCCTTGTCATGCCATGTCATTCTTTGCATGTCCTCCACGGCATCCCCATTCTCGCTCTAGCCATCTTCTTCCTCAACAACGGTCCACTTCCCCTCAGCCACATCGCTTCTCCCTTCGGCAGCAACAACTGTAGCAGCTTCGTTGACCAAATTTCTCAGATTTTGCAACGTGGGTCCCTATTTCTGGGTCGAATCAAGAAATAGAAGGGGGAGAGAGATTTCAAAATTTCCAATGAAACGGACCTTGTGGTATCTGTGAGACATGGAGGCATGCAAAATTTACCATGTAGGTGAATTCTATCTAAATTTATGTGAGAGTAGTGTGAGACTCGTACCCACAAGGACCGCGCATGTCAGACTTTCCCTCGTCAACCCATTCCATTTGCAAGTCATCGTCAAAATGGTCATCTTTTTTCTCGCCGCCCTTTTCTTCTTTTTTTCGGTTAACCCAATGGGCACCCGGTGTCTACCGCCAATGTGGTGACTAATCCAGGCTCCAACCGTTGGCCTGTAGCGTGACCGTTAGTGGAGGGGGTTTGACACATATTACTCTTTTACACGGAATTCTACCACCGTGAAAAAATCTCACGAGAGTTTATATCCACCGTGAGAATCGAATTCTCGTCAACGGTGAAACATATGACAACTCCAACTCCAACCAATTACCCTAAAGTTCGGATTCCCTCTTCTTCTTCTAACGAAGTGTCCTTACCAACCGACATCTTCCCCTCAGCAAAAACCCATCTCCCCTCAAATTCCTTAGCCATGTTTTTCTTCTTTTGCATTGTCAGACCCGAGTTCTCAGTCGAATCAGGAAATTGAGAGAATTCCCCTAAAAAATTCAACTTTTCTCCTTACCTAACATGTAAGTTATTAAACAATCAACGTGTATATATATATATATATATATATATATATATATATATATATATATATATATATATATATATATATATATATATATATATATATATATATACATCCATATTGATATTTTGAAAATTAATTTAAAGCACTTACTATGCACGCCATTTTTCCCCCTAATATAATTAAGTAAAATAATTTTTCCTTACTAATTTGAATATCCACTCTCATATTGATTAAGTGTCCACTTTAATAGGAAAGTAGACATCTACTTTGAGAAAGTGAGGTTAATATAAATTTTAAAAGCATTAAAGTATTTTTGTATTTATAGCTTTCCGTTACGAAAATAAAGATAACTATCCCCAGTCAAGTTTCTTTAATGTGGATGGTTATATCATTTGTCATTTGCAGGCTGATTTTCTAACTAGCTTGTGAAAATTAATTACCGCCGTGCCATTTTCTATCTAAAAAGACTTCAAGATGTGTTGGATACGGGGCGGCTAACAGAGTGTTCGAGTTGATCGACCACAGGACCTTCAACAATTGGGCCTAAATTTTATTTATATATGTGTGTGTGTTTGTATTTTATTGAAGAATAATAAAAATTGTAATTACTTGAGTTTTCTTATGTTGAATATTTAGTTGATGATTTTGCTTTAAAGAAAGATAAAATGATCGCTATTTTCAAGTGAAAGTCGCTTTTTCCCGGTTATGTAGGCTTCATTTTAATGTTTAGGACGTGACCTATAAAATAATTGAGACGGCTCTGGTTGGATCAAATATGTGTGTTCTCCCCCCCCTCCCCCCGTCAGCTTTGGTTTGTTTGATTGGATTTTAGTTTGAATTTCGTAAAGTAGATTTATGGTAAGAGAAGAAGTAGGACTCGAAATGAAAGTTTTATGTTACAGATCGCCATAGTGTGTCCAAATACAACCAACCGAGAATTTGGTTGCTTAGCATCTAAAATCAAACCTTTGTTGCAACCTTCATTGATCCATCAAAGGCTAGAAATCTGAATTCTTTGTAGCCCGGAGAATAGAAAAATCTGAATTCTCTCTTTTTTAACTAGTCAAGAAGATGCTGAACCCATTGTCGAACAACATCAGGAGAACCATACCATGGTCTTGTTACATCATCAGAACCAACAGGGGAGTGGTAAACTCCTTCTATACTGATATTAAGGGCGCCTTCTAAATGCGCGGAGATTTCTGGCACAACCCCATCACCCCATACATTTGCTTGCCCACAAACCTGGAACATCCCATATTTAGCACCCACAGGCTTCTTATAGTTCATTCAAATCTCTAACAGGGAAAGCCAATCTTACCTGCTTGTACCCTTGACCAACGAAACGAGCACGTAGAGTTGAGGTTGGTGGTTTGGATGTGTTAACAAATGCAATCTCAGGATTCGACTGGTTCATACTTAAGGCCATTTCAGCATCATCATCATCATCGAATCCAAGGAAACGTGCCCCTTGAATATACCTACAATTTCAAGAACCGATTCAACTTCAAAGTTCGTAGCCCGAGAGCAGGCAAAGCAGTCTCAGTCCTATTGGGGGGGAGGAGGGAGCGCTTCCTTTATAGATAAATAGTAGATGACCGAACGACCGAGACAATTGGCAGTGGGAGGCAGGTAACCGACTAAAGACAGTATTCCCAGTACAAGCAAGGAAAGCCATTAACGGCATTTTCCCAACTTACCTTACTACCGGTTATTTCTTAATCTTGACGTAACTCATTTTCTTTCTTCATTTGGTAAAGTTTCTTAACATGCATTGGGAGTGTTACGACATGCTTATATGCATAAGAATTAGATAAAAGTAACTAGCAAGGAAGCTTCACAGGCACATAAAAGCATATTTTTGTTTCACGAACCATCAAGAACTTGCAGAAAATAGAGAAATGCAAGGCTCTAAAGTTTACCTTCCTGCTACACATACATATTTCAGTTGTGGAGTATAAACAGCTTTTGGGCAATTCTTCTCAACATAATCCAAAAGCCCCCTTGTTTGATCAATCACTCCAGGCAATCCCTTTGGCGCCGGGCTGAAAGGAAGAACATCCGATGGGCACTAATCAAGTTTCAAAGAGCATCTAACATAAAAGAAATAGTGATACTTACAGGTGTGGTGTTCCCAGAGTCAGTAACAAGGAAAGATTCGAGAACCCGAATTCTTGCATGTAAACTCTTGCTAGCCATCCTCCTGCTGAATGACCAATTAACGAAAACACCCCATCACCTACAACAAAATCGGCCTGATTATGGCATTTGTAACATTTCCTGTTGAATAAAAAGGATGCATGAATCAATATAGTTTAACAGTTCTATTCAGGGAACAGAAAGGAAATGGATACACCTTATATGATCTTGAGAAGTTCTGGTAAACAAACCTTGAGCCAATTCATTTGCTTCACTAATGGCCTCATCCATCTTCCTAAAATACCTGTTAAAACATTAATTTTCAAGCAAATCTAACTGGCAGGTCTGCAAAAATAGAGAAATAGCAAACTATTAATACCAATCAAGAACGGGGCGAGGACGAAGGGTTTCCACGCCAATAATTCGGATCGATCAAACCTGCTGCATTCCTCAACCAATCAATTCTTGAAACTTTTACAACCACAGTTGGCACTCCATAGTCCTCCTTCAGTATCAGAGCCAGCTTATCATAGTCTTTTGTGTTGTTTCCTAACCCCTGCAAGAAACTAGAGCAATTCACAGCTGCATTTTCTTACATTCTCCAATGCAGGAAAAAAAAATGAAAAACAAAACAAAATCGAAGCATCCCGTTTCTATTCAAATGTTTACAGATCATTAATAGTCGAAATTTAGCAGAAAAAATGCTTTCTTTATAAAAAACATAGAAACCCACATTAAAAAAAAAAAAAAGAAAGATTATGCTCCAGTGCAGACAATAAATGCAAAAACAAACCAAAAAAACTGAAGCATCCATGTCAATTGAAGTGTTCATAGATCACTGTTAGTCTAAATTTAGCCCCCCAAAAAAAAATACTTTCTTTATCAAAAACACAGAAGCCCACATTAAAAAAAAATAAAAAGATTATGCTCCAGGGCAGACAATAAATGCAAAAACAAACCCAAAAAAACTGAAGAATCAATGCCAATTGAAGTGTTCATAGATCATTGTTACTCCAAATTTAGCCACACAAAAAATACTTCCTTTATAAAAAACTTCATGCTAACGACCATACAGAAATGCCGACCCCAATTACTTGGAATTAAGACTTTGTTATTTCGTTGTTTCTTTATAAAAAAACAAATAAGCCCACATTAAAGTTAAAAACACCATGCTTCAATGTCGAAAGTAAATGGGAAAAAAAACAAAAAACAAAGCATCCCATGTCAAATTGTCAATGAAAGTGTCTATAGATCATTGTCTAGTCGAAATTTAGCCGAAAAATAATTTCTTTATACAGTAAAGAACAGTTCCATTAACACTGATACAGGTGCATTCTTGCATTAAGTGTGTAGAGAAAGAAAGACAGAGAGAAGTTACCGGAAGAATGATGGCAGGGCGAAATGCGGAAGAAGTAGAGGATTGTGACTCTGGTTCTGAAATGGCAGAGCAAAACCAGCAGGGCCGCCGCCTTGATTTAGTAAGTTTTGGTGAAGAAGGGAGAGGAGGTGGCCATGACAAAGCCAGACTCATCTTCTTCAACTTCAACTTCAACTTCTCTCCACAGAAAAAACTCAACAGCAATGAATCTCTGGGAAAATTGGAAATGTTTTCTTTTGTGGTGGCTTTATAGGCCACGGTTTCATAAACTCTCACCCAACTAACTTGTATTGCTTTTGGAAAAGTATAAAACTTAGGTGTCCATATAAGCTATAATCATAATAACTTGGGGGATCATTCATGCAAAACTTTACCACTTCATGACGCTTTTTGTTAGTATCCACATCCCCCTTTAATACGTTTTAAATTAACTGTTAACTTTTTTAAATAAATGGTTTGTTAATGATGATTTTTTTTTCAATCTTATCCTACACAAAAAGGCGATACCCACGCCCACGGAATCCCCATCTCCTGATCCGACAGGAATTTTTTTCAATCTTATTCGTTACATTGAAGGTTGAAGAGATAAAAAATAGAGAGAAAAGAAGGTAAAATTTATTTGTAATTAAAATTAAATAAAGTTATATTTGACATTTTACCCATATTCTACTATAGAATTTGATAAAACATTACTTCATGTGCAAAATACAAAATAGACAGATAATTTAAGAAGGAGTGAGTACTGGTAATACTAAACTCTGAGGTGGTAAATTGGGTTGGCTCGGCCTTACAATGCCGTGTCGGTACAATACGTTTTTTATTATAATATAAACAAAATTGTTACAAACAAAATTGTTAGAGGACTATGTTTGCAAATTACTCTAATTTGCAATAAAAACAGTACCCCGAAACTACCGCCTCTGGACTCTTTCTTGTTAGTTCAGTTTTTGCGATTCACCTATACCTCTTCGTGTTTCTACTTCAACTTTGTGAAATTTGTTAATTGTTTACTGGTAAGTTTCAATTTCTACTCTCGGTTGATTTACGAATTTCATTGTCTTTCATGAATCCTTTCTTATGAGTAATTTGATTTGTTTTGAATGATAAAGTTCTTTATAAAATTAAGATTTTTCTGTGTGATAGGATTCGTATAGCTTCATTAGCACCGTCTCTAAAGTTATTTAGTTGTGTCCAAACAGATTGGCGTCTTTGTTGAATCTTAGTTTTATTTTTTTGTAGATCCATTGTTTGTTTTTTTTGTGTGTTGGAGCAGATCTTTCTGTGTTTTCTAAAAGTGATATTAGTGCTTACTGCTGAGAATAGATTTAAATATTCCTTGGTTTACAAGAGAGATATACTACCTCCTTTTCATAATATAAGCCGTTTAGGATATGTAGAGAAAATTAAGTAATAAAAAAGCAATGTACTTTGTCAGTCAAAATATCAATATTATTCTCTTAAATAGGAATTGTATTCCACTAACAAAGTACATTTCTTTTTGCTTCCTTAATTTTTGATACATTTCCTAAACGACTTATATTATGGAATGGAGGGAGTATTATTTATGTAGAATTGAGCTGCTCTTTTGCTTAGACAGGGAGGTGTGATTCTAATTCTAGACAGACTTATGGCGACAACTTTGCGATCTATTACCCGGATTATGAGGAGAAAGAACCTGTGGCCTATGTATACCACAGGATTTATGTTGCACTCTCATGCTACTAGTTTTGGTAAGGGCTTGTGCAAGTTTTTGCTCTTTATTTATGCATATGACTTCATATTCAGATTATAAGCAAGTTCCTGTTATTGAGCATGTCAACATATATTCATTCATACTTCAAAGTATGAATTTATGTTTCTCGAAATTCGTACTTTTATGGTATAATGTAACATCCGAGGTCACAATTTCAGGGTTTAAAGAAGTACACGAAGAAGAGAAGAGTCAAATGGTTGGTAACGTTTTTACTAAAGTTGCTTCAAACTATGACCTAATGAATGATTTGATGAGTGGTGGATTGCATAGATTGTGGAAGGACCGGTAGGTTTCTTGATTGATCATGATTTTTAGATGTTCCTTAATCTTTTTTCCCCCTTCCATGTGACTTGGAACTTTCTTGTCAAGATTAGATATATTTGGCTCTTAACGTATGTATTCTTTTTGTCCTTACAGCTTGGTTTCCAAACTGAATCCATTCCCCGGAATGAAGCATCTTGATGTTGCTGGTGGCACAGGTGAGCTTTGTGCCGTTGGTGATTTCTCTTCATGTTTATGTTTTCATATAAATGAAGTTGAGGAAAGTCAGTCTACATCATTATTTGATGAACTTTAGTAAAATGCTTGTCTAATTTTACAGGAGATGTTGCTTTCAGGATACTAGAAAGTATAAACAGTGTCAGACGCCGAGCCATGCGGGAGGAATATGAAGATAATTTATTGGAGGATACTAAGATTTATGTATGTGATATCAACCCAAACATGTTAAATGTTGGCCAGAAGCGGGCAGTGGAGAGAGGCAAGAATTTCATGTTGATTATTCTACTTGTAAACTGATTAGTGGAAAGATTAAAATTACTGGGTAGATGCTTCAGCTGTGTTGTGCCATTTCTGATCAGAATTGTTAATTTTCCACCTTCAGGTTTTGCTGAGGACAAATCCCTTGTTTGGGTTGAGGGTGATGCAGAAGCCCTGAACTTTGAAAACAACTCGATGGATGGATATACAATTGCCTTTGGGATCAGGAATGTTACTCACATTGAGAAAGCTCTTGCAGAAGCATATAGGTATCTTATTGCTAACTTGATCTGCTTGTATCTGATGGTTCCTAAGAAATATCAGCATTGGGATATCATTTCTTTAAGTGCTACTGGTCTCTGAGATTGGCGAATTTTCATAATTCCTACTGGCATCTGACATTGACATACTACTCAAATTTTCTATGGCTGTTATCCATTCTAGATTAAATATCATCTCTTACTTCCCGAAATGTAGAGTCGCGCTACCCTTTTTACTTGTTTAAGTTCCCAGCTTAATAATATACGCCTGCACTAAGACTTACTTGGCAAGAGTAGCAAGGGGAAATTTGTCATATCTCTTTTTGTTTTCTTTCTAGGACTTGAAACACTAGCCATTTCTTGACCATTACAGTTGATTGATATGGCTGAATGTCTTTTGTTGCAAATTCCGACTACTGTGTTTTTCGTTGGACTATGTACTCAAGGTTTACAATGTGTTTTCTGTTTGTTGCCAGGGTGCTTAAACGAGGAGGAAGATTCCTTTGCCTTGAATTGAGCCATGTAGATACCCCAATTTTCAAAGAATTGTAAGTACCTTAAATGGGAGACATACAACAGCTTAGCCTTCTATGATGTATCACTTGTTTGTCTATCTAAGCATACATCAACTTTTGTATCTCATGTACCCTGGGCATCTTTAAGCGTGAATTTTTTGCTGTTTCCCCCCTTTTTCAGGTATGATTTGTACTCTTTTTCTGTCATTCCAGCAGTAGGAGAGCTCGTAGCTGGTGATCGAGAATCTTATCAGTACTTAGTTGAAAGTATCCGCCGTTTTCCTCCACAGGTATAACAAGTGGCTTTCTAGAGGTTTCTTCTTGTCCAGGCAGCTTTCTTAGGGTGACAATTATGTGCTCTCAAAACCTTGTTTTTTAAAGTTATAACATAGTATTAATTCCTTAAAAAGTTGAATTGGTTTCTATTACGTCATTGCTGTTTTGTCGAGTCTTCCCTGAATCACTTATCTTGTTTGTTGTAAAAGAAGTAAAATAGGTGTCCTGTACATCTGTCTGAATCAAGTAAATAAGGTAATCTGGACCAGCTTTAAGAGTGAATCTGGGTATTGCCTATTTTCTTTTATTTTGATAGTCTCCTTTGTCATAAAACCACTTGCTCTACCCTTTCGATCTCCTAAATCATAGTAGCTGTCAAGCTCTCTATTACCAGGTTCACCGGACAACCAAAATCTTAAGGCAAATGAAATGATTATATGGTTGTCTATATTGCTATACTTTCGACCTTAGGGGGCACCTGGTGGCTGTAGAAGGGGTATTGGTTTCCCCCTGCGTTTTGACTATTGATGGCTGCAGTTTCTTTCTTCTTCTTCTTCTTCCCCTTCCCCGGATCTGCTATAGGTTGAGGAAACTCATTAGCAAAATAATCGATATTCCCTTTCTTAAAAAAGAAGTTGCTCCGATTTCAGTAATCTGTATTCCATACAATTAATGCAATCATTTGCGTTGCGTGTATAATATGTGAATGCAGGAGAAGTTTGCCCAAATGATTGCAGTTGCCGGATTTCAGAAAGTAGAGTATGAGAACCTTGTTGGAGGAGTTGTTGCTATCCATTCCGGGCTGAAGTTCTGAAGTTTAGCTATCTCGTCGCCCGGCGTCTTCTCTCTACCTTTGTGAACTACACACCTTAGAATTTTGTCCAAAAATTGGCACTTCGAAGGTTTTTTTGGAGATTAGTTGAACTTGTTAAGAATAATTTTTGTTTGGTTCTAACTAACCTGCGATGTATATGTCATGTATCTTTAGTACTACCTCCATTACATAATATAATATAAATCGTTTATGACATTAGTGAAAAATAAGAAAGTGAAAAATAAGGAAGCAAAAAGTAAGGTACTTTGTCGGTCAAAATATCAATACAATATCCATGCTGAATTTGAATGTGCCAGAATTTACAGAGTTGTATCAGAAACGAATGTGAGTTTTCTTCCAAACTTCATTGCTCTTTCTTTACACTTTCTGCTCTCCTTTAGAAATGAGAAATTTCTGATATGGGCCAGGGGAGGGCCTTGGTCCACTTGGCTGAGATTCGGCCACGTAGCCTCCTCTTTTTTTTAAAAAAAATAATTTTTTTTCCTCCCTGTCACAGTTAAAATACAAAAAAAATGGTTATGATATGGACATAGTTAAAAGTAAAAAAAATATCTCTCTCCTCATTTTATAGTGATGTGACAAATTTGTACAATTTTTGTACTTTTAACTGTGTTCATATCAGGACTATCTTTTTTGTATTTTAACTATAACTGAGAGATAAAAAAAAATTTAAAAGGAGGAGCGACGTAGCCGAATTTGAGCCAAGTGGATCAGAATACTCCTTAGAAATGGCAGTTAACTGCTGCTCCTTTTTTTATTGTAGAGATTGTTAAATAATCATATGACCTATGACTTGGTCCAATTTGCCCCTTTTTGACATTGTAAATACTCCCTCCGTCCCACAATGTAAGTCATTTTTTAATCAAAACATCAATATTTCTTTTTCAAACAGAACCAGTGGTACAAAAGTTCTATTTAATTGGGTAATATTAATATTTTGAATAACAAAGTATTTTTTTTTGAGTCACTAATATTACAATTTAAACTATGGCTCAGTGGGGCTGACCTCTTTCCACGACCGTGAGGTTGCGGTTCGACACCCTCCCTCTACGTGGGGCTAAATAATTTCCACCTTCTTCCTGTGAGGTCACCTCCTTCCTGTGATCTCAAATGCATTTGTCAGAGTCACTGTTCTTCAGTTCGCATCTTTCTTAGTAGGAGCTACTATGATTTTGCAAATATTGAATTATTTGTGAGAAATGTCTTGAATATTAAATTTAAAATTTCGCATTTGGTTCTGAAAACAGAATCGGAATTAAGATCATCCTTGTAAAGCCTAGGGAATAGCAGACGAGAGCATGGGGAAGAATCGTCTTTGTCAAGAAAAGAGAACCTGATTCGATTACTTTGTTCTTCTCAAAAGAATTCAGGATAAAAAGTTAACCCATATGAGGAATATGAAGCCAATAACTCCATGCTAAAGGAGACAAAGAAAAGGGCCGCATCTGTTGGGAAGTCTCGTCCAATTCATATGAGGATATTGTGAAGTTCTTCCCACCAAAATTGTCATAGGATTAAATTTTTCACTTAGTTGCGTTATCATATTCCCAGCTTGGGAGAAGCTTCAGATATGTTCAATTTAATGATCCGTTCCAAAATTTTGACATTATTGATTGGTGGTCGTCCTATCTATCCTATATCATCTTCATTAAAAATAAAAAAAGGATAAAGGTTGCCACAGAATGTTTTGATTAGTCTTGCCTAAAAAATAAAACTTTGATTAATCAATTTTATCATTATTTTTTTTGACGGTTCTAGAGAAATTCGGCAGCATTTCATGATGGGTGGGGACCATTTGGAAATATTATTCAATTCCCATGCAAATGTTATGTTAATAAAAGTATCATCCCTTTTAACCCCAAACTCTGCGCTAACTGATTGGAGTTGTTATATGCTGACGAGGGTTCAATTTTCACGGTGAACATCGACTCTCCTGGGATTTTTCCGCGGTGGTAGGGCTCCATGTATAAGAACAGTATGGGTTAGGTTCTCCTCAGCTAACGGTCACGACTAATTGCAAACCGAACCCGAATTAATCATCACATTATCGGTGGACACCGAGTACCTTCGAGGTTAACCAAAGAAAAGTATCATCCCTTTCCTCCCATAGTCCCATGCATATTGCATTATGCAATATATAGGGCGTATAATTTACTATGACCAAATCTTATATATATCTACACTAAATAAATAAATAAATATGCTACTACCTTTTGGCTTTTACCAGTGAATCTTTCCTTTCCTTTTTTTTTCCCTTATTAACGTGTGTGTACATGCATCAACTTTTTTTTTTCTTTCTTTTTAAAAAAAAACCAATCGCGGTTCCGCTCTTGATTTTCCTTCCGGCATGACTTGAACTTGAAAGTGAAGCGTCTTACCGCATGAGTTGCGACTTCATTGTTAATCATTAACTATTTAACTTAATAACCAAGATTTTGACTTTTCTATGGAGGAAGCTTAAGAACCAAAATTGATTTATTCCCGATAGATGTGAATGTGGTAATTTAAATTAGCAAGTAGTAATTTCGGCGTCCGTGTCAAATTTCGGAAAAACATTCTTTATTATTTTTCTATTTTCACAAATATATAATTGTCACGTATTCACTGTTAACTACGGATTTCACAACCCAATATTTCTTTAAATTATAAATTATTTATTTAAAAATTAGCAGAAAAAATGACAATCGAAGGGTATAGAAGATTGTATATATCGTCAAATTTCATCAGCTAGGATCATATAGTATTTTTTTTGTTAATTTTTTTAATAATTCTGTAAAAGGAACACAATAAGAAGAAGAATTTTCTAGCTTAGAAAACTAAATTAAAAGTTTTCCACGTGTCTTCTAATACATTTTTTTTTATCTAAGGTGACGCTGTTGAAGCAACCGCGTGTCTTGTGATTGATACTAATATAAATACCGGAGGGAAAGTAGCAAAGAACAATCTAACTATCTCTTTGAATATTGTGAAGGACACGAGACCCTCTGCAGGTGATTATTTATTTATTTTTGTCTTTTTCTTTCTTTCAATTTCAATTGAATATATAAATATGGGTTGTTGCTTGCTATATTTTAGGATATCAAAGATGGAATTGAAATTTGCAGAAATTAAAAAATTTCCTTTTTTTTTGTTTTGAAAATTCTTCTTTGGTTGGCTAAGCTATTTTAATAATCAAAGGAGGAGGGGGTGGAACTTTTGGAAATCTTTTGTGGTTCTTGATGTTTACATGATGATTGTTGGTGTTTGGAGTTGAGAAGGAAATATCTCTTTGGTTCTTTTAAGCAATCTTCTTGATCATTGAAATGAGCAACACCCCATTTTCTTTATAAATCATGTGTGAGAAAGCTGCAACTGCTGAAAGCTGTCATGATTTGAATTCAGAGGAGAGTTTTATTTTGGATTGAAAGAAATAGAGAGAATGCATCATTTGGATGACCTTACGTAATTCTTTCTTTTGGTTCATGTGGCCGACGCTTATCTTTTGGGATTAAGGCTTAGTTGTTGTTGTTGAGAAATCTTGATTCTCTTAAAATTCTCCCTGAATGTGTTGTTGTATTTCTCAATAATGGACACCCCTGAAGTGGATTCTTCTTGCTTGAACCATTGCATTACCCCTTTGTAATGTCGCTGCATGATCATCCTTTCCTAGATGAGCTTGTGTAAAAAATGTTCTCCCTTTAATATGTGGTTATTTTGCCAGATTTGTCGCAAACAATCTCGGCTGAATAAGAATGGCAAACAATAGGCCTGATAGTGATGAAAAAGGGCTATTTTCTCATCTTGCTGCCGGATATGCTGCTAGTCATCACTACCCTATGTCCCATGGGTCATACCCTTATCCACCACCACCAGCGTATCCGCCATCTGGATATCCTCCTCATGGTGGATACCCTCCTCCAGGTGGATATCCTCCTCAAGCTGGATATGGATACCCTCCCGCAGGATACCCACCAGCATATCCTCCACCCCATGGATATCCCCCAGCAGGCTATCCTGGTCCATATCATTCAGGTATATTTATGAAACTACACTCATCACTATTTGTAACTTATCATTCAGGTATATTTTGAACCTGGGACCTTATTTGTAAGGTTGTTGTTTAATGTTCCTATGCCTGGAGAAATTCACATGAAAATTAAGAACAATAAAAACTTAGCGCACAATATGACGAATTTAAGTAATGTACGACGAATGTATACTATGTGGCCTCATTTACAATCTAGTAGAGTTATTTACTAATGGTTTTATACTTGGTAAATGTGAAATTTGGTTATGCATAACCCATCAAGGTACAAGTACAAATTTGATTTTCTCGTCTTACTGGTCAAGTTTCTCCTTCATACAGAGCTAAAGGTTGTTTCTTTAGTTCAAATTTAGTACTGCTGATGCAGGATCCTTTCTTGTTGTGGTGTGGTTATATAACCCTGCATCCCGCCCCTTCCCCCTCCCAAGTTTACTCGAATACATGTCCCTTTTATAATACGTGACATATAGGTTCTAGTTTCTCGCCCTGACCATGACCTCTCAAATACAATAGGATGGATTTCTCTTGATTAAGTTATTTATTGCTTTGGTGTTGAAAGGTTTTCTAATTTGTGCAGGTCATGGATCTGGTTTGAATCCAATGCTAGCTGGTGGTGCAGCAGCAGCAGCTGCAGCTTATGGTGCACATCACCTTTCACATGGACACGGACACGGACACCATATGATGCACGGTGGTTACTATGGGCATCATCACGGGAAGTTTAAGCACGGGAAATTTGGCAAGCGTTGGAAGCACGGAGGAGGCATGTACGGAAGGCACAAGTTCAAGAAATGGAAGTAATTTTTGCTTGTCTAGCGCGCGCTATTGCAAAACTATATTACTATTGCTGCCTTCATAATCCCTCAGTGTCCTTCTCTGTGCTTGGAAAGTTTATGAACACAAATGGGATGTAACATCTTTAGAATTATATTAAGTCAACTTATGGATATTATTTTGGTGTAAATAACTGAGATTTGTTAGTTTGATTGGATTGCATTAGCCCCTTGTTTGCTCCTGCACAAATTTATTGTGGGGCGCTTAAGTCAACTTTTATAAACACAAATTTATTTTGTCCCTTTAATTTTTTTTTGCTTTACATTGTGCCGTAATTGATATCCTCAGCAGTGGTGAGATTAATTTGGATATGACTTACGGTGTGCCTACAAAATCTAACTCTTATTCGGAGGTGGAATCTGGCATTGAAGTTTTGAACCTTTTGAATATGGCACCAACTAAAGCATGATGAAAATGAAAAATTAATCTTATAAATAAAACTCGAATTCTCGTTATTTATGTAACATTAGCAAATCACTATTACTGGAGTTTGTCCCTATTAGCCACTGTCTTTTCCCCGTTTTCTCTCAAGACATGAACTTTCTCCTCTCTTCACGAGGTACCTGCCTGATTCATCCTTTTTTTTTTTGGTTACTGCGTTTTGGGTGACTATATCCTCGTTTAGTTTGACTGTTGGCTCTTAATGTTATCGCTCGACGGAGGAGAGTCGACCCATACTACTCTTTAAATAACGCGGGAAATCCGGCGTCAATTGTTCGTTCTCATGGCACATGCCTATTCATACTCTAGTAAAGGCAAGAGTCAAAATTCGAGAAATCAAACATTCGTCAACGTCGTCAGCTTAACCGGCACCTGATTCATCCTTTGAATATGGTATTGTCCCTATAATATTTTGATGAGTTTTATCTCCCAATTTTAATGGCTTTGATACTGCCCCTGGATAGTTGCAGCTTATGGGCCGAAAGAAAAATAGATGAAGAGGAGGACTACTTGGTTTCTGTGGAGCCACTTGGGCCAAGGAAGCAGTTTTTTTTTATGTTTTTAATTTTGGACTACCTCTAGGCCCTATATGCTCATCTCTCTTTTGTCTAGTGATGGTCTAGTTTGGAGAAGTCCACTTGGGGTGCATCCTTTCTAAGTATGCTGGTTTCAAATCCGTTTGATAATCTATATTACTATCTCCACCACTAAAGTATACTAACGCTCCAGTGTGGAACGACGTGCGAAATTTACCTTTATTTGTCGAATTAAAATTTTAACGGTAAAAATTAATTTAAAACAAGACACCTATCATAATTTATGACACTTGTTCTGAGCTCAAAACACATAAACTCATGCGATCCGTATGTGCGAAACTTTTTGTTGTTCCGCATATGATCCGAATTGACTAAAGACGACCGGCATTTCTTGTGATTAATTTTTTTTTCTATGATGAGACAATAGCTTTGAAATTTAAACTTTGAAATTTAATGTTAAGTTGGAGTTATGGAGATAAACTTTGAAATTTAAAGATTTTAGAATTAGTAGAAGTATAATTGATTATTTGGAGTGTAAATTTAGTTCCGATCAAAATAGAAATCATAGTGTAATTATGTGGGAGGTGGCACCATCGTCTTCCAACTAGCATAGTTAATACTTATGATTCGAAACATTATGATTCCAAATTCAAAATTCTGATAATAATAATATATTTTTACTTTTAGAAAGGGTCACCGATGCCTTTATTGCTTAGTATTATCTCGGAAGAAAAGAAAAAAAATATATATTTATGAAATACAAAAACTCAGAAAGAAAAAGGCTTCAAAGGTTTACTAGATTCTTTATTTAATCTGCCACTTGAATGGCCGATAAGGATCAGACTACACCTTCAATTTCCATGTTGGGCCATTTTCGGTGGTCCATTATATCTCATGTGCTTTTGTCTCCTCATACAATTTTATTTAGTATAATGCTGTTTGGCTCGAATATAGCCGAATAACTTTGTGAAAATTCTGATATGAATTACATCGTCTATTAAACTATTTTTCATATGAGAATTAACCATTTTAGTCAATAATGGGGTAAAAGTGTAAATTGCTGCGAAAAATCTTCCTACATTGGGCAGAAAATTATTTGTCCTCGTTCATATACCTAATCAATCACAATTCACCATGTGTATATATAATTGGAAGAAATGTCCACATAGCAAATTTTGATTGGTAAGTACAGGAATAGGAAGATACACGGGGACAAACAATTTTCATCCCCTAAATTGAGGTAATTGAGAGATGAATATATACTAATAGTTTTGGTTCTATCTTCCTTTCATCTAATGCTTTCATATGTACTCTTGTACACAAAAGGCGATACCCACGCCCCCAGGGCCCCCACCACCCGATCCGACAGACATTGTGGAGAATGTAAATCAAGGTGACCCAGCAGTTCGATTGGTGGGAGGTCTTGTCTTAGCCCACCGCAAGAAGCCACCTCTACACTGGAGGGTTGAAACTTCCACACTGCGGCTGCCAAGATTCGAACCTGCGCCCTTGTACACAATCTACCACCCTCGAACCAACTGGGCTACCCTTGCGGATCTTTCATATGTACTCTTTACACTACGTCCACATGTAAGGCCTCGTAGAATATTATGTGAGAGGGAGGTAAGACACGAACTATAAATACCTATTCACTTTGTAATTTTTCTATATTAAAATCAAAATGTGCATCAAAGGTGTCCTACCCCAGTGGGGTAGGCGTCTTACCCACGACCTTGAAGTCGTGGGTTCGATACCCTCCGCCTGCGTGCGGTAAGCTTTAATCTCCCTTTCTAGGGATATCTTCTCCTCGTCTAAAGCAGTTCTATCTCCCCTATATGGGGCAACCGCCTAATCAGACTTAAAAAAAAAAAAATCAAAATGTGCCAAAAAAGTCAACATATATTTCTTTTTATCGATATACTAGATAATGAACTAAATAACTAAAAGATTCATAGTCGTATATAAGGTGAAATAAATACAACAAAAAATATTTTGTCCCATTTTTTGTCTATACGTATAGATGATTGTCATGTGTTCAATTTTTTCCCTACTGCTTATACTATTTCTTGTAAGTTATAAAAAATTTAATTAAAAAAATTAACACATATTAATTTATTATTAATGGAATGGAACACATAACGGGACCGAAAATTCCTACCTAATAAATACCTATATGTTCCCTCCAACCAACGTTACCCCTTATCCCTGGCCAAGAAAAACAAGAGGAAGAAATTATGCAACTTTGTGTGTGGACCTTCATATGGATATTTATTATAGTACATATATGGTAAAGATGACAGAAATATATATTTGGCCTATGTGAAATATTACTTCTTTTTTTTTGGTATAAAATAATTTTGGGTGGGTTCGGCTCCGGTCACCACTACAGGTCAGGGCAGACTTTAGAGATCATAGGTCGCTTACAAGGGTACTGACAGATCACCCACCAACACAGCTATCACGTAGGTGGTGGGAATTGAACACTTGACATTTGTAAGGACGTGTTAAATTCTTACCAACTGAACCAACTTGTGTTGGTGAAATATCACTTCTGTATGCAAAAAGAAGCTTCACTCGTAGAGTTATGGAATGATTCGGCACGTATTTCCTTTCTTATGTCATGTAGCCCTTTTGTCATAAATTGTCTATCCTACGTCTTTTGATAAAGACTCATCACAAAAATCTTTTTTAGTTAGTAGTATATTTGTATTTTTTGTTACAATAATTTTTTACGTTCAGAATTGAATGTTTACGGGTGTAAATATACTTCTAATAATAATCAACAGTTGTGGGAATGAGATTTAATGCTTGACACTCTGATGAGTAACTGTTAATAGGAGTTGGTCTAATTTCTACTTTCAATTCGAGTTCATTTTTTTTTTTTGGTAGAAAAAAGTTCGGGTGGGTTCGACTCAGTCATCACCACTGGGTCGAGCGAGACCCTGGGGACTATAGAGTCGCTATGAGCAGATCTTTACGGATCACCCACCAACACAGCTTCTCACGTCGGCAGTGGAATCGAACAACTGACATTTAGAAAGACGCCGTCGAATCGCTTACTAACCGGAAACGCAAACTTCATGTTGGCTTCAATTCGAGTTCATTACTCTTCTATGATATATAAGCTGTGTGCGCCACCTTCGAGTACGGACTAAAAAATAATTATAATTATTACTTATTTGTTAATAAAAAATTGAGGAAAAACTGACCACGCATGGCAAACAAAAGAAAGAAAAGGGCTAAAAAGGTGTTTGAAAATGTTGAAAACCCCGTCTTCATGTTACATGAACACCCTCCTCCCTAGTCACATTATTGTGTATGTATGGGTGAAAATTCTCTTTCCCCATTCATGTTTTTAAACTTATCCCCAATCAATTAGAATTTATTATATAAATATTTTTTTCAATTATATATACACATGGTGAATTGTGATTGGTTAGGAACACACACGGAGACAGAAATTTTTTTGCCTGTATGTATAAACATAGGTCGTTTGATATTTTATATGTTATGA
This sequence comes from Vinca minor, assembly GCA_026122235.1. Taxonomy (NCBI): domain Eukaryota; kingdom Viridiplantae; phylum Streptophyta; class Magnoliopsida; order Gentianales; family Apocynaceae; genus Vinca; species Vinca minor. Next base: position 3,393,221 of record JAOCZM010000291.1, read on the forward strand.
AACATCAAACTCCTTATAAGAAGACTTGCATAAAATTCAAATGCACAATAAATTAAGCAGATTTTTACTTGGAACAAAGAATTATTTTGTCAAATTCATTAAAAAAAAGAATCATTTTTGTAATGAAAAAATTGATTAGCAACTTTTACACATCAAAGTATTATTTTTCCTTGTTTCTACCCAAAATACAAGAGAAAATACATGTTATTAGCCATACAATGTTTTCTCTTTCCCTGTTTCTATATTGACTTCATCCAGATTGTAACTAGAAAAATCCCAAGATTTTGGTGGGATCCTTATGAGGAATGTTGACTAAGTAAATTACCTCTAATGAAAGATATGATTCCGGCCAGAATCATGGCTGATGTGCATGCATGCGTACTATTGTGGGTCTCATTTAATGTTATACATATTCACAAATTGTTAAATATCTATTTTTCTCTTTAAATTTATGATTTAAAATAAATGGTGAAATTTAAGGAGAGAGTGATACACATAATAATCATATGTAAATACAATAAAATCTCTATACAGTAATACTTTCTGGGATCGGAGAAAAATATTACTTATAGGGAGATTATTCTTAAATAGAGACTTATATATAAAATTATAATTTTAAAAAAAATAACTAATATACATCATACGACGTTTGAAAATGTGCCCTTCATATTTTAAAAACATGAATTTAAAAGATATATAAGATTCATGAGTTTTAAAAAAAATAAATGTACGTACATCATGCATGTACATTATGTATATTAGATTTAGAAGATTCATTCTTATACATACAGTATCTAGGAAATGTAAAAAAAAGAAAAAAAAGTACGTACATCATGTATGCATTTAAAATATTCACTCATGTATTTTGTATTTTCGAAATATTTTTTCATTTATTTTCTTTTTATTATACATATATAAATGATAGAATAATCATAAATTTCATTATCATTTTAAATCATACATTTTCTACTTCAAGCAAGTCATGGCACCTAAAAACAAACGAAATCAAATCACTGAAAGTATTCGTGTCGAGTTGCTCAAAATGAAAGAAACCAACCCAAATTGGAAGAAAAAAAATCTTGTAAAATGGTTAAAAGATATCTATAAGTTTAAGTTGTTATTTTATATAGATATATAAATATATTTAAAATTTAATGTTATTTTATTACTATATGGAGGTAAATTTCTTAAGGATTATCTAAAAAAAAATGAAATATTACAATGTAGAGTTTATTCTTATTTATAATTGGTCCCAAGTTGGGACTAATTTTTTTTAGGCTTATTGGTGAAATCCGTCCCTAAAAAATTTACGATTGGTGACTTGGGTACCCAATCATTTTTTTTTTTATTTTGGGTCCCCAAACAATTTATTTTTTTTGCACCATGGGTCCTTCTATTGGAAAAACCGCTAGTCAACGGTTAGTCAACACAATTTTCAAAATTTCACTCAAAACACAAGGATATTTTTGGTATTTCCTATACTAATTCAACCCAAACCCACCCACCCGCCTATACCCGCCTCTAGCTTAGGGACCCAAGTCACCAATAGTAAATTGTTTGGGGACGAATTTCACCAATTTGCCTTAAAATTAAAACCCATATTTTTTAATTTTTTTTTTTACTTTTTGTGTGTGTTTTATTGGTTGTGGGATAGTTTGGATTTTCTGAAAGGTGGGTTTTTTTTTTTTTTTTTTTACGATGAAGTTTGTCAATAGTACGATTTTACGATCCAACTTGCGATATTGAAACAAGGTGGGTTGATTTTTTTTGTGCCGAAATCGACACAATAGCGCCATGGCCATTGTATACAATTCTTTTATAATAATTTTTTTTTATTATTATTATTAAAAAAAAAAACCCACCTTTCGTAAAAATCCAAACCATCCCACAACCAATAAAACACACACACAAAAAAGTAAAAAAAAATTAAAAAAAAATATATATATATATATATATATATATATATATATATATATATATATATGGGTTTTAATTTTAAGGCAAATTAGTGAAATTCGTCCCCCAAACAATTTACTATTGGTGACTTAGGTCCCTAAGCTAGACGCGGGTATAGGCGGGTGGGTGTGTTTGGGTTGACTTAGTATAGGAAATACCAAAAATATCCTTGTGTTTTGAGTGAAATTTTGAAAATTGTGTTGACTAACTGTTGACTAGCGGTTTTTCCAACAGAAGGACCCATGGTGCAAAAAAATAAATTGTTTGGGGACCCAAAACAAAAAAAAAATTGATTGGGACCCAAGTCACCAATCATAAATTGTTTAGGGACGGATTTCACCAATTAGTCTTTTTTTTATTACTATAAATAAATTATTCTTATATAAAATATTACTGTAAGAGGTTTTACTGTAAAATAGAATAGAGAATGAAACCTGAAATAAAAACAAAAGATCCTGAACCTAAATGATGGTCCGGCCTATGAGTAGAGTAGATTTTGTAGTTTTTTTTTTTTTTTTGGTCGAAACAAAAAAAATATATATATATATATATATATGTATATATATATATATGTATGAAAATCAAAATACCTCAAAAGAGCCACTGTTTAAGTCATTACAGACCAATCTCTCAAAACCAGCCCCACGGGCATCCCCCGCCACTAGATGGCTAACAAAAGGGGGTGAAGATTGAAACCTAATGCACTCAGTGGTTGACATCTTTGCTCCATTTTTTGCGAGACAATCCGCACAAGAGTTTGCCTCCCTAAAAATATGAGCAATCCTAAATTCCTGCAGTTTCGCCAATAGTACCCTGCAATCACAAATAAGATTGGACAAAGGATGTACCTCAATATCAGCATTTAGAACTAAATCAATAATGACATTCGCATCAAGTTCAATATCAAGAAGTCTAATATTTAACTCAATAGCCAAATTTAATCCGTCCCTCAAAGCCCAAATCTCAGCTACATTGTTGGTGCACACACCAATACTTCTGGAAAAACCTCCTAGCCAATTACCACCTGTATCACGTATAACCCCCCCGCGCCCCCACGGCCAGGGTTGCCATAGATTTTGTAGTTAAAGCACAATAAATGAACTAAAGAAAATCTGCTAACGTTGATACGATATCAATTGTTCAACTTTTATTTGTATAGTCGCCTTAAAATTATTCTAAATTAATCCTTTTTTTTCCGGAATGAAAGTCGAACTTTGGAGGCACACATGAAAACTCTAGAGACCGGTCTTCTTTTAACCAATAAAAGGTAAGACTCTGCATATGGGATCTGAACTAAATCCGAAACAGTCAATACCGCAATTTGAATTCAGCGTAGAATATATGTTTTCGATTTTTGCACATGACGGACATTTATTTAATTATTAATTTTTTTTTAATGGTTAATAATATTTATTTTTCAGTATATGAGTGTATTACAAGTGTAGAATAAGTGTTTATTTGACCAAAAAAAAAACAACCATAATATTAAGTCATCCGATAACTAAAAGGTATTCAAAAATAAGTTCACACGAGCGTACAAAACACATATTTCGCATTGTTGGGGATAGTAACAACCTCCTCCTCATGGATGGAGTCGGGACTTTTAAGTTAGGGCGAAAAGTTGCAACAGTATGTTGAACTATATATAAAACTGCAAAAAAAAAATGTTGGGGCGAATTTTATTAAATATTCTGAGTTACATATAAAATTTAGTATATCTAATAGAATTTTTAAAAAATTTTGACGCCCACCCACCCCTATCTTCGTCCCTGCTCCTCCTCCCTCCTCCACTTCCTGGGCTAGATGCCTGAAGATAGAGTCATTCAATCCTAATACCGTCGTTGTGAGCCCACATCTACATATATGCCCTCTCTAAATTCATGTGAGATAACTGTGGAGTCAATCTCATGAGAACGGTACTAGAATTGAATTTTCCATAGAGATGTGATCATACGGTAGTTTACCCAAGCGATAGTTTTGGTTAACTGCTAAATTTGGCATGTTCTTGGGCTGTCATGTGCTGCTTGGCCGCAAAGTCCTTGGGTTTGGGTCCACAATGGCCGCCTACTCACATGCACATGACCTGTCTATTTGTATTTTTCTTTCTTGGTTTGTTAGAAGGTTTGTTATGTATACCGTTGAGGTTCTATCTACTACCCCCACTCAATTCACATTTTGGGGCAATGTAAACGTTATAATTGCATTGAGGCTATGTTTGGATAGAATGAAATGAGTGGAAATCAAGGAAATGAGTGGAGATAGAGAAGAATATGAAAAACTCTATCAATACAAGTTGACTCAGTTAGTAAATATTTAGCACGTTCTTATGTTCAATTCCCGCTACCGACGTGAAGGCTGTGTTGGTGGGCGATCTGTAAGTACCCTTGTAAGAGACTTATGGTCCCTAAGGCCTGTCCTGTCTTGTAGTAGTGATTGGAGCCGAACCCACCCAAACTTATTTTCTAACAAAAAAAAATGAATATGAAAAATTCTGATATAGTTCAGTTAATCTGTCAATGAAAATTAGTTGAGTTTGTAAGGTTCATATAACTTAATTTGTAAGACTTAAGTTCAAATTACGCTGCGAATATATAGGTGACACGTATAGTATAGTATTAGAACTCTTGAGAAATGAAAATAATAAATTGTACAGCTAGCTTTTGGAATCCCACTTTGTAATGTTGATTGGGAAAAATTAACATGAAAATGATGTTGCCAACTTTTGTCTGCTCCAATTGGCTTGCTAAAATATTAAGTTAGAAAAGGGGGCAAAATTTTGTCCTTGTTTTTGTTGTTGCTTTCACACTTTATGTTGATCCCCCCTCCCTCAATTTTTAGATTATCAACTTCTTCTATTGGCTATGATCCTCCAAGCATTTGCTTTTCGACTTTATAGGTTTTTGGTAGAGTTTTTGTTAATTTTATAAATTCAATTCTTATGACAATTTAATGTATTTTTTTTTTTTTTTTTTTTTGTAGTTTATTAGTCATGTTGGGTTTATTATATCCTTATTTTTGGCATCATAAATTCGGTTGGTTTAATAGGTACTCTCTCTATTCTTATATATAAGATTTTCATTACCTGTTCTAAAAATTAAGGAAGTAAAAATTAAAATATTTTTTTTAATTAAAATACTAATATTACTCCATTAAATATGATTTGTGTACCACTAATTCTATTTCAGAGAGTAATATTGATATGTAATGAAAATACCAATATTACTCTCTTAAAACATCTTAATTTTTGTTTCCTTAATTTTCGCAACATGTAACGAAAGTCTTATATTAAAAAATGGAGATAGTATTGTTGAGAAACTTTGCACCCGCGATTGACATTAGTCTCTTCAAGATGTCTTAAGCCCGACTTTACTCTGGTCAAATTTTGAGGCGCACCAATTGTGATCAAATAAAATAGGATCACTTGATATATTAGACAGAGTTCATTTCATATCAAACACAAGATTTCACTTGTGAAACTTATAACTCTTCTCACAAATAATTCATTCCGAATAGAGTTTAATAAATTCCAACCCTAATTTATTGGATTATACAAATCAAGCACTTCAAACTAGTTCCAGTTACATATTCATTTGAGAAATTAAAGAGTAATGCTAATTAGAAAGGTTACAGATCATTACTGCTATCAAATGATCTGTCCAATAATTGATCATCAACAATGATGATCTTGTTCAGTTCTTAATGAGAGAGATCTGGTCAACTTTTTAGAACTCTGATTTCTTCTTCTGATTGATCATCATTAGAGTACCAGACATCACTAGCACACTGAATTCCACCACGGCTCCGGTGGTTAACACATTCTTTTTAGTATATACAGAATAAAATTTTGTCCGTTGAATATAAAATCTGACAGTTGAATTTTTTTTTCCCATCATATCTCAACTTGTGTTAGGGTGCCTAACAGTTGTTATCATATGTTGAATGCATATTTTGTTTAATAAGGGGTTCGAAAGAGATTAATGAGTGTTTTAATCTCAACCGTCAAATTATTTATTTAACGATCTAAATTTGTTAGACACGTATAAAACTTAAGGCGTTTCACAACTGAGCCGGACTGACTGAATTCATTATGTTGATGAAATACAAGACAAGTCAATTATTCAGCAAAATAAACAAAGAAATACTCCCTCTATTCCAAATTGAATATCCAATTTCTATTTTATTTTTTCCATAATAAATGTCTCATTTCTTAAACAAGATATATTTTCTCTACAAATTCTCACAACTAACCTCATATATTTAAGAGATGCAAGCTCCACTTATTTGGACCATTCGATATGTAACGACATTATAGTAACTCACTCATTGTCAAACTCTCCCCTTTAATTTTTATATAAGTCAAATTTAGACATTCACTTTGAGACGAGCAGAGTAATAAATATCATGGCTTTTTTTCTTCTTCTGGGTAGATATACAAGGGTTAAATCCACTTTAGTACCGTGAACTTTTTGTGGTTGTCAATTAAGTTCCTTTTCCTTTAACATTGCCAATGTAGTCCTAAATTTTGGTCGACATATGTTTTTATTGTCAGTTAAGTCCCCTCATTTTGCATTACCAATGTGGTCCCAGATTTTGATAGCTTGTGTACTTATATGACTGGAAAAGCCTGAAATACTAAATTGTCTCTTAATGAAATAGAAATCCTAACTTGTTATTTGATTGGAAGAAACCAAAACGAGCATATGAAGGGAAACATGTACTAAAAAAAACTGTCATGTCCTTAAAAAAATTTCAAACAGTCGTTTTGCAACAATTTTAACATATGAGGACAGATGTTTCTCGTCAAAATTGAGTCATCAAGGAGGGAAAATAGGGATCACTAAAATAAAAAGGAAAATTATTCCAATCAAAATCCAGGATTACAATGGTTTTTCTCATGTGATAATTTTCTCCAAGTCTACTTGCTTTTATTTGTATATTAAGAAGAACAAGAACATGGATTGGCATCCCCAAGTGCCCACCATAAAAGGTCTTTTTCACAATTGCAATTGAAGTAGTATTGGTCTCTTCAAAATACACTTTTTGGACTTTTCTCTCTCTCTCTCTCTCTCTCTCTATATATGTTTTCTACCCAAAGATAGGAAAGTGGGAGTTTTTATTTTATTTTAAGGAAATAATATTTATACTTCCAATTTAACTTCTTGCACTATTTTTTATTTTTATTAGTAAAAAGACCTTAACACCCTTGACTATACTTACTTATCTTGGGGTGTTAGTTTGAGTTAGATTTATTGAGTTTATGCTATGTTACCCGGATCCTTTATTTATACTTGTCGTACATGTGTCGGCACGATACGACATGAGTATGGGTATGACATACTTACTGGATCTGATCAACACCGATCATACACTTTATTGTAGATGTTTAAGTACCCGATACCTAAATACATATTCGTACCTGAGTAACTTATGTATTAAAGTCTTTTTACTAATAAAATAAGGAGAAAATGAGTGCAAACGACAAAAAGAGGAGTGCAAATATCACCTCTCTTATTTTATTATGGGATTTGTTGATTTGAAGTCTTTGTCATGAAATAACAAAGACAGAATTCCATAAATCCAATTCAAGAAAAAAATATAAAACGGGTTTTGAAGAAAATGTTATGTTCAATTCAAGACTTTATATAAGAGACAGAATTACCTACAAGTGACATCAAATACACGTAATATTATTGACCCAAAAAAATGCACGTAATATTATAGATTTATAAAGACATTTATTCTTCTCCCATTTGTCCTTTCACATTTTTAACTCAACCGGGTGTACTTGGATAAGGTTTAGTTTGGTCTCACTTTTGACGGGAGAAATTTAATTTTTGGCCTCTAAAATTGGTGGGAGAAATTCAAATTCAAATTTTTTTTCTTCAAATATTCGTTGAAATTCAATTTTTAGCCTCCAAAATTTGAATTTCAACGAATATTTGAATAAAAAAATTTTGAATTTGAATTTCTCCTGTCAATTTTAGAGGCAAAAAATTGAATTTTTCCCTAAAAAAATAAGACCAAACCAAGCCAAACCCAAATCAAACCTTGTCCAAGTAATGTAACATATGAAGAAGACTTTCAGCTCCCATTCTTACTTTGACTATAAATTTAGGTAAGATTGGATAGTGTTCTATTATTCTGTTTTTAGAGCAAAATATAAAATTTTAAGTTTATAATTCAAATTTTATTTTATAGATAATTCAAATTTTACTTAATTCAAAATGTTTCATTTTTAAATCCCTCCCCTTTCTGATTTGTTAAAATATAGGTATTGTTTACGAAAAAATATCTATTTTAAAAAAATTAAATATACATCTATTTCTTAAAAAATTTAAAGATTACATTATTAATGTAATATGTCTTCTAACATGTACTTTCTAGGTCTACGTTTGGTCGAAGTTCCTTTTTCGTTTTTTCTCATATAAACAATATTTTTTATTAGTTATGATGTTAACAAATATTCTGTTAGTACTGTATTGAACTAATTTTGTCTCAAATCGTTTAATTTGACTGCTTAAATATTTTGTTAAAAAACAACTACATATCTCGACCATCAAAATTAGTTTAGTACGATAAGATGAGTACCGGAACTAAAAATGAATTTTTAATTACAAGTAATTTCCATTTTGGAGAATAAAATGGACAATTAAGTGTTAAAGAAAATACAAAGTCACTCTCATCACAAGCGTGTCTTGAAACGATTCTCAAAGGCGTTTGGTTACAGCTGTTTCCAATTCTCTCCCCTGTGGCCTGTCCCACTTCCCACATTTACATATTATTACAACCAACCCCTTTATTTAACAATTCAACTATTCTCCTCCCTATTTCTTCATCAATAATCATAATCATCAATTAAAAAAAATTATTTATATTCTAAATTTTCACTATATGAAGATTTAACCGACTAATTATGTTAGGATCGGGAGTTTTAAAAAATCACGAGTTCAAACCACGCAAGAGTGACTACATATCGCATTGTTAGGTTTATCGCGTATATCCCACGCGGGTTTATCAAAAAATCAATATTTTGCACAAAATATCCTAACTAAAGAGATTGAAAATGGAATTAAAGATTATAAATAGTAAGTGGTTTGTTGGTCTAATTGTTAAGTTAATAATATTCCTTTACTTTCTCCGCCTATCTCGTTCTAAACAATGAATCATAGTTGCTTATTGCTAAGCCATTCTTAAAAAATAAGATAAATAATATCTATATTATATATTCACAAAAATTATATATTTTTCTACATGTAATAACAAATTAAGAACAGAGAGATATATATCTAATCTGTATCTATATATACACTGTGCTGTAATAAAAGGATGGCTTTCCTCGTGATCTGTGCTCAGTCTACGTGATAGGTTTTTTTTCCCAAGAGGGCTTCTTTTACGTTATTATAGGAAGGCCCTTTTGATCATTTTCAATTTTTCAGTCTTTGGGAGGAAAAAGAAAAAGAACCCTTTTTGCAATTGAAGGAGTTTTGATGGTTTAAGCATTAAAGTTTCAATCTTTAATGTTGTTTCTTGAGGAAAATAACTGATTAATGAGAAGTTTCAGAGCTTTCTGGGGTTAAAGATTTTGGGTTTGGTTTAAAGAAAGTTTCATAACAAAGGTTTGTACTTTTCTTCTAAAGAAATTTACAATTTCTTGGACTTTATTTGCATATTTTTGTTGTTTTTTTGGTGGTTTTGACTTTGCTTATATGGTAATTTGGTGTAAAATTGGCATGGTTTGGTTTGTTTCTTGAGCATTTTAAGCTATTGGTTGGTACATTTTCAATAAATTTGTCTATTTTAGTTGAATTTTGCTATTGAAGTTTGGAATTTTTTTTAGTTTATTTGAATTGGGATAGCGTAAAGGAAATTAAAGTGATCTGGGAGTTCATGGAATTGACTACTGTTTGGTGAATTCACATAATATTTATGAGGATGTGTTAAAAGAAAAAAGCTACTGTATTTAGGTAGCCATTCTTGTAAATCCCAACTGAACCAATTTTAAAATTTTTCTTCAATATTTAGACAAAATTTGAGAGAAATCTGAATAGGGATTTCAGCAAATTATAATACTACTACTTGTGTGACTATAATGGTAAACATGAACTGGAAAATCTTCTTTTTGCTCTACTCATTTTCATATAAAATAAGTCTGAGTTGAAAGACATGATTCTGGTCTTATTCTGAGCTTGTTATAACCTTGTAAGAACTAAAACGAGTTTCGAGAAGATGGAAAAGATTCTCGTCCGAATTGGGGATTTCTTAATCCCATTATTTTGCCTCCTTTAACTTGTCTGGAAAGATTAAGTCAAACCAACTGAGCTCTGTTGCTATAGATGAAGAGTTTGTTAATTTTTTACGAGATTGAGAGTAATTCACAGATCAGTTGTTTTTCATACTTCATAGTCCTCCTTTTGCTCTTGTTCGCGTTCTTGTCAACATTTAATTAAATTTTTTCTGTTACTAATAACTTTTCACTTGAATTATTTTTCAGTTCCCGTTGCAATTATCTTTAAGTCCTTGTGTTCTAATTGTTTGTTGGACGACACGTGTTGATAATAACAGTTATAAGTTTGTTACATCCCATGAAAAGTACAAAGCCAGTGAAGGAGGATTGTCCGAGTGTATTGTTTGTCAATGAATGTATCTACACGCTATTATCTCAATGCGTGATATATGTGTCTACTGTACTTTCATAAAGGCCAGTAATTGCTTTTTTACCATCTTTCTTTGAGTAAACTTCCATTTATTCACCATATTGATATTCTTGATCAATGTGAGATTATGTCTTGATTTGTGGATTGTTTTGCCTATTAAATCTGTATGGCTATCTTATTTTTCTTATGCATAGTATTATAAAATGTCGCGAGTTAATTTTTGGAAGTACTATAAAGCTAATTTGGCTAGTTCACAGTAACGGGTTTCAAAAATCATATCTTTTTGTTTGATGACGTAACAGGTTTTTTCTTTGCTGTTAATTTAATTTGCTACCAATGGAGGACTTGTGACCAAAATGGACCCTAAAGCTTTCATAAGGTTGTCAGTAGGATCATTAGGGTTAAGATTTTCTGGGACAGCATTAAATTCAAAATCTGGAATTCAGGCATTCTCTTCTCCGTGTTTGTGTGAGATCCGTCTACGAGGTTTTCCTGTGCAGACGACTTCTATTCCCTTTCTGTCATCTCCTGAAGTTACTTTAGACAATCACAGTGTTGCCTCGAGCTTTTATCTTGAAGAGTCTGATTTGAGAGCATTGCTAGCCCCTGGTTGTTTCTACACATCTCATGCATGTCTGGAAATAGTCGTTTTCACAGGGAGGAAAGGCGGGCATTGTGGTGTTGGACTTAAGAGGCAACAGATTGGGATGTTCAAGTTGGAAGTGGGTCCTGAATGGGGCGAAGGAAAGCCTGCTATTCTTTTCAACGGGTGGATAGGCATCGGGAAAAAGAAGCAGGATAGTGCAAAACCTAGCGCCGAGCTTCATTTAAGAGTGAAGTTGGACCCTGATCCTAGATATGTTTTTCAGTTTGAAGATGAGACTAGATTAAGTCCCCAAGTAGTTCAGCTGCGGGGATCTGTTAAACAGCCCATTTTCAGTTGCAAGTTTAGTCGTGACAGGTAAACTTGACTAACATACTCTCTTTTACCTTTTCATTTGTTCTTGAAGCTGTTCGCGGTGTAGTGCTATATTCCAATCTTTTCATCTTTACTTGTACCGATAGGTCGTGAACGATAAGTTTCTTTACCAAGAAACGTTGAAGTTATCCACCAACCACAATCGTCGATGGACAAAAACTGATTAAGAAAACGTGGTAGATAGCATTTCACGTGGATATTATTAGATTACCTAGGCAACTGAAAGAGCTGAGTTTCTTCTCTGGATTTTTCAGATTGTTGGATTTTTCAATCTTTCATATGTTTCTCTTATTCCATGGATTTCGATTTCTAGCAGCCTTAATCAACTAGTCCTTCTATTTCCCTTCGCCAACTAGTATTTTGCCAGAGTATCATTCTATATCCTTCTTATGAAGGAGCTAATATTTTTTTTAAACATGTTTTCTGCATGAATGAAGGTCGTGCTTGGCGCGATGGTCAAGTGATTACTTGCTGTCCGCTAGGTCACGGGTTTAAACCCCGGAAACAGTCTCTTTATGAAAAACATAAGAGTAAGGCTGCGTACATCGGGACCTTCCCCAGACCCTGCTGATGCGGGAACCTTGTGCACTGGGTACGACCTTTTTTTAAATGTTTTCTGCATGAATATGATTAGAACGTAGAGCTGAAACAGATTCCCCGATAAGTTTTCTTTATCTGATGTAGAGATTATTATGAATTTGCAGGGTATCCCAGTTAGACCCATTGAACAACTTTTGGTCGAAATCAAATGAGTGCTCTGATCAAGAGTTGGAACGAAGAGAGAGGAAGGGATGGAAGGTGAAGATACATGATCTCTCTGGCTCAGCTGTAGCAGCAGCTTTCATAACAACCCCATTTGTACCATCATCAGGTTGTGATTGGGTGGCTAAATCCAACCCAGGAGCTTGGTTGATTGTTCGCCCTGATGTTTGCAGGCCTGAAAGCTGGCAGCCTTGGGGTAAACTCGAAGCATGGCGTGAACGTGGCTTTAGAGACTCCATTTGCATTCGCTTCCACCTCTTATCCGATGCACAAGAGGGCGGGGAGCTTCTCATGTCAGAGATACTAATCAATGCTGAAAAGGGTGGGGAGTTCTTCATAGACACCGATAAACAGGTAAGAGCTGCAGCTACGCCGGTTCCAAGTCCACAGAGCAGCGGAGACTTTGCTGCATTAAGTCCGGTTGTGGGCGGATTTGTTATGAGCTGCAGAGTGCAAGGGGAAGGGAAATGCAGTAAGCCGTTAGTGCAACTCGCGATGAGACACGTGACGTGTGTGGAGGATGCAGCCATATTTATGGCTCTTGCTGCTGCTGTTGATCTTAGCATTGAGGCATGTAGGCCTTTTCGAAGAAAGATCAGAAGAGGTTCTCGTCATTCTTGGTGATTTTGTAATATACTGAATTATCATTATCTTTCTGTAGACTGATTGGAGATATCATTTTGTTGCTTCTGATTTTTGTAACAACTTGATATTGCTGTACAGGATCACTTTTTCTTGCTGCTGTGTCTCTTCACTAGTAATACTCCTTCCTTCCCAAGTCGAAGTCGGCTTTCCTATTCACTAATCCCCTCCCTCACCACGGAGCTCTCCAAAAAGTAAATGACCTCATGGTTAGGGACGACGGCTAAAAATATTTTGATGGAACAAAATATCCATTATTCATTTTAACAAGTAGGTCAGCTTGAATTGAAGTTTATAAAGTAGATGGCCATGTGGTGTGGAGCCAAAAATATTAAAAGATTTGTACAAATTAATTATGTGCATCAAAATCGAAATCCGGTTTTTTTGCTGTCTATGGTATATGCTAGCATTACAAATTTTAATTCATGTTTACAAGTTTTTTAACTCTTTCCATTTCGAATCAAAATTTCGATATTGACAATCTTATTTTCTCGCACAAAAATTTAACTTCTACAGAAGCAAAAGCAAAAAAATACCCTTGGTTTTGCTTTTATGATTAATGAATAATTTTTTATTCAGTAAAAAAAAAAATTGTTTTGTTCTATGACTCAAGTCCCTCTTGGAATTGGGAAAATTGCAACCACCCACTTCCAACTAGAGATGGAAAATGGGCTGGGCTAGCCCGGTCCATATCGCCAAAAACCAGAACCAGCCCAGTCCCTAGTTACTGTAGCGGGCTTGACTCTCGGCCCTGATCCAGCTGAAGTTCCTGATTTTTTGACCAGCTCAAGTCCGTTGGGCTAGCTCATAATTCAATCCAAATTATATATTTTATACATATACACATATTATATATAGTATTATTTTTTCATTTCAATTTTTTAAATGAGTATTGTATTTTATTGTAGTTCTCTTTATTCTTTATTTTAATTTAATCTTGTGCTATATTTTTTTTTACACTAAAAAAATCTCGACTGTCTAAAACCATTCAAGAAGCGAGCAGAACGGCTTAGCCAAAGTTCAATATGGATGTCAATAGTAAGCGACAAAATCAAAGAATTTACGGACTGACTGCCCAAAATCAGACGGTTGAAAGCAATTAGGAAACATGAGATTGAAACGGTTAAAGAATCTTGTCGGCCGAGATTAACAAAAGAACTCCAACTTATCTTAAACTATTTTTAGAGCTAACAAAAAAAACGGATTCTCTCACCATAAACTTGTCCACGTCGGATGAACACGGATTTACTAAATCCGATTTAACAAAAAAAATTGTCCTAAAAAAGTTCAAAATTATACGTGGAGTTTCCTATCAATTGAAGGCCATTCTGACCAAGTTCTCCCATCCTATAGAAAAAGTTTTCCCATGTAAAGGCACGAAAACCCAACAGGCAAAAGCTTTCTGGACTTGGTAACAGAGCATAAACATGGCTTAGCGTGGATAAATCAAATAAATCCTGTCATGCAAATCCTTGGTTCTCTAACCTTCATTGATACGATTACTCCCAACTACTATCAAATACTCCCAAACATAGACGATTACAGGGGGGGCGGGGGGCCGGCGCCCCCCAAGATTTTAAAAAATACTACTATTTTTAAAATTTTATGTGTATTTTGAAAAATTTTATCAATTTCGCCCCCCTAAGAATTTTTTTTTGCCTTTTTTATCGCCCCCAAGAATTTTGGAATTTTTTACCAGCTTTCGCCCCCCCAACATCAAATTCCTGGCTTCGTCCCTGCTCCCAAACTGAGTTTCTTGGTTCTTCTCTTGTAGTAGTAGATATTTGCTTCACATTTCAAACCTCAGTTTCCCCTCAAAGAACAAGAAGACTTTGGAGCCATGGATCATCATTCAACAGTTAAAGTAAAAGAAGAAGATGAAGATTTTGCAGCTGAAATATTCAACTATTTTAGCCCCACTATTCAAGATGATACAATGGAGGTAAGATTAAGAAATCCCTTATCAGCAAACTATTTCTGATTATGGGTTCTGTTCTTTTTTTTTTGTTCTCTTTATTTCTGGATGAAGAAAATGTCTGGACTTTTAATTCTATGATCTTGTCATGAAAGCATTGCTTATCAGTTATTACTAAATATGTCTGAAATGAAGTTGTAACCTTAAAGTTGTCATCTTTTTATGTGTACTTTTTTAAGTAATTTTTTATTTTTTTTTTATGTTATTCTCGTCTACTGTACAAATATCTAGCCTGACCTGTGAGGGGTATGTGAAAGATCACACATTGGCTAGCTAGTAAGTAAGTTTAGTCTTTATATCCGTTCGGCAAACCTCCGCTCTTGAGGTATCCCAATTCCATTTTTAACATTTTATACTCATTGTAGTAGTGTTGAAAGATTCTACTTTATGAACATGGGATGATCATTTCTTCAATTTCCTTCAATGAAATAAACTGTTCTAAATTTCTGATTGTTGTAATTGTGCATTACCTGCTAGCAGGTTATGCCATCCTTTAGTCCAATTGATGTATACATGTATGTTTTATGCATCTTATCCCTGAGAAATCTTATTTTATGATAACTTGAAAATGGTTTATTTTGCTTCAGCCCTTTGAGATGTGCCCTCATGAGGACCCAATCATGGAGCCTATACCATCTGATTGTGTTTTGCATAATGGAGAGGGCTCACAGGTTCTACCTGAGTCAGGTCCCGGAGGGCTGCTTCATTCTGTTTTGAATCAAGAGGCCACAGATGTAATACTAATTCAGCATTACCTACATTTATGTTTTTTATTTGTGTTGTTTAAGTAAATCCTCATTTATTACCCCTACTGAGGTTGTCTGAAAGAAAGATATGCCCTTTCGAAGGATTTCCCCCCAAGACATTTTCTCAAGAACAACCTCTTGGAGGAAAATTACAAATTTCAGTAAACAATTTCTTTCCTTTTATGTTGGACAATTATTATAAAGAGATGCATTTTTTCATTTTCCCTTCAACGAACGAGTTGAGGATGGCCTACATGTATGTTTTATGTATCTTTAACTCTTTAAGAATCATTTTATGATAACCTTGTTTTAGAATGGTGTGTTTTGCATCAGCCCTTTGTGATGTGTCCTGATGAGGAGCTAATCATGAAGCCAATGCCACCTCCATGTGTTTTGCATAGAGATGCCTCACAGGTTCCGGAGGAGCTGAAACGGAAACTAAACCACTTCATTCTGTTTTGCATCAAGAGAGCACGCAGGTTATACTAATTGAGCGTTTCATAGACGAATATTTCTTTTACCTGTCTTGTAACTCTCTAAGAAATCCTTTTATGACAACTTGACAATGGTGTATTATTTTGCATTAGCCCTTTGAGATGTGCCCTGATGAAATGGAGACTGAGCCTGAGTTGGGTACTCGAGCCAATGAGCCGGGAAGCCATTTTTTAGTGTCATTTTGACAAAATCCCATGTCAAACATCCTTATCAAGTGGTAAGTACTTTTAGCATTAATACTAGTTTGATTTCGATTTAAGATGATTACTTTTGCTTCTACTTGTTTTCAGACTATTCCTTCCGAAATGGCAAAAGAGCTTCCTTGTACTACATTCCCCGTTGTTCTAAGATACTTTGGCAAGAACTTCGAAGAAGAAGAGACTTGACTATATAGGTTGGAAAAAGTTTGCTATGGATAATAATCTAAAGGTTGATTATGGATGTTTCTTCGATCTTGTCGAGTGCAGCCAGACATGTATAAAGCTCAGAGTTCAGATTTTCAAAACTGAAGAACTGCCTTTTCCTATTCAAGATGATGATGGGTGATGGTGAAACTCCAGAGACACCCTTCTTCATCAACTAAAATCATTCCTCTAGTTCTATTCTTTTCGCTTAAGAAAGTTGCAAAACAATTTGAGGTATGGTTTGTCTAACTTGGCTTATTTAAGACAGTTTGAACAGAATTTCTCAGTTTATTTTGCTAATAATGTGGAAATGTACATGTTGATTTCATTTTATGTGTCAAATCTCCAAAAATCATCTTAAGTTTGATATTTATTCCTCTTGTTTTTTAGAAAAAAGAAAAACAAATTAATACGTGACAACTTCATAAAATAGAATAAAAAAATAAGACAAAGAACGAGATAGAATATTCGGATCGTTTAAAGGCTGGAGAAAGACTTTGATTCAACTAAAATGTTGAATCTCTGTGGAAGCCTTGTCCTTGGGCTAAAAAGTAAAAAAAATTGTAGAGACAAAAAATTATAGTAGTACAAACAACCTATGTTACTTGGATTTGGGTACAGGTGTTGGGTATGAGTATGTATTTATGTGTCAGGTATTTAAACATCTAAAATAAAGGATACGGGGACACTTCTCCAAATCCGGACACGGGTTACAGGGATACGTCAGTAAATTACAACCGTATTCTATTATTCTCTTCCCATGGCTAATTAATAGTTTAAAAAAATCCAACCCGTCTCCCATTATTCTCTCAATCATCATCTCTTTCCTTTTTTCCTAACACCAACAAATTTGCAGTCAGTACAAATTCAAATCACCAACCAATTCCATACCTTGTTCGACTCTTATACCCCTCTCTATTCCATTTTCTCTTCACTTATTGATTGAATTTTGTTCAACCTCCTTCATCCGCCCAAACTCCAATCTCCGTACCTTCGGTTTCACATCGTCGAAAACAATGGGTGTCCCAACGATGGCGGCGATAAGCTTTCAAGAGTTTGCCAAAGTACCCATTCGCAGTTGACCATGTCAGATACATCTTGTCGTGTCGACACCAGTACGACATGGCTAAACGGAGAGTACGAATAGTATAGCAAACAACTATAAAAGTAATTCCAGAAGGGATATGAAGACAAAATAAATAAGTAATTATGGTCTACAATATATTTGATGCTACCATATTCAATTTGTAGTGCAATCAGTAGGCTTAAATGAAACAATTTTTTTCTCCAAATCATACCCAACCCAGAAATTATTTTGTGCTATATTCCCAAATATGGGAATGCTAAACGAGCCCGCGCTAGAAAAACCTAAACACTTAACAGTATCAGAAGTGTTCACGAAAGTGTTTGATGGTTTCAACTTCAAATCTGCACCCTTGAAATGCAATGTAATAATAGGAACATCTTCATCATTCAAAGATTCATAGCACAATGTGAAGAATCCCAATGGATCTTTGACTACCTTGGTCGACTTGATTTGACTTTTCGAAGTTGATTCCAATTCTTTATAGAGATCATCTGGAAAATAAGTCGCGGTTGTTCCTGAATCGATGATAATGTTACCTTTTAAGGACTCGCGATTAGGGGAAGTATAAGTAAAGTTTAATCTTTTGGTTCCAACACTAATCCCTTCAAGAATCAAGTAGTAATAGTAGTCCAATATTAATGGTGTTGAAACAACCCCATTGCCTAAAACCAAAGATTTATTGCCAAAGCTAAGTTTACCTGACTTGGATTCTTCTGTGAATGGGCCCAAACAATAGGAAAATTTACCATTGATTGAAGAATTCAATTGGGAAATAATGGATTGCGGTCTGAACCCAAGACCTATTATTCCAGAACTTTTTTCGGGGAACGTACCAAAATTGTTATGTCCGCAACCAAAAATGAAGTTAGGGAATTTGACCATTTTACCCTTGGAGCCAAATGTGATGGTTTCACTAGCAAGTTCACCATGACTGTTAGATTTATCCCCATAATAATTGTTGTATTGGCACGAAGCCCCCGGGTGCCTCCTCCTTTTACTATCGGTTTGCCCACAGAAACCATTGAAAGCGCGACAGTTACTTGATTGACAAGAAACTTTTTCGAAAGACGAAGAGTTTTGGGGGTTAAATAGGGGAAATTTTTCATTGTAACAATGAGTACAAGGTTTACATTGTGTCCAAGCAAGATCACTACCAGTATCAGCAATTGCAAAGGTTTTAAAAGGTG
Organism: Vinca minor; assembly: GCA_026122235.1. Classification (NCBI taxonomy): domain Eukaryota; kingdom Viridiplantae; phylum Streptophyta; class Magnoliopsida; order Gentianales; family Apocynaceae; genus Vinca; species Vinca minor. The sequence goes on from JAOCZM010000291.1 coordinate 3,412,108, forward strand.
GGGTGCCAAATGATATTTCCATAAGATATTCACCGGATTCTGGGACTATACCTGTTGATGCAAAGAAACCTTTACGTCTTGAGGACCGTTGATACGTTGATGATCCGAAGAAAGCTTTACGTCTTAATGAACGTTGATACGCCTTTTTTCCTAAGTTCATAAAGATTATGAGAAGGGTTATAGAGGGGCGATTTAGGCGAATCGCGATGAATGAGATCAACTGTGAATCCTCCATCATGACTTGCTTCTATGAAAAACGAACAGTAACTAAGTAAAAAAGTTGATAAAATCACTGCCAAAGCAATGGAAGAAGAAAAATAATAGTGCTTCATCAAAATATTTATTTATTTATTCATATATATGAAGAAAAAGTGAAATTAAAGATGGAGAAGAATATATTTATAATGTCTACAAATATTTCAGAAGTTAGTATGTGTGTGAATTGTCATTATTTTTGGTAAGCCAAATTTGTTTTTTTTAAGGAAACTAATAAATTAGTCCTACCTGTTTACCCAAAAAGATTTGTTTCCTTCCTTAATTACAAAGGGGTTTAAATTGTCAAACTGCCCCATTTAACTATATTCCTTGTTAATTAATACAATGCACCAGAATAATAATAATACAGTAACAAATTTTCTCCAAAGCATAACAAGCAAAATGGCAATAAATGCATTAATTTCCATTTCCATATATTGAAGTTTAAACTTATTTCAATTTTTTCTTTTTGCTATTCGAACGTCGTGAATATATATCTTAATCAAATAATTGCACTTTTAATCAATTAGCAATAAAATATTTTTTTCGTATGAGCATCCTACACAAAATATGTTGAAAGTCAATGATGTAAATAAATAGTATAATGCGATAATTCAGTTGGTAAGAAATATAAGTAAATTGGATTTGAAATTACTTTTATGTTCCCCATCATATAATTTGGTTCTTATCATTGGGGTTGTTTCGGTTATTCCCCTCACTTGTATACTTTGCATCTCTGCTATTTCCCCCCTTGAAATGACTAGTTTTCTTAGAAAATTAAAAATAGCTACTATGGGATCTCTAAGCTAAAATATTTATTAGGGACCAAAACCAGTAATGATAATATGTTTAAGGACTCCAGATGCCAATTTGACAAAAAATAATAATGAACAGTAATATTTGTCTACTTATCTATTCTAATTATCAATGAATTCCTCGAATTTTATGCAGGATGGGCATTGTAATTATTTCTACTTCTCGAGGTATAATGACAGACGAGAAGCTCAGATAGGAGTTCAATTGGGCCATTTGTATCTATATGAGCCAAGTATCTAGGAAAAAGTCGAATATTTGACGGAAGGACGGGGAATCCTTTTGAACAAACCCATTCTAATAGGAAAGCCTTGTATATTAAAATTAATTGATATGGTCTTCAACCCACAAGGAGTACCTTCACGAATGAATATAGGACACATATTTGAATGTTCACTTGAGTTTATTTTGTTAGAAAGGCCTTCTTAAAATAAGTTTAGGTCATCAAATTTCCAGAAAACAAAACCACAAACCTGATACGAGGCATTCCCTATCATATGCAATCCCCAAGTAAAATAACAAATTGCTTTCAGGTAAGAACTTCAGGACATATCAATCCAAAGCCTGCAGGCAGACAAGACATTTTACCAAAACCATGGAAGATAATAAGTATATCATAAAACTTTCATCAGTAGATGACATTCAAGATACATGCTACTAAGCTGAAGAAAAATCGAATTCATGAAACATAGAAAAGGGTACCCGGGTTGCAAGTTAAAAATCCAAAAAATGTCGTAACAGAAAAACAAAATCGCTAAACATACGCATTCCAGATACCATATATCTAATCATACATGTAAGCGTTTAATCGAAATTACTATTATGGTTCTCGGTCTAGGTCTCCTCTTCTTTACTCTTCTTTTTCTTTTTGTCCTTCTTCTTCCCACTCTTAGAAGATTCATCATCATTTTCGGCAGCTTGTAAGACAGCAGAATCACCATTCTCGGCGTCCTTATGCTTCTTCTCCTTCTTTTTCTTCTTCTCGGACTTATCCACGTCTGATGCATCCTTCTCCTTATCCTTCTTTTTCTTTTCTTTCTTTGATGATGATTTCTCCACATCAGAAGCAACAACCTCATCCCCTTCCTTCTTCTTTTTCTTCTTCTTATCCTTTTTCTCAGCTTCCACTTCTACTTCCGCCTCACCAGCCTTCTCATCATCTTCAGAAATTTTCACCTTCTTGGCAACATCAGCTGCAGGGATACTATCAAGATCATCGCGTTTACGCTTATGCCCATCCACTACAACCTCATCTTTCTTCTTCTTTTTCTTCTCAACCTCAACAACAGCTACGGTCTCCACAGTCACAGCAGCTGGCTGCTCGGCAGCAAGGTGGGCAACCACAGAATCTCCACCAGTAGGCAAAACCACGTTCCTCAACCACTCAGCCGGAGTATTCTCATTTGGCTTCCCACGCTTATCCAGCTTCCCTTCTGAAATAAACTTCTTCTTCATGGAAGCCCTGGGTCCCAACCCCCATTTCCTCGGATAAGTATCCCTATCCATCACAACCCTCTTAATCTTAGCAACCACCCCATGATCACAAGTAGCCATAACCGCAGTCGTCATCTCCGCAATGCCCAACGCAATGGCCTCCCCCTTAGTAGTCATGAGAACCACCTCTTCCCCAACCTCAATATCATTCTCAAACCTCAACAAACCCGGAATCATCAACTTAGCACCATAACAAATAGCATTAACAGCCGAATCCTTAACAACAAGCCTTTTATAACTAGTCAACAAAACCTCCAAAGGCATAATAACTCTCCTCAAATAAGTCTCATCCCTATAATTATCATAGGTCCATTGTGCATCCATCACGTCGTGCATAGTTACCATATTATCCTTTTCTCCCATAATCCCAGACCTAACCCTTCTCAACTCCTGCATATGTCCCCCCACACCCAAAACCAACCCCAAATGCACACACATAGTCCTAACATAAGTACCCGCCTCGCAAGAAATCCAGAAAACAACCAAATGCCTATTAGCATCATACTCCAAAAGCTTACTTTCATATATAGTCCTAACCCTAAGTTGTCTCTTAACAGCAGAAATCAAAGGGGGCCGTTGAAACACAGCCCCGGTTAAATTCTCCAGTGCTCTAGCCACCTTGGCAACATCAGGCACTGGAGAATGCAACCTAGCTACACAAACATACTCTTTTCCCGCACCCTGCTGGGATTTAACCAGCCGGGTAGCGCGGTCGATACAAACAATTAAATTACCAGTAACTTTAGGATCTAAAGTTCCGGAATGACCTGTTTTTTCGACACGTAGAATGCGCTTAATCCAAGCAACGACCTCATGAGAAGAAGGATTCGCTGGCTTATCAAGATTCATGACGCCGTAACGGATGTATTCAACTAAAGGCCTTTTCAAAGGAGAGTAACCAGACGGTAACGGAGTGTAGTGCCCAGTTCGAACATTCAATTTGTCGTAGTTTTTCAACAAAATTGGCCATTGAGATGTATCAATTGACGGAGTATAGCTTTGGGGTTTGATCAAGAAATCAGAAGCTTTTTCTTCATCATCGCCGCCGCCATTGATTTCGGATTTTGGGTTCTTGGATTTCTTTTTCTTCTTCTCAGAGCGAGAGAGCTCAACATCAGTCATGGTAAACGTAGTGAATTTTGGTGGGAAAAAAAGACTGCTACTTTGAGAGTGAGGAATTTGGGTGGAAGCTGGAAAAAATTTAGGGTTTATGTAAAGTAGGAGGAGGCTGGAAATATTTAGGGTTTATGAAAAATTAGATTTTTTTTGGTTATTATGGGCTTTTACAAATATTGAAGCCCAAGGGAAGATGTCATAGGTTGATTGCTACTACAAGCCCATAGTATGATTTTTATTTATTATACTGGAAATTGTTTATTTTTCTCAAGAATTATAATAGCTATTATTTTGGTTACTAAACTATTTACACTTTGCGATTTTGGTCACTAAACTATTACCCTAGTATTTAATCCCCGGGCAAATAGATCAAGCATACATAATTAAGTTCAACACACCATGATTCAAGATGAAAAAAATGATCATTAATTTGCACCTTAGTTCCAATACAAACAATGCTTAAATCTTCTAAGAGTGAAAGAGGGGGAATTTTTGTTAGGTGGTTTTCCTGTACTCTGTATAACCAAACAATCACAAGGTTACATCCTCTCCTTGTTCGCGTGCAATAGAAGCCGAAAGAATGGTAAGATCCCGGTTTAATAGTGTCAGTGCACTTTCGCATTCTGAGATTATTCTCGTCACAGAAGATGGTTCGCCAGCAACTGTCTCCGATGATCCAAGAGCCACTGCTGCATGCGAGTCTCGAAGATTCTTCAGATTTCCTAAGAACTGTAAAATTTGGGGTGTTTTGGGGGTGGGGGAAAGAAGAAACTTCAGTACAGTTTATAAGCAAATGTAAGTTGAATGTCGAAAGCAAACTTCAGTGCTCTGTTTTTCTTTTTCCCCATTAGACCAATACGGGAGGGGTGAGTAGGGGGAAGGAGAAGGAACAATAAACTTATTGCGGTACCTTCAGAAGCATATTATATGCTTCCAACAATCTATCGGCAGCTGGCCCAAATCCATGCAACTGTGGAACCTCCATCATGTGCGTCCAGGGACGTATTTCCTACAAATAGTACAAAGATTTGAATGTCAGAACTGATCGATGTATCGCATAAGAATTAAGAAACCTTGACGGAAAAAAATGAAACTGCCAGACACTCCTAAATGAACAAATGAACTGCTCTCGCCTTAAAATGCTCCTTACAAACACAACCAGTATAACTAAGCAGCAAACCAAGTATCAGCTTCTAAAGGTGTCAGCTTGATCTAGATTACTAAAAGGGCCATAGTAAATAAGATCAGAATAATATATTAGAGGAAAAGACACAACCTTGGTGTAGATTGTATTAAAGGATCTTGCAGTTTCTAGAAAAGAGTCCAAATGTGCACGCAGTTTTGCCTCTACCTCCGTGTAGTCCTCATCAGGGTTATATGCATGCTGTTGAAAGACCATGATATCAGTGACAGCTAAGCTTGATACTTAAAATTCAGAATCTCAAAACATGAACAACATATTTAGTTAAGACCTTAGATGCTAAATCATTAACCATCTCTTGGAGACTCAGAAGTCTGTTTGATTGATCAGAAAGCTGCTTCTCCAAATCTGAGATATCCGGTCTGCAATACCATGCAACTATTAATTCACAAAGAACGTCATTTTAACAGTAGTTATGTGCTATAAGCAGCAGCAGCAGCAGTAATACATTAGCAAAGCCAGATGGAACGAAGATATTTCCATTTACAAAAAATGTCTATGCTTCAACTTTCTAAGTTTATGGTTGTAAGGTATCAAATCTGCATATCCTAACAGACTAAAAACAGAAGAAATTGAAATGAAATAGAAGCTGAGACCGGAGACTTTCTTACAGTGGATATATAGATTGAATCTGCACATCTGCAGGAAACAATTTGCACTCTTCAGAGAAAATCTGAGCTTGCCTCTCAGCAATAGAATCTATCAGTTGAATGTCCTTCGCAACCTGCTCATCAACACTGGGGGGGTGGAGGAAAAGAAAGCAAAAGAAAATCAGATCAAACCTGCGGAAAGAAACAAATTGAACAAATTCCGTTCCTGAACAATAAGGGTTTATTTGGATTGGTTTTTTGTTCGAGAATTTCTGTCTTGATGACCGTTAAAGTAATTTAAATTTTCTGAGATAAGAGACGGGAACCAAAGTGAAAATTTTATATTGGAGACTGTGTGAAAATTGTATCCGGATACACTGTAAGAATTCATAATTTCGAATAATTTCATACTTACCTCCATTCAGGATTATCAGCATATATGCTTGCCTCAACAAGATCTACCATTAGACGCAGCATTTCTGTACGATCTTCATAGCTACCTCGTCCCTGCAAGAAAAAATGAATGAATTCAGAAGACCTTGTTTCTTAAAGGGCAAAAGAATCTGCAAGCTTTTCATATACAGCTAAGAAAAGCACAACATATCACGGCAGGAGTTGCACATGATTTGGAGAAACATGAACCTTTACATGCAATACGTAGATATAATTCATGAGGAAGCTCAATGCAAAAGGAAGGCTACTTAATAACAAAGATGCCCATTTCTCAGAAAATTTGAATATTAGAAAATAATTGACCTGAGTTTATATCTCAGTGATATCTGGTACCTATGAAAGTGACTAAATTGGTAAAACCACTAAAAAGTCTAAAAAGGGCAAGACAAATTCATACAACAAAGAAAATGAGCTGCTTCGGAATAAAAGCAATAGCATGTAAATTGAAGATATGGAAAGCATCAACTTTGCAGCTTTACTAACATCGAAAGTCAAGACAATATTTCATCAACATCAGCGTTTCTAGTTTAACTTAAATAACAACCAACAGTAAACAACATTGATATGCCTTCCAATAAGTTGACAAAGAAAGCAAGAGTATCCCGTAACACATGTTTATAATAGTTCTAATATTAACTGCACAAGAAATAAACCAGTCAAATGAAAAGGTAATTAAGCTCACTTGGATAGCTTCTGTATCTATGGTAGTAGTAATACCCAGAAATTTAGCAATCTCAGCCAAATCTGCAAAAAGGGGGGAAAAGTTATAATTTCCTGAACCAGATAAAACAATAATCACAAGAACATTCTACCTTTGGTCCTTCATTTTAAGAAAAATACCAGAAATAAAGCTCTAGCTGAAAAACAATAAAATAATTCCACGGGCGTGGATATATATGAGACAAATTCGACTCAACTGAATTCAAGGCCACAGTATAAATGAATTGCCATTAGCTAAAATTCCTAAATATGAATTACGAGTTAATAGTTATTTTTAACACTCAAATTATTTTCACTAAGCGCTTTGTAACACATTTATCTTTGTTTTTGTCTTTTTTATGCCTCAACTATTTTCGACTTACTAAATATACCCGCCACCACAAATGACGGAGGTTTCCAGCCAATTAACTCACAACCATTGCACATAATTGGCTGGAAACCACCGCTATTTGTGGCGGAGGGTATGTTTAGTAAGTCGAAAATAGTTGAGATATACAAAAAGGCAAAACAAATATAAATGTTAAAAATGGCTAAGTGAAAATAGTTCAGTGTTAAAAATAGCTATTAACTCTATGAATTATTCTACCTGCCAACACGATCATCAGACTTATAAATACTACTGCCTCCCTTCCATAATAGAAGGGCATGTAGCAAAATTTAAGGTAACAACAAGCAAGATAATTTGTTAGTCAAAATATCAATGTTATCCTCTTAAATAGGACTTATATACCACTAGTTCTATTTAAAAGAGTAATATTGATATTTTGACTAACAAACGTATCTTGTTTTTTTTCTTCCTTGATTTTTGCTACAGGTCTTAAACCACCTATATTATGGAATGGAGGTATTAATTAATTAAGGGAAGAAAAAAAGAAAATCCAATAATTTAGGTTATATTTTCATAAAGATTACAAATTTGATATACGAAATACACACAAAAATAAGCCAGGAAAAGGGGATTTTTAGCTAAAACCATAACGCATACATTGAATGCGAGAAGTTTCTTCATCACCATTCCCTTGTAAATTTTGCTGTGAAAATGGGGATTTATCACCTAATAATCTGCAAAATTGAAAACCCACCAATAATTCCTATTAAAAAAACAATAAAAATGTAAAAAAGAAAACAGAAAAATTGGAAGCAATTAAAATGAAAATGAAGATACTGACTTAAAGAAGAGCCATTCAAGAAGGGCATAGCGTTCCATGCCAGCAAAGAGGAGGGATTGAGCAGGAGCATTAGATCTTGGGTAATTCAGCATTGATAGTTTCTTCTGAATCTCTTCCATTTGCTTTGATGCCATTTTTAAAAGCTTCGAATTCAGATTGTACTGCAAGAACTCTGAAATTGGATAAAGGTTTTGAACTAGAATTTCTCTGAAGATTGAGAAATTTTGGGTTAAGTTTACTGTTTGAAATTTACACTTTATGTCCTTACGAAATGTCATCAAGTCTCTCACATGTACAAGAAGAGGGGCAAACTCGACAAAGCAAAGAAAAAGTAAAGGATAAAAAGTATCCGCACTTACTAAATTTTTATGAATTTAACTTTTTTCCTCTTAATTAAAAAAAACGTAAAAGTGTCTGATTTTAAATTTTTTCGATGTATTTAAAACTAATTCCTTCAATTTTATTTGCTTGTTCCGTTCAGGTTGTAGTAGAGATGACACTAAATTAAATTCTCAACCAATTTCTAAATAATTTGAACCAGCATTTTCTTCGAGTTTTTTTTTGCAGCTATTCTTACTAAAGCTTGCAGGGAAGAGGTGTCTCGAAAACTCCGATCCCTCTTTCATCAATACGTCATTTTCAATCCTCCAACCACCATCGGGTTAGAGAAGATGGATTCGGGTGATGTTGTGATACTAAGCCAACTATGTTATAGTGTTGGAATGTAATTTGACTCGGAAAAAGGTATTACAGTGTCATAATAAAATATTATACTATCATTCTATAATGATTGATGTATGAACTAAAAGATACCGAAATAAATAAATTACTGAACACCTCAAAGCCTGAAAAACAGCACGCAGCACATTAAAACCCAAGAGGACATGGGCTACTTGTACAGATTTAAGGTCTTCATTTCCTAAAAACTTCCCCCCTTTCTGTATTTGAACATCAAGAATTCCCAATATGGAAAGAATTCAAAAGCTGACTGCATGCATACAAGTGTCGGGCGGAGTAGTTGAGGAAACTTCCCATAAAGCAAAATCACATATGGGCGATGTATTCGAGGAGGAGCTAGGGTTTTATAAGAGGTTTTCCCCCAAATTCTCTATACACAAACTTTTTTATGGTAATTTTTCTAATCTGAATCATATTCTTCATCAAAATAAAACTTAAATTTGTCCTCGATCATTATCTCTGGCTAAAAATAGTTTAATTTGTTAGTGTTTATACATATGCTTGATTAAATTAAAATCTGAGTTGCTTCGTGAAATCAGATAGGTTAGGGTGTATGGCTAAAAATAGTTGAATTTGTTAGTGTTTATACGTATGCTTGATTAAATTAAAATCTGAGTTGCTTCGTGAAATCAGATAGGTTAGGGTTTATATATATCCTTGATTCAGGAAGTATCAGGAATGTGGTAATTTGAGTTTTTTTTTGTTGTTATTAAAGTTTCTAAATCTTGGCAGAATTTATTGTAGGAATTTAATGAAACCAGATATCTAAGTGGCTTACCATGAATTCGTCACGTGTATAACATGTATCTACTGAGAAAAGTTGTTGCATCTGGTTTGTTTGCTCTAGGTGAAGGATCGTGGTACACGAGGTGATTTGTTTCTCGTTTGTGTTTGATTTGGGTTGAATTTAGAGTGAATTGAACTTGTTTCAGGTGGCGAATAATAATTTAGTTATGTAGATGACATTTACGAGCCTTAAAATCAACTAATTATGCTATGATCTAGTTTCGTAAGCATTTATCATAAGATGAGAAGAGTTGTGAATAACACACATGTACAAGCTATCGACAAGTTATGCAATCGTTTGTTGCCTTTTTGTATTATTGGTTGTACTTGTTCATTTGGTTGACACTTTGAAGTCATCTTTGTCTGCATGTGTATGTGTAAATTAAGGGTTCCTAATTTGATGTATTTCTTTGTTTTAATATACACTAAAGCGTAGGGCTTGGAGAAGCAGAATGTCTTACCCAGCTGTAATCATCAAGAATGAGGTGATTCACCAAAAACTTCTGTTTCTTGTTTTGTCGTTTTGTTTGCTTAATTTGCTTTTTTGCGCAGTCCTGGCTGAAAATGTCCGTTACATGATGAGATCCTACGGTTTTTACTTTTTTTCCTTTCTTATATCTATAATTGCTTGTTATGTGGTTAGTAGAGTCTTTGCAAGTGCACTTGGACCATGATGTTTCTCATGCTGGTCAGTATTATTTGTGATGGAGATGATTTAGATTCATTTCTATATTTTTAAAAAAAAAGATTCGGCTTTGTCATTCTCTAGGAAATCATTCATTACTCTGCTAAACTTTTTGTTAGGTGCATGTGATTTATCTAGTAAACATTTTTTCTTATCAATCCCACAAACTATACATCATAGATTCTATATTGAACAAATATAGATATGTAACTTGCATTTTGTTATTTAACACTCATATTCTTTGTGTTAAGATAGTAAAAGAATCAAGTTGAGATATGATAAACAATATGGTTTTGAGGTGTGTAAGGCACTCTCATCTTAAGACAATGTCACTTCTAGAGTGACCCCTTGAATTGGCAGATCGGCTTTTCCCTAAACACTTCACTCAGGAGTTCTTTATAAAACTAAAATATGCAAGAGATAATAGTTATATATGATACTCTTAACTCCACCATGCTAGTCTAACATAGACTTAGTCTGCACATGCGGGATAAAGGCGTGACTACTTCAATAGTCTCTAACCACGAGTCATAATTAAAAATAATGAATGAAACTTCTTTTTTTGGCTGAATAATAAACTTCGTTGTCATCATGAAAAGAAATTACAATTTATCATTCATATAATGATATACAATGAATCATACAATAAACCGAAGTTTCGAACAGTAACCATCTTGTCTATAAATGAACGAGGGGCTCTACTGAATATCTAACAAGTACGCTCTTCATTCATTTATTACCTCCATACACTTTTTCTTCACCTCCAATCAGATCATCGGCCCATGTCCATAAAAACATTCAAAGAATATATATTCAAATATTATAATCTATACATTATTCATATACTCTCGGGAATGATTCATTGTGTGAATGCATTTAGTGACGTGTTTCATGTAGTTTAGTTCATTTTGACTTTCTATTTTTTCAGACAATATCTCACTTATCAAATAAGCCTAAATTCGCGTGAGTTGGATTCATTTGTATTTTTGCCTGACCAGATAACTAATGAAGTTGAATCAAGCAATTCTGGATCCAAACAAGTTGAGATCCAAGAAAGCAGCCCGTTGTCATCTATGCCTCTAATTGATGTGGAATTTATGGCGCCCCTTTCAGAGCCATATATCCACTTCACCCTGACGAAGTCACATGTTAAACCCCTCTGTCATATGGTAACTACATAATCAAACTCCATTTTACGCCTTTGTGTTTTTGGTACTATGTATATGCCGTAGTCAATTTTACCCCTCCTCCGTGAAATGGTATAAAATTGTATTTATGCAATTGTTATTCATGATTACATCGTTGGTTAATTTACAGAAAAGTCATCACATTTTTAATCATTTCCTTTGACATGATCTTTTCTCCATTTGATCATTTTAGGTATTTCCTACCAAAATATATCCAGATCTTCCTTCATCAACAGGTCCAGCCTTAACCATTCCTACAACATTAGTATGTCAAGGAAAAAGCTGGGAAACAACCCTTGTTGTAACTTCCAGAAACAAAAGGTTGGATAACTGGAAAGTATTTGTTGACGGCAACAAATTGAAACTTGGAGATGCATTGTTCTGGGAATTACTAGAGAGCAGTAATGAGAAGGTGAAGTTTAAAGTTCAAATTATAAGAGGCGACTTCCCCGCTGAACTCGCAGCCAAAGTTGATGGCAGTACTACAAGTACTCCTATTATTGTTGATGATTAGTCTCTTCAATTATAGAACTGATGATGTACTATGGAATGATTGTATGAAGAATATCATCTTCATATGGTACTGCTATTTCCTTGATGAAGAATAGTTCAATAGTGACAATATCTTGGGAACTCCAATCAATCGAATGTTGTTATAGATTGTATTTTCTCCTTATTGTTTTATCCTTTAACTCTTCTTGATTATTTTTTATATTATCCTTTTAAATTAATGACAGACGTCATTACAACTTTTTAAATAGCTGCTCACCTCTTTAAGAACAAATATTGCACATACCCAAAAAAAAGTGTTCATCACTAATAATCGTGACGGGAGATTAGGAGATCGATGAAACATTTGAGGATCAATTATAGTAATTTATAATTTATTATAGACTTTTGTTCTTTTCTTTTGATGGAAATGTAAGCTTACAACTTCAGTGCATAATAGAGTTTTGATCTACACATTTAGGAGATTGATAAAACATATGGGGATCAATTTAGTAATTTATAATTTATTAAATTTATTATACACTTTTTTTCTTTTCTTTTGATGGAATTGTAAGCTTACAACTTTAGTGCAGAATGAAGTTTTATTCTGCATGTGCAGATTAAATGTCAATTGCCAAATCTCACAACTGAGGGTTGAGCTATCTTTTTTTTATTATTTATTTTAAAGAGAAACATATTGTCTTGATTCGAGAACCCTTGTTCTCAACTAGTAAGATAAAAAAAAATTCGACACCTTTCTAAAATTTATTTTGCACTGCGAGGAAAAATCAATTCGGCTATAGTGAAGAATGCTAAATATTTAGTATATATTAAATATTTTTGGATATTTTAAGATGTCAAATAAAAAATTTGGCGGTCCAAATTATTTGGAACAAACACGTATTTTAATTTTTAAAACACCTATTATGAAAAACATGTTTTACACGCCTTATATAGATGTCCATAGGAGAGAAGACCTTATAAGAATATTACACACAGTATTCAATATATAATAACAATTTTTTACTATAACTACTATAACCGTGTGAAAGGTGAAAAACACATTCTGCAACAATGCTGGACTAGAATTATTGAGAGCACAAAAGAGAGAAAAAAAAGATTCTAAAGGCTGGACTATATAAACCCCTACATTTCAAAATTTTGGGAAGGCTTTAGCTTTCTGCTTCCATGAGCACCACCAAGAAGCTTTACAGTGTTGGCCAGAGAAGCCAAGACTTCATTTACGCTTCAATTTCAAAACTAATACATTCCGCTACAAATCCAAGACAACTCCAAAAAATCCATTCTCGGATTATCATTTTAGGCCTACAACAATCTGTCTACTTTTCTGGTAAACTCATTTCCAAATACTCCAACTTCAAAGACCCAATTACTGTATCGTCCATTTTCCGCCAGAAATCCTCAAGTAATAATACTTATTTATGGAATACTATAATTAGAGCAATGACCCATAATGGGTTGTTTTCTAAAGCATTAGAATTTTACAAACAAATGAGGGAATTTAATGTTAGGCCTGATAATTTTACATTTCCTTCGGTTATTAATTCCTGTGGATTTTTATTGGATAAAGAGATGGGGGAAATTGTTTATAATCATGTTTTGGATATGGGTTTTGGATCAGATTTGTATATTTGTAATGCTTTGATTGATATGTATTCGAGGATGGATGAATTGGATCATGCACGAAAGTTGTTTGATGGAATGCCTAAGAGAGATTTGGTTTCTTGGAACAGTTTGATATCCGGGTATAGTTCGAACGGGTATTTTCGTGAGGCGTTGGAGATTTTTCTGAAGTTGAGAGTGGATGGTGTTATGCCGGATACTTATACAGTGTCGAGTGTTTTACAGGCATGTGGTGGTTTAATGGAGGTTGAAGATGGTAAAATAGTTCATGGGTTGATAGAGAAGATTGGGATCAAGAGAGATGTGGTTGTTAGCAATGGGTTGCTTTCGATGCATTTTAAATTCGATAGGTTGATGGATTGTGAAAAAATATTTAATGAGATGAAAGATAGAGATACAGTCAGTTGGAACATTATGATTTGTGGGTATTCTCAGGCTAGTTTATTTAGAGAATCAATCAGGTTGTTTTTGCAACTGGTGCGTGATTTTGAACCTGGTCTATTAACAATTACATCTGTATTGTGTGCTTGTGGTCATGTTGGAGACTTGGACTTGGGAAGATATGTTCACGACTACATGGTAAAAGGTGGATATACTTGTGATATTACGTCTTATAATATCATAATCAACATGTATGCAAAGTGTGGTGATTTATTGTCTTCAAGGGTAATTTTTGACGGCATGAATAGCAGGGATTTGGTGTCTTGGAACTCAATTATTAGTGCTTATGTTGAAAATGGATTTCACATGGAAGCAATAAAACTCTTTAAAACCATGAGGATGGATTTGGAACCTGATCGTGTTACTTACGTCATGCTTCTAGCATTGGGTACACAATTAACAAACTTGCATTATACAATGCAACTACAATGTGATATAATAAAACGAGGATTTGATTCCACCACAATTCTGGGTAATACACTTATTGATGTATATGCCAAATGTGGTGAAATGGAAGATTCCATGAAACAGTTCAAGAACATGGAGGTGCGGGATACAGTAACTTGGAACACTATTATTGCCGCTTGTGGTCATGCTGAAGACTGCAGTTTAGGTTTAAGAATGCTCAGTCGGATGAAAAAAGAAGGGATGAATTTGGAAGTGGCTACAATTTTAAGTTCATTGCCTTTATGTTCCTATCTTGGTGCCAAACGGCAAGGAAAAGAGATGCATGGATGCATATTCAGATTAGGGTTCGAATATGATTTATCAACAGGAAATGCACTAATTGAGATGTACTCTAAAAGTGGCAGTTTGATGAATTCTGTGAGAGTTTTTAAGCTCATGAAAACCAAAGATGTCATATCATGGACAGCTCTGATTACAGCCTATGGAATGTATGGTGAAGGAAAGGAAGCTCTAAAAGCATTCAAGGAGATGAAGGAAGTTGGTGTAGTTCCTGATCATATTGTGTTCATTTCCGTGTTATATGCATGTAGCCATTCTGGTCTAGTGCAAGAAGGTCGGGCTTGCTTTAACCAAATGAAGAAAGACTATGATATTGAGCCTAGGATTGAACATTATGCATGCATGGTTGATCTTCTATCCCGCTCTGGATTGTTAGCTGAAGCAGAGCAGTTCATACTTTCCATGCCGTTACAACCTGATGCAAGCATATGGGGAGCTCTACTTAGTGCTTGCCGAGCTAGCGGGAGATGTGAAGATCTCTGAGAGGGTGTCAGACCGTCTTCTTGAATTAAATCCAGATGACCCAGGCTATCATGTTTTAACATCAAATATATATGCTTCCTTAGGGAAGTGGGATCGAGTGAGAATGATAAGGAAATCCTTGAGAGCTAGAGGACTAAAAAAGCACCCTGGATGTAGTTGGTTGGAGATTCAAAATAAGGTTTATGTTTTTGGCACCAGAGAAAGATTCTTTGAACAATACAAAGAAGTCTATGAGTTATTGGAAATCCTTGCTGATCGAATGGCCAAGGAAGGTTATATTGCGGATTTGAGATTTGCTTTGCATGATGTAGAGGAAGATGAGAAACTAGACATGCTATGCGGGCATAGTGAAAGGCTTGCCATAGCATTTGGATTGTTAAACACGAAACCAGGTTCTCCTCTGCAGATAATGAAGAATCTACGAGTCTGTGGAGATTGCCATACTGCAACCAAATACATATCAAAGATTGTGAAGCGAGAAATTTTAGTAAGAGATGCCAACCGCTATCATATCTTCAAGGATGGCATGTGTAGTTGTGGAGATTACTGGTGATAATTTAATTCAATATGGCATTTCCTTCCTTTTTGGATGTTTAAGATCTTCTGGGAAGAAAAGTTCAAAGAAGTATTTGTTTGGACATACTTTGTTTCATCGGCAACAACGGCCTTTTGGGGAAGTTTGAGCTTCCCTATGCATTAATTCCATACCTGTTTGGTATGTCCACCTTTGCCTTCTTCTGTTTTCTCTTTTCTTAGGAAACAAATGGTTTTTAACATTCGAGAGAATAAAA
This sequence comes from Vinca minor, assembly GCA_026122235.1. Taxonomy (NCBI): domain Eukaryota; kingdom Viridiplantae; phylum Streptophyta; class Magnoliopsida; order Gentianales; family Apocynaceae; genus Vinca; species Vinca minor. The sequence goes on from JAOCZM010000291.1 coordinate 3,427,910, forward strand.
ATTTGAGCTGCTGATGCAAATGAAATAACTGCTAAATGTTACTAATGAAAGCTCTTATTTCAAAGACTAAAGGCATGGATCGTTGTTATTGCAGAGGATCTCATTAAGTTTGCATTGCTGGGATGACCACCGTACTGAATTGAAGAACTTGTGTTCATCCCGTGAGCTTTCAAGGACTTTCAAATAGCTTCATTATGGTCCAGCTGAAGGGAGATATTTCTTATGTATGGCCTGGAATTTCTCAACCATTTTGTCCTTAGGCGGCCAGCATTCTTTGATCACTGGAGCATCTGAGAAATTCTGAATCCAGGCTGATAAGAGTGGCAATTTCTCTGGATCCACCAATTTCGCACCTATTATTTCCTCTAAAATACTAGCTAAGTTTGCGATCCAACCATAAGCAAGATCTAGGTATCCAATTGTCTCTCCATGAAATAATTTCTTCTCTTTTAGCTGCTGCTCCATGAATTTTAGATCCTCCAATGCTTTCACAATTGCTTGCTCTTGCTCTTCCTCTTTTGCACAATGAAAACATTCCATACTGATGTCAATACCTACACTTGGCAAAGTATGATGTTAGTAAGAGTCTGTCTCTCTTCTATTTTCGAAATAAACTTCAATTCATTGACAGGCTTATCCAGAAGCAGACATGAAAATGCACGGTGTAATTTCAAGTGGCAGAGCCTGTGATGCAAACTATCAGGGAAAGCAGAGGTTTTCACACCTTATCATCTCCAAATTTTGCCCAGAAACGCACCATGGCTTTGTCATAAGGATCCTGAGGTAATAGCGGTTTTTCCTTCCATTGTCTCATCAACATATTCAAGAATCACAAGTGATTCACAAACTGGTTTACCATTATGCACAAGCACTGGCACCTTTTTGTGGATAGGATTAACTGGAGGAGTGAAGGGCTCTTGTTGGTAATATCTTCGATCACGGTCTCATACTCCAAGCCCTTCATCTTCAGTGCCCAGATAATCCTTAAAGCAAAAGAACTAGACCATGTCCTGAAAAGCTTCAATTCTTCTTCCATAATGTTTTGGGTACTCACTACCAACTAGGGTTGAACTCTGATTATATCGTAAACAAAATCTGAAATCTGAATAAATAATCACGTCCTGAAAGCACGTGTAGGCGGCTTAGAATCTTCAATGGATGTTGTTGTTCTTGGACAAGTTTGTTTATGGATTTCTATGCTTACGCGGTCATATCTTAGGTTGCAGGCCTTGTATACTCCCCCACTTTGAAATGGCTATTTTTTCTCTTATGGGTTTTTTTTTATTAGGACGTCCTTGTCGATTATTGTTAAGTATTGACAGAATGAATATTCTGATTCCTGCCCCCAGTAATATGCTTTGTTCTTAAACAAAAATTAACATTGCTTATGGAATTGTAGTTCAGTTATAGATGGTTGATGTGTGAGAGCATCGTTTCCGTGATATAGTGCTATGTTACGTTGCAAATCTAATGTCGACATTTAACTTTTTAAAAGTTATAATATTTGATCATATATAAATTATGGCTGGAAATATTTGGTTATGCGAACTGAGAAAATTATTAAATAGTTTTAAGTAAAAGGACATCTCAACCTTAAATCAAAGACAACAAGAACATCATGGGATTTGATGATTAGGGTTCCAAGAAAATAATAATTTGTATTCACCATCATAAACTATGTATGTACATTAAACTTTGCAAATTAATGTCAGAAGGAAAATTTTAAAAAATAATTTAAATTAACATATGTCTACATAAATTAACAATTTGTAAAGTCCAATTCCAGCAAATCAATCAAGAACTAACAGTATCACATTTGCATTTAATCAGAATTGAAATCAACTTTTTTTTCTCTACAACTCAAGATCTCTTTCTTATATCCATCATCACATCATCTCATCTACACAAATTTATGATATGTTCCAAAATAAGAAGAAAAAAAAATACAAAAATAATTTACCGTATTTTTCATTTTTGCATGTCATGATCATCAAGATTAATATATATTTCAAACCAGTGGCATCTCAATTTCTTTAGCGGAGTTAACAGATGAATCTCGTCCCTCTTGTCCTCCACGACCTGCCCCATTGTCATTATTTTCGCCCTCTGCATGCACAACAACACCGCCAAAATGTACGTGTTTTCCGCCATCATTATTATTAGATTTATGAGAAGGATCATTAACGGATTCCGTCCTTCCGATCGTGTTATGGGACGATGGTACAACCGTACTAGGTCTTCCACGCCTAGAAATCTGACGATCTTGAAGATGATGTTTTCGAACACAACCTTTGATACATGTATAAATATAAGCTAATATCCAAAAAATCCATGGAGATCCTATTAAGAGAAATGCAGCAATTGGAAACCAATCCTGAGAAGCATTAGGGACATAAACGTAAATAATCAAAAGGATTCCGCCAGCGGTAACGAAGAGGCATAAAAGGGAAGAGATTAAAGGAACCCTATAATCATCTTCCCTTAGCTCCTCCATATATAGATATGTTCTTGATCTTGCTTTACCTACACATGCAATAATGTTTTTTTTTTATTATTTCTTATTTTTTTAACCTTTTGTTTTGGAATATTTCTTCTCTATTTATCCTTTTTTTTTTTAATCTCAATTTTTTTTTCCTTCTTTGTTTGGCAGCTCAAATTTCAAGATTCAAGAACATATATTTCTTTAATTTTGCAAGAAACCAAACAATGATAAAGATTGGTGTAAAGAAATAGAAAGAAGAGAATGTAGAGAGCGTATAAAGCGGAATGTTGCTGTAACATATAATACAAACATATAGTCAACTAATTTTAGATTTTACAACTTAGTTACAAATGGATGGTTAAATATAAGAAGCACAAAATAGGACTAATATAATACATGACATTGCAACAATTTACTTTTTAATGAGTCGATTCGGTGCGAGCGAAAGTTAGTGTCATGTAAGTCGTTTAGGAAATGTAGCGAAAAGTAATGAAACAAAAAAGTAAGACACTTTTTTAATCAAAATATCAATACTACTATCTTAAATAGAATTAGTGGTATACAAGTCTTATTTAAGAGAGTAATATTGATATTTTAATTAAAAAAGTACTTTGCTTTTTTGCTTTTTTTTCTCTCTTAATTTTCGCTACATGTGCTACCCGACTTATATTAAGGAGTGGAGGTAGTACTCAAATAAGTCACTCTTATCGATAGGGTATATATGTAGTCATCTTATTGCGAAAGAAACGCATTTTGTGGTGTAAAGTTTGATCCGAGTTCAAATTTTTGGTGTATCTGATTAGTTGAAAGGAGAGAAAGAACCCCGAACTCTGAGCAATTGGTTGGAGTTGTCATATGCCTCACCGTTGACGAGGGTTCGATTCCCACAGTGGACATAGACTCATGTGGGATTTTTCCGCGGTGGTAGGGCTCCGTGTAAAAAGCAAGATGGGTCAGACTATTCCCTGTTTAGCGGTCACGTTGCGAGCCAATCATAAAGCTGAGTCTGGACTGGCAGTGGACACTGGGTACCCAAAACGGATAATAAAAGAAGTTATGTTGTTCGAAAATAACCATAATCGAAATTGTCTAAGCAAGCAATGCAACGTTAGAAGTCTACTTGCAGGGTGCTGACAGACCGTCTTATCTAGCCATACTCGAACTCTAATAAATAAGGTATAGATGACGTGAATTAATAATTTTTTTTAAAGGGAGCATGAAATGATAATATTATCCACAAAGCGAAAACAATATTATACAAATAACATAAAAAAGATATTAATATTTTTATTTTGCTTTAAAGACCTTGTTTATATTAGCATCGTATACCCTACAACACTTTGTGTACTGCTCCTTGAAACATTTCTATATATAGTATTCTTATGTTTAGACTAATTTGCTGAGGTTCAAGACTGATAATTCTGGCCCTAATTCGCCGTTTTCGCCTTCCATCTAGCTGTGGTTCTGCAATGTCTAATATGATTTCTACTTAAACCTAGTTGATTGGTCATCTCAAAATGTGCTTGCTGTTGGATTAGGAACTTAATTGTGTCTATTTATAGAGTGCATCTAACAGCAGGATAAGTAAACCAAACCTTCTTAATGTTAACAGAAGTCGTGTTCTGTATAAAATTTATTGCTAATTCTTTTTACAAATGCATTTTGTTTTTGATTTCAGTACGCCTCTTACCATTCACACATAGTTCGAACTTATGTTGCTTTTCTCATATTTCGACAGGTTACAACTCTAACCGGTGGAGGAGAGGATGGAGCGGGCAGGACGATCGGAATCGGCTAACGAAGAGAGACTGGAAGAGGATTCTGAGAGGAGAAAAGAGAGGAGGTGAATTCGAGAACGGGCTTTGGAAATGGACTCTCACCATGGATTGTTGTTGGTGGTGGTGGTGGGAGAAGTGCTGCCGTTTTGGTGGTGGAGATAGGCGGCGCTGAGGGCTTTTGGTGGTTGATAGAGGTGGAGGAGGTGGAAGAGGAAGGAGAGCCACCGGGGAAGTGGGGGTGGAAGTCCATTTTTGGTCTTTGTGTGTGTGTGGGACTGGGGGGAATCAATGGGTAGAAGGAGTGTGGGGAAGGAGGAAAGGGATACAATGGTCATTTCGTAATAATTTTAAAAAAATAATTCAAAATTCATTTTTTCCGTAACAGATATAGACGGAAGGACTACATTCCTCATTCACAAATTATTTGAATAGTGTAATACAAAGAAATTCTGAACAGAGACTATTATCACAAACGTATATAAATTTGGAGACAAAATTCACCGGTCTACCTTTAAAATATACTACGACTAAAAGTTTCTAAAGTGTTGTAGTAAGTAGTAACTAAGAAATGATATATGGTATCTGGACAAATCCATATTTAAAAATAAAAACACAACCCCGAGTATCCATCCATACGCACGCATAAAATCATAACTCATAACAGTCCTCATCTGCTACTTTGAAGGCAAATAAAGCCTTACTCGTCTATTCACATCAAGTAAGAAACAAAAATTCTTTTCCCGATCGTTTTGCTAACAGATATTTTTCCCTATATTAATCCCATCTTTTAATGTTTGTATGGTAGAGTAATTGGCAAACCTTGTATTACTTGGTTAACGCAGGCAAGGTGTTTGAATAAATGTCTCAATGTAACTTGTTCTTATTTCTTGGGTTGCAGAGTTTAGAGATGGCAAAAGGTATTATTTGGGCTACTGCAGAAGATTTAGCAAGAAACAGAGGACGAGTACTCTCACTCTATAGACAAATTCTACGGTCCCTCAATTCGCCAGCTTTGCCATTGAATTTGACTGCAAGATTATCCAAGAAAGCGGAAATTCGCGCCATTTTTATGTTGGGTTCTGAGGAAAAATCTCTTCATAACATCAAAGACCTTATTGATGCTGGCGAATACTCTCTATCTCTCTTGAGAAAAGGCGAGATCCCCAAGTACATTCAATAGATCAGTAATTGCTGTATCTTGTTGGCATTTCTATCTTTTATTTTGTGTGAAGTTGGGAAACTGATGGTTTCTATCAAGCTTGAATTGTTCTTAGATTGTTGTCTTGAAGAATTATTGCAAACAAATTTGTCATCTTGTTGAGATTTTGGAATTTGATAGCATGGCTAGAGGTTCTCTTCAAATTATTCAGGCACAAATTAACTACTTGTTATCATTTGGCTTCATAATTAATACATGAATTATTATCACATAAAATTTTAAGTTTGATCATATTTTCTCTTTTTGTTCGTGACCAGGTTGCTGCTGGTATTGTTCGTGTTTCTTGTTCCCTAGAATTTCTATACCAATGTGATTCCGATGACGGATTAGGTTAGGTATGTTAAACAATCACTACATGGTAGAAAAATTGGTTAAGAGAAATTGTGGAGCGGTAATTTTGGGAGTAACATCCTTAAATGTTGGAAAAAGACCTCTATTTTGGAATGAGAACGAGAGTCTAAAAAGGTCTCTATTAAAAAACGGAAGGAGTATAATACTGTTATCTTAGTTGTGTAGGTTGCATAATGTAATCCCGTTCCTTATGTATTACCCGTATTAATGATCACATTTAGCCATCCTCGCATTTCCACGCTTTCAGTAAACAGATACATGAAAAGAAAAGTACAGGTACGTGAATATTTATACAGATGGATAAACGAAACTCAACAATAACTGTTTTTTAACAATAAAGCCATTTAGAATTTAGACATCATTCTTGATGGAAGAACTGTATCCAGTTTGATCATCATAGTATTTGGACCACAACATTACACCGCCGTATTTCGTAGAATCCTTCAGTTCTGGCAGCACTTTTGAGGTAAGATCATCAGCGGGAATGAAGCCACTTCCGGCTGCAGCAGGAGCAGCTGGTAACCCTGAGGAAGATCTTGGCACCAGGGATGGTTATCCATTGTTTCCATGCATCCTGGAGGTTGGTTGGGGCACCGCCGGAATATTGGCAAGGAGGATTGTTATAGAATTGAACCCAAACATAGTCAAAAAGACCTGTTTCAAGAGCACCTCCAACCCATGCATCAGGATAAGGACACTGAGGAGCTGCTGTTAAGTAAACCTTCTTTCCGTGGCTGCTATAAGAAGAAAGGTACCTAGCAAGATCATCCCAATGCTGGTTGGTTCCTCCTTCAATATCAAAGTCGATTCCATCCAAAACAGCATCTCCAAGAGGACGGGAAGATGAGGATCCGCCTAAATAGTTATCCCACAGGTAAGTTGCAACTTGTCTCGCATCTTCAGCTGAGGTAAGATAATAACTCCCTGCTCCTCCTCCAATAGAGAGTATAACCTTGATTCCTTTTGCTTGGCAGGATTTGATATCAGAACTTAAACCGGTGCAGCCATTGGTGAACGGATCACAATGACCAGCAAGATTGAGCTGGGGTGTTTGACCATTGCCAAATACTGGTAGGAAAGCTAAGTTAACAAATCGATAGTTCCCCGTGGCACAAGTTTCGGCTAGTGTTCCTTCATTTCCGTTCTGTCCCCAGTAGATGGCAATGCCACCGGCATTAGAACCCACTGCAAGTGCTAATAATAACACACACAGCAAAAATGATATTGATTTGGATGCCATTTTTGAGCAAATATTTTGTGAATCTTTGTGAGTTGTGGCTTACTTGGTTAAGTTCAGTGATGCTTATATAGGAATTGTATAATATTTGGAAATGCTATTTTTATTATTGGCTATAAATCCTCTGTCCCCATTTGGTTCCCCCATCCTTGTTCCACCAATAAGAAAATGACATGTATTAAATTTTTAATTAAAAAATTATAATCTAAAAGAAATAGTGGAACCCACAGAAAAAAATATACACGTGACAAATATCTATTCGTGGGGGATACAAAACGGGGATAGACGATTTTTTGCCTTATTGTTGAGCCCCGTAGTTGATAAGTTATTCTACTGTTTGGTTGGCGTACAAGAGCATTGTGAAAATGGCTCATTTCACAAATATGGAATTGAATATTCCTTCATTTATTTGAACCCTAATTAGTCATTTTGTGAAGTTGGGCTGATAGTGTTGAAATGACCTCTGTTTCGACACTTTCTAATCTGTTAGAATGCAGGGGCGAATTCAAAATTTATACATTGGGGTAAAAAATAAATTAATAAACTTTAAAAATTGTTTAAGAGAGAGCGAGATGTAAATTTTTTAAAGAAATTTTCGGAGAAAGTGTTTTTTTCCATAGAGAATTTGGAGGCAATGGCTCCGGCCTCCTTAAATCCGCTACTATTGTCCGCGAACTATGTTCAAACTATACTTTGTTCTAATTTTATAAAAGTTGTATCACGTACAAATGCATGCGCGTGGTACTAAGTAGATTATAAAATGGAAAATGATTCCATAATTAATAAATATTCTTTAAAAAATCTCCAAAAGGACTCTTACAAAATTGGATGTCTTATGAATACTCAACTGCCTGGACATATGACACTTTTCTACGTTGTTTACGCACCCAAGTTTCCAACAAAAACCAGACAAACAGTAAGAGAAGGAAACAGACCAGTCCGGTTCCTATGCGGAACAGCTTTTTTTCCGCATGTGCGGAACAACTGGAGCCGTCGGATGATATTTTGAATGGCCCAGATCAGGAGAGAGACTTAAAAAAAAATTATTATTTTTTTAATCAGCCGCAACTTTTCTCTCTCCTGATCTGGACCGTTAAAAATCTCATCTGACGGTCAGGATTTTGTCCCGCACATGCGGAACAAAACCCTATTCCGCATAGGAGCCGTGAGCGAAACAGACAGCTAGTTTGTTTCCTAGAGTCGAGGTTGATGCTACCAAAATTAATGTGCTCGAAAAAATTAGAGCAGTCCGCGCAGAACAATTTTTTTTTCATTACGTACGGAACGCCTTATTATAAGTGTTTCCGAGTCTAAAGACAAGTGTCATGAGGCTCAGAACAGGTGTCTGCTTTAAATCAATCGTAATCGTCAAAATTTTAATCCAACGAACGAACGAAGTTTCTCACGTGCGAAGTTACCTTGTTTCGCACTGGAGCCACCGTCAAATCAGAGCTAACTTTATCTATTCATACGTGCTTGTTTACAACTCCTACTAGTTTGGAAACCAATTACTATTAAAAATTCTAATAACAACATTAGCTTAGCAGTACCATCTCAAACAAACACAGAAATGGGGTATTTTTAATTTAGCATCTATCTGTTGGATTGCCTAACACGGAAAGATTATATCCCTCTAATGAGATTAATTTTATAAATCCCTATTTCTTGCCTTGCTATTTATCTTAACCTTAAATGTTTTAATATTCTTTATAACGGGAAAAAAATCTTCTATCCCAAATTCCCGTTTCATCATCTGTTCCACTAATAATTGTCACATATTTACTTTTCTCTTGTGGGTTATACTATTTCTTTTAGGTTATCAATTTTTTTAATTAAAAAATAAATACATGACAGTTTCTTATTAATGTGATCGGAAACAATGACACTAAATGAGAACAAAAGATTCTTACGGCTTTATAACTACTTTGTAAAAGGTTTTTTTTTTTTAGGGTAGAAATTCCGCCTTAATTTTTACAAAAGCTGAATTTTTTTTTATAGAGAAAATATGAGAACTATATCCTATATTTTCGTTCGGAACTCCTATCATTTATATGGTATAAAGAAACTGTGAATTGGATCTTGTACCATAAGAAACATAGAATGATGAATTTGTACTTGGCAGCAAGATAGTTCTGATATGCATCAGGTCCATTGGATCATATGGTTTAGAACTTATCACATCACTATAAAGTCCATATTAATTGTGGACCACAAAGTCTATGTATACCTGATACATATCAGAAAAATCCTTGGTAACGCCCATCCGAATTCTGCCACGTCAGTCAGGACGGAAGTCAAAATGTTGTCCCATCTTTTTTTGCTGCAATGTTTTGTCCTTTCTGCTAAATTAGTGACAGTCTAATGCAAACCACGAAAAATGATTGGCTAATCCAGTAACTAAGGGAGCAAAACTAACTTTCACATTGATTATACTTTCAGTCTCAAATGAAACACGATAAAATTTTTAATTCCTTTTATAACTCTTTTTTTTTTTTCCTTTCCTTTTTTAAATGAAAGTTCCCTCGTCATTGTTGGATTTTGTCTATGTACAAAAGAAGATACATCCTTTTATTTTAACCGAAATACCAAATTAGTTCGGCGGTGTAATTTTGTTATTATTTTTTAGGTTTATTCCATTATAATAGTTTTCATCCGAAATCATACCACTTTATGAAATATAATGTATTTCCAATAATAATAATAAAAAAAAAGTTTCATCCGAAATCAATAATTCTATGCTCTGTCACTATTTCCGCTCTTCAAGCGAATTCTAAATGTAATAATTTTCATTTGTATTCTGGACAATATATTAATTAATGTATTAAAAGATATGGAGTTATACGAATATTAGTAAATCAGTAAAAGACTAAATTAAATTAGCTCATTGTAAGTTGTTGTTTTATCGATAGCTCTAATAAATCTGACTAAAGTACATCCAACAATTTAACTCATACACATACATTAAAACCTCTATGCAGTAATACTCTCGGGACGAAGAAAAATATTACTATAAAGAGGTTAATCTTAAGTAGAGGTTTACATATAAAAATTATAATTTAAGAAAAAATAACTAATATACATTAAATGACACTTAGAAATGTGTCCCTTCATATTTTAAAAAATATTTAAGATTCATTAGTTTTAAAAAAACAAATACGTACATCATGCATGTAAATTGTGTATATATTAGATTTAGAAGATACATTCATGTACATATAGTTTCTAGGAAATGTAAAAAATGTATGTACACCCTGTATGCATTTAAAATATTCACTCATGTATATTTTATCTTTGAAATGTCTTTTCGTTTGTTTTCTTTTTATTATACATATATAAATGCTAGCACAATCATAAATTTCACTATCATTTCAAATCATACATTTTCTACTTCAAGGAAGTTATGACATTTAGAAACAAACGAACTAAAATCACTGAAATTATTCATGTCGAGTTGCACAAAATGCAAGAAACCAAAAAACTCTACATTGGAAGCAAAAAAGTTCACATACAACTTTAGATAAGTATTTCATATCATTTTAAATTTAATGTAATATGGTTAAATAATTCTGGATATTTTATATAGATATATGAACACATTTAAAAGTTAAAATTATTTTATTACTATATGGGGTAAATTTTTTAAGGATGGTCCTAAAAAAACATGAAATATTACAATGTAAAGTTTATTATTATTTATAACTGGTCCCAAATTGATACTATATTTTTTTATTACTATAAAAATGTTATTTTTATATAAAATATTAATATATAGAGGTTTTACTGTATTCTAATTACCGAATAGTGAGTCCGTTAGAATTGGAGTTCAATCTTTTTAATACGGTTCAGGTAGTTAGGATGTCCAGTTTGCATGGAGTATATTTCTGAGGAGTGGGTCCCTTTGCCAAGACTGTAGTTGCACTACGTCGTATTAGAGAGACTCCGCTCCCCGCAGCTCTCAACTAACACTAACACAGGCTCCTCCGCATATTGCATGACTTCCAACCTTTTGAATATCACAGTTTTGCATATCGATTTGGGATTTAATCATTTCTCATGCAACCAGAGTTCCCTCAATATAAACACTTGTCCTAAAATATAATATATGTAAGAATTATTTTACGTAACTTATATATGAAAATAACACGTATTATCGTAAAAAAATATTAATTGTTAAATTTTTTTATTCAACAATTCAGTACTGTCAAAATTGTTTAATTTGTATTAAATTTTATCCGTTATACACTGTAACCGGACCAGTCCAAGTGAGTACAAATAAAGTCATGGAGCAGTCTTACACCCAAAAAATAAAAAGGGTCATAAAGCAGTGTACCTCCATTTTTCCGTCTTTGTGTAGCAAATCAGAATACGGAGATCATGAGGAGGGGCCCGCATCATTTGCGAATCTCTCTGTAACAAACTTTCCAATTTTCCCCTAGAATAAATGATAAAATATCATATGTCCTCGTGTATATCTTTATTTATATATCCAACAGTTCACAATTCGCCATGTGTATATATAAGTGAAAAAAAATATCCATATAACAAATTCTGATTAGTTGAATATAAAAACATAACATATACAGAGACATATGATTTTCACCCAAAATAAATAAATATCTTCACTTATCAGCTCCCCTAACCCAAACCAAACACCCCTCCCTTCATCATTTCCCAAAAACCAGAACAACCCACCCACCCCTAAACAAGGTCTGAACCTTCTTCTGCCACCCCTCAGGAGGTAACCACTCTTCTTGTGTTGATTATGTTCTTCATAAGCTTAGCATTTCATTTTCATTCTTCATTTTTTGGTGATAGATAGTCTTTCTTGATTTCTAAACAAAGAAAAGAAAGAAAGAAAGAAAAAAAAAAAATCATTATGACCTGTTGCATGAACCAGTTAGTTCATATAGTTTTTCTATTGATATGAATAAATATGTACCACATTATATATAAAAAAAATTTCCAAAAGTTATAGGGTTTTTTGCTACTTTTCTGAACAAGCCATGATTACTTCTTTATGTATGTTACAGTTTTTTTTTGTTTCAGCAGGTTTTGCAGACAAAGTACCAAAAAAGTAGGAGACAACAAAATCAGCCAACTGTTAGAAATATTTCTGATCCCATTTTTTGATTTTTTGAAGATGCTTGTTGGAAGTGCTTGTTTTGATCCTCAAGAAGGAGGAGGAGGAGGAGGAGGGGGAGGACTAGCTGAGGATGGGTTTTCTCAAACCCATGTCCCTAATTGTAGCCCAAACTTTTCCATTGAAAGCCATTCTTATCACCATCACCACCACCATCAACAGCAAGATCATTCAGCTTTAGCCATGGACATGGAATTTCAGCCAAACTGGGAAGACATGAACTTGAACTATCAGCCCCAGAATTTCACTGTTCCATTGGCAGAAACTGTAAATCCTTATCCACCAACACCAGATCTACTAAACACCCTTCCTTTACCAAGATGTACTGATCATCTTTTAGGCCTTCTTGGAGATCACGGTACGCCGGCTTCATCTATTTTGTATGATCCTCAATTTCCTATGAATCTTACACCACAACCACCTAATTTCTTGAGGGAGTTTATCCATTCTTTACCCCCACATGGATATAGTGGTTCAAGATCTGGATCTTTGTTCAGTGGGGTAGTAGATGATCAAGGAGAATTAGGAAGTGGTGGTGGGCAGTTCTTTCAAGATGGATCAGATCATGATAATGGGGTTTTTGAGTTTACTGCTGAAATGAATTGTATGGCTAAAGGTAGAGAAGGTAAGGGTACCAAACATTTTGCTACTGAGAAGCAAAGAAGAGTGCAAATTAATGACAAGTACAGCGCTCTCAGGAGTTTGGTTCCAAATCCTACCAAGGTAAACATTCATAAATTCTTTTTCTTTTTCTCTTGTCTCAATAAAAAGTTAGGTCGTGATAAATCTCGTATGTTATCTCATAGTCATGATGATTATACTCTTGCATAGAGATTTTAATTAAAAGTCGTGGCGAACCCAGAAATCTTATGTTAGGGAGGCAATGTAGTAAATCTTTAAAAAGTTTGGGTGGGAGGAGGGGGAGCCAGATGTATTTTTCTAAAGGATTTGGAACCAAACTCCTGATGTGAGACTTTATATTTCAAACAGCAGGACTTGCTACCTTGTTTAATTAACTTATTTGATGTTTTTTTCTTGCAAATTTTGTGGATGGAACAAAAGAATGATAGGGCATCAATTGTGGGAGATGCAATTGACTACATAAATGAACTAAAAAGAACAGTGGGAGAGCTTATGATTCTGGTGGAGAAGAAAAGATGCAGTAGGGAGAGGCTTAAAAGGCAAAGATCAGAAAATGGCTCTGGGATGAAGACTGAAAATGATCATGTTGATCAGCCATTCCATGGATCAGAATTGAGAAGTTCTTGGCTCCATAGAAAATCCAAGAATACCGAAGTTGATGTTCGTATCATTGATGATGAAGTTACTGTAAAACTTGTTCAACAAAAGAGAATCAATTGCCTTCTTTTAGTTTCGAAAGCCCTTGATGAACTTCAACTCGATCTCCATCATGTTGCTGGTGGCCTTATTGGCGATTACTACAGCTTTTTTCTCAACTCCAAGGTTCGCTACAAAGAATTAGTCCTTTGCATTATGAATTTTCTTTATTAGCGCTTTCATTTCCTTTGTCAAGGACGCGGTAAACAAACTAGGGGTGGAGCGGCTCCATTGAGTCTTTATCATCCCACCTCCCTCTCTCAAAATCTTCGCAACCAACTGCTGCAGTTGCGAAGATTTTGAGAGACTGCGGGGGTGGCTTAGGTTGATTTTGATTTTTGAGAGTGGGGATAATTTTGATCAATGGTGTTAGCAGATTGCTGAAGGTTCCACAGTTTATGCACATGCAATAGCTAACAAGCTTATTGATGCTGTGGACAAGCAGTATGCAGCAGCTCAACCTACCAGCAGCTATTAGGTACATTAGATAATATATGTTTCCGCGACTAATTCAGATCGCTTCATGTTACATGTTAAGTACCAATTAATTGGATTATCTTATGATTTGGGAGTCTATGTCACTATAAATCCTTGTGTTTTCACTTATGATTTAGTCTTCATATTCAAAATCTGGGGTAGAATTATGAAGTTTAAATTATAATGTTGATTGAATTTTGACGCATTTAAAATTCTGCTTCAAATCTCCTTTAAACTTTATTTTTTTTTGCAGATTTGTGGAAGCTCTTCTATATGTATGCCAGCTCCTAACATCTTGGATACTGATCCTGCAAGAAACTTCAGATCCCAGCTCCAATATTAGTGTTTTCTTTTTTGAACATTTATCTCAAATACTTATGCTCTATATATCCTTACATCCTTGAATTTTAGTAGCTAAATATAGACAAGGCCAGAGACTAGTAAAACTTAATTTATTACTACTAATATAGTACTTTTTAAGGATTTTGGTTGCTTTTGATAAATCCAAAATGTTATAATCATCACTTTTCAGTACATAACAAAGAATTTCGCCGTTCTGAGCAGTTGGATAAAAAAAGTCAACGGTCCAAAAAAAAAAAGACCTTGCTGTGTAATAACATATTTGAAAGTCCAAAAGCAAGTAAGTGGTCAAACTTTCAGGTATTTTCTTATCCGGTTTTGGGCAGGCAGCTCTATACGAAACATTATAACTGCACTGATTTATGGAGGTTTGAGAGTGTCAGCTGAGAAAGCATATCTGATCTCGTTGCAGTATCAAATTGCACACCCATGTCTTTCCTTTAACCCTACCACCCCCAAAAACAGGGACGAATCCAGAAAATTTTAGGTTACGGCGATGAAAAACTATAACAGTATGACCAACTATATATAAAAACTGCAAAAAAAAAAAAATGTTGGGGAAAAATTTGATCAAATATTTCAAATTATATATAAAATTTACTATATCTAGTAAAAATCTCAGGGGCGACTACCCTTGTCTACGTCCCTGCCCAAGAAACTAAACAACTAGAACAGAAAATAATAATAGACGGAACCAAAAGGAGGCAGGAGCAACAGTTACGGTGATGTGTATAATTCTAAACCATAAAATTCATGTTCATATCAAAATTTTCCCTTTTTTTTTCCATTTCAGATCGATCTCTTATATATCCTCACATATGAAAGCGAGGTTCTAATTTTGTCTATTATTATATGTCTTCATAATATTCACAAAATAATAATAAAACAAATCTTCAGGATTATGGAACCATAGCCTACAAATTGTGTGGGGTTCTCATGTGAAAATCACTGCAGGTTGAACATTTCCAAAATGAATCTAAGTGGCAGGGACGAAATTTGGAATTGTCTGTTGGGGGGAAAAACTGCAACAGTATATCAATCCATTTATAAAAGCTGTAAAAATTGGGGGACGAAGTTGATAAAAATTTCTGAATTGCATATAAAAAATTACTATATCTACTAGTATTTTTTTAAATCTCGAGGGCGACTACTCCCCATCCCTAGAATCGTCCCTGCTCAGTGGTCCAAGCGGTTGAATGAAAATTGCATGATAAACCATCCATCCATCACTGCCGGAATTATTTGGATTAGGTTTAATTGGAAACTTGCTAATAAGAGCACGTTTAGTACGTTGAAATGTAATTGATATTACCTTCATTCTTTAATATAATACTTTCATCACATGTTGCAAAAATTAAGGAAGCAAAAAATTAAGATGTTTTTTCAAATCAAAATATCAATATTACTCTCTTAAATCAAAATTAGTGGTATACAAATCATATTTAAGAGAATAATATTTGTATTTTTAACTAACAAATATTGTTTTTTTCTTTCTTAATTTTTACATGTAATGAAATTCTTATATTAAGGAAACAGGGGTAGTAGAATGGGTTTTGGCTAGCATCCTGATGTAGAAAAATTTCAACACGGCCAGCACCAATTTGTAGCCACTAGATCTTCGCCAATCAGATCTAGTGGTTGTCGGCTGCCCTCCAATAAGTGTCACACCGGATAAAAAATGACCAAATTCAAATAGTGCGCAAGTAGTTACAGATTCTATGTGATCTGATGTGTGTTTGGCTTCCGAATCGCTATTTAATGCACTCAGAATCGCTATTTGATGTATTCATAATCACTATTTGATGATGGAGAATATGAAGAATCTCTTCGAAAATTTTAGAAAAATAAAAACTGGAGATTCTTTGTGATCTGATGTGTGTTTGGCTTCCGAATCGCTATTTGATGTACTCTGAATCGCTATTTGATGATGGTGATTATGAAGAATTTCTTTGAAAATTTCAGAAAATTTTAATGGTTGAAATTTTATGAAGTAATGGTAAGTTATGGCCATTGATTGTGGATTACAGTGATGGTTAATGGTTGAAATCACTTTAGTTTGAATTGAAATCACTTTAAATCTCCAAAAAAAGGTTATTTTCAACGATTTAATCATCGAATTTCAGTTTTAGCTTTGAGTCTCAAATCCAGGCCAAACTCAATCCAACTACACCCTAAACATGTCTGTCACCAACCATTCTCGTCAAGAAGAAGAAGATGATAAAGAGGTTTTGGACGTTTGGTTGATTGATTCACGTGCTCCATATCACTTGGTAAGAGATGTGAAATTACTCCAAGGTCCCTTCTCGTCCTCAGATAAACTGAATAACATAAATGGGGCTTTCGGACAAAGTTCATGTGTAACTTTTCATGGAGATTATTATGTTGGCTATTTAGCTAAGTACCATACAAGAATGAAGGTCCAGAATCTAATGTTCCATAATGTTCTTTGCATTCCGGATTTTCAAAGTAAATATCCTCTCTGTTTCTCAATTGACCACTGAATTTCCATTTATTGTTACTTTCAGTCCAAGTAATTGGATTATAACGAATTACAAGACCAAAGAATTGATAGCTATGGAAAAACCTGATGGTTATTATCAGTGACCGATCGAGAAAAAAATTTCACTGGGGTCATTTGATATACACAACAATTCACTGCGGTTATTTATACATTTATAATTAAAAATATATCATATATAATTTAAAAAAAATCACTGGGGTCATTTGATATACACAACAATTCACTGGGGTCATTTATACATTTATTATCTAAAAGTGAAGTAAAATATATCATATAACTGGGGTCATTTGACCCCAGTGACCACTACCTCCATCCGTCTCTGGTTATCATTATACAATTGGAATTTCAAGAAAAATATTCATAGATGAAAACCCTAATGTTTCATCAAAAAACGAATTCATCGTCTTGAATCACAGTGATTATGTTCCGAAATCTGCATATATTTCCTTTTTGGATGATCTTGAAGCCGGAGATGCATGGATAGTTGATACTGGTGGTCCAGAACACGTTACGAATAATGCCAACTTTCTTCGAAATTTAAAGCCCCTTTGGTAACCATTTTTTCTAGCAGATTTTGCGGGGAGAAGAACACACGTAACACATATTGGAGATGCTTACTTGCCAGGTTGTCGAGGTCAGAGTGGAGTTACGTTGCATGGCGTGTTACTTGTGCCGGAAGCAAGAGGGAGTTATATTTTCGGTTCGTAAATTGATGGCGGAACATCCTTGTTGTTGTATGGATCGTTAAGATATGATGGATTTGTTTTCAAGTGTCTTTGAAGAAAATAGAGTAATAGTTCAGGGTCCGAAACATCGGAACTTGTACTTGTGGCTGAATAGAAGCTTCGATTTCATCACATATCATAGGCGTAAAGGCAAGAAAAAGACACCAAATACTAGATATAAGTATAGTAAGAGACGTTAGTCTCTTTTATATTTTGGTTGGTGGGTTTTCATCATTCATTTTTTACGCTGTAATTTTAGTCATACTGTTTTATTTTTCAGCTCTTAAATAAGAGTTTGTTATATACATGGAAGGTATGGATTTTTGTCTTCTACAAATTTGGCAAGGTTTTGTTGATTATCTTTCTGACTAAATCCAAATTGGTTATGAAAGGGATAAAGTAAGAAACTTCATCTAGCTAGCGCGAAGTAATTTTATTAATAAATTTTTTAAAATTATAAAATTTTATAAAAATAAAATACACTCTTAGGAGCGATAGCCGCTCGACTCCATCGTCCTTGTAATGAAATTGAGTCTCTTTGCTAATTCTAATTGATCATTTCTTGTTTTCCAGAGATTCAATCCACTAGGGTATATATACTCCCTCCTTTAATAATATAAAGTCAGATTAGTGAACGGAGATACAAGATGTATTTTCTATAATAACCTTAATTTGTACCTGTTTTTATGTATGCAACATTTAGTCATGGAATACGGGATCAGGTAGCCCAATAGGAAAAGGCTATCCAACACTGGCCAGAGGATTGGTGTTCGATTCCTGTACCCCTTCCCCACCCCCCCAAAAAAAACATTTAGTCATGGAATATTTTTTTAATATTTTATTGTACCTTTCAAAAACTGATATAAGACAGATCAATTATGTGAGAAATACTCCCTTCTTCGAAATTGAATGTCTTTTTTTTTACTTGACACAAAACTTTTAGAAAATTAATAGAATAAAATGCCTCCTTTTAACAATAAAATGCCTGTGGAAGAAAATAAGATATTAAAACAATGTATCTTTCTTATTGTATTCTTAACAAACTCACTAATATTCTAAAGAAGAGTATATTCATAAGAACAAAATAATTATTAAAAATTTAAAAAGGGTCAAATATTATGTGACGGGATAGAGGTCCAGAGAGCATTTATGGCATCAAATCAATATCATCACCAAATTGATTCATACTTTGGGAACTCTAAATCAATCCCTTATAAAACTTCAAGGTAAAATATCTAACTTGTAGTTGAGAAAGTAAAAATTGATAATATCTTATTAACTTAATTAAGGTTATTTGGCGGGAGGATATAATTGGTAGAGAAAATATGTTAATAATGATGGGATGAAGAGAATGTGCAAAAGTATCAATTTAATGAGAAATATATTTGGGTGGAGTGTCGTTAAACAAATAGTGGAGTGTCAATATCATCAACTAACTCGTAGTTAAGAAACCAAAGTCGAGCACGAACAACTTTGTAAACAATTTATACATCAAGAATGAGTATTATTTGAATCACAAACAATCATATTTACATCATATATAATGCTTCTTATTCTTTTCCAATCCAATGCAAGCCCAAAAAGGACCTCAATAATCAAGAAAAAAGTTTCAAAAAATGAACCAACAAAAGTATAATAAGCTTGTGACAAACCAATCCTAGAAAAAAAAACCCTATAATTCACAAATCATATATCATATTCACTCCTCATTTTGATTTCCATAGAACTTCCTACTTCCTAAACCATGGCTGCTTCTTAATCTCTTCGAACGACGATGATGATGATTGTGTTTTTCATCAAATTTCAATCTTCCAGTTTCCTTAAACTGTTCTTTCAACAATGGATCAATCACACATTCTGGTGGTGGAGTTTGATACCTCAAAGAATCATAGCAATATGAATAGTACATATATTTTTGTCTAAACTTTTTCATGTCTACCCTTTGCTTTGGACTGATTCTTGAATAGCTTGAACTTTCTAGCAGGGTAATTTTTGTCATTGCAACCGTTGTCGAAAACATCTAGAATAGGGTTAATTGCACAACCATGCAATGCAAGATCAGTGAATTGAGCTACAAAGGGTGCATATTTGTAGTTAGTCTTATATTTTCCTCCTGAAGTTGCCCAGTCTGATGCATCCCATATTGTTGCATACAATGCCATTGGCTTTGATGGATAATCTCCTCCCATTGCTTCGTTTCGTGTTATTTCGCGAATCGGAACATCGTCAATGTAGAATCTGACCATGAAAATGTCAAGAAAATTTCAGGAATTAGGACATGAAACTCCGAAGAGTTAAGAAACATTATCAATTTTTTTTCCTCTGTAACGTTTTCTATTTTTTTTCCTACCTTTTTTGGTGAGTCGTACAGTCTTCTCTATGTAGACGGAACTAAGGAGGAAACATTTTATAAAATTACTTTTGTATATTGATTTTTTATGTCTTTTAGTTATTTATTTTTCAATTTGTCCTCCCTACTAATATTTTTTTTTCTTTCAAACCCTTATATATATTATAGTCCCTCCAATCATAAAATTCTATATCCGTCTATGTATATAATAATTCTAGTATAAAATGTATACGATCTGACTATAGTGTAGAACAATTAAAATTCAATACATACTAAACAAGTTTTGGTCGTTAGATAAAAAATTCAACAATCTAATATTTTATGCGGGGCACCTGTTGTAATTTTTCAAACACATATTAAGACAGGAGTTCAGCATGATCAAACACAAGATAAAACAACATATGTTGTATGAGATTTAACAACTGTCAAAAATATTATCACACTTGACCAAAAAATATTTTATATGCACTAAATTTAAAACATTCAATATACATATAATCAGAAAAGATAAACACTTATCATGTGGGACGAAGGTATCGCGCTTTTTTGTGTAGGAGAAAAAGATAACGTTACCGTGGATTCTCATGAAAGAAACTAGTCAAGAAGTAGCATATGGGATAATAACTAAACCCTTCCCCTTTTTCTCCCCTTTTTCTCTCTCTTCCCCCTGCTCTCCCCCATACTGCTGCTGCTGGCTGGCCATATTTGGCCATTGGCTCCGGTCAATGGTCAAATCTTGATCCTTTTGTTCCGTTTATATTACTCTATTTTGTACTACGAATCATATGAAACATTTTTTGGAGTTTTTTTTTCAAGATTCAAGACACAGTGGTTAGATGAATCTCAGATCTTTACAGATCTAGACTTTTTTTCTATTTTCTAGAAGGATTTGTTCAACCCGGATTAGATCTGGGCCCTTTATCAACTTTTTACATCTTCCCAAGGCAATTTGTAGGACGGTTGATACGCCCATGGTCCTATAAATTGTCGACCCCTAAAGAAGATGTTGAGAGTGACATTCTCTTGTCCCTGTGGATCAAGGATTGCGATGAAGATATTTCGAAGGAAAAAATTATGTATTTGTTTAGTTGGTTAGATTTTATAGTTGTTTTTCCTAACCATCCAAATTTTCTTGAGTGTGTTTTTTATGCATTATCGTGATTTTTTAAATCATTAGTATAACTTTTACTTTCTCGCATTTTCAAATTTTCATTTTCGATTGTAATGGGCATTTATTCGTGATTAATGGAAACTAAATTTATTCAAAAAAAAAAAAACAAGTAGCATATCACGGAACAAAAACCATATGTGGATGTGATAATTATAATAATAATAGTCAATTTGGTAATTTTCTTCTTCTAGAACCGCATGTGAATATGAAATGATGAATTTTTTTTTTCTAAGAAAAATAAATTAAAGATTGCCACTAATATATGAAATAGTCAAATTTAAAATTATAGCCACAAACGGACTAATTCAATGGAAAAAAAAGAACTCACATGATATTTTTGGTGGTCCACAAAATACTATATCGATGAAATTCCTTTGAAGGATCAAACCAAAGACGATATCTTTCTTCTCTTCCTCTACTTGTGCTTCCATTACCATACATATTTGTTTGAAACCTCCATGCTTTTCCTCTTATGTTTCCTAAGAACTCAAAGTCTAGTTCATCATGTGTCTTCTCAAATATATCTCCATTCGTTGTCTGTATAAACAAAAAATAATTAATTACTTGCAGTGACGGATCTAGAAAAAAATTTCACTGGGGTCATTTGATATACACAATAATTCACTGCGGTTATTTATACATTTATTATCTAAATGAAGTAAAATATATCATATATAATTAAAAAAAATCACTGGCGTCATTTGATATACACAACAATTCACTGAGGTCATTTATATATTTATTATCTAATAAGAGTAAAATATATCATATATAATTTAAAAAAATAATACATCCATCTCTGATTACTTGATCATCATACATATATAACATTTTTTGCGTGGGTAGACCTAATCAAATACCCAACTGCTAAGTCATCTATTAACTAAATAAGAATATATAAATATTTTTTTCTCGCATAAGGTCGACCCAGAAACTCAACTGGTAGACTGTTTCTTGGACGGAAAAGAATGCATAAACATTTTTTATGCTCTCGTCACAACTAATAAGATACTTGGCTGTAAAAAAAAGGCTAGTGTGACTTAATACCTCTAACTCCAAGAATATACTAATTATATATTCAGCCGTTAAAGTAGGCTAACGCGACATAACACTTTTGACTCCAAGAATATGAGGCTAATAATAAAATATAAAAAAAAAGTACTCAACTGCTAACTTATGGGTCACTTTGATATGACGCTGTTCTTTTAGGATTGGGTTCACAGTTCTCTTACATGAGGTGAGACAAGACTTAATTAAAAGGTAAATCCCGCTCCAACTCAGGTGAGATCAGGGACGAAGCCAGGAATTTGATGTTGGGGGGCGAAACTGGTAAAAAAATTCCAAAATTCTTGGGGGGCAATAAAAAAGGCAAAAAAAATTCTTAGAGGGCGAAATTGATAAAATTTTCCAAAATTTTCTAAAATACACATCAAATTTCGATAAATAGTAGTATTTTTAAAAATCTCGGGGCGGGGTAATCGTCCCTGGGTGAGATGACTAGGGGTCTAGTCCCACGAGGCGGCTGGATAGAATTTTCCCTATGTTATTTATTGAACAGAAAAGAAAACATACATAGAAAGCGATGACGATGCCGGCTGTGTAGTCGGAAGGCAACTTAATTCTTGCACTGAAGAAACCATGGCTGTAAAGATCAGATGATCGAAAGCCAGACCCTTTTAATCAAAACAAAAGAAAAATCAAAACTTTATTAGAAAAAACATACAGATTAAGAATATTAATCATAGAACAAGAAAAAAAATATATGCATGCCTGTATATTGATTGAGATGGAGATTAACACTTCTATCATCTGTGGATGCTTTGATATTACTTTCACCAAAGAGAGAACTGAAACCTTTGCTGTATGGAACAGTTTTTAAATCAGAATTGGCTGTTGCTAAGAATATTATGTTGCAGAAAAACATTATCAATATTAGACATGTTTTTCTGTTAAAAATATTCTTGGATTTCTCCATGATTATTTGTTTCTCTGAGGTTTTCTGGTTTTCTTGTCTGAAACTACTGTACCTAATTGAGGAACATATTTATAGTATGATGAAGTTTTTGGGTTGGGGTGAGGGGGATTAGTTGTTGTTATGGAGGAGGATCATAATATATATGGTATGGTAAAGAATTGTTTATGGGAAGTCGATTTTTATTGTACCGTGTATATACGCATTTTTATACCCAACCACTCACAATTCACCACCATGTGTATATGTAATAAAAATAAATTTTCACAAATTCTAAATAGTTGTGCACATGAATGTGAATATATACGGGTACAGATAATTTCCACCCCTTAATAATAATGGAGAGGGAAAATTATTTATCCCCAACTAATGTATCTATGTCTGTCTCAATCTCTCACATTTTGTCTTTTCATTCACACGTGGCAAATTATGAGTAATTGAAACAGGTACGAGGATATCAGACTATTTTTTACCCGTTTTTAAGGTCAACTGATGAAAGATGAGGTTTTGGTATTTTCAATTTTTTGGAAAATTGAAATTAATTATTTTTAGGCTAATTTTGTGGATATTTATTGAGAGTTTTTTTTTGGTGGTATTAAGATATTGTATATATGGATGGTTTTGGACGGTGTTCATGTGAGATATTAGAAGATTAATTATGAGGATTATGGAGAGCCCAATTATTTTGACTAAGCACTTGATTTAGAGCAAATAATACTCGTGATGGCTTTTATGGAAAATGACCATAGGTTTCTCAGAAGAAATTTCCACCTTTTATATGATTCCTCTCGTGGATTGTTTATTATTATGTTGTATGTAATTCAATCAATAACTTAACTTCATCCGTATCAAAGGTTACTTAGCCCAGATGGTGCAAGGGCCTGCTCATGACTATGAGGTCGTAGATTCGATACCCTCCACATACAATAGGGGCAAGTTTTAATTGTCTCTCTTTCTAGGGCTATCTTCTCCTCTTATGGGACAACCGTCCATCCGAACTTCAAAAAAAAAAAACTCGTTCATCCATATGAATGTATATTTTTATAAACTTCAAAATTCAATATGTCAATAATCTTTTTTAGTATAAGTCAAATCTCATAAAAAAAATTTATAGTGTTAAATCTCTGTTATTTTTCAAAATTAAGTTATTTTTCTTCATCTTTTCCTTTTTTTTTTCCTTTCTAAAGTCACCTAAGAATCTTCCAATGACTATGATTAAGCAACTCTTTATTTTAAAGGATTTTTTACCAAATGAAAATTATTTTAATGTTGAGGATTGGTTAAATGATGATTTCCGTATCGAAATTCACCACGCCTATAAGTGGAGAAAATAAAAGATTTAGAACAAATTGAATAATTTTTGTAAGTATTACAAGATTTTATAATAAGATACATGTTCTTTTATGATTAACACTTTTTTTTACAGTATGTAACACTCTATTTTACGCAATAAAATGTTAAAAAATTACAATATTATTCTATACAAAAAATTTAAATAATCGATTTTTTAATTCAGAAATAAAAATATATTTAATATGTAATGAATTTTTATATTCAACACTATAACGATTTAAATTGTACAATATTAAAACTTTTGACTTTGCAAATTGCAGGTAGAAGAGGGTTATCATTGTTTCATCATCATCATAAATTCATAATGAAGAAGAACAATCTGTCCACGTGTCCAGACAACCACTGCAACATGCTTAGCCTTAAAAAAGAAAAAAGAAAAAAGAAAAAAAACAAATATAGATATTAATGATTCTGGGATTGACCAAAAATAATTGATATGCCGTTTTTATAGCTTCTAACAGCCCTACCCCCTTTTGAACAAACTGTTATGTTTACGTTCATTAGGCTCCCTGCTCCTATGCGGAACGTCCTTTTGTTCCGCACATGCGGGATAAAAAGTCTAACCGTCGGATGAAATTTTTTAATGGTTCAGATTTGGAGAGAGAAAGTTTTTTTTTTAATATTTTAAGTCCAGCCGCAACTTTTTTCTCTTCAGATCTGGGCCGTTTAAAATCTCATCTGACGGCTGAGATTGTTCCACACATGCGAAACTTTGGCTGTTCCGCATAGGAGCCGGACTGGTTCATTAGAAGCAACCTATGATGAAATTGTTTTTTTTTTCCACGAGTGATAGCTAGGTGTTCTCTTCTCTGGATTGCTTTTCCATTCCTTTCTAAGATATGAAAATTTTCATGGTAATTTTACCCTCAAATTTTGGAAGGAAAATTGACATGGTAATATTTATTTTCTTGATTGATTGACTGATTTTTCTTTGATTCATATAATCAAATTCATGAATTTGAACTTTAGGAGTTCTAAAATATTTTTTATTTTTTAGGTATATAATTGTCCGGTTGCTGGTCCACATTTGCAGATTGACTAATCAGACCTCGACTATAGTAGGAACGTATTTAGAAGACGAGTTACCTAATGGTAAAAAATTGTCCCCAACTAGTATTTTCATGTTGTCCTAACAATTAACATTTCGTCACGTAAATACATTTTTCAATTCCACTTCTTCCGACGTTATTATTCATATTCATTAACTAATTTCTCTCCTCTCTCCCCTCTCATTTCTTTGAAATAATGACAGTTAAAGAATCAAAATTTAAGAATATCTACGTGACGAATTCTGATTAATTGAAATATACATGAGTACGTTAGTTGAAGATAAAACGATTCTACCCTTACCTAACCGTGTAATCTCAATTCACATAATTCAAACTCAAAACATTTAATTAAAGGGATTAATCTCTTATTCTTTTTTTTTTATTTTTTTTACGCCCGTTGGGCGATACCCCATGAGCGGGGAGATAGAACTGTCTCACCAGAGGAGGAGAGAGTAACCCTAGAAAGGGAGTCAAATTAAAGCACGCCCCATGCGCGGGGAGGGTATCGAACCCACGGCCTCACGGTCGTGGGCAGACCCTTGCCCCACTGAGCTAAGGGACCTTTGATAATCTCTTATTCACTTGACCCAACAATTGTTGGTTGAAATAGTTTTCTCGAGTCACACCATAAATATATATTTATTCTTTTATACATTATGCAATGTGAATGCTTTTTAAAACTTTGATACCAGGAAAAGTATATTCAAATTGTAAGAATCCCACCTGTCTTTACTTCCTCTCTATGGAAATGAGATTAAGTAGAACAATACAAGTAAAGATTAGCCTAGTAAATTTGTGTAGGCTATAAGAAAGATGAAGCTTTTTTAAGTGGTTATACCAACTTATCCACTCCTTTATGGAGTACATTATTAATTCACGAGAAGGAAAACAATCAATTATTTGATCCCTCTCCCTCAACGATACAAAAGAAAGTCACCAACCAATTTAAAAAGTTAAAAGGAAACAATTCAAGGGAAACTCCAATGTATTTTGTATAGAGACGTTAGTACCTTTCTTGTGATCAAATTATTTTCAATAATGATTGTTGCATCAAAAAATTTAAATTAAAGAAGGATCAAAGAGTATAAAATTATTTCCAATAGTCCTATATGTATTTCCCGAGATGTATATAAGTATGGTTATCATATATTATCCTTTTTCTTCGTAAAACGTTCTATATGTTTTTTCAATTTGTAAACTCGGGCCAAATCATCATTAATGCATGTGGTTTCAGTCAAGATGTTCACATGCACATGTTGTGAATGTTTCCTGAAAAGTAAAAAATAAAGTATTTCAAGTAATAATTAACCAAAAAAATTAAAATTGAAACCCCTTCACACGGGTATTAGGAAAATAAAATGAAAAAGTTAAATATTTGTTTAATGCCTTGTGAAGGGGTTTAAATTTAAATTTTTTTGGTTTAATTGTTACTTAGAAATATTTTTTATACTATTCAGAAAATATTCACGACATGTGCACGTGAACATTCTGGCCAAAAACTACCACATAAGTGGTGATTTAACCTGAATTTGCAAATCGTAAAATATTTTATGCAAAAAAAGATTATATATCAAAATCAGTTTTACAACTTAAACACACATACGAAATCAAGTTCGCCTATTAACGGATTTGTATTAAAAACTTGATTAAGAATCTAATTGGTAAGGAGTCGCTTTCTACGCCGTTGAGTTTTCAATTTTCATTTATTTGTTTCAATTCACTTTGTCACTATAGTGGACCCCTGCCAAAGTCGATCGATCTTCATTCTTGTACACTCGTAACAAATAATGTAACAACAAACTAGGTGGGATCCTACCACCATGGAATGTAATAACTTGTTATTACAATTGTTGAGATTATGTCGGCATAGATTATATCAGACAAATATATTTAAACAATACTATATTACATCTGAGATTATGTTGTCTTTTTATATATATATATATATATATATATATATATATATATATATATATATATATATATATATATATATATATTTGGTCCCAAGCCAAGCCAAGCCACTATAAATATAAAACACAAGAATATATGTTGTTGACCCAATACCACATATGTGTCACAACCTTTACGTATCTCACTTACCGTATACCCAACTACACCTAATCCAACCACCAAAACACTTCAACTATTTCCCAAAAAATATGAATAATTGTCCTTCCAAAACATAGCCAAGTAGAAAAGAAGAAACAAAAAATTATTCATACAGTTATTTTGTATTTAACATTTCAAATACTTGCTCGAAAATTAATTCATGAATAAGATATTCTAAAAAAAAGCACATTGGAGTGGTTTGCCAAATTAGTTTATAAGGACTTGTGAATTAAACGACAGTGTTGGATTTCAATGAACAACTTTAGAATTTATTGTTTCTTTTTGTGTCATATATGGTATCGATTAAAGTATATAACTTTATTGCCTTTCATTAAGAATTACAATGTGTATACTACTATATGATATCACAGTATCAATCTTCTATTCATGTTTGATGTTCATTTCATGTACCACAATAAAAAATTGATATATGTTAAATTTTTAATTAAAATTTTATAACTTAAAGAAACAATGAAATTCGTAGAGAAAAAATAAACATTTGACAATTATCTATTCTTAAGAATAGTGAAAATGATATAGAATGCGGATAGATGATTTTTTGACACGATTGCACCTTCAACGGTTTTTCTCTCTTATGTTTTAAATTGTCACGTATAATGGAATTATCAATATGATAAAAATAAAATCCAACATATGTAGAAATAAAGGTGCCCATGAATAAAAGCATATGCTTTATTGGGAGAAAATCGTCTATTTCAGAACTATGTCACCTTCTCTTTCCCACCATTAGAAATGTATCACATGTCCTACTTAGGGATGTCAACGGGTTTAGGCCGTGAAAATATACGAGTGTGAGCTTAATTGAGACGAGCGTGAGCTTAATATTCAAGCTCGAATTTTATGTGAGGTGAGCGTGAGCTTGACCCTGTTCAACCCGATTAAAGCTCACACCCAAATAAGAATAATTTAATTATATAATATATAATACTATATTTCTAATTAAAAAGAAGAAGACATATAAAAACTAGTGACGAAACACATCGTTTCCTTTTGTCTATGTTGTATAGATTTTTTTTTAACAGTTGATCTTTGGTTATCTTTTTGTTAGTTTATCTTGATATAGGAATTAAGTATCATTGTATTGTGTATTATTGTATTCTCGTTAGAATTTAGTCTCATGGCCATTGTATTTTACTATTCTTTCTACGTGAATTGTTGCTAATACAAATTTAGTTCATGAGGCTCATGAGCTTAGTTCCAACTCACATTTTTCCGATTTGAGCGTGAGCTGAGCTTTTCAATTTTTATGTGAGCTACGCCAACCTCGGCTCACATACGTCGATTGACACCCCTAAATAAGAGGTAAAAGGAGAGAGAGAATATGTGTATGTTGCAATGCAGGAGGTGGTTATGTTATAGATGATTAAACATGTGGCACATTTTTAGTGATGAGACAGGAAATGTGACAGGATTTCGGGAAGAGGATTTTATGCCTGCTTTATTTGAGGTTTATAATAGCATATACTATGCGTGTGAATTGTGAAATATATATACATTAAGATTAGGAAGCCCAATTTTACTCCTTTTTAGTTTCTACATGCAAACGCAACTCAAAATTCTTAGGCCCATTACTATATATGTATTCTTTTTTTATTTTCCTTTTGACGATTATTTAGAGTCCGGATCTTCTATTACACTTTTATTACATTTTCTAATACACTAATTAATTGATTCACGTGTATCAACACAGTTGATTCAGAGTGAATTTAGGAACTTGAATCAATCATATTTGTCTATATATAATAACATTATTATTATTATTATACTAGATATGGCAAAAAAAAGAAGAACTTGAACCAATCACATTTATCCATGTATAATAACATTATTATTATTATACTAGATATGGCAAAAAAAAGATCTAGAATCATTACTATATGTAGTTAAATGTTGGGCCTAAGACTGAAGTTCCGGGCCATAAAGTTAAATTTGTACTCACTAGACATTGAAATGGGCACTGATATTGTAGTGCATTTGAATGGAAATTGCTTTGGTTTTAATGATTTTATTAATTTTCAACCAAAAAAAAAGACTGCGCTAATTCTATTATCAGTGGATAATTTTATTTCTTTCATTTGAATTAGTTTGATATTTTAAGAAAATAACCGTTTATAATAATAATAAAAATAATAAGAAATATGAATTGGACTCTAAGAACAGGCACAACTGGAATTTAAAAGATCGAAAAGAATATATATCATTGTCGTCCAAATACACCTTTTTTAGCCTGGGAGTGAGAAATGATCTGAATCTTGCAATCTGGTGAATGAAATTGCTTATATAATTGACAACACCGAGAAACTGTTGCATATCTCAAAATTTATTTGACCAATATTCACTGAGGAAATGTATAGAAATAATTCAGAAAAATAACAAAGAAAACTATTTTCATACCAATATCAACAATCAACAATCAACCATCGCATACTAAACAAGAAAATATCTTTTGACCCAAAGATTTCTGAGCACGCTTTTGAGTGGGATTTGCTCCACAAACAATATGGGAATCGTCAGCTCCATTATTGAAAGCGTGCTGGCAATCATCCGTGAACTTTTGGAAAGCGCTAGTAACATAGTCAGCTGCGTCCACGACTTTCATATTTTCCAATATTTTGTGTGGGAAAATGTCTTTATTATCATGGTCACCCTTCAAACAAGCAGCCAATTGTACCAATTCTTCTTGAAACTCACTTAACTTACATTCTTCTTCTGGTTCTCTTTCTCTCAATCTTATTGGTTCAGGCAATTCCACTGTTCCATCCATAAAACAAAATGTCTTTAGTCGGGCATAGGTGAAAATCGTCTGTACCCGTGTATTTTCTTATTAATGTGACCAATAATTCGAATTTGGTCATGTGGACATTTCTTCTAATTATATATACACACATGATGAATTGTGAGTGATTGTACATGCACAGATACAGACGATTATTTGTCGTCAAGCACAAGAGGGAGAACACAATTAAAGGGGCTAATTATTAATAAAAAAGAAATTAACTGGTCACTCTATTTTTTCTTTTCAAGGTCAAAGGGCCTATCTAAAAAAATGGAGGCCACAATACAGTTGAATCCTGGTCAAGGGCAAATTCAGAACCTAAAGTTGATGGCGAATTACATAAAAATATATATTATAATTCCAAAAAAAATGAGAGTAAATTATAATATATTTACAAGGAAATGTTAGCAAAATAATTCCAAAGAAAATTTGACGTTTAAAAAAATTATTAGGAGCGTCCGCCACCTTCACCCTGATTCTCCTAAATACGCTATTGACTTTAGCATACAACAAAGTCGTGTTGAGCCAATATTTGAACAACTCGAATAGTAAAAATGGATTAACCCAGAATTTATACGTCAAGAATTTTATACGAATTATGAAAGAAAAAAAAAGGCATGCATTTTAATATAATTTAAAAGATCTTGGGGTATATATAATGTAATTTTAATTACCTGGACAATCTGTTCTTGGAGTATCCCTAGTGAGAATAGTTTCGAAGGTGCCAGCCCAAGCATCTCTCTTGGTCAAGAATTCCTTTAGATTGAAAATCTTTTTAACAGTGGCTGGAATTGAAGAATGCTCATATTCTGATGTTGGATATGGTCCTGTAGGTCCATGTACCACTGCATTTTTTGCAATATCATCTATGTTATCAAATCACTTCACTACTCCTTACTAATACAAAATTAGTCTTTTTAGTCTTTTTTAAATATCTTTTTGTGCTAGATTAGTCCTCAAACTATATTTTAAACTTTTTTTAGTCCTAAAACCATTTATAATTACCATTTTCGATTACTATTTTAATCCTCAAACAAGTTTAAAATTATCTAAAATAGTCCTGAAATAAAAAAATAAAAAAAGGAACACTATTTGGGGTCTTCATGTGCAAAAATAGCACACTATTAGTCTCATAATATAATGTCTTTTGATAATAAAAAATAAATAAAGATATTTATTATCTTAAATAAAATTATTGGCATACAAGTTCTATTTAAGATAATAATATTCGTATTTTGATTATAAAAAAAACACATTTAATTTTGCTTCTTTAATTTTCGCTACTTGTCCTGAAAGTCTTACATTTAAGAATGAAGATACATAGTAATGTTTTAAAAAAGAAAAGAAATACTTGCTTACCGGTTCCACGCTCAATCCAAGGAGAGATAAGAATAGCAGGAACCCTAACACCAAGTCGATCAAACTTGAACAAATAAGGTTCTGGTCCAAGAATATCATCTGGACTAGGAATCCCATGAACAGGAGTTGGAACATGATCATAGAATCCACCATGTTCATCATATATAATGATGAACAACATTTCATTCCATTGTGGGCTTCTTCTCAATGTTTCATACACTTGTTTAACAAATCTTTGTCCTTCACAGACATCATGAGGAGGATGATCATCATTCCCTAACAACAATTTTGTTTCAAAGTATCTTTGTTCTATTACCACATAGTTTGGTAGCTTTCCTTCTTCACAATCACATTTGAAGTTTAAATCAAATTGATGGAAGTTGTTTATGTACCTTAACCTTCTTAGGTTCCTGTTAGACATGCACGAGGGAGGTAAATTAAGTTAATCTCAATCATTAATTTTTTATTTAACGGTAGAAATAGTCATTCTTTCTGATAATGAATAGGTATTATCCTCTTAAACTTAGTCAAATTCGACGACTGATCATAAATTAATATGTGCTAAGAAAAATATATATAAGCACTCTAACAAAATTTATATCTTTGTAAATTAAGGAGATATTTTTGCAATTGCTTAAATTAGTCAAATTTAACGAGTGATAATAAATCAATATGTATTAAGAAAAATATAGATTAGCAAATTAGCCAAATCTGTAACCTTGTAGACTAAGGAGATATGTTTTCAATTGCTTAAAATTAGTTAATTATAATTTTTTTGAAGTCATATGTTGTCTCGAGTAATTCTCGACTTTCCATTAGGTCCTAAATACCATTCAAGAAAGAGTTTCAAAAAAAGTAAGCAATTAAAAGGGGGGAAAGAAAATCCAAAACTCATAATTTTAATTACTCCCTCCGTCTCAAATGCCTCAAATTAGTTGTTCTAAAATCACATTTTTCTTATTCTTATTCCAAATTAGTTGTTTCATAACAATTCCAATGCTATGGGTGTGCTTGGAAAAGGTCTTGGTTTGGGTTTGGGCGGGAGAGGCTAAAAAATTGGCGGGAACAATTCAAATTCAAATTTTTTTCTTCAAATAATCGTTAAATTTAAAAATTTTACCTCTTAAATTGACGGGAGATGTTCAAATTCCAAATTTGTGAAGCCAAAATTTGAAATTGGACGATTATTTGAAGAAAAAAAAATTTGAATTTGAATTGTTCCCGCCCGTTTTTTAGCTTCTCCCGCCCAAACCCAACTCAAACCAAGATATTGTCCAAGCACACTCTATATCTATTTCATCTTTCCACATTCATCCTCGTATTGATTAATTCAACAAACAATATATTTATTGCATTCAAAGTTCCTAGATGTCTTTTTTATTATTTTATTAAAAAACTATCCTAACTAACATGTGTGAGTTTTTAATTGGGACAACTAATATGGGAAAGAGAAAATAAAGAATACCATCATTATCATAAAGGTGACATGATTAACTGGCTAATGCAATTAATTATCAAAAACCACATGGTCATTAGTGGTATCAGCTGGGTTGTAATCATTATAAAATTAAAAGCATGCATTCATTGCTGTTTTCAATTACATTGATAATTGTGCTTGTGTTAAACCTTGTGATTATAATTACTCTAATTCTATATGTATAAGGATTCTTCATCATTAAGAGTTGACACTAGTTGACAAATAACTTCTCCATAAACCAATGCATAGTACACCTTCCTCTACCTGCTCAACAAAAGCATCTTTGTGCGATTGGTCTCACGGTCCCCTTACATAAATTGAGCGAGCACATATATACAAGTAGGCCTCACCCAATTAATGTGAAGGGAATGTGGGAACAGTCTCAGAAGGACGGTCTTATGATTAAATTTTCCCATTCTATATTGTATTAGTAGCATGTTGTGACTTCTTTCAAATTTCTTTTTTAAATGTTTTTATTTCTAAAAAGAGAAGTAAAAATGTCAAACTCGAACTTATAATTCTAAACAGAAATGTTACGCTGATTGCATTATTTTTTCTCGACTCAAATAAGACTCTATCCAATATATTGATACCGTGTTTTAAAAGGACTATACGTGAATCGAACCCAGGACTTATAGTGTCTAGAAACTTGAATGATGCCCCAAGAATGGAATTAAGAAACTGAAATGAACAACAGAGAACAAAGTCATGATCAAGTTACCTGAAGAAAAGAGTGGAAGGAGGGTACTGATAATAAATCCCAAAAGAGAAACCGTCATCTTCAAGGGCCTCAAAGATAGTCTTCTGTGGATAACCTTGAATCAACATCTTAGTATCATTAGCAGTAGAACCATAAGAAGTAGCAGAATGTATAAACAATCTATTTGGTTGAGTCAAACTAGGAACCGATGAAAACCAACGATCACAAACTGCGAATTCCGATATAAGTTCCTTAAAAACAGGCAATGCCTCTGGTTTAAATCCATTCATAACAATTCCAGACATCCCTTTTGATATAGTTTCTGCTTGCTGAGCAAAACCTTCCATTTTTGGAAGATTAAGGTTGTTGTTGTTTGAAGAAATTGAGGATTGTTGTTCTTCTTCGGTTAATGGGATACCGTAGACTTGTTCGTAAACTGCTTCGAATGAATGGCCAGGATCCGGTTCAACATTCCCAGATTGTTC
This sequence comes from Vinca minor, assembly GCA_026122235.1. NCBI lineage: Eukaryota > Viridiplantae > Streptophyta > Magnoliopsida > Gentianales > Apocynaceae > Vinca > Vinca minor. The sequence continues at coordinate 3,462,363 of JAOCZM010000291.1, forward strand.
ACCGAAGTAAACAAGATCTGAATTGGGATTTGAAGTGGATAAAGGGTTTGATTCTTTTCCTGTTACGCCTTCGATTTCTGGATTCAGGGACTTCATCCATCCTAACATGTGATCAAATGATCTGTTTTCTTGTACTAAGATAACTATAGTTTTGATGGGGGTATTGGGAACCATTCTTGGCCATTTTTTTTTTGGGAAAGGTTGTGCTTGTTGGATCTTGCTATGGACTTGTTATTGAAGAAGAGTTGAAGAGAAGAACAAGGGAGGGAGGGGGTGGGTGGCAGAGTATTCAGACAAGGATTTCAACAATTTTTATTTTTTTTATGACTTTTCTTGTTGTAATCTTTTTATATTTGGGCTGCTAATCTTGACGAATAGTTATGGTACAAAGGAGGTTCATTAGATTTTTTTTTATTTCAGAACTGGCCACATCACTACACAATAAGGAGAAAGACAATTTTGTGATGATATGGCTAATTGTAGACTACGAGATTCATGTGGATCTGGTTCATATTAGAATTTTTCAATCTTGACAAAAGAGAAAAATTTATATGCATCTGCTATAAAAAAAACTTTTCAAACGAATACAAATATTGATTGAATCTTAAACTTTATTGAAGGAAATTTCGATATGGTCATTGAAAAACATGTCTTTGTCAGCCAGTAGTACAAAGAAGACAACTGACCAGAGAAAACATGATCGGGAAATTTTCATGTTAGGAGGGACACAAAGGTTGATCAATAAGATTGTAACCAATGTTTGATAAATTTCTTTGCACAGTACATGGACTTTAGCGTCCAGGCTCCTATGCGGAACAGTTTTTTGTTCCGCACTGCGGGATACGATCTCAGCCGTCAGATGAGATTTTATAACGGTCCAAATCTGGTGAGAGAAATTTTTATTTTTTAAGTCCAGCCGCAACTTTTCTCTCTCCAGATCTGGACCGTTCAAAATCTCATCCGACGGCTAGGATTGTTCCGCACGTGCGGAAAAAAAGCTATTCCACATAGGAACCGGACTGTTTAGTAACATGCTTTTTTAGCAGAAACTTTAAGAAAAGTTTCTTTCTAAAAAGGCATTCCTGATTTTCCTCAGCTTTGTCCTGCTCTCTCTTTGAAGCTCGACTTATGATCACACCATAAGCTCAATTTAAAAGTAATTCACCGGCACGATTTAAGCAAATTTAACTGTAACCCCCACCCCCACGCACACCCCCACACATTGACTTACAACAACAATAATGTAACTTATTAAGTCCCCTATAATTGGGGTGTGGGAATGAATATGAGACAAATATAGCATTTGACAATAAATGCACAAAGTGGTTGCTCTCATAATATCACTGAAACAGATAGATTGGAGATTGGCCTAAATTTTGGAAATGAATGTATAAAGTGACTGCTCACAAAATACTACAGAAACAGTAGTCTCTCTATACCGTCACGTTTGCTACGGAATCATACTCTCAAATCTGAATATTTTGTTATAGTTGTAGCTGTGAGGTTAAGATTGAATCACGTCCCTTGCCTACGACATATGTATCGGACAGAACTACTTGGTATCCGTTCTCATTGCCGTAGTTGACAGCGGATAGACTCGGGTGTCAACATTTCGCTGAGATAGCCAACTTCTTGATGAATGCAAAAGGGAAAATGATCATCATTGGCACTTGAGATCATAGAAGCTAATTTCTTGAGCATTCGTCTGGCCTCTGCAATCATCATAATTCTTATGTCAATTTGTTATCTTGTCATCAACTCTATGCTGAAATGTAGGATGAGATACATGGACCATACACCAGTCATTTCCAAATTGCACAGGTTGGATAAATATTCATAAGAAATCAATTCATGGCTGAATCTGATAGTTAAGGTGGGAATGACGCAATTTTGATCTTACCCGACCTGACCCCGCGACATTTGGGGGGCATATCAAATTCGTCCTGTGATTGAGGCATATCGTATATGGGTATGTTGTAAGACCTATCCTGCCCCGTTCTGACCCATCAATTAATAATAATATTACTATCATTTCATCAAGCTAATATCATTATTAGTTTTTCGTATGTTAATTATGTAATTTTTTTCTTTAAAATCAAGGTGGGCGCGGAGAGTCTAACCCAACTTGCAGGGCGTGAATTCTTGATCCGCGGCAGATTACAGGTAGGGCAGGGCGGAGTTGGGTATGTGTCCATTGCCATTCCTAAATGTGATGCAATTTTACAAACCAAGCCTTTGCACTAGCCCGTTCCATGACAGTGAAACCCTAGTGTAAGCTTGGAATAGAAAAGGTATGGAACATTAAAGTGAGGGCATTTGTCCTCTGCAAAATAAATTTCTAGAAAACAAATTCTACATTACATTTTTCCAATTCTTTTGTGTTGGTAAATCATTTTACACTGTAAGAAACAAATTAGTATGACCATGAGGCAGCAGTAACTTACTTCAGCTAAGAAATTCCATGCCATTAAATTTAACTTGCCTTGTAAAAATTAAATCTCCCAGTAGAGAATGACCTCTTCACTGCAGCTGTGTTATTCAACTTTCTTTCTTCTGAAGAACAACCGGTACCCGTGTCCGTTTCACGAATCTGAATCCTTAAACCTTCATCATCTTCATCAATTCTAAGTATATCAGCAACCGAAAACGAAATCGATCTTCTTAATTGTCTCACCTCCTCTTGATCAGAGTTTCCCACACTGCCATTTCCTCCAAGAGGACTTTTAACAAACACTTGGTGAGCAGGACTTGTTTCTCTTTCTCTTTCTCTTTCTTCTACAACAAAAACCAAAATCATTTTGCTGCTGAATTTGCAAAGCAGATATATTAACAGCACCAGAGGAAGTAGTAATCGGAGCCGGAGCCGGAGCCGGATAAATCGGAGCAGCATTAGCCCGGCAAAGGGGACAATTAGAATGAGATTTTAACCAAACATCAATACAAGAAGGATGAAAAGCATGACAACATTTAGGCATTAATCTAAGATTCTCATTTTCTTCAAACTCATTTAAACAAACAGAACAATCTGTCCCTTCAATCAACTTTTCGCCTTTCTTATACTTAAAAACAGTTATTGAATCAATCAAATTCTCATCCAATCCACCAACTGCCTGCCATTGATTTAGAGACATTTCATCAGTAACTAAATTTGAAGAATCTCTTGTCTGCTGCTGCTCTCTTCTTCTCCGACAATATTTTGTGATTATAGCATAGTAACTTACTAAAAGAAAAGCACTGGACAAGATTCCGATGATCGCGATGATCAGAGGAGAGAAGGTGGGACCACCGGAATCGTCGTCGTCGATGATATCTGGTGGAGGATAGTAGTAGTAGTTACACAATTGTGGACAGTAGAAGTTGCAGATTCCCTGAGCACAATCTTTATAAGCATCATTTGGTGGACTACCTATAGAACCCATATCTCCAAAACCCACAAATCTTTGTGAATTTTGCAAATTTCTATGAAGTTTTTTCTTCCTTTGATTGTGTAATGGAACATTAGAGAGTAGAGAAGGGTCGTGGGATTGAGGAGAGTGTAAGGTAAGGGAAAGGGGCCTTTGATGACAAGGGAAGTAAAGTGAGATGAGGTCGTGGGAAGATGAGGTGTTCCTCTTCTTTTAGATATTTTATGATATTGATCATTATCTAATTAATAATCTAGTTCAGATTTATTCACGTTAGCAAAAAAAGTATATATTTTCTGATTTAAATAAATTTGTACCAAATTATTCATTTAATTATGATCCATATTAGAATTAACCCTTCTTTTAACTTGGGGACTGAATTTTTATATAACGAATCCATTATGAAAGTCCACATCCGTCTATAAAATTTTGTTGAAGAAGTAAATCACAAGTTATATTTTAATGAATAAAAAATTCTTAAAGATACTTATATACTCGCTTGCACAAATAATAAAATTTTAACCTCTCAATCGAAATTCAAATCTTAGAGTCCAATCTTCACCTTGTCACTATTAACTAAACCTATATTTTTTATTAATCCATTCTTGAATTGTGTTGGAAACTCTTCTCACGTCGATTCTCTTTACTTTTGTTTGGCTTTGCTTAAAAAGCATTTTTATTCCCTATCCCCACATATGATAGTATGCACAAAGTCAAATTTTAATTCATTAAGCAGGATTTGAACTCTCATTTTATTGTATTCTTACCAATAAAATTTACTATTGAGTGAATTTTTTTCAAATCAAGTTTTTCTCAAATATTATTCTCTTTACTATGTTTGGCTTTGCTTAAAAAGCATTTGTATTCCCTATCCCCACATATCATGGTTTGTTGACCAAAGGAGGTGAAGTTTGTTGGGGCTCTTGATAAATCATGAAAGTGATTAATCAACAACTTGGTGCCGTCCAAATTGTGTCGATGGAATGTGGCTATGTGGATTGCACATCTCCTAACAACAACCATAAACCAAGTCTCGCATTCTATAGAAAGCGATTTCACTGACTCCAGATTCTTTGTGGGCATCATTTTTCTTATACGTTGTATAATATTTTATCAATTTTTATAATAAAGATATTTTTAGCCGTCTTTTTTCTTTTTAAATATATATTTTTTTTAATTTTTAAAAATATATTTTTAAAATTACCTTTATTATAAAGAGAAATGAAAGGGTTAGCATATATAAATAAACTAAATTATTTAACGCTATAACAATAAGGAATGTCTCTTTGCCTCCTCTTTCATTAATCTAAGTTAAACTAACTACAAGAACATATATTATCAAGCGAATGGCGTATTATATCATATTATTATTGTGACACCTGTGACTTTTTTACTTTATTTTTTTTTTTATTCGGGGAGGGGGTGTCGAACCTGGGACCCCACTGGGGCTGCCACTCTCATGACGACTTTTTGACTTAATTGTTACATGACTTGCATTTAATTCTTGTATGTGTATGTTCATTAATTGTTCTAGCATGAAATTATGTTAAATGAAATATGATTATGTGCTCAATTAAATGTTATAACATGTTTATGTGTTATACGTGGGTTACATTTGATCTAAGGGGCGCATTAGACGAGTTATAATACGAGGGACTTGAGTGTAGGCTTTGGGAAGTTTTGAGGATGAAATGTAGACTTTTGAAAAGGTTTTAGAAGGGAAGTTATGGCTGGAGAAAGAGGGAGTTAATGTTAGAAAGAAAGAAAGAAAATAGTGCAGAAATTTGAGTGATGTGGAGTTGGAATCAGACGATTCTTTTTGGGTTTGAAAGCTTACTGAATAGGCTACGTCTATAAGTCGACGGATTGAAGTTTCGAGTTCTGAAGTGATAGTAATGGCAGTTTAAGCATGCTGATTTCTGTCATTGTTGGTGAATTCCGTATTTTGGAAGTTATTGCTTAAGTTTGACATATAAGGATCATTCACCCTTGAATTTCAATCCTTAAATTATCATGAAATGTCATTTTTACAGAATTTACTAAATTGTTATGACTTGGTTTTTATTCATGTTTTCCTTGCATTTAAAATTGGATGAGGCGTTGATGTTATTTGTAATTGCTTGTGGGTTTGATAGTTGGATTATTGCGTTTAGTAATTGCTACTTGGTTGATTGTTATTTTGGAGTTTATGTGTTTGATTCTCAATTAGAGCTCTTGTCTGTCAATGATCATAGTCCAGGGCATCGTCAAACTTATTTTGTTAAGTGCCCGGGAGCACTATCAGTCAGTATTAGTTGATCAGACTTAGTTCATAACGAGGATAAAAAGTAGGATCGTTAACAGTTGTTGCACAAGGGTGAGCGATGACATAACTGACATGTCATTAAATGTCGGCACTGTCGTTCTGAGAGTAATAGTATCCGGATCCATGTTAAGTTCAGTCAGGCCCTCCTTAACGGGGAAATGAATAGTTAAGGGTTGTTAACAGGGATGTAGATTTGTTGACAGACCAATGAGTTCACTTGTGTGAATGTTATGTGGTTGTCATTGCTATAATTTTATCTGATAGTTTGACATGGAAATCCGTTTGAAGTGCATGAGTAGTTCATGGTGCTTGTAACACAATTTTCGATATGTTTATGTCAGATTAGTTGGATATAGTTTGAGCATGTTATGTGTTTGATTGGTAAATGTTATGATATGTGTTTTAGAGTCATAATGAGGTAATTTGGGTTGGTTTTTTCGAATTGTGCAGAAATCACATTTTTCTTTGTTAATTTGTACATGAAAATGGCTGCACTGGATTGCGGTCGACCGAGGTATTTTCCATCGACCGACCAAAACTAATGGAGTTTGGCGTACGACGAGTGGTGGATTTCTCTCGACTATGATGAAATCTTATCGACCGGAGATACCGCGGTCGACCACACTCTACTTTTGGTCGCCCAATTTTTTAGGACAATGTTTCTGTCCTGATCTCGGATGACCTGTTCGGTCGACCGGAGCTTCTCCAGTCTTCCGAACCTCTGTTTTAGTATTTGTTTAGTTTTCGGTTTTGTCTTTTGTTTTGTATTCGTTTAACTTATGTTCCACACTGTTTTTTTAAAGTATTTTGTGAGTGATTTCTATTAGTCATGTACAATTGATTTGGGATTGGGAAAGTCTTTTGAGTCCTATTTGATGCTTCATCCCAATGGTGATCTATGCTTACTGAGCTTGTTAGCTCACCCCTTATTTGTTTCTCCTTTTGCAGATGAGTTTATTGAGGGTGAGATTGATGAGATCTTCGAAGAAGAGTACGAGGAGGATTTAGTTTGAAATTGTAATAGAATGGTTATGGAACATTTACAGTTATTAGTCTTTCCCTTTGAACTTAGCATTTCCTTTCATATGTAATAAGACTTACGCATAATGTATTTCTCTTTTTAAAGTAATAACGAATGTTTAAGTTTTCTTTTAGTTATCGGGTTCGATGCTTCATTGACTAGAAGTGCTGCTAGGTCATCACTCGAGTTACGGGGTGTGGCAATTATCATCAAACGGAATGATTAACAAGACGTAATTTAGTATAAATTAAGAAAGGGGGAGGCAGGAAGTATTTTTCCTCTTATAATCAAACTTCATCCCAACTACCCACCTTTCCCTTTCTTTCTATAGCATATCTTTAAAAGTTGAAAAATAACATATATTTTGAAAAGAGATGACAAAATGTAAAAAAAAAAAAATTTGTATTATGAGACAGAACGAGTAAATAGTACTCCCTCCATTCCCTATTAATTGTCGTTTAGGAGATATCTAGGTATCCAAATTAATTGTCGTTTAAGGTTCTTTTATTAGTTGTCAACAATTTATTTCAATTATACCCTCAACATTTTACTTTCTTTTCTTTATGATGTATTAGTGAGAGAGAGGGAAGGTGGGGTAATATTGGAAGTTTAGGTGAAAAATGACAACTTCCTTAATTTTCTCAAATTGTCTAAAGAGTCTTATATTTAGGAATGGAGGGAGTAATCAATAAAATTGAACATATATTTTAAAAAGGGATGACAAAACTAAAAAAACTTGTATTATAAAATGGAACGAGTAATCAATGTAAAAATATGAACAACAAAGTGACAAAAAAAATACATTTATAAGAAAGACAAAAATAAAAAATAGCCATGCTTAAAAATAAATAATATATTGATATTTCATTATCAAGAAAACTAGTATAATTAGCTCTCCACTTGTTTATTTCCAGCTTGCTACACCTTCGCAAAGTCCAGAACTACAAATCTACGAAGAAATGAAAACGTGTGCTTTACTTTTTTTTTTTACTAAAAGGTACTACGCTTATAATAGAAAAGCGCTGATTTCATACAAAGATTAGTTAAGCTGCACATGGTCTCCAATTAATTAAAATAAAGGATAGTGATTATTGGATAAAAAATTTGAGATCAAATTTTAACAATCATTGATCCAAATTTTTTTATCTAACAATCATTATTGTAAAATAAAAGCGTCAAATTAACTTTCTAAACACTAATGTCTAATTAGTCCATTTCTCCATCAATCTATTTATCTTACCTACTTCACCAACTCTCATATAGAGTGTATTTGGATTGAGTTTTATTTGGTTTGAAATTCAAAGTGAGATTCAATATGTCTTTATATTGAGTTTAAAAATGAAACATGAATCATTAAATTATCGTTTTAATTTAAAATTATTTTTACTGAGACCAGAATCTCAGTTTCAGACTCAATCCAAAGAGACCTAAATTAGACTAATGGTATTCTTGGAGTCTCACAAGTCAAATTCAACATAATATGCTTCTTTTTCCTTCTCCTAAATATTATTCCTTATTTAGACCAAGAAATGGATAGTTAGGGTGGTTGCACCTAACCACTCATTTTCACAAATTTGTACACTCAAAATATAATTTATAGAAGAGGGGAAAAAGTAATAAAAAAAACCACAGCAACAACAACCAAGTCTTAGTCTCAGATAACCAAGATCAAGTACATGAATCAAACAAAATATTATACGTCGTTGTTAATATTAAATACATTCTCTCTATTTATTGCCAACTATGCTAGTGTGATAAGGTGTGTTACTGACGATCAATATTTATATAACATGAACTAGTATAAAAGAAAGAAAATGATATATAGATATTGAACATAGAGTTAATGCAAGTCACACTTTATGACATGAAAATATAAAGGAAACATTATAAGAGAAAGGAAATGTGTATCTATCTATATACATATGTGCACCTTTTGTAATGCAAAAAACTAAGATACAAAATTTTGTACATTCTATTGTGGTGTCGCCTTTTCCATTGCCTACAAAGAATAATAAATGGCTACCAAAAAAAAAAGAGGGAAACAAATGGCTATAGGAGAAGTAAACAAATGGCTATAGGAGAAGTACTTGTAATTGTATAAAACACGATTGTATGGTTTTCCCTTCCTCTTTTCTGAAAATTTTTAATATGGGCCGGTCTTTGTGGGACTAACCTCACAATCATCTTGCATGATTTGAGACGGGATCTATCCTTTCTCTTTTCTTCCGTTGTCTGCTCGGACAAAAGTGAAAATTAACATAAAAATTTGTTACATGCATCTGTATATTGCGATAATTGATGCAGACTTTCAAAAAATGCAGTCAACACATTGGAATTTGCAAAAAGTGGCGATTTTTTTTTCTTGCCGTGGTTTTCTGCTATTTAGAAAGGAGCTACGACTACTCTGGATTGATGAATCTGGTGAATTATTCAAGAATAAAAAATTGGTTAGAGGAATATCTTAATCAATGTCAAGAGTTTTTGCATAAAAATATTGAATCAATGAATTATCCAAGAACAAGAAAGCGGTCAGAAAAATATCTTGATCAATGTCAAGAATTGTTGCCGAAAAACTAGAGCTATGATTTAGAACGAATAAGAATATATTGATGACAATGGTGTAGAAGGAATACAATGCAAAAAAGGACAAATATGTTTGCAATTGGTTTTCTGCAACAAAGAAGTTTGTAGACGGCTAGGTTTCTAGAACTTGCTTTGAACTTATAAGTTATTAGAATCTTCCTTAGAAACTCGATGTGGGATTTCAATTTTTTTTTTTGAAAGATATTCCTCTGGCGCAATTTTTTTTTGACAGAAACTCTTGACATTGATCAAGAAATTCCTCTGTCTGTTTTTCTTATTATTTTAAATAATCCGTCAATTCACATCATCATATACTTTGTGGATCATCAAATACTTTATGGATTTTCATCTTGTATATTAGCTGTCTAGCAATTCTGTGGAAAACCACTAGCAAACAAAAAAAAACTTGCAGTGCATCCTTCTGCATAATTGACTCTATTTTTCGGTAAAAACTCTTGACATTAATCAAGATATTCCTCCGTCCGTGGAAAACCACTAGCAAACAAAAAAAACTTGCAGTGCAATCCTTCTGCATAATTGACTCTATTTTTCGGTAAAAACTCTTGACATTAATCAAGATATTCCTCCGGACGATTTCTTGTTCTTGGATAATTCATCAGATTCATCAATCTAAAGCAGTCATAGTTCCTTTCCACACAACAGAAAACCACGGCAAAACAAAAAAAAATCGTCACTTTTGGCCAGATTTGGCCATTGGCTCCGGCCAATGGTCAAATCTTGGTCCTTTTGTTCCGTTTTTATTACTCTATTTTGTACTACGAATCATATGAAACCTTTTTCAGAGTTTTTTTTATTCAAGATTCAAGACACAGTGGTTAGATGAGTCTCAGATCTTCACAGATCTAGATTTTTTTCTATGTTTCTAGGAGGATTCGTTCAACCCGGACTTGATCTGGGCCCTTTATCAACTTTCTACATCTTTCCGAGACAATTTGTAGGACGGTTGATACGCCCATGGTTCTATAAATTGTCGACCCCTAAGGAAGATGTTGAAAGTGATTCTGCAAATTGTCATCACATGCTTCTTACCAATACACAAGATATTGATTCTTTCATCAATTCAATATGTCATGGCAGAAGCAATTCGATTATCTGGTTCGCAAGTTGGGTGTTCTCGATCTACACACTCCAATTTGAGGGGGAGTATTAAGAATATAATTCCTAAGTTAATAGGATTCTATTAATTACATATTCTAGTCTTTACAATATTCTAGAGTTAGTTTATTTTTCAATTTCCTTATTTACTTAGAGTTACATTGTTAAGTAACTTCCTTACTTGTTTAGGACTAGGACTCTATTTGTATTTATATGATAAATTTCCTTTAGTTCATTGAATCAATTCAATTCATTGATTCCATATATTCTCACATGGCATCAGAGCGGGCCCTTGGGTAGTATGTGTGGGCTCATAATGCCCAAGTGGGCTCTAATTGTTCCCGAACGACCCAAGAAGGGCGATGGATCTTAAATTGAATCCCACCTCGATGTGAGGGTAGTGTTGAAATATGATCAAGTCCCACATCGAGTGCCTAAGGAAGATCCAAATAACTTATAACTCCATGGATTAACACCTCTTATTGCCAATTGGTTTTGAGAGGATATGGAGGCCCATGAGCTAATTTTCACAAAATTATTAAATCAAACTTGTTATTTAGGAAAATATTAGTTTTGGTAATGACTAAATCTCGCAAATGTAGGACCTCGGGTATGCCGAGCTCTTGTTGAACACGTCATTTTATGTAGTTACGACATATCCACCGTAGACATGAAAAACATTTATAATCCAAAAATTGTAATAAGTGTTATACAATATTTGTAGAATAATAAGCATATCGTTTTACTATTGGGATTTCTTTCGCTAACTGTTACCCTAAAACCATGTCGAAAAAATGCCCCTATCAGAGGGGTATGATTTTTCGCCCTTCAAGTAACCGATCACAAGCTTTACTATGAGCTATCCCATAAAATAAATATCTAATAGGTTGTCAAGCGAAGGCACAAAATGAACCGTATCAGTAGATCAAACATTGTTTTTCAGGCAAAAAATGTTGTAAACCGCAGTCAAAGTAGTATTGACCCTGTTCTTGGGTTACGTAAACACACCATTGATTAACAATGGTGTCCTTTAGATAGAAATAATGTGGTACCTCGAACCCAGTTTCCTCCAACCACTATGGGAACCTTGATGATGATATACGCTACATAATGCACAGATTGTATAAGAGAAGAGATAACATATAACAAATAAAAAAACACATTTAGACCATAAGATATTAACATTCTTCGGATGTTTAAGAACTTACAACAATTTTAAACTTGTGTATGAAATACTCTTCAAGTGCTGGATACATGTCGTTGTTCATTGTGTATATTTAATTTTGAGAGTAAGGTAGGAGGTTAGTTGAATTTTTGTAGTAGAGGGAATTTGAGATGAGTTTTGAAGAAGATTTTGATTTGTATAAATAGAGTGTAAGAAAATCCATTTGAAATCCGAAAATCTTATCACTTGTACTATTTTGGTCAGAAAATCTTATAAGATGGATTCTATAAATCCGTCTTATTGGAAAAAAAATTCGAAAAGCTGATCACTTGTACTATTTGAGTACAAAAATCTAATACGAGATAGAGGACGATTTCATCAAATTCGTTCTCAAAGCCTACAAATTATTGCCCAACAACTTGCACACTGCCCATTGAGGACGGAAATCCGTCCTCAATCCAAGGAATTTTAAGGTTTGCTAGGGTTTTCAAAGTAAGATTAGGGTTTCTCCAATACAGATTTATGAAATCCGTCCTGGATTGAGGACGGATTTCACAAATCCGTCTTACATAAAAAAAATTGGTCCACAAAAATTCATACCATGTGTAAACCATAATGCAAATTCATGACCATTCTAAGGTCATTCCCCTTAAGTTCATTGTCGATGATGAATCTAATGGATTCACATTATACAATTCAGATTTATTTTGAGGAGGAGATGGTAGGAATGAGGTTTTTTCCTTTAAATAATAAGGTGGGATGCATTTTTTTTCTCCATATCTGGAAAAGTATAATAAATAAAAGGTTAAGTTTAGTTTGGTATCCAGAATTGTCAAGGAACTCCGATTTACCGATTGGAGGGGAGCATCTCACCACTTGAATGTTGTTCATTGTTAAATATTTGAAGTTGATAGTGAAAAATATTCTAAATCTCGTACGTATGAAACTATCACAGGTGGAGCAATTTAATTAGTTCAAGTTTAATTTTTTAATAAGATATAAAATCTAACCAGTGTACATGTCCGTTTAACGATTTGCGACTAATTTAGTTAGCTCCTACAATCGAACTATTTTGAGGGGGCGGAGCTCTCAATAGAGTTTTTTTCTTCAAATTCGAGACTTTACTTACATATGAATTGGATTGGCTTTGAATAATTTATAATATATATTAAATCTCATATTGTATATAAAGTTATCTTATATACTCGTTTAAATATCAAGAAATCTTATTACCATCACCGGGAAAAAATTTAAAAAAATAAGGAAGAAGAAAGTTCTTTTAGATCATCTCTAGATAAATTAAAAAACATAAACACATAGTAGCATTTATACACCCAACTATGGGGACTAGAATGTAAATACTGAAACGTGTGGTCTTCTTCCACACCGTTACCGTTACCTTTTCCCTTTTTTTTGGTCAGAAAAAGTTTGGGTGAATTCGGCTCCGGTCACCACCACCAAGGTTGTCAAGATCGCAAATTTGACTCGGAACGGAAGGGGTCTAAAAGATCGTAAACACGAGGATCGTAGCACAGATCGGAAGATCCGAAAAAACTATTAAAATAATATTTAATGATAAATTTATGTCAATAAGACATCATTTTATATGCTATTGAGCAAAAATATATATATATATATATATATATATATATATATATATATATATATATATACTTCAACAAGAAAAAATAAGAATACCAATAGAACTAACAAACTGAAAATTAAATCAGATACTAACGAGTGATAAACTTCGGAAGCAAACCAACAATTCATAAACTTAGCAACAAAAAAAAAAAAAAACGAACAATTCATAAGGTCTTTTACTCCAACAAATTTCATAACAACAAGTCTATCTTTCTAATTTTCTAATCTAACAAACCATTCAAAACGTTATTATTATCCTCCATGTAATCTCTATCCCCACTCACATAGATGATGAGCGATGAAGCTGGGAGTCTAAGACTTGAGAGAGTTGAGATGTTGACTTGAATACAAGCGCATGTTTTTTTATTTGAGATAACCCGTTACCGACCCAGTTGAAAAGAGGCAAGATTTAAAAATTAGAGGCAAGATTGAATCGCACCGGATCGTGCGATTCAACGATTTTACGATCTAGATCGACGATCCTCTATGATTCAATTTCGGACTATAGATTGCTTATAAGAGTACTTACAGATCACCCACAAACACAAAGCCCTCACATCTAGCGCGGGAATTGAACACTTGACTTTGTAAAAACCTGTCAAATCCTTACCAATTGAATCAACTTGTGTTGGTCCCGTTACTTTTTACTTAATTCCTTATTTTCTCTCTCTGTGGGTAAAACCATAGGATAAATAATGTAAAATGGATATAAATAGATGGCTTTTTTTTTAAAAAAACTTTTTACTAATGTAATTAGTGATTTTCTGTATAGTGGACAAGAAAAACCAGTCCGGATCCTAATGCGAAATAATATTTTTTCAGTACATACGGAACGCTTTAAAACAGATGTTTCGCAAGTAAAAATAAATATTTTGAGGTTAAAAAAAAGTGTTCGTTTTAAATCAATCTTAATCGTTCAAATTTTAATTTAAAATATTAGTGAAAAACAGATACCAAAAGTCGATTTTCCTAAATCGATGACACAGAAACAGTAAGGAAAAAAAATGTCGCAGCAGCATTACAGCTATAACAGTAGTAGCAATATTCCGGTGAGTGAAGTTTACTGGTCTTTGGTGGCAAAGGCTGACAAGAAATTTTCCAAGATCCGGGATTTACCTTACTACCAACGTAACAGGTAAAATGCAAAAACTTCTTTTTTACTTTTTTTGCATTCTGGGGGTTTTTTTTTCTTTCAATTCTTTTGGGGGGTGCTGGGAACTTCTGTCATTGTGTTTAATTGGTGGTTAAAAGGGATGAAATGAATTGGGGTAAAAATAAAGAAAAAAATGTGATAAAGGGATTTTTGAGTTGTTTGAAAATGGTAAGAGGAAATGGCATTTGAATTCGTTTAAGGGTTTTGAATTATACTGTTTGTTTAGAGGGATCAGGAATCTTTTGATAGTATTAAGAATGATTGGTCCTAAGAGTGGAATGTTTGGCCTATTGGAAAAAAAATCAGTTTCTTTTGGTTGATAATCATGCTCATCTGGTAGCAGTTCGGATAATCTGTAACACTCCCTATAAGGCTGTAATTATGGAAATTTCCGACCATATATCATAAACTAAACAAGATAAACATAAGTGCGAATGAGACTATAATTAGGAATGTTGCATGGGAATGTTATAAGAAGTGTCACAGAGGATATGGTGTGATCTGGTAGTGTTTTATAAGCAATCAGAGTTAGTGATATAATCACCTAACCCTTGTAGCTGAAATATATTTGTTAATTTTTTATCTTCAGGGCGGGGGGTGGGGCGGGGTCAGATTTTTGGTGAAAATGGAGAGCTATTTAGATTAATTAAGGTGTACTGTAAGTACTTGTTCCGTGGACCCTTCGTGCTTTCTTATTAACATTGGACTAAAACCCTTTATTTGCTAGGAATAACACATGGGCAAACCTCGTGTACATATGATTATGAATAAAATTCTAGTTTTCAAAAGGATAAAACGCTTAAACCGCATGTCTCAAGTTTTCAAGGTAACTGGACTAGATTTCTATAATATTTTCCCACTGGTAATTACATAATTACTACACTGGAAATGTTTAGAACAAAGTAATTGGTACTATTTGATTATGTTAACTAGAGTTGTAACAAACAAACGGTACCAAAGAACCATGTATTTTTGCATTTGTACCAGATATGACACATACTTCTCCAAAGTGTTTAAGATTTACACACAATTATGGAAGTTTCAGCAAGAGAAGCGGCAGAAGTTGGTGGAAGCAGGTCTCAAAAGATGGGAGATTGGAGACATTGCTTCTCGAATTGGCCAGCTTTATTTTGGACAGTACATGAGAACAAGTGAGGCTAGTTATTTATCTGAATCATATATATTCTATGAAGCAATATTAACAAGGGAGTATTATAAGGATGGGATGTTTCAAGATGTTAATATTGCTCGTAAGCAGTTAAGATTTCTTGCTCGGTTTTTGACTGTTTGTTTGGTCTCGAGCCGGCGAGATATGGTATACCAGTTGGTAAATCAGCTAAAAATTTTTGATTGATGAGTGCAAGAGAACTTTCCAGGTTATAATCATGGTCTTTTCTTGGCTTTCATGTATATAAGAAGCTTCCAGGTTTTGTTGTTCATTCACTAATTATATATGTTGGCTCAGTTTATAAGTGGCTTACTGTTACTTGCTCAATTCTACTTGTTTTCACTTTCTGTGGTTCCATTATTCTTTTGTTTGTCTTAGGTTTCAAGAGTTACCATCATTATTATTTACGATATCTAGAGAATTATGCCACTTGATATTTGTAAACAAGAGTTTGTACACATTCGCTTCTGTTTTTTTTTAAATAGTTTATCAAAGTTGCATTTGTGAGGATGGAGAGTTCAGATGAAGGGGCTTGCTGCATGTTAAATTTGAGTATATATACTTCGCAGTAAACACGAGCGACAAACTTCCCTACTAGATGCTTTTATGGTACTGGTTGTTTGACAAGGTTTCATTTATGTGTATCTAGGGGTAGATGTTTCCCTGATGATAGAGGGGCAAACCAAACACAAACCACTGAGATTTTTCTATTTTTGATTTTTTTTTTTTTAAATTATAAGTGCTATTTTAGACAGCTAACATGTCTCTACGACCGCTAAATGTCTCACCTATCAATTCTGTCCCGTGTTGGTGCATCTAGTTTGAACTATGATTCCTTTCTGTTGCAAGTTCAGAGCTGTTACCAAAAGTAATTTATGCTTTTCTATTTCATGCATTTGGTGGGTCTGCAACTGTAATAATCTATATTTAGTTTCAGTGTTTTGTTAAAATGAAGTTATGTTGCTGCCGTTGTATCCTAGTTCCAACAGACTTTCTGTGAACCATTTTCATAATACGATAACCTTATGATCCTAAAATAATCATTTATCTATCTTTTTGCCGAGTGTGAAGATATCTTTTTGCCGAGTGTGAAGAAATCACTTGTGCAAATTCTTGTTTCCAGGAAACTGACTTAAGGGAATGGAAGCTGGTGGTTCAGGAAATAGTAAAATTTCTGAAAGCTGACACTGGTTTTATGAATATCAGGCCTTTGAGGTATAGTGTTGTTTTGGATCTTCATCCAGATTCTCTACCGATTGCCGTTGGGGCAAAGAGAAAGCTAAAACTTAAAGATGCATTGCTATGCAGCTACCACCCTAATGAGGTTTGTACTTCTTGTTCATGCTCTTTATTTCAAGAAACAATAAGACTAAAAGTCGGTCTACAAGTTCTATCTAAAGTTATTTGCCCTATTAATATTATATTGCTATGCAGTAATTTGTTTCTTCTTTTCTTTTCGATTGATCAGGTAAAATTTTCAGAACTCAACATTGACTCTTTCAGAATGCTACAATGCCTAGAATGGGAGCCAAGCGGTTCCTTTTACCAGACAAGTGCAGCTCTTTCAAGTGGGACTACTGCTAGTCACAATGGAGCTCCCGGACATAATCTTGGGAACCATTCTCAGGATATAACCGATCCTACTTTGCCACCTAACCCACGCAAAGCAATATTATATCGTCCACCTGTTACACATTTCATAGCGGTGAGTAATCATGTTATGGACATCTCATTCACAATATTTGTAACTCGGTGAGCTGAAAATATGTATACGTGAGAATTTGATTTCAGCAATGATTCATGGACTTCTCTAAAGCATTCGACTGGATGCTTGACCATTTGGATCTTATTTGTTGATGGTGATGATAGACATGGTTTATTACCTATTACAAGAATTGTTGCATAAAATTTATTGATTTTTGTCACACTGTCTCTTCCCTTAGAGTAGCAATAGCATAACCCATTAAGTCCCCAATAATTGGGGGGTATGGGCGGGGATGGACGGGATACAGACCTAACCTTTGTCAAACAAATTGGCTGATCCCAGGATACCACTGAAACAGATGTATTGGAGACTAACCTAACCTTTGGCAACAAGTGCACAA
Source organism: Vinca minor (assembly GCA_026122235.1). NCBI lineage: Eukaryota > Viridiplantae > Streptophyta > Magnoliopsida > Gentianales > Apocynaceae > Vinca > Vinca minor. The sequence continues at coordinate 3,480,027 of JAOCZM010000291.1, forward strand.
AGTGGTTGCTCATATAATACACATGTAACAATGGTCCCCTATGCCGTCGCGTTTGCTACAGAATCATGCCCTCAAATCAAAGCCAAAAGGCATCAGAGAAGGCAGACCCAAGAACCATTTTGATTTATGTGCACATCACCATGCTTCTTTCATTCAGCATCCAGAGCATTAGTGGTGCACAACTCTTCCCTTAGAGTAAAGGAATAATTATGTAACGATTCAATTGGTTTCCTGGTGTGCGAAATGCTGAAAGTTCTGTGAGGTTGTTACCAAAGACTTTTCCGAAAGAACTCTTAGGAATACAATATCTGAAGAAATCCCTTTTGCAATGCCTAAACATACATGTCCTGACAGGTTTTATCCACAATTTGTGAGGAGCTTCCCCCTGATGGAATTATTTTGATCCACTTATCCTCTTCATCCGATAAAGGTGTGCTTATATCTCTTGTATGATTAGTGCAGTCTTTTTCGCTAGAATGCTAGATTCTTACATTCGGTCAACTTCTAAACATTTTTTCTTCAGGAAGTACTGTACTTTCTATATCATCTCAATCTCATGCCGGAACTACTATAGGTGCGTCAGAAAACGTCGTCCAGGGATCTCAATCTCATTCGACCTACTCTGGAGCTGCCTCCACATCTTTATTAAGCTCAGAAGGTGATAAATTGAATCCTATGTCCGATCACAGCGAAGGGGCCTGCTTAAATTACCACACTGGTGGCTTAAATATCGGTGTCTCTGGAAATGGAGGTATTCTACCATTCATGTAAATTGTAGGATCATCTAATTTATGATGTGTACTCTCTTTTTGTTTTTTTTATCACCACTCTTACTGTTTATGTAAAAACACTCCATCATTTTTAATTCTCGTTTGTTTACATATGAAATGTTCATGTAAAAATAGCAACCGTCTTGAGTAACGGAACGTGCTTCTTGTTATGGCTGTTTCCTTCCTGAGTTTCTGTGTTTGTGAAATCAAAATGGTTCCAACTGATTCGCTGATGGCCGAAGTTCTTCCTTGACTTTAGAATTAACAAAGTAATGCTGAAAATCGGGCTCTTCATAGAATAAGTAGCTCTAGATTTACGTTCTAATCACTTACAAATAACGGGTTTATTATTGTGTACTACATATTTGCTTGATCGTTCTTGAACTTGTCTGTCAAGGAAATTCCAATTTTCTTTTGCATTATCTACCAGCTTTCACGTGTCTATATCCTGAGAACTCTTATTTTTGCAGGTTCGAATTGCATTTATCCTATTGACTTGGTGCCCTTTACAAGAACACCACTTTTCCTAATTATTGATAGCGACATTAGCAGAGAATTCAAGGTACATATCCTTACTTTTGCTCCTTGTTTGAACTCATGCTTCCACACTAGCCAGTGATCAGCATTGCTGTTATGCTTACATTGAGTACATGCCTATCCTTCTGTTGATTGACTCGACAAGGTAACCATTGATAAGACTCGGAACAATGGTACAAAAACATGGTTGTTTGAAGTTCTTATCCATTGGAATGTCGAAAATGTTCAATTCAGGAAAATGGACAGAATAATTTGGCCCAAAAATACAGTGAGTATTTGCCCAATAATTGACGACTAACGGCACTATAAATATGAACAGGCGATAATTGGAGCGGAAAAAGGAGAGCCACTTGCCATGCTCCTATCCCCAACTGCTTCATTGCCTCTGCCAAATATGGATTCTTATCGTCAACCAAGTGGAAGTCTATTCACTAATTTTCTGACAGCTCCATTGCAGGCTTTTATTCTTCTTCTTGGGTTTTCAAGCGCCGACATTGAAATGGTTTGTTTTGTTTACCATAACGGCTGCTCTCATACATATTGAAATTTCAGCTGGTCGCAATTCTTTAATTTGTGGATCAGTTTTCAAAATTCAATCTTCTTTTACAGGACACATTTTATAAGGCCGAAACACAGTTTTCCTCATCATTGAACCAATGGGGATCATCATTAGCCACATCAAACAATCTCAATCCTGTCTGGGTTCAAATTTTAAGCGATCCCTTCCTAAGACGTCTCCTCCTGAGGTAAATGCCTGTTCTTTCCTCCGATTATTTAAAGATGATATTTGTTAAGCGTGAATCTTTGAAGCTGTTTAGCATGAGTCTTTAGAGCAATCTTCTCTTTTCCCAAGAAAATCGTGCATTTTGTTCATCAATGGCGTGATGCTGATCATATTTTTTCATGATTACACTCGCAGCATTTTCTTAATTCATTTTGGAAATTCCCGCTGATCACCCATGTAGTGATCTTGATCGTTTCATTTTTTTATATATTTTGTGATCGCGCAGATTCATATTTTGTCGGGCAGTGATGGCGCTGTACTCTCGTACCATCAGAAAGCCAGAATTCCTCCCAGAATGCGTTCCGTCTCTTCCTGATAGTTTCCTACCATCAAGTGCTGCATCTCAAACAGCAGTTTTCCAACTAGCTAAGATCTTTGGTGCAACCAGCAGGTTCACCTTCAGCCCAGAATTAGTAGCTCCTGAAATCGGAGACTCCAATGGTTAATTATATTGGACTTTTTTTTTACCAAATTAATGTAGTGGAGTTATGTTACTAGATCCCAGTCACAAGTTATTAGATCCGTCCCTGAATGGAGGTAATATTTGCACACATTTTTAGTTTCTTACACTCTCCTCCCTTGTTAGCGAACGTCTGTAATATTCAAATCCAATACTCCAAGAAAATTATAGTTAAAGGTATTAGAGTCTTTCCATTTATAAAATAAGGGAAAAGTAGTTCAAGAAATTAAATTAGAATTGCAAATATTATTTTCTGACAAAATAAAAAAATAAAAAACAAAAGATAGTATTGCCTATGGTATGATGGGAAATCCACAAATTAAATTATGAAGAAACCTATCCTTCATCTCTTCCTCGCCCCCACAAGAGAGATTTGGAGAGAGAGTTGGCGCATTTCCAGCAGCTCCCCAAAGCTATCCGGTCTCGGTTTCACCGGTAAGACTGTATACAATTCATATTTATATTTTAATTAACAAAGTATTTTGGTTAATTTTTGCAGCATGTAATTAAAGTCTTATATTAAAGAATGGAGCGAGTAATTCTTACTGCCTATTTAAAATGCGTTTCCATGTTGTTCTTAGAGCAGAATTTAAGAAGAAAACAGGTCTTTTACTTTCTGAATTCTTTGATTTTTTGTTGTTATTTTTTCCTTAATTGAAATGTATCTCAGGGAAAGAGATGAAGAGGCTAAAAAGACTTCTATTAGAAAACGGAGGGACTATTAAAATTCAAATCTTTAGCTGTCAAACTAACTCAATTCAGCCTGATAAACTTGTGATGAATCTGACATGTGGAGAAAATTTTCGAATTTGATTGATTACTTTTGGACTAAAGTCATAAAAAATGATATGGATTTGTCAAGACTTGAATGAGGGTACGATGTTTGACAGAATGAAGTAAAGGGAATGTATTCATGCGAACGACCACACTGAATTTTTATATTAATTTACGTAGCCGACCCCAATTACTTGGGATTAAGGAAAACGTAAATTGTTTAAATGAGATAGTTGAGATGCATTGCTTTTATTATTGGTTGAAGCTTCTTGTTCCATTTGTATGAAGATGAAAATTTTGTGTTTCTGCATTTGCCTTTAACTTTATTTCCGATTTATGAAGTAAGTTTAGCAGCAAGTTCAGTTTTTTCGGTTACATTTAATCACAGTAGGCCTTAGCTTCCTGAAATTGCAATGATAGGTAGTGGTTATCAACATTTTGCAGGTTCAATGGCATTCCTACAAGTATAAATCTCTGAAGAAGCAGAGGCTAAAAAGATGTCCTCAACTTCCCTTTTCAGTACCTCGCAAACAATTGTACCCTCGAGAAGAACAATCAAGCAAAGCTATCATCCACCAGCACCAGAAAAACTTGCATTTTTAATTGACAAATCAAGAACAGTCAGAGAACTTCTCCAAATTCATGCTTTTATTTTACGCCATGGCATGGAAAACAACCCGGTCTTGAATTACACTACTATCATTCATAGCCACACCCTTGGTGGTCTTCACTGCGAAGCCTTAGTTTACTACATTCAAATGCTTACGGAAAATGTTGAACCCAATGCATTTACATTCTCAGCTGTTCTTGAGGGTTGTCCTTTTGAATCTGGGAAATCCCTTCATTCTCAAGCAATAAAGTTTGGGTTTGACTCGGATACATATGGAAGAACATCCCTTGTGGATATCTATGCAAGAGGTCGTGGTGTTATCTCTGCTCGTAAATTGTTTGATGCTATGCCTGAAAGAACTTTGGTTTCTTTGACAGCAATGATTACTGGGTATGCAAAGAATGGGAATGTTGATGAGGCTAGGGATATGTTTAACGAATTAGATGAGAGGGATGTCGTATGCTGGAACGTGATGATTGATTGTTATACGCAGCATGGAAGGCCTAACGAAGCTTTAGATCTTTTCAGGCACATGTTATTAGCAAAAGTTAAACCTAATGAAGTGACCATGTTGTCGATCCTTTCTGCTTGTGGTCGGTTAGGAGCTTTGGAGTCAGGCCAATGGGTCCATTCCTACATGAAAAATAACGGAATCTCAATCAATGTCCTTGTTGGTACTGCTCTGATTGATATGTATAGTAAATGCGGAAGTTTGGAGGAGGCAAGAATGGTGTTCGATAGAATGAGGTTTAAGGATGTTGTTGCACGGAACTCAATGATTGTTGGGTATGCAATGCATGGATTTAACCGCGAAGCTTTAGAGCTGTTTAGAGAAATGCGCAGGATGCACTTCCAACCGACAGATATAACCTTCATTGGTCTTTTAAATGCTTGTGCTCATGCAGGATTGGTTTCAGAAGGATGGAACTTTTTCAGATCAATGAAAGACGAATTCAACATCGAACCAAAAATCGAGCACTATGGATGTATGGTAAATCTTCTTGGCCGAGCAGGGCGCTTGGAAGAGGCATATGAGCTTGTTAAAAACATGAGCATTGACGGTGATCCTGTTTTATGGGGAACATTACTAGGTGCTTGTAGGGTTCATGGAAACCTCAATTTAGCAGAGAAATTTGTGAAATTTCTTATCGAACATAATCTTGCAGATTCCGGGGCTTTTGTTCTTCTTTCAAACATATATGCCGCTACTGGCAACTGGGACAGTGTGGCAAAAGTGATAGCCACGATGAAAGAAACGGGATTTCAAAAGGAACCAGGTTGCAGTTCAATTGAAGCAAATAACAAAGTACATGAATTTCTTGCTGGTGATTTGAAACATCCTAAGACTGAACAAATTTACAAGATGTTAGAGGAAATGAATGGATGGCTAAAAGCTCAGGGCTATTCGCCGATGACCGATACGGTACTTCATGATATTGGAGATGATGAGAAAGAAAGATCACTTGAAGTTCATAGTGAAAAGATTGCAATAGCTTTTGGACTTATAAGTACTAGGCCAGGAACTACTATTAAGGTTGTCAAGAACTTAAGAATATGTGTTGATTGTCATAATGCTGCTAAGCTCATTTCCAAGATCACAGAAAGGAAGATTGTTGTGAGAGATAGGAATAGGTTTCACCATTTTGTAGATGGTTCATGTTCTTGTGGAGAGATTATTGGTGAAATTTTTTACAATCTTTGGCTTCTTTTTTTAATGTATTTTTTTTTTATTAAATGGGGAAGGGGATCCGATACCGAAACATGCGTTCGAATGTCATATCACATTGTTAGCTACCTTGGCTTCTTTTTTGTGTTGTATATTAAAGCATATTGTTTATTTTTCTTTAGTTATTGTATTTTTTTGTGCATAGGTTACAAGGTTTTGAAACCCGGACCGGGCATCGACCCGGAAAAGTCACTGGGTCACGGGTCACTGGTCGGACCGGTGGTCGGACCGTCATCGACCCGGTCAACGACTCGGTCAACGTTATAAATATTAAAAAATATATAATATATACTTATTAATAAAAAATGTTGTTAATGTAAAGCTAGTTCAGATATATTTTATCTTAATTATTCCCTTAAATATCTCCTTTAATTTTAATGTCCAACTAAATATTGAAAATAGACTTTTAGGACTTGTTTGTACTATAATTATTGTTTAGGCTTTATATGATAATATTTTAATTGCCATTTTAGTCCTACATATATAAAATCTCTTAGCCAACCCTAAATTAAAAAAAAACCCTATTTCCTTTCCTCTCTTTCTCTCCCAGCGCGCCCCTTCCCCTTCCCCTCTCTTCTCCGGCGAACCTCTCTTCTCCGGCGCCCCTCTCTTCTCCGGCTCCCCTTTCCCCTTCCCCTCTTCTCCTTCTCCCTGCGCATTCTCTTCCTCTCCTTCTCCTCTCTTTTTTGTTCTTCTCCTCCGCCCTCGCCACCGCCCTCCCCCTTTTTCCTCCTCTCCTCCGCCCCCGCCACCGCCCCCTCCCTCTTTTTTTTTCCTCCTCTCCTCTCGCCCCCGCCACCGCCCCCTCCCCTTTTTTTCTTCTCCTCTCCCTCTCTCTCGCCACTGAACCGCCACTCTCTCTTTTTTTTCTTTTTCCTCTCCTCGACTCGACCCACCGCTCCGCCACCGCCCTCTTCTTTTTTTTCTTCTTCTTCCCCTTTTTTTAATACATAATTTTTTTTAAAAAATGTATTTTGACCCTACTGTTTTCTCAAAACCGTCTCAGCTATCTGGGTTGAACGGTCCCGACTGCACGGTCCACCGGGTCGTTGAAAACAGAGCGGGTTTTTGATGAAAACGGGTTTTGGCACCTAACCGGACCGCTCGGAGGTCCGGTCGACGGTCCGACCGGCCGGTCCGGTCCGGGTTTCAAAACCATGATAGGTTATTCTACAATATGATTTATTTAATTTATGGCTATATTGATCAAAATCATTCAAATCCATTTTTTGGGTTACTAGGTGTCCTTGTCCGCCTTTGACCTTTGAGAGAGTATACCAAATTAATCTCTGCTCGTAACGGGTTGGCCCACGGAGTGGTAAAATGTTGACCAAAATGGCAAAAATTCCGTTTTAAAATGTCGTTAATTTTTTTCTTCTCTAGATAAGAAGATTATTTACGTTCAAAGTCTCTCACACTTTCTCCTATAGAGGAAAGGATGGGAGTTGAGGAAGATTTATAAATTGGGCCTTCAACATTGAAGGTAGTTCGGGAGGGGGGATTTGCATGGGCTTGGCCCACTTTTTCCATTTCAGTTATGACATGGCACCCGAAAAAGTGGGACAAACATTTTTGTCCATAACGGAAGTCCCACTTCCGTCCCAGGGACCATAACGAAGCTGGGACTTCCGTTCGGCTAACGTGGCGACTTTTTCCCACGCGCATTGCCACGTCGCGTAGCGAAGTCCCACTTCCGTCCTCACCGTGAAACTTTTTTTTTTTGATTCATTTTTGCTTTGTTGTGCGCACCACTTTTTGTCTTTTTCTTTTGTTTTCTTTTTTTTCTTAAGGTTTAATATATATGGTTTAAAAAAAAAGGTTTAATATATATATATATATATATATATATATATATATATATATATATATATATATATATATATATATATATATATATATCACGATTATTTTGCTACATTTTGACCCTTTGAGGCGATTGTTCTCGAGGGAAGAGCGAGTACCCTAGATCAGGTAGATTGTAGCATGCCCCATGGATGGGGAGGGAGCTTAGCCTCACCAGAGGAGGAAGAGAACGCCTCACCAGAGGAGGAGATTTTATTATTGCCCCATAGTGCGGGGAGAGGGTGTCGAACTTGGGACCTTTCGGTCCCAAGCCAAAGACTTACCCACTGGGGCAAGCCTTTTGTTGACTTTTGCTACATTTGATACATATGCTTTATTGTCATGACCTCTTTCTCTTTTTCTTTTGTTTTCTTTTTTCTTAAGGTTTAATATATATATATATATATATATATACACACACACACACACACACTAGCAAAATACCCGTGCTATGCACGGTGAGAGATCACAAAATAAAAAAATTATATTGTTCATACTCAATAACTGTGAACAACATATTTATGGCATGTACTCTACATTGAAAAAATTGAAACTTGTTATATTATATACACGAAATAAAAATATTCTAAAGTAAACTACAATTAATTTGTGTACAATTATATTTTTGCTCATTAAATTGAATGCTTTCATCCAGAGTAATTATATAAAATAATATATGATATGTGCACCATGGCTCCAATGCGGAACAGTTATTTGTTAGGGTTATCAGGGTTAGAATTTATACTCCTAAGTAGTTAATTTGGAGTCAATGGGAACATGTTTTAATGACAGCATACTCTCTCTTGCGAGTTTGACATCAAGACTAAAAGGGTTTTAGGGTTATTAGGGTTTGTTAGGGTTAGTAGGGGTTGTTAGTGTTATTAGGGTTTGTTAGGGTTATCAGGGTTAGAATTTATACTCCTAAGTAGTTAATTTGGAGTCAATGAGAACATGTTTTAATGACAGCGTACTCTCTCTTGCGAGTTTGACATCAAGACTAAAAGGGTTTTAGGGTTATTAGGGTTTGTTAGGGTTAGTATGGGTTGTTAGTGTTATTAGGGTTTGTTAGGGTTATCAGGGTTAGAATTTATACTCCTAAGTAGTTAATTTGGAGTCAATGAGAACATGTTTTAATGACAGATGTACTCTCTCTTGCGAGTTTGACATCAAGACTAAAAGGGTTTTAGGGTTATTAGGGTTTGTTAGGGTTAGTAGGGGTTGTTAGTGTTATTAGGGTTTGTTAGGGTTATCAGGGTTAGAATTTATACTCATAAGTAGTTAATTTGGAGTCAATGAGAACATGTTTTAATGGCGACGTACTCTCTCTGCGAGTTTGACATCAAGACTAGTACGCACCTCCTGTAATTTCTCCACTCTACTAAAATAATAATAAAATAAATAAACAATTTGGAGAATGTTCCTTGACAAACTAGACTCTGTGACTCAGAAAAATCGGGGGTGGACAGGTCCCAATGGGACTGTATAACCTGAATTGAGGAGGGGCCTACCCTACAGGTGGGTCATGCATCAAAATATATGAGAGAATGTGTGAGCCATGTCCCATGCACTAGGTGCATGCCATCCCTTCCCCTGTGCCCGTATGAAAAGCACTTGTGATACTCGTAAGTTTTCGCTTACGTGTTAATTATGTGTAATTAAATTTTTTCACGACTTGTTACATTGACTTGAATTTATTTTGCTCGATATGAGATTTTGAACAATTTATTTTTGTATCACGTATTACGTGCTATATTTGATTAACGTTTTGTTGATGGGCGTTTCACTGGCGTATCGTAATCGGGGGTGTAGTTGTAAATCACGTAGATTAATAAGTTAATTAGATGTGGGATTGGTATTAGAATTAATTAGGAATTTTATTTGGATTAGGAAAGTTAGTATAATATAAATAATATATATAGAAAATCACATCAATTTAATAAGGAATTAAATAGGGGTTAGTTAATAAAATAATATAAGAAATAAAGTAGAAAATTAAAAAGGAAAGGAACAGTGGATATGACTCAATTTTTTTTCCTTTAAAATGTCAATCTCATTTAAGTGTATACTAGAATACATTATCTAATTTATTATTAAAATTATTCTATATATAGTAGTGCTATTGGAGTAAAATCAATTAATGTGTTTAAAATAATCATATTACTACATTAAAAAATGTCTAAAGGATTTAGAGTTTTTTCGACTCGCAATTGTAGAAAACATGTGTATATATATATATATATATATATATATATATATATATATATATATATATATATATATATATATATATATATATATATTAAACCTTTTTTTTTTAAACCATATATATTAAACCTTAAGAAAAAAAAGAAAACAAAAGAAAAAGAAAAAAGAAAAAGAGAAAGAAAAAGACAAAAAGTGGTGCGCACAACAAAGCAAAAATGCATCAAAAAAAAAAAAAGTTTCACGGTGAGGACGGAAGTCATCTCAGAACGGAAGTGGGACTTAGCTCAGCCACGTAGCAACGCTGCAGCGTGGGAAAAAGCTGCCACGTCAGCCAGAACGGAAGTCCCACTTCCGTTACGGGGCCATAACGGAAGTGGGACTTCCGTTATGGACAAAAATATTTCTCCCACTTTTTCGGGTGTCATGTCATGACTGAAATGGAAAAAGTGGGCCAAGCCCATGCAAATCCCGTTCGGGAGGAGGGTAATAATAGCCCATTGGGCTGTCAAACTCCCTACTTGAATTGAAAAATAATCACTAATTCTCTTGGGCTTCAGTAACATACACTCTAGCCTGCTGGACCCCCACTTGATAAGTTAAGAGCAAAAATTCCTTTATATATATATACATTGAAAGAGTAGATTCTGACGTGGACTTGATCTTTATTGATTTAGGTTTCTCTACTAAAATAAATAAAAACGAAATTATCTCTCTTTGAATGTGAAAGATTCTGAACCACTCAGTCTGCTAGTAACGATCCATATTAGAAATGTTTGATTGAGAGGGAGGATGTGAATGACTTCACATTTTTATCAAAAGGAAGAAAAATAATACTCCACAATTTTATTATATAATATAAGTCGTTTACGAATATTTAACTGAAACAAGTAAAAAATAAAATTATTTTTAATCAAAATATCAATATTACTATCTTTAATAAAATTAGTGGTATACAAATCCTATTCAAAAGAGTAATATTGACATTTAACTGAAAAAGTAACTTGTTTTGTTTTCTTCCTTAATTTTTCGCTACATGTTTTAAACAACTTATATTATGAAATGGATGCAGTATTAGTTAGATAAATTAAGCTGGCTAAGAAAGCAAAGCAGCACGAAACATGGCTTCTTGTTGGCAAGTTAAAGAACCTTCTTTGAGATTTAAAAATAAGAAAAGAAAAGGAAAACTGTTCTCCTTTAAGTAATCTTCAAGCCAAAAAACTTTGCTTCTCGTATCTGGAGTTGGATTTATTAAAGAACATCTAAGAGATTTGCAAATAAACAGTATATATATTTTCTTATTTCATCATATGAAAAAAGGGGACAATTGACTAAGCTGCAATTCTAAAAATTCACTAATAATTCGACTATTAAGTTTTATATACTTGAAAAATATCAATGTGAAAATCCTGGCAATATGAGTAAAGAAAGATATGTAGAAAAAGGGAGGCAAAAAAAATTCAGTCACATAAAACTCACAAACGATGTAGATACTCCCTCCAATTTCACTTTTTTAGTCGCCATTATTCACATTTATTAACTATCATCTCTTCCCTCTTTTCTCTAACGAAAATGATTAATGGCTAAATAACATTGGATAAAATTGACTAGAACTTCAAATTAAACATCATTTATCCCTGTTGGTATAAGATATTTAACGAGTTATTTACAATTTTACCAGCAATTTATCAAAAATTAATTTGATAAATTTTAGCCACATAACATTACCCTTTCTCTAATATCTTTGGAATAATGATACGTTAAGAAGTGGAATTTAAGGAAATATCTACATTGGTTTGGAAAGGCGGGACATACATTTTTTTCCCAAAAAGGGAGCTGTCATTTCTAGTTAGAATGTCTGATAAAGAAAAAAAAAATAGTAATCCTCGTGCTTAAACTATTTAGCGCGGTAATTAATAATAATTTTCGTTCCAATAACTTACTTTAAGAAACTATGCTTTTTTTTTAATATTTGACTCAAGATTAAATGTTTAAATAAACCTTTATTTATAATTTCTAATGAAGGGAAGCCAATATATGAAAAGTTGAAGGAATTCTTTTTATTTATTTTATTTAGTATGATATAAACTTATAATATATTTTGGCTTTGATGTAAATTAGTACTACTTTTTTAGATAACACTTGCTCCAAACAACTAAGATATCAAAAATTTACTATCTTCTTGTTAGAAGATCCAAGTTAACAATTCAAAGTCACAACAATGATAAAAACATAGTTAATTAAGGTAAAGCCTTTAATTAATAAGTGCTCATCAAAAAATGATTGTGGGAAGAATCATGCTAAGTTTTATGCTATTCAATCATATCAATCCTTCTCAACCAATTATTTTTAGTTATAAAATAATATTCTCAACGGTAACTTATTATTAAAAAAATATATATATTCCTAATTTTATTGCATATTTCCTTCTTTTTATGTATAATATTCAAAAAAGAAATATACGCCATCTTTGCTTGGATTCTTTGTTCTCCACCTCTTACCTCATTTTGTGTTTTTTTGTTTTTTAACTATGAAGAAAAAATAAACGTATCATATAATTTGAAGTATCTAAATGACAATATATCATATGTCCCTGACTAGTGTTTCTATTTTTGTCACAATCACACAGAATTTGTCACGCGTTTTCATGCCTGCCAGTTAAAGAAGTAGAATTAGAGAAGATATCAACGTAGTAAATTCTGGCTGGTTATGATAGATATAGAAATATCAGTTGGGGACATACAATTTATTCCATAAAAGAAGTAAATGGTACTCACTTTCTCGAAATATAGTATAGAAGTTAATTGGTGGACAGGGTCAAGGATTAAAGTCCCCAATATTATAATTAAATTTTATTTTTGAAAGTAATTAATTATGCAAAGCTTATATATGGTCCAGTGGCAGCTAGTTGTTATTTTATTGCTTTCACATAGACGTAACGTTGGACTTGCTTGAAATCAGCCTAAGAGTTTGGTGGAACCAATATTAATCTAATGGGGCCCACTTTTGTATAATACAGAAAAGATTAGAAAATTAGAAAAATGTTTAGGTACCATACATGGTGGGGACCTCGGATTTAAGCATGGATTAGGGGAGTTAATAGGTTTCTTTGTGTCCGTAGACGAAGTTTGATTGGTCCATAGTGACTCTATTGTTGAGATTATCAAGAAAGATGGTTAATTAATTAATCCTAAATACGACAAAACCATATTGTCTTTTGGAGAACTGCTCACACAATGAGACAAATGAAAAAGATGGCCATTTTGCTCTAATCTCCTTATTGGATGTCAATCGAGATTGACATATCTCACGCTCTAGCTCTCATAAAATATGAAAAATTTAGTTTGCGCTCAGTTTGAAAAAACTCACAAATATTGAGTTCACGCTCAATTCAAGTTTTAATATGAGCTCGAGCTAAGTTCATGAGCAGGTCCATCTTGAATAATATTGAGGCCCAGTGCGAATTATCAAAGTTCGGCCCCTATTTTTTTTTAAATGTATAAACTATAAAAAGTTTTCAAGAGCGCGAGCAATCATACTATTGATCTTTTATTTAAAAATGGTCATCCTTCTAACATTTTTTTAAAGCGAAATCGCCAATTGAATCTTCATAATCCACTTTGTCCAAAATATCATTCGCACTTGCTATCAAAACTAATCCATTGAGTCTTTCTTGTGACATGTAAGACTTGAACAAATTCAATTTAGAAAAACTTCTTTCTTTAAATACAACAATCACAAGAATAACCAACAAAAATTTTATATACAATAATTGGACTAGGAAAAAACTCAAGATCTTCAATATTTTTTTACTTATATTTATATATATATATATAAAAAGTGATTTTAAAAAAAACTGGGCCCCCTCAACTGTTCTACATGTCACTTTAGACATGCTCACCACCGAGCCTGCTCATGAGCTAAATTTATATTAGCAGAAAAATATAAAACCATGTAGCAAAAATAGTAGAATACAATAAACCATGCGACTAAATCTAGAAAAGAATACGAATATACATAATATAATGATGCTTAATTCTTGTAGCAAAATAAAATAATAGAAAGATAACCAAAAATAGAGTTTGAGAAATGGAGAAAAGAAACGATCAATTTTTATAGGACTTTTGTTAATTAGAAGTTTATTATTATATATAATATTTATAATTATGTTATTCTTATTCGGTTCGACCTTTAATAGGGCTTAGCTAGGTCAAATTCACGCTCTGGCTTACATAAAATTTGAGGTTGAATACTGAGCTCACGCTCAACTCACCTAAGCTCACGCTCATATTTTTCGAGATATGTGAGCCGACATGAACTCATTGACACCCCTATTTATTCTTCTTTGGACATATAGTTTCGCAGATGCCTTCAACATTTGTTGGTTGTGAAATGTTTGGGATAGAAGAGGGTTTAAGGGCAAAAATTCGTCCGTTCTTACTTGATGTTCTTATACCTATTTCAACCACTTACAAATTGCATACACATAGTATTAAGTAATTATTGATCTAAATTTGAAACTCAAGTTAGTCTATCATTCTTGCTTCATTCGAGCTCTTAGACAATAAAACGAGCTTCTATTTGATCAATAAATTACAATTCTAGACTTGATGAAAGTTTCACATTTTGGCACACAAGTATTCTTTCACGTAAATACTTTAATGTAGTCCAATATACCTTACAATCACACAAGTCACAAGTCTTAAACAATGAAATCTAACCCTTGAGAGATAGTGCTTACAAATGAATGTGATTGTAACTACTACAAAATATTCTGTCATTGGGGAAGCAAAAGCAGAAAGGAAAAGACTGAGGGAAGTGGGAGATAGAGAAGTGTGATTTAGACAAATTACATGTTTTTCAATTTTATTTTTTTCAATTTAGTTTCGGCCTCTCAATGCATAAGTTTTGAATTTATCGTGGTCTTTTCATTAGCTCTACATCTTTATAGTCCAGACAAAATTACTTGAGGAGAAAATAAAATAAGAAATTTAAAGTATGTGTCTACCTTCTAATTTTCTGACTCGGTTATAATACCGAGGAATATTTTTCTCAGTATCATACTGATAAGTTTTAACTGTTAATTTCCCATCCAACTCTGAAAAAAATGCTCAATTTTTTTAAAATAGTTATTCTCATCAATAACATAATTATTATTATGTTGCCCATCTATTATGCTGTTAACTTTTGGCTCAATTTTCTCCAAAGGGCTGATCTGATTTAGATTTCCTCACACTTCCAAAGTGCACTATCACTGAGGATTCTCTCTCCTTCTACCTTTTTCACTAAAACTTTTGGTTCCTTTGCTTGTTTTAATGAAGAGTAGATCTGACTTTGTCAGTGGCAATATGTCCTCCCCTAGGATTCTCATGATCACCACCACCACATGGGTTGTTCTCATAGGGCCTGCTGCCCTGAAATTTGGGGGGTGGGTACTCCTTTTTTGGGGTTTGAGAACTGCTGACTACCGAGCTAGGGCAGACATATGGCTTTATCTCCATCCAATTCATATGCAAAACGACTCTCCAACAGTAGTCGGATCTTATGCGGAACAACAAACTTTTAGTATATACAAATCGCATTAGAATATGTATTTTTAAATTCAGAACAGAATTATACAAAAAAAATACTCAAGATAAGTGTTATATTTTAAATCAATTTTAATCGTTTAAATTTTAATTCGACATACGAAAATAAATTTCGTACGTAGCGCCACTCAAACTACACTGCCACCCTGGTAATTTTTTGTTTGTGAACTCAACCAGTCAACCTTGAGAACAACCATGCTTCTGCTGCTTCTTCAGAGAATTTTTTTCCTTTGTTACTGTTATTATTTAAAATTTAATGATATTCTAAAATCAATTATTTTCTGTATTTATTGTTAAATGTTAAAAGCTGTCTCTTATTTATCTCGGCACACCCTTCAATTAATAAAAACTTAATAAATTATATTATTGTTACAGAGTTGCTTAGTATTATTAGGGCTTACTCATTAAACTTGCAAGCAATACCTAATATATTACACGAAAAGGTAACCAAACTAGACTGGTTAATATTGGCTCTACTTGGATAAGGTTTAGGTTTGGGTTTGGGTTTGATCTCAAAATTGGTGGGAAAATACAAATTTTGACCTAGAAAATTGGCGGGAGAATTTCAAATTCAAATTTTTTCGTTCAAATATTCGTTGAAATTGAAATTTTTGAAAGAAAATTGGCGGAAGCAATTCAACCTAAATTTTTGATAAATAATTATAAATATATTGAACGTTAGAAGAGAGATAGAGAGCATTTAAGAGCACCGTTTGGACATGGTGTTGAATGTATATATATATATATATATATACTTCCAAAATACTCCCAATTTTCCGACAAGAATTTTTTGAGGGAAATTAAAGCTGCAGATCATATGAAATGATACTTATGCTCATGTGACCAAATGAGAGATAATCACATGATCTGCAGTCTAAAAGAAAGAGTAATCTTTTGATTTTGATTTTAATTTAAAATTGTTTAATAATTACTGAATAAGGCTTTGTATGGAATGAGAAGGGGAGAGGGAGGATGAGCGACACTATTTACTTTCTCTATGAAGATAAATATATTTACATTTTTTGTTTGGTATTATAAGCGGAGAATTAAATCACAAATATTTTTATCATTAATTTTAAATTGTTTATTTTATTAAAATGAAAATTACGATGAGGATAGCATGGAGTGTAACTTAGCGAAATTTACATCATTCGTCTTTAGATTTTATTGAAAGATAACTCAAAATCCTTCGCTACGTGTATATGAAATTGGAAGAAATATACATACGTCAAATTTTAAATTGTGTGAACATGTATGTGGATCGACGATTTTCCCCCAAATTATAGAATGTTAGAGCCTATAGTAATTTTCTTCATTCGATATTCTAATTTCAATTATTCGCTTTATCTTGAAAAACAGCATTAATAAATAAACAAAAGAAAAAATATTCCCTTAAAAATATGCAAAAGTTTTATTTAATACTCCCTCCATTCCTAAATATAAAACTTTCATTACATATTGCGAAAATTAAGGAAGAAAAAATTAAGATTTTTTTGTAATTAAAATATCAATATTACTCTCTTATATATGACTTGTATACCACTAATTCTATTTAAGAGAGTAATATTGATATTTTGTTTATAAAAACCCTTAATTTTTACTCCCTTAATTTTCGCAACATTTAATGAAAGTCTTATATTTAGGAATGGATGTAGTAATATGAAGGTCGTGCTTCCCGTGATAGTCAAGTGTTTATTTATTATCCGCTAAATCACAGTTTCAAACCTCGAAAACAACATCTTTATGAAAAATAAGAGTAAGACGATGTATATTGAGATATTCCTTAGAGCATGTTGATGCGGGACCTTCTTCACTAGATAATACTCTATCCATTCCTCAATATATGACGTTTATTAGACTTTGAAAAAATTAAGAAACTCAAAAAAATAGTAATATTTTCACCGCAATTCCAATAATATCCTTCTTTCCTCCCCCGCTTTCACTTTTTCAATAAAAAAGATATGTTGAAGGTATAATTGAAATAAATTGTTGACACCTAATAAAAGAATATAAATAATAATTAATTTAAATACATATATTTTTTAAATTATAATTAAATGAGGGAGTATCTTTTTACAATAGTGACGCATACTTTTGGTCGTGACAATGGCTGCATCACCCCCCACTCTCTCTCTTCTTCTTTACCCATCTCCTCTTTGTTTTATATTCGCTCTAGGGTTTGAAATCCTTAATTGTTCTTCCATTTCTTTAATAAAACCATAAAAAAATCGTTACTTATTTTTAATACTTTGGCTTCAAACATTAATAATCATATAGTTTATTTTACTCCAAATTAAATTTCCTATTCTCTATCTTCTTTGTGTATGGCTGGATTAGATTTAGGCTCAGCTTCTCAATTTCTTCCTCAGCTTCATCACAGACAGCCTCATGACTTACAGCTCGGCTCCGATGATCATGAAACCAATCAAAACCAATTTTCTGGCCAAAACGACGACGACAACAACAGCTCACATGATCATATAGTGGGGCGTCGGCCAAGAGGCCGACCCTCCGGCTCTAAAAACAAGCCGAAACCACCCGTGATCATCACTCGCGAGAGTGCCAACACGCTCCGAGCTCATATACTAGAAGTGAGCAGCGGATGTGACGTTTTCGAGTCGGTTGCAACTTATGCGAGGACAAGGCAGCGTGGGATTTGTATATTGAGTGGGACCGGGACGGTTAACAATGTCAGCTTGAGACAGCCGGCTGAAGTCGGCTCGGTTGTTAATTTACATGGAAGATTTGAGATATTATCGTTATCCGGCTCGTTCTTACCACCACCGGCTCCGCCTGGGGCGACTAGTTTGACTATTTATTTGGCGGGTGATCAAGGGCAGGTTGTTGGCGGAAATGTTGTGGGGGCTTTAATTGCAACTGGACCTGTAATAGTGATTGCTGCTTCGTTTACTAACGTTGCTTATGAAAGACTTCCTTTAGATGAAGATCATGACCAGCCACTTCAGATGACCCCACCACTCGTGTCGCCGTCGCAACGAGGTGGTGGGGCCAGTAGTGGTGGAGGAGGTGGTGATGCGTTTCCGTCTTTAGGGCTTCCTTTCTTCAATCTGCCATTAAATATGCCACCAAATGGTCAGCTGCCTACTATGGAAGGAGGAGGGGGAGGATGGAACGGGAATTCTAATGGTCGGTCATACTAATTCATAGGATCGTCTTTGTAAAACTGGTCACACAGTTCCCTCACATTAATTGAGCGGAGTCCACAGCTGCAAGTAGACCCCGCCCAAATCATGTGAGAGGCTGTAGAATCAGTCTCACAATGACGGTTTCTATAATTGAATTTTCCTGAAGTGAGAGGTTAGGAAATCTATGGATTGTTTGCTCATTATGATCTTTCTATGTACATTTACTGTTCCCTTTAATTTGGTGAAATTTCAAGTTTAAACTTTTGATTTTGGATTTGCGAAAAAAATTCTACTTTAGTTGTTGGCTCTCTTTTGTGGAATTTGTTTGTGTTTTATTTGAATCTTACCATTATTATAAGCATGTGTTAAGAGAGCTAGTTGTTGAAGAATAATACTATTGTTTACACGTAAATGTTTATCCAACTCTATCAAGAATTTAGCTTTTTCCTCCTTAAATTTATTCTCCCACTTGATAAGTTGCAAATAAACAAATTAAGGTATATAGGTATTGTACTAGTTCAAGAATCTCTTCTTCTAATACTCTAATATATGTGTATTGTGATCTAATGGTGTCATAAAAAATGAGTGTTTATGTGTCGTGCATGTGCATAGTGTATTATTATTTTATTATATACTCTCTATGTGAAATAAGTATCTGCTTTCCTATTTACTTTGTTAGAAAAGTAGATATTTAGTTCCGAACTGGGAGAGTACTATAATTCATACTCCTTCCAACATCTGCCAAGCATATGTAAAAACTGGGGAAACATATTAAAGGTAAGGCACTCTCATTAAGAACTAGGAGTGTATCAATGTTATGTATTCAAATGCTTTATATTCATTAGGAACCTTTAACTAGTTGCAACAATTTCAAGTTTCAAATTTAAATTAGAATTCACTCCAATAATGTTTACTTAATCAGCATATATACTGAGATAGATGACAGTTATATATTGGAATTGTGATTTGTTTCTTTTTATTCATCCACGGTCCGGGTTTTGATACTGACCGTATTTTTATTAGTATCAAAGGCAAGGCGTCATATTGTTTGATTCAAGAACCGAGATAGTTGTTTAGTTAAAGCTGTATTTGAACAACTATCTCAATTATTAGATCAAACAACCCTACGACATAGATTGATTCAAATCAATGCTTCTCAGCACTAGAACCAAACACCAATCCAAAGTATCTGTACATAAACATGTATATATGGTTTACTTCACATATGATAACATCCATCATCTGCTTGCATTTTAGTTTCAATGTTTACTGGTTTTTTGTTACTTGTTAGTAACCTATTAATACGATCTCAGTCATTTAGTCATCATTCTTCACATGCTCAAAACAGTTGTTCAGGACTCTTGTACTACTATTTTCGTTATTTATATAACGATTCAAATATTGAGATCGTATTAGTACGGTGCTGATAAAAATACTGTCAAGCACCGAATCAAGCTAATATGCTTGTTACATAAATTTGGATATGTTTTACAGTGAAAGAACTTCTTTATAGTTATAAAGTTCTCGAAAAAAAATATATATTATGAAGCTGTACATAGTCTTTTTGTTATTTTTTTTAACACATAGTAGAGTTGATTTGAGTTAAACTAGTTCCCTATCTCCCAGTTCATCTTATGGAGGTATTGGAAAATTTATCCGTCCAAAAACCAAGCTTTCGATATTGCCAAATCCTTATGAAATGGATTCTTCTTCTTCTTAAATTCTATGATATTAACCTTTATTATGCTTTTGTATTATAAACCCCTTGTCAAAAGGGAGAATGTGAACCCCATTCTACATGAGATATGTATGAGAAGATAAATTGTTATATAACATGAGCCTAAATATTGAAAATTTTAATTCTAGGACGGTACCAAGGTTACCCCTCTCACAGAATTACTGGGCCCCTGCATTTATATGTGATCCCCGCTTGGGACACATGGTGATTTTATGAGAGATGGTACCATTGGTGCCGCTCTAGGAGGAGTTACCCAAGTTACTTTTAAGTACTCATGGTCACATCGGGTATCTATTTTGAGGCAAAAAATCCTCTGTCCCCGTTCGTGTATGTATAATTGAAACAAATATTTATATAGTAAATTCTGATTGGTTAGGGACACGGGGACATACACGGATGGGGACAGAGGATTTTCACCCCTATTTTGACATAATGAGTTCGATTGCCAAGTAAATGTTCGTGGATGCTGCCAGACTTTTGTGTCACGCTCTGGGCTCGCGGCACGAGGCATTACATTATGGTATACGGGCCCAAAACGCGACACTATAGTATCAAAATCGATTACTAGGCGGACGAGTAAGAGTTAAGTGTGCTACATCGGGGTGGGAGCTACCTCTAATACTACACACTTGATTGGTTATGGGCTATGTTTGTTTGTGGTTGGTCCTGGACTATATTTGTTTGGGGCGCCTAGTAAGGACGTGTAGGAACTAAGTGCTACACTGGGGTGAACCACCTCTAGAATCCTACACCTCTAGTTGGTCCTAGGTTATGTTTGTTTGTGGTTGGTCATAGGTTATGTTTGTTTGCGATGCCTAGAGGGTGGATGTGAACCGCATCCCACATGTGATATGTATGAAAAGAGGAAGTATTATATAATATAAGTCTAAATATTCATGCTCACACATGTCATGACAGAGAAAGAAAAAAAACCTATATGATTAGGCCAAGTTAGGTCTAACTCATAACTAAAAGTAGGGTGAAAATCCTCTGTCCCCGTTTGTATATGTCCCCGTGTCCCTAACCAATCAGAATTTACTATATAAATATTTGTTTTAATTATATATACACATGGTGAATTGTGATTGGCTGGGGACACGAGGACATACACTGACGGTGACAAAGGATTTTTTGCCCTAAAAATAAGCTTTGTGCACAAAAAGGCGTTACTTACTCCGCCCACAAGAAATAAAGTCTTCTAGCTTGGTCCGTCCAGTGCAAGAACTGAAAGTAAACCCGCTTTCATTTGTAGAGGATAAACCTCGTCTAACGACGTGGATATGGGCTTCAAAACCTGCTTCGCTGGGCTTGAAAAGAAAAGAAATAAAGGCTTCTAGCTTGGTCCAGTGCAAGAAAATACTATCTATATATTTATTATAAAAATCAACGTACAAATTTCAAAAACTAAATGAGAAATTGGAAAAATAAATGAAAGGATAATGGAATTCACCAACTATAGCGTGGACCAATACAAATCACCCAATGGGAAATAATATTTTCCCCATATTTTTTTTATTGATAAATAAGATTCTAAAAACCGATTTTTATTTTGGGCCATATAGCAACGGCAAAAAATTCTCTATCTCCGTGTGTGTCCCCAACCAATCACAATTCACCATGTGTATATATAATTGGAAAAAAATATTTATATATTAAATTCTGATGGGTTGGGGACAGGATTATAGATAGGAATGGAGACAGAGAATTTTCACCCTATAGCAACAAGTGAAAAAAACAAGACTACAAGGCTTACCCCAAATCTCTTTATATTCCTTAACCGCAATTATGTAGTTTGGCCAAAAATATTTTTGGTTGAAACTTTAACATTTTCATACAAAATACATTGAAGTTACAAAAATTACTAGTAAAAATATACATAAATCCAATATAAATATCATTACTATTTCGATCTAAACATTGTTCTTGTCCACTCTATTAATGACCAAACCAGATATGGTGTATCATAAGATATTTGCCTTATTTTTTGTGAGACAATTAGGTTCACTGGCGGACCTACAGTGGGGCATAGTGAGGGGCAAGTGCCCCACCAGCCTTTCCTATTTTTTTTATTTATTTATAGATTTTAACTTTATTTTTGTAACACCCGTCCTATGAACATTTTTTAGTGTACCAATTTTGAATCAGTTTTCGATTTGAAATTAAATTTTGTGGTTCATGAATTATAGGAATAACACCACTTATATTTCAACAATGTTAGTTAAAATTTTAATAAGCTTACGTGTGTGAAGGGATTATGAATTTGTTTTGTCAATGTTGATTGTGTGCCCCTCATGTCTTTAAAGTATGCGTCCAACTAGTAGTTAGGTCACACCTTGGTATGAATTTGCTCTAATGACTTTTGTGGTCTAAAATTGTCTACGTGCAAGATAGCAAAATTCGCGAATTCACTTATAGGATCACACGATTCTACGAGTTTTTAGGAGTTTTACGTGTTAGATTCAAAGTATGATCGGTGCAAACTCGTGGGATTGGACTCAGAAACGTAGTATCGTACGATCCATCCGAGTTAGTTATTTCTCGGGTCGGGTTTATCATCGGAAAAAATAGATTTTTCATTTTAGACAAAAAAAAATCTCTATCAATTCAAACTCTGTAGTTTAATCTTCTTTGTTCAACTCTGGGGCTAATTCAATCTTCAACTGTCGACCAGTTTCTTTTCTTTATGAATGACTCCAATTTCCATTTTTTGTCTTTCCTCTTCTACCATCACCTAGACGATTAAGTTATTGAATCAAATAATTGAATGTTAGAATACATGTTATTGAATTTAGATTACTCCAGTTCATCGAGACCCCAAGTAGATTTTTTTTCTATTTATTTTCCAGTAAAAAAATTTGATTGGAGAAATTGAGTATCGGAATTCCGAGACATAAAAAAAT
The DNA here is from genome assembly GCA_026122235.1 of Vinca minor. Classification (NCBI taxonomy): domain Eukaryota; kingdom Viridiplantae; phylum Streptophyta; class Magnoliopsida; order Gentianales; family Apocynaceae; genus Vinca; species Vinca minor. The sequence continues at coordinate 3,503,104 of JAOCZM010000291.1, forward strand.
ATCATTTTCCTATGATTCCTTCACGTGATGAATATTTGTTAAATACTACCGAATAATATAAATTTTAAAAAATTTCAGATTTCATCTATAGGAATTATGAGAGTACTGAAATTAATTAGTATGTTTTCAATTATGTAGGATCTACGATCCGAGTTACGGCGATCATTCCACACCCTTGTGGTCCTACTTAAGATCTCGTGGTTGACTTTGTCTTAATAACAAAATTGAGGAAAAATATATTTTCTCTTAACATTCTATATTTAATGATGAATTATGCACCACAAATTCAATTTGTGGGGATATAAATCAGGTCCACTTCAAAAATTTCCCTCCACTATATAAACCCTCATGCCATCTCCTTTGTTTTCACATTAAACTTCCCAAACCATCATCTCTTCAACAATGGTTAAGAAAAAATTGAAGATAGCCTTTATTGAAAACTATGCCAAGAGAAAGGCTTCTTGCAAAAGAATAATAAATTTTTTGGTCAAAAAATCTGAACAGCTAAATTCAATCTCTACTTCTGATATCTGCCTTATCATCTATAGCCCTTTTTTGAATCATGATAAACCCATAGTTTGGCCTCCTTCAAAGGATGAAGCCGAACGCATTCTCTTAAAGTTCATTAATCAGCCTTGTGATGCAAGAAACAAATTCATGCTTAATCAGGAAGGCTACCTTAAGCAAATTATTGGTAAAGTACAAGTAAAACTGCAGAAATTGCAGAATCTCAATCGCGAAAAGGAGATGAAATGTTTTGTGCTTGATTGTTTGGCTGGTGCTCGAAAGCCTAATGAATTAGGTAACGTGGAAGATCTTGATGAAATGGAGGGTTTCATCGAAGGGAAGCTGGATGAGATCAAGAGAAAAACAAGGTTTCTCTTGCATAATTCCCCGGAGGCAGCCGCGGTTAATGAGATGCCTGAGAGAGCGAAGGGGGCTCGACTGTTTGACTTGAATAAGTTGATGACTGAAGAGGATGATCCAGAGATTGGTGACTTTGGGTGCAAGCCTCCTTTCTAGTTCCCAGTTCTCGAAAAATGTATCCCAAATTTGATTTATGGTTTTGATTCCATATTCCTCATATGTTTCTGACTAGTGAGTAGAACAATTTTCAGCGTAGGTCCAAAACCAATAAATTTTGTCTAGGATAAAGTTTAGTTGTTTGTTCTTTTAATTTTCTTTTTCAATTTATCACATTTCTCCCCGAGTCATTAGTTAAATATATATGTAAGCTTATAGCACAATCTTGATATAATGTTTGAGAAACATAATATAGTTTGATTTGATCCAGTTTTCTGCTAACTCGTGCAATCTTCTATTATTTCGAATGTCAAAGAACTTCAAGAAAAATGCAAATTGTCAAATCTACATTTGGATAACCAGACTTAAAAAATTCACTTGTAAAATCTATAAATTCTCTAATAAACATACATAACATAAAATTACTAAAACATCCATAGTCAAAAATTACGAAAATACTCTTGACACAAAATGACGAAAACACCCTCCGCTCAAAATGATGAAAAATACCTTCGCACAAAATGAAACAAATTACGTTTGGCTCAAATAGATTAAAAATCATATGATTAAAAATGACTCAAATTTTTTGGTTGAAAAATGACGAAAATGCCCTTAATGCAAAAAGACAAAAAAAACGCTCCCATAAAAAAAAAGGGAAAAATACCTCTTGTGCAAAATGACAAAATTGACTTTGAATAAAATGAAAAAAAATCTCTTAACAAAAAAATGAAAAAATTATAAAAAATTTGTCTACTCGAAATTCATAAAATATTATCGGTGTAAAATGACGAAAATACACTTGTTGAGAAATAATAGAAATTTCATACCAAATGAAAAAGAATAACCATGATAAAAATGAAAAAATTACCACTTGTTTTAAAACAAATGAAAATTTTACAATAAGGGTATATTTGTCATTTTGAAAAAAAATGGGCATTTTCTCCATTCTAAACCAATGTGCAAAGGTTTTTTTTTCTTCATTTTCATCAGAGTATTTTCATCATTTTGTGATTTATTCAACTTTTATCAAGTACATATTCGTTATTATGCAAAATGAGCTAATTCCACTTTAACAAGGGTATTTTTGTCATTTTGCAACAAGTGCATTTTTTTATAAAATTGGACCATAAATTTTTCTTCATATTACGCAAAACGATATAGTTTTTAACTTTAGTATGAAATTTTCATCACTTTTTATACCCGAAAATTTCGTCATTTTTTACTAGGGTTATTTTCGTTATTTTCCATAAAAAATATTTTCATTTTTTAACGAGTATTTTATCCAATTTATAATATAAATATTTTATTCAGCACTATGAATTTTCTTTTAATTTTGCATTAATAAATATTTCCGTTATTTTACACCCATAATTCTTTTAACAGGGGTATTTTTGTCATTTTACTTCAAATATACTTTGGTTATTTGTATTAGGAGAATATTAGCCGTTTTCACACTAGATGCATTTTTTTATTTTTTTTTATTATGTGATTTTTTGGTGTTTCAAACAAATAAATTAAATTTAGAATTGAATTTCACATTAATTCCATAGTTTTACCAAATAAAGGAATTCAATTATTTGTAAATGAAATTTCTTAGGATTCCAATTCTTGGAATTCCATAGAATTGGAAACCCTTAGAATTCCAATTTCTTGTAATTCCATGGAATTTCATAGAATTGGAATTCCAATTCCAAAACCAATTCCAGAATCAGGTATGCAACTTAGCTTAGTAGCAAAATCATTAGACCCGAAGGCAGACTGTTTCGACTCCCGATCAATAAAGTTAGAAATCAATGCAGCATTTCTAAATTTTCTTGCAGCTTGATAAAAGGGCACCTCCTCTGGAAACAGGATCTTCCATCTCCTCCAACATTGATTATCAGTTCTTCGAGGTACACACGTAGCAACCTTTGACCAACAATGTCCATGTTCTTCAATAGCCGATTTTAACTTCAAATCCTCTTTTTTAGTCCATCTATTCCTAATCATAGATGGATCTAAGGAATTAAACCATCGGGATGTGCAGTGGTGCCGAATGGGTAAAATTTCGGCACCTAAAGATTAGATTTAAGCGAATTAAAATTGACATTTGAAATAAAGTAATCTGCTATTGCAGATTTTCAGTTTTTTAAAAAAAAATTAAATATATGAAATAAACGAATAAGAGCTTGCCACGTCATCCAGTCAAATGACCGGTTACCTGTCAAGCCGGTCAACACACTTTTTTTTTACCAATTTTTTTTAGTATTAATAATTTTGGTATTTTTAATGGTAAAATTAAAAAAAAAAAATAGTAAATTTTAATAAATAACTAGTAATGTTGAATATTACTACTTTATTTTATAATCTTACCATTTTTAATTTGCAATTTACTATTTTTATCATGAGTATTTATATTATATAGAATAGTAATTTACAAAGCAATAGTGGTGAATTTCATGGGATAAATAGTATTTTATTTTATAATAATGGTAAATGGGATGAAAATTTAAACTTACTATTTTAAAATAAAATTTATCACGTTAAAGTTATAATATAACCATTGTTATCTTAGTTATCATCAATTTTTAAAATGGTAAGTTTAGTGACAAATTTGGTAATTTTGTTTACCTTGTTTGTAAATTTTGTTAAAAAATTAGAAACTTTTGTAAAGATTAAATATCAATATATAAATATTCAAATTCAAACAAATCTTACCATTTTAATTTGAATTTTAATATTCTGTAAATTGGTAAAATTTACAAATAATTTGGTAGTTTTTAAAATAAAATTGTGAATTTTATGAATTAGTTGGATTTATTATTTTTTTAAGTATTATTGTTATAAGATTATTTTTAATATTCATAAATCAAGAATATGAAGAAAAAAAAACAAAAAATGGAATTAACTTTAAAAGAGAAAAGAATAAAACACTAACAAAATTATACCTCCACACAGGATTACCCTTCCCAATCCATTATTCCTTCCCGTCTCTGGTCTATCTCCCAATCCCTTATTATTTACAATGAACTATACAAAACATGACTCTTTGCAAAATATTATGTTGATCTCAATTTTAATTATTTTAAATAAATTACCCGAATAATGTTTATCATTTAAAAATTGAACCATTTCTTATGAGATATAGTTTTTAAATTTAAAAATTTACCTCAAATTTTTATTTTGTTGCCAAATTAAATTTAGTTATTATTAGAACACTATGTATTATAACATTTAGTCTAAACATTATGTGGTATAAAATAATTAACACTAAATATTATAACAATGATTAGATTACTTGTTATTATAAAATTAGAATTCGTGTTTGTCATAACACATAGTACTATAACAGATAGACTTATAAAACACATGTTAAAAAAAGAATATATGCAATAAAAACAACAATCCTCAATATTAAACATTATTTGGTAACATGCACTAATTTTAGGTGTTTGTTCGCTATCTTATAATTAAAATACATAGTATTGACAAATATTTAATCCAAAGTCTTATAAATTATTTTTGAGTATATTAAACCTTTTATTATTTAACAAAATTAAAATAATAAACATGTTATTAATTTCTCTAATAAAAAGGTGAACGAAAAAAAATGAAAATGCTATATAAGAGAATTGAACCAATATCATTCCTATAACTTATGTTCTAAAGGAAAGCCAAATACACCAATATAAAATTTCTTAGTTACATTTTTTTATCCACTTTGTTAATGGATAGAGTTTTGTTAAATGAATGATGTTATACTACTGTAAATTTGCACTATAGCAGGACTTAGTTCCAAAAAGAATTTTGTTCCGGATGCTTTCTGACTTGCCACTGGGAGTTCAAAAAAGTTCATTTATGGAATGTAAATTGTTGTGTTTTGAAAATGATGTTTTTCAATCTTGGAATGTAAAGTGTTACAAGTTTGGAAAGAGATTCGGAAAAAGGCAACAAATTTAATATTACTTGATAAAAGGATGTCAGGAAGTTTATGTTAGTTGGTAAAAGGATGTCAGAAAATTTGGTGCTACTATGTATCTAGGTAGAATAAGTATAGTAGGTGAAATATAAAAAAATAAAATATATGACAAAATCCGTGAAATATATAAAACGGTAGACTTGTCTTTATAAAAGGTCAAATTGAGTTTTTATTCATTTTATACAATTATTTTTAGCCCAAAACTATTTCCAATAAAAATATCATAAACATTTTGGAGAAGAGAAAAAAGAACACCAATTTAGTAATATGCTGCGAATGGCATATACAACTTCATCTTTTAATTTTAAATAAAACTATCATAAGTATTTTGGAGAAGAGAAAAAAATAAAAACGCAGAAAATTATGATGTGAAGGGAGTAGACTTTTAATTATTTTTAGCAAATGGAACAATGTAGTTAGTCCAAACCTATGAATTTTCCATAGTTCAATAATATTTTACATATAATAATTCCAAATAATATACTAGATTATATATTATAAGATCCAAAGTCTATTTTCAATCATTATGACAAATATGAATCTTTATCATATAAAATACATAGGAGTTTTATTATGAATATTTATTTTAAACAATGAATTAATCTTTAGAACAAGGGGCAAAATAGTCAATTAAATAAAGTATTATCATTAGTTCATAAAATCCATAATTTTATTTTTCAAGACTACCAAATTAATAGTAAATTTTACCAATTTATAAAATATTCAAATTCAATCTAAAATGGTAAGATTTATTTGAATTTGAATATTTATATATTGATTTTTATTCTTTACAAAAGTTTCTAATTTGTTAACGAAATTTACAAACAATGTAAACGAAATTACCAAATTTGTCACTAAACTTACCATTTTATCAATTGGTTACAAATGAGATAAAAACGGTAATATTAAAACTTAAAGTAGTAAATTTTATTTTAAAATAGTAAGTTTAAATTTTCACCCCATTTATCAATATTATAAAATAAATTACTATTTTTGTCATGGAATTTACCATTATTGCTTTGTAAATTTACTATTTTGTATAATATGAATATTCATGATAAAAATAGTAAGTTGCAAATTAAAAATGGTAAGATTATAAAATAAAGTAGTAATATTCAATATTTATTAGTTATTTATTAAAATTTACCAAATATGGTTTTAATTTTACCATTAAAAATACAAAAGTTACTTGTGGATTAAAAATCTGGTCAACACACCTGTTTGACAAGTAACCGGTCATTTGACTGGATGACGTGACAAACTCTTATTCGTCCATTTCATTTATTTAATTTTTTTTATAAAAAAAAAAGAGTTAATAGCTATTTATAGCACTAAACTATTTACGAATTTCTCTTTATAGTACTAAACTATTTTTTTTATCTAAATATGTCACTCAACTATTTACGTTTATCAAAAAATATACAACCACCCATTTTTTGGGTGTTTTCCGGCCAGCGATGTCACGTGAGTTGCTTCAGAACATGAACAAAGGAGAAAAGGAAAAGAAATATTGGAAATGTCGGGCCATAAATGCTTAATTTGACATACCCGTTTGCCCTTGCAACAACAACTTAAGCAGTTATCGCCCGACGTTTCCAAGATTTCTTTTCCTTTTCGTCGTTTTTCATGTTCCGAAGCAACTCACGTGACATCACTGGCCGGAAAACACCCAAAAAATGGGTGGTTGTATATTTTTTGATAAACGTAAATAGTTGAGTGACATATTTAGATAAAAAAATAGTTTAGTACTATAAAGAGAAATTCGTAAATAGTTTAGTGCTATAAATAGTTATTAACTCTAAAAAAAAATCTGAAAACCTTCAACTGCGCAAAATGTGATTGAAACTGAAGTTTTGGAAATGTCTTTAGACACATTGCCAGATCTACAACTGGATGAAGATTATGCAGACTTTATTCCTGTTCGCAGCCGCAAAGGAAAAAGGGCTAACAAAAACAATACCAATCACCATATGGAAACGAGATACAAACTTTTTAAAAGACCTTAGTTTCATATGCTAACTTTTTTAGACTACTAGGAATGTCACCACTTATGTAGTAGTGGATTTGTTTCTACCTTTTATTTTAGGACAAACACGGTCCTCTCCTTGTACTACTTTTGTTTCTTTTTTCAATAAATAACAGAGGTTTTAAAATAAAAAAAAAAATTAACAAACCGACTCCCGCTAATAATGTCACACTTGTATTTAAAAATAAAATAACACTCTCTTACTTAAAAGTTAAAAGTATTTTTTTTTTTTTTTTAAAAAAACTCTCTTACTTAAAAGAAACTGTTTATAATTTTTTACTTAAAATAAATTATTACTGACATATTCACCATTGCTTATGGGTCCAACTTATAACTAAGAACAAGTATTTAAAAAAAAAAAAAAAACTTATTTGAAAAGGCACATTGGGGTACTTTTTTAGAATAGCTTCTACTAAAACTAATTTTTTTAATAAAAATTTATGGTACACGACAGGCCCGATGATGAGCATGTCCAAAGTGACATGTAGAATTGGGCCTCTTAATTTGAGGGGCCCCAATTTTTTTAAAATCACTTAATAGGGAGCCAAAATTTAGCCAATTAATTGGCTAAATTGGTGGCAAAATGGTAAATAATTGGGTGAATCTCTTATCCAACAGAGGTGAATAGTGTTTAATTTGGATTTTTAGCCAATTTGCTTAACCGTTAAGCATTTTCCATATAACTATTAGTAAAAAAATATTGAAGATCTTGAATTTTTTCCTAATTCAATTATTATATATAAAATTTTGTTGGTTATTCTTGTGACTGTTATATTTACAGAAAGAAGTTTTTCTAAATTGAATCTGTTGAAGTCTTACATTACACAAGAAAGACTCAATGGATTAGTTTTGATAGCAACTGAGAATGATATTCTGAAGAAATCGATTATGAAGATTCGATTAGCGATTTCGTTTCAAAAAGTCTTAGAAGGATGACCATTTTTAAATAAAAGATCAATATTATAATTGCTCGCACTTTTGAAAATTGTGTTTATAGTTACGTTTTGACACTTTTTATAATTTATGCATTAAAAAAAAATTAGGGGCTAACTTTGATAATTCGCACAGGACCTCGATATTATTTGAGACGGTCCTGGTACACGATAATTTTGTATACAAAATATTCATATGAATATTTTTTTAATTTTTATATCTTCCTCTGTTGCATTTCTAAGGAATTTATGCGACTTTTCAGCCTTTTTTTCAGCAAATGAGAACAACTCATATGCGTATAAAATAATATGTTTTTTCCAGCGGCTTTAAAAAATAATTCAGCAGAATGAGCTATTATTAGTCTTCATGATGTAAAGAAAAAGAAGGAACAAAAGGTTGTTTAAGCTATTAAGATTTTACGAATTTCTTAAATTTCGAATAAAATATTTTATTACTAAATTATTGTATAAATAAAGTCTATATTTCTTGGGAGAGATTTTAAAAGTGTACACAAAGTTTATATATTTTCGAGTGTTTTAAACGCTGATCGAAAGTATGACATTAGACCAATTGTGGTTAGGGATGGCAATGTGCCCGGTTTAATTGGAGATCCGGCCCGAGTTGGGAATTCCCCGGTTTAAAATGGGGGTGGCCATGTGGGGATGGGGACGAGAATGAATTTGGCCCCCGCTAATGGGGGCGGGGCGGTAGGCGAGTGAAATAATATCCCACACCCATCTCGGCCCGACCCTCCTTGCATGACCCGTCTAAAATGATATTTCGTTTTATATGCATTAAATATTTTATTTTACAATTTTATATTAGTTTTTTAAGGTTTCGCTAAGACAAAAGTGAGGATTTTACGAAAACATTCCCCTCTATTCCCCAGTTGGAACTGGGCCTCCACCTGAGTTAGGGATGGAATCCCCATTCATCCTCGATGATGGGGCTGAGCCGAGGATAGGATGTAATGGAAGAGTCGGGACCAGGGACTGGAGATCATGGTCATTGCTCCACCCGGCCCATTGCCATCCCTGTCTGTGGTTGACAATTTTCTATTTTTTTTTTTTTACTATATTTTAGGTGTCTTACTTGCCTATAATAAGGACTGATCTTCTCCAGAGTTCCGAGTATGAAAGCAAAAGTGGATGCCTCCCAATTGATCAGTATGCTTTGCTTAGAAGGGTTGAACTCTCAATTACTTTAAATTAGAGTCCCCAAACCACTCTTATTATCCCTCCGTACTAAATTTGAATGTCTACCTTCCTATGTAAAATAAATAGAAAGTATATATTCAATTTTGTACGGAGGGAGTATAATTTAATTCCATGCATGACTATTGTTCATAAATTTAACCGTGCAGGGCTATTATGGAGCAATTGAGTTTACAGAAAATAGATTTGACGTGCATCGTTGCAAATCAGTACTCCCTCCATTCCTTATTAATTGTCGTTTAGGAGAAATCTAGGAGTCCAAATTAATTGTCGTTTAAGGTTCTTTTGTTAGGTGTCAACAATTCATTTCAATTATACCCTCAACATTTTCCTTTCTTTATAATATAGAAGTGAGAGAGAAAGAGAGGGAGGATGGGGTAGTATTGGAAGTTTAGGTGGAATGGACAACTTCCTTAATTTTCTCAAATTGTCTAAAGAGTCTTATATTTAGGAATGGAGGGAGTAATATATAAACGACATTGATTTCAATTAATCATAATTTTGGTCCAGACTAAAACAATTGCCTAGTCTGGAAACAAAATACATAGTAACTAGTAAGACATTAGTGAGTTTAAGAACAAACAACAATCAACAACAAAGCTGAGGAGAATATGGTCTATTAATTAGTTGTGGAACCACCAGCGGTACTGTTAGTCGGATGCCGCCCGTGGTCGGAGACCTTGTACTCTCCCTCAGCATTCGAAAAAATATCCGATTAGAGTGTCCACCATCGGCACCACCATCGGAAAAATGTGGTCTATTAATTAGTTGTGGGACCACTGGCGGTACTGTTAGCTGGATAGCCTGTTATGCCACCCGTGGCAGCAGCGGAAGACCCGTGATTGCCAGGGTTGCAGTCGAGGAACTTTGTACTCTCAGTATCGGAAAATATCCGATTAGAGTGTCCACCGCCAGCACCAATAGAATTGTGAACATATGAATGATCATCATGATCGAGAATCTGGTGATCACTTCTAGTAGGATACTTCTCTTCGTACTTTCGAGCCTTTTCAGCAGCTTTATTCACATGCAGATCCATAGCTGCTTCTGCTTCTTTTGCCAATCTAACCTCATGTGCTACCTCTATCCTTGCTTTTGCTAACTCTTTCTCCTCCTGCCATTTTTTTAGACAAAAACAAATTCTTTAAAAAAATCCTTTAAAATGTTAGATTTCGTTTTCCAAAATTATTGAAATTCTTATATATGATTGTTTGATAATTGTTTTTATATTGATTTTCCGTTGTCCCCTAATGTAAAATTAATAGGTTCACCCTTAATCTAGTGCGGCAGAAAATTCTCTGTCCCCATTCGTGCATGTCCCTATGTCCCCAACCAATCACAATTCACCATGTAGTATATATAATTGAAACAAATATTTATATAATAAATTCTAATTGGTTAGGAACACGGGGACATACACGGACAAGGACAGAGGATTTTCACCCATCTAGTGCAAAAAGTTCGCAAAACGCACAACACAAGAAGGAAAATCACATACTATGCAACGACCTTGTGCATTATTTAAGTGGGATTAAATCTTGACTAGAAAGAGGAGATTTTATCAACTTGACAAAAATTCGGGACATTAATGTATGTGCGATAATCGAAGAGGCCAATAGCCCAATGGGGCATTGGCCGGCTCGTGACTGAGAGGTCCCGAGTTCGATACCCTCCGCCTGCGTGCGGTAAACTTTATTCTACCTTATCTAGGGTGTTCTCTCACCCCAATGTAGGGCTGTTCTCTCTCCCCCAATGTGGGGCAATCGCCCATCGTGGCGTCAAAAAAAAAAAATGTATGTGCGATATATTTTGTTAAATACTTGTTTTTTATTCGTAAAAAAAATTAAAAAATTACCTGTTCTTCTCTACTAGCTTCAGCTTTGATCTTACGCATCTCATTCATATCATGAATTTTTTCTTTGATGGCCTGCATTTTTCCAATCTTTCTTCTTCCTTCAACAAATTAATGATCTAAGAAAATAATATTCGAATTTGTCCCGTCACTAATATCATCCATGAAAGCTATATATTGATGATGGATGGGTACAACTGAACCGGGTTCATGCAGTGTGGTTTAACTAACTTTTCGGTTAAAGGCTTATAATTGTAAGAACATATGACAAGTGTAATCCAATGAGAAATTTTATGCTTGTGGGAGTTTAGTGTATTTTCATTTGAACGAGTCTTGGGGAATATTTATTAGGCCCTTATTTATTTGTATATAATTTGGAGACAAAAATAGTAGCAATCTTGTGAGAAAAAAAAAAAAACTGTTATCTATTTTGTCTTCCATTCCAGAGAAGAAATTTAAGATAATGTAACAAGTTTCTTTATGACCATATTACAATTTAGTCGTCAAGGCCAGTGATAGTAATTTATAATTAGTAATTCTGACTTGAAAGTATAAGTACGTATTGGATTTGGTATTCTTTATCACAATAATACTAAACAAATTTAAGAGACAAATATTACAATTTAGTCCATAATACCACAAAATATTTAGAACAATGATAATATAACAAAATTATTTATGCAAAGTAATGAATAAGTAGGGGTGTCAACGGGTTCGGGCCACATAACTCGAAAAAATGTGAGCGGGAGCTGAGGTTATGTGAGCGTGAGCTTAATATTCAAGCTTGCTTCTTATGTGAGCTGAGCGTGAGCTTGACACCGCTCAACCCGAGAAAAGCTCGAACCGAATAAGATTAATAATATAATTAAAATATTATATATATATATATATATAATAATAATATTATTATTATAATATATTGATAAACTCAATACTCAATACCACAATTTAAATATTCTCTCCTTCACAAAACCATATTCAGTATTCACCGAGACCGAGTCATCATCTTCCTTCACAATCATCAATCATCCTTATTCTGTCTTCAACACGTTTACAAGGTAAACTTTGGCTCTTTCTTTCTAATCGTACTATGCTACTGCATCAATGAACAATTAATCCAAATCCTATTATATATTTATGTCGTTTTGTCTCTTTTGCTTCTTTTTTTGTATTCTTGTCCAAATTTAATTTTAAGGCTCATTGTATTATACTATTTTTGAGACAGGATTTTCGTTTTTTTTGCTGATATAAATGAGCTTGGGAAGCTCGTGAGCTAAGCTCGAGCTCGTGTTAAAATGTGACCTGAGCGTGAGCTCAAGGTTTATGAGCTTTTCCGGGCTGAGAGTGAGCTTTTCAATTTTTATGAGAGTTGAGCGTGAGCTATGCCAAGCTCAGTTCACATAGCTCGATTGACACCCCTATAAATAAGGGTACTCTTTATGGGTTAGGAATCTTCTGTCCTCATTCGGTGTCCCTTTCCCTATCCCACCAATAAGAAAATGACATGTATTAAATTTTTAATTAAAAAAATATAATCTAAAAAAAATAGTGGAACTCACAGAAAAAAATATACACGTGTTAAATATTTATTCGTGGAGACACAGAAAAAGCCACAAAACGGGATAGACGATTTTTTGCCCTCTTTATGTGGTCCTCTTCATATGACTAAAATAATCTCTTTTTCAACGAACAAATCAATCTCCTGCTATTGAGTAGCACAACAATATTTTTTTTAGGGTTTCAACATCGTCATAGAGAGTTACACCTACCCAAAGCAAAAACAAATAAAAGGAAATATTCTTATAGGAAAAAAAAAAAAAAAATCTTGAACTTTTTCAATCTTCATAGAATTCTACTTCTCGGAGTTTGGAAGCTGCAATTAGTAACGGATACAGGATAGTAATGAAACACTTGTCGAATAATCATATTTATATAAGGTCACTTATAAATTTATATATCATCTAAATAAATTACATTTTTTTTTATTTTTTAGAGGTGGCACGTGGCCTCGATGACGGCTTACTACATTCTCCGCCGCTGCCTGCAAGAAAGCAAACTATTGTAAGTTTTCAACTTTGCCATAGTTTACCAATATAAATTTAAAAAAAAATTATGCAAAAAACAAGTATTTAAAAAATTTAAAATTATTTACGTTCACCCCAACAATTATTTTAAAAAAAATTATATGTATCATCAATTACCTACCTTAATTAAAAGTTTTTATTACACCCCTAATCATGTAAATAAAATTACCTACCTTGATTTTCAACATCAGGTCGCCTCTTACGATAATTACAGGCGCAAAATAGCACTACGAATAGTAAGAAAAGAATACCAAGACCAACCGCAAACTAACGGCCGCCAGTAACTTCGATACCAAACATTGTTAAATAATGTCTATTTATGATTTTGATCAAAGTTCTTGACAATGCAGGCCCGTCTCAAATATATCCGGCGCTCATGCTAGGGAAAAAAAATTAGTAAATTCTAAATTTTAAATGTAAATATATATATATATATATATATATATATAAACAAAACGAAAAAATTAGGGGTCCCGAATTTTAGGTTAAGTATATATATATATATACAAAAAAAAATTAGGGGCCCTGGATTTTAGGCTAAGTATATATATATAAACAAAAAAAATATTGGGGGCCCCGGATTTTTGGGGGCCCTCTACGGTCGCTCAGCTCGCATCCCCTATTAACCAGCACTGGTGTATGGTAAAAAAGGATTTTGAGCAACAAATTATAATACATCAAAATCTTCAATTTTTTTAACTAATAATTATATACAAATTAAGAAATTTTTTTAAAAATTTGGTGCCCCTGTAAATGTGAGGCCCGGTTCCGGATGTCACCTTGGACACCCTTGGAGCCGGGCCTGTGACAATGGATATTAATTATAGCATGTCTTATGTATATATATATATATATATATATATATATATATAGTGCAGGATCGGAGTTACTCTCTAAGTTTAAGCAATTACCTAAAGAAAAAATGATACTCCGTAAATTTCATTATTACAGGTAGCAAAAGTCGTTTATGACAGGTAACAAAAATGATACTCTGTAAATTTCATAATATAAGTCGTTTATAACAGGTAGTCGTTTATGATAGGTAAAGAGCTAGAGATTTTGTTAATCAAAATATTAATATTAGTTTCTTAAATAGGACTTGTATACCACTTATTCTATTTAACAGAGTAATATTGATATTTTGACTAACAAACTACAATACCATGTTTTTTTCTTTTTAAATTTTCGCTACATGCCCTAAACGACTTATATTATAGGTTGGGTGTTGTAAAAAAAATTGGATTCTTTCTAAAATCATCATATAGTTTGCAGGGAAACTAATTGCTCTTTTTAGGGGTGTTCATGAAAAATCGAAACCGACCAAACCAAATTGATCCAAACCGATTTTTCGGTTTGAGCGATGTATCGGACTGATTTCAGTTTGGACTAAATTAAAATCGAACTTTCGGTTTGGTTTAATTTTTTTTTATAATCCAAACCGAATATATATATATATATATATATATATATTAAAGAATTACTTTGTAATAAAACATATTGAACTTCTTATTTATAACATGACAACCAAACTCTTCAATTGCTAAAGTAAGAGATTAAAGAGCCATATTTTGTATGTAGTTTTAGAGATTAATAATGGTGTAATTTTTGTATTTTTTTTTGCTTTTTTCCTCGTAGGATAATTTTTCAATAATTTGTTTGAAGTTCAAGAATTTTTATTAATTTTTTTTTTTTTTGTTGCGTTTAACTTGTGAAAAAACAATAGACGCATTTCTTTATATTTTTAGTAGCTAGGCAATATATTTTGTATCTCCCGAAAACCGAACAACCAAACCAAACCGAATGCATCGGTTTGAAATTTTGAATGGTTTGGATTGATTTCAAATTTTTCAAACCGAATATTTTGGTTTGATTTAAAAAATGTGTAAAACCGAACCATGAACACCCCTAGTCTTTTAGTGTTAAAAAATAGTTCTATGGTCTCTTTTTGCTGTATTTTTAAAGGTCTATTCGTCAGTGGGACTAATGCGGTTCAGATTTGCCAGCATCACTGCATTTCCTTCTCTCCTCATTCTGCGAGGGATGTGCGCGAAATCTGTACTGCATATGGTCCCACACTGATCCCTGATCCCATATCAGATATTTCCATTTTTAAAAGGTAAGATCGTGTTCTTTTTTGACGATCTCTAGCCTTTTGGGCTCCCGGCTTCTATGCGGGACAGCTTTGGTGCGGGACATGCGGGACACCATCTCAGCCGTTGGATGGTATTTTTTAACGGTCCGGATCTGGAGAGAGAAAAGTTTTTTTTTTATTTTTTAAGTCAGCCACAACTTTTCTCTCTCCAGATATGGGCCGTTCAAACTATCATCCAACGGTTGAGATTGTTCCGCACGTGCGAATTTTTCTCTATTCCGCATAGGAACCGGACTGGCCTTTTGGCTTCTGATGATATGACGGTATAGATGACTTTTACCCCTTGGAGTGCGAAAAAAGAAACCAAAAAAAAAAAATAATAATAATAATAAATAAGCATCTATTACTATCTTGAGATTATGAAAAAGGTTTTAATAATGAAAATAAATTAAATAAATTTAGAGGACAAATTAAGTAGTGCTCTGTAAAAAGTTTCAAGACTGAAATTAGAGATATGCATTATGAATCTAACTCACCGGACCATACATACTTTGGTTGGAAGTTTGTTAAGAAAGAATTAGATATAAAGAAATATGTCCGTATTTTCAGTAACACTCTCTATAACTTTCAATTTTCAATTTTTTAATACACTAATGACATTATCACGCATAGAATAACATGATTAATCCAAACCTATAAATTCACTATGGGCCAGTGCAGCAATATCATTGTCCTTCCAATGGTAAATAAAGCATCTTTCATGAACAAAACTAGCTTCCGCGGTAAGTGGAGAAGGAGAAAGGAGATAGAAGCAGAGGGACATGGAAGTGTTCCAACTTCTGCGATTCCCGGACTTCAAAAACAATTGAGACATAGGGGAAAAACCCACTAGGATTATATTTTCCGGTATTGAAGCTAATTCTATAGGTCCCTGGGTTGAGAGAATCAATCATACTTATCAGCTGACCGCTCCTTCCATCTTTATCTGTCACCGAAGAGCCCTGAATTTTCCAATGGCCAACATCAGTCTCGTTAAAAAAAGATGGTGCCCGATTGCCTTCCCAGGTTTCTAATCGTACGTCAATGCCAGAAGCTGGCCACCCACGTGCAGTGTCAAGAACATGGGTTGTGACAGGAGGACGAGTCCTAGCATGAACTGGAGATGGTTTTGCTGTAGCAGAGTCAGTAGCAGCCAAATGTGCTCCGATAACATGGATGCGGTCTTCTTCGCATACAATAGTAAGAAAGTAGACAACCAAGTCAAACAAAATGGACTTCACAAGTGAAAATCAAACAAGCAGGCCGAATTATACACCACTAAGATCTAATAAGTAGTGGAAGCAAGAGAAAACAATTTCCCGATAAAGAAAACAGCAGGTGCAGGCAGAGAATTATGTGAATCAGGAAAGCACATAAGAATTTATAATAGTCACCTAATCAGCGCCTGACATTTACTAGGGCCAAATAAAAATCTCGTAAAAGCAGGATTACACGACTTAAGCCTAAAAGACATACGAAGTTCTTCTCATTGAGAATCCAAACATGTAAATCTTTGAAATCGATTTACAACAATAAAGATGAATGTGCTGATGACGTATAATTAGGACAAGATAGTAAGAACAGAAAAGAAAATGCAAAGGAAGCTACCTCCCGCTTTTGTCACGCTGTCAGCAGAATTATCTGGCCTAGTTCTCAAAGCAGTATCTGCCTCAATCGGAAAGAGCTTGGCTAGACGCAATTCTGTAATTTTCATTTGCTCCTTGGCAGCAATTTCAAATTCAACTATTGGTCTGTTTGGGAAACGCCTCTGCAGGTTTATCAATTATAAACTATTATGGCTCGTTGGTGAACAATTCAGTATCATTGCTATCACCAAAAAGTGCAAGTCAAACCTCACCTTTAACTCCGTAAGAATCTCAGGGGTACTCCTTCCAGATGCACATATAATAAAGATAAAACCAAACTTTTCTCTGTAACGAACATTCCAATCAAACAGCTCCTGCACAGTAAGGAGGCCAACAAATCCTTTAAAGTGGCCTAAAATCGATGCTCGTGTTAGAAGAACAGGAAAGAATTAACATTTATGCCGTAGTATCTTTATCCCAATATGAAAGATAATATCAAAGTCGTCAGAGTTGGTCACAAATTTGACAAAAAGTCAGACGCTTTAAACAAGTGGGATATAGTTTATAGAATCATTGGCTGTTAAATAAACTCCAATCCCGCAAAAAAATATGTTCATGTAAGCCACAGGTTGGCATTTGAGCAAAAACAGCAAGAACCGGGAATGAGGTTGTAGAGTACCTTTAAGGTAGAATCAGTAGCCGTGGCTAAAGCTGTTGACTGCTCTCCTTTACTCCACCTGTAAAATCAGATTCCCAAGTTACACTAGAGCGCCTCAAATGTACCTCTAAGATATAATGATGAAGCAATTCTTTTTTCATAAAAGAGCATACAACCCACCATACCTTAACAAAATCTAGGTATAAGAAGAACCAGGGAAAAAAACTATCAAACACTATTTGTATTAAGAAAGGTTGTCCGGTAACGAGTAAAAGCATTGAAATCAGACGCTAACATCATAGAGACATCAAGTTTAAAACTATCAAACACTATTTGTATTAAGAAAGTTGGTTGGATTGAAATTGTTGATAAAAGCATTGAAATCACATTATCACCCAAAAAAATACGAAATCTTGCACTTTAGTAGCTAACATCATAGAGACATCAAGTTTAAAACTTTATATAAAATCTACTAGAATCAAGAACTCAATAATAAAAAAAAAGATTTCCTAATTGATATCCTAGTGATCATATTCAAATCCAACCAACTTGCATTTGTGCACTACTTTTGACACATGTTCCACAACAACAACAATAACATAACCCATTAAGTCCCCAATGGGGTATGGGCGGGGATAGATAATAATAAGAGACAGACCTAACATTTGGCAGTAAATGTATAAAGTAACTGCTCCCCAATCATATTCAAATCCATGTGTTAAAAACAAAAAAAATCACTTTGAATCCCGCATCCCCTCTTACAAACACTTCACTTTTTCAATCCCGAGTCCCGACCCGAAATTCTCAAACCAAAAAACCAATTCAAAAACACCAAGAAAGCAATTACAACCCAAAAATCAGTCATAAAGATTGTAAATTTACTGAGCACTAGTGGGGCTTTTGTTCTTCTGTGAAGATCTTTCACCAATTTGAGGATGAGCAGCAAAAGCTTCGAGCCATCCATTAACATCTACCTATAAATATATTGAAATTTTATCAATTCAAAACCCCATATACTATCCCAAAAAAAAGGAAAAAGATTAATTACTCTAAGGGACCTTGTTGAACCAGATATCTCTAGCAGAATCAAGAGCTTGATTGTAGTTTGAAAATGGTCCAGCTAACATCATTTCTTGAGCAAATTGGATGCTTCCACAACATGCCAGGAAATCTTTCTCATCAAACACAGCCATTGATTTTTCCTTTTTCTTCACACCCCTATGCAATCTTTTGACAGTAAGTCTTGGAGGGCTGAGGAAAATGGATTATAGGATTTTATCGGGAACGAATTCAAGGAAAGAAGTGGTAATTTGCAAAGTTAGTCCTAGAACTATATATTTTGTAGCAAATAAGTCTCAAACGTTTGTAATTTGCAAAGTTTGTTTTGGATTTAAAAAGTGAATTGTTTGTAAGAGAATATATGAAACTCAAACGTGAAAATTTGTATTAAACGGTGTGTTAGAATGGTGGCCAAACGCACCCTTAGTCCTCTTATGGTTTTTCTTTTGGTACACACATTCGCAAATAAGATTAACACTTTGTTCTCTTTCTCTCCAAAAAGAATGCACTATTAAGCTACAAAATTTCGGGAAAAATATATGAGACGTCTTATAATTGTTTTTCAGCTCATGTGCATTTTTTTCCACAGAAAAGTTTTTAAAGTGATCATTTTAAAACAAATTCACATATGTTGCACGTGTATGTATACAATGTAAACCACTCCAAAACTAGTGGCGAGAATTTTTTTTTACTAAACTTTACTTATGGGATTATTAAAATAGAAAAAAGAAGATATGGGACTTTTATTGCAACTAATAATAAATAGTTATGGGACTATTGTTGCAAATTACTATTTTCTTTTCTTTCTCTTTGAGGGACAAAAGAAACTATAAAGTAGGGGTGTTCATTGTTCGAGTTAGTTCGGTTTTGCACATTTTTTTAAAAGAAAACTAAAATATTCGGTTTGAAATTTTTTAAACCAATCCAAACCATTCAAAATCTAAAACTTATACATTCGATTTGTATCGATTTGGTTTGTTTTGATTTGGTTGTTCGATTTTCGAAATATACAAAATAAATTGATTATAAATTAAAAATAAAACATTTTTTTATATAATTATTTAGCTGCTAAAAATAATAATAATAATACTATTATTTTCACAAGTTAAACACACTCAAAAACAAAATAATGAAATATAAATTCTTGATTCTTGAACTTTCAATATAAAGTAAAAATAAAATATATTTTTTTTTATATAATTATCTAACTACTAAAAATGTAAAGAAATATGTCTATTGTTTTTCACAAGTTAAACACACCCGAAAAAATAAATTAATAAAACATAAATTGTTGATCTTGATTCTTGAACTTCAAACAAATTATTGAAAGAATTATCTACAAGAAAAAAAAGCAAAAAATACACCATTATTAGTTTCAAAGTAAAACAAAAATTTCAGATGAATCTAAAACCATATATCTACAGATGACTCTTCAATATCTTACTTTAGCACTTGAAGAGCTTGTTTATCATGTTATATAAATAAGAAGTTCAATGTATTTTATTACAAAAGAGTTCTTTAATATATATATATATTCGGTTTGGATTATAAAAAAAATTTAAACCAAATCGAAAGTTCATTTTTAATTTAGTCAAAAGCGAAACAATTTCAATGTACCGCTCAAACTAAAACAATCCGTTTAACTTGATTTGGTTTGGTCGGGTTCGATTTGTCATGAACACCCTACTATAATAAACACCCCTACTATAAAGCGCCAACGACTACTAACAAGTAACGTGGCGCAATCAAGAACCATGGCTCCAGTTACTGCCACCAATTCAGGCACCGACCAGGTGATTTCTTGTTTCCAACTACTCTCTTTTCCAGATTAAAATAGTTTTTTTCCCTTTTTTTGGGGTGGTTTGGATGTGGGTTTTGCTTTAATACCTCATTTTGATTAATGAGAGGTATGAAATGAGAATTTTTATTTATTTTTTTCAAATTTGATTGTGGAAAGTAGAGTAGTGATGTGAAAAAAGATTCAAACTTCTTAAAATTTCTTTCAAGAATTAAATTTAGTTGCAAAAAGGTGCAGAATTATCAATTTTATTGGTTTTTATATTTTGGCAGGTTTTGGTGGAACAGAAGTCTTCAATAAGGACTTTGATACTGAACAGACCTAACCAACTTAATGCACTTTCTTATCAAATGGTATGAACTTATGATTTTTATTTTTTTTTAAAAGTTCTAAATCTTTGTGTTTTAAGTCTTAGTTTATGAACTACTATCATGCATCTAAGTATGTGGGAACAGAATTCATTTGTTATGTTATTTATTCCTTTAATTTGCTCCACTATCTCTACTGCTTCTACTGCATCTGTAAAATAAGGGTCTAGTTGGATAGTGTTTGGTTTTTGTAACGAAACATTGTGCGTATTGCAAAAGTTTAATTGTTTATGAGAGGATATGTGGGTCCCAAACCTGAAATTTTGTGTTCTGTTCCGAAACATAACACAATCCAACTAGACCCTAAGTGTTCAATAACTTTGTATTGATGAAAATACTGCTCGAGGAAGGGAAGGGACGTTGTTTGGCTTGTACAATTTCAGTTACTCAAATTTGACTTCTCTCTTCAACTTTGTCAATGTTATGGACCTATGTGCAAAATGCTTTGCAACATATTGTTTAGTGATCATTTGTTAATTGTCACGAATTGAACGTCATATTTCCTTCGTTGAACAATTATTTGATTCTTTTACCTACAATCCTGACATTGGCTTTTATGAAATTGTACGTTTCTTGCTCATTTTGTTGGAGAGTTTATTGCTGTTGTATGCAATTCTATTCTGTTATTGGTTCTTCACAATGTGGTTAATCCCAGAGGCAAAGCTTTGCATCTTAGGCAGCACCATGATGCCAACAAAAAGTTTTTCCTTTTTTTTGGGGGTGGGGTGGGGGGGCTCTTATCGAGTATTTTTTAACTTGATATTCTCTTCTTTCTTCTCCAGATATATCGGCTTGTGGATCTTTACCTTGCCTATGAAAAGGATCCAGCTGTGAAGTTAATTATATTGAAGGTAATTTTGCTAATCTTATTTAAAAGAAGGTTCAAGAACTTGTCTTGTTATGAAGATACAATATTCTCTGTCGTTTTTCCTGCATAAAAAATACTACTTAATTAAATTCTTGGATTGAAGCTTGCTGCAATTTTCTTGTTATTTGTATGATTAATTGAACTTATATTCTGTTTCCAGGGGAAAGGAAGGGCTTTCTGTGCTGGAGGCGATGTTGCTGCTGTGGTCCGTGATATTCAACAAGGTGATTTATCATTATGTTCTTTTCATTTTTAACTGATTTTTCTTTTGGTTAGTCCACCGTTGGTAACCTTGATCTATTGGCCGTATTTAATTCACTTTTCAAGCAATTGTTTTTTAAAATTTTGGATGAGGCTGAAATGGAGCTTAGAACATTTTGGTGATCAATTTCAAATAGCTTCGGATATGCCCCCTCTTGGCAAAAGCTTTTGGTGGATGGAACTTACTGAACTTCTTTGAGATCATAGCGCAAAATCTATGCAAAAGTATCCCTTCTATGTCTTTTGAAGCTAATAGATTTCTATTAATAATTTGGAAACTTGCACCAGTCCTTTCATAGTATTTGACAAAGTTGTTTAGGAGCCTAGTGATATCTTTTCTTAATTCTTTCATGCGTAAAGAATTAAAGTTAACACATCAAATTGGTTTGAAGCATTTTAGTTTGTTAATTGAGATTCTCCTTTTACTTTAATCAACTGACTTTCCGGGAAATTGTGAGCTTTCCACCATGTAAATGCTGGACTTCTTATTGGTACCGATACACAAAACTTCCTCATTCTGTGATATTTATGACAGGGAATTGGAGATTAGGTGCAGATTTTTTCCGGAAGGAATATACACTGAACTACTTGATGGCAACATACACTAAACCGCTGGTACTAACTCATAATCACAAGGAATATCGCAATAGTTCTTTATGGGTTTTTCATTTTTCAAGCTGTTAAATTAGCACTGGACTGATATTTGAACTAGTCAAATTTCTTACCAAGCTTGTAAATATGATTTACAGGTATCCATTCTTAGTGGAATTGTCATGGGAGGAGGAGCTGGTGTCTCAATACATGGTAGATTCCGAGTTGTTACAGAAAACTCGGTATTTGTTTCTTCCTAATAGCCGTGTTCTGCTTAAGTTTTCAATATCAGTTGAGAACTTTGATAGGTAGCTGATTTGCCATTCATCCAAACTTATTTCTTGACCAAAACCACCTTACTTACAGGTTTTTGCAATGCCTGAAACGGCTTTGGGGCTTTTCCCAGATATTGGTGCCTCTTATTTTCTATCAAGACTCCCCGGATTCTTTGGTAATCAATTGACACCCTTTTGTCGACACCCCCAACGTAACTATGCATTTAAAGTTAGTACTGCCCATAAAACACACAATTACTTTCCCCCATTGTTCTGATTTATGTATTTCACCGACTTGACTTTAACATTTATCGGAGATATGCTTCCTTTTTTAGACATTCTTGAATTTTATATCAAGAATCCAAGATAAAGGCATGGATCAATTAATAAATGGTTACTACTGCAATCCGACGAAAACTCCAGTATGCTTGACTGTACTAGTCGATCTAACCACATTTGAGAAGTTTCCAAAAAGTCCTATTTGATGAATGCAGATTCCTTTTTCTACACCTTCTAGACTAAAGCCTTTGTCTATTTCAATGTATGTATGTATATATATATATATACACACACACACCAGTGTGATAAGTTGTGTCGCAACTGATTATGCACCTTAACTGAATATCTATGGCAGGAGAATATTGTGGCCTAACGGGTTCTCAGCTTGATGGTGCTGAAATGCTTGCATGTGGCCTAGCCACTCATTATGTTCCATCAGAGGTAAACTGTTCTATCGCGACTTCTGATTTAGAGCATTTCTAAATTTTTTTTCCTCAGGCCTAACTTAATTCTAATTCTTTTGCGACATGTATTCTATTGGTGGAAAGAAATTATCATCACTGGAAGGAGAGCTGTATGAAGCAGAAACAAGTGATCCAGCTATCATCTCCAACGTTATAAGTAAATTTTCGGTTGTACCAAATTTAAAAGACAATAGTGCATTTAAACGGTAAGATGGTTGTTAAATTGCTTGTTTAACTAATGTTCGTAAAATTGTCTTGTTAATAGAGATTATTTAGAAGTTTTATACTCGGTCCCAGGGTGTCTCATTTATTCTCTGTTTCAAATTTCCACAGGTCAAATATAATCAATTCATGTTTTTCTCGGAGGAGTGTTGAAGATATTATATCTACGCTTGTAAGTTGCCATGATCAAATTTCTTGAATCTTTTGATTTGATTTCTACTTTTAAGTGAATCTAATTCTGTAGGAGATGGAGGCTATGAGCAAAGGTGATAATTGGATTTCATCGACGATTCAGACATTAAAGAAAGCATCCCCTACAAGTCTTAAAATCTCACTCAGATCAGTAAGGACCAATTATGTACTATTTTCAATTATCTATCCTAATCCAATCACGTCACTATATTTAGTCGAACTTTAATATATGTTAGCATGTCACGTGCTTATTTTGGGGTCATTTTTTTACTGAAATTTGATTGCATCGATCAAGCTTATCAAGCACATATATTCTAAACCATCTTGTTCTTAAAAGATCAGGGAAGGGAGACTGCAAGGCGTTGGTAAATGCCTTGTTCGCGAATACAGAATGGTTTGCCATGTCATGAGGGGACAAATGAGCAAGGATTTTTTTCGAGGTTTAAATTCAGTTACTCGAGTTCTTATTCAATATTTTTTTGGGTTTAGATGGACTATAATATAATGCATCTTACTTGTAGGGTTGCCGGGCTATACTATTGGACAAGGATCGGAACCCTAAGGTAAATGGCAAATTCAGGTCTTTTTGGCATTGCAAAACGTCTTCTTTTTGTGATTATAACGACTGACCTTTATGCCCTTTCCTCTCATAATTCCAGTGGCAACCTTCTAAGTTGGAGGAAGTGAGTGATGAAATGGTGGATCGATACTTATCAAGGGTAGATGAGGAAGATTGGGTGGATCTTCAACTCCCACCTAGATCAAACTTACCTGCACTTGCTATTGCTAAGCTCTAAATTCCAGCAAAAATGGTAAATGGATTTTGACCTAATAGCAATCATTAGAATAAAGATGATATGAGGGGCAGGTTTGGGTGCCTCTTTGTTATACAAGAACCATTTATTTTGAACTTATATTATAAATAAAAATGGTTCTTGGTACTGCTTCTGCTTTTTACATAGATGCGAACTTTGCTACGACTTCAAGTTCAATTTTCTTTGACTGGTTCGGAAATATGAATTAAAATTTCAAGTACACATATTTTATGTAATTCAAATTTCCTTATAACTAATATTGAAACCAACTTCCTAGCTAATACCTTTAACCTAAAAATTTCAGATATTGAAGAAGAAGAAAAACATCAAATTAAGAAACTACTTCTACGAATTAATAATAACGGTTAATGTCAGGAATGTAGGAAAGCTCTTGATCAACTCCCAACGGAACAGATTTGGATTAAAGTGCAAAATTCATTTTTGACTTTTTGGTCTACCTGTATTGTATTCATTGGTTTGGATGTAAGTTTTAAACTTACTCAACTACCAAAATAAAATCTCACCTTAAGAGGAGAGGATTGTCCCAAGCCTTATATATTGCAAATATGCTAACAAGCTAGCAGATGTGGGATTCTCAACACACTCTCTCACGTCAGGGCTGGACATCTTGAGTGTGAATATTAATGGGGCCCAAAATTGGATTTTGTGGCTCTAATATCATGTTAAAAATGGACTTTAGCTTAACTCAATCCCTCAAAAGATATCTCAAGAGGAAGAGGATTACCCAAATATTATATATTGCAAATATACTCACATGCTAGTCGATGTATGATTCTGAACGTAGACCTACACTAGAAACCACGACAAGCATTGCATAAACCTATGAAAGTGAAAGCGAAAGCAAACAACAAACCCAAAAAAAATTCTCTCCTTGTTCTCTTTTTCCTCTTCCATTCTCTAATGGCTAGATCCGGCCAAGAACTCCGGCCACCGATCGGATCTTGGTTGGATCTAG
Source organism: Vinca minor (assembly GCA_026122235.1). Taxonomy (NCBI): domain Eukaryota; kingdom Viridiplantae; phylum Streptophyta; class Magnoliopsida; order Gentianales; family Apocynaceae; genus Vinca; species Vinca minor. The sequence continues at coordinate 3,528,737 of JAOCZM010000291.1, forward strand.
CCATTCTCCACTCTCTTTTTGTGTCATCATCCCTCCTTTTGACCACAAACATCGATGGACTTTCTCTAGTGCATTTTTCATCAAGATTCAAGACTTCGGGGCGAAATCTTTTGCCGATCTTCTTAGACCGGCTTGTTGCTTCTTACCTTGGTGGAATGATATGGTTACCCAGTTTAAATCTGGGCCCTTCTTAAATTTCCACGTCTTTTCTAGGCAATTTTTTAGATCGTTGATACGCCCATGTTCTTCTTAATCGCCGTCTACGAAAGAGGTTGTTACCAAGTGCTTGCCTCTGTAGTTCAAGAATGGTGATGAAAATATTGTGGAGAAGATTATCTTTTGTTGTTTGTTAGATTATTATTAGTAGTAGTTTTAGTTGTTTCCCAGCTTGGATATTTGGGGTGTGGGTTATTATCTGTTACCTTGTGTAACTTTTATTTTCTGTCTTATTTGATTTTATTCCTTCCTCAACTCCTCTCTTTTGTTGTATTAAAGAAAGAGTTTGGAAGCTATTCAGATTGTAATAGCCCGACCATTTTGTTATTAATGGATAATTATTTATTCATTAAAAAAAAAAACCACAACTTTGCAACTGTACTGTTTGATGGTCAATCTTGGAAGAAATGAAAGTGAAAGCACTGAAGTCAGACATAAGGAAAAGACAAGACTAACCTTTTCCTTGTGATTTTTTCATTTAAGAACATAGTCCCCATGCATGGCCATTAGGTCAATATTGATCTTTCTTTCCATAGAGATCGAAACACATAATTTTGATCAAATAAATGCAAGTTAGAATTAAAGCTTGATATATGATCATTATAAGCCACCAACAGGAGAAGAGGAGGCCTTAGGCGAAACTTACAAGGAGGCTTCTTGTTCTCATTTTTAGGAATAAAATCATTTATCAAATTTTAACTTTGCTACTCAATATTTAATTATTTTACTTTCAATATAGAATTATAAATAATTCTTTTTAAAAATATTATAAGCAATAGAAACTGAATTGTTGAATAATAAAATTTATTCTGATTATAGAAATACAAAAAAAAAATAACGTACTTTTAAGCACTTTTGTCTTTTTGCTTTTTTTTTCCCGAAGAAGAATAATGTTACTAACTTCTTTATTTACTTGTTGAAGTTCGATTAGTAAATTATAAACCTCTAATGGATAAATACGTCAATCAAGTCATTTTGAAACGTTTAATTTACTTGTTTCTAAAAAAATTAATTTAGTCATAAAAATACTATATATATTTTTGGGTCTTTTTACTTTACTTATTCCTTTCCAAAAAAAAATACTTTACTTTATAAACTTATTAAAATTTCGAGCGCTCCTTGGACTATGGGGCTTTAGGTGACCGTCTTGTTCGCCTAAGGGTAGTTACAACTCTGTCAAGGGGGCGGGATAGTGGCGGCCCCAACATTTTCTAAAATGTCAGATTTTCTATAGAAAATTTTTAATTTTTCTCAAAAATCCTTTAATAATTTACACCTCACTCTAAAAATAAAAAATAAAAAAAATCTACTATTTCGTCCCTGTAATGCATAATATTTGGATCCACCACTGTAGATATCATTCAATAAAATATGTAAAAGGAATACATACAATATAATCAAAAAATTGTTACCTCTTCTTTTCTCTTTTAGATGATTAATATCATGCATGTTAATAGTATTACTCATTATGTTTAAAAAAAAAAAAAAAGATAAAATCATGATCATAACTACAGTCAAACCTCAAACCTCTATATAAGAATACTCTATAATAAGAATAAACTCCTTATAATAATAAAAAATGATGGTCCTAACCCGGGACCACTTATAAATAAGAATAAACTCTACATTGTAATATTCCATGTTTTTTTTAGGACCCTCCTTAAAAAATTTACCTCCATATAGTAATAAAATAACATTAAATTTTAAATATATTTATATATCTATATAAAACATCCATAATTATTTAACAATTTTACATTAAACTTAAGATGATATGAAATATTTGTCTAAAATTGTCTGTGATAATGACTTAATTTTTTGGGTTAATATCGCATCCTTAAACTTGCGCGTTTGTAGTAACCGTCATCGGCACTATCTGTTCGAATTTTGCAGTGCTTGAAGCAGTTTTCAATTGTATGTGGCTTCACATCTATAAACCATGTATAGTAGTTGCCTAAATATTGTGTAGTATCGTGTAATTGGTATTTAACTAATATAGTGTAGGAACACATGTTTTTAAAATATAAGGAACACTTTTATAAGTGTCCTATAATTTATATTAGTTACTTTTAAAAAAAATATAATTTTTATATGTAAGCCTCTATTTAAGAATAACCTCCCAATAGTAATATTTTTGTCCAGTCCCAAGAGTATTACTGTATAGAGGTTTTACTGTATATCACTAGCCATATATGGAAATAAAAATTACAAATTAAAATATAATTCATCTCAAAATTTGATCAAACAAAATAAAATAATATACAATGAAATAAATACACTTTAATATAACTTTTTTACATATTTCTTCTCCATTTGAGTAATTTTTTCACACATTAAAAATTAACTAGCAAAATTCATATTGCAAACCCAAATAATCCTTGAGATGCCTTGGGAAACAAGGAAACCTCTTCCAAGAATTACCATGCATCTTGAATATCTTGATAACTCTATCCTTAGTACTTGAAGGTCCATCACACATATGCAATAGTGTCACAAGTTTCTTAACTGATCTACAAATTAACATTTCTTCCAAAACCTTTTCAGTAGGATGACAACTACAAATTAACCACAAAATCTTAACCCCAATTTTTGTACAATTATTAGAAACATTCAAAATTTTATTTGAAATCGCGGCGATTCCTAGACCGTGTTCAATGAATGCTAGCCGTCCATCGGCACATTCGCAGATTAGTTGGATCAAATACATTATTCTCTCACATTTTGATTTGTTTGAATCAGGAAGGGATCTCAATTAAAGTACAAACTCCACCTGCTTCAATTGCTTTTAATCTATTACTCTTGGAAGCTTCTAGAAGGTCAATAAGAACTTTTATAGCACAAGAACTTGTTTTGTTGCAAATTTCATCTGAAACCATTTCTAATAGTGATTTAAAGAAATCAATTCCTTGGTCTTTTATCATATGATTTTTCCAATTAAAATCGGCTTTCGAAATTTTATGAAATAGGGAAATTGTACAAAATCTTGCTTCTGAACTTCCTCTTTGAAGCATTATAGCTAAGGCCTTTAAGGAATCTGGATTCATTAATATTTTTAATGATTTTTCATCTTCTTCTGATAAGGGGATTTGATGCAAAACTCCCAAGGCTTCTTCGCAAGCTCTAAACGCGATAAAATCCGAACTCTCAACTAATATTTGTACAATTATATTAACAAGAACTTCAACTCCCGCCCAATATCTTAAAATCGAGCTTAATCTGGTCATCCTGATCTTCCAATTCAACGATTAAACAACCAAGTTTCTTCAATGAACTAACCTTAAAAGGGGAGGACTCAATCGTCCTAAGCAAAGAAACAAGCTCCTCGTGCTTGGTAGAAACAAATGCTGACGAGTTGGATTCGGATTTTTTCCCTTTCCGGAGATAATATGATTGAATTAGTCTCTTGAGAGTATGATTCGGAGTAATTTCGAAAGAATCGAGGGATTGCATTGTTGCTGGACATGTTTTTTTCTTGTACGTTTGGAACCATCTTTCGATGTTCTTACGTTCGTATGTGACACCTGTGGAGATTGTTATTGGGTCCTTCATGAGCTCCATCGAAATTGGACATCTGAAATGTTGAGGAAAATCCATGTCTAGATCTGGATTTTACTAATTGGAAAGTTTTAGAGGGAGTTAGCTTTAACATTGTCACATATATTTGTATATATATATACCATATAGAATATGTGTGAATTTAATTAAATTATTTGTAAGAAAGTCTAAGGAAGGAAAAGAATAAATCAAAGTCAAAATTGAATGATGCATTTGCAAGCTGTGTAAACTGTAATCATGGAATCAACTTTGCCGTGGCAATTAGGAAATATTTTTTTTTTCGCTATAAAGAAAATATTATTACTTTTTGCCCCTAAATAATTTGCATTTGTTACCTAAACTCCCTTAGAATCTTCATTTTTTTATACAATGTTGAACACCCTTTTGATCAGCACATGCTGACACATTAACAACATGCTAACGCATTATAGACTAGTTATTATAGTAATACATCATACCTTTGCAAGTTTTTTTTTTCTAAGTAAAAGTTAGTCTATTGATGAAGCCAGATCAAGATTAGTGTTACAGTGCCTCCCCTATCACAAAGAGCAGAAGGTGGAATAGCAGATGGATCTACCTGTCCTATTACAAGATTCTCTTTAGGCCAGTGAGCTAGATTATGTGCATCGGAATTTGCCTTCCTATTAACATAGGCAACATCCCAATGCCTAAACCTAGACAATAAAGCTCTACCTGATTTAATAACATCAATACCAGTCCAACGCAAATCAGAAGAGTGTCCTTTGAAACTTTTAAAGACAGTTAAACAGTCTCCTTCAAATAAAACATTAAGTAAATGTAGAGACTGAAACATTTAGTTATTGTAGTAATACATCATACCTTTGCAAGTTACTTTGCTAACAAAATTCTCGGGTTAATTAAGCGATGAACTATTTCATGTATTTATTTCAAAGATGCAATCAAGTAATTCTTTAATTATAAAAAAATCATCTAAACTTTGCTGCTTCATTATTTTCGATTAGTTAGATATCATCATTAATTTGTAGTGCCATAAAAAACAAATAATGACATTAATTACTTTTCATTATTACTTCAGAAATTATTGATATAACACCAGGTGGACCTCCTTGAAGTAAATGGTACAAGTTGAATTAGACAAAGTTTAATCAATGGGCTTGCAGACCGTTTGAGGTGTGTTGACCTGAGAATATACTGGATCTCGTTGATGGTTGGAATTTTTTTTAAAAAGAATAAATTTCTTCAAAAAAATTATTTTGAATTTGCTCTTTTAATTAGTTCCCAACTTACCTTTTTCACTGTGAATCATTTATTCTATTTGTGTAAATAGGGATGCTAAAAAAACATGTGAAGAAAAGATAGAATATCGCCCATGTGGTAAAATCTCCTCTCGAGAATTTTAAAATCAATATATTTTCGGAGTACAAACTTTTATATGTACAAATTATGTAGTTGATTCAAAAATAGAACTGAAATCCAATAATAAAAAAAGAAGAAGTTTAGTTCATTTGGTCTTTCTTCTAACTTTCAAACGTGTGTAAGTCACCCAAAAAATGATCTAATGTCGCATGCTCACACATGTTCTGCCAATCAAATTAGTTGTAAAACCTTATATAAAAGAACTCAGATACATCCTAAGTATATTATTTTTTGTCAAAGAGGCCGCAGCCCAGTGGGGCAAGTCTCGACTCGTGAGCGAGAGATCCTGAGTTCGACACCCTCCCCATACATGGGGCAAGCTTAATATGTCTCCCTTTCAAAGGCTTTCTCTTCCTCCTGTGAGGCAGTTCTCTCTCCCCTTCATGGGGCAATCGCCCAACCGGATTTCAGTATATTATTATTTGGTTAAATTAAGAATACTTGGAAGAGTGTTTTAAGGGGTATATTCAAAGACAAGCATATGTAACACCGGCCAAGACTGCGTCCAATTCACACCTTTAATTATCTCTATTCACTTCCCCCCGGCTGTTGAGCTGCTGAGCTGACTCTCTCTCTCTCAATCAACGTCGGCAGTATAAACACATGAAAGATATAAATGCCAACCACATGATGGCCTAAATCAGTTCTCTTACCACCAATTTTTATTTTTATTTTTTTTAAAAAAAAAAAAAAGAAAAGAAAAATGGAGAGAAATTTCACTGGCCTATTAATTTCCAAAGACGTCTTATAAAGTTTTGAAAATATGGATCGATTCTATATATTCTTAACTAAACAAAATAGTTATAAAAGTGAATTAGTTATAATTAGGAATGTTTGAGCGCCCTGAAGGCGATTGCCTCGAAGGGGAAGAGCGGAGAATACCCTAGATAGGGAAGATTGAAGCATGCCCCATGCCTCGGGAGGGAATTGCCTCACCAGAGGAGAAAGAGAACGCCTCACCAGAGGAGGAGATATATTATTGCCCCATTGTGCGGGGAGCAGGTGTCGAACTTGGGACCGGAAGGTCCCAAGCCAAAGGCTTACCCACTGGGCCAAACCTTTTGTTAACTATAATTAGGAATGTTACATCCCTATAAGGAGTGGGTACAAAGAGTGTTACAGAAAATTCTAACATTTTTCCCCATAGCAATCATCTTTATTCGGTGCTGAAAAAAGAAGTTATGCCTTCTGAAATATATTTTGAAATGATAGTTAGTGATCGAGAAAATGTATTGTTCGAACGGTACAAAAAAGATTGCCAAGCATCTTAATCTTTTTTGTAGGAAAACTTTGAGAACTTTGAAATTATGTTGCTTATCTGCTAAAATAGCAAGAGTTATTACAAAAGAAAAATTATGCATTCAAATAATATTGGACGAATATATACATTGCTAGCGTTTGAGCAACTACATTGTGTAAAGATTTTGCCCTTTGTTTTGACTTTATTATTTTGAAAAATTACAGACCAGGTGAGTCTGATTGGATCTGGTTTGGGTTTAGTAGAGATTCAAACCAGTTTTGGATTGAATCTGAGAATGAAATTTGGAGTGTTAAATCATTTAAAATCTGGTTTGAGTTTGAGACTGAGACCAAAATTTCAAACCGAAACCAAAATCCAATCCCAATCTAGTAGGAGCATATATATTCGTAAGTTCCTTAAAATATTGGAAGATCGTGGGAAAGAAAAAAGCCAATTTGAGGTTAGACAAAAAAAAAATATAAGAAAAACTAAAGAATCAAGATGCTGTTTTTTGTTGTTAAAAAAAAAAAAAGTTGTTGATTTTTGGTAATATATTTAAATCAGAAGGATGCCCAAAAAGCATAGTTGAATGCATGTGTTATATATTTTGACTCGAGAACTATTTAACAAAACTTATAGGAAAATTATACCAACTTTCCGAATCCTTGCTTCTTAGAGAATAAAAAGTTTAGTGAGATAATTAACCTGGTTATTCTATTGAAATGACATTCTTTTTGTTATTTTCCTTTTTTTATAACGCTCTATTACGAGCATTCTCACAGTCCCTATTTAAAGAATGAAAGAGATATATCGCAAAATGTGCAGCGCAGAGTTAGAAATTAAACATGTAACCTTACAAAATGTCTACAAGCTCGCCTTTTATCACTACATATACCCCGGGCTGTTTTTTTCTTGTTCCAAGTGGATAAACATACTTTTCCTTACGTTCCAATGACTAATTCTAGGAATTGAAACTCTATTAGCAAATTTTTGTATTACAGTAACATTTTTAATTGATAAAAAATACTGTTAATTTAATTATAATCAAAATATATTCAATGCGAGTTAATGTTTGGGCCAAATTAATAGAAAGACGTTCAATTTGGATTACTTTATAAATTAAATTAATAATAGCAGTCAAACCTTATTGATGGGTAAGAATTGGTACTTGAAATCCAATAATTATGCACTACTTTAGATCCTCTCCTGTTACTTCTATCTTTTCTATAGTTGGGGAAGTTGTGAATTTTTTTAATTTTTTAAAACGAGTTATTTATTACATTGTAAGTAGATCTGCAAACGGATATAAACGAATATGAAATTGTCTATTCCGGATTCATATCCGTTTTTTAAATTTTCTACCGAATCATAATATGTATTACCAAATCCGCCGATTTGGATCCGAATACGGATATGGTAAAACTCGTTTCAAAAAGTCAAATTCTCATATTTTTTACTTTTCTATTTTGTCAAATTCTCATATTTTTTACTTTTCTATTTTGTCTGATTAAAAGCATACATGTTTAATCCAACAATCTTACATATCATATTCTACTTCACCCCAATTATACTACAATTCACAAATAATTCTACGACTATGACGAAAAGAGAATGAAACGACGGAAAATTATGTTTTATAACTTTTATTCATATATTTTTATGTGAGGATAAAATTAGGGTAAAAATCATGTGAAATGATCTAAAGGTTAAAAAAATCATTTATATAATAATATTTATTTATTTATTTACTATATATATATTAATATATATATTGTGTTTTTTGAAGAAACGGATTCGGATCTAACGGATCCGATTTTTTATATTTTAAATCCGTAACCTTTTATTACTCTTATACGGATTTAGGTATATGAGTATAAAGTTCTTACCAAATTCTAAAAAAAAAAATCGAATCGAATACGGGTCTAAACCCGACCCATTTACAGGCCTAATTGTAAGTCCATTCTACCGCCGTTACTCAAAAGTATACACAAATTTAACTGAGATTTGGAACCTAGTCAGAGGAATGAAATTACTCATCTTACCAACTGGTCTCGCTTCTAATTTAGTTTCGATCATTAACTTGTTCTTAAATAATCATATGAAGGGGGAAATGGATAGATTCAAGTAAGCCACAAGAATGAATTAAGGTAATATTCATAAGAAAAAAAACGAATTAAGGTAAGACTAATTAATTTAGTAAACTATCACTCCAATCGTCGCCGACGTAAACAGTTGTCTGCCTATTTCGAAATGACAATTCTATCCACACAAAAAAAGGTCAACACCTTAATTTGTGTTAATATAATGGCATTAAATGACACGTTAGTGTTTTTTTTTAATTATGAGTATTTGATAAATGACCTAACGGTTAAAGATTTGTTAGTACAAGTGCAGACAAAAAACACTGTCAGCATCATAACTGGACCGCGCTTTACAATATACTCATACTGAATAAGGTTACTGTAATGCCTGCTCATTCACCTGTCGTTAACTTGATAAATAAGAATGGTAAAACATCAATAAAGGAAGACAAGATAGGCAGTTATTGTCTATCAGGAACCCCTTGGAATTGAGTCTAAGATATAGTGACCAAGCCTTCCTGTACGATACAGATCAAGTAGTTTAATGGAAACCTTACTATGATCATCCTCCTCTGTTTGGAGATTAATACGAAAAGCATTTCGCAACATAGTCAGCTCTGCTTCAATAAGCTGTAACATATCTTCTTCATTTTCCAAATTACCACTGAATGATGAAATAGCCTTAAACAGAGTTTGTCGAACATCGTTCACAATAATATCCTGTGACAACAGTAAACACCAATTGATATCAGCACATAACCTAGAAGGAAATCTACAGAAAACAATTTGATTGTGCTTGAGCATTGATTACACATAATATTGTCTGTTATAAAATTTGCTCTTGATCTTTCTCAACAGTTGAAATCCCTCTGATTAGTCAAATCGCGTACTAAGAAGGAAAATATTCTTTTACAATTGAATAGTCTATGAAACAAATTAAAAGAGAAAAAGGGTCTATCAAAAGTACTAGAGTGAATTCTTTCAACATTTGAAACGTTATCCTCTGCCCAGATTCTAAAGTAAAACAGGTGTGTGTTACCTGTGTGTGATCGTTTTGCCTCATTCTACTCCTTTCCGAATGAGAACTCTCAGAAACTTCATTTTCATTAAGAATGTTATCGCTGGAAGAGAACTTTTCCCATTTCTTGTACTCATCGCTACAGTTTAGAACCGAAAGGAAATACTTGGCTAGTTCTATTTTTCCAACAATATAGTCGCTAATAGCTCCTGCAGTTGAAAAGACATCTCATGAGGAATTGTAGGAAACTGAAATTTCTAACAAGTCAATGGACTCCCTAACAAACAAGTTGATTGCATGTGTCACTAGAGAAAAGTTCTATTTCATTTACAAACAAGGTGTAAACAAGCTCAGGTGGTGATTGCACCTGTCAGTGCTAGTTTGGAGCACACTTCTTCATCAAGAATCTCAGGCGGCAAAATACCAGGGGTATCCAAGACGTATATATTGGGATGGCTGGCAATCTGAATGTTGAAAACCTCATTAGAAGGCAAAAAAAAAGTAATAAAGGAAGCACAGAAGAATAATTAGATGAATTTTGTCATGCATAGGATCATAATCATGTACACAGTTGAGAGTGGGCCAGGGAAGCACAGAAGTATCAAATCCTGAGGCAAGGAACTCAAATGAGAGACCATATCATTCAGCATACTAAGCTTCCTTAGCATTTCAGGGCATGCAAATCAAGTTTTGCCATCAAATAGTAACAAGGACCATGTAATTTAAAGTTCTCCTCAGCTAATGTGTGGTAATACCAACCAACAATGGAGCAAATTATGCATGTTTTCAAGCCTCACAATCGTGAATAAATAAAATAAATAAAGAGAAAATACTTAAACCTTTAAGCTGCTAATATTTCTTGTCTCCCCAGGCTCTGGACTAACAATGGCATGCTTTAGCTTCCCTTTCTCTGAATTTGGAAAGCATCTTAAGACATTAGAAATCGATGATTAAAGAAAGCAACATGCAACATTAAAATATTAAATAGATTTAGGAAAAGTTGGACAACAAATAAATTGTCAAAGGTAGAGTACCTGCAGCACTAATCCTTCCAATCTGATGCAAAGAGTTAGCAAGAGCGGACTTGCCTACATTAGGTACTCCCAGTAGCATTATTGTAAATGTGTGGCCAGAACTAGTGGTTTTCCTTAGTTCCCTGATTCTGGCTTGCAGAAAGTTGAGGAACTGTAAGATGTCAACTTAAGTGATGATCAATTCAATCTATTAAAATAAATAACAACTCTATGAAGTTACAGCTTATGAGCAAAAGCAACAAATAACAAGCAAAATAAAAATTCCTAGAAACAAGTACATGAAAGCTCTGTCTTAGATGTTAATTACAACTAAATTAAGATGCATATAAGAAGCGGAAACCAACCAAAAAGAAAGGCAAAAAAAGAAAAATAAGACATCCAACTAGTAAAAATGCAATATTCTCTTTTTCCAATGGGACATAGACAAACTGTTTTTAAATGGATACTGTGGCCATCCATGCTGCAAGCAACAAATACTTCCCTTTTTAGCATAATTATAACGTATTTCACAACCTACAGTGCCTACAAAATATGCCTAAGTTAGATGAAGAGGGATAAAGATATGCCAGCACCCTGTTCTTTACAGACTGTGAAAGAATTTTGATATGATAAAATAGCTTCCAGCATTACATCGTGGATATTATCCTTGTTATGCGCAGTGACTCCAAATGAAGCAGATTTCTGTTGGTCAAAATATGCGGTCCACTCCTGAATGATAAAAAAAATCTTAGTCGCGCTGCATATATTCAACTAGAAATACAAAATCTGATAATGTTTATAATGAAATCCACAATGTAAATTTCTAGAGGTGGGTGGAAAAAACAAGAACAATCATATCACGTTCAGTTAATACAGGTAACTGTTCGACAATGAAGCACCCTTACCAAAATGAACATGTTAAAACTTCAAAATAAAAAGGTTCAAGTTGGAGGACCCCATCTCAAGATTCTTTCTAGTTTCATTTTATATTTTACTGAATCACCGTCCGAAAAGTTCGAAAATCAATCACCTTTATATTTGATCGTTTTGCAAGGTCCATCTTGTTCAAGACTATAATGCGTCTCGAAGAAGAAGACAAAAGAGCACCTAATTGGTTGCACTCTGATGACAAAGGAACCTAAAATAAATTTGACAAGAGAAAACACCAACCACCAACCCAGTCAGGCATTTCATCAAACAGGTTATATACAACATCAAAGGGAGCAATAAACTGAGAGCATAATAAACCCGTTTTCTTGATTGTATGACATTATTACCCTTGCATCTCGAACTTCAAGAACAAGATCAACTAAGGGGATGCGTTCAGCAATTGCGCGGGAAGCAGCAGCCATGTGAGGTGTGTACCACCAGCTTGAGCTTTTATTCTTAGCAACTTCCTTAACTGAATTACCTAATTGTTGAACTATACTTTTACTACCCATTTGTCTCCTACAATCCAAAACTTTTATACTTGAGTTTTCTATTCGATGATTTTCACCCACGGTTGCACTTTATTTATTTATTCATTTATTTATTGAGTGAAAAATCCGTTTAATCTTATATTATGTTAGAGGGGAGGCGGGGTGGATACGTGGTTATGATACGGAATACTTTTCTCAGCATAAATGGATTTTAATGGGTTATTGAATGTTTTATTTGACAATTGAGATATAGTAAAAACGAATAATAACGATTAATTTTATCTAACAATTGTTAAAAATAAAAAAAATAAAATACTTATTTATTTCATTCGTTTGATGACTATATATAACAATTGCGAAATAACAATGGTTGCGCATAATAACCGGGGTAGTTCTGGGCCAAGAAAAGGAGAACGAAAGGGAGCACGGAATTGGGACGGGAGGGAGCAAAATCTAAGAGAGGTGTATTCAATCTAGATTTTATAGGATTTGTAAGGAGTTTTAAAGTCATAGATATTCAATTTAGATTTTAAAAAGTCCATTAAATTTAAAGGTATTCAATTTAGATTTTAAAAGTACATTAAAATCTAAAGGTATTCAATTCATATTATAAATTATTTGTTGAAATATGTTGGTATTCAAAACTCTATAGATTCTCATAGATGTTATTAAATGAAGTATTTTGATGGATTTCTTAGGCGTATTGAGAAATCTCTTCTTTTTTCCTCAAGAATTTGAGATTCTCTCATTAATATTAAAATTGAATGCCTTTAATAATTTTATCAGAAATTACAAAAAATTTATTAATCTCATTTCTTTAAAATTAAAAGAAAAATAAACAAACGTCCAAACTAAAAAAAATATATGAGAAAAATTTTCACATAGTTATTGTCATAATATCCAATCAATATTCTTCATGGTCTTCTTCAAACATAAATTAAAGAAAGTAAACAATTTCTTCTCTATCTAACCACAAATTACCTTTTTCTAAATATTGATTTCATTTCCCTAAAAGAGAAAAATCAAAGGGAAAAAAGAATTCAAACAAAACATACCTTAATTAAGCTAAAGAAAAAAATATCATTAAGTAAATTATACAAACCTTGAACAAATAAATCAAAAAAGATAGCAGTTTTGTGATTTCAAAAAAAATCAAAGACTCCCCACCAAACTTTTTAAATTTTTAACAATATGATCTGATTCCAAAATAAAAAAGATTGATAAACATATGTTGACTTTAGAAATCAATCAATATAATTGAATCTGATAGAATTTGCGTAGAGTCTGCATACGGTTAAAACAATTCATGCAATCAGCAAAACCAATAGACTTTTGAAAATCAATTAAAAACTTCTAAAATTCGGATTTAATACACCCCCAAATTCTTTAGAGGATATTTGTTCACACTATAAAGATAAAGTTTGTTAGGGCAGTCGTGACCCCACTCCCTTTGGAGGCAAAAAAATCATCATTTTCCGTGTATGTCATTATTTTTATACTCAATAAATTATAATTCACCATTTGTATATCTAATTGGAAGAAATATACACGTAATGAATTCTAATTAATTGGGAAGAGACGATTTTCACCCCTTTGGATCCGTCATTGCCCCCGTAAACACATTACATACGAGGCTCTCCAAATTTAGTGGATCACTCTATCTCCAATCTATTTCATTTTTCTTTTTGGTTTCTTTCTCAATCAATCAACAACAATTAATTTTCCATGAAATGATTCATGAAGTGGAAGTAGTACTGTCAAATGGAGCAAAAGTTTGCGGACCAGTTCGTAATCTGCACTAAATGGAATGGGTATGAACTTGAAAATAATTGTCCGTTTAAATGTGGGTATTTTGGATTCGGATCCGTTTGAATCGAACTTTGCGGATCGGACCCGGACTAGTCCGCAAAAATTAAAATATAAAAACGGACCCGAACTTTGTGGACCGGATCAGCACTCATATATATATATATATATATATATATATATATATATATATATATATATTATTTTTTTCTACATCAATATCAAATTTTTAAAGTTTCCAACCCTAATATACTCAAAATCCAAATCTGAAACTTGAGAAAGTGGAAGATGAAACATAACAAAAAAATATTACAATTCGTTTACTTCTTTCTTTAAATTTTAAACTTAACATCTCATGACACCAAACTAATTAACTTTTATAAAATCAATTAATCGTATGTATCTTGAGTTTGTCATTTTCTAGTTACATGGATGATGAAGTTAATTGGGATGTAGACTAGTATTGAGTTGCTACTTTCGTGTACCTTGATATGATGAATTTTTCACTATTGACTTTATGTCGATCCGTAGTTTATTGAGATGTAACATACTAGCTATTTTTTTTATTTTTCATTTACTAATTTCATTAAAATTGTCAAAAAAAAATGAGAAAATTCGCGGACCAGTCCGTAATCTGGGTATAAACTTACCATTTTAAGGTCTTAAAAAAAATGGACTAAATCCAGTCCGATTTGTTTAGAATGAGTCCGTTGTGAATTCGGACCGGATCGGACTGAACTGGACCGATCCGTTTGACAGTGCTAAGTGGAAGCAATTTTCTTCTTTCCTTTCAGTACTTTTCCAATTGAAAATGCAGTATCTATAATTGGATAGAATTTGAGATTTTTATTTCGTCTTTATTCTTGTAATTCGATAGTTTTAGTATTAGATGGTGACCTACTGGTAGTTTTGATAGTTTTATGGTATGTGGTTTTTAGTTCCAGCTGAATTAGTCGGGCCAAATTGCCTGGATACCGGTTTAATAAAAAAAATAATAGTACTGTAGATGGTGAAATTTTTTTTTGAAGCCCGATTGGGCGGTTGCCTCATATAGGGGAGAGAGAATTGCCTCAGACGAGGAGAAGATAACTTAGAAAGGAAGATTAAAGCTTGCCGCACGCTGGCGGAGAAGCAATCGAATTGAGCAACAAAGTGATTTCTATAAGAAATATTAGAATAAATATTCATCTTATGCTTCTTTCTTTATAGTAATTGGAATTCATATATTTATAATCAATCATGTCAGGATCAATTGTTTAGCATAATTGAAGCCTCAGATGTTCCAAAGTTCATATCTTAATAATCATCCTTATTACATTCATATGAGAAATGTTTGCCAAAGAAATACCAAGTCTATGGGGGAGTTGTGTAATGAGGGAGATCAAAATGGAGAATTGTGTATAAATAAATATAGGATGATCTAGTTTATGCTATAAAATAGGAACTTCATTTTCTCTTCTTCCTATAAACTGGTAGGAGTGACTCTTTTGATTCTTGCCAAGCAGTTATCTTTAGGCCTCTGATGGGGCAGAAACTGGATTGTGCATGAAGGGTCCTTCCTTTCAAGCCTACAACAAGAAGAAAATTTGAAAATAATTGTTACAAATTTATGTACTTGATCCTTTTTCATCATTAGATTGTAGAAATTTTTCCAAGATTACTTACTTGTAGTTGAGCAGGAAATGATGAAGGAAAATAGCGATTTCGAGCTTTGCAAGATCATTTCCAGGGCACAGTCTGCTTCCAGCTCCAAAGGGTAAGAAAGTCCCTGCTTTTGCTGTTAAGTTCTGCATATATTTAAAGCTTTTGATATGTTATTAATATTATTAGGCAAATGAGAATTTGTCGACGAGGGTAAGTGAAGAATTAACTTACGTCCCATCTTGAGGGATCGAATTTCTTAGGCTCGGGATAAAGTTCAGGATCAAAGTGAATCTCCCTAAACCAGACTAAAGCTTTCCACCCTTTGGGAATGGTATAACCTGAAAGAAATACAATCTTTGTCAAATGAGTTCAGATAGAGCAAAAGTGTAGATGTTGTTGTTGTTATGAAACTGACCATTAATCTCGACGTCTTTCTTTGCCTCTCGGAACACTACAAACGAGAAGGTAACAATACGCATTGTCTCATCGATCACCTTCAAGATTTTGAGCAGGAAAAAAATTAAATAAAACACCCGTCTTCAGTATCTAGCTTGAACTTTCAATAAGTGTATGTATATGAGAATTAGTTTACCTTGTTGAGGTAATCCATTTTTCGAATTTCTTTCAGTGTCAAACATGTTTGTTCCGGTGGCCTGTTTTTTACAATCTCCTCTTGCTCAGCCTGTAATTTTATCCAATATCATCCCATTATCAGAGAGTTTCTTCGAATCTTTTAACGAGTTTAAACAGTAATGATTTTGGTTACCTTTGCTTTCTTAAAGACCTCAGGGTGATCCTGCAGAAACAGAGTTGCCCACATAGACATATGGCCAGATGATTCATGACCAGCATTTAGATACATAATTAGAATATCGATGATGTCGTCGTCGCCCAGCTTTCCACCTTTCTCATCTACAGCATCAAGAAGATGATCCATCATATCTTTCTTCTCCGTATTTGAATTTTCCTTTCTTATTGCCCTCCGTTTATCCACTACCGCTTGAAGTATCGCCACAAGATTTTTACGTGCCTAAAATAATAGAAGGTAATCAAAACAAATACTTCCTCAAATTACTAATTTAACATAGAAACCGCGATTGCTATAAAAGAGCTGACCTTGAGGGCCTTATGGTACGCGAATCCTGGAATGTTAATAGCCATAGCTCTAACACCATGATTAAGGGTAGTATACTCCTTTTCTAAGGCTTCCCTAACATGATCACCTTCCGAACTCAGAAAAATGTGCATAATTATCCGAAAAGTGAGTCTTCTGAGTTCAGTTAAAAACTCAATTTGCCCCATTTTAGACCATTTCTCCAACCCTGAAACTACAAGTGCTTCAATATATTTCAGGTATACTGATAATGCTTCATGTCCATTCACTGGTGCTGCTGTTAATTTCCTCAAACGCTTATGTTCTTCGTCGGAAATACTAATAAATGACTTTTCTCCCATGAGTTCAACCGTCGAAGTTGGCCATCCTGGCATGAAGGCTTCATCATCGGTTAGCACTTTTTTGCTTGCTTCTGGTGTAGTTACAATTATACTTGGTTCACCAAACATCACTGTTTTATATAGTCCTCCACGTCCGTATCTGCATTTTTGTCCAAAAATTAACCAAGAAATGAAAGACAGGAATAAAGGGTCTATACAATCCACATTTAGGTACCCCTTAAAATCAAGGAAAATGATTTACTCCTAGAATTTTGGGGATAGAAAATTCTAAACCCCCAAATTGAGGATGTTAAATGATTATTTTATCTCCTGCTGGTATAAGGGCAAAAAGGTCCAAAAAATTATTTTAGTCAATCTTTTAGCCAATAATTCTATTAGGCTAGCAAGGTCCATCCCCTAACCATAAATTGAAGTCTTTAGCCATGGTTCTTGAAGCAGGGGCGAAGATGGGGGCGCCTAAATTTTTAAAAATACTACTATTTATCGAAATTTTATGTGTATTTTGGAAAATTTTAGCAGCTTCGCCGCCCCAAGAATTTTTTTTTTGCTTTTTTATTGCCCCCAAAAATTTTATCAGTTTCGCCCCAACACAAAATTTCTGACTTCGTCCCTGTCTTGAAGCCCGAATTCTAAAACAGGGGACGGTAAGAAATATTAGGGGACGGTAAGAAATATTACTGCTTCCGTGCTAAATTGAATGTCTATTTTATTCAGAATGTTGACAAGATTGATCATGTTTGTGGTGTGGTGTGGTTGTGGTGGTGGTGGGGGGGGTTGTAAGAGAAAGTACCTGGAGATGAACTTGGAGATGAAAGAATCAGGTTTGCCGGACTTGAAAGCTCTGAGGAAGGACCACATGGTACCAACGAAAGGTAAACCAAGATCACCTGGGGGAAGAGAAAGCCTCTTATCACCCAACTTTCTTTCAAACCTCCACGAATTTATACCGCGAAATAGCCATTGCAAGATCACAAGACCACCAAAAATGCCCATGAAAAAGGTGGTGATGAATGCCAACTCCATTGTTAGATAATGAACTGCTGCAGAAGTAGTAGTGTTGCTGAACTTATCCAAGGTTTTGTTGTAATAGGGATGCTACCAATCTGAAAAAGAAAACAAAAAAACTTGGGTTTTGATTAGCAGATACTAGAGTTAAAAAGGACACAACTCTTCTTTTTTATAGGCATATCCCTCTCATAAGTCTTTTTTATAGAGAAATAATGATAGTTATGATATGTAGCAGGTCCATAAGACCTTGTGGTTCAAAATTATGCACATCATTATAGAATGATAAGAGAGATTATCTTGTGATTAGATGACTAATTCTAAATGTGGACCTGATCCAAATCAAAAAAATTCGAAAAAGAAAGAAATAAGAAGAGAAAAAATGTTTGGGTTGGTGAAATGTATAGTGTTTGTGGGGGGTGGGGTGTTAATGATATTTTCCATATATATAGAAAATGGGGTACAATGGAGATTGATTTGCCTGCCTATATCTATTTGTCTTGTCATGTTGTCTATAGAAGGAGGAGGATATTATTCAAATAATAAAATAAAAGAGGAAAGAAATCTTGTGGACCTATCTAGTCAAGTGTGGGCTTTGTCTTTTTTTTTTTAAAAGAAAAGACCATTATTAAATTGAGACACAATGTCAAATTTAAAATTTATTCTTTTAAATTATACGTGTTAAGTTAATTGAGTTAGATTTCTTTTTCTCTTTTTATACCGGCATTTGGATATTTGGTCCAAGTATTTTAGTTGATATTTTAATAACACTTTGACCCAGTAAAAATTTCTACAAATATGCAATATATTGTCATTTTTTTTACACGACAAATTATAACTTTCAACATTCAGTGAGAAGACATCATTTTTTGCCACTTAGACAATGCTAGATGGACTTCTTTGACAATGGGGACATCTACTTATGTATAAATAAATAAATGGATGTTAACGTGGGAGTCGAAATATAAATTTTTGACAAAATGTGTGACATTCCTATCCTCTCAGGCCGGGTATGACGTGTGCCTCTCGCGCACTGAATTCTGATAGAATACAACATTTACATATGAAAATCTAAGAAGAGTAATTCTTTCATATATCTTGTAGGACATATATAGTCTCCAAGTGAACTTAAAAGTCTTCAAAACTCGGAACGCCTCTAGCCTTGACTCGACCTTTCTAGATAACTTCAAGCTATGCCTTAAAAAAGCTATGAGGCTATTCAGTAAGTCATGCAAAACTAAAACAGAAAATATGAAAACAGTGAATTCTCAGTGAAATGTGTGTCAGTAATTTTAAAACTCATTTTATTTTACAAACATTTTCTTTAGAAGCCACGATGGACCCTTCTTTAATAAAAAATACTTTTATTTTCAAAACAGTCCAGCAATACTTTCTTTTCATAAAACGTCTTCTTTACATAAATACTCTTTTTTTTTATTCAAATCATATATATTTTTTCCCAGAGTAAGAAAATCATCTCAGATATCATATCCAAAGTTAAATGGCGTATGAACATCCAAGTCACGAACAATTTAGTCAATTACCAGTCTTTACCCATAGTACATGTATAATTTTCAACCATATGCCCATTTCATTGCATGCAACTAAAGTCTGGGGTACCTACCAGCCTGATCATGTGGGTACACGTAGGGGATGCAGCTAACCTGATGTTTTCTATGTCTCTATTGCTTCCCTCACATGTCGGGTTCCTTCAGAAATATTCAAAAGTCCAAAACTAAAGGTTATGGATGTCCTCGTACGAGTGACCAGCCTCACACAGTGTAAGCCCTCATGGACGGACAATGGGCTACACTCGTGCAGTGTAAACCCCTATCAATGGTACCAGAAATCTTGAAACTTTCTAGTGAAATCATTCATTTACTTTGTAGAGATACTTTTCAGAAATTTAGTATTCCCTCCATTCATAAATATAAGACTTTCATTACATGTTGCGAAAATTAAGGAAGCAAAAATTAAGATGTTTTTGTAATTAAAATACCAACATTACTCTCTTAAATATGACTTGTATACCACAAATTCTATTTAAGAGAGTAATATTGATATCTTGATTACAAAAACATATTAATGTTTGCTTCATTAATATTCACAACATGTAATGAAAGTCTTATATATAGGAATGGAGGTAGTATAATTTTTTAGAAGCCATTCATTTACTTTTTCAGAGATATATTTCAAGAATACATTTATGAAGAACCAGTAGTTTTCAGAGATAATCTTTCCAGAATTCATTTTCAAATGTAACTGTAAGCATTTCTTTTGAAACAATTTCTAATGTTTGAGATAATACTTTTATAAAACAAAATTCTCGGATTTTGGGAGGAAACTCACATTTGTCTCTTATTGTCTATAATTTATTGGAATTATACCCTCAACATATTTTTTATTGGAAAAGTGAAAGAGAAAGAAAAAGGAAAGGTATTATTGGAATTGTGGTGGAAAGATTATTGTTTTTTGAGTTCTTTAATTTTTTCACCTATATTGAAAAATGGAGGGAGTTGACAGTCCAAATTGTCCATACTTAAGTAATTTTCACTGATTTTTCTTTTGATTTTGCTGGAAAGAAGGGGATTGGTTTGAGGTGCATAAAGAAGGGGTCTCGCCAGCTGCCACGGCCCCTTCTCAAAAAGATATAGCCCCTGGCGATTCATAGTTTTTAGCCCCCAAGTATGAGGTTTACGAGGGGTTGGTCTATCTCTCAAGAATAAACGGGTGCACGAGTACACTGTATCCAGTAGGTCCCTTTCCATTCCATCTCCGCAGCTCCGTTTGTCTGCCAAGAAATGACTCAACCAAAGCGGATCGTCCTCATCTTTAAGGTCCAGATGGAACTCTTCACCTGTTGTGAACAACCCTTTGGCTTCGGCTTTGGCTTCTTTCTCGAATCCTAATTCTTTGCTTCCTTCCTAAGGTCATATAGGGCTGACAACTAGAAACTCTAGTTGTCATAACCCGGGGACTTGCTTTAATCTTTAATAAGATAGACTTTCTTGGTGGGCAAAAAGCGCCTTAATCAATGAATGGTGAGTCTCTGTTTGAAATGAAAAGAAGGTACTCTCTCCCTCAATCACAGATCGCACAGCCTATTGAGCTTCACATCTGGCATAATATTATATTATTGGCCGGGAGAGAGAGATTCATGCCACATACGCTGACTAGGTGAAACAGCTAAAGAAATGTTCTAGTCGGGTAGAGAGGAGATATGATACGCTGACAACACGACGATGCATTGTTGCACATATGTTCGTTACTCTAAATAGCTTGGAGGTCAGGCGCAGACATGAAGGTGCCCGAACAACTAACGATATGAATGGACGCGGAAGAAATACAACAATAGCTTAGTGGCCTTACCAGATGTGGTCAACGGTGCAGATAAACTCATCTTTATCCTGCTCAATAGGCAATACCTTATGAGATAGGTCGCCACGTAGCTTCATCTTATTTGATTTCATAACCGCCCTTCGGGAACCGGGTTAAACCCATACCAAAGGCCGCTAAGGGCAAGGAGTTTGAGCTCGACCAGGTGCAACATTCTCTTCTGAAAAAGGGGGATGGGCCAGTCATCGCGTGAGAGGGAAGCGTAGCTGAGAAAGGAAAGTGGCTTGAGATCAATAAATAAGTAGGGGCGGTAATTGAACCTGGTGACTGTCTTATGTAAGTGAAAGCGTATGTAACATCTGGGTGTGTGAGGCATTTCACCCCCCTCTCGGAATCAGGGATTCATCCAGGCTTAAATGATAGTGGTTAAATCATGTTCGGGTTACCAAGACGGACCCTGAATGCGGAGCGAACTCTTCTAGGATTCCAGGGGCGGTGGCGGGCGGTTGGCCCGCCTGAAAGTGCTTTTGCCAGCGTAGATCAATCAAATCCGGATTTGCTCTTTCTCGCCCTGATCCTTCTTATGGGCTGTTCGGGCTCATGCCCCGGTCAGGGAAAAAAAAGGAGGGAGAGGAAGGTTATTGGTCTAATTTTTTTTCGAAATAACCTGCTGCTTTAGAGTGATCAAAGCTTGTATTTTCTCTGGAAGATAGCCAGTGTTCCTGAAATGCCTGGTCACAATGAAGAGACTATCAAAGCGATTCTCTTTCTTGCTTATGCGGTTCGCCAGTTCAGGCTCCAGTAAGCCCTTATTTCTCGCGGCTTTGTTTGCCCCAACCGGGGCTAGCTTGCTTGCTCATCCCCACGGGACCTCACCTTGAACAGGTTTCGATATGAGCTATCCATTTTTTTTGTTTAAGGCATCGACCCGGGGAAAGAAAATGACCGCCTTTGAATGGCGGAAAGAGAGTGTCGACAGAGCGGCAGAAGAAAGTCTGGCCTTTACGGTCGAAACGTTAGTAGTTTCTTCCTTGGCTTGGCCCTTGGGATGGGAATCGATTCATGCCAAAACGGGACTTGTCAGTCGCCCTCTTGTTTTATTTTTAATTTTATATAGCTGTTCAAAGTGTCTTTTCGAGTTTTCTTCCCATAGAATGATTTAGATTTTAGATTTTTTCATTTTATATAGCTGTGAAAAGTTGAAAACGAAATGCTTTGGTCACCTCTTCCTGGAAGTCCCGCCACTACGCCGCTACTATCTCTTATAAAGCTAAAAGGGAAATGAGTGATAACTAAAAGAAAGGAGCGCAATGAAATGTAGCGAGAATAAGGGCATGATAAAGTGATAGCACGAGCCAAGGTAACGACATTCAAAGCAAGTGGCCAGTAGCAAAAGTATCCCATACTCTATTCGATCGACTTTTCTTCGTATAGGGTACGTCTCTTTTCCAACTCTAACTCTTATTCCCGCTTTCGGGGTATTAAAATTAAAATGTAAAAAGCGGCTACGGCCAGCGCGGTAGTCAGAATCTTATCCCATCTATCTATTAGTGGAATCCGAAAAAGAGATATGAATCTCGTGCAATTTAAGGGAATTGAATTCCGCCCCCAAGGCTGTAGGGATATTGTAAACGTGTTCAGTAGAAGGAAACGACTGTGAGAGAAAGAGTCTTCGCAAGGCTTTCCACCTGCCCACTTAGTATAAGCGGGAGGACTACCCGAACAGCGCTGATAGAACGATTCGGTGAATGTAGTATATAAAGATAAAGAAATCATTGATCTCGGAATTTGATCCCAATAGTAGCTGCTGCCCAAAGGTGCTTTATGAAAGCCGGTCCACAGCAGTGAAAGTACGATTGATTCCGCTCGTTCAATTACGGTCGAGTCCGGGACGGATATATGCAAGGAATATCAACACGAACTCTAGACGCGTCAAAGCTTCCTTCTTTAAATAGTATAGGCCTACGCTTCGGATGGTAAATTGCTCAAGTGGGCTGTTCGGGCGTATGACGAAGTCGAAGTCGAAGTCAAACGCGCTAACCGCCGCTGTTCGGGCGGAGAATCGGTATGTGATCCATGGATGCTTAGCTTGAGAGACCTAGTAGTAAAGGCAGTTGCCAGACTGTTTTTCAAGTCATATCAACACGAACTCTAGACGCTGTTGCGAACGCCCGTAGCAAGAAATGATTTATAAAATAAAAAGGGATTCCACTCCAATATGTGACTCAACATATTATTTCATTTAATAAAGTAAATTGCCCAATGTTTCCAAATTAGTCCATACTGAAGTAAGAACTAGTAGGAGCTAATCACAGTAAGAGAGTCCAATCTCTGAAATAGAGCTTAGGCTCTCCATAGTAAGTTAGTAGAAGGCTTAGGTTATGACTGGATCCAATAGAGTAAGAACACCTTTATATCTAAAAGAAATGGTGCTCGATGAAAGGATCCAGATTCCACACTATGCTGTGGGCTGGGGAGAGAGCTGCTCTGCGAAGCTGGGCGTTCAGTGTTCTTTATGGAGGAACCATACTAGAAAGAGAATTGAAAGGGCTTAAAAAAAAGAGCGAGGGAGTGACCTTAACGGCCTTAGTCTATATGTTGCTCGTGAGCCAGTCTCGCAACAGTATTGGCGCAAAAGGATTGGTCCTTCACTTGCTCATCGTTCGCGAGTCGAACTTGTTCTCTTGCCGCGCCTTTCACTCACTCGCTTGAGTCGGACTCAATCACTCTTTTTGTTTTGTTTGGAGAATCATTCGTTCTTCACTCTCTTGCTATTACCCGCAGGGAGCGCAGCAACCAAGGTGCATATTATCATATAGAAAAAGAGGCGAAGCGTAGCGATTCGTACTACCGGAAAAGTTTCGCTAACCAGCAGGCAATAGAATCAGCCGATAGGCGCAAGCAAGCGTAGCGAATCACATAGATAAGCCCATACCTACCAGCGCGCGGATAGATAGGGCGGGCGAAGCGCGAAGGGGATGGATGTCTGAGCGGTTGAAAGAGTCGGTCTTGAAAACCGAAGTATTGATAGAAATACCGGGGGTTCGAATCCCTCCCCGAAGCATTTCGTCGATTACTACGCCCTTCCTCGTCTCTGGGTGCCTAGGTATCCACCGTAAGCCTTTCCTCGTTTGAACCTCGTCCTTCACTTTTATTTTATTTATTTCTATTTTAAGGCTATGCCATCCTAAGGTGCTGCTAAATGGATGGATCTTATCAACGTCCATGAATGATAAATCATAGATCGAACCGCCGAATCGGAAAAATTGGGTGCTATCATATAGCTTTGTATCGGCTAAGTTCACGAGTTGGAGATAAGCGGACTCGAACCGCTGACATCCGCCGCAGGGTAAACCACCGCCTCTCAGGCCCCCGACTGATTTTACCATAGAGGCCAACGATAGACAATAACTCTCCCCCCGAACACAGCTTACAACTTTCATCGTACTGTGCTCTCCAAAGAGCAACTCTTCTCAAAATCTCACTCAAAAGATGTTGAGTTGGAATCCCATTCTAACTAAGGATTCTTGTGGTTCCGGAGGATGCAGCTACAGGAGAACCAGGAACGGAGAGCTTTCCCCCCTTTTCCGCCCGACTCTTTGGTCGGTCTTAAGAACGCTGGTTTTAAGAATGAGTGATTGCCCTTCTCCGACCCTTATTGTCCAACCTGAGAGCGGGCAGCTAATGCGTTCCACTTATTGAACAGGGTTCTATGGTCGGTCCGTGACCCCTGGATACCGAAGGCTTCCTTGGGGTGATCTCGTGGTTCCTACGGGATGGAGATGATGGGGTCGGTCCATGGATTTTCCTTCCTTTTCTTTTGCCGCATTTCGCTCAAAGGGTTGAAGGGAGATAGTGCATCAAGCTGTTCGCAAAGGCCAACTTGATCCTCTTCCCCGTGGGATCTCGGATGAGGGAACCCCCGGGAGAGCCGCCGACTCCAACT
Organism: Vinca minor; assembly: GCA_026122235.1. Lineage (NCBI taxonomy): Eukaryota > Viridiplantae > Streptophyta > Magnoliopsida > Gentianales > Apocynaceae > Vinca > Vinca minor. The sequence goes on from JAOCZM010000291.1 coordinate 3,553,871, forward strand.
ACCGTCCATGTACGATCCATACTAGATCTGACCAACTGCCCATCCTACCTCATCTACGTTTTTGACAGTCTATCTTTGTCTCAGTAGAGTCTTTCAGTGGCATGTTTTGGTCCTCTTCCCCATTACTTAGAAAAAGTGAGCCACCGGTTCAGGTACAAGATACTATCATTACCGCCCGGACAATTAGACATCCAACCCGTCTAAAAGATAGTATAACGTCTAAAAATAATAATTTCTCATGCCGAGGAAGGGATGTTAAACTCAAAATTTATAATTCCATGTAAAAAAAAGGTGCAGTACCTGCTCAACCCTTCCTTGAGACCTTTTGACACACCACACAAGATTGAGAATATTTTCAAGGAAGACATTACTTTTGAGGTAAAAAAGAGCTTACTCTTCACAATGAACAGAACTAATCAAACATGTTTATCTCAAACAGTAAAGAATTTCAACATTAGCTCAACTTCTTTTACAGGTAATTTATTTTTTACGGAACTCAAAACAATGGAAGATTCCACCGTAAACAAACTATATCGGAGTTAGCAGAATTTCATCAGAGTTTAATTAGCTGCAATAGTTTATCACTCTTACAGGGTCACAAACTCATAAATGTAGAAAGAAATGTCACGTTAGAATGATATTTCAAAAAAAAAAAAAAAATTTACTCCCTCCGTTTTCTTATAGAGATTGTTTTAGAGATAGGATTTTATATTTTTAAAAGTTTATTAAAATCTAGAGATATTCAATTCAGATTATAAATTATCTGTTGAAATCTGTTGGTATTCAAAAGCTCTATATATTCTCATAGATTTCATTAACCCGAGGATTTTGATGGATTTCCTAGGCCTAAATGTGTACTGTGAAATCTATTGTTTTTTTCCTCAAAATTTTGAGATTCTCTCATTAATATTAAAATTAAATGTCTTTAATAATTTTATCTGATATTACAATTTTTTTTAGTAATCTCATTTTTTTAAAATTAAAAAAAAATAAAGAAATGTCCAAACTAAAAAAAATGAGGAAAATTTTCTCATAGTTCGAAAACTCAATACGAAATGTTTATTTCCCCAAAACAATATATATTGTCATAATATCCAATCAATATTCTTCTTGGTCGTCCTCAAACATGAATTAAAAAAACTAAACAATTTATTCTCTATCTAACCACAATTTTATATTTTCCAAACGTTGATTTCATTTCGCTGAAAGAGAAAATCAAAGGGAAGAAAGAATTCAAACAAAACATACCTTAATTATGCCAAAGAGAAAAAAAAACATTAGTAAGTAAATTATACAAACCTTGAACAAATAAATCAAAAAAGGGCAACAATTTTGTGATCTCCAAACAAATCAAAGACTCACAACCAAACTTTTTTAATTTTTAACAAAATTATTTGATTCCAAAATAAGAAAGATGGATAAACATATATTAACTTTGGAAATTCAACACCGCTGAATTTGTATAATACACCGCTGAATCAATATTTTCTTTATTTGTTTGTTGTTATTTAAATAATTTGTATACTTTATAAATCAAAAGAAATCATGATAAATCAATCTAATAGAATCTGCGTAGAGTCTATATAGAGTTAAAACAATCAATGCACTCAGTAGAATCCATAGACTTGAAATTCTTTTAAGTCCGGATTGAATACACCCCATTTAATCTCCTTATATTTTTCTTAAATATATGTATGATGTTGACTGTGTAGAATGATTTTGACCATCGAATCACCTGATCAAACAACTGAGATTATAATAGTTTTGGAACAGTAAATCTTAAACAATTGTTGAGTAACAATTGATCCGAAACAACTATAACCTTATCGTCTATCAAGCAATTCGACGACCAAAATCTATTTGCATGATGTTAACGAAATCACATGTGCACCGTAATAAATTGAATAGCATATTGGACTATCTATCAACAAAGTGGAGATAGATATCGACAATTGGATCGTTTGATTAAACGACCGAGATTATAGTGATTCTGGAATGACAGGTCCTTAACAATGGTTGAGTAACAGTCTATCCATAACAAACTATAACCTAATTGTCTATCAAGAACCCGACGGTCAAAATCTATCTGCATGGCGGTAATGAAATTGCCTGCCTGCACTATAATCAATTGGATATTATCACTCCTTTCACCCCAAGTGTTTGTCTAATTCCCTATACTTCTATGCAAAGTACCCAAAAAAAAATGTATCTCAAGACATTTTACACCCCTAATTCAACTTAGCCACATCCTCCTCCAACACATCTTTGCTAATCTCTATTCAGATAAATGGAATAGAAAACATAATTCAAGCAGACAAGTTCCACCATCACTGCTAAGAAGTGACCTGCATTTAAGTGTTAAAGATCTTTACACAAGTCCCCTAAACACGAAGTGCACGTCTCGGCCAAGAAGGGCTACTACCTACCGCAAGATACCTCAAGCGAGTACCAATTTAAAGGAAAGATCTCTCGGGATGTAAACGAAACAAGGGAAGAATAACAAAAATTGTGGAAAGGAAAAGAGTATAGACAAACACGTAAAATGTTCAGAACGCCTGTTAACAAAAGGTCCATAGTATTACAAACAGAAAGACATCTGTGTTCAATTTATTATAAACATACAGATTCAAGGGAATTAAGGGACGAACAAATGAACATACATGCACTTAATATCTTTAAACTTCTCGGTAGCAATATTCACAGATGCTGCAATAGAACTTAATCCGTAACATCACCAGGCAAAACCGGTTGAGCTTTTGTATCTGGTGACTGTGAGTAGGATATCGAGATCAGCTTAGATCTATATTTATCTTCTCTATCAGCTTTCACAGATTCAAGAACACCATTCATATCACTTGGCTTCTCAGTTGAGTGTTTGTCAGTAGGTTCCTTTTCCTTTTCGGGTACTGAATTGGATATGGCAATTAGTGATTCCCGAGTCACCTCCTCAGAAACTTCTATTCCAGAGTCGTTCCAATCCATAAAATTACTGGTTTCCTGTGAATACCATTAGAAATGATCAGTCAGGAAAACATAGTCCCACGTCGCACCATACTCTCCGAGACACATTTTGAGCTACAAGTAAAGCATATAGAATCCCCCGACTGCAGCTACGGGGTCCTCAGGTGACAGAAGCAGCCGGTTCTTTAAAAACGGGCTCAATAAAGGAATATTATTTTCTGGGAGAACCAAAGGGAAGTTCCGTTTCCATTCCCCAAACTGTTAAAAAAACAAAAACCATCTTTTTGTTTTTTCTTTTTCATTAGTTTTTTATCAGAAAATCGTAGGTTCTATATGCTTATTCTGGCAAAGTTTTGTGAAATCTTGTCATTATTTAGTATATAGCAGCATTTCACTCCACATAGTAAATTATGCGGAAGCTAAACATGCATTAGATTGGACTGAGTTATATATAATACTGGGCTTTCGTGTACTTTTATCGCAAATCTAAAGATATAGAAGAAATTTCATGGTGAATTCAACAACTCTTTAGGGGCAAAACATGCTGCTTTTCAGGAAAAGTGCCCAAAGTTTTGGACATCCCCAAAACAGGCAGCATGGCAGCACTTAAAAGTATTTGACAAAATCGCCAATAGGTTCTTGCACATAGTCATGACTCTCCAAAAATGCATCACCAAATCTAGACTGGAGATTATAACTCTCAACCGGATACTAATTGAAACAGTAAATACTGCAAAACAGACCAAACAATTATGAATTATCTCATATTAGCAAATCTAAATTAAGAGTTAAAAAGTGTTACATAGTCAATTCCCCTTATCCCCCCCCCCTTCCATTCAACATTTCTAGTTCCCTTGCATTAGACAAATTCCAACTTCAACCCTTCTAACCACTTTATGCAACCTCAACACACATTATTCACATTCAACAGATACCCCTTATGAAGCAAAGGATAATAAAGAAACTTAATGCAAGGCAAATCCAAACTAGTAGTAATCAGAACCTTTTGAGGCCCATATTATCCTGCTAAAGAGGATACCTTTGCAATATCATCCAATCTCAAAACCTCAAAACACTAACATATAAGCAAGAACATATAGAAAATGCAATCAACAGTAAAAACCCTCATAACTATTTTTCTTATCAGGTCCAAAATCGTTAATCTCTCTGTTTTACAATACAAGTCCTTTTAGCTTTTTTCAGCTCTTCCTAAGATATACGTCATTTTTATATTTTAAAAATTGCCCTTATCCATATGGTATAGAGGCTTAATGGGGATAAACTAAACTCTTTATAATAGAACAAACACTCAACGTTTGTCCCTTCCTTAATCTATGCTAAACTACGTAGAAGACAGAGAGGGAATATCTCAAATTAAGGGGATTTATTACCCAGTTTCAATCAGAAACATTTTCTTTTTTTATATTAAAAGATCCATTAACTTAAAAATTAAAATACAACACCTTTTATTTAAGAATTCTTGAAACCTGTATAGTTAAGATAATTCTAACAAATAATCTTGAAACCCCAGAACCATAAAAGATAAAAAAAAATTGAAGATTTCTTCATCTTTTTTTTTCCAGGAAAATTTCTTCATCTGCTGACCTACTACTTTCCTTAATAAATTCAAGTTCCCATTACCGCCAAAAATTAATTTGATTAAAACAAGGTTTAGAAACCCAAATTACGCACATGTAGATTATGATTAATTACAGGGGGAAAAATCCCATAAAAATTCAAGAAATTAATTAGGAAAAGGAAAAGAGAAGGAGATGAAAAGAAAAGAATACCTAAATGGGAAATTGCGTCAACGGCTTAAGCTGGTTATACAATTTTTTTAAATGGTTTTATTTATACCAAAAATGATGGCGATACTCATGTGCCATGCACGTGCTAATTGGAATTTCTGACGTGGAATGCATTATTAATGACAAAAGTTGTGGATATTCTCACGTTTCATCCTTCAACTTTGTCCTAATTTTCCGAAATGGTTAAGGTGCGGAGGGTGTGAAATTATCTGCACATGTAGAATGTATTTTGGTGTGTCGGATCAAATATTCCAATGGTTGAGATTAAAATAGTTATTTTGAATTTAAAATAACTATTTTGATCTCAACTGTCACATTTTCAATCCCACGATTTACAAAAAAATTCCGCATGTATATGAGGATTTCACTCCCTCTACGCTTTAACCGTCCTAATTTTTGTGTTTGGGAGTTGCTTGATGGGTTGTAGAAGGAACATATAACTAACATTAGATAGGTTAGTTGGGAGTTTATTCCATTTTCTATTTGTAGAGTTGCTTTGTTCGTTGTAGAATTATTTGTCAATTAGTTCTTGAAATATTTGCGTATGTCATCCTACTACTTTTATCTTTTTTATTTTTCTTATTAAACTTTACTGGTCCCCAATGATGTCCTGGGAATTTGTTTATATCATATCGGCAAAAGTCATCACGTTTTTATTGTGTGAGGTCGGTAATAAGAGCAAAATAGGCAAACAAAGTCACCACTCACCACAGCATTTCCACATTGTTGTCTCCATCCTCCTACACCATCGTCGTTGCCAACTCTTTTTCTTCCCCTATCTTCTTCTTTATTTATTATTTTATCCAATTTGTAGATTAAATTAGACTAAACGATTCATGAATTATTTGATTACTGATTCTATAATCTTTTTTGTTTTTAAATTCATTCAATTCAAATACTTAATAACAAAAACTTCCCTGCTCAAGCTCCATTGTTCACCTCCTCTTTTTTTTAACCAAAACTTCCCTTACTGAAAGTAAATATGCTCATTTTCCTTCTCATCTACCTCGCTTTTCACTTTCTCTGTTGTGAACTACAAATTTCTTTACTGGAAATAAATATACCCTTTATCCTTCCCATCTACATACCCTTCTTGCTCACCTTCTCTTTTGTGGAGAAAAAATTATTCTTATTGTATAGTGTTTTGTTTCCGAATGAAATATCATCTTTCAAAATCGAACACGGTCGGACTAGATCATTTATTTTTTAAATGTATATTTTATTCTTTAACAGCTCAAAATATAACCGTAATATTTTTTTTTGTATATTTGTTATGTTTTACCAATCATCTCTTGGTCTACCAGTGGGTTACTCAATCCTTAAATTATTACTTAAACGGTATAAATATTTAACTTTAGGCTAAGAAAAAAAAAGTGCAATCAGATTAGACCATTTTTTTTAAGTATACTTATTCTTTAACTTCTCTAATATAAATGTAAAATTAATTTTTCTCTATATTTGATAAGTTTGACAACCCATTTCGGTTTACAAGTGACCCACTCAATCCTTAAATTATTACTTAAACGGTATAAACTTTAGACTAAAAGAAAAGAGAGACGATATTTGCACTTCTAAAAAGCCTCTTGCACTCATTTTTTTATTTGATGAATAAAATGACTTTAATATCATAACTAAATGTATTTTCCCATAATAACCCAATCATGCCCTTCATCCGATTTAAAATATAAGTTTTTTTAGTGGTTGTTATTTGTTGCAAAATACAAGTCTTTATACAAAAATTGTGTATTTATTGATTGATTTGTCCCTACATCATTTTCTCCCCATATTCATTTTGGTCAAAATGTGTAATTCTCATGCAACTCTCTATTAATGTATTTGTTATTTGGAGTATTAAGTATGAGTATTTTAGTCATTTTGATTAGTATATTAATTTGTGTGAAAACTCCTAACAAGATTTATATTGTGAATCGGAAGGAGTATATATTTATATTCGTATATATTTATATAAGTAATTATTTTTCTTTTTTACCTTACACTTCTACTCGCACAAACAATTAATTTTTAAAATATCTAAACAAAAATCTAAAAAAACAAAAAATCAATTTAACCACACAGAAAGACTTAAAAAGAAGAATTGCCCATATGGCCGTTAAAGAAAATAGCAAAGCAATCCGATATTTTCAAGGATAAAAGAAAACCATTCATATCTTGTTTTTTCCCCCTAGTATCCAACTATTATTGACACTAAATAATTCAATTAAAATTTTAAAGACACTTTAATTTAAATATTTAAAATCTTTATAAATTTACTAAAATTGTTACTTCAATGCACTAGATAAAATTTGTTCTACACTTAACTCTTACTTTTTAAAATAAAATATCATTACAGTAAATCGCACTATAAAAGGATATGGACAGAGATAAAGATATACGATTTTTAGCCATGATTCTACAAAATAACGGGTGAAAATCTGTATGTCCTCATATATGTATCTATTCATGTATACAACCAATCAAAATTTACTATGTGGATATTTCGTCAAATATATATACATTAGGCGAACAAGTAATTAGTTATATATGAGAATGAGAATGAGAACGAGAACGAGAACATACGGGGATGCCGTTGTTTTGTCCAAAACAACGGCATAGCTGCAATGTGAAACAAAAAATTTTCATCAAAAAAAAAGAAACAAAACTTTGATAGTTTGATTGATCACTGACGCCAGCAATTCCAACACCTTTCACCATCTTCTTCCTTCCCACGTCCTCTCTCTATCTCTCTTCACATGCTTATCATCAACTTATCATGTGACCATCCCCCTCCCAACCCAAGTGCACAAAAAAGTGTTACAATCTCACTTTTTAATCCGATAAAAAATTTGAAGGATATAAATGAAGATGACCAAGCGGCCCGATCATATGAGAAGATTTGTCTTAGCCCAAAATAAAAAGTCACTCCATATTGGAGGGTTGAAACTTCTATACTAATCTCCCACTCCCACCCCCCAACTGTAGCCAAACCAACTTCTTTCAGTGCACTAGTCATAAAAAACCTCTGTTACTGTCTACTTCAAGACACACTTTAGAAAAAACTCTCCAAGAAGAGTCAACCAGCCAGCTCTTCCATTAACCTCCAAGAACTAATCTTTTTGCTTCAATTCAAAGAACCCATTTCATTTTTCCATCTCAGGAAGTGTTTGAGTTAGTAAACAAGTTGGGTTTTTTTACACACAGTAAAGTGTGTAACTCTGTGTGTTTTGTGTTGGTCTATGTGAGCATAGAAAAAAAAATGGGCTGTTTTCAGTCCAAAACTGCTAATGTTCAGTCTCCTGATCAAGAACCCTCTCAGCTTGACTCTAAACCAGATCTTGGTATTTTATGAAATTTCACTTTGTATATTCATGTTTATAAGTTGCAAGATCCTTTTTGTTGTTCTTTCTGTGTGTATAATTGATTTTATTTTGCCTCTTAGATTCTGGTTTATTGGTTGATTGCATGTTGGGTGTTGATCAAAAGTTTAGTTGTGATAATAAGAAGTTTACTTTGGCTTGTTTAGCTTACTTTCTAAATATAGATATTATTATCTTTTTTCCTATTTAGATCCTTTTGTTGTGTATTTGTGTTCTTTTCTATGATTGGCTGCTTACTTTTGAAAAAGATGAAAGTTTATCTCTTGATTCTTTTCATTTGCATCTAGATAAAAGTTTCTTTTTATGTTTAGTCCATTTTCCTGGTCTATCAAATTGTGTATTTTGTTGATTGGTCTTTTCTTTCTGTTTTGAGAGAGAGGGAGGGGGGGTGCTGAACACACATTTTATTGTGGATACAAATAGATTTTTTTTTTTTTTTGTCTTTTTAAATTTAATGCAAGTAATTGAACTGTTTTTGTTTTCCTGTTTGATGTCGAGAAGCGGATGGGGAACAGACGGACCAAGATCAAGCACCTGCATTTATGGAATTTGGACTTGTAGAATTAAGAGCTGCCACACATGGTTTCAGTAGTGATCTCATAGTTTCTGAAAGTGGAGAGAAAGCTCCCAATGTTGTTTACAGAGGAAAGCTTAAAAGCAACCGGCTTGTTGCCATTAAGCGCTTCTCTAGGCAGTCCTGGCCTGACCCCCAACAGTTTGTGGTAGATAATTCTTCTCACTTTTTACAATTTACTTTTACATTCTGTTATGAAAAAAAATACAATTAACAAAACAAACAGAAAAAAGCAAATCTTGGAAGTCTGATGAGTCATTTTAAGTATTGACGGCATTACACACAATATTTATCCTGCCATTGATTTACAATTTTTATCCTTTCAAACAAAGGATATTTATGCTTGTCATCTTAGTGTTGTTGGTCATTTATTGTACAATAATTTTTCTGATGAATTATATTGACTAGGATACATGTTCAATGTTTATTTGGCCTGTCGATTTATTTCATTTGGGATCAGCTCATTGGTTGGATTTTGTAAAATTTTGTGTAGAGGTCTGAGTACAATAATGCAGCATCAGTTCCTTTTAATTCATTTCAAATTGATGTTGTTATATTGTTCTGTGTTGTCACCAACCGCCAGAAGTGCTGCAGAATTTTTTTTGTGGGGGGGAGGGTTCTGTATTCTTAGCTAATCCAAAGCCATAACTGAAGTCATTTGAGGTTTTCCACATTGTCTCCTATGTTCTGTATTATTCAGTATCCTTGTTGACGTGTGAAGTTATGTGTTCCTATTGTTGGCATTGGGTTGATTTATATTTTATTTGTCCCCCAAGTTTATGAGTCTATGCCCTTATGTTTTTTTTTGTTACAATACTAGATAGCCCTTGTTTTGCTCTTCACGAACTCATTATGCAGGCAGAAGCTGCTGGAGTTGGCAAGGTTCGTCACAAAAGATTGGTTAATCTTATAGGATGTTGTGCCGAGGGAGATGAGCGTTTGTTAGTTGCGGAGTATATGCCCAACGATACACTGTCAAAGCATCTTTTTCACTGTATGATTTATCAAGTTTTTTGCTTTATATCCTGTTTCAATTTCTTCATCCTAGACTTTTATTTTCTACTTTTCTGGTAGGAAATGTTGGCATGGCTTTGGTATATTACCTAGATATACATCATTGATATAGTCCCTGGAAAAGCTTTTGATTAATGCTTCCTCCGTTCCAATTTTCCCGGCAAGACTGCCAAGTTTATTGCTCTATCTCGATAGAAGGATGTTTTTCTTGTGGACTTTTTGTCGCTCTTATATGTTGGTCAAGTTAGTCTATGCAATAACCATATCTCTTGTTAATCTGCTTTCTATATTCTTTTGATTCTAATTCTCTTTAATGCATACTAGTTTAATCTGCTAAATCTATCAACCTGCAGGTGAACGTTCTCTTTTATTTGACTTGTGACTTATGCTTACTTACAAGGTGTTTTTCTTGTCTCGGTTGTGCTGCCATTGACCAGTCATGCAAAATTTTATCTTTTTGTTGCAGGGGATAAACAGCCGTTGCCATGGGAAATGCGTCTTAGAGTGACTTACCATATTGCACAGGCTCTTGATCATTGCAATACTGAGAACCGGAAGATTTATCATGATTTGAATGCTTACAGGGTTCTATTTGACGAGGTAGCTTAATATGTGCGTGCATGAGCACCTTGTGTGCACTGGATTTCACATCAGTTCTAAATAGAACACTAGGAACCAGTCACCCTTAGGATCAATTTTTACTATTCAATTTCGAGGATCTTGATTCTAGAAGTATATTGAAATGTATAGCTCAATGTCTGCAAAACAACTGATAATCTTTTGTCGTAAATTGTTTAGAAATCTGAATTTGATTTTCTTTCTTCTATCAAATTTAGTCTCTTGTACATTTTTACTTGTACCTTTCATAGATATAAGTGAAATTTGTTTGCTCGGTTCTAATTTTGAACTATCATTAGCTGATATGTTTGTTTCTTCAACAGGAAGGTGATCCACGATTGTCTAGTTTTGGCCTTATAAAAAACAGCAGAGATGGGAAGAGTTATAGCACCAATCTGGCTTATACTCCACCCGAGTTTTTACGTACAGGTAGATTGTGAAGTTTTATGCGAATTACTTATCAAGTCGGTCAAAGTTTTACTACATTTCAAGTTGGACTTTTACAAATACACACTGCTGTTACAAATACACACTGATGTATGTTTTGAGTTGGAGGTTATACGCAATGATTCCTTTGACCAAGAGGCTAGCAAATGTCCCACTCTTCCTGTCGTGTTAACTATTTACTTGCACTTCCATATATTGGAGTTTGAAGTTGCAAACTTTGTTGGAATAAGAATCTCAAAATCAAAATTGTTATGCTGCTCAATTCCTAGTTTATTTTTTTTTAACTGTTTCTTATTGATATTTTCTGTTTTCCAGGAAGGGTCATTCCCGAGAGTGTGATATACAGTTATGGAACTGTTCTGTTGGACCTTTTAAGTGGAAAACATATTCCACCAAGCCATGTATGTAAACTCTATTTATAATGGATCAAATGTTTGATCATATTCCTTTCTCATCTTCATTTTTAGGGCATGGTTTTTTAGTTTATAATTGTCCATGCTCATGCTGTATCCTGTATTCTAACAAATTACTCCAACCAATATTTTTTGTTGAGATATATCAATTTGTAACGAGCACCATAAAATTCGCTAAACCGACATTTTGTGCATTATATCATATCTATAGGCATTGGATTTGATTAGGGGAAAGAATGTACTATTGCTTATGGATTCATCCTTGGAGGGGCAATATGCCAATGAAGACGCTACTGCACTGGTGGAACTTGCTTCTAAGTGTCTCCAGTACGAGGCTAGAGACCGTCCTGATATCAAGTTTCTCCTTTCAGCGGTGACTCCACTTCAAAAACAGAAAGACGTAAGCTCTTATGCAATTTCTCCAACAGTTTCTGTAAAATTGTTCTTTGTTCTATAAACAACGGACCTATGTATCTAAGGATTTAAGGAAGTATTTTGATTTTTTCTGTCTTTCCTAGGCTGCATCACTTGTTTTAATGGGTTTGACAAAAACTCCAGTAGTGCTCCCTACTATGCTTTCTCCACTTGGAAAGGCTTGTACTAGGATGGACCTCACTGCTGTGCACGATATCTTGCTTAAAACAGGTTACAAAGACGAAGAGGGTGCAGAAAATGAGGTGAGCCATTTTTTTATTCAGTAGTCGGACAGTACCGAGTATCAACTCAACTAAGACCTTTGAGTCAAAAAGAATTTACTCAGGAGAGCCATAGCTTTTGGCAGGAATTTGATTATTGTTAGCACTTTATCCGGTCCGTGTTATGATGTCACGTCTTTATTTTATGCACGTGAAAAATATATTACTTCTCATTTAGTTCTACTGTGCAATTTTGTTACATCTTCGTGATTTTTATTACATACTTCTATCAATTTAAAGCTCTCATTCCAAGAATGGACACAACAAGTGCAAGACATGTTGAACACAAAGAAGTTTGGAGACATTGCATTCAGGGACAAAGACTTCAATAGTGCAATTGATTATTACTCAAAGGTGCGACTGTTGTAAGCTTTGATTCCGTCATTTGTCTCTGAACACTATCTTCTTTTGAATTATTAGCCACTTTGATCATCAACGTTTTTTCGCCTAGCCACTTTGGTCAAAATTCAAGTTTTTTAACTTATTTCATCATTAAACATTTTTCGGCCTGCCATTTTGGTCATAAATAATTTTTTTAACTTTTTTCATCACTAAAGTTTTTTCTATCCGCCATTTTGATCAATAAAGTTTTTTTCATTCTGCTATTTTGCTCACTAAAAGTATTTTCATTACGCCATTTAGGTCACTAAAATTTTTTGACCAAAATGGCGGATCAAAAAACTTTAGTGACCAAAATGGCAGAATGAAAAAACTTTAGTGATGAAAAAAGTTAAAAAAAATATTTTTGACAAAAATGGCAGGCCGAAAAATGTTTAATGATGAAATAAGTTAAAAAACTTGTATTTTGACCAAAGTGGCTAGACGAAAAAACGTTGATGATCAAAGTGGCTAATTATTCATCTTCTTTTCTTTCTTTCTTTTTTGTCTTATGATAAATACTTCTAATCAAGGTTATTTTGATGTAGAACGTGTGGTTTTAATGATATGGTATACTTACTTGAAAAAGTTAAACCAATAATCTATCGATGATTGTTATGAATCACGGCAGAACATTGTATTTGCCGGCAGCAAACTCTCACTTTATGTTACTAGCTTGAGTTAATGTGCTATGCACGTTGGTAAGAATGAATGGAGGTGCCTGTTTGATGTAAGCTAGCGTCTGGGACATACTGATGGTTTGAATTTGAATCACATTAGACGCGTATGCCACTTGCTGTTATCAACCTTTCGCACGTTCGTCTTTGATTAACTTATTCTAGGGCTAATATGGTTGTTTTGGAAAATACAGCTGGTTTCAATGATGCCTGTTCCTTCTGGTACTGTATTTGTGAGGCGAGCTCTAGCCTACTTGATGATAGACCAACCGGAGCTTGCTCTAAGGGATGCTATGCAAGCTCAAGTTTGCTTGCCCGAGTGGCCAACAGCATTCTACATGCAGGCGCTTGCCCTATCTAAGCTCGGAATGGAAACTGATGCTCAAGACATGCTCAATGATGGCTCTTCTTTCGAAGACAAGAAGCAAAACAGTTGGCGCAACTAAGATTACAACACCCCTCTCCACGGGAATCACAAAGTCGCAAGTATCTTTAATCTTATCTATCTCAAATTACATTTTTTTTTTTTTATATAGTCCGGATCAGGAAATTCCTCCGGTTGGTTTTCCAATTCAGTGAGGATAACCAACTGGGATGTATAAAACATTTGTGATGGGAACAAGCTGTGTAGACTAGTTTACTGATCATCAATATGCCATTTGCATTAAGCTGTCTTCTCTGTCATTGTTTGTATGAATCAGAGAGGGAAAAAACATTATGATAGTTGTCCGATTCAAAATCGAGTTTTCAACTGTTGTGGCTGGTTGTTACAACATATGACTTTCATCGTGCAGTTTATAGTGTCCCCAATTGAGGATGGATTTGCCAAAAAAAGCGTTTCAACCAATTTTTTGGATGAGATGGTTGGCCCATTATGGAATTTCTGGGCTAGTCTAAGGCGAAACCCGATTTATACTTTGGGAGGGAAAAAGTTGGGGTAGCGAGGCTTATTTTTCTACGTAGGTGTTGATGTATTAATAGTTATTGAGATGTTGAACTGATTAATTTGATTTGACTGGTTAAATGTCTAAATGGTGAATGATAGGTTTTTTTTAACTGTGGAATTGAAAATTAATAATCGAGTGACTCAATATATACTGGAAAAAAAAGTAAATTACAAATACATTTGTTTCATCCATCTAAAGCTAATTTATTTATTTATTTTGGTAATTAGTGTTTGAATATTTGATATAACTAATCTAATTAGATTATATATGATTATGACAGGAAATTTTGTAAATTTATAACATTAGTTGCTCTTAACACATCTCTAATTTGCGACTTTGCCTTAAAGTAATCTTATACGTTCGCAAATAACCAACTAAGCAAGAATTACTTCAATAACTGATTTTATTACATTTGATAAAAGAGCATGAGTTTTATTTTTCACGTTTCTTCCACATTTACATATTTCTAGAACTTTCTAAAATCTAAAATCCAACTCAAAATTACCTAAAAAATATTCCAACTCAATGTGATTCAAACTTGGAAGTAAACCAGCACTACGATATATTGTCATTAATTTCTTTATTTTTTGTGATTCGATTATTCACTTAAGCATCGAAGTAGATTTGAGAAGTTAGTCCCATCTTCTTTTTCTTTTGCAGAAATGGAATTTTAATTTCAAACTCCATGTAAAATAAATATAAAATAAAATATTTAATTTTAAATAAACAACACAAAAAAGTGAAACGTTGTGACATTAAAGCATGGCGTTATACTCTCATTTAACTCTTACCTTGTTATACTATAATTCTTAAAATTGCTAAGGTTTAAACCTCAATTTTCTTACTACTATTCAAAAACTTGATTGTTAAGACTATTACATTATGTCATAATTTATAAGAAATGATAAATACCTTTGTTTTGTTCTGTTGATGCTATTATATTGTTGAACTATTACAATATATATCATAACTTATATAGGAGAAATGACACACAATTAAATAAGATAGAAGGATGGGTAATTAAGAAAATTAATTAGAAAAGGGAAAAATCAACTTATATATAAGAGAAATGTCAAACACTACAACAAAAAAAATAGTCATTTGCGATGTTTATATAATAACATTTTTTTCAAGCCTCGCTTAAAACAAAAAAAATAATAACTTAAAGCAACACTTTTTTGCAAACATCGTTGTATTTGGATTTTATACGACGTTTCATAGTGACGGTTGTAGTAATTGTTGTTCATACCGATGTTTTGATATTGGCTAGCGACATTTACATTAAATGTTGTTATAAATTGTTACTTTTTGTGACTCATATAGCGACATTTATATATTATATTGTTATATCTTGTGATTTTCAGACAAACATAGTTATATCTGAATTTTATACGACGTTTCATACCGCCGTTTATAATAATTGTTGATAAAATCGACATTTTGATGTTAGTTAGCGATGTGTACATTAAATGTTGTTATAAATTGTTATTTTTTGCGACTCTTATATCAACATTTATATACAATATCGTTAAATGATGTGACATTTCATACAAACGTCGCTAATGTTTGGATTTTATACGACATTTCATAACGACGGTTATAAAAAATTTTGTTTTTACCGACAATTTGAGGTTAGTTAGTGACATTTACATTACATGTTATAAATTGTTACTTTTTGAGACTCATATAACGACATTTGTATACTATGATGTTAGATCTTGTGACATTTTCAAACAAACACAAATACAGAGTTTATGTTTCTGAAATATATTTTTAAAAGAAAAATTAAAGACATTTAATTATTAAAATTTTAGTGAGAGTGTATTAATTTTAATTTTATTCATAAAAAATCAAAACACAAGGAGAAATTAAAATAAATAAGTTTATAAAATCAAAATTCTATTATAATAAATATAATATGAGGATAAATAAATAACAAATAATAATCATTTACGTTATAAAGCTCATTGCACGACATACATGCACGAGGTCGCGCACATGTGGGGCTGAGGTTCGGACGGAACCCGTCATTTCGGTCTTGGTTCGGGTCTGGTTAGGCTTTAGCTTTACCCGACTAGTCGAAAAACTCCTTTCCGAATACCAGAAACGAAAATCCCCTGCTGAACGCTTTACTTTGGTGAATTCTTCGGTCTGGCGAAACCGAGTCATGTGGAGAAGAAACTCAGTGAGTTTCTCATCTAAACTCATCTCTTCTACAAACCCTAGCAGACCTTCTATTTTCACCGTCAATCAGAACTATGCAATCGGAGACTCACTCTTCCTTTCTCACTCGTATAACTCCGCGGCGGCGGCGGCCACCACCACCACCACCTCGTCTGCGGCGGATTCCCTGAAGTCGGATCCAAATCGGATTCTCGGATCCGCTATTTCCAATTCGACGTCGTTAGCTGCTTTATCAGCGACGAAAGTTAAGGATATAGTTGACTCTGCTAAATATTATGGCAGGTGTTATTTCGAGCTCTCAAAAGCTCGCCTTAGGTGATTCCATCTTTTTTTTTTTTTTTTTTAATTTTAGGACGAATTTTTTCATAATTTTTTATGGATTTTAACGAAGCACGATTAATATTTTATGTATTTTAGACTATAAAGGTGAATCCTTAACTGTTTAGTTGAAGTCTAAATTTTGTGGTATGGTAATTTAGGTTTTTAAAAGATGCTAAATGAATATTACTACTCTCTCCGTCTCTTATTAGTTGTGCCAAATCAAATTTCACAAAGATTAAGGAAATCTTTAGTTATGGTAGTTTTTTTATTAGTAAAATGACTGAAAAACCATATCAAGACTTTGAATGCAATTAAGGTTATGTTTGTTAGATTAGTAAATATAAGGGTAGTGTTCGGAACAAAAAGAAAGATAAATGGTGTCTTGAAATCATAAGAGAACAACTAATTTGGGACGGAAGGAGTATGTTTTTCTTGATTTTGTCATAGTTTTTGGAAGGATTTAATGAAGCAGGATTGAATATTACACTATAAAGTTGGAAGTTTTTTACTGTTTAATTGAAAGCTAAGTTTTGTGGTATGGTAATTTAGGTTCCTAGTAAAAAAGTCTAATTGACGAAAACCAGTGAGTGAAAAACTTTATACTGAGAATGTTATGTGGTTAAAGGAATAATATTCGAGCTGAGAAGTTTGTGGACACCTTGTGAAAATTGAAATATTTAGGTAGTGAAAATGACACACATATTCAGGCACTTCTCTTACCAGGAAGTATGTTGAAAAACTATATTCCCTTCTTACATCACTTTCATCATGATTCCACTTGCTTGTTAGTTCGTTTTACTTTGACATGTGATATATAGCGGGAGAGAATATGTCACCTTTCTTAACATTATATTTATTCTTCAGTTTGTTAGTCGTTGCTACATCGGGTACTGGATATATCCTTGGAAGTGGAAATGTCATAGATTATATGGGCTTATGCTACACTTGTGCTGGGACAATGATGGTTGCAGCCTCTGCTAACACTCTAAATCAGGTTTCTGCTTTTTATGACAAATACATGTGTTGATATGTAATCTTGCAGCCGCAGTTTTACATTATTATTCTGCAGCTTCTTTAGCATGCTTTTCCCTGTAATATAAGATTGATCTCAAGTTTGAGTTTAAAGATTGTCTTTCTGAGTTCATACGTAGTGTCAGAGCTCGAGTTAACTTCTTTGAACCCTTACGCTTGAATATTGTTTTATTGTATGCACTTGATGTGTTGTACGCATTGATATCCTATATGCAGAGACTGTGGGCGTACTCTGTTTTATTTTCTAAGTGCTTGACTCATTCTGTTGAAACATTCTCACTAGGTGTATGAGATTAAAAATGACTCCAAGATGAAGAGAACCATGAACAGACCTCTCCCTTCAGGCCGTCTGACCATGCCTCATGCAGTCACCTGGGCAGCTTGTGCTGGCATTGGTGGCACTGCTTTACTGGCTAGCAAGGTGGTTGAATAAGTTGAATTTCTTTTGTGACGGCCATTTTAAACATTGGGATATTGTGTCTCTCTTATTCTTGCACGCATAATGTTTGAGGGACTGATGTTGCAACTTTTCTGACAAGGTTTTTGCAGACTAATATGTTGGCAGCCAGTCTTGCTGCTTCGAATCTTGTTCTTTATGCATCTGTGTACACGCCCCTGAAGCAAATGCATCCAATAAATACTTGGGTTGGAGCTGTTGTTGGTGCAATTCCGCCTCTTCTTGGGTAGTTTTTAACTCCTGCATCCAATTCAACTTTTATCTTTGTCTTGATGGAGATGATTTCCTCCAGTCTAGCTCAGCTTCTGCTTTATTTTTTAAAGTAATCGAAGATTTTTTTAAGGAAATAAATGTTCTTTTATTAGCCCAATATGTTTCTTTTGCCGGACTTTCAATGATCTGAAAGTGTAATTATTTAATTTTGTAGATTTTGTCTCATTGAGTTGCTATAGTGGCAATAATATTTATTTTTATAAGCATCAGAAGTTTTGGTCCCTAAGTTTAAGAGTGCTGCTGTATGCTAATTGCCTTTTTTTGGTTTTTACTTGTAAGATGTTCTTCAGAAATACATGTCTAATATTGGTTGATGAAAGACTAAAAAGTTAAAAGGAGAAAATGAATTCCGGTTGCATCCAGTGTTAGCATGTAGATGTGTTTTTTTGTTTTAAAAAAAAAGTTTATGGGCATTTGAAACACCATGCCAACTGCTTTAACTAGGCATTCTAGTATTCTACAAAATAGAAGACGAAAAATAACCAACTGAATTTTAAATCTGTCTCTTAATTAGGGAACTGAAATCAAAGTCAAAATCTCGGGCGTTTGTTTGGAATAAATGCGTCTACTTTAACTGCCATGAAGATTCACATTATTTTGTTGTTATCACCGTTTACTTCTTTAAGTAACTAATGCTTGCCATGCAATTTGTAATCTGCCAAACCTGGGTTGACATCTTATCGATTCCATTGAGTTGATGAAGTGTTTGAACCATTCTGTTCTAGAAACTGGAATTCTATATATTGATGTGCGCTAATTCATGGATTTAGGTGGGCCGCTGCTGCCGGTGAGGTGTCACTTAATTCTATGATTCTCCCTGCTGCTCTGTATTTTTGGCAAATTCCCCATTTTATGGCCCTTGCATACTTATGCCGCAAAGACTATGAAGATGGAGGGTAAGTTGCGTTTTCAAACTGAATGTGCAGAAGTTCACTGGGAATGTTGCTTCAATTGAATATTCTGATCAAATTATGCTTCTTCATCTGAATTGATATGATTTCCCCTAATGATGGTTGAAATTCAAAATTGTTCCATCTTTACTTGAAAACTCCCTACTTTATGGATTTCCTACGGTGCTTATTTGACTGTAGTCACCGTCTTCTGGGCATCTTACTTCTGCATGAGTAGAAGTGTGTTAGCAGTTTGCTCAAAATTGTAGGTATAGAAAAGATGTAGGTATATTTTCTATTCCTCTTTCATCTAATCTTGGTTTTGTTCAACTCTTCAGGTTTAGAATGTTCTCTCTTACTGATGCTTCCGGCCGGAGAACTGCGATGGTAGCCTTGAGGAACTGCCTGTATTTGCTTCCGCTGGGTTATCTAGCCTATGACTGTGAGTTCATGTTCATGTCTAATTTACTTACAATGGTTCTAGCTTTCTTCTTTGTCTTTACTGCGTTTCTGTTCTGTCTAGAATGTTTTCATCTTTGTTTTCCCTTGTGATACCGTCTGGTTCTGTGAGGTTATTTAACCTATCCTTGTTAGATTTTCCAACGTGGTTGTAATCAAGTTTTTATTCAGCCCCTCGTAAAAGTCTTGGCATTTTATATTTGCAATTGCCTGTTGATTCTCAGTGGTATCGGGGGATTAAAAAGGGAGTTTTTAACCGTTTGACCTCATTTCTGCACCCCCACGATGGAAATAACCATGTTATATGGGTTTAGAGGAGACTAATCCAAATGCATTGTATTCGAGGCAAGAACGTATTACAGTAATGATGATTGCTAACTACTTTTGCAGGGGGGATTACTTCCGGGTGGTTCTGTCTTGAGTCTACAATTCTTGCTCTTGCAATCACTGGTACAGCCTTGTCATTTTACCTTAACCGTACAACAGATAGCGCCAGGAAAATGTTCCGCGCTAGCTTATTATATCTTCCGGTATTTATGTCGGGGCTTCTTCTTCATCGAGTGCCTGTTAACCAGCAGAATAAGTACCAAGCAGTAGAGAATTCACATGATGAGATCAAACTCTCTTCTGCCTCAGAGTTGTTGTTAGAAGAAGAGACTGATAATATCAACGGGCAAAATAAGCCAAAAAATAGAAATATTGGTTGTCGGAGTCGGCCACCTGTTGCATATGCCTCTGTAGCTCCGTTCCCTTTCTTACCAGCTCCAGTGTATGCTGATCAATGATCCTGGGATCTCTATTTTTGGTCTCTGCATATTTATCTGTTCTTTTACATGGTTTTGATTTGTCTGGCCCAATAAGTATATCCATACGAAAGTCTCTTTGAAAACTTTTGGTGCTTTACTTCTCATTCAATAAACACATGTATATCGGTTTGGGAGACCTAAGGGTGGCAATTTTGGATCCAGTAGGCATTTTCAAAGAAATGTTTGGATTGAGTTATTATATGTAAAATCTTTATTTTGTTTGGTTCACACTTTTTTTTTGTATAATTTATTATTGTGAAATTGAAGTCAAAAATTTCAATTACAAATTTAATCCAGGGATATGGTGAATTGTTTTATGCTATATTCTGAAATACTATGCATGCTTTCATATTTGAGATATACATCTCTTACAAACTAGCAATTTTATTGAATTGCATTTTTGTAAATGAAGCTCAAACTAGGAGAAACGGCCTCTCTGCCGGCCAGGCCTACACAAAATGCGTTGGTTGTAAACGATGTGAATCCGCCATTCCAATGGATATTTTGAGTGTTCGTGTTAGGATAGACAATGTGTGCTCTTGGGAGTCCCTGATGATTAAATAAACTAAGATTTTACCATGACTGTAATTTTAGAGAGATGTGAAAGCGAAATTTTAGGCAAGTAAATAGTCCCGTGTGAAATTCATAAAACATTCAATATCATTTGAAAAAATTGAAACCTTTCTTATTGGATGATCATGATACTTCCCAAAAATTGAAATTTTTAATCACATGTGACGACAGGTCGAACCAAAACGAAATACTTTTTTTTGCTAATCTATTGGACATAGATCCAAATTTTTCAATTAGAAGTGTATCATGATGCAATGCACATGTTATAGTAAAAAAGTTTTTCCTCCCTACCAACTAATAACCAGTTTGAAGGTTAAAAATTAAGTGCTTGTTCCTTGGTTACTTTGGAGTATCACAACAAAAAATCATTTGATCATGTAAAATATCACAATTTAGTTTCTTATAAGAATCTATGGATTAAGTGTTCAAAATTTTAATTTGAATGATATGATTCATTTTGGTTCCTGGTGCATTTAACTGATTTAGGTCGTCAGACAGTTTGGAGCTTTATCTCTTAGCAACTATCTCACATGAATTTCAATATGATATTTATAAAATAGTCGTTAGTATTGGAATCATAATAGAATAATTGTCAATACTAAAATCAAAATAGATATGGATAATATATAAAACTTGTACTTCAAATAATCTTCCACATTATGTACTTTAAGCGGAATTTTGATTAAAAAAAATTATTTATGGGGCGGGCACTTATATATTGCAAGAAAATAGGAGATTAACGAAAGGGGAGGGGATTCAAACCGATGATCTATACGTAATGAAGTTTCAGCTTAAACCAATAGACAATTTTTTTTTTTAGTTTAGCGGGGAAGAGAATCTATTTTTTAGTACAAGAAATAAAGGATTTAAGAGGTGGTGGAGGATTTGAAGTCGTAACCTCTGCGTCATGATACCTAAGTCATATCCACTAAACCAATGTCTCATTGGCAAAAGAAGTTGAAGATGATTGATAAACTTATCATCCTTCCACTTGTAGACATTTTAATGTATGGATAATTCTATTATGTTTATGGTTCAACAGATCTTGTGGTATAAAATTGCACATCATTATAGAATAAGGAGAAAGAAAATATGGTTGTGACGTGAACAATTTAAACGATGGACCTGTTTCACAGCAGAATTCTACATTTATATTTTATAGAGGTTTTACTTTATTGGTGTAAGTTTTTTTTCTTTCTATTTTAATAAGTGTTTGGCCTATTAATTTTATGGTGGGATGTATTTAATTCAGATTTTAGATGATTTTCAAAATTTTATGGATTATGTTGACTCTATATACACTACGTGGATTCATATAGATTCGATTAGACTGATTTATTTTGATTTACAAAGTTTACATATTATTTGAGTAACACCAAAATAATAAAGAAGAGATTTATCAAATGGTGTATTATAATGATCAAATAAGATGAATTTCGAAAACCTACATATGTTTATTCGTCATTTTTCTTTTGGAATCAAATCAGTTTGTTAAATATTCAAAAAGCATGGTGATGAGTCTTTGAATTTTTTGAGATCATGAAGTTGCTGCCTTTTTTGTTTAATTTATTTATTCAAGATTTATACAATGTGATTCTTTTATTTTATTTAATTAATGTATGTTTTGTGATAAAATTTTGTTTGGATTTTGATTTCTTGAACCTTTTTATTTCCCCTTTGATTTTCTCTTTTAAGAAAATGAAATTCATGTTTGGAAAAGAGAAAGTTGGAGTTAGTTAAGGAAAAAACTGTTTGTTGATTTCTTTATTAATTTCTAGAGAAAATGACCCCAATCGTCCCCCAATTATTTCACTTTAGCCTCGATAGTTCTAGTTTGTTTTTTCTGACATAAAGAATCTTCAAAGTATTTACGGGTAGCCTGTAAGTCATTTTCTGTTAAAATTGGATGAAGTTTGTCAATTTGGACCATGTGCCTTGCACATGCTCAAATACCACCCAAGGTTAAAGTAGTCATTAATCCATCTTCTTCCTCATCACATTCAACACTTCTCACCAAATTAAGCTTTCTTTTTCAAGTTAAACTTTTTTCAAAACCTTATCCACAGTCTCCATAATTGTAGGTTATTAAGGCTTTATCCAAGTGATTTTCTTGAATTGGGTTTTGTTCTATTTCATTTGAGTTTTTGATTTCCTTCTCAAAAGCGTGTTCTTCCTCATCACAACTACTACTTCCTACCAACTCCGCCCCACCACCACTTCCACCACCTCTCTTCTTATATAGCATTCTTGCTTCTGAAGCTTGCTCTATCAAAGCGGGTCTGTGAAAAACACCTATTGCAAAAAAATGGTAGCATACTAGTTTTATTTTATTTTATTTTTTTTAAATGTGAATTGGTTTTCTTGATTGCATTTTGTTTTATTTGATATGGGTTGTTTATTTTCTTATATGGATACTCAATCTGCTATATTTTGATTTGCGATGATTTATTGATTGTTAGTTCAAATTTGGATATGAATATTGGTCATCCATAAAAATTCATCACAACCCACCTCAACTTTATTCAATGGTGGGATTTCGATTGCACCCATGTGCAATATTTTTGCTTCTCGTTTAATTAATTCTTGTAAGGGGAATCAATGTGGTGGAATGGTGGTGGATGAGGCGGAGGTGGTGGGAAGTGGTGAGTGAGACGAGGAAGGAGATGTTTATTTGTTTAATAATTATTTTACCCTTAAAATTGACGAATTTCATCCAATCTTGACGAAAAAGACTATACAGACTTCTCATAAATAGTTTGAGGACTCTTTATGTTGGAAATTTTTTTTAGGACTATCGAGGCTAAAGTGAAATAGTTGGGGGATGACTGGAACCATTTTCTCTAATTTCTATTTCAAATTTACCAGAAAGAAAATTATGACTGAATTTTAAAGTTTTACGTTTGTTGTTAAATAAATGGGATCACTGGAAAATTTGTAATATTAGATAAAATTATTAAAGTTTTTTTCATATTAATGAGAAAAACTCAAAATATTTGATAAAAAAAGAAAAGTTTCCTTAATACAAATTATTATCTAGAGAATCTATAAAAATCTTCCATTTAATGGAATATATGAGAATGTGTAAAGTTTTGAATATCTCCATATTTCAATAGTTAATTTAAAATTTGAATTGAATACTTCTACATAAATTTCTAAAATCACAATTGAATACCTATAGATTTTAATAGATTTCTTTAAAGTCTGAATTAAATATATTTAAAAATTACACAGAATCTAAATTGAATACACCGTTAATACATACCGGACGCCTTATAACATTTTTAATTTTTTTGCCTATTATTTCCCCAGGGTCAAACAGAAAAGAAAGAAAAAAACAACCATCCAGAGAGAAAATGGCGTCTGTGGTCTTCTTCTCTGGAGGAAGTCTTATAACAATTCCAAATCCCCATTCTGCAATTTCCCACAAAAACAAATCCGTTACTACGGTAAGCAATTTCTCTTCTTCTTGTAGTAGTTCCTCTTTACCAATTTCAATTTGTATGGATACCATATCATAGATCCCGATTTGAGCTCGGTAATTTATTATAAATATTTCTTCTGTTATTTATTTGTAACTCCTTTTTTTTTAATTACTTGTAATATTATACTATGAAATTTGGTGAAAGTGCAGTAGGTAATAATGATTAGAGTTGAATTATAGTTACCAAGAGGAGTGTGATATTGTGTATTTATTATTTAATAGAGACAATCCAGTCATTTTCTTAATTCGAATGCGCTGTAAGTGACGGTTAAATGTAAACGGAGGGAATACAATATGGTTTACTAATTTTTGTGTTTTTGATTGTGTTCTTAGAGGTGTAATGTAGCAGAGCCATTGAAGTTCAAGGAAAATGGAAAGCCAAGTCTACCCGTTATCAATTGTGAACCAACTGTGTCGTTTCCCAGCTTTGTGTCCTCTAATCATTTTCAGAGACTCCCAGTTCAGAAAGATGATACAAGGCTTAAAATCTTCTCTGGAACTGCCAATCCATTACTTTCTCAGGTGAAAAACCGTACATTTCTTGTCCAGTTGACTTGTATATCCAAATGAAGATATAAATATACGTATGTATGCATGTTTTGAGGATGTGTTTTCTGTTCTATTATGATGTGGAAGGCTTTGTAGCATAGATGGAGCTATAAACTTCATGTTGGGAGGGGCGCGAAAGCTAAATTGTCCCATAATTCTTAGGGGGGTTAGAGCAAAATTTTTGTTTCTAATCATTCTGTTTTTTATAGGAGAAAAATGCGTTTTTCAAAATTTGTGTTTGTGTTGCTTATGAGCTTTCTATTGATGAACTTTGTGAATGATGATAAGACAAAGAAGTAAGTGTCTAGTGGGTTGTTTGCAATGCTCAAGTTTAGAACCAAGTTGAAGTTCTTCTTGATTCACAGTAAAGAGAGCGATATTGTTTATGTTGAAAAAAAATGTATAGAGAGAGACGTGGTAGTAATAAGTTAATGATGAAAAGACCTTCATGATTGAATTTTAGGAATTTTATGTAATTTTCAAGTAGATAAGATTGCTTAATATTTGTTAAAAAATTGTTGCTACCTTCATAGCTTATTTAAGAAGAAACTTTTAGTTATTCATTTTTCTATGTCACTTTCCTGTTTCGGTATTTACCATTTTGTTTTTCTTAGTTGTTTACTGATTCTATGAAATGTATATGCAATGATGGTACTCTCAATAACTGATATGTGAGAGTGAACTGTGACAGGAAATTGCATGTTACATGGGCCTTGAGCTTGGAAGGATCAAGATAAAACGTTTTGCTGATGGTGAGATTTATGTTCAGTTACAAGAGAGTGTTAGAGGATGCGACATATATCTTGTGCAACCCACCTGTCCCCCCGCAAATGAAAATCTTATGGAGCTCCTGATAATGATTGATGCTTGTCGGAGGGCATCAGCAAAGAATATTACTGCTGTAGTTCCATACTTCGGATATGCCAGGGCTGACCGGAAGGTAACTTTGTGTGAGAGGCTGATTGAGATGGCCAACATAGTGATATAGGTTCAGTTGACTAAAAATTTATGTTGAAATAACATGGAAGAACAGAAAACAGACATCAACTAGAAAGTTACTTTACATGAAGTTATCTGAACTTCTATATTTGTTATGTTAGATATTCTATTCATCGGTTACTGGTATTGCTATTACATATTCTCAATTGTTGCTTAAAGTGCTGTTATTTTCTTCTTCTTCTTTGGGAGTGGAGAGACAGATCAAACAGACATGAGCATTTTCAATCATCTATGAATGGTAGAAATTCTTCTGTTGATTGAGTTTGATTTGAAAATTTAGTTATTATAGACTAAGAAAGAGATTTGGTTGTCCTGGAGCTTATTTTCTTTCTTCTGCCTAATATCTTCAAAAGATATCGCATTGTCTTGACGGAAAGAGTCTAAAGTATGAGACATATCTCATGGTGCTAGTCAAAATGTTATTAATTCATCCCACCTGTCAGTTAGTATTTGCATACTGAAACATTTTTCTGCCCCCCAGACTCAAGGGCGTGAGTCTATCGCTGCCAAGCTTGTTGCAAATCTGATTACCGAGGCTGGTGCAGACCGAGTTCTTGCTTGTGATCTTCATTCTGGACAATCAATGGGCTATTTTGACATCCCAGTGGATCATGTACATGGGCAGGTAACATTACATTAACTCCAGAAACAACTTATGTTTCCATATTCAACATGTACAGTAGACGTTTGTGTGAAACTGGAGAAAGTCTGAACTCATTGATAGGAAGATCGAATTAGGGGAGTGTTTTTTGTGTTTCATGGAGTCTTGGTCTGCTCAGTATCTAAAGTTAAACTTAAATTTTCTTATAGCCACAACTGAATATTTTGTAGAATTGTAGTTTACTAATTATTATCTTCTTTTGGTTTAGCCTGTCATACTTGATTACCTTGCCAGCAAGACAATCTGTTCCGATGATTTGGTTGTGGTATCACCAGATGTTGGGGGTGTAGCCAGGGCAAGAGCTTTTGCCAAAAAATTATCTGATGCTCCTCTTGCCATTGTTGATAAAAGGCGTCAAGGTCACAATATAGCTGAGGTGAAGTACTGCAATTTGGAAGCAATCTTATGGTTTGATCAACTTATATTCACATCCCAGATATAAAAGATATTTGTCGAAGCCTCAGATTTCTGTATAAGCAAGTGCTGATCATTTTTGTGTGATTTTAGATATGACAATTGCTAATCTACCTGAAAGTTTACTGTGTTTGCTGCTTTTGTCATTTGCTCCATACTAAATTTCTCTTTGAAAAGTTTTAAATGCTTGCGTTACTGATTATTGTGTAATTTGAAATTTCCAGTGGCAGTTTTCTTGAATATATTTTGTTTCCATATTTTTCTACTGATTTGTCTGTGATGTATAAGCAATCTTTTGATGAAGAATTGAAAATCCGTTCACCAGATGATGTTAACTTCCTCTTGATTGTTATAATTTAAGAATCCAAATTCGCAAAAGACTCTTTCCCTATTTGTTGACTTTTCTTTATCTGCTTTGATGATCCAATGTCCCATTTTATTTTGTCATATTCTTGGAAGCTAGCAAATTTTTTTTAAAATATCACCTTACCATTATGCCGTAATTAACATGCCGTTCCTCTGCTTTTTATGATCTAGGTGGCTTATTCACTACTAGTTTCTTCTTGTTAAATACCTTAATTCGTTTCTTCATTGACGGTTTTACAGGTGATGAATTTGATCGGTGATGTTAGGGGAAAAGTAGCAGTAATGGTGGATGACATGATTGATACTGCTGGTAAGCACTTCATGCTCAAATGATTGTACCCATATGTTCCGTAAGTAAATAAGTAGTATATTGACATGATTAGTGTTAACATGGTGCGGATTATGTAACTCTGTCATAGCCATTTTTCTCGAGTCCAATTTTTTTCTGTTCCAGTCCAGGCACTTCCTATCTCTTAGTCTTCCGCCTAGATGAACAGCCAGAATTTTATAATACAATCATGATACAGCTCTACCTAACATTTGCAAGATTTCCAAACGGACCAAACCCCTCCCCTTCCTTTTTTCTGTTCTAAGTACAATCTTCTTGTTTATGATTAGCAGAACTGATCATAATACTGAAAACTCCAAACAGATACTGTTATATCATAATAGCAAGCACATGGACAGAAATACGACAAAGTTGCTACTCTCACATTCGTATCGGTTATAAGTCATGCAATTTCTAGTGAAAATGTTACAGCCTTAACACGTGTCTTAGACTTTATTGGTTCTATTACTGTGGAAACGTCTAATAGGCTGATGAATAATAGGTACTATTGCTAAAGGCGCAGCATTATTACATCAGGAGGGAGCTAGGGAAGTATATGCATGCTGTACACATGCTGTTTTCAGGTACTTTGTCTGCTGATACATGTTCTCCTGCTAGTTGAAAATCTAGAACCTGTTACCGCCGTGAAAAGATAACAATATTTGATTTGAACTTTCATCAAATAAGACATTCTGGCCTATTACTAGAGAGATGTTGTATTTTATACCTAGTTTGTTTGTTGGTTTAATTGAATTTAATTGATTTGGTGTGTTGCAGTCCACCTGCAATAGAAAGGCTGTCGAGCGGACTGTTTCAAGAAGTAATTGTAACAAACACCATACCGTTGGCTGAAAAGAATTATTTCCCCCAGCTCACAGTCTTATCTGTTGCAAACCTCTTGGGCGAGACCATATGGCGTGTCCATGATGATTGCGCTGTAAGTAGTGTTTTTCTTTTACAAAAAAAAACTGAGATTTAGTTTCTTATAATAAAAAACAGAGACAACTTCACATATAATATCACAATTGATAGTATTCAATCATCAAGTGTTTCTCACTACAATAATTATCGTATTCGTGTAGATTAATATTACCAAGGAGGATAAAATGTTAACATTTTGTCATGCTGTTTCTTATTCTTAACTATCAGGGAGACTTACAACCCTATTCCAGCTTGGGCATAGATTGATTGGTCCTCAAGCGGCCTTTTTCTACGTTCACAAAGTTATTATCCATTGGGAGCACACGGCAGGTTTTTGCTTCTGTTGAGTTCGTTTTAGTTTCTATTGTACAAATTTGTCGATAAACCATTAGTGTTGTTGTAGGACCGATTCTGTTAAATGTAAAATTTCTGCTGATCAACAATATATCTCTATTGTATACAAACAATGGGAGAGTTTCTCAGGTTGCTTTCATATGAATTGTAAAACATATCGATTCAGTACTGTATTATTAGTGCCTAATATGTCGCGATTTGGTGTTTTTGTCAAGCATACTTAATTCATGAGTTCCGCAATTGTCAGCCAACAAGGTTCGACATTTGGTGTTCAGAAGTCAGGTACTCGATCGATTGATAATCCCTTCTGCACTGATGCCGTATCTGATTCGACTCGGATTGATAGTCAGGTACTTGAATCAAGTTGTTCATCTGCTGCTGGAGATTTTGGTGGTTGTTTGTGATGAGGTTTGGTAGTATTTGGGTATTGATAATCAGTATCACTCTTCTTCATAAACTGAAAACCCATAATGTATCTATATTCTCCAGTACCAACACAACGTGAACAGTATCTAAGTCCACTCCCACCACAAGTCCTGCACCTGCAAATCAAACATAAACTCAGCTGCCATTGATAATTTCTTCCATATAGTTTAATACTCCCTCCATTCCATAATATAAGTCGTTTATGATACGTAACGAAAATTAAGAAAGCAAAAAGTAAGTTACTTTGTTAGTCAAAATATCAATATTACTCTCTTAAATATGACTTGTAATATTGATATTTTGACTAAAAAGAGGTACTTACTTTTTTTTACTAAAAATATACTTTATTCGTTGCTTCTTTAATTTTCGCTATATGTTATAAACGACTTATATTATGGAATGAGGAGAGTGTATTATTAGTAAGTACCTCACCATTTTGGCCATTCTCCTTTTGGAAGCATTGCGAGATGTGTGTGATTTATCCTCCCTGTAACACAAAATGATATGGTAGTAAGTAATACTTCCACCATTCCTAAATACAAGACTCTTTATACAATTTTAGAAAATTAAAAAACTTGTCATTTTCACCGAAAGTTCCAATATTACTCCTTTCTCACTTCTATAACATAAGAAAAGAAAGGAAAAAATAGGAGATGGCAGAGGCAGCAAATAAAAAAAATGTCGAGAGTATAATTGGAATAAATTGTTGACAACTAATAAAAGAACATTAAATGACAATTAATTTGGATATCTATAAATCTCCTAAACGACAATTAAATGAGAATGAAGGAAGTACTATATAACTTTAATCCTCCTAGGTTTAACAAATTATTAAAATTGTGTTTTGCGTGACTCATACCCATACTTTAAGAGATCAAGAACTTTAAAGCATTATTAAACTAATCAAAATTAAGAATGAAAACAAAAGATTCATCATTTAAGTACTTCATCCGTTCTAAATTATCTATCCACTTTGTGTTTTGCACGAGAATTAAAATTTCATGAAATTCTATCGTAGAATATGGTAAAATGTAAAAAATGACCATATTTAATTTAACTCATAATTTAATTTCCACCTTTTTTTTCTCTCTCTATATTCTTCTCTTCAACATTCAACGTGAGAGGTAAGATTGGAAAAATCATTAATAAGCATTTTATTTAGAAAATGAACAGTAAATTTGAGACAAATTAAAATGGAAACATAACCAGATAATTTAGATAATTTGGAACGGAGGGAGTAATAGTTTAGTAATTGAGAGTCTTGACCTTTTCCATGACAAATATGGCAATCAACTCTGCCACTCCCATAACAGATAACACAAGGTGGATCTGGCTTCTCCCTTGCTTCTTTCAGCACATTCGACTGCAGAAATATCAATATCAAGGTTCATCAATGGCTCTCAATTTACTCTTTTATTTAAGCAACAAGCACTAACTACGTTTTTCAATCGGTTACTTTTGATATAGACCATAGTTCAATAAAACATGTGATCCAGATTCATCCACATCAGATAAAAGATGAATTTTGACCACTTGCTTCAATTATCAGAATTTTCCTTTTCAATAACTAACCAAAAGTACGATTCAGTACAAAATTGGAATCATATAACATTCCACATACAGAATTTGCTTTCTCTGTTTTGCTGAATTCATATAGATTAATCTATCTGGCAACCCGAACAAGTTCATTTTTAAGGTTAATCCAAAAAAAATAAAGAAATAAATCCTCAAAATCATTGCTTTATTATTATTATCATCATCACATACAAATGAAAAAGAAAAGAAAAGAAAAGAAAAAATTACCTCAGTCCTCACAATCCAGGAGGGCTTTGAAACCGAAAGGAGAAGCCGAGCAGTTTGTGTTGGTGGTGAAGAAGGTAGTCTTTGATTGGGCGGCGGATTCGGAGTGCTTAAGATTTCCAATTTAACAACTGTGACTATATTCTGAGATCTTATCATATTTGTATTTAGTCACCGCTATCTTCCCGTTATTCTTCTTGCTAAATTAGGCTCTTTTATCTTTTCACAAATTAGACCAATTTAGACTTGACCAAACCTGACCATTACCATGAAAGTCTCTCCACTGCATTCTAATTTATAGGTAAAATTAAAATACAAACTATTCTAAACAATTATAAAGTACTTCCTCCGTCCCAAATTATTTGTCCATTTTGTATTTTGCACGGGAATTAAGGTTTTATCAAATTCTATAGTGGAATATGATAAAATGTCATAATGTTACTGCCAATTTAATTCACCTTCTTTTCTCTCTTCAATATTTAATGTAAAGGGTAAGATTAGAAAAATCATCATTAATGAACCCTTTATTTAGAAAGTGGACAAATAATTTGGGACAAACTAAAAAGGAAATGTGGACAGATAATTTGAGACGGAGGGAATAGTAAACTGGTATTGAGAATCGATTCTGACGAATTAATAGTCATTTTAATGATTAATTTATTTAAGGTTAACCACTTTCATCATTTTGACATTTTTTTTTATGTATTTTCACTTTTATCATTCAGTTAAATAATTACTAAATTTTCGTCCAAATTAATAACACTCTTCGAATTCTCTCTCCTGCATTTCTTATATTTTACTACCTCCATTCATAAATATAATACTTTCATTACATGTTGCGAAAATTAAATAAGCATAAAATAA
Source organism: Vinca minor (assembly GCA_026122235.1). Classification (NCBI taxonomy): domain Eukaryota; kingdom Viridiplantae; phylum Streptophyta; class Magnoliopsida; order Gentianales; family Apocynaceae; genus Vinca; species Vinca minor. The sequence goes on from JAOCZM010000291.1 coordinate 3,585,935, forward strand.
GATATTTTTTTAATCAAAATATCAATTTACTCTCTTAAATAGAATTAATAATATACAAATATTATTTAAGAGATTAATATTAATATTTTGATTAAAAAAATATTATAATTGTTATTTTCTTAAATTTGTAACATGTAATGGAAGTCTTATAATTAATTGTAGGTACATATCCGTACTTTTTAAGACGTCATGATTTAAATTTCTACTCTGTACTTAAAATTGGGATTTCTTCTTTGGGCCTATTTAGCCCATCTTAACGAGCTAAAAATGACAGCCCACAAAATAAAACCTTAACCTCCTCTCTCATCTCTCTTCAATATTTTCTCTCTTTCCTACTAAGAACAAAAACCCTAAAAACTCAAACCTCACTGGACTCATCCTTTTCTCCTTCACACAGCGACGACGGATTGTTGAAGTAGCAGAGGAAGAAACGTAGAAGAGTGAAGATGGCGGAGGTTATGTCCATGGAGGACATAAGAGCCGCGGCCGAACTTATTGACATCGACTTCTCCCATGTCGATCTTGATTCTATTCGCTTTCCTTCTGGCGAAGATTTTGGCATCAGTAGGTAAATTTTCACCGCTTTATTCTTCATAAATCTGATTTTTTTTCCTTTTTTGATAATTAATTTGATCAATTTGTTGATTCAAGTATTTTGCATAAATTTTCGCTTTTTCTGTTTTGTTATTCCAGAAATCTGTTTTTTTTTCCTATTTTAATAATTATTTTTAGTTCATTTGCTGATTCAAGTATTTTGAATTTATTTTCGCTTCCTCTGTTTTTATTGTGTTTTTTCAAAATTTAAGGAAAAATTCCAGCTTTGCTGTATCTTGCGGTTTGTTTTATTGTGATTTTGGCATCATAAGGTTAATTTACTGCTTTCTTTGTCCATATAATCTGATTTTTTTTGCTATTTTATTCAGTATTTAAGTTAATTTGCTGATTCGAGTATGTTGCATAAATTTTCGCTTTCTCTGTTTATATTGGTTTTTTCAAAATTTAAGGAAAATTCAAGCTTTGCAGCATCTTACGGTTTGGTTTGTAATGATTTTGTCCAGGAATCTGATTATGTTTGCAATTTTAATCATTATTTTAGTCGATTGACTTATTCAAGTATTTTGAATAAATTTTGGCTTTCTATGTTTATATTGTGTTTTTCAAAATTTGTGGAAAAATTCCAGATTTGCAGCACATTATGCTTATGATTTTGATGTTTTCCGTTTTTTTCCTTTTACGATAAAGTTTTTTTTTTTTACTTATTTTGTAGTGATGATGAGGATTTGAAGGAGGAGGAAGAGCTGGAATTCGATCAAGGATTCAGTAACATAGTAGTGGTTGACAACCTTCCTGTAGTGCCAAAAGAGAAATTTGAGAAATTGGAAGGAGTAATTCGGAAAATTTACAGTCAGACAGGGGTTATTAAGGAGAATGGTCTGTGGATGCCTGTTGATCCAGATACTCAAAAGACTTTAGGTTACTGCTTTATTGAGTAAAGTACTTTTCAGGTAATTTACTTTCCTACATTATTCTTGTTGCATTTGTAATTTTATCATTGATGTATTCTTATTTCTTTTATTGAAAAGCAAAAACACAAAGAGAAATTGCATAGTGGCGATACCGGCATCAGATGGAGTGTTTAAGAAATCATGTGATTTAGATTACAAATTTATAGTCATAAGCTATGAGACATTGTCATGTTCTTGTATTATGAATGCTATACAATCACTTGTAACAGCGAAATGTAGTTTCAAAACTCAACTGTTGCCTTACAACCATATACTTGAAGTTGAATTACGAAAGAAGCTGATGGTTATCATACGAAAAAGGTATAGTTAGAAATTTAAATTCTTGAAGGTGATCATTAATTGTGCCAACTTTTTACCAAATACATAAATGAAATAAACCAGACACAATCCAAATGAATGAAAAGGTGAAAAATTTGTCATAGAACACAACTGGCGAAGAAAAGATGTCTTTGAATTCTCTACTGGATGTAAATACATCATCTAATCCAACATGAAAATGTAATAATATAAAAAAGATACTTGGCATTAGCTTTTTGCTAAATAAAGATTTACCCATTAATCATAAAGTAGCCAAAGCCATTACAATCAAAAGATAAAACGCAACAACAACAACAACAACAACAACAAAAGATAAAACGCAAATACAAAAAAAATAAAAGTTATACAATGGTGTAAACGCAAATACTTGGCATTAGCTTACTAGCTTGCAATAAGTGACGGTGGTAAATCCGCATTGTGGTTTAAAGAGTCTTAGCACTGGAGCAGTTTTTCCCACCCCAACCCCTTCTCTCCCAACTCCCCCAGAAAACTTGTCTTCAGGGGGGATCTTAGTTCTGATAAAGAGTAGATTATTGAACTTTTACAATTCAGGAGCCAGCATGGTCCAGGAGTACGGGCCCGGGCTTCAGTTTGGGGTCCCAATTCTCCAGATGGAGTAGATTGTTTTGGTAATTCATGCACAGTGGATAATGAGTGGAGAAATTTCGCTCTTTCAGATTAGTTCTTTACTGTACTGTAGCTATATGTCGGCAATGACTTGCATTTGAATGGTAATTTGAATATTTGCCTGCATGGCAGGAAGCTGAACTGGCAAGAGAAAAGACCAACGGATACAAATTGGACAGAGCACACGTATTCACTGTGAACCTTTTTGATGATATTGATAAGTACAGGAGAGTTCCAGATGAGTGGGCTCTTCCAGAAACTAAACCATACATTCCAGGGGTAACCTTTTGTTCTTCCCTTTTCTTGTTCTTCATGTTCTCTTTTTTTGTATATGATTTGATTTACTCATAACATTTTGTTAGAATTGCTGTCTGGTTGCAGGAAAATCTGCAACAATGGCTTATGGATGAGAAAGCCAGAGATCAGTTTGTTATCCGCGCTGGCTCTGATACAGAGGTGCTATGGAATGATGCCAGACAGTTGAAGCCTGATCCTGTTTACAAACATGCTGTGAGTTAACTATAGTTGGTTCTCTGGTTTGGTTTGATTGAATTTGTCTTGTTTCTCAATGACGTTTTTGTGGCTTGAAATGGAGTTTTCCTATTTTTAAGAGGAAAAGGGTTTCAAAATTAAAAACCATGATTATATAAGGTGATTAGCTATCTTTATCTTAATATATACCATTTTTGGTGCAGTTCTGGACCGAAAGTTTTGTCCAGTGGTCTCCTCTGGGAACCTATTTGGCGACCCTTCATAGGCAGGGTGCTGCAGTTTGGGGTGGTGCCACAACTTTTAATCGCCTGATGCGTTATGCCCATCCACAGGTTATTTTCTGGTCATGCTCCAATTGTTTTGTTCTTGTATCTCTTTTTGGGTTATTTGCTTAGCAGCTTTAGTTGCAGGTCAAATTGATTGACTTTTCACCCGGCTCTCATTTTTTGGTGACATACAGCAGCCATGAACCTAGCAACCCTCTTGATTCTCATGTAAAGTTTTCTATTTGGTCTTTACTGTGTTTTGCTGTTTCTATTTGGTCTTTACTGTGACATACATCAGCCATGAACTTAGCAACCCTCTTCTCATGTAAAGTTTTCTATTTGGTCTTTACTGTGTTTTACTGTTCCTATATTTAAAAAAACAATCTAATTAGAAATCATTGCAGAGGGTCGTGCTAAACATTTTTGACGTGAGAACTGGCAAAATAAAGAGAGATTTTAAGGGAAGTGCAGATGAGTTTGCAATTGGAGGTGGAGGTGTAGCTGGTGTTACTTGGCCTGTTTTCAGGTAACTTCTGTATTATATTGATAGATAGAATTATACTTTATGTATCTCTCCCCATCTGAGAAGTTTTCCTTGTTTTCTGTCATTGATATATTCCATAATCTGACTTGAAAGCTGCTATTTCCAGGTGGGATGGTGGAAAGGATGACAAGTACTTTGCCCGTATAGGGAAGAATATCATTTCCGTTTTTGAAACTGAGACCTTTTCTCTTCTTGACAAGAAGTCCATAAAGGTTGAAAATGTGGTGGACTTCTGCTGGTCACCTACTGATCCAATTCTTGCACTTTTTGTTCCAGAACTTGGTGGAGGGAACCAACCTGCAAGGGTAAGTCCAGAATTTCCACGTTGGATAAGCAACCCTTCTGATGACTTCTTTGATACCTTTTTAAGACTGATTCTCCAAATTTCACCAACAGGTTAGCCTTGTGCAAATCCCAGGCAAAGAGGAACTGAGACAGAAGAATCTCTTTAGTGTTGGTGATTGCAAAATGTATTGGCAAAGCAATGGGGACTACCTTGCTGTTAAGGTTGACAGGTATACAAAAACTAGAAAAGTACCTACACTGGCTTCGAGCTTTTCCGAATCAAAGAACGAGATATTCCAATTGAGGTTTTGGAGCTTGAGAATAAGAATGATAAAATCATTGCATTTGCTTGGGAGCCAAAGGGCCATAGATTTGCGGTTATCCATGGTGATAACCCGAGGCCTGATATCAGTTTTTACTCTATGCGGACTGCCCAGAATGCTGGTCGGGTTTCAAAGCTTACAACTCTCAAGGGCAGGCAGGCAAATGCTCTCTATTGGTCACCTACTGGCCGCTTTATTGTGCTAGCTGGGTTGAAAGGTTTTAATGGGCAACTGGAGTTCTACAATGTTGATGAACTTGAAACGATGGCAACAGCTGAGCATTTTATGGCAACAGATATCGAATGGGATCCTACATGAAGGTATATACTAGTAATATAGGATTTTGCATTGTTCTTTTACGTCTTGCATTCTTCTCTAAATTTTAAGATGGACTTATTATGCACTCTAATTTTAGTATCTCATTATATTAGTTGTCAGTAACATAAATCTGGAACTTTTAAACTTTTTGCTAATTGTGGCTTAAAATCTTTGTTTAGGTATGTTGCAACAGCAGTTACTTCCGTTCATGAGTTGGAGAATGGCTTCAACATATGGTCATTCAATGGGAAACTTCTATATAGGATTTTGAAGGATCACTTCTTCCAAGTAAGATTAAATTCTGATCTGGGTTTTTGCTTTCCTTATTGGAGTGAAGCTGGCCTAACAGTGCATAGTACCTCAGTAAATATTCCCGTGGATGCATTTGTTTCTATCGACACTCTACTTTTCTTTCATAAGGGACAATTAAAGGAAGAGTTTTTTTTTATTAATATTATGAAGCAATGGGTTTTTCATTATCCCAAGCTGCAATTGTGTCATGAATCATGATGTCGGATAAATTCAGATAGACTGATTTTATGCATGGTTTGTTTTTGAAGTTTTTCTTCTTGGTTTGAGATTCGGAGTTGTTTATAGAATTACGGTCTTAGATGGTTTGTTTGAAAGAGCAGTTTATGACTCTGATCATATCATTATGTTGAATATAAAAAGCACACTAGCTTGCTGTTATCCTGAATAAACTGAAAGTCAGTTTCTTAATAAAAAAGAGTTGTCATAGATTTGTCTCCACAGGGACATAAAACCACTTTTGTTTTTCCTAGAAAGGATTTCGTAGAGAATTGCTTGCGATCATTTGATTTCTTGAGCAAGTTTCTAGGTTGTTTCCTTTACATGTTTTCTCTATTACATTATATGCTGGGTACTTGTGCTAATACTTGCTATAATGCAGTATGCATGGCGTCCAAGGCCTCCAACCCTTTTGAGTGCTGAGACAGAAGAGGAGATTGCCGAAAAACCTAAAGAAGTACAGTAAGAAGTATGAAGCCGAGGATCAGGATGTCTCACTGCAGCTGAGTGAGCAGGATCGTGAGAAACGAAAGATTGTCAAAGAAGAATGGGAAAGATGGCTTAATGAGTGGAGGCAGATGCAGGAAGAGGAGAAATTGGAAAGGCAAAGACTGCGTGATGGAGAAGACAGTGATGAGGAAGAGGAATATGAGGCCAAAGAAGTTGAAGTCGAGGAGCTATTACACGTCACAGAGGAGGTAAATGATTAGAGCCGTAGCTAGAAGTAATTTATTTTTGTGATTGTAACAGAGTGGCATTTAAACACTGCTCATCCGTACCAGCTATCCGAATACTTGTTAGAATAGTAAGCATAATGTAATCTTTTACCAGAAGAGTAGTTAGTTTTTCCATTTATTGCCGGAACTGTTTTTTCTCCCTTCCGTGGAAGCAAACTCAGTTCATTTGGATCTCTCTCAGGTTCATTTGGAAGAGAATAGTTATTTTATCGAAATAGTAATTTTACTTGTAAAATCGATTTTTTTTTATCGATGAATCAAATACTATTTGTGTGATTTGTTTGTACAGTATTAAGGATTTGACCTTCAACGCCGTAACTGCGGTGGAGTTGTTTTTTAGATGGAATAACAGTGTAACACATTTAGGCCCCGATTGGTCTGCATTTTCAGTCATCTTAAGAGGAAGTTGACATATTTTTTTTCCTTTTTGTAAGTTCATGACATTTAACAATCTCTAGCGTCATACCCCTACGAGCTAAATAAATAAAAAGACAAAATCTTTCAAATGAAATCTCTCTCCAGACTATAATCCTCATTAAACAACAAAATACAGGAAAAACAAACCTTTCGTGTATTATGGGGCCATATTGGAGAAAAAAAGGGGATTTGCTCTGCTCGCAAGTGAGAGAGAGTGGTTTTAGCTGTTTTCGCCGTGGATTATAGACCTTTCGTGTATTATGGGGCAGGTAGTTTTATTTTCCAGTTAGCATGTATTTGTATTGAAATATATACTGTTTGATTCAGTTTAGGATTGTTTGTAGTTAATATGATGCAATGTGAAGGAAATATGATTTTTTTTCGCATTAAGTTGGATGCGAAAATAACCATATAAATTTAAGATAAATTAAGGAAACATAAATTTAGTCACATTGAGGCTGATAGGATAATTTGTAAACAGTTTAAAAAAAAAAGAACAAACTTAGCATAAACATAGTATTATGGATAGAAGGGAGATGATATTAAGGGCACTGCCTAGTCTTTTGATTACTAATTCGAGTTCCATTTATTTATATCACATCACATAATGAAAACAATACATAATACGAAACACAGGATTATGTCGACAGCTATAAATGTCATCTTTATTTGAAGATGATATATTTGTAACTAGAAATGCATTCATTTTTGGCAAGTTCCGGAAGGAGGCACGACACCATTAAAGACGCAGTGGTATGGGTCACAACACATATAAGTGATACCATTACACCACTGATTGAAATCGCGACATCCCAAATGTTTGTTGCTTCCAACAGGCAATATAACTTCTGCATTTGAAAGCATTTTCCTTGACATTTCCATGGTTCTTGAACTCTCAGACATAGTGGATGAGTTGAGGATCAGTAGACCAAGGAAAAACACTAAGGAGCAATTATTCTTCATTTTTCTTTTTTAATTTCTTGTATGTGATGAAAGTGGTGTGAGAATTGCAATGGTAGTTCTTGCATTTATAGCATTTGTTTTTTTTAAGGTTGTCGTATTGAAATTCTTCCTTGCCTAACTGATTAATGAAATGCAATTTGCATTCCCACAAAAAAAAAAAAAAAAGGGAAACATGCAATTTACATGTTGCAAGAACGTGTATGCACTCTCTAATCTCAAATTCTAGTAATGTATACGAAACTTTGAATCAATTATCTTGACTAATGAATATAAAAACTATATATTACATGTTTACTTATTTTCTTAGTATTGAGATTTGTTAAAAATTTAATTTTCCCCAATTTGAGTTATATAAATGTTATATTCAGTGGCTGATTTAAGGAGCGCGGAGGGTGACCGCTCCCAATGTAAAATTTTCTATAAAAAATATTTTAGACAAGTACATTTTGTCCCATAATTTTTTTTTTCCCTGAAAAGTTACATCACTTCCTCAATGTAGAATTTATGAATCCGCCCCAACCTATATATATATATATATATATATATATATATTTTGTTTTCAACTTTATCTTAAAGCAAGGAAATAAAAAAAATGAGCTCAGATTTTTGCTTTATGGCATCCGTATATCAGACAAATAGGAAGACCCAATCTCCCTTAAAGCATGATTTTCTTCATCACTCTGAATGCACCAGCCGGGAATCGAACCCGGGTCTGTACCGTGGCAGGGTACTATTCTACCACTAGACCACTGGTGCATCTTGTTTATTTGATCTCTAATTATATTTAATAATCCAGTGAGACTTGCATATTTGGTAATAGAATCTAGAGATAATATCATAGTCTGATGTCCAGAATTGAATATTGTATTTAATCATCAGGAATTGGGGATTGTCGGGTTCAAAGTTTTAAATTGTTGTGACCGGTAAATAATCTCAATTTTAATCAAGTCCTGACAATATTGGGTACTAACTAACCATCACGTGTTTAGGTTCGTCGAGCTAAGATTTTTCAACTGTTTCGAATTGTGAAAAATCTCGATTTTAGTCAAAGTTCAGATAAAATTATATACTAATCAATTTTAGATTTCAGACAAAATCGTATACTAACGATCACAGGAGCAAGAAAAAAGAAAAGAAAAAAAATGAGCTCAAATTTTTGCCTTTTGGCATCTGTATATCAGATAAATGAGAAGACCCAAATCTCCCCTTGAAGCAAAGTTTCATCATCACTCAGAAAGCACCAGCCGGGGAATCGAACCCGGGTCTGTACCGTGGCAGGGCACCATTCTACAACTCGACCACTGGTGCTTCTTGCTTGATACTTGTGTACTATTACAAAATAATCTCAGTGTGATTTACATATTTGGTAATAGAATCTAGAGATAATATCATAGTCCGATGTTCATAATTGAATATTGTATTTTTACTTAACTAAAGATAGTTGTGATATTATCTTTAATACAATAATTAAAGATATAATTTGACTTTTAATTGAATTATTATCTAACTCCTAAAAATAGTTGTGATATTAGGGAGTTAAGGATGTTAGTAGCGGAGTTAAATTCCCTTTAAACTAAGGAATTGATGAAATTGAGGGGTAATTCCTTTGATTTGTGGATGGTTTTTTTGGCCGTCGGATTGAACAATTTAACAGTTGAGATTACAAAGAATAGAATAGTTATTTTACCTATAAAATTAGATTTTTTTCACTATTGAATCAAATACACACAATTTTAAAGATTTAAACCTTCAGCACCATAACCGCTTCGAGTTTGAGATAGAGTAATAGTATAACACATTTAGGCCCCTATTGGTCTGCATTTTCAGTCATCAAAAAAGGAAGTTGACATCCTTTTTTCCTTTTTGTTAGTTCATGACATGTTGCAATCTAGTGTTATACCCAGTGAGGAATGAGAATTCAAGAGAAACTTGTTTTTTTTTTCCTTCTCTTTTCTTTTTTCTGAAGCATCTTTTTCAGAATAATCAATAATTGTTCTCCACTTTTCTTTCAGTATATCTTGAATTTCCGACCTACCGTTTAATGTTTGCTTTAAATCTAAACTATTTTCCCTATAAATTTAGCTCTTAGATTATGACTTCAGAAACTTTGAGTTTAAATATTTCGAATTTTAGTCTTCATATTCGGACTTCAGAAATTTTGAATAATATTTTAGACTTTAGTCTTCTTCATGTTTCAATCTCATAAAACAAGCTCTAATATTGTCAAAGTTTGATCATACTCACCAACTCAAATGATGTCGAATAAATTTAAAAATATATAATATTTGAAGACGAAGAATATGGTGAAAGAGATAAATGAAGAAAATTCTTAGTATGAAAAAACAGAAATAAAATTAACTATGATGTCATTCATAAAACAAATAGTATTGCATTATTATTACTATTAGTATTATTTTGGATAAAAAGGAGATGATATTAAGGGCACTGCTCGGTCTTCAATTTGGGATAGTAGATCCCATGTAAAGTCTTAAGCGTCCTTTTAATTACTAATTCGAACTCCATTTATTTATATGACACCACATATAATGAAAATAATACATAATATGAAGCACATGACTATGAAGACAACTATAATGTCATCTTTATTTAAAGAAGATATATTTGTAGCTAGAAGTGCATTCATTTTTGGCAAGTTCCGGAAGGCGGCACAACACCATCAAAGACACAATGGTATGGGTCACAACACATATAAGTGATACCATTACACCACTGGTTGAAATCGCGACATCCCAAATGTTTGTTGCTTCCAGTCAATACAACTTCTTCATTTTGAAGCATTTTCCTTGGCATTTCCATGGTGCTTGAACTCAGAGAGAGTGGATGAGCTGAGAATCAGTAGACCAAGGAAGAACACTATGGAGCAAATATTCTTCATTTTTCTTTTTTGTTTCTGGTATGTGGTGAAAGTAATGTGGGGTTAGCAATGGTAGTTCTTGCATTTATAGTATTTGATATTTTTAAGGTTGTCATATTGAAATTCTTAATTGTCTAACCGATTAATGAAATGCAATTTGCATTCCCACCCAAAAAGGAGGAAAATACAATTTATATTTTGCAAGAATGTGTATGTTCTCTCTAGTCTCAAATTCTAGTTATGTATACGAAACTTTGAATCAATTATCTTGACTAATGTATATAAAAACTATCTATTACATGTTAACTATTATCTTAGTATTGAAATTTGTTAAAAATTTAATTCTCAATATTTCAATAGTGTTGAGAGAATGTATGATTTGTCTGGGATTCTTTCTTCTTGAACTGAGTCCTCTGACATATTGGATTATAATTTATAGTATCAGTATAAGCAGGTGAACTGAAAATCGAAATAATAATTTACTACTAAATTTACTGTGGAGAAAGGAGTTTCTTATTCAAAATTATGTATTATGTTTATTAAAGCATATTGTTTCTTGTAAAAGAAGTTGGACCAAATAAAAATTCAAAGTGAACTCACAGTTTGGAAGGAACACAATTACTGAACACTAGTATTACTAATGAAATGGGTCACTCAATTCTAGTACCGTCTTTGTAGGACTGACCTCATAGTTCCCTCACATGAATTGATTAGAGCCCACATCTGCAAGTAGATCCTGCATAATTCATGTGAGAGGACTGTAAGGCAAGTCCCACAAAAGCGGTCCTATGATTAAATTTTGCAAATATATATATAGGCAAATTGGCTCTACAGGTCCAAAAACAATTTTACTTTGGTGATTTTTGTCCAAAATCTATTTTTTTGGTGCAGTGGGTCCAAAAACAATTTATGTTTGGTGCAGTAGGTCCTTCAGTCTAAAATTTCATCAGTCAACCGTTAATTAAATTTTAAATCTGGTCAACCCTAAAACTATCAAGGGTATTTTTGAAATTTTACATAAACCCCAAAAAATCCACGCACCCCACCCCAACCCCAACCCCTTCGTCATCTTCCTAGGGGTCTAGCTTTAAAAAATTCATGCACATTTTCCATTATTTTTTCAAAAAAAAAAAACTCAAGGAGTATAATGACAAAATAAATATTATGGGGGTGGTGTCGATTTGGAGGAAAAAGATGAAGGGGGGGCTGTTTCAGCGGGGTGGTTAAGGGGGAGGGGAGGGGAGGGGCTTAGGCGGGAAGATGAAGAAGGGGTTGGGGTGGAGTGGGGTGGTGGATTTTTTGGGGTTAATGTAAAATCTCAAAAATACCCTTAATAGTTTTAGGGTTGATCAGATTCAAAATTTAATTAACCGTTGACTGACGGAATTTTAGATGGAAGGACCTACTACACCAAACATAAATTGTTTTTGGATCCACTGCACCAAAAAAATAGATTTTGAATAAAAATTACCAAAGTAAAATTATTTTTACACTTTGTAGAGCCAATTTGCCATATATATATATATATATATATTCTAACTTTATATTGCAAGGAAAAAAAAGAGCTCTGATTTTTTGCTTTATAAACATCCGTAAATCAGATACATAGGAAGAAATTATCTCCCAAGAAAATTTTCATCATCGCTCTGAATGCAGCAGCCGGGAATCGAACCCGGGCATGTACCATGGCAGGATACTCTACCACAAGAACACTAGTGCTTCTTGTTTACTTGATCTCTAATAATATTTAATGATCTCAGTACGACTTGCATATTTGGTAATCTAGAGATGTTATCATAGTCTCCGATGTCCGGAATTGAATATTGTATTTTTACTTGATACAATAATTAAAGAGAGAGTTTGATTTCAAATGAAATTATTATCTAACTCCTAAAATTAGTGATGATCTTAGGGAGTTAAGGACGTTAGTATTAGAGATCATGTGATACCAGAATTAAATTCCCTTAAAATTAAGAAAGTGATGAAAGTATATTTTTTTAATCAATAATTTAAAAGATGTTAATAATGAAAGTTTATATGAAAAATATTACTGATGTTTTAGTAGGTGAAAATTTTAATTCGAGAGAGAGAGTATATCACTTTTTATTCTTTGATGCAAATTACTAAACAAACTAGAGTTTATCAATGCAAAACACATGTTTCATTGATCCACTTTACATCTTTCAATTGTCCATTAAGAAACTACAATACCAAAACCCAATTGGCTAGAAAAAACACAGTAATAATCCCACAACATAATTAAATTAGTCGACACGACTCGTGATATATATAGAATATCGGAATTAAGTAGCACCAAATCAAAAAATACATTTGAGTTTACATAAGATGACAAGCATTAAGACTTGGGGAGGGGGGACAAATACAAGAGAAGTAGACCAAACTGTACTTTCCAAGAGAGTTTAGACTGATAGCTAAGTAATAGTTAAATAAAAAATTAGCATAGATAAAGAATATTTTAAATATATTAAGAATGTTCCAAAATATATTAAAATTGAAATTAGAGATGATGCTAAGGGAAATAAATGTTAGATAATAAGAGTATATAAATTGTATATATATTAATAAAGTTGGGGTGGAAGTCTGTGGCGTCGACACGTGACATATTGTAGGCTATCCTCCAATGCGAGAAGCTTACGCGTGGCATTTGGAGCATTGATTATTTCCTAGGATATTGTACCCCAACAGCTATTGACATAGATAGAATTTTTAGATAACTATGAAACTAAACTATTAAGCAAAATAGTTATAGTAGAATAGCTAATAGTTATAATATTTTACCGCTTTATATAGAGTTTTTTCTTAGGGGGTGTATTCAATCTGGATTTTAAAAGATTTTAACTGATTTTCAAAAGTCTATGGATTCTGCTGATTTTATGGATTATTTTAAATCTATGCAGAGTCTTCGCAGAGTTTATCAGATTTTATTAGATTGATTTATCGGGATTTCTTTTGATTTATAAAGTCTATAGATTATTTGAATAGCAACAAAAAATAAAGAAAAGATTAATTCAGTGGTGTATTATACAGATCCAACGGTGTTGAATTTCCAAAGTCAACATATGTTTATCAATCTTTTTTTTTTTTTTGGAATTAAATCATTTTGTTAAAAATTTAAATAGTTTGGCGATAGTCTTTGATTTTTTTTAGATCACGTAACTGCGGCTTTTTTGATTTATTTGTTCAAGATTTATATAATTTATTTACTGGTATTTTTTTTCTTTGGCTTAAATAAGATATGTTTTGTTTGAACTTTTTTTTTCTCTTTGATTTTCTCTTTCAAGAAAATGAAATTCATGTTTGAAAAATAGAAATTTGTGGTTAAATAGAGAAGAAATTGTTTGCTTTCTTTAATTTCTATTTGAAGATGATCAAGAAGAAAATTGTTTGGATATTATGACTTCTTTTTGGGAAATAAACATTTCATGTTGAGTTTTCTAACGATGTTAAAAAAAATCTCATTTTTTTTTTGTAGTTTGAAATATTTCTTTGTTTTTCTTATAATTTTATAGAAATGAGATTACTAAAAAAATTGTAATATAAGATAAAATTTGTAAAACACAAGAGGGGGGGTGAATTGGGTTTTAGTCACTCTTACAAACTTTTTCGAAATCTATTCAAGGCAAGTGTAAGTTTGAGCAAGATGAGCAAATGCAAAACAAAAACCAATCACAAGACAAAGGATTTATAGTGGTTCGACTCACTCAGAATGTTCAACAACTTCACTAAGAAGACTTTTTACACTTGTGGCTAACTCACAAAGAGTTTTACAACACAACCACAATACAAAACTCACTAAGAGTTACTTGCCCACACTAAGTAGGACTTTTACAAGAATTACCCTATCACTAAGAAAGGGAATTAAGATGGATAAAAAGAAAGGTTGTTCACTCTTCTAAGTGAAAGATATATACCTTTGAAGTACAAGAATTTTAGCTCTTTAGAACATATGAAGCACACTCTTTGTCTTGCTTTTGAAATTCACCTTTGAATGATTTAGATCATGGCAATGAAGTGCATTTTACTTTGAAAGTGTTTAGACTTGATAAGAAATCAATGTATATTGTATGTGCAAGCCTTAGAGTCATTCTTTAGCTTTGGAGTATTTATACATTTCAAAATATGCTGAAAACGACTCTTTAACGGTCAAAAAACGGCTAGTTTTTTTCAGAGTTCGGTTGACCGAACAAGGGATCGGATGACCCACTTGAAGACCTCGGTCGACCGAGGTAGGCTTAGGTCGACCGACCTTGGCTAGTCCAACTCTCTGTAAGTGGTCGGCTGATCCGAGGATGAGCTCGGTTGACCGACTTCCTGAGCTTTGAGAGATGTTGATTTGACCCTTGTATTGAAATCTTTTGAAGTCTAAAAGGTTTTCTCAATATATAACAAGTAAGAGCATTTAGAAAACCGTTTTAAAAGACTTATGCTTTGAAATCAAAGGCTTTTGAGATATGAACACATATGAGAATCATTTTGAAACTTAGCCTTTTGAAAACGTGTTTATGAAAACATGCAAGACTTGAGTGTTGTGTACTTATGTTCATAAGAGAAATGGTTAGAGCTTATAAGATAAAGAATTATAAAGACAAAGCTATCCTAACCAAACCTAAGTCTTCAATCTTCAATCTCGATGAGATATGCCTTTAAGTATAACTTTGAATCTTGATCATGGCTTGATTGAAGTACTTAGAGCTTCCATTATGAGAACCATTATTCTATCACAAAGATTGAAACCATTAGACACAACATCAAATGTTTGTCCATTATCAAAAACTGAGTTTGTTCGCCCTTAGGGCTTACAATCTCCCCCTTTTTTATTATGACAAACTTTGATGCAATAAGATAGAATAAGGACTATTTAAGAATAAGGAAGCATGGCAAAAAGACAAAGATCAAATAAGAACAATGACTAGTGCTTAAAAGATAAAACCAAGAAGACAAAAGCACTAGCATGAAACCTTCTTTTTGCCATATGCATCTAGGGACTCTTAGAAGAGCCCTATTTCCCAACCATCCTCCTTTCCTCCTTCCTTCCATCTTATGTAGCTTTCTTGTGTGTAATATACATACCTTAGTTTACACAAGAAGCTAACTTACCATTTTCATCAATGTTGATGTGAGTGCTAAGGATCCTATTATACAGAACATGCTCACACAAACATTAGAACTATCAATGGTTTGTTATTATCAAAACAACATAGGATATTTTGCCCTTCGGGCTAACAAAATTATCAAAGACATTTTAATTTTAATATTAATGAGAGAAAATCAAAATCTTGAGAAAAAAGAAGAGATTTCACCATACACATTTAAACCTATGAAATCCATCAAAATCCTACCTTTAATGAAATCTATGAGAATCTATAGAGTTTTGAACACCTCTAGATTTTAATGAACTTTTTAAAATCTAAATTGAATACCTCTAGATTTCATTGGACTTTTTAAAATCCAAATTGAATACCTATGGACTTTAAAACTCCTTAAAAATCCTATAGAATCTATGTTGAATACACCCCCCTTAGTCTCTAAGATTAGAATAATAAATTCGTTGATTATATTAAGTTCAATGTATTAATATGGAGAAATGAAAAGTCTCTTTTTTTATTGTTATCATTCTACTACTAATGTTCATTAGTTATATAAAAATATTATCCGTATTTAATTATAAAATTATACATATTTCACACATATATGATTAGCTTTAAAAAGCTTACTCCTGATTATTATTTATATAAATTCATGTATCGTGAAAATTAATAATAAATATTATAATTATTTTATGAAATCACTAATACATATATAGAGCTAAAAACATGAGGAAGAAATTATATATACAAGAAATTTTCCTACATAAATTATTTGTGGAAGAGATCAATTAAATAACTTTAGTTAATGCTATTAATTTTAGAGAATTGGAATATACTATGGTTATATGTAATTAATTGATATGTATAGCTATAGTTATATGTAATTAATTAATAGGTATGGCAAGGTAGTTGAACGGTTTTTTAACTATTGCACAATTAAAATCAGTTGAATAGGCGGTGAGAACTCAAAGGTCATTCAATTATTACTATTAAACAGGGCATACAAAACATCAAATACTAAATAATGAACCTATAAAGATGACTAAATGCTTTGAGACTAAAATACATACATAGAATATATAACGTAAGCATAAAAAACTCTTTCAATTCTCTTGCAATTAAGATTGAAATTACAATAAAATTCTTCTCTTTGATAACTCATACCAATATATAATGGCAGTGCACGATGCAAGATCAAAACCTTCTCTAAAAAACTCAAAAATCACAAACTCAATTATTGCTAGGAAGTTAATTGGACTTTGAAAAGAAAAAATTGAAACAAAAAAATATTTTCCACCAAGCAATACCTATTGAAAAGACTCTAGAAATTCAAGAGTCACCCATGGATACATTAACTTTATTTAGGGGTTAAAATTACCACAAATTCAAAATTAATCACAAAGGGTTTTGGTCTTTCATTTCCCACCTCTATTTGAAATAATATCCCAAAAAAAAAACCCAGCCAATTCAGAATTTTTATGAAGATATTTGGAAAACATTCATGGATCAAAACTATGAATTTTACTATTTCCCTATCTTAGTATTGAAAATAAAATAAATAAATAAATCATTTTCCTATTTCCATTATTTTATTTGCTTATTGACAATTTTATTTTTTTACTTTTTTTTTTTCAAAACAGTGACTGTGTGGTGTGGGAGAAGGATTGCTTGATGCTCAAAAGACAATGAAGGAAGGCGGAAAAAATCCCAAAAAAATAAAATAGCGATGGCGAAGGAGGGCAGAAAAAAAGGTGGAGAGAATTTACCCTTTAAATCTTCATATAAACTCAAAAATCATCATCAAATTCACAACAAATATCAATTGAGAAAGAAGAAGTTGGTCGGATAGCCAACTTACCTTCATCCAATTGGTGAGCCAAATTATTTCATAAATTTTATTTCGCTTTTTTTATCCTATTTTATTCAAAATATTTTGGGCTAGTCGACAGAAAGTGTAATTTCGAAACATGGTAGTTGTGGAAGAGATGGTGGGTAAAGAATCTCAAGTGTGGGGGATTGAAGGGGATGTGAAAGGGAAGTGAGCGATGGGAAAATTTATAAAAGAGATGGAAGGGGGGAGGATTTGCTATTAGAGAATAGATATATGCAACAGATCATGGAAGAGATTCTTTGGAAGATCCATGGCAAAGGGAGAATGAGGTAGAGGTGGAGAAGGGGTAGATCGAGACCGCCGGAGAAAATGAGTGGATCGATCTGAAGGCACTACACTGCTGCTAGAAGAGAATGAAAAGAAAATTAGGGTACACTTTTAAGTTTTAAGTTTTAATTAGGGTACACGTTGAAGAAAGAGAAAGAGATTTTAAGTTTTCTTTTTTCATCTGTACACGTTTTGCGTTTCCTTTTCTTTTTGTTTCATTTTTTTTCAGATGTACACGTTTTTCTTCTAAAAAGGTGATGAACATAAGCAATAAAAAAAATATGATGCAAATGAGTAATTTGAATTTAGATTCAACGAGTAGATTGAATTGTTAAATTTGTTGCTGTACTTTTTTTCTTTTTCCTTAAGGGGAATAGGCTAAATTATAGGACAAAATTGACAAAATTGAACCACTAATTTGTTTGACTTTTCATTATTTTATAATTCAATTATTTAAATAATACATTTAAAATAAAGGAGCATAGCTATATAATTCTCCCTCTCCATTCGAAATTAAATGTCTCATTTTCTATACAAAATAAATAAGAAATGTAATATTCAAATTTGGTCGGAGGGAGTATTTCAAAGGGCACACAAAGAATAAGTATCAAAATTTGTTTAAACGTTGATTTCATACAATGCACAATTTTTTTTTATATATGAGACCGGGTGTTCACTGTTGTTAGTGGTAATAAATTCCCACATAACGAGCCTTCTCCAAAAAGATAATTGCTAGTTTTTTTTGGGGAGGGGGTGGGGTGGGGGGTGGGGTGGGGAGGAGAGGGCCTATCTATTATAAGAAATAGGGGCATTCAAGAAGCGATGAGGGTATTCGAACTCATTACCTCTACGTCATGAGGATTCAACCTTGACCATTAGGACAATGCCTCATTGGCAATTGTTATCTTTAAAAATGTGCTACATTCTCATAGTCTTGGCCTTATAATTAAGGGACAATGATATCACACCTCATAGTTAATAAACAAGTATTTTATTACATCAAATTTTATGATTGTGAAATGCCAAGTGAAAGAATAAATTAGGAGCACGAAGAGAGTTAATGTCTACACATAAATTATTTATAGCTTTTCTTCTAGTCCGTTATTGCCTGAATATGATCACCTATGTTCCGCTCCTAATACGAGATTCTCTAATTTATGCTTATTTATTAGAAAAGAAAACAATTAAACAAATGCCACATTGAATATGCTTAGGACCAAATTGTGATAGAATTTAAACATGGGGTCCCAACACTCCCCCATAATTCAAACTGGACTTGCAATTTTGCAACCCTCCCTGACGTGGCAAGCTCCTAATGACATGGCCTGTCATGACGTGGTGTGAATACTGACGTATAAAACCACCCATAACTCTTAAAAACCACATCCGCCACCTCTGTCACGGCATTTCCTCCCTCCTCCCGCCCCCAACCCCACCACCGCCACCTCTCTCACGGCGGCTACAGCCATGAGCCACCGAAAGAACCACCACAAAACCACCCATAAAAACCCCCAGATCCCAAACATCTCCCCTACCACCTCAAATAACCTCCTCCACTTAGTCTGGTTCTCCCTAATCGCCACCTTCTTCAAACTCCTCCTAATCCCAGCCTACCACAGCACAGACTTCGAAGTCCATCGGAACTGGCTCGCCATAACTCACTTCCTTCCTCTCTCCCAATGGTACTCCGACGACACCAGTCCATGGACCCTCGATTACCCGCCATTTTTCGCTCACTTCGAGTACTTTCTTTCACTTTTCGCTTCCGTAGTAGACCCCACCACGGTCCATCTCACCAATGGCCTTGACTACAAGTCCCACTCCACTGTCCTCTTCCAAAGAATCTCAGTTATATTATCCGACGTCGTTTTATTCTACGGAATTTACAGAATTACTAAAAAATTAGACCTAAAAGAACGATCTTTGATCTGGGTTTTGGTAATTTGGTCACCTGGTTTGATAATCGTGGACCATTTGCATTTTCAGTATAATGGGTTTCTTTTGGGAATGCTTTTATTGTCTATTTCAGCTTTGGAGGATGGGAATAATGATTTGTTGGGAGGGTTTGTTTTTGCAGTTTTGATTTGTTTTAAGCATCTTTTTGCTGTGGCTGCTCCTGTTTATTTTGTGTATTTATTTAGGCATTATTGTAGAGGTGGGATATTTAGAGGCTTTGGTAAGTTGGTTGTGATGGGGAGTGTTGTTGTTGCTGTTTTCGCCGTGGCTTATGGACCTTTTGTGTATTATGGGCAGGTGATTTTCTTTTCTATTTAGGATGCATTTGTATTGAATTGTATACTGTTTGACTGAGCTTAAATATGATGCAATGTGAAAAATGATTACATTTACTTAGGATTGTTATAGAAATTTATGCTGTTGAGATGTTGTGGCTGATAGGCTAATTAGCTTAAATGTTCATTTTTAGTCTAGCTAGTTTGAAAGCTTACGACTACCAAGAAGAACTTAACATATTGCCTTTTTTTTCCTCTGCTAGTTGTTTCAGTTTACAATTGATATTGCATATGTAGTAGATTGTAGGTGGATATTACTTTTTGAATGTGGATGTTTTATGTTGTACTGTTGTAGGATACGTAGTCTTTTTAATCTTGTTACATCGCGATTCTGGACGTGTAATTGGATTTCAGCTGTCAAAAGTTGTGTTGCAGATGTAGCAAGTATTGCGATTTAGCATGAGTTTGTATTGGAATATATACTGTTTGATTGAGCTTATGATTGTTTCTCTAGTTAATATGATGCAATGTGAAGGAAAGATGATCACTTTCGCATTAAGCGCGTACATATATAAATTTGTTCTATTGAGTAACATTGGGGCTGATTGGATAATTTGCTGGTATCTGAAAGACCAAGACTAACAGATTAAGGAAGAAGAACTTAACATAAACATATTTCCTTTTTTACGGTGGTCTGAGATTTAGTTGTTGTCAATTTACAATTGATATTGCACATGTAGTAGATTGTAGGTCGAGAAAATGTTGTTCATGTAAATGGTTAACAGTACTGGTCCTACTGGAGAGCATGGAAAAATTATAGGAAAGGTTTTGATGTCAATTTACCTTTTGAATGTGGATGTTTTATGTTGTACTTTTATAGGATACATAGTCTTTATCTTTCTCTTGTTGTTTCGCAATTCTAGATAAATAGTTCGATTTTAACTGTCAAAAAGTTGTCTTGCAGATAGAGCAAGTTTTTCGTCGCATGTTTCCTTTTGGTAGGGGACTGTGTCATGCTTACTGGGCTCCGAATTTCTGGGTGTTCTACATCATATTCGATAAATTGCTTGCTTTCGTGCTAATAAAGCTCGGGTTCAATATCCAAACACCAACAGCTTCATTCACTGGTGGACTAGTAGGGGACTCCTCGCCCTTTGCAGTTTTACCTATGGTAACTATTTCTAAACTAATAACAGATGCACAATGAGTCATTTCCTCTTTTTCCATTTCTCTTGAAGCTGACAACCTACTGATCTAGAATCATCAAAGTATGGAAAATCAGGCAGCTTGCTATTTGTTTGTTATGCAACTAAATGCATAATGATCCAAGGAATTGGACCAGTTGTTGGGCCACTCTGGGTTATAAAAAAGATGTTCTATTAAGAATAATTGGTCACTGAGTCCTCAATAGTGAATAAATATGTACACTTACGAACAACGAAAGTTTGCAATATTTTGACTGTTAGCTTAGTTGATCTGGTTTCCCGTCAATTGTGTATGGATGATATTGAAATTAGTTTACTTAAAAATGCAGATAACTCCGATGGTTACCTTCGTTACCGTCCTACTAGCAATATCTCCTTCTCTTATCAAGGCTTGGAAAGATCCCAAACCAAGGATGATCACTAGATGGGTTGCTTATGCCTATACATGCGGCTTTCTGTTTGGATGGCATGTTCATGAGAAGGCATCGCTTCACTTTGTGATCCCTCTTGCCATTATCGCCTTGAAAAGTGTAGAAGATGCAAAACATTACTTCTTCTTGTCTATAGGTACGGTTACTCCACCATTTACATCTCATAAAGTACTGCAATTTCCTTGTCCTCGTAGAATTGGAAATTTGTCTGGGTACATGTGCACATGAACTTAAACTCTATGATAGGGTGACAAATATGAGGAAATTTAACGTATTATTGCTCTAGTTCGCGTTCTTTTTGCTCTCATTTGATGTTACAGATTCAAACTTCGCAGACTAACACGAGTTCTCCTGTTTCGTTTTGCAGTATCATACTACTCATTGTTCCCTCTTCTATACCAACCACAAGAGTATCCCATTAAAGTATTGTTACTACTTTTACACACTATTCTTATGTGGCTTGGATTTTCCTCTTATTTCTGCTCAACAAATGCATCCACCACCTATAAAGAAGACGACCGAGCGCAAAGTCCTGCTGGTTCCAAGAATGCAGATTTTCATATTGGGTGGTTTGGAAAGTTATATGTTGTAGGTCTTTTTGTTATTGAGATATGGGGGCAATTTTTGCATCCCATCTTTCTTGGTAATAAGCTTCCATTTTTACCACTTATGATGATCTCCATTTATTGTGCTTTTGGGATGATATACTCTTGGATTTGGCAACTTAGGTGGATTATCAAATCTTCTTGATATAGTCACATGCTTTTGCCACATTGTAATTCTTGTAGCTCTAAATTTACCCATTTCTCTATGTTTTGATTTGTTTGCCTCTTTCTTGATCTTTTATTCTTTTTTAAATTTTGTGGGGTGGTAAGCGTAGGGGGAATGGATGGCCTTTTTGGCATTGATTTTTCCTTATAGAATTTGTGGTTCTTTTTGTCCCAAAAGGTCAACTTCATTTTTATATTTTGAGTCAACTAATATGAATCTCAATTAAGTTATCAATAATTGGAGTATGAGCGAAGATGGATAGAATACAGACTTAATATTGACAATAAATGCATAAAATGATTATTTTCAAAATACCAATGAAACAAATAGATTGAAGACTTCCATAACTTTCAACAATAAATCTCATAAATAAAAATGAAATTTAAAAAAAAACGTTTGTCAATGTAAAACTTAAAAAAATAAGGTAAGAGTCAGACTATACAGAAGTAATCATACCAAATCCAATTTTTTTTGTTCTATCCGTTTGGGGCATCCGGTATCCACCGACAACGTGGTGATTACATCTGGACTCGACCTTACGGTTGCCCGGCAACGTTACCGCTCAACGGGGGAGAGCCTGACCCATACTGCTCTTAAACGGCGCTCTCAGCCACGAAAAATCCCGCAAGAGTCGAATTCCACCAGTGGGAATCGAACCCTCGTCAACGGCGTCAGCTTAAGCAGCTGACCCATACTACTCTTAAACAGCGCTCTCAGCCACGGAAAATCCCGCAAGAGTCGAATTCCACCAGCTGGAATCGAACCCTCGTCAACGGCGTCAGCTTAAGCAGCTGACCCATACTACTCTTAAACAGCGCTCTCAGCCACGGAAAATCCCGCAAGAGTCGAATTCCACCAGCGGGAATCGAACCCTCGTCAACGGCGTCAGCTTAAGCAGCTGACCCATACTACTCTTAAACAGCGCTCTCAGCCACGGAAAATCCCGCAAGAGTCGAATTCCACCAGCGGGAATCGAACCCTCGTCAACGGCGTTAGCTTAATCAGCTGCCCCAGAGCTCGGGGTTATACCAAATCCAAATTAGTACCCATAATGAGGGGAAAACAATTTGATTTAATTTGTGATTAAATGATTTAAGTACCTTTCATTCTTTAGTTATGGAGCAGAGTAAACAAAGATGGTGTTCTAATCGATGCTATTGACTTGTGGGTTTACGCGGAACTCCCACGGCCAAAGATTAATCAATTCTTTATTATGATAACGAAGCACATTTTAAACGGTAAGACATTTAACTTTTAATTGGTAGATCGTAAATTTGAGTTATAATAAAAAAAAATTAGGAAATTACTATCAATCATCATGAATGATGAATTTAAAAATATCCGACTGTATTTTCCAAATGAAATATTACTATTGAAATTATATTATACATCCACATTAATTTTGAAAAGACAATCGTGAGTATTACCATACTGATGACTCACCTTATGGACCATGGAGCATGACATTGCACTTGACATGAAGGGGGGAAAAGGTAATTGCAAAAGAAGAAGATCAAATAGCTAATTTTGCTCCCCCCACAAAAAAAAATAGTTTCGTAGTTTTGTGTGTATTTCTATCACAAATAGTTTTTCGATTAATTTTGCGTGCTATAAGTGTCATATTGTGACCTATCCAATTCATACCCGACCGACCCAACCATTAACATGACAGTCTCTTTTCTATTTCATTCTAATTTAGAGGTAAAATTGGCAAACCATCAAATTATAACCAATTTCCTCCGACGTGACCCGACAATTAACCCGACATACAAATATCAAGTTAATTGTCAAGTCGGGTCGGATTGATGTCGATGTCGACATTTTTTGATATTTATATGTCGGGTTAAAGGTCGGGTCGAATTGGGAGAATTGATTAAAATTTGATAGTTTGTAATTTTACTGTCGGGTTAATGACCGTATCGGGTCAAGTTGAATTGGAAAAAAAGGCAGAAACCAATGGTGATTCGAGCTGGCAACAAAATCACTTGGACTCCATACATAGTACATACTCTCTCTCTCCTCCACTATCTTATTATTGCAAGACCCATTCTTTTTTTTTCTTTTTTCTTCTTCTTATATACCGACTCCATTTCCATGTTCTCCCTTTGATCTTCTTCATCTCTATTGAAAAAAAAGAGAACAAATTGAAAATGGGTTCCAGCTCTAGCCGCATAGATTCTCCATCTTCATCTTCAGCAGCAGAAAAAGCTTGTGGGACTGGGTCAAGACTCAAGAGGACCAAGAACAAGCTTTCCTCTTTCCTCATATGTGGTTCCTCCTCCACTTCTCAACCACCTTTTCGTGAGGTTCATATCAATTATTATTAATTCCTATTTCTTGTTTTTTTTAGATTATTAATTTGTCTATAATTTTATTTTATTTTGCGTTTTATGATTACTAAGTTTGACTTTACCATGAAAAAAGGCCAAAAGATGCCGGTATTTCTTGTAATAATTCTGTGAGAGTGAAGTTTGCTATTATTGAAACGAATTTCTTAAGTTATAAAACTGTTTTTGTGAGTGGTCTTATTTTCATAATTCTTTGGAATTTTGAGGTAATGGACCTGGTCTAGAACTGGACATCAGTAAGGAACGAGGAGAGATATAATTTTGTGATAATGTGACTAATTCTGGATTAAGAGGTCCATATCAGAATTTTCCTTTTGAGATTGATCATCTGACGATGTACTGAAGGAAGTCTTGTTTGATCATTCAAATTGGGCTTAGTCAACAGATAACTATTGTTGTTGATTTAAATGTTCTTTAACTATTTATAGAGCATGTCAGATACTTTGTGACACTTGCTGCAACATTTCTATTTGTAGTCTTGTTCATACTTTGTGTTTATCTTGTTTAGTTTACAATATATGAATGAAA
This sequence comes from Vinca minor, assembly GCA_026122235.1. Lineage (NCBI taxonomy): Eukaryota > Viridiplantae > Streptophyta > Magnoliopsida > Gentianales > Apocynaceae > Vinca > Vinca minor. The sequence continues at coordinate 3,610,934 of JAOCZM010000291.1, forward strand.
TTTTCAATAATTAGTGTGTTACAAGGAGTATCACATAGGATCCGAACCGTGTCTTGAGAGGGTTCTGAATATTGTTCTTTACTGGATATCCTAAATCATTTCCCCCCATCATTTCTATTGGTTAATCATGAAATATTACTGCAAATAGGTGGTGGCTACTCATTGGCTGTTTATTTGGCATTTGAAATAGCTGATTATAATTTTAGACTGATTTCCCAGTAACTGGCAAATTTTGTCTTCTTCGAAGTAACACGAAAAAGGTTGCTTGTTTATACTGATTAATCTTGAATGATAACTGTGTTTTGATTTTTCATTACTGATGCTGAGATTGTAGTTCAGAAATTTCTTGTAATTTGATGCTTTGATAACACTCTTCAGTCGTCACTTACAGATTGAAGATTGTCCCCAGGAATCAACAATAAGTTCAGCTGAAAATTTAGCTTCCGACTCTGATAGTCCGTGGAACTCCATAGTAGAATCTTCTTTCTCTTTTGGTTCAGAAGCTACAAACACGAGTTCTACAATTGAGATTGGAGCCTCGTCTACTAGTAGCAATGACACTACTCAAAAGACTTTTCTCTCTACGAAAAATAGAGAATCAATTGATAAAGAATTAGTTTCCCAGGTAAGTTCCAACTGTCATTCCTAGTTCTCATTTCTGAAAAGTAAAAATGACAATGCTTTTCTAAACAGCCGTCTCAAAATTTGGTCTCTGCAAATGCAAGCAGTGTTGATGCTCGTATCTCTGTGAGGGACGATGTCCCATTGGCTGGTGCAGAAAATGAAAATCCGAGTAGTTTGACACTGGATGGCCCGAATTCGTATCTGGTTGGAGATAATGAAGGAAATAATGAGGTTTCTATTCTGGGTTCTGAGGTTCCTAGGCCTCTAACCGTCAGTCCTTTTGCTCTAACAAGTTTCCAGTCATCTGGGGATAGTAACACCGTAGTGGCAATGCCTTCTACTTCAGGATTTTATGTGTCTGAAACTGATAACATGGGAAGAGGAGATGCGCTTCAAGTTGATGTGGTGAGTGTCTCTTCCAACATTTTATCTAGTACCTCTGGTGAAAGAAATAGCCGTGAATCAAGGAGGAGTAATAGAAGTCTATTCTGGGATGCTGTATCAAGGCACGGTTATAGAAGGAATACTAATAGTGACTTCCCAACCATAGTTTTCGCCACAGGCTTTGCTGAAGATCCAGATTCTCATGACAGATGGCTTCTTGATTTGAGTGGAGATCTTGATAATGATGGGGCTGGTTTTCGTTCTGGTTATCTGGGTTCTAGAAGTCGTCTGAGAAATGGACGAAGATGGCTCTTAAGGTCCGAGGTAATATAGCGTAACACTTATCTTTTATATGGAATAAATTTTGTTTTGAAGACTATTCAATGCTAGCAATGTTGCTAGAAGAAACTTATCTAGTCGTTAAGATTGTTAGCTACCCTGAGATTATTCCCTAGAAACACGTCCACTGATCAATGCTCATAGATCATTCCTGCTAATTTTTCTTTTCTTGGAGATGAAATCTACTCAGGATCTTCACATCTTCTAGTACATTGTCTAGTACATCAATGGAATTATCACTTGGAGTAATGTGATTGGACTAAAGAAAGTACATGGACTTGGATTGATCACATTGCTCCATGTGAGGCAGTTCATTGGTGTACTAGACAATGTATAAAAGAATGTACTAGAAGATCCGGAATCGATAAATCACTGCTATGATGCTTTCTTCTTTTTTGTCGTATTCATCCTTTTCTCTTATCTTCCTTTTCGTTTTCTAAGCTGATGGGTCAAAATGACTTTTTGCTTCCCGGCCTTATTTCCTTTATCGTAGTCTTTTTTCCTTACCGTCTCCATTTTTGCCGTAGGAGATGAGCTAGGAGGTTTTGTGACTTCATAGGCATGGAGTCGACTTTATCTATTTATGATTTGTTTCATGCTGATTGTGGCTGTATTTCGAGTCTTTATTTCTCGTATGTAATATGGTGAAAATGCTTTGGAGATATCCTCAAATTGAGAGTTTCAGTGAGGGAGTTGAACTTTATCTTTCACCTGATTATTCGAAATTGTTTTGTCATTGGACTTGTTGACAACTACGTAGATTCCCTATGACGTATGTAAGCTGTCTCCTTTCTCGTTCATTTCACTTTGGCCTGTGTCTATGATATGTACATGCACACTTGTTCCCAAGGTAGATGTGAACTATGTCATCTCGGCAGTCTTATTCAATGAACTATCAGCAGACCTAGTAACTTTAACAAGGACTTATATGAGCTCATGAACCTACTAAATTCTAATAACAGAGGGACTGATTAGAAGAAAATTGCCACTTTCGTTCTCCCTGGAAACCTAAAAATAGGCGATCTATAGCTATCAGAATAGACTTGAATCCTCCTCAATGTCCACTGTTATCCTTCCCCAGAAACTTCAGAATGAAGTCCAGCTTCTTAGTTGAAGTTTTGTCTTCAAACCAATTTGGATTATTTGAAGAAGTTCAATATGTTGAATAGTTAAGCTTTAGACAGATTTGACTTTGTCCTTGAAGCATGTTCTATTGTATAGATGAGGGGTAGATTTCATATTGGTTTTGTATAGACTTTACGTTTATTCACACGCTTATGCAGATATTCATATCTTTTCTGAACCATGGAAATAAACTTTATTCATGTCTACTACATTAAGATACATCACTTGGTTGCCAAGGGAAAGTAAAAAAAAATGAAATATTGAACTTCTTAAAACAGTCTTTCAATATTATGATATGGTTTCCTTGGCTTTTCATAAACGGCCTTCTTACCATCTACAGATCACGGAAAGAGCTCTCGGTGGCCAGGGGGAGAGAGGTCGACAACCTGCCTTTTGTGCTTCTGGACTCCATCCTGACGGTACATGCTCCTGTGATTCATTCTTCTCAGACGAAGAGTCCAGTACCCTTGCAAGTATTTCACGTATAATCTTGCTTGCTGAGGCTTTATTTGAGGTAGATCCTTGACGTTCACAAGCTCTTCTTGTTGCTAATTTACATGCATTTCTTAAACACGGGATTGAGAAAGTAGAAGACTACATATTGATTACTCTGTATATCTTCCTATTTAATCTTTAGAAGTGAAAAATAAACATAAATTGATTGATTTCTCTTCAAATGTGCTTCACACCTACATAAATAGACTGCCAAAAGCTATTCTATAAGTATTTCATCTACCTCTTTTCCGTTTATCCTTGAAGAAAGTTGAATAGCCATTTTCAAAATTTAGATGAAAATACCATTTTACTTCTTGAAATAACTTTATCGTAAGTTACTTCTTTTAGACTTTGCTTCACCATTCTTTAATCACTGAATTTGTTAGACTTGGATGGGAGTATGGTGTTGGATAGAAAGAAATGGAGAGAATGTATTCATGTTAATGACCACACGGAGTTCTTTCATCATTCATGTAGCCGATCCCAATTACTTAGGATTAAGGCTTTGTTGTTGTTGTTGTTGTTGTTGTATCCTTCAACTGCTGATCTGTGTTACGTTACGTAAAACTGATACTGATTAGTTATTTAGAACTTCAACCTCTTACAGGTTTTGGATGAGATTCATCGACAACCTTTGCTATCTTCACTATCTATGCTTACAATTCCAGCTCCGGAGTCTACTGTAGACTCATTTCCGCTCAAATTTTACAAGAAATCAGAAGCTGCTGAAAGCAGCCCAAGTGAAGTGCCACAGTATGTAACTGTTTAAGTGATTTGGAAAACAGTCTAACATGCATAATTTTGTTTCTTTTGTCTTATGAGTTTGATGTCCTCCTTTAAATAAAGTGAATGAAAACTGCAACCTGAATGACTATTTATTCTTAGAGTCGCGGTTTTCTCTTCTTAGAGGTCATTGGGAGACATCCTTTTTATCAAATGATTTGCATTCGTAGAGCTTACAGATTATACTAATGTAGTAACTTTCACCAGTTTTATTTCCTTATGATGAGAAAACAATATTTGATTGACAGGTGCTACATTTGTTTGTCCGAGTACGATGATGGAGACAAAGTAAGGGTTCTTCCTTGCCATCATGAATTCCATATGTCTTGCGTCGATAAATGGCTTAAAGAAATAAACAGGTAAGTTCCATACAAAGTCTATTTCTTGCTTTCCCTGTCATATTCTTGCGGAACGACACTTCTTTATCTAACGCGATATGTATTCCTTGCTCGCGCTTCATTAGGGTATGCCCAGTTTGCAGATCCAATGTTTGTGAAGGAAATGAATCTGTTTCAAATGCTGGAATGACATCCCAGTAATGCAACTGTAAATATACATACACACAGAAATACAAACAGTAGTAAATGTAATAGTATGTGATTCTAGTTTTAGCTATATCTTTTCTCCGAAGACAAAATTGTCCAGATTTTTTTATACTGTTTTTACTGTATTCAGGGTTTATACACATGAAATCTAAGCTGCTAAAGTCTTTGTTTATGTTCTTGTTTCCATGCTGGTATTTGTAGCTAGTAAAGCAAGTTAAAGAGGTAAAATAATTGAATACTATGTACTTATCCACCAACCATATTCACCTTGGAAAGAATTCGGGTCTGATTGGATTGGGTTTGATCTGACTTGAGACTCAAACTCAGACACAAATCAGCTATGGATTGAGCTTGAAAATGAAACCTGAAGAATTAAATAATCTAAAATTTAGTTTGGGTTTATTTAAGACTGGGACTAAAATTTTAAACTCAAATAATTATTCAAGATGTGGTTATGGATATATGTGGATAGAGTTTTTGTTCGAGATTTTTGTTTTATGCATATTTGACAAAGATGAATTTTTTATGGGAAATGAGAACCAAAGTGAAAAAATTTCATTGAGTTCAGACATAAAGTTTTTTTTTGCTAAGTAGTTCAGACATATATAATCTTATTTTAGAGTGGAAAAACAAAGTGAAACAAGGAACAAAAACCAAATCATTTATGAACTATCCTTTTGCTAAAACCAAATCATTTATGAACTATCCTTTTGCAAATAAAAAAGGGGTTTGACTCTTCTATTGTAATTTAAAAGGGAAGATTTTCTCAACTATTGAAAGTATTATTATCGTAATGTGACTCTATCACAGAGTGTTTAATCTTCACCATTAAAATATTATACTGAAAATGAGTCAAATCGCAAAAAAGTTACTTTTTTCTTTTTTTTCTTCTCCCCACAAATTCGAGTAACTTAATTATATGACCGTTTTTATTGACTGACCACACAGTCCTCTAACCTGAATTGAGCGGAGTCTACATCTACAGGTAGACCCCGCCCAATTCATGTGATCGGACGGTAAGACCAATCTTTCAAGGACGGTCATAAAATTGAATTTTTCCACGCAACCCTCTCGAAGTAATAAAAAAAAAGTAGAAAAATTGAAGAAGTAAAATATTTGTTATTGAGATTTGGAAGGGTAGGGTATAAGATTTGTTGAGAGGATATTGAATGCGATGAATAAGTTGTCAGAAAAAAATTAAGAAGGTACTCTCTGGTCTCCGGACACAGTTGCAGAGTATTTTATCAGATGGAAGAGCGTGCTAAGCCGTGTCAATCATGAGGCCATTTAGACCGCTTTAGACTATCATAAAATAAAAGCTCAAAATTCTATTTTTTTATACGAAAGTTTCACTTCAAAAACAAAAAAATATAAAATTTCCCACCAATAAATTTTTATTTTTAAAACTTTTCAAAATAATTTTTTCAATAAAAATCTCATATAAATTTTTGCCTCAAGCCCCGTGTTCCCTTCACACCCTCCTAAGAGTATGATCCAAGTTAATATGATGATCATCATTTAATTTATTTCTTTCTGCGCCTGCCAATCGCCTTATTTCTCTACTATTTATACATTGTGAATGATTGATGCACTAACTAATTAAATCTCTGGAAACTTTGAATCTGAATTACTCTTCCAGGGAACCCCACGCATTATTCAGCTTAGTTTTAGTTCTGTTCGGGTATACAACAACAATAATATAACTCATTAAATCTTTAATTCAGATACATAATTATTGCATAAGAACAACATAGTTATGATAAAAATAGTAAACTGCCAAACATGCTAAATCTCCCAAATAACACAAATAAATAGCTATTATAAATATAAATAATAGCTATGTTACACACATCTAATAGCAGTAAAAAGCCAAACAGAGCCAGATTCAAAAACTATACAATTCTGTCAAAATAACTATTTTCTTAATATTAGACACATATTTACATCAACAATAACAACAATAAAAGTTGTGTAAAAAAAAAAAATTACCATAAACAGTATGATAAGTTAAATCAATTCCGTCACAGAATATATGTCCATCATCAGTGATTTCAGCCTAAACATGTAAAGACAAAGACAACATCATAAACATATTCGATGAAAAAGACTAAGTAATGTAATTACAAACACATTAGTTTTTATACCGTGATCACATTAACATCAACATCACTGCACGGAATAGAATCAAAATCATTTTGATTTGGCAAAGAACCCAATAACAAATCAGAAACAGGAATTGATTGACTATTAAGCAATTCAGTGAAGGAAATTGGCAGATTACAACTATCGATAATTAAATTATCCATAAAAGAATAAAAAAAACAAAGAAATTTTTGAAAAAAGAAGAACAAGGAAGAACTGCTTGACAATATGAGATTTTAGGGTTTTTTGGGGGGAATTGAAACGGAAGATTATCACAATTGTGATGAATGTAAGTCATGTTGCCGAAAGTCATGAAAGTCAGACGCGCATGGGATCATCCAAAATGGTTAACGGCCGGGCCAAATCCCTAATTTTGCGTGGGATAAAATTTTAGTTCTTTGTGACTTCAGTGTTACACGTATGGGAGGACAGCAGACAACCATTGGATCTGAAAGGCACATATCCTGTGACCAGAAAATTGTGCTATCTGTGCTGAAAACGGACTGAATCAGCACCCTAGCCAAAACCTAATGACAACATCTTTATCAACTTGAATCTACCTAACAACAAATTCCATTTCTTCTTTTGGCCATCATAATACTCTTAACTGCGTCACTTTTTCCTTGGAAAAAGTAAGTAATTCAAGATAAAAGGATTAGTAGACGATAATTCTGTTAGTAGGAATCATATGTTCTCATTGTGTGTTTCGTTACATAAGAAATTACCATGTGTTAAAATTTTAATAAAAAAATTGTAACTTAAAAAAAAATAGTGGAACCCTCAAAAAAAACATATGATTCAAACCTTGTTCCCGCCAAAAGTGAGACCAAACCAAACCAATCTCAAACCAAACCTTGTCCAAGCACGCCCATAATTAACACAAGACAGTTTTTTATTAATGGGACAAGAAACAAGACACAGAATGAAAAAGCGCTGGAAATGGAAATGCTCGTAGAAGCAATAGCAAGAGAGGCAATGCCAAGAGGCGTGAGTCAGAAGCAGATACTCGACTCAATGGGGAAAGGCCCGCTCGCCCAATAGACCTTAAGTTGGCTTTCTTACCTTCGTCCGTAAAATACTTTCTAACTTAGGTAGATCTAGGCTGCTGGAGAGCACTTAACACTTTTACTCAGAGCAGCCAAGCTCACAAAGCGCCAACCCAATGCACTCTCCCATAACTTCGTTTTCACGGTTTAGGTTGCTCACATTTCGCTCGCCACTACTACGGGTATCGCTTTATATCGTTTATTTCATTCTTGAAAGAAAATGAAATTATCATTCAAGTGTCCATCCCCGTAAAATTATGAGGTGAACGAACCAACAAACATATCAGAATTAGAATATGAATTGAAATTTTCAATTGTCCACGTCAACTGCTTTGAACACGGATTCAATAAATTCAATTTAACCCAAAAATTGTGTAAAAAACAATTAAGACTGTGTAGAGTTTCTATACAATTGATTGCTGATCAATTCCTCTAAAAAAATATCATAAATCCAATATCAGAATCTTTATTCCAAAACAGACTAAGCAAGATTACTTTATACTCCCTCCATTCCAAATTATATGTTCACTTTGTAATTTTTTTTTTTTTAAATAAAATTGCGATATTTTATTAATGGTGAAAGACCCAAAAGGCAAAGATACATTATTAGTCATCCCAAGAGAGTATGACTAAGAATCAAAAGAAAAGGCTTACAAACTCGCCTCAAAATATGCCGTCCCTAAGCAGAGGGGATTAAGTCATATGAGATACATTGAAACTAGGGTCTTTTAAAGGGTTTATACCTAGTTTCCATATGATGTTCAGTACGGGTTTTGTTTCCCTTTTTTCCTTTACGGGTACGAATAGGAATAAAGTCTGAATAATCGTCATCCAGCTGATGATCTGGCAAAGTGTCCAATGGCATGTCCGAAATTTCAGTATTTTCGGGGACAATAGTCTCATTATCAAACTGCAACACAGGTCCCCGGGTAGTTGACTCTTTGAGTCTTTGATTTAGGTCTCGAAAATTTGCAAATAGAGTGTGTCTATCTGCGAATTGAGCGTCCAAAATATTTGGATCCTTTTGCATTGATAACCGGGATTTGGGACGAACCGATTCCTCAAAACTTAAGCCGATTTTTCTTTGGACCTGCACATTTGGGGCCTGCACATTTGGGGCCAAATCCGTATGTGGGCTAACCATAATAGCAGTTGGTGATGGCCCAACTGGTGACGTAGGCCCAGTAGAGGCAATTAATAAGCCGGCTTCATCCGAACCTGCAGTTGATTCGCGGGATGGGGCGGGGACATCACGGTTTGGGTCGGTGGATTCGCGGGTCGGATCGGTAATTGATTCGCCCGCTGATTGCTCTAAATTTAGGGCCGATTCTGAGATTTCCAAATCTCCACAACTGATTTCCAGATCATCACAATCTTTATCTTGAGGATCAAATCTTCGATCCTCCACAATCCACGCCATATTTTCCTGCGAGTTTTGCGCCTTGTGGTTTGCTGCATCCGACTGCTCAAGCGGCAGCCCTGACTTCGCCGCCGCAGTCACTTCCGGCAGAGAAGCCTCCTCCGCCACTGACGCCGCCGATGGGTCCATTCTCGGCGTTGGAAGCTTTTCCATATCCTCGAGGTCATTCACCTCCACCAATGGACCATAGGTGCAGCTTTTGAACCGGTAATCTCCACATCTCCTCGGTTCACTATTCTGACCCGGGTAGCAAGATCATCCTGAGACCGGTGGCAAACTATCGGCGCCGGAAGAGGATTCTCCAACTCCACCATATCTTCTGTTTCCGGGGCTGGTTGCACATCCGGTGCGGGTGTTGTTGTTACCGTCTCCAAAGCATTACCCGGATCCATATCCTCAGCGGGTAATTCGTCCCCCATGTGCAAAGCAATCACGGAGAAGCGGTTAGTTGTGGGTTGAACCGTTGCTTTGAAACGGGTTGTTTAGCACCCACCACCCGACCCGACTTCAAAGTCCATGGCGCTTGTGCCCGTGGCTGAACAATTTGCGCCGATTTTTCAAGAACCCTAGTGATTTTGGCAGCGCACCTGCTACCTTCCTCTCTTCGCTGATTTGCGCCAACCCTGGCAGAGTTAACGACAGCCTTACCAGTGGTTCCTCGGCATGCAGAGTCCCAGTGCCCGACTTTCCAGCATTTGGTACAGTACCCCGGAAGATCCTCGTAATCAATGGTCTGCCAAAAACCTCTACCCGACCGTTCATGGCCTATCCAAACACGCCGACATACTGGCTTCAGTAAATCCAGTTCGACACAAATTCTGCCCATACTCGGTCTTGTAACATTTGCAGTTGGTTCATCTAGAACCAATGGAATTCCTGCTGCTCTCGCTATGGAAAACAGGTAACTTTTGTTATAAAGGTGAATCGGTAATCCCTCCAAGCGAATCCATATTGGAACCACAGCGGATTCCACCGCCGGATCAAAGTCGAATGTCCATTTAAACACTCTAAGCCGTGAGCCGTTGAATGTCCAGACACCCTTGCGCCAAAACCGGCAGTAGTCCTCTTCATTCTCGAATCTGATAATCACATGTCGTGAATCTAACCAACCAATCCAAAATTCCCCCTTAAATTGCAATTTGTGAAAGTCCCTCCGTAAACGATCTAAAGGCGGTCCCCTGCGTGTGAATTTGCCGACCAAAGCCAATTTCCATGGCTTCTCCAAGGAAACCAAATCCTCCTCCGGGACTAGAATTGCCGGCTCCCCTTTAAAGGTGGATAACTCTTTGATCGAGACCGTGACTGACTGTTTAGGGGCGGAAAAAAGGTCCGCAAACGATTTCTTAGGCCAGGCACCATCCGTGAGGAGCGGTACCGAGGCGTTAGCAGCCATGAGGCTGCGGTTTTTGGTGAGAATCTAAAGAAACATAATTAGCTCAAGACAGCGGGCTCTAAGAGTGGGTCACTTTGTAATTTGTACGTGAGTTAAAGTTTCATCAAATTCTATTGTGAGATATGGTAAAATGTCAAACATGACCCTAACAATTTAATTCTATCTCTTATTCTCTCTCTCATTCTTGTCTCTCCAACATTTATTGTGAAAGGTGATATTAAAAAAATCATTATTAATAAGCCATTTATTTAGAAAGTGGATAAATAATTTGGGACAGATTAAAAAAGAAAGATGGACAAATAATTTGGGACGGAGGGAGTCTAATTTCAGACATCAAAAATAATTTATTTGTCCCCTACTTTTCACTTCGTGTCCAAAAGAAAAAATAAATGGAAAAGAATATGAAGAACTTCGAAAGAGGGGGCCCACCATGTATAAACATGAAAGTGCTACCGGTGGACACCGCACCTCTTTCAAGCCTCCTCCTTACCTCTTCCTCTTCTTCTTTACCACCTCTCCTCTCTCTCTCTCTCTCTCTCTCTCTCTCTCACTTACTCCACACACCAAAACTCATCCGTACTGTTACACCAAAGCCATCATCTCATTAACTCGTATTAATACTCCCCTACCTCGCCCGTGCCACTCACGTGAAATTAACCCTTTATTAACCTTTCCCCTCATAAACATTCTTTCCTCTCCCCCACGAAAAATGAATTCCCCACCACCGCCACCGCCACCGTCCTACACCACCGCTTCCGATTCTATCGCCGCCGTCAATGGTTTCAGTACGCCGCCTCCTTCACCTGACAGTCCGGCTTCGTCTATTGTTATGGTCATTATCGTAATCGCATCGGCAATCATCGTCTCAGCCACCATATACCTCATCCTCCGATTCATCACGAAGCGGTACCGGAACACATTTCGGACGGAAACATCAGCAGATGATGTTGTTGTTATTTCGAGCGACGGCGGGAATAACAATAGCGCCGCCACCGGCTGTTTTGATGAACGGAATATAAATTCAAACAGTTTATTGGATTCTCTTCCTCTATTTACGTTTGGTTCAGTCACCGGTAATCTCACCGGAGTTGAGTGTGCTGTCTGTTTATCTAAGTTTGAGAGAGACGATCAGCTCCGGTTATTACCTCTGTGCTGTCACGCTTTCCATGCCGGATGTATCGACACGTGGCTAGTGTCGAATCTAACCTGTCCTCTTTGCCGCTCGTCGGTTAACCCGACGGATTCCGAAGTGTTCAGCAAAATATTACCAGCAAACGATATGCGTAGCAACGGAAATAATGGCGGAAGTTTTAGAATTGAAATCGGAAGCATCAGTCGCCGCCATGGCAGGTCCGATTCCGCCGATGGTCGGAGGTCCTATTCCATTGGTTCATTTGAGTATATCGTGGATGACGGCGGCTATGAGGTTTCGGTCGACTCCACACACCGACGAGGGTCCTCGGATTGTACATCAGTTGATAAGGATTCAGTCGGAATTCCAATTCCGGCGCCGCCAGGAGAGAATTTGGCGGGAGAAGTCACTGCTGGGAGGAGTTGGCTGCGAGACTACGTCGATAGGTTGAGCTCATTCTCATTATCGTCGACCCGCACCATGTCATTCCGGAGCTCCGGAAGGATTTTTTGCTGGTAGTAGTCGACGGAGCGACGTCGTCGTCCCTATCGACGACTTGGAGGCGAACAGAATTGGGGAGGAGATCAGCGAGTTGTTTCGGTGGCTCTCAGGGATTTGAGTTGTAAATTGAAGGATACAGGCGAGGGCAACATCATCATTTCACAAACCCCTCAAATTTTGCTTTTTCCACCCTCTTTTCCTTTTTCCAGGTGGATTTAGCAAAAGATGAGTGTAGATATATTCTATAATTCTTTTTTTTACCCACCCCTTCCATTTAGTATGACTTGAACTCCCAACTTACTTGTTGAGATTGAAGCGTCTTACCACTTAGGTTGCGTTTCGTTGTCAGATTTAGTTTATATAAATTGCGGGTGATTTTGTGAATACATATAGTTAGATAATCAAATTTAATATTAATGATTTTCTTCCTTTTTCAATTTTGGGAACGACTACTATTCATTAGCAAAACTTTGGCAAACAATCGTCTGCACACATTATGTGTTACGTTCTATAATTTATTAATACGATTTTTTCTTTCGAAGTTGCATTATCTTTTTAAGTTATACTTTTTTTAAAATTAAAAAATTAACATATGTCAAATTTTTTATTTACATAATAGAGAACGGGGACCAAAGATCCTTACCACCATGCCCAGGAAGATGATGCTCCTCTATCCACTTCTAATCATTGTTGACACATCCTGTGCAGTTACCTGGAAGCTACCATCACCAATGCAAGCAATGACTCGCTTTTCTGGTGCAGCTTGTGCATACCCAAAGCACCCACTGACCAACCAATAGATCCATATTGCATTTTGAACTCATACCCACAACCAGCTGGCAACTTCCGTTTCTGGCAATTGAACTACGAGTCCCCTGTCTCAGCAATCAGATTTTGAGAGAGTGGTTCTATATTGGCTAATGAATTAGTTGGATGCCATTATTAGAAATATATGATTTTCGTGATTTAGTTGAGGGGAAATATTATAATTTCGCAGTTGGATTTGGGATCTTCTTATTAAGAAGATCATGAAGTTACATTATAAGTTGTATCATTATTGTTAATAAGGCATAAGTCTAATGGCTGCTAAAACTGATATCTCATTACGTAGAAGTTATTAGTTCGAATATCATTTTCACTTCTTGATTTCCCAAATTTTTGTAATATATTAAATAAAAAATTTAAAAAAAGAAGAAGTTGTACTAGTATTATTTGTGTTGAACTATTTGGTAAGCTAAAAATTCTTGTCAAAGTGTAATGGATAAGGTTTGTGCAGTTAGTTTAACAAAAACTGAAACTGAAAGCTATTTGACACATGGAATAGCTTGTAAATATTTCCTTTTTTGTTGGTTCTGAAAAACAAATTTAGGGCCCATTCAACTTTGCTTATATATTCATTAGCGTAGCATTTTGGTTAAGCTGTTCTTATATTATTTTTTCTTTTATTTACCATGAAATTATTCTGTACCACCTTTTCTGAGAGTAGAGTTTTATTATAATTGTCTCTTAACTTATCTTCATTCTATAGATAAATAGAAATTCGTTACGTCATAGTCAAGACTGGATGGTGTTATCAATGGGTTTTGTTCTCCAACTAAACCAAGAAAATACTATGTTTTGGGGGCAAAAAATTCTATATCCCCGTTCCTATCTTTATTCACTGTCCTCAGCCAATCACAATTCACTCTGTATATATATAATTGAAAAAAATATTTATATTGGAGATAAGGATGTGGAAAGGAATGGGGACAGAAGATTTTCTCCCAGTTTTGGGGAGTTTTTGGGAAAATGGACAACAACAAAAAGTCTTACGAAACACGAGAGTTTTCGTATTGGGAGAAAATCTCATACAACTATAGTCTTGATTTTTTTTTAATATTATCTAAATTCCTCTGCTCCAACCAGATTTTGATTTATTACATGTCACCTTAATTCTCCCATATTAGCATAATGTTAGGTCATCTGCATGTGGTCCGAAACGTTAATGAACCTTAAAAACACACAAACCCTCCTATAAACAAGGACCCTTTGTCAAGTGTCCATACTTCTATATATCCCATCTGGCCAAAGTACAAAACAATTTCTATCAAATTCTACAAAATTTTAATACTAAGTGCAAACTACAACTAGGTCATATAAATTGAAATAGAGAGAGTAGTATTTACTTCTACATTTCTTATATAAAACTCAATCATTGACCACCAAGTGGTAAATGAAAATTAATACTACTACCTTCTTTAATACATAAAAACAAGAGGTGAACATGTACAATAATCTTGTTCTCATTTCTCTTACACAATTCTTTATGGCCTTACTTTAAGTAGTTAGGAGATGGTTATTAAATGGCATTATCTTTTTATAGAGGTGACAAGGAATAGTTTTATCTTGTTAGGTGACTAAGTTTAAAAGTTACATTCAAGCCAATGAATGAAGTACACGTAGGAAAGAGAATTGCCAAAATGACAATTCTCTTTCCTACGTGTACTTCATTCATTGGCTTGAATGTAACTTTTAAACTTAGTCACCTAACAAGATAAAATTTCTCGGTGACAAGAGTACCTGTTTTTTTTTTAAGTAGTTAGGAGATGGTTATTAAATGGCATTATCTTTTATAGAGGTGACAAGCGGACCTGTTTTTTTTTTTTTTTTAATTCGAGAATAAGGATTTGATCTCGGAACATTCTGGTCGAATGTCACACTATATTATCAGTTATTCCGGCCAGTGTTGAGTGGACCGGGGTTACTAAATGACATGTTGAAAACAAACGAGGACATGAAGTTGGCAGACATTGAATTGTACAACCCCGAAGTAGTTGTTTCTATTGAATCCCCATTTTATTTCCTTCAATGCTTTAGATTAAAAATCCCATGTAACCGAGACCAAGCATTCAATGAAACCAAAACTTTCTACGTGAAAACATACCTTATTTTTTTACTATGTTGCCTCTTATATATCATACTACAAACCTAGCCTTTTTATGTAAAACATACATAGAAATTTACAACTTTAGTTCCTCTCTAATATTTTCTCGATTTTGAATCCAATATCCAATGTGGAATTGGTATCTTTTTTTTCTCACACGAGTGAAACACATCTTAGTCATTTGATAAATTGATCCGGAAGTTGAGGTTTTTTAGTGAGATGAATACTTATCTGTTTATAACTATATTAAATAACATATACTGTCAATCATTAGATAAAAAATTAATGGACAAACAAATATCCCACGTGTAAAGAAATGTACTTGTTCTGCATTAGGTTGATAAATTGATTCGACGGTTAAGTTTTTTAGTGAGAGGAACGCCTATCTGTTTATAACGGTATAAAAGAACAAATACTGTCAATCATTAAATAAAGAATTAACAGTCAAATAAATATTCCACATATAAAAAATATACATGTTCTGCATTAGGTCCAGATTGATGATTCACCATTCATTTTCGTATCCAAGCTTTAATAAGTTGTCTTTACTGAGAGTTTACTTGCACTTCACGCATTATCCATGTCAATGATTTTTGTTTTTAAGATTAAGAAAGAAAGGGAATCGTTGAATGATACGTTAAAGTGAAATTCTTAGACGGAACTTTTTGTGTCATATTATAGAATGATCACAAGGAACCCTTGAGGGGTTTCCTTTAGCTTTAATATTTTTCTTTTTCTTTTTTATGTCTTTTTCCCCCCTTGGACTAAAGGTTCTCTTATAAATAAGGGTGAATTTCATTTTGGTCCCTGTAAATGATTCGCAATGTTAAGTTCATTTTTAAAATTTCAAAAATGTCCATCTCGTCCCTAGAAATGGGTTGCAGTGTCAAGGTTATCCCCGAAATTTTAGAAATGTCAACATCGTCCCTAAAAATGGCCCTACAGTTCCAAAAAAAGTCCTTCCGTCGTTAAGTAACTCTATTCTAATAAAGACTAAGTGGAAAATAAATTCCGGTAAACGAAATTCAAAATCGATTGATTATAATGAAACCATAATCAAACTAGATTGATATTTTTGTAATTTCAGGAACAAACTTGACACTACGAGCCATTTACAAGGACGAACTTGACAATGCGAGCCATTTCTAGATACGAGATTGATATTTCTGAAATTTCAGGGACGAACTTGACACTGCGAGCTATTTACATGGACCAAAATGAAATTCACCCCCATAAATAATAACTATTTCCAGCTTTTGCTTCACCATCAAACAATTCCTATTTTATGATTCTGATTAAAGAAAAAAAATGTATTTTTTTAAGCAGTTTTTCTGTGGTATATTTAATTTGCAGTTGGCTGCACTTCAATTGGAGTAAACATATCGTGTTTTCCTCGAGCAAGAACGTGAAGTTACCAAGTCAACTCCCCAGATTTCTTTCTAAACTTAAGTCAACTCAAGATAATCTGTGAGCAGATTCACCCTCACAATTCATAAGTCGTAAGATTTTTTATTTTTTTTAAATTTTGGTGAGGTTTTATAATTTATTTTTGTTAGAGAAATAGTAAAAAGAAAAACAAGGTTATATTGCTTTTGAACTGAATTGCCAAAAAAGAACAGATGGAGTAAGACGAGTACGACTATGGTGAATAATATGTTTTTTAGTAATAAAGAATAATTTTAATTATTTTTTGTCGTTGAATAAAAAATTCAACAGTCAAATTTTTTTTTCGAGGGACGTCTATTACGATTTTTGTATACTTGTTACGTAAGACAGGTATTACATGTCTAATGACAAATGTTTATAACGAGAAAACGCATGTTGCACCTTTGAAATATATGCTTGTGATGAGAGAATACTTGTTGCATGAAATTTAATATATATTCATAAATATTGAAAACATGAAATAACAGAACTCTGCTCTATAGCCGTGAGCGAGTAAAACAACTTCATTTGAGTCAAATTGAACTAAATAACTTGGATAAATAAGAGGTAAAAGTATAAAATATTGTAAGATTTTTTCCAATAAATATCCATAGGGGGTTTGTGATTATGGTCCCGTATTTCCATCTCCTTAACCATTTGTAAATGGTTGTTAGGTATTATATATTTTTTCTTATAATTTCACAATTTTTTTTAGGTTATTGATTTTGTAAAAAGAAAAATTAACACCGTACAATTTATTGTTCGTGAAGTATAAATATGAGATAAAATATCCGGTATAGATATAGGAGCCAAAAGTATCTTATTCTTCTATAAACAAATTTTTTTGGTTCACCCCGAGGGCTACCCAGTGTCCACCATGTAGTGATTAATCCGGGGTTGTTTGCGGTTTAGCCCGTAGCGTGATCGCTAGCGGGGAGGGCCTGTCCATACTTCTTTGTAAACGGAGTCCTACCCCTGCGAGAAATTCTCACAAGAGTTGTTTCCGAGAAAATCCAACACTCGAGGCATGTAACACCTTCAACCAGCTGCCCAGAGCTCGGGGTACCCCTATTAATCTAAATCCAACCAAAAAGTGTCGAGGCTAATAGTGTTTTTTTTTCCCACTTACAAGCAGTCTAAGGATATTGTGGGTCTTTGGGGACGTCTTGGGTTTTTCCGTCTTATATGGGGCTTAATTGAGTGTAGGTAATAGTTATATTTGTTTGGTGAGCCTATTTGAATGCGAGTTGGTTGAGGCTAACATCCTGAGGCCCAAAATCCTCAGAACGGTACAGATGATTTTGTGACGGTCGGATCATATGATCTGACAACTACTCATTAAAAATAGTTATTTTATATTAAAATAACTGCAGTTTAGAAATAACTATTTTGATACTAAAATAAAAAAAAACGGTCTATAATTAAATACACCCTTAGGAACAGAATTCAGCAAAACAACACATAGCAGGCTAAGTTCTAAGATTGCTACCAAAACTGAAAATGAAGCCTAAATGAATACATACAACTTTAGCTATTTAATTCAACTGTCCTCCTGATATGGGGTCAATCGGGCATGGAGCCGCACTTGTGAAACTAACCCTACAACATTTTCACATGAGTTGGGACGGGGTCTACCTGCAAAGTAGACCCTACCCCAACAATTCATGTGAGAGAGCTGTGGGACCAATCCCACAAGAGCAGCGGCTCTACCTTAGAATTTTCCCATGTTCATGCAATTTACTTCTAAGTAGATGATGCAAAAAGCTTATTATTATTATCATTATCATTATTATTTATTACAACCGAGAAACGGTGAAACTTAATAAGCGGGGAGTGAAATTTTAATCAAGACCTCTACGTTTTGAGGTATTAACCTTGATCACTGGACCAATGCCTCATCAGCATGAAAAAAGCTTCAAACAGAAAATAGAGATAACAAATACACCGAGTACTGACTGCTTAGCTATTAGATATCACCATATTTCAAGCATTCAGCATAACCAAAATAGTAAAAGATGAAAAAAGTATGGGTTTTACTCACTAACAGATAAACCATAACCTGTTCATGTATCCTTTTCATACCCATAAACATAATCTTCTGAAACAGCAAGTAAAAGTTGAGGTATTTAGAAATCTCAGTATCATTCAAGTGGAGCGCGATAAAAAATAAATTTTTACATGTTTCACCAATAATCGCGATAAAGTAGTTGAAAGAAAAACACATGAAGTAGTAATACCAAAGTCCAGATGTTATAGAAGTCTCCAGCATTTGTGTTTGCTCTGCTGCAAGGATCACTGGTACCGCTGAAACACCCTTTTTTCTGTTTGATCCCTTTACCAATATCCTCGAGAACAAATGTCGTATTCGCCTTGCTAGTACTACTAAACAACACACACCAAAAGTATGGACCTTTATGCTTATGAGCTCTAAATAAGCCTACTCCCATTTCATTATGCGATCTATTTCTTAAAATCGATAGAGATTTTTTGTCCGGAACAAGCACTTGCGAGAAGGCTTCTGATGGTGGAAGACGTTTGTGCTGATGGCAGCCTAGAATATAACCAGATATGGTTCCGAAAGTTGGTAGCTCAACGCCACAATTAGGAGCAAAGATTTCGGTAAAATCATCATTCGAAGGCTTACAATTTATAGTGTTGTTACTGCTGCAGTTCCATTGACATACCTCTGCATACTGCAAAGCAATGCAGCCTAGGCCGGGGTTGTTGCTCAATTTAGGAAGCTTTTGAGCTGTTCGATTCTCGTTGATAATTTCCACAAGATCATCTGCTGGATTTCCTATTGGAGAAAATAGCAAAGGTAACATTAGAATAATTTCCATGATCAAGCCTCAAACTTTCAGCATATTAGGTTGTGGGAAATCAGATTTTACTTGTCATTGTTCAAATGGACTTCAATGGTTGTAACTCTAATAGGTCTTTTATCATACATTAGGAATTATGTATAGCTGAAACCAAAACCAGTGTTATCCGATACATCCCCCAAGTATTGCGTTAGTACTTGTGTTAAAAATGGATTTGGACCTAACTCAATCCCTCAAAAGTTACCTCAAGAGAAGGAGAATTGTCCAAGCCTTATATATTACAAATATACTCACAAGCTAGCCGATGTGGGACAATGTTGCAGAAGTCGCTAGTCGGTCGGGAGACAGGGGACTAGCGACTAGTCGGAGACCCTAAATTATAATATATTTTTTAAAATATAAAGTTATAAGGACTAAAATGTAATTTCAAAAATTAATTTGAGTTTTAAATACAAATTATTTCTAAATTTATGACTTGTTTGTAATATAAGTATTTTATAGAATTTATGTGATAATTATTTATATTGCCATTTTAGTCCTTTTTATATATATATATATATATATATATATATATATATATATATATATATATATATATATATATATATATATATATATATTCTCTTCGCCCGATAACAAACCCTAAAATCCCTAATATCATTAACTCTCCTTCCCTCGGCGCCTCTTCTTCCTCGGCGCCTCATATTCTCTCTCTCTCTCTCTCTCTCTCTCTCTCTCTCTCGTTCTTCTCTTTTCCGGCGCCGATTCTCCCTTTCTTCCCTCTTCTTCTCTATCTCCGTTCTCCCCTTCCTCAGCCACGAAACATCTCACTGCCTCCTCCCCGCCGATGCTCCTTCCCGTCACCGTCACCGCCACCCGTGTGCATCCAGGTATGTGTCTTTCTCTCACTCTCTTCTTTTTCCCCCGATTTTTGACCGACTAGATTCAACTTTTGACCAATTTTTTCAAAGATCCGATTTTTGGATTTCTAAGCGGCCACCGGCCTACTACCGACTAGTCCCGACTAATTGGCCGACTAGGCCGATTTTTACAACACTGATGTGGGATTCTCAACACCCCATCACGCCCAGGGCTGGATATCTGAAACCAAAACCAGTGTTACCCGATACATCCCCTAAGTATTGCGTACTGGTACTTGTGTTAAAAATGGGCTCGGACCTAACTCAATCTCTCAAAAGGTACCTCAAGAGAAGGAGGATTGCCCAAGCCTTATATATTACAAATATGCTCACAAGCTAGCCGATGTGGGATTCTCAACACAACCCATCACGCCCAGGGCTGGACATCTGGAGCGTGAACATCAATGAGGCCCAACATCGGACTAAGTGGCTCTAATACCATGTTAAAAATGGACTTGGGCCTAACCGAATCCCTCAAAAGGTACCTCAAGAAGGGGTGAATTGCCCAAAGCTTATATATTACAAATATGCTTACAAGCTAGCCGATATGGGATTCTCAACAACTTGTGTACCGGTGGGTTTTCGTACTAGTTCTCTTAGAAAAGCGTATTGGTTCAGTTAAGAGAAGATGAGAATCTTATATGCTTTGCTTATACATTTTGTTTCTTTACACTACTTTTTAACGTATTGCGTACTACTTTTTAGCGAACCCCTTCTTAATGTATTGTGTACCACTTTTTAGTGTACCGCACACCGAAAAAAGTGTTATAACTAAACTAAGTCTACCCACGTATTACCTACCATCAAAACTCGCGTACCATGTATTCGTACCCATACTGCGTACACTAGCGTACTACGAAATAAGTAACATTTACCAAAACGCATATAAATCTCAAAGAAAAGAGATTTTCATCTTTGAAGATGGAAGAATCAGCAGAACTGACAGGAACATAAGCCACATGTTTGCAAACCACATTAACAAGATCAATAACTAGTATTTTTGGACACCCCACTAAAATCCCTTTTCTGTAAGCATCTATGTTTATACTCATAGACCAATAGATTAAGTACATTACATTCAAGAGGAAATATTGCTCTGTCTAAGCACCAATTAGAAGCTAGAAACCAACATAAACAAACTTTTTTACAGGGAAAATAAATATTACTCCCTCCATGTTACAAGTATAAGTCCCTTTAGCCCTTTAATCTCTTTTCAAAATGTTTTACCTTTTACAAATTTTTAATATTATTTTTATAAAATTACCCTCACTCATAAATACAACCCTGTTATTCTCTATCCTGTTATTGGAACTAGATACGAATATAATATAAATAATGACCAAAATGCCTCATATTGCGGAAGATAGGGATTAGGGAGTATGAAGATGGCCACTAAAATGTTACATTTTGACAAGTCTTTAGACCTAGTACTCCCCAATTCATAATATAAGTCGTTCAGTGACATTAGATATAATTAATAAAATAAAAAATAAGGTATTTTGTTTGTTAAAATATCAATATTGTTCTCTCAAATAAAGACTTATATATCACTAATTTTATTTAAGAGAGTAATATTGATATTTTGACTAAGAGAATAACTTAGTTTTTTTGCTTACTTATTTTTTGTTAAAAATTTTTAAACGACTTATTTTATGGAATTAATGTAGTAGAAGTTAACCAAAATACCAAAAATGTCCTTGAAAACATCAAGATTATGGCAAACCAAACAAGAGAATAGTACTACTGGGATAAAAGAAAGATGGACTTTGAAGAAGAACTGGGCCAACTTACCATGGTTGTTGGAGGAAACAAGAGCTGCAAGAAGAAGAATACAAATAGCAATCCATTGAAGATCAAAAGAAAGCTTCTTCAACATCATTAAAGGGAGAGTCCAAAAAGTGAGTTTTCTTTTCTGGTAACAGTGGAAAACAAAAGGGTCTCTGCTATGACATTGTTATTCAAGATTCCAGTGGGAAATGTAAGAAATAATTGCTTTACTCTCAGAATAATAATGGACAAGGAAATGGGGTTAGCTAAAGCCTAAAGGGAACACTGATGAGTGTTTGCAGAGATCGAGGGTAAAAGCTAAAGAATGGTGGTCCCATGTCGCACTTTCTTTTAATTTACCTCTTTCGAAATTTTTCTTTTTTCTTTTTGTTTGGGGTGAGACTCGGATAATTCTACGGAATGTGGTTAATTGTTGTTTCACTATTTACACACTAAATATGTTGATTGTTTGAATCAATACAGTCGATTACCACACCTTTATATCAATTTATAGATAATAATAGAAGAATATAGTTATTTGGACAATAATAATTTTGTAAGTAGTGACCGAGGAAAATTTAAATATTGCCAAATAGGTTGAGATTTGATTATTTTACGTGCAAGTGCACATACACATTTAGCAACTTTTAATTTGCCATATCATCGATTGACATTCCTCCACTAGGTGAAGGTGGATTGGGTCTTTCCAAATTTGCTGTGGAATCAAACCCTTTTTGTAATATATAGGTCCCCTTCCCCAATATATAAATAATTTTAAAAATAAAAAAAAACCCTGGAGTTATGTAAAAGTAAAAAAAAATTGTTAAAAAGGGTAAAGTAAAAAGTTTTAGGTCTGATTTAATCACACACCAGTATCTGGGCACAAGACTATATTAACGGTTTTGATATAACGTAAAACCTAAGAAAGAAAAAAGGAAAAAAAAATCCTCATGTACCCGAAATAGGGGCGGAGGTAGAAAATTTTGTTTGGAAGAGAAAAAAATTCATGTAATATTTTTTTTTCAAAATATTGGGGGTTAAATAATTTTTCATTCAAAATGTATCGTTTTTAAAAATGTTGGTCCGCCCCTGACCCGAAACCATTACGGGTTAACATTCATGGATAAAGTATAGGAACATTCTGGATCTTTGGCGATAAACCCAATCATCAAATAACGCTCCATCTCCTCCAAAATAGGTTACAGTCTATACTTGTACTAGTATTTCCCCTCTCCAGCTGCTTCTTCCTTATCCAACCATGGCCTCTTCCTTCATTACCCTCGTTAAACCCTTCACCCATCAGATCCCCAAATATCCCTTCTTTCTCCAACCAAAGACCCTTAGGTGAATTCTTCAGTTTCTTCTCAGATTCTTTCTTCTTCTTAATTACCCCAGTTTTTGTCTGACTTATTTTTGTGTTTTTTTGTTTTAGTCTCAACAGGTTTGAGAAGAAATAATGTTCTCAGAGTCAGTGCAATTGCAAAGAAATTTGAGCCCACCAAGGTTTTTTTTTTCTTTCATTTTGAGCCAATGTTTCATTTTAGAAATGTGTTTTTGCATAGAGAATGAAATGGGATTTTGTTTGTTTGTATGAAAAACAGGTTGTGCCTCAAGCAGACAGAGTCTTGATAAGGTTGGAGCAACTACCTGAGGTATTTTCCTTTAATGTTGTTTGTAGAAGTTAACAAGGAGATACATTTTCTTGAGATGTTATGGGGAATTTGTTCTTTGATGATTACAAGTTGACCAACTAAAAAATATTCGATCTTGGGAAAATTGAATTGGGGTTGTCTTGGTTTGAAGTGAATTTGGAG
Organism: Vinca minor; assembly: GCA_026122235.1. Taxonomy (NCBI): domain Eukaryota; kingdom Viridiplantae; phylum Streptophyta; class Magnoliopsida; order Gentianales; family Apocynaceae; genus Vinca; species Vinca minor. The sequence continues at coordinate 3,634,534 of JAOCZM010000291.1, forward strand.
ATTGCTTAAAATTGAGGAAATGTTTGAGTTAATAAGGGAGTAGACATCAAGGTAGTTGTTAGTCAAAATATCAATATTATACTCTTAAATAGAATTAGTGGTATTCAAGTTCTATTTAAGAGAGTAATATTGATATTTTGACTAGTAAAGTAACCTTACTTTTTGCTTTCTTAATTTTCGTTATATGTCCTAAACGACTTATATTATGGAATGGAGGGAGTATGTGGTTAAAATCCTGTTCAACTAATTGAGTCTCCTAGTACGTGACATTAAAAATGAGGCCATCTATGCAAGTATAATGATGTTGCTAGGTAGGTTCAAGGTTAGTTTTACACATCTACATATTCTACATTATCCATTTGGTGCCTTTTACCTTTCTGTTATGTTAAATTTTTTTTTTTATTATTATAAAAGTTATGTGCAGTTTACTTTGTGAACTGTGAGTGGCATCATAAACACATCCAACGGTTGTTAGCTTACCTGCACATTGTAGTTTTTGCTCACTGGCTACAATTAACACTTATGTTTTATTTATGTTGAGTCTGTATTCGCGTAAACGAGCATGAGTTGTAATGATATTAGCTGAATGAAAGGAAAAGATTCATATGCTGCATTAGAAGTAGCTTAGACATGGCTATGAGTTGAGCATGTTGTCCTTGTAATTTGAATAACAAAGTTTGCGACGATAATATTATTTGCTACTTGCATCCATCTATAAATAGGAAAGAATTTGAGTAAGACATGAGAAAATTTTCATGTAATTCTCCAAATTTTCCATGGTCATTTTAATTCTATGTTTCGTACCCGAGAGTTTCATATTCTTTAAGCCACCCCACCCCTTAGGTTGTCATTAATGTTTGGTGTTTTTTGATTGTATACAGAAATCAGCTGGAGGAGTTTTGCTTCCCAAATCAGCAGTAAAGTTTGAGAGGTATCTCATGGGAGAGGTGAGTAGATATAAATACATACTTTGGTGGTCGGGATATACGCCGTAGAATTCCATTAACTTTTATGCTTGCTTAATCGCTTCCTCTCTTTTAGGTTATTTCTGTTGGCACTGAGGTGGGGGAACTGGATACCGGGAAAAAGGTAGGTTCAATGTGTTTAGTGATTCTCGTGTCATTTTTCCAACTACACTTGTATGCAACTGATAGTTCTGGCAATGAGGTAAATGCATTCAGTTGACGTAATTCTATTTCTGTTTCTTGACGGATGAATACCTTTGCAGGTTCTTTTCTCCGACATAAATGCTTATGAGGTATGTAATCTAGATGCATTTGGAATTTCTGCTTCTAAATTCTTATAACACGGGGTCTTCTGAACTTGTGCAAATAATATTCCGCTCTAATTAATAATATCATATACTAAGATAGCAGGGCGGTTAATGGTGTTATAATCCCCCAAGTCTGTTCTATCCCACAGTTGCATGATTAGTTGGATATACGCACCTCTTTACCCACTTTTCAGCAATTGCTAGGAAAGCGCAAACACTTGGTTGCGAGTCCTACAATTTTGGGATACTTTCGACACTTTGGCAGTCGTAGTTACCTTAGATATTTCAAACTGCTCCTTCAGTACTTGGTTTACTGTTAAATGTGAATTTGAGCGTAGGTGGACTTGGGGCACGGAGGGAAAAACATTGTTTCTGTAAAGCCGGTGATTTGCTTGCTGTAGTCGAATGAGTCCACAATAGCATCTGGAAGGATACATAGGTGATTTAATAAATAACCATTCATATCAGATTTGAGCTAAAGAAACATTGTGTTATAATGTCTGATATATTGTTGTTTCTCTACTGAACTATATATAGTGATGAGAGAAAAAAGCGATTTTCCTGGTGTAATTTCTTGGAGCATGAAAAAGCTTTCTATTATTGAAAAGTTAGTTCCTCTTTTGGTCTCGTGTGATGAGTTAATCACAAGAGTGACATGGTGATCTCTTTTGAGGGGTACAAGACTCTATTTGGTTAGGTAGCACTGTTAAATGAACTTGAAGTCCGCGGATAAGTCCGTTTAATATGAAATGGAATTGGAATTCAAATTTCAAGTCCGTTTAAAAATGAATATTTTGGAACGGACCGGACTAATTTGCAGACCGGTCCGCAAAAAATAATATACAATTTTTAGAAAAAATATCTCCAATCATATTCTAAAATTAGTGAGTTTCATGATTTTGTTTGTTTTTTTATATGTTTTAGGTTGTATATATATATAGTTTTTTTCTTGAATTTTTTTTTGTTGCAATTACAATATTAGATTTCTATATTTCTAAATCCATATTTATTTTCCTATTTGTTTTAAAAATTACAGTATTGTTTGAATATGAATCTTCTATATTTAGTTTGGATGAATATATAGTTCTTTTTTTTCTTCCTAAAAAAGTCAAAAGTTCATGTACCGATCCATAATCCGCGAACTTTAAACTGACTGGGTATGGATTTAGCATTTGACAGTTCGTAAAAAATTGGACTTAGTCCGGTCCGGTCCGTTTAAAGTAAATTTGCGCGTATTTGGACCCGGACCAGACTGGACTGATCAATTTGACAGTGTTATGATTAAGTCACAAGATATCTTAGTTGGCTCTTGACTTTTAAGAGATTATATTAGACTAATTCCTATTCGTATCGGATTGGCTCACGAAGAAATAAATTGTTGGTCAAAATAAACGATTACATATGTGAGCGGGATCGATCCTATTTATGCTGACTTGTAAAATCATTAGTAAGATTATTAAATCAACCAATTTGGACAAAATTACTTTGTATTTGTTGTTTTCATTATCCATAAACAATCCTATTGCCCATGAAGTGATTTGTGCATTTTTTCCAAAGGATGAGCAAAGCCAGCCCATATTGTTTTGTATTCTTCCAGGATGCGTTTAACTTATAACCTCTTCTTCTATGACGTCTATTCAGTTCCAATTTAATACGCAACTTTAAACTTTAATCAAAATAATTGTTTCAAATTTCTCAAATTCTTAATGAAGCTGAAGCAGATATTCAGAAATTTCTGACCCCTTATGCCATTTCCTGCATATGGTCTCTATAAGATTTCAATGTATTTTGGTCACTCGTTTATCATCATTTCTAACACAAAATTTTCACCACATATTCTCTTAAAAATAATGAATTTTTCTAACGCGTGTTTCATACACATACTAATATTAAAATTAAGAGTCTACTTGAATTGAGTTTCGGTTTGAGATTTCTGATCTCGATCTCATACTCGTCTCAAACTCAAATCAAATTCTACGTGATTAGTACACACTAAGTTACCGTATATAGTAGTTTACTTTTTCTATTCCCTTAGGATTCCTCCATTTTTATTTATTTTTTTTGTAGGATTTTAGATTTTGATATAAAAGTAAAATCATATCCAAAGTAATTAATAATTCAAAAGTTCAAATAAGTCATGAAAGACTCAGATATAGATTATAACCAATGTATTTATTCATAACCATATAGATTACATATCTATTTCAAATCAAGATGATTTTTTTTCAAATACATGTTTAACTTGAATTTCGAAAAGGAAAATGATTAATGGCTAAGTAATATTGGCTAAAATTAATTAAAATCCCAAATTAAATAATATTCATCCCTTATTGGTATAAGAGATTTAACAAGTTATTTATAATTTTGCCATCAATTTTATCCAATTAATTGGATAAATTTTAATCACCTAACATTACCCTTTCGAAAATACAAAGGTTCAATGTACAAGGTAAAAAAAGGGGTGGGGGAGGGAACCTCAGGTAATCCAAAAAAAAAGAAGGGAAACAAGGTGTGAATCAGAAATCAAAGGTGTCCTATCCCAGTGGGGTAGGCATCTGCCCACGACCTTGAGGTCGTGGGTTCGATACCCTCCACCTGCGTGCGGCAAACTTTAATCTCCCTTTCTAGGGCTATCTTCTCATCGTCTGAGACAGTTCTATCTCCCCTATATGAGGCAACCGTCCAATCGGCCTTCAAAAAAAAAAACAAGGTGTGAATCAGAAGGTCATGTAATAAAACTAATATAACCTTTCTGCGGTAAAGGTTACATAGGAACACATTGGAACCTAAGCTAAGACGTTATTTCACATAATTTGAACCTTTCGTTGATATTTCAGTACAAATTAAATAATAAAAATATTATTAATTAGTGATAGAATTTCGCCATATCTCTAATTTTCAATTTAAATTTTAAGTTGGCGAAATCTCTATGCTAGATGACAGAACTCTCTATTATTTAAAACTTAAGTCATGCAAGGAATCAAAATCTATATATATTTTTTTAATTTTAAAATAGCCCTAATACATGTAACAAACAATTTTCCCAACAGCTATATAATTATCTCATGAGGGGGCAAAAACAAGAACAGCATTTCATAATCAACAAGAAAGAAAAAAAGATGAAATCTTTCTCATCATCTTTATTCTTTCCTTTGTCCCTTTTCCTCTTATCCTTCTTCTTCATCAATGGAGTCACTAATCAAAGCCTAATCAATCAAACTTGCCATCTTCTTTCAAAAGGTGATCCAAACATCAATTTCAACCACTGCACAACTTCTATTCTAGCAGCACCAGCAAGTCAATGTGCTACTCTTAAAGGGCTCGGAATCATTTCGATTAGATTAATCCGATACAATGTTACTGACACAAGGTACCTTATGCCTCGCGTTCTTATAATATGTCACGCGTTTTAAATTTCTGCTAAATTTGTTTGTTTTTCCTTTTTTTTGTAACAGATGTCACATTAAGCAACTGCTGAAGAAGAAATGGGATCATTTTACAAGGGCATATTTGTATGATTGTTTTGAACTTTATTCAGATGCGATTTATTCGGTTAAGGAAGCTATGAAAGATTATAATGGGAAGAGATATTCTGATGCTAATGTTCAAATAAGTTCAATTATGGATGCTGCTACAACTTGTGAAGAAGGATTTCAAGAAAGGGAAGGCTTAGTTTCTCCAGTAACTAAGAGGAATAATGATACTTTTGAGTTATCTGCTGTTTCTCTTGGAATCATGATTCTGCTTCAGAATCAGACAGGATCATTAGATTGATTCATTAATTTTTCTTGGGATTTTTCATTTCTTGGATTTTCATGTTAATTTTTGCTAAGATTAATGTAATTATCATGATCTTCTAATGTTGTCTTCAATTGGTATCTTTGATAGTTTGTTTCTTTTTTTCTAACTTTGTGTAGTTATACTAGTAAGATTTGATGATCCTTTTTTTTTTTTTTTTAATTTGGGAAAAAATAATAAGTGTGATTTTGATCATATGTTTAAAGGTCCTGTTGTAAGTTATTTATAAAAAAAAATTAAAAAAATGGGTACACTCCGGCTCCAGTGCGGAATATCAGACGGCTGACTTCATTTGGTTTAACACATTTTTTTTAATATTTATTGAGATCCAAATAATCTCAACCGTCAAATGTTTGATCCTACAATCCATAATTGTTTCGCACCGTACGGATCAATTGATGTTTCGCACTGGAGCCGGCTCGCTCACTATGATACTAACTCAACTTACACCATTAGAAGATAATTGAGTGTTTGTTAGCAAAATCTTCATCCTAAGATTTTTCTCGATGATTCTCCAACGTTTTTGAAGCACTGAGAGGAGCCAAACTTATATTTGAACAGATTTTCGATTTAGAATCTAATTCAAAATTTCAAATACAAGCTATATATTTACCTACAAACAATTCAACTTAGTCTTTTACTAAGATTTAAAAAAAAAAAATAGAAATAAGCATAATAGTCTTTATTAAGGGTTCATGAAGAAGGCAAGGCTTTTTCCGAAGGATAATTCTGATATGCACCAGATCTAATGAATCTTGCGATACAAAACTGATCACATCACCACATAATGAAGAGAAAGACAACTTTGTGATGATATGGTCAATTCTTTAAGAGAGTAATATTAATATTTCTGTTTATCACATGTATCGAAAATTAAGAAAGCAAAAAACAGTGTAGTTTGTTAGTCAAAATATCAATATTACTCTCTTGAATAGAATTAGTGGTATACATGTTCTATTTAAGAGAGTAATATTGATATTTTGAATAATAAAGTACCTTACTTTTTTATTTACATAATTTTCGCTACATGTTCTAAACGTCTCATATTTTGGAATGGAGGTAGTACTAGGGATGGCAATGGGTAGGGTTGGGGAGGGTTTTGGCTATACCCACTACCCGACCCAAATCTTAAAAGTATAACCCAAAACCCAACCCGACCCTTTGATGTGTCAACCCATTGCCCGACCCTACCCTTTTTCCAAAAAACTCGATGGGTACCGGTAGTACCCGTGGATTTTCTATCGATGGATAATTTTTATTTGTTCGTAGTCACTAGTCATAAAGAAAATATACCAAAAACAATAATGTGATTAAAATCTTCAATCTGACCAAATGCACAAAAAGCAACAGAAACAAGTGCACAAATGCACCAGAAATGAATGTGGCAGATATAAGTTTAGCCATAGAACAATAAACATTCAAATGGAAACAATTAAGTAAGAATTTTTTTGAAGGTTTTCAATTTTTATGGTGTAAAATATGGAGGAAGAAGATTGTAAAACCTAATAAAACTAAAGTAGCCTAACAGTCACATAACTTATGGCCTAGTAAATTGATATAAGTGATAAGTCATTGAATGGCCTAGTAAATTGATACGGTATAAAGTTTGAGACTCTTTGGGCTTTGGGCTTTTCAAATCTCTACCATCTTACGCTTTTCTTGCCATCTTATTTAAAATATAATTTATTTCCTTAGTTATAATATTTTAATGATAATATTTAATATATATTATATATATACTGGGTGGGAGTACTGGGTTAGGGTTTACCACATACCCAGCAACCCTACCCTGCACTCGCACTGGGTTTTAAATTTCCAAACCCATAACCCGACTCAATACCCGAAATCAACCAAAAAAAACCCAACCCGTTAGGGTAGGATTGGGTTGGGTACCCGTCGGGTTGGGTTAAATTGCCATCCCTAGGTAGTACAAGTCAAATAATTGATTAATCTGCTATGTTTCTGATTAACTAACAATCAAGAACTCATCCAATAATGAACTTGAGTCAAGATTTTCTCAAGCATTAAATCATCTCTCTTCAATCATTTTATCTGATTTTTTGTGATTAATTTAAAAATATCCTAAATGAACAAAGAGCTTTTTGTCCTTGATCAAGCTAACTTTTCCAAAGGAGCTTTTCATATGGGATTGACAGAAAGAGCTATAAGGAGATGGACATACTGAAAAGCAAATACAAATGACCACCATGAAAAACAAGCCATGGGAAATGGCAATTCCATGAAAAGTTAACTCAACACTTTCTTGATAGTCATTGAGTGGGCATCTCCAAGGGAAAAATTTCTTTCATGATCATTGTCACTTAGAGTTAGGGGCATGAAGTACAAAATGTCTTTCATAGTCTAAGAGTTTGAAAAGTTTTATCATTTTGAAAAATAGGAAGAGTTGGTGCAATCATTTGGTGTGTGATCTCAAATTTACCTCTGAGTGGGGTTTGTTTGTTAGATCACTCCGTAAACAGTACCTTGGAGTTGATTTAGTTGAGTTGTGTGGTGGTTAAAATGCAAAATCCATAAGTATAGTACCTTAGGTTATCCATCTTTGTCTTTGCGTGTTGAGTTGAGTGGTGGTTAAAAGGCAACACCCATAAGTATTGTACCTTGGGTGATCCACCATGTGTATTCAGCTTTCCTGCCTTCATGTGTTGAAAAGTAATGAGTTAGTGAAGTGTTGTGAAATCCTTGGTGAAGTTAAAGGTAGTGGATACAGATCTGTGTGATTGAACCACTATACATTCTTCTACTCAATTAAATGCTAAAAACTATTGCACGTTTCTATCTAATCAAAACACAGCCTCAAAAGGCTTTGCTCTAAGACTTGTAAAGTTCGAGGATCAAAGAATGAAGCTTTTCCACTGCAATTTTTTTTTCTTTCGATTTTCCTCAACATTTTCCATGGCAGCCAAGCCAAAAATCTAATCCACGACATTTGTACTCACGTTAGAAAACACAATAAAGACATTACATACGACCTCTGTGATCGCACTCTTCAATCAATCCCCTTTCATGATAGAAAAACCATAGAGAATCTGGGTTTGGAATTGATCAACCTTATCGCGATGAACTTCTGGGAAGCAAAAGAAGAGATTATAGAAAGATCTGAGGACGAGAAGAATCAGAATGTTAATGTTGAGAGGATTCTGGATAAGTGCTATCAAGATTATAGTGAAGCAATTTCAATATTGATGGATGGTACTGTGGAAAGTTTTAGGCTAAGAGATATCATCATATCATGAAGCTAATGTTAAAAGTTATTGATGCTTTTACTAAAGGTAAAGCTTGTTCGAATGCATGCAATATCTTGACATGGTTTAGGCCATTTTAGCTTTCTTGTTTGAGCAGGATGGACTTCTCCGGTATTTTCTGGTGCGATCTAGAGGTGGAGATTTTGTCAATTCAGAGTCTAGTGAGACTCCATCCCCACCATCCAATTTGCACTAGAAAAATAACTACACAGAACAAATTCCTGAAGCACCATTACCAAATAAACACAAGCACATAATTTCCCCCATTTTATTGTTTATTATTCTAACCTGCCTAAGATTACGTTTGGACAATCAGTAAAGCCCTAAAATTTCTATAGAACTTTTGCAGGCTTCTGATCAACATAACAAAACAGTTTTCCAGCATTGTCATTCATATATTAAACGTGATGATAAATCAAAGAATCTGGGATCATCAAACCAAACGCCTAGATCAAAAGCATTCTGACTATTCACGCAGGGGGGAAAACACTATTCTGAATTTCTGATATTCTCAACATAGACATATCTGATACAATATTTCAGAAGTTTTCGCATTTGTTACCACAACAATAACATTATAACAACCAAAACTTGTAAGGATATAGGAAGAGAAATGTGAAGATATCAAAAGAAAGACAGAAATGCCATTGTCTCATTCGAAGTCGGAGGGTTGATAAACAAAAAAAAAAACGCATAACAAGACATGGGTCACAGTTCAATAGAACTGATCTTTAAAGCGAAGTTTAATTATTTTCCACCCCTTCAGTGTGGTATAACTTCACATTTTTCAACTGGTAGAACAAACAGATGGCATTATCTAGTAAAGAAATTGTTGAATAAAAACAAATAGCACGAGTTAACTAGCCATTGGGTGGTTATAGATGTATTCAATTGCAAGAGAGCAAGAGTCAAGCTTATCAGCTTCCTTATCTGGAATTTCGAGCTTAAACTCTTCCTCCAGAGCCATTACAATCTCCACATTGTCTAAGCTATCCAAGCCCAAATCTTTCTGAAAATGAACATCAGGGGTAACCTGCAGGTTTTGCACAAGAAACAATATTCATTTCTAACCCCTCGGTGTTACACATGGATATGTTATTTCCTGAAAGAAAAAACTAAGCTGATGGATTGGGAATCAGAATTCAGTGAAACTGGCATAGGCCACGTTTAGCAAGAAAGTTATTCCTCCATAATGATCATGAAAATGTCTTGAACATCAATTAAATCCAGCTTTCTAACATTCAGCGAGTTCCCAAAAAAATTAGAGCTGAATGCAGTGCAATATAATTATTTAACATGTTTCTATTGTGGTTTTAAGTTTGGAAGGCAGCCTTAAGTTGCACAGCAAATGGAACCACTTCTTCTAATACAAGAGACTCAATCATAGGTTTTCATTTCATATAATCATATTTCCTAAGTGAAGAAGACCAAATATGGTGTTTACAACAGTATGCTAAGTTCATGACTGTTTACACTAGAAATATATACTCAATGAAAAAGGCTCATAAAGGTGTGAATTGGATTCTTTCTCAGGGAACATCAGTCATCAGATAGGAAAAACCCATTACAGAAAATGATTAGTTGAGTATTAAACTCACATGTAACACTCCATGAAGCACTGCTAATTATAAACTCTAAAAGATAAACCCTAAGCATAATTTGTCTATAAATAGGTATGTTTCATAGAGTGTTGTCGTGGTGCCCCTCACCTCCTAGTTTCCAGGAACCAAAGCCCAGTGGCGGCTATGAGGGTGTGCGAGGTGAGCGACCGCACAGGGCCCCCAAAAATCCGGGGCCCCAATTATTTATTTATTTATATATATACTTAGCAAAAAAATCGGGGCCCCAATTTTTTTTTGTTTATATATATACTTAGCAAAAAATCTGGGGCCCCAATTTCTTTTATTTATATATATACTTAGCAAAAAAATCCGGGGCTCCAATTTTTTTTTGTATATATATACTTAGCAAAAAATCCGAGGCCCCAATTTTTTATTTATTTATATATATACTTAGCAAAAAATACGGGGCCCCAATTTTTTTTTCGCACAGGGCCTCGGATATGTTTGAGCCGCCCCTGCCAAAGCCTTCTCCCTCCATCACTGACTATGTCCCACGCAGTAAAATCTTAAAATGAAAAACTTAGCATCCTATTAAACTTAATAATTATCAAGGAAACAGAAATCAATCAAAAGCTTTCGGATCACAGCTTCAGCTAGAACTGATCAAATTGACTAAAATTTCTGGAAGATTAAACCAGCAAATTTCCTGCTTTTTGTAATTAGACTCACAATGTCCAACATCTGATGCACATGTAACTTGTGGATTTATCGAATAGAAATAATCATAATCAAGAAGGGTAGAATACACACTGAAACTGCAGCTTTGAGTAGCTACTGGATTAATTAATCGATATATAGAAATTCAAGCAACAATACCAAAAATTTCAAAACAAAATACAGCTACAGATTCTCAGATTGGGAAAAAAACTGTTAGGTTATGGAGTCTTAGGTACATAGCAAATTTTTGGGCTTTTTTGTTTTTTATCGTCCACGTACAATTGTTTTCTTATAAATAATCTAACTATGTAAGCCGAATATGTTATCTCGAAACAGTAAATATCGTGACGTGACTTACAGACCTAATCAATTCCTTGACAAAATGAGTTAACAATTTCTTGAGTCTTTCTTTATTGTTTTCAATCTCGTTTTCTCACACATTATTGCTGTTTATTTCCTAACAAAACTTCATGAAAAAAAAACTGAATTGTAAATTAAGTACTTCTTTTAGACTTAGTTAACTATAAATGGAAAAGAAAAGGAAAAATGGAAATGAGAAGACCTTAGAAGGATCAACTTTTGGGAAGCTCTTGATGACATCGAGAACTCTTGATACGACAGCCTGCTTGTCAAGGTGATCGTCGCCGTGAGAGGACATTAATCGGAAGCCGCCTCCGAGCTTGTATCCATTTAGGGTTAGGGTTTTTGAGATTGGGATTCTACAGTGTTGAAGAATGCGAGATCTCAATGCCGACGCCATTTTCTATCTCTCTCTCTCTCTTTGTGAATTATGGGCGACTGTTATGTGGGAATCGGAAATACGCAGGAATTGGGGTGTTTAACAGAATCTGGTACCCAAAAAAACCGGGAGAGAGAAAAAAAAAAGTGGTTTAGTGGGGGTAAAACCGTAAAAATTGCAGCCGTGGCGTTTGTTTCCCTTATTCTTTTGGAAAATTCTGATATGGATCGGGCTCACGCTGAATCATCTCAGTACAGATTCACCACATCCCCCGCAGAATGAGGAGAGAAGGAAATGCAGCTGATGCGCCAAACTGCATCTGGATGGCCCTAAATAACCCTAGTCCCATATCGAAGTCGTTTTATTCTTTTTGGGTTAAAAATCTTTTATTTATTTGTTTTTTAATTAATCGTAGGTGGAGAACTAATTTATTACAAAATAATATGTAATAATAATGAGATGTAAGAAGTGATGAGGGGGATTGAATACTCGATCTTATATCTATGATTATTGGGTTACATTTACTGAATTAGCTGCTCGCGCTCCTCTTTCAATTTGATTTTTCCACCAAATATGTAAGAAGAGATTTGCATTTTTTTTCCTCATTCTTTTGTCTATAAAAGTCATCAATAAAATGGTTATTACACCACAAAAATAAAGATACTATAGACAATTCATTATCAACCAAGCACACATGCTAAATTCAAACCTTCGACTAAGGGTAGGGATGGCAATGGGTCGGGTCGAGGCGGATTTTCACTTTTTCACCGATCTGCCCCGACCCGTTTAGGTTATTTTCCCGACCCGTGACCCGCAAACGGGGCAACATCTCGCCTCGCGCCCCGACCCGTTTGCCCCGTCCTATTTTTCAAAAGTAAAATAAATAGCATATATTTTCTTTTCCTAAGTATAATTATCATATATTAAAAAATTATATATAAATATATATATATATATATATATATATATATATATATATTATTGGGGTCTAAATGGGTCAAACGGGGCGGGGCGGGGCAAAGATTATATCCAAACCCTTAGAGGGTAGTCTCGCCCCGACCCGATTCGACCCGTTTACGGGTCGGGACAACGGGGCACGGGCTAAATTGCCATCCCTAACTAAGGGTAAGTGGACTTACTGCTGGTGCATTAAACAAACTCACAGTAGTTTAATGCAATCAACCCAAATTGTATTTGGTACATCATTTCTGTATAAACTATTGTTTTTCCTTTTTTTCCGAAACATCATATAAAAAAATAAAATAAAAAGAGAGAAAACATCCTATATTACCATTCAAAATTTTATGCAATTATAAATGATTCTCTCTCGAAAATACAAAATTAAAAATGATTCAATTAGTCATATTTTGACAGCTCATTAGTTATTAGAAAGACAAATATAGTAGAACAAACTCTGATATTATATAAACACTTCTCACTCTTTTCTTCTCTAAGAATCGAGGGAGCTTACGATACCTTTTATAGTTAAAATTCACTACTACGAATTTGAAATCCGAAATTAAAATACAAACCAACAAGAAGAAAAGGTAATAATTGAAACATGGAAATGATAAAGCTTTTACAAAAGCCTGTAAACTTCAAATCAAAGAAAACTTAACAAAGAGTACTCTGTCCCCAATTATCTTTACGATGATTGAGATAGGAATTAAGCTTTCAATATGATATTATCAAGCTTATGCATAGGACACTCTTGCTCAAGCATTCTTGTTTTAACATTTCTCCATTTCTGAATGCAAGTGGCAGCGGTTCTAACCTAAGGTGATAACTACGGGTTCGACATTGCACAGCGCCTAACTAAACACCCTTCCCCCTCGGCAAAAAGGAGGAAAAGACAAGAAAATTCATCTCCATTTTTTGCAACAAAAAAAAAATCGTATCTTGTGCGCAATATTCTTTTATTTTTGTAGACAAATCTATTAGGAAAAAATAGGGAAACCTCACATTATACTATGTAATACTTCATTTCTCAACGTCTATGGTATTAAATACAAGCTGGCACTATTATTTCTTAAGATGCAATTGTCAATATTCCAGCAAGCCTAAAACTCTTCGACACATTGCAACCCAACGAAAGATATCAAAATGGCCCTCAAAATACTTAAGAACTGATTAATCAAATGCAAGCTGAAGTAATAACAGATGAAACTTCTAATATCAGTGTCATTACGAGTTTTCAACATATCATGGACAATATTAGTAAAGGTACTGTTACCGGAAACATACTTCCAATAGCACTAATCGGATGTTCATTGTATAGCAAAAGATGGTCGTTCTAGAGCAAAAGATATAGACAGATTCTACGTAATTCAGGATCTAGAAATCTACATACAAAAGTTTCTTGTCAATTGCTACATCAACTAGAAAAATGAAAAGGCCTCAGTGGATACTTGAATCTTCGACTGTTTCTACCTTACAAAATTGTCGAATTGGGCTCATTTTCTCTGTATTTAGCTCCATTAGAATCCTCAGATGGGCACTCGTCTGGGCCTTCCACGTTCAAAGAACTGCATCCAAAGCAATAAAACACTTTTCATTCCCATGTCAATATTACATTAAACAAAACAATAAGTTACCTAAAGCCTTGCAATTAGTCCTTAGAAGAAGCCAAAATGGCAGAAATAGAAAATGGCAAAACGATCATGTATATCAGAAATCATACCGATATGACAATTGGTAGACTGAATATCCAACCAACGATTGGGATCCTTCTGAGAGTAAAAGCTATTGTTGGCCAGAAGCCACTGAAATTTAAAAATATTTCATCATTAGCAACAGAATAATCTCAAAGAATTCTGGCATTGTGTTTTCCGAGTATCAAACAGTACCTGAAGAGGGCAACAAAACCATAAGTCTCCACAAGCATTCCAAATATAGGCCACCCAATGATAACCAAGAAGAAGCCAACAGCAAATGATACTGAGCCCTGTTTACATGTATAGAATGCTGGATTCAGTCACAAGGATAAACAAGAAATCAAGCACAAAAGAGAAGTACCTTGAAATTCTGTCTCTTCATAAAAAATTGAAGGGTGTGTTTCACTCCAATGGTCAAGGTAACTCCTAACAGGAAGAGTATCTTACCTCACAGAAACGAGAAAAACATTAAAATATAGCAAAAGCAGCTAGAAACAGATTCTTAGTCAATAAACAAAAGATGGCATAAAATTTAGAAGACAAGTTTACGTACATTTCCCATTGAAAGAAAGCCCTTGTCAAAGAAGCGTATTACTCCAATCACAGTGCAAAGGACACCAAAGCCGGTAAATCCTAGTCCAATCTCTGTTCATAATTTGGAATGTCATGACAATATCAATAGTAGTTTACTTAGGCTAAGAAAAAAAATTAGAAAACCAGAACTCACAACACAATTTAAATCAAAAGAAATAAGAGGAAGTATATAGAGAATTAGTGACCATAAAATAGTTTGATGCTCTTTGAGCAGGTAAATATTAAATTGCTTCTAAACATAGTTGAATCTCAGTATTTAAATTTTAAGGGAATACATGCAACAACTTCTTGATTTTATTAACTTTTTATTTCAAAATACTTAGATCATGTATTTGGTTGTGTCGCTGGAGAATCCAATAACTAAACTGCATTTTCAGCTGACGAGTCTCAAGCTCATAAGTTTAGTTCCTTCTCCTTGACAGGTGGTCCACAACAAAAAATTTACTTCTTGTATGCAAGAGATCTATAAACTCACTCATTTTTATCCACCGAAATGGAATATACAATACCAAAATTATAATAAAATAAAATAAACGAAAAGGAATTATTTATCATATCCAATAAAAAACATGCACTAGCCTAAAAAAGGGAAAAATGGTATTCAGAACCAGGTCAAGATACATATCGGCATTAGATGGAGTACTCATCCAAACTTACTCTTCACATCACTTGACTCAAAGGAAGCCATCTTCTTAGCCGAATCAAATCTTCCCTTTGTAGCTGCAGAAGGCAAAAACATGTATGAATAGAAGGGGAAAGAAAACCAAAAGATCAACTTACATGCAGTAACAAACTACTAATAGAGTCCTATTAATCCACACTCGTGAGAAGAAACCTACAGTTTCAATATCATCAATTTGAGACTCTATTACTTAATTTATAATTTCATATACTGAATCAACGGTGCATATATTCTTAATACGCTAGTTTTACTCTTCTTTCCAACCTAATCTTCCAGGAGCTAGAAGAAGACTTTCGGAAGGTGAAACAGAAACAATTATGTCGCTTCCGGAAGCTCTACACAGCAAAAATGTTCGTCAAAATGTGCAATCGGAATGTATTCTATCGCTTAAGCAGATAACAATAAACGCTATGCGAATTGAATATTGAACTTGATTCAGAGAATTTATAATACACATTACAATCAAGTTAAGTGTTCCATCAATACGACTAAAATCCTTAACAAACAAATTAGATTCCTATTAATTCTCATTTCTCACGAATTTTCAACATCGATTTGAGACTCAATTGCTTAATTTGGAGTTTCATATGCTAAATCAACGGTGCATAATTCCAATTGCACTATTTTTACTCTTCTGTTCAACCTAATCTTCCAGGAGAGAGAAGAAGACTTCCAGAAGGTAAATATAAACAATTCCGTCGTTTCAGCACTCAGCAAGCTCTATACAGCAAAAATTTCACCAAAACGTACAATCGAGATACAGTCGGTTAAGCGGACAAAAATAAGCGCAATATGAATTGAATATTGAACTTGAATCGATCGAAATGACGATTAACGCATTCATTTCTGAAGAACATAAGTGCGAAAAGAGAGAGAAAGTAGAGAGAAGTTACCTGCTGATAGAGTTGAAGGAAGCGCGAAGGCGTCGAAGACGTACAGAGCTTTTGATTTGCGAATTTTGATATTTTCAGTTGCTTCAATATCACTATATGGAAGATTCACACGGTGGTGCGAATCTGCGAGTTTGTTGGTAAAATTCACTCCGTCATGCAGGCGGTTCATGATGTTGGCGCAAAAAGATATTTCATTTGTGCTTTTAGTCAAGGGAGTGTGTCTTTTTATAATGCATGGGAGTTGGGAGTTGGGACAATCAGATTAGGCGGGATATTGTACAACATATTTGGGGTAATTGGGGGCAAAAACGCCGATTTGGTCCTAAAAGATGTTTCTAAGAATCTTTTGAGTCCTGAAAGATTAATTTTTTCCTTTTAAATCCTGTATGTATTTACGCGCTGTCCTTTATGTCCTTCCATCCATTTTTTAGCAAATTTTCTGTTAACTCTGAAAACCCGGGAATTGAACCCTTTTTACTCAGGGGCAGTAATGTCTTTTTGCCTGCAGTTGGCTCTCAGATTCATTCATCTCCTTTCCATTAAATTCATGAACGTTGATGTGGATCCCCCACTCCCTGGAAAAAATCGTTACTACAAAATTTGTTGCGGCACAGAGAATAATCTCTCCAGGGAAACGCAAACACAGACTCACAAACTCTCTCATTTTCATCATGCTCCGCCACCACATAGCCCTCGCTCCGTCACCGGGAGAACCACCATGCGGCTATGATCCTCCTCAGCCAACTCCATCACCATCACGTTCATCTACGATGCCTTTTCGATCAACAAATGCGTAACCGTCTACGTCATCATCATCATCTCCACCGTCAAAATTTTCGGTGGAGTTCGATCCCACCGTTGATAGCTATGGTAGTAATAATCGCAGTTGCTTTAGTAATCGTTACTTACTCCGGACTTATGTCTCGTAATATCCTCCATCTCTACCGTCTTTTCCTCCCACTTTGGAGACACCATCGCCGCCGTGAATTAATTGCTAATTCTTCTTCTATTAGTAACATTGATTCTCCTCCTTATCCTTTTTTTCGATCCTACCAAGTACCTTCCAAGTTTTTTTCTCCCGGTGGATTGGTTGAGTCGGGCTATTAAGAGTATTCCTCTTTCAGTCTACGATCGAAAAAATAACAGATCACAATTGTGCAATTTGTTTATTAGACTTCAAGGAGATTGATTACGTTCGCACGCTTCCGATCTGCTCACACGATTTTCACGTGGATTGTATTGATATATGGCTAAGATCACAGCGAATTGTCCGCTCTGTCGAGCGGTTATTTTCCGACCGGGAGTCTCCATTTACTCGGTAATGGCTAATGCATTCGCCCCGATCTTGACGATTTAATCTTACAGAGCACGATATTAGAACCGCTGACGAAATTCCGCTAAAGCCGATTCAATAACCGGCGGAGATATCACACTGGAAACGTCTCCGACAAGGAGGCGCGATCAATTATCCGAAGACAGATACTGACGAACGCAACTTTTTGTTAAAGCGTTCAGTATTCATTTGGATTCGAACGGAATTTAGGATCGGAGAGGTTTGTGACGGAGCCGTGAACGGCCTCACCATGGCGATACAGGGAGAGGAGTAGGAAGTTTCGGAGACGTCAATCGCCATTCAATTCATTAACGGCCGAGAGTGTTTTCGCTCCGCTCGATGCAGAGGAATGAGTATGAAGTCTCCGTTCTTCCACCGGCGCGGCGGCGACGGAAGCGGAGTAAACTTCTATCCGTTATCGGAATCGAGTGCGAGTAGAGCGGTTCAGCTTCCGTTGGAGGAGGAGGAGACGGTTCATCGAGAAGAAGAAGCATGAATTTCGCGAGTCCAATGTTCATGAGATCATCGGCGGGAGGAGGAGGAGCGTCGGCGTTGTCTGGTGGTTATTTATTCTCGTCGAGCCGGCTAAGAATTGGTGATCCAGAAGCATTACTTTCACCTGACAGGTTTAACAACAAACGGTGAGAAACGATGACACGTGGAAGAAATCGAATCCTCAAAGCATCTCAAGAAAGAACGGACGGTCGAAGATGAAGAAAGGATTAATTGAGACGACGCAAGGGGGTTATTTCGCCTTTTTACTGAGGGAAATAAGAAAAGACATTACTGCCCCTGAGTAAAAAGGGTTCAATTCACGGGTTTTCAGAGTTAACAGAAAATTTGCTAAAAAATGGACGGAAGGACATAAAGGACCGCGCGTAAATACATATAGGATTTAAAAGGAAAAAATTAATCTTTCGGGACTCAAAAGATTCTTAGAAACATCTTTTAGGACCAAATCGGCGTTTTTGCCGTAATTGGGCCTAGGACGAAAAAAGTGGGGTAATTGGGGTCCTATAATGGAAAAACTTGTTCCTATTTTATCTTAGGAAAATGCGTTTTCTACTAGAATTTTGGGGATAGAAACCCTAAACCCCCAAAATTGAGGGATGTTAAATGACTATCTTACCTCCTGCTGGTATAAAGAATTCACCCAACTATAAGGGCAAAAAGGTCCAAAGACACTATTTTAGTCAATCTTTTAGCCAATAATTCTAGTAGCCTAGCAAGGTCCTCTATCTTATCTATATACTAGTCTATTAATTCGTGATGATAAACTGATACTTCCGTCTAATTTATTGAAATGAATTGATCAATTATACTAACATAGCATCGAATTCTGCTTAGATGAAAGCATTATAATGAGTTTGTAGCAAAATACTATAATTGTAACCACATTTTAGTTTGCTTTCTTAAGATGCTTTTTGAATATTGTATTAGATGCATTACATGTTCAAATACGTCAATTTTGCATATTAGAATTTGAGGTGTTCATAGAAATCACGGTCAAATAGTGCGTTTATTTTTAAATACATGACAATTTCTCCATCAACTCTAAATAAAATTCTTATAAGAGTGTTCATAGAAATATATTATTGCCTTATTCAAATATTATAATTAATTATTAAAAAAATATAACTGTAACTTACATTTAAATGATGATTCCAACATTTTTTAAAAGGTCATTCCATAAGTTTGATAATGGAACCGTCTTTCTCACTTTGAGAGAACGGGAAAAAAAATTGGAATAATCATTTCATTCCGACCGAGTAAAAGAAATTTACTATTGAGAGAGAAAGAAAAAAAGAAATAAGAAGATACATATGGTATATTCATGTGGGGTCACTTTAGCATGATAAAATTAGATAAGATTAGTCATCGCTCTAATGATGACATGAGCAACATCTAATCATGTGCATCACCCTTTTTGATTAAAAAATAATCAAAAATGCACAGTTTAAATCGATGCACAGTGAGAATATTTTTATTATTTTAATCAAAACTCGTGATAGTAGTTGAATGTGGGACAGACTATATCCCTCACTCAGTAAGCTTCTGGGCCCATTAAACGTAATTGATCCTTTAGCATGGATCCGACTATAAGATTAGTTCTACATCCCTCTCACATGATATGAGAAAATTCTAATATATGCCTAGCCTTTTGGGACTAACCCTACATCCCTCTCACATGAGTTTAGATCAGTCCCAAAAGACCGGTCCTATATTAGAATTTTTCTCTGCCCAACCCATATTTGTTTCCGTTGTTAAAGCCAAAAGCCGAATCATCTTCATAAACAAACAGAGCCATTACGCGCACGATGATCATAACCCCTAACCCCACACCTCTTTCTCAACTGTTTGATTCACAGAGTCCATCTTGGCTCAATTAAGAAAAAAACGTCAGATTTCTTCGATTATTTTCCGGCGAGATCTCAATCGGTAATCGTCGGAAAATACTGTAGTGCAATCTCAATCGCCTGCACTAGGTTTTGATCGATTGCTTTTTGTTTGTTAATTCATTATTAGATCCGAATTATGGCTCCGGTTTCGGCTTTGGCGAAGTATAAATTGGTGTTCTTAGGAGATCAATCTGTTGGTAAAACCAGTATTATTACTCGATTCATGTACGATAAGTTCGATAATACTTATCAGGTATGATGATTCTGTTTTTTGGTTGATTTTATGGATCTGATTGAATTAATGCAATTTTATTCTGTTAAGGTTTCAATTTTCAGTTTGATTTGTGTTAATTTTTAGTGCGGTTATGTGATCATCTTTGCGCTTAATCACGTTTCCTAGCTTGTTTGATCTGGCTTACTTGAGTGATATCTTATTCTCAGACATAGCCGTTAAAATTATTTCATTGATTGGATCTAGATGTGGAATATACTGTACAAGCTGATCATTGGAAATTGGAAATCAATTAAGACTTTCTATTTATTAATTGGAGCTATAATCAGCTTAGTATTTGAATTGAACTCGCCATACAATGGTAGAGAAGGCTCAGGTGTAGATGTGGAATATACCGAACAAGCTGATCACTGAAAATTGGAATGCAATTAAGACCTTTTGTTGTAATTGTGGAGCTATAATTAGCTTAGTATTTGAATTTAAATCTTCAGACAATGGTAGAGTAGGCTCAGGTGTATGTTTTTACCAGGGTGGCTATTTTACAGGATAGTTCTAGATAGCGGGAATGCACATTTATGAATCTGATAAGTACTAATATGAGGTTCTTTCACGATGAATTGCGAGTTTGAAAATGATTATTTGAAACTAAGTCACCATTTTCATTTGCATTTCCATGTCCATGTCATCATGCATACATTTTACAGTGTCATTTTCATTTTCTACGGATATCTTATATTAATTTCCATTTTCCACATGCATTTTGGATTTCACGTCAGGAATTGAAGATTAACATGCTTGTTCTGCTTATACCGAGAGAAGAAAATTCATTTTGTTTCCCAAATCAGATATGGCTAGACTTGTTATAGTTTGAACGATGACTTAAAGTTCATTTATTTTGTCGTCCTTTTTTTGGTCAGAGATTGTGCACATATCATGATTGCAAATTCTGCATGATATTTAGCTTTATGTGATCAAACTCAAACCATTGTATCTCTTACCTTCCATCCCCAAATTTTGAACTTTTATCTATCTTTGTTGTTAATCAGGCTACAATTGGTATTGATTTTTTATCAAAGACAATGTATCTTGAGGACCGAACTGTACGATTGCAGCTCTGGTAAGAGATGCTTGATTTTCAGGAAATATTTTGGAAATCATTAATGTGTTGCAATTTTGTATGAGATTGTTGCAGTTCTGTTGGGGACATTTGTGCTTTCTTTTACTTGATGGTTGCTAGAAATAGAGAGTTCACCATTCAGGATACATATAACGTGAGGATGAAGTTTCAACAATTGCCTTTCCTGGTGTCAATTTTTTTGTGTCCCACTGTAACATGACAGGATGCAATTTCTAAATTCTTTGAAGTTTAGCATTAATGTCATTGAGGGTGGGCTTTAATGGGAACTGTGAGTTTCTTAATGAGAAGGGGACTAGTGAAAGAACCTGATTAAGATTTCACGAACTATAAATTGGAATAGCACACTAATGTGTGTATGTGTGTGTGTTTCATCAATTGCCTTTCCTGGTGTCAATTTCTTTGTGTCCCACTGGAACATGACAGGATGCAATTTCTAAATTCTTTGAAGTTTAGCATTAATGTCATTGAGGGTGGGCTTTAATGGGAACTGTGGGTTTCTTAATGAGAAGGGGACTAGTGAAAGAACCTGACTAAGATTTCACGAACTATAAATTGGAATAGTACACTAATGTGTGTGTGTGTGTGTGATGACAAATTCTGGAAAGAGGGTAAAATGAGAATGATTTTTTGAAATAGGGGTACTTGATGCAACTTATTTAGTCTTATACAGCTCTCAAGCTCCAGTTTTCCAATAACATGTCGTATTTACTGATTATTTGTGGTTTTCTTTTATCGCTCGTACAGGGATACTGCAGGACAAGAAAGATTCCGAAGTCTTATTCCAAGCTATATTAGGGACTCATCAGTCGCCGTCATTGTATATGATGTTGCAAGTACACCTCTGTTCTCTCATAAACTTTTATATCATATGCTTGTTTTCTTTGATTTGTTAGCCGGTTTAGATGATTTATCCCTAGTTGAGTTGAATGAAGGGATACTTTAGCAAGATAAAAGAATCTAGGTTGTACTTTGGTATGGTAAAATTCTCTCTTTTTAATCACTAAAGGAACTTCCTAATCTTCTTGTTGCTGGCTTTAGTTTTGATCTAAGTCATCTGCTTGAGACTTCTTTTTTTCATTTACTTGCGTTCTTATTAACTTACAGTCCTTGTCTTTTGGATGTTTAGGCAGACATTCCTTCCTGAACACATCAAAGTGGATTGAAGAAGTTCGCACTGAGAGAGGCAGTGATGTCATCATTGTCCTTGTCGGCAACAAAACTGACCTTGTGGATAAGAGGTAAACGAGTATAATTTTCTGTGCAACATTTATGGAAAAATCATCTGGATTAGATAATGGCTGTATTTTACCTCTATGACATTGTGTTCTTTGTCCTTTTTCTTCTTTACATGTTTGGGGAAGCGTCGTGGTTAGGTTGCTAGCATGTCTGTTTTGCTCTCTTCATCATTCCTTTTGGTCAAAATTTTTTTCTTATTTTTCATTGCAAGTATGTCTTTCAGCGAACAATAAATACCTGAGCAGAATTTGTATACTTCTCCCAAAGATGTGGATGAGATCATTGTAGCATGGCACAAATTCATTTATGATCCATCCTCGTATCATAGGACATGTAGAGTTTGAAAAATGTGTGAATACAATTTTGTGAAGCATGGCTGGCAATGAAAATGTCTCTGTTCCTTGAACGATGTGTTTCAAGTATTGAAAAGGGTAAACTAGAGCATGACATTGTCTAAGCAGGTTTAGCATATGGGTTTCTTATGAAAGCATATTTAATGCAGTTTTATTGTAGATTCCTTGATGGATTTAGGCCTTTCAACCGAAAACATCGCTCTGTATTAGCCCCTAGAATAGCAAAGGATGATTTTGTTTATGGACGTTAGATATGATGTTCAACATTAATATGAAACTGCAGTTGGTACCAATTTCAGTCTCGGTAAAGAATAAGGAATCTGAGATTGGACAGTTCTGCTTTGTTCTTCAAGTTATATTCTTTCTTCTTTCCTTCTTGCCCTTGGAGTCCTTTTCCATTCCCTTTTTATTCTGGGGGCTGATATGACGAAGTTTAATCTTGGTGTGGGTGCCTCAGAGACTGTTTGGTAAACAAAAGACACATAGAGATGACCAATATCAACACTTGATCAAAATATGAGCAGAAACTGTTTCTGTATTCTGCTTGAACAAGTCAATCATTGAGACTAAATTTAGGATAAATTTTGATTGAATTAACGTTTACTCTATAATTTTGGAGCATTTTTTTTTCCATTATTGTTTCTCATATTTTCATTTCCTTGTGCTTATTGTAGGCAAGTATCAATCGAAGAAGCAGAAGCCAAAGCTCGTGACCTTAATGTGATGTTCATTGAAACCAGTGCAAAGGCTGGGTTCAACATCAAGGTAATTGATAATTGTTGAGGGTGATTGTTGAGGTCTTTATGGAGGAGTTCTAAAACAGATGAAATGAGTGTATTATTTGTTAGTGATTTCCTATAGATGGGTGTAGTTACTCTTTTGCTTTGTGAAGAGAAATGGATTATTTTGGTTGATTTTCCTCGGGCAATGCATGACAAGGTCTAATCAATAGCCTAAATGGGTTATGCTATTGTTGTTGTATTGTTGTAATCAATAGCCTAAATACTTTCAGACTTCGGGAGCTTCTGAATCACACAGGCTCATGTTTTCTCATGTATATTAACTACTTTAACTTTTGGTCTTCATTGATGCTATTTTCGTAAATTGATTTGCAGGCACTATTTAGGAAAATTGCTGCAGCCTTACCAGGAATGGAGACACTTTCTTCTGCGAAGCAAGAAGACATGGTCGATGTCAACCTCAAGTCTAGCAACACGAATGCATCTCAGGCACAACAACAATCAGGTGGATGTGCCTGTTGATGATGCTCTACTTGGGACGTTGTTATCTGCTTCGTTGGTATACATTTTCTTTGATCTGGCTCGAGTATCTATCTGTAAAGTTTACGCTTGCTGATAGCATTTAAGTTTTGGGTGTGGTTGATTGTCAGGATATTGGAACTCATAAATCAGGAATTTGTCAGTTTAGTTGACTAGCTCTAGTTTCTGTAATCTTTATATGTATGATTATGCGAATTTGTAGTTTTCTGTTAAGATTTTGTCCCCCTTTTGGCAGGTTTTTGTTATTCTTGTATCTGGATCTATTTAAAGATTTGATTTCTCGAACACTTGAAAATGCACGATTCCTTATTTCTTCGGCCAGAAGTATGTTTTACTTGTACGAAATTCCAGGCCTTCTAAAAAACTCTTCTGTAGTAGCAAAAGAGATGGGAGCTTAATGCAAGTTCCCCCTTGTCTCCAGTATGTTCAAACAAAACCCGAAGTTTGAAACTCTATTGAAAGCTTCAATTCCAACTGTTTTGGTTCATCGTGGGCAGAGAGATTCCAAATTTGTGACATTCTATTAGAAATGTATTTCTAGGGAAAGATTATCGGTTCTCTATCTCGTCTCTTGGTGTGAAAATGATTGCTAGCGGATTATAAATAGTTTGTCTCTATACATGTCTTAATATACGTCTCCACCACTCGAAATTCACATTGGCAATTGTTTTCAAGATGAATGTTTCAAAACGGAAAACTTTCGTATGATCGCTTTGCTTATGGCGTTCAGGGGTATTGCTTCGTATATCTACCAGAATTATCTTGACGATATTGAGGTAAGGAAAGCGGAAGTAGTTGCAAGAGATGGCATTAATGATTCATCACATTGCTGATAGTCTTGGAATTCTAGAAAATCTATGAAGATGTTGGGTTTATCTCTATTATAAAAATGGTCTCATACTAGGATCGAAAGTATGGTCAGCAACTGGGGTAGTTTCTGCCCGGACCACCATAATAGAAGTAGTTTCCAGTGGCATCTTTGCCGAGTATACCATTGTAGCAAGTTGCTTTCCGCGTAAAACTTGAAAGTGTATCAGGATCTCTTAACGTGTTTGTATCATCAACAATTTGTATACTTGCGATGAAACTCGCTTTTCCGAATCCTTCTTCTGGGAAATGGCCGCTACCCATCTGAGTGGTAGTGAACTGTCCACCCGTGTTCAAGTTCGTGACTCGACCGCCCCATTGAATAGTTGAAGCACCATCATTGAGGTAGGTGAATAAAGATTTCGGCCAATAGCCAAGTATATGTTCACCGAAATATAACCACCAGTTGTCACTTCTTCGATCCTGTAAAATAGTAGTGCGCTCAATTTGTTATAAAGTGAACTAATAGTTAACTAATTTATCAACAGGTGAGTAATAGCCAATTAATTGGTCAATAGGTAAGTAAAAGTGTCAATTACTGAAAAATATATATTTATATGAGGTAAGAATAACTTTACTCTTTTAAGGACATACTTATCCATTTGTTGATTTAATCAATTTGAGCTGAAAAAATAATTTTCTTGTCAAGTATGAGAAACTACAATAAAATATTCCTTCGTTCTAAAATACAAGTCGTTTTTAGCCTTTTGCTGAAAAATTAAGGGTTGTGAAAATAATGTATTAGATGGAAAAAGGCAAATGAGATGGGTGAATAGAAGCCAATTGGCCTAATTCTACCTCCATCCCACATAATGCTATATGACATTAAGTGTAATTTTATCGACTCTACATCTACATATAAGGGCACTGAAAATATATTTGTGAGAAGATTTTGGAACTAGTATATTGATGTGGTACGGATCTTCTGCAAAACTCCACGCAACATATCCGATTACATTCTAATTGTATAAATTCTCATTCATATATTTTAAACTAAAAAAGATACACTAGAGGTGAAAAGATAATTAGGGTATGAACGTAATATAATTATGGAATATTACAAGGAGTGACACGAAGAATTTGATGTGCAATTAATGCCTATCTACGTCATATTTTTCTTAAATACATGTTTAGTACCTAATTGATTTAGAGAAGAATGTCTTTGAAATTATACAATAAAAATGAAGTGAATTTTCAGCTAAATTACCTTCCAAACATATAGACTAATGCTCACTTGTTGGCCGCCATAAGCAGAGATAGGAAGGACACCCCCTAGTGATATATCTTGACCAGTTTGAATAAAGCCCGAGCATAATAAATTATAACAACCCGTTGATTTATATCCATCACCCTGTAAATAATTCGAAATATTAAAACAATCTCATTACAATGAATATCATCGTAACGCACATGCTACATACAAGAGTTAATATCACTCACATACCTTATTCACCAAACATTTAAACACTCCACTATCAATAAATATGATTATAACATATGTTTGTCTTGATACATAAGTTTAAATACTCTCTCTCTCTCTCTCTCTCTCTCTCTCTCTCTCTAAATGGTATATATATATATAAAGTACAAATACAATATTAAATGGTGTTAACTCATTACATAAAGGAAACGTGAACTCCCTAAATAATGAATAGACAAAAATAATGTGATGGTGGCTTACCGTCCAGTAGACAAAAAATCTTGTCTCGGCATCTCCATACATCTTTGGACTAACCTATTCGTTTTTAATCAAACAAAGATTGATAATCAGGAAAATTCATAGACCCAAAGAGTCATATTTGCATAATACAAAGATTATTCTATAGTCAAGTGTTGAACCAAAAAGAATAGAGTGAAGAAAAATTGTATTATAGGCGTATTGTGTTGGTATTGATCCATTATCTCCTCACATATTTCTATTTATCCCTACTTGCACAAGTAGAACTATTAAATAAATACTTTTACACTTGTAAAAAGATTACGGTCAAAATCAATAAAGTTAGTATAGGATAAAGTTTATATAATAAGAACTGAATGCTTACCATCCAACCAACTTCAATAACATTAGTATCCTGAAAAGCATCTTCACCTGTTGCAAGCCAAAATTGAGCGAAACTCTCTTCAAGTGGAGGTTGTTGAATTTCAGGTTTCCAAAGGTTTAAGGTTGCCCTTGTTCCATAGTAATGGGCATGTTCAACATATGTCACCGCAACCTATGCAAGAAAGCAAAAATCAATTTTAGTAAAACAAAATTTAGTGGGAAAAATCAAGAAAAATGGCTCTATGACATTGTTTTGTCAAGTACACTTTCTTCCTATAGGTTCATTCATATTACAATGTCATCTCTTTATCTAGAACCAATTATAAATATATCCTCGGCATTTATAGATTCATAACTAATAAATTCATACTATTAATTTAAATAAAAATATTTTTTCAGAATAACAATGATATGTGCCAACAAATTTATATAAAAACAATAGTTCTTGTTTAGTACCACGTATAAAGAATATAGTACCATTCTTAAAAATACTATTTTGAAGGTCCATATCTGGTAAATTGTTATTTTGGAAAAATTGTAAACTCTTTGGCGCGCGGTAATAACATTCTTTAGTGCAATTAAAAATAGGGATTCATTTGTTATAAATTTATGAATAAAAAATATGTACTTATAATTTGCTGAAAATATAGGAATAAAATTATAATATGGACACACTTGAAAGAATGAGCTTTAATTAACTCCTCTCCCGAGCCTCCCCCTTGGAAAAAAAAATGAAACTTTAGCACCTCATAAATTCTACTAAGTACGTTGGCACCTCACTATGAAGAAAAAAATAGTATGTTTGTACCTCGCCGGTTCCAAATATGCTTCTATCATTATCAGCTGGCTCTGACACCTATATACTTTTCTGTTCCTTCTTTCCAAAACTCTTCAAAGAGCTTGCTCTGAAGATATCCTTTCCTTTTGTTCTTCTAATAGGAATAGTTCCCTTAGGACATCTTCCTTTCAAATGCCATAATTGAGTGATTGGTAAGTTATTACCATTTTCTCTAGATACTTTGTTATCCTCATATCCTATCTCTTCTGGATATGAGCTCGGCCTCATCTGAAACAAAACAAAAATTGTCTCCGTACTTAAAGTAAAAAACCAATCGAATATACAATTTTAGGATGAAAAAAGTACATATACCCTTAATTTAACTGATTAAATAGATATGTTTAACCTGAATTGTATGGTTTTTGCGCAAAGGATGATCAAATGCGGGTTGGTTGTACACATTAACACAATCAATGATATCTCCATCTGGGCTCTGCCAATCAATTAGTCATTAACCATGCATCAATAATTGAACCACACTATTCTAGGAATCATATATAAAATTCAGTGACAAAATCACATAGGAGTAAGTTCCCCAACATAAGTAGATCTAGGAGGGCAGGGGCGACCTCCATGATATTTTAAAAATTATGTTTTTTTTTACTTTTAGAAAATAATTTATTTATTTAGAAAATATTAAATTTCGGTCATATAATGTATTTATGTATTATTCCCCTACATAAATTGACATCTGCCTCTGCCCTCCAAATTTTTTAAAAACAACAGTAATTGTATTGACATTTTTCTATAAATTTTTACATGGGGTTAAAAATTTCTTTTGTCCCCTTAAAGTTTTTTAATATAGTACATTATTTGTGTGTGTAATTGCATATATTAATTTTAAAATATAAAAGGTGGCTCAAATACATACAATTTCTTATGTGAAAAAAAAGTATGTTTAATCTAGTACTCCCTCCATTCCTAAATATAAGACTCTTTAGACAATTTGAGAAAATTAAGGAAGTTGTGATTTTCACCTAAACTTCCAATATTATCCCCCACCCTCCCTCTCTCTCACTTCTTTGTCATAAAGAAAGGAAAATGTTGAGGGTATAATTGAAATAAATAATTGACAACTAATAAAACAACCTTAAACGACAATTAATTTGGATACCTAGATATCTCCTAAACGACAATTAATAGGGAATGGAGGGAGTAGTAATTTTATTGTCCTAACAAACGTTAGTAATTAATTTTGCTATTATAATTTATTTCTACTTTCTCATACTATCTTGACTAACATCTCTTCCAATTAAAATAAAATTATTTTTCCTTTTTCTTCAATCTATTTTGTTATTTTTTCTTTGTTTCTGCTAATTTTCAAAATCAAGTATTGGTATAGCCTTAAATCATCTTGACAAGTTATAAGGTTTTTTTCTTTTTCAATTATTATTTTTTTTGGGTGGGGGACTTTCTGGAGTATGGCTTATTTATTGAAAGAGAATAATTAATCTCAAAATTGACTTTAAAATATAAATCTTTCATTTAAAAGAAAAATAAACTGAAATTTATGAGTAATAGTTATCATTTTTCATGACAACAACTCCAGTGATCGACTGTTTGGCCCCATTATGTTGGAATCCTTATTTTGACATTGATAAAATTTTAAAATTGACTTATATATCTTTCACACGAGTAATTCAACTTTTGTAAAATGTAAAACAAAACAAAAACAAAATACTATCTAATCTTATCATTAGACTAACAAAGAAGAAAATAAGCTAGTAATGAGATAAATTGGAGGACTGGCCTTGATGGATTTTATAGGTGTTTTGTTCAATCTGCTCAAGAGTTTATTGACCTCAAGACTAGTCTCATTTGCCATGCCCAATCTTGAGGGATCACAAAGTTTCACAGTTAGTAACAAAATAAAGCAATACAAGCAATTTGACTTCTTCATATTATAACAAGCAAATAAAAAATTTTAAATACAAATAACCAATGTTATTGTGTTAGAATCGGAAGTATATACAAATATATGGTAGACATTCGAAATTCACTAAATTATTGTTCAAATATTATTATTTGTTCATCCAAAATTCAAGTGGTAGGACCAATCAAATGCGAACAAATGACAAAGTCTTAACTCTCGTCCAATCAAAATTTTAAAAGTGTTCTAACAAATAAGATCGTGCCACATCACTTATTGGAGAAGATTCGCCCAATTAAATTAGTTCTATTTCTTAACTTATATTAAATTAATAATTTCCAAACAAATATGAACTTAATTAGGTATCTATCTAGTATCTATCTAGTATAATTCTAATTAATTAATAAATTTCAATGAATTAACTTGGGTACACAGTAGCATAAAAGGAAAACTAAAAGGAAGAGAGATAATTAATAGTATTCTAATTAAGTAATAAATTTTAATCTAATTTGACCTAATTTAGACATCCTATTAATTAATAATTAAAAATATTAAGTTAAATTAGGTATATCATAAAATAAATAGATTTATTAGTATAATAAGTAATGTTAAAAAAAAGTATTTATTAAACGAAAACATCAAAGAAGAAAATAATATTGATTGTTTAAAGAGAGGTACGAGCGTCAAGAGTAAGGTGTTCAAGGTGGAGATCCTTTGGCTTATATTATTTTGGCTGAATTTTCTTAACGTTTTTATTTATTATACTGAGAATTTATTTAGCAGAAAAATTATTAGGTGTTTAACAGAGTTACAAGCACCCACTACAAAAAGGCCAGATGTTGGCGACCAAAATATTTATGTCCTTTTATTTTGCGACCGCCACAGAAATCATTCGCAATTCCCTAACAAACTTGCCCGGCTCCATGTTTCGGCTGAATTGTAATCGAATATTTAGTTGTCATGGCTAGACAGCCATAATTCAGTCGCTAAGTGAACCTCTTAATTTTTTTTGCGACCTAATTACCACTTAAATTTTCGTTCCCAAAGTCTAGCGACCGAAACGCTCTTCGATATCAAAACCCTAAACGTTGCAAATCTAAGTCCTTGAAAAATGAAACCATTTCAAACGTGTTATTTTTATTGTAATTTGATTATTATATATATACCTGTGACGCCCACCCCTCCGCCCACCATCTTCTCCGGCTACCCCTTCTGCGGACAACTTCTCCGCCTCTCTCTCCTAACCTATATCCTGCAATTTTTAGGGATTTAGGGATTTTGACCAATGACCCACTGAATTCCGACGACTCCTACCCAACAAGGCATTTTCCCCCTCCTCCCCTGCTCGATTTCACTGTGTCTTCAGCGATGAACGGAATAATTTGGCATGTGCAGAACTTTCCTCGTCCGTTGGATTACAATTTTGACGATTAAGTTTATTTAAAATGGACACATGTTCAGAGTCTCAGAATATCTGTCGTGATTTTTTAACCTCAAAATACCTGTTTTGAGCCTAAAAACAATTATCATGAGGTATTTCATATGTATTGAAAAAAATCTGTTTCGCATAGGATCCAGACTAGCTCGATTTTCCCGTAATAATTTCAGTAGTTCAGTAGTGTACTTGACATCATAATAAAAGGTGTACTAGAATATAAGGATTCCAAATCATCTAGTACATTTTCTATATAATACACTATCTAATACACTAAAAAAATTGCTTCACAGTAACAATATCATTGGTCAAAGTAAATATATGGATTTGGACTAAGAACATTGCTTCAGCCTTCGGCTTTCACATGTGATAATTGATTAATTTCATTGATGAATTAAACAGTGTAATAAAAGATATATTAAAATATCCGGAGTTTTTATATATATAACATAAAATTAGGGCCCCGGTTTTTTAATATCCAGTGCGGTCGAGCACCTCGATCACCTTCTTAGTCACCCTTGATAATTTCATTGATGAATTAAACAATGTAATAAAAGATGTATTAAAATATACATAGTTTGTTTTTTATGTTGACTGGTAAAATGTAGATTTAACTGTTTGCCTAAAATTACATTATATGTGGGTATCTGGTTAAGCTTTAGCGTTTAGTGCTAGTTCCAATAGAAGGTGGAGATTGAATATACTTTATTTAAGTCCCATTATTATTGGCAAAAAATCCTCTGTCCCCATTCGTATATGTTCATGTGTCCCCAACCAATCACAATTCACCATGTGTATATATAATTGAAATAAATATTTATATAGTAAATTCTGATTGGTTAGGGACACAGGGACATATACGGACGGGGACAGAGGATTTTCACCCATTATTATTTGGGTGATGCTATATGGCTCAAACTTAGTCAATCAATTGACTAAAATTCCCAAAAATCTTCAAATTGATATTTTCATTACCAATTATACCCTTAATGAACTTTCCCAATTTTGTTTTTTTTATCCCACTTTACAAACATATTGTCTTAATGGCTATCTCACTCACCTACTGGCTACTACGGCACAAAAATCCAACTCCAAAATTTGTTGTTCTCCGGCGACCATACCTTTTCCGGTTATCTTCTCCGGCAACAAAATTTATCACAAAAATCTTAACAACAACAACCCATTTCCATTTTCAATTGATGATATTTGATGAAAAACTCAAATTAAAACTCCATAAATTAAGAATAATCATATTCCCAAAATTCATGAACCACAAAAAAAAATTAGTCTTGCCACTAGATTTGGGGTCTTTGGAAAGCTGCTGCTACTGCATTCTGAAATTAGATCTTGATGTCCATGTTGAAGCTTTTCCCATGGCTTTCTTCATTTCGCTACATAGCCGGAAGATGCCTGCGGTTTAATCCTCCGTTGTCCAGAGATCCTGAATCGAGTGTTGAATTTTGCTTAAAGCCAACGCTTTTTTATCTCATAAGAGAAATAGGTATAGAAAACCTAAATTCGCCGACTAATTTGAATGCTCATTTACTGAATACACAGTTTGATAAACTCCAAAAGAAAGTCAATTTTTTACAATCTATAGGTTTTTCTTCTGAGGAATCGGCTGGAATTTGTGCCAGATTGCCGACTGTATTCGGCATTGCTTGATGGGAAGATCCGGAACATCTTTAATTTCAGTCTTCTGATCAAGCTATCCGACGAAAGACTACTACTTTCTTCGCCCCAAATTGGAGTAGATGTTCAATTTTAAACTCTTTCCTCAAGTGTAATTTCCATTTGATTCAACCTATACTTTGGGTTCCTCCACGAAACAGAAAACATATGCAAAGCAAAGAAAACCATAAAAGTCATATATATAATTCCATTTTCCGGCCGCCGGAAGGGAATTGATTTTGACCATTTTACATTTTATTAATATATAAACTCTCTTTTTTAGCAAAAAATAATATTTAAATCTTATTAAAAAATTCACTTAGTGAAATACGAAATTGAGATCAAAAGAGGAAAAGACAATCAATTTAATATTAGTGAAAACATGGAATGGAATATCAAACGGGGTTAGAAGATTCCTGTCTTAAAAATTAATATTATGAATTTGTTAAAGTAAGCATGTAAGGTTCGTTATAATTCTATATAAGGCAATCATTTGCTAATACTATGAAATTGTTAAAGTAAACATGTAAGCTTCGTTATAATTCTATATAAGGAGAACACTTATTAGTACTATAAAATTGTTAAAGTAAACATGTAAAGTTCGTTATAATTCTATATAAGGCGATCACTTGCTAATACTATGAAATTGTTAAAGTAAAACATGTAAGCTTCGTTATATTTCTATATAAGGTTATCACTTGCTAATACAATGAAATTGTTAAAGTAAACATGTAAGGTTCGTTATAGTTCTATATAAGGCGATCGTCTGTTTTTAGTACAAATTGTTAAAGTAAACATGTAAAGAATATGACGACTGAGAACATTTGGGATTGTGGGAGTAAAATAATAGTTTGTAGACTATTAGTAATATGAAAGCGTTGTAAGTAATCTATTTTTTATTAGTACTATGAAACTATAATCGTACACATGCAAAGTTCGTTACACTTCTATATACGTCAATCACTTACTAGTAAACTTCCAAGGTTATATATATTCCATTATATAATGATCACTATGAATATGTTATTAGTTAGGCGTCTACTTATAATTTTTTAAAAGTTAATTTCGTGATTTTTGGGTCAAATTGTGAATTTAAACTAGATTATATTATGCAGGGGTCCGATTGTAATATTTTGAAATATAAATTCATTATATTTGGGTTAATTTGTAAATTCAAAACTTAATAAACTTGCTTAAATAACGTTATTTCTAACATTTGGACCTTATTGTAATTACTTTTAGATACTATAGGGTTTCAATTACTATATTTTCATGGACTAAGGGTTGCAATTTGATACAATTTCATTAGCCATGTCAGCGATCCAAATTTACCCTAGAGATTTATCTGGACCGTTGATCCAAATACATCCAATGGCCAATACATCTTTTATCCTAAAATGTCAGATTTTTTTTTTTAATATTATTCAGAGATAATGCAAGATTTTGCAAATAGGCTACGGTGCAGAATACCAAATTATCTGCACTGTGCGGAACAAATGGTGGTCGTCGGATTAAAAATTTGACGACTGAGATCATTTTCGATTGTGGGAATTAAAAAAAAAATTAATTATTTCACCCAAAAAATCTCAGTCGTTAGATTTTTGATCCGACAGTCACCATGTGTTACTCACGGTGCATAGAATTTGGTGTTTTGCACCGTAGATTTTTGTTCAACCACTTCCCGTGTCTTTGGCC
The DNA here is from genome assembly GCA_026122235.1 of Vinca minor. Taxonomy (NCBI): domain Eukaryota; kingdom Viridiplantae; phylum Streptophyta; class Magnoliopsida; order Gentianales; family Apocynaceae; genus Vinca; species Vinca minor. The sequence continues at coordinate 3,669,097 of JAOCZM010000291.1, forward strand.
ATTTATTGTGTCTGACAAGCCTAAAAAATAGGCAAAGACTTTAGTTCCTATTGCCATTAATTTATGTATTAATTGGGCCAATTAACTTCTTTTTTTTTTTTTTGAAATGAAAGGGCATTTTTTGACCAATTTTGACCAAATTTAGTCAATTATTAACTAATTGGGCTTAGCTAACAATCATTTCCCTTATTATTTTCGTAAAAAACATACTCATTGTGGAACAAAGAAATCCACTTATGAAAACGTAAAATTTAAGGATCTAATTATTCCAGCTTTTCTTAATTAATCAACATAATAAAGAGGCCTAATTGTTACTTTCAAATGTATAATAGAATTAATGTTTGATAATCATAGATAAACATCAATAGAGAAATGAGTCCAGCCATCAATTAAATGTTCTTACTTTAGATTATTATTATCACGTTGCTGCTACTATGTTAGTTTTTCTTAACTTTTTTTTTTTTATTTTTTATTCGGAATTAATTATCAAATTTTATACTATTAATTACGAACTCCAATCTTTTAATACATATTCTATTATCTTGTTTAGTTCACTAATGATATTATCATAAGTAGAGTAACACCATTGGACCTAAGTAAATTCATAGGCTTGAACTAATTACATCTTATGATGATATCATTGTGTATTAGACAATGTAAACAATAATATACTATAAAATCTAGAGTTACGAATTACGGAACTAAAAAATGCACCACCATCCTTTCAACTAGACTTGGCAAGTTATCCAACAAGTGAATTTAGTTTATCTGGTCTCATCTTCAATACTCACAGTTTGCCCTAAGAAAAGTTACGAGTTCGAGTGTACGGAGAGCAACTCAATGATGGATTTGCCAGGATTATCCTATTTAAATCTCAATTTGATTAGTCAAGTGCATACCTGAACACCGGTCAACTAAAAATAGATTTGACAAGTTATCCTATGTAAACTATATTACAAAATAGATCCTTTAATCTTCAAAAAATAAAGAATGGACCCCCGAAAAATTATAAAAGTGATAACTGGTCACATCAGTATTAAATAAGGAGTTAGACAACTTTATAATAATGTGGTCAGTTTTGAACATCAAAATCCACCTGAACCTAGTACTACATATAAGAAATTTCCCATTATATTATGGAATAACATTTACAGCAAAAACATTCCATTTCTATCATGGGCAGTATTAGCCCGTCATTTGACCAAATTTAGAAGAATATCAATATCAATTATTTAATTTTTTTTTAGGGATCCATTATTTAATTTATCACGAGTTATGACCAACCAATCAATTTCAAAAATGAATAATTATGGGAATCGGGTAGCCCAAATGGTAAGGCTACCCGGTCACGGGACGGAGGTCTCGTGGTCGATTCCCGTATCTCCCCTTGTGGGGCATTAAATTCTCCTCCTTATGAGGCTAAGTTCCCTCCCCGGCTTGGGGCATGCTACAATCTCCCTATTTAGGATATTCTCCGCTTTTCCCCTTCGGGAGCAATCGCCTTCGGGCGTAAAAAAAATGAATAATTAAATTAACCAGCTTTTAGAGTTGAATTTCTAAGAAAGATGATTTGTACAATAAACAATTATTCATTTATAGATTTTGAATTACATTTCGAGTTTGGAAGTTTCCTCAGAGGTAATCAATGTAGCATTGCATGTTAGGCAGTGGCGGAGTCGGGAATTTGTTATAGGGGCAAATTTTTTATTGAAAATTTTTAGGGGGAGCTAAATACAACATTTATAAAAAAATATCACAAAAAAAAATTAATAGAAAATTCGTCGTTTCTGAAAATGTTGGGGGGCCCGCCCCTTAATAGCTCCGCCACTGATGTTAGGTGTTTGTATGATCTAATAAACCTGAATCTTTTAGTACATCTTCTAATACATTGTAGTGATAATCACATATGCAACAATGTGTTTAATCCAAGACTAGATTTATTTTAGCCGAATGATATTGTTTCACGTATGATTATGTCACTGATGTACTAGACAATTTAATAAAGAATGTACTAAAAGACTCGGATCTCTAAGTTATAGAATTTATTATAAGAGATTTATCACAAATTTTTTTTATAATAAGAAACAAAAAACTTGATGACATTACACCCCTGATTTTATTTATTTATTTTTGTAAGGTTATTTTTTTTAGGTAAATTGACATCAATCTACTCCTCAATCCTATAAATGCATGGGAATCGGGTAGCCCAAGTGGTAAGGCTACCCGGCCATGGAATGGAGGTCCCGTGGTCGATTCCCGTATCTCCTCTTGTGGGGCAAATAAATTCTCCTTCTTGTGAGGCTAAATTCCCTCTCAGGCATGGGGCATGCTACAATCTCCCTATCTAGGGTACTCTCGGCTCTTCCTCTTCGGGGGCAATCGCCTTCGGGCGTCCAATCCTATAAAGCCGAAGAACTTTATCTATATCTTGTCGTATCAATTCTTTCCAGATATCCTGAACCTGAAGACAGTCCTGTGCAACATGAAGAGTTATTTTTTACCACTGAGATAGGGTGAAAATCCTCCGTCCTCATTCCTGTTTACATCCCTGTTCCAAACCAATCAGAATTTACTATATAAACAATTTTTCCAATTATATATACACATAGTAAATTGTGATTGGTTGGGGATAAGGATGGGGACAGGAACGGGGACATATGATTTTTTGCCCTGAAATCACATGTACTATAAGGAATAATCCTCCCCCACCGAAATAACAAAGACTTAATTTTTAATTGACCCTCCTTGCTAGCCAAATGACAATAGTAAATCAATGTAAAAATAATGTAAAAAAGAAATTATTAGCTAAATGAAGAAATAAAGTCATCTCCCATATATATGTTCTTTGGCTCACCTCTGAACTCATCTTGGGCGTGGCTATTCTATTATGAAATAAAAATAGAATAAATTCATTAACGAAAAAAATAGAATAGTGATTAATCTTAATCAACTAATCATCATTACCTAACACTATTAAACAAACATTTTTTACTGTCAAGATCTACTGAGTTTACATCAAGCCTCCTTTTTCTTAAGTCAAATAAATTCATAAAATAGTATTAAGTACCCATTATAATTGACATGCAAATCATGGATCATGCAATTTGAAATCTCCATCACATTCAATCTATGGCTCTATTTGGATTGGGTTTGGGTTTGAAATTGAGATTGGGTTTGTGTTTTAGCGGGAGAGGCTAAAAAGTGGGCGGGAAAAATTCAAATTCAAATTCAAATTTTTTTTTTCAAATAATCGTTCAATTCCAAATTTTTTTCTCAAAAATTTGGAATTTGAACATCTCCCGCCAATTTTAGAGGCCAAAATTTGAATTTTTACGATTATTTGAAGAAAAAAATTTGAATTTGAATATTTCCCGCCCACTTTTTAGTCTCTCCCGCCAAAACCCAAACCCAATCTCAATCTCAATCTCAAACTCAAACCCAATCCAAATAGAGTCTATGTTACTCGGATTTGGAGTACGAGTTTGTATTTAGGTGTCGAGTAATTAAACATCTAAAAACAAAATATTTGATCGATGTTGACCGAATCTGATAAATATTTCATACATATACACATGTCGTGTCAGGTCAACACGGATACGGCAGACATAAATAAAAAGTACAGGTTACTAGCATTCAATTTGAGAAGAATAGCCTTGGCCAATTATGTGTTTGAAAATTGCAATTTGTTTTCACAAAATCCGCTTATATTGACTTGGTTATAAATTGTTAAAAACAAAAGTCAAGAACTCACACCAACTATAACATTTTTTTTATCACACACTTGTCTAAATAATACAAATTAATTTTGCAATGATATCGTTCTTAATTAGTTGATAAAGATTTGGTTTGCAACTAGATTCTAACATTTCCTTAATTTTAAATTTTAAGTTTAATTTGTATTTCTGTGTCTTTTTTAATTTTATTATTTGTTATTGAGAAAAGTGGTTATCCGACCCAAAATCTATTGTTCTGAATCAAAAAAAAAAAAATCACATCAGCTATGCTATGACTGTATTTCTGTACTATACTCTAAGTATCTTGACATTTTGACCTACTACTAGTAAGTAGATAAAATTACAAGTGGCTCAGATAGATGGTTCCATTGTGGAACGGAGCTTTCCTCTATCGTTGGATTAAAATTTTGACGGTTAAAATTAATTTAAAATTAACACATGTTCTAAGTCTCAGAACACTTATTATATTTTTATCGTGCGGAATACTTGTTCTGAGTTTGTTTTGAGGCGTTCCGTATATATTGAAAAAAATTGTTCCGCATAGAATCCGAACTGATAGTATTGATAGGCATATCCATCAACACCGACAGATAGATTTGGCCACAGGATTTGACTAGACGGTCTAGATTATAATTTTTCTGGAACGATGGTGTTTGGAAAACTAATGAGGATTCGGAATAATTGAGTTTAGTTTGATTTCAAACTCTTTCAAGTTGCGTGAAAATGAATTGTTTGTGAGAAAAAAAAATTAGTTTCACAAATAAAACACTTGAGTTTGAGTCTAAACGAAACTAAATCAAATTCAATTCAAGGGCACCCTAATTTGAATTGTCTAATCGAGTAATCAGATAGTTAAAATTTATTTGTAAAGTCATGATACAAATATTTATCAACAGTGTAACCAAAATTTGAAAGTTTTGTATAATTCTAACAAAAAGTAAATTATTTGTTAAAAATACGTGATATCAAAACCGTTTCAATTCCTGTCAATTTCGATAGGGGTTGAGTACCTGTCTGAGGCATAGTTGAATGTAGTCCACTTATACTGAAGATAGATAAATAGATATTATAGATGATGAATTGATTTTACTTTGTCACTTTATTTTTGTTAGTGCAGTTTATAATGATAGATGAATAACGAAACGCAAAAAAATTATGCAGGTGTGCATAACACTTTTAAATTGTCAGGTTACATTTTTTGATGATTGACATCGTTATTTCTCAACACTTTTAGTATGATATTGTAGCCGAGAACAGTTGAATTTCATGATTCTAAAAAACATAAAAAATTTCAAAGACTCGACGAATAAGTTTCAAAGACTCAACGAATCAGTGTTTGAAACTTTTTATGTCACTCCGAATCATGAAATTCAAGTGTTCTCGGCTACAAAAGGTAGCTGAATATTTTGAAAACCTGTTTCGTGTTTTTGGAACGGAAATGACTCAAAGCCAATGGTTTATTACAATAATACTTAAAGCTTTTAAGCCCACTAATGGGCGAATTACAGTGATCTATAAGATCTGAGATCGGTCTATTAGTAGACGCTCTACGCCTGTGGAGAGATACCTCACCCGGGAGGAGGAGGAGAACAATACTTAAAGCTTTAGAAAGTGAAATCTGACAATTGACTTTCTTTTGTAAAATGCTTCACGAAACTTAAAAAGACAAAGGAGAATGTATACGAATTTAATTTGTCTTTACTTTATTGGATTTGAACATCAAAACTTGTCCAAAAACTTTAATTTTTGTTTTATGGATATATTGAGAGAATCGCAGATCTATTATTAATTACATATTGATTTTTTTTTATTTTGGATTAAGATATTAGCAGTTTTTAACGCTCGAGGGCAAAACCCCAAAGGGGAGAGAACTAATCGCAAAGCGGAGAAAAACACCTCATAAGAGCAGAAGAGTACTTTAGAAGGGAGACAAGTTTACCCAATGCTTATCGAACCCGAGACCTCTCGGTCAGGGGCCGACCAATGCCTCACTGGGCTATTGAACCTTTTGATGATATTGACAGCTTGATAGCACAATTAAATTCATAAAATACAGAAGATTTTGAACCACATATCAAGGAAAATAGGCCTTTAGAAACATTTTGAATTAACACTTTGATTATTAATTCACTCAAAGATTTTAATATTTTATCTACAATTGATATTTTTTTTATGAATATATCTACAATTGATATGCTATAATTCTTATGATAAATTTATGGAACATTACATTATGATGATTTTAAATCTAACAAGATGTTGATGTTTTATGTATTACTATTATTACAATTATACGTTAATTTAAAAGATGGAAATTGAAAATCTATCATTTACTAATACAACTACTGAGAAGAACATTAATATGTCACGAAGTAAATTTATGTCTACTGTATTAAAATTTAACACGTATTATATTATATATTACAACAGTTAACGACAAAATATAATTGCATGACTGTATTACATAATAACTTTCTTATATCTTTATGCTCCATAATGATTGGAAATAAACACATGTCATTGGTGGTTAATAAGAAAACACAATTATGATATAAGTATAGCTAATTATATCTAAATCTCTTGATTTTCTCCTATTGCAATTCCTCTATTTCATAATGATTGAAACATAATTACTACCTCTGTTCCAAATTATTTGGAACGTTTCACCTTTTGAGACATTTAAATTATTTGTCACGTTTAAAAAACCAATGCATATTTATTATTACTTTTCCAATTTTACCCCTATTTTATTACTCAGCTAACCACTAGTAATAACTTTTCAATCATTAATTGAGGGGTATTTTGAATTTTTTTCTCATATTAATTGTTTTCCAATCATTTTCTTAATCTTGGTAAAAATGTGAAATGTTACAAATAATTTGGGACGGAGACGGAGGTAGTACTAAACATAGTCAATCCCTCTCCCTCATTTCCTTTTCTATTGGACATGAATGCCCTTGTCTCACCATGATAAAGTCCCATTAGTAGGAGTGGCAAGGTTTTTTGAACGCCCGAAGGCGGAGCCCCATGAACGGGGAGATAGAACAGCCCCATGAGCGGCAAGGTTTGTATGTACCCATTTTGACATCAAGTCCAAAAACAATTATCTCGAGTAAAAAAAACAACTTCTTTCATAAAATTGAGGGACAACAATTGATGTTTGGAACTCAACAACATCCACCAAAAAACACATGCCAATAGAACAGTACAGGAGTACTACTACATTAGAATGAACTTGAATTTTGGTACCTACTTTGCTGACACACCATATAGAACAACTAAACTAAGTTTGGTCCCCATGAAAAATAAAAGCCAGGATTTGGAAAACCCCATTTTCATTAGTTTAGCACTCCCACCGTCTCAAATTATCTGTTCATAATTAATTTTTAATTTGTCTAAAATTAATTGTCCATTTTTTAAATAAAAGTCTCATTAATGATGATTTTTTCAATCTTACCACTTGCATTGAATGTTGGAGAAAGGAAGATAAAGAGAGAAAAAAATGTATAATTAAATTGGAAGCAAAATTAAATTGGGTAATTTTTGACATTTTACCACATCCCACTATAGAATTTGATGAAATTTTAATTCCCGTTGCAAAATACAAAATAGACAGATAATTTGAACGGAGAGAGTAGTAGCTGAGACTCACTAGTTCACCACCTATTTGGATCCCTCTTCTCAAACTCACTTTTGTCAGTACGTTTTAACATGGTATTAATTACTCTCTCCATTCCTAAATATAAGATTCTTTAGTCAATTTGAGAAAATTAAGGAAGTTGTCATTTTTATCTAAACTTCCAATATTATCCTCCACCCACCCTCCCTCTCTCTCACTTCTTTGTCATAAAGAAAGGAAAATGTTGAGGGTATAATTGGAATAAATTGTTGACAACTAATAAAACAACCTTAAACGATAATTAATTTGGATACCTAGATATCTCCTAAACGACAATTAATAGGGAATGGAGGGAGTATTAAATTAGTTAAATATTTTACAAGTAAATAGTTTCATTTTTTCTCTCTATTATTGAATCGAAAATTAACTGTGGAAATTACGCCAACAAGTACTGATAAAAAGTGAGTGTTAGCAAAATATATATAACTAAACCAGTCCACCACCATTTGTCTGGTCAAGCACTAGCAGTAAATACACATACACATCTAACTTTTTTTAATTAAAATTCCTACACAGTGCTCATTAACTCATCCTAAATATGGCTTACAGAAGCAGCATAGGAAAGATGGTGATGATGATGATGATGATGGGTACCCTATTCTCTCTTCCAACTACACCTCCAATACCTTAAATTGGAGGGTCCCAATTTCCACTTCCCAAGTATTTTCATATCGTGTCTTCAATATCACACCTGCTTTCCCTTTGTTTTTTGTTTTTTTAAGAAAACAGATAATTATATATTGATATTATAAATTATATGGGGTATGAGAAAATTCGGAAGATCTCCAAATCATTGAGATGAACATGAATTTCTCACAGCTAATTTAGTTAATATATCAGGTGAATTGTTGCAAAACCTATGACATCTGCTTTCCCTTTGACACTTCCTTTTCCAAGAACATAATCCAATTAGAAAAAGAAAAAAATAATAATTATGCCAATATAACTTCTTTTTTATAACAAATATGATGCCAATATAACTTGATTCCAATACAAAATTTTCATTAACTAATACACTTTTACGCTCTTTAAAAATAGAAATTCACAAAAATCCAAATGAAGCATATATTGTATCGTCATAAAAAGTTAAATATGGATAAAAATATTGAGTGGAAATTTAAAAAAAAATAAAAAAAAATGGCGCACGAAACATGAAACAAAAGCTAATGCAAAATGGGAAACACCATCCACCATGAGTAGTGCTGTTCCTTCATAAGTCATATGCCACCCGATCCATTCAAGTTTTGTTTTCTTTAAAAGGAAAAATAAAGGAAAACGTGTATACTTTTTATAATAATCTACTGTAGTATTAAATGATATTCGTTTCCGTTTCAAACTAGTCTTAAATATAAATTAAATTTGTCGTTGATTGAATCTCAGTTTGAGTCTCAAATTCAAATAAAAAACTATTCAAGTACACTTTACGAATAAAAGGATGAAAAAATCAAAATCCAAAGTCACACGAAATAAAAAAAAATGAAAATTTTCAGCTATTTCAATGCAAAGTATAATAATACAGAGAAGAAGAAGAAATATTACATCATAAAACTCTGCAACAAGGGCAAAACCGTCATTCGAATATGAATATCAAAATAAGGGACGTCGATAAAGTCAAATGTCAACGTTGAATAGAAATATTAACGGTTGTGATGAAACCTTCCGAAATCAGCAAGCTTTCTCGACCTGTTCTTGCAAAACGACGTTGCACCAGACAAATGATGATGAATCCTAATTTCGCCGGAAACGGTTTCCGGCGGAATTCCTTTTTGATTCCACTGCCGACTTGGACTCGCACGGACCAAAGGACTCAAGCAGAATCCAATTCCGGAAACATTCCGTCCACCTCCTCGTTTTCCCGGCGGCATCCACGCAGGAGTTTGCCTCGGCGTTTGTTTCCATTGTAGTTGCGAAGACGACTCCGACGAGTACCCGTTCGATTCGTTAGGGCAACAATGCTCGTCTTCTTCCTCATCATCGGAATACCTAGCTGGTGACATTCCCCCGTTCGGATTATTCCGGTGGACTCTTCTTGTATGACCCGGACCCGCTCCGATCATCGATGATTCGTCTACTACGGAGAACGTCCGTGATTGCCTTTTACGGCGACCGGGAATCATCGCGGAGAACCACGACGAAGACGACGTCGTAGTAGTAGCACTACAGGATTCCGTGAAATTCGGAGGAATCTGACCCGAACCGGAAACCTCGGAAGAATCTTCTAATTTCTCTGATTTGGATCTAAAGAGATTAGCGAACAAAGAAAATCTCCAGTTATTCTTTTTCTTACGATAAGGACCAGCTACAATTAAGGAACCAGTGGGGCCTACTTGTGGAGTGCTGTAAAATCGCTGATCCGGCAAGCAATTTTGAGGCTGCAGTTGCGTGTCATCCCACGCGTCTACGGTGGTTGTATCAGATTTGCGACGAGAAATATAAGGCGAGACGGAACGAGGAAAGACGAGCGGAGGAGGACTAGGGCGGCGATCTTCTACGGCTTGAGATTGGGCTTGGACTTGAGCAGCTATGAGAACGAAGAGACGTTCCCGGAGACAAGAAGCACAGACTCCGATTGTGCTACTGTGATCGGTAAAGTGCTTCTTACACTTCATTAATTACTCCGGAAAAAAAAACTAAGCAAACATTTAAATCGCTGATTTTTTCTTACTGGATTGATGATTTTCGTGACTTGAATTTCACAAAAATAGGTCCAACATTTTGTGTGATATAGATAGATATAGAGAGAGAAAGTGAATGAGTACAGGTGGCGTGTGGGTATCAACGTTTGAGCTAGAGAATTTGAAGGATCTAACGAGAAGGAATTGACAGGGAAGAGTTTGTCTTCTTCTTTGTTGTTTGTTTGTTCTTCTAATGGGTTCACTTTTTCAGAGGGAAAAGAGAAGAAGGAGACAAGGGGAAAAGAGTTGGGAGGGTGGAAGTTTTTATGAATGAGCTCTCTCTCTCTCTTTTATTTTTTTTATTATAAAGACCATTTCCCAATCTGCATGTTTCCTGAGATAATCTTTACGAATGAGTTCTCGGCGGAGACTTTAGATGACATTCCTTTATTTATTTATTTTTTCGTCGCAAATTAAATGTTAATATTTTTATTTCGAGATGTTCTAAATTAAATTTATTATTTTTCTATTATTTATGTTCAAAATTATTTGACACACTTGAAGTTTCTTTTATCGAGATTAAGAAAATGACTAAAAATCAATTAATATGAACAAAAGAATTTAAAATATCCCCCAATTAATAACTGAATAGTTATGGTTAGTGGTTAGTTAAATATAGAAATTCAAAATTTTAAACAAAAAATTTTTTACTCCATTCTTAAATTTCAGTCAAAGTTTAATGTGGAAATTCAATTTGGGAAGAGGAGTATTTCGATTAATAATTTGAAAATTAATTGAGAAATTGAAAAGGAGAAAAAAAGGTGGAGAACAAAATAAATGCTGACATGAGGTTTAATTGGGGATTTATAAGGCCGCCAAAATAAAATTGGTTGCTTGAAGATGAATTTTTTTCATTCGGGATGCATTTGGACTCATCTATATACATCAAAATTAAGAAATATTTTGGAATTTCAATTTGGGCTGACGTGAATATTCATAAAGATTTAATGGTTGATGCTGATTATTCATCAAAAAAAAAGGTTGATGCTGATGAGATGCTAATGTCATTTGTCATTTTCTGTCTCGATTAACTTTATTTACTCGTGGGGTTTTACTTTTACTAATTTTTTTTTTTCTAAATAAGAAATTTTTCATTAATCACCAAATAATCGAGGTCATTATAATTTAATAAAAATTTAAAATTACAAGAAAATAAAAGTTATACAATGATTTAAAAAATCATGATAACAGACAAAAGTCACACTAAAAAAACTTGGGTGGTTAAAAAATACTAATATAAAAATTAGTAAGATAAACAAATACATAATCTTCTTCCTCGTACCATCTCTATCGCAATCCTTGAGGCTTGAACCACAGAGGCAGGAAAAAATCAATTTCAACATCTTCAGTAGGGATCGACAATTTATAGGATCATGGACGTATCAACCGTCTACAAATTGCATCGGGAAAATTTAAAAAGTTGATAAAGGGCCCAGATCAAGTACGGGTTGAATGATTTCTCCTAGGAAATGAGCCAATCAGTTTAGATCTGTGAAGATCTGAGACAAATCTAATTTTAGTGTCCTGAATTAAAAAAAAAACACTTTAAAAGAAGTATCATATAATTTGTGGTATAAGCCGGTCAAAGGCAGAGGAAAAAAAAACCGCAGGAGCAGAGGGAGAGAGAAAGAGAAAAGAGGGAAGAGGTTTTACTTTTGCTAGATATATCGTATATGAGAAATGATACGGTTAAACATTGGTCAAAGGGTCATATGATTTTACTTCTTTTCAGTTTTCAGTTTTTTTTATTTTTCCTTTATCTCTTGATAAGTTTAAATTCAACCATATTTCTAAGCAATCCTCTGAAAAGAAAAAGAAAAGTACAATCATTTTATAATTTTTTTAATATGACCATTACTTATCTTGCCTGATTTGTTACTACTTAATACTCCCTTTATTCCCATTTAATTGTCCAAATTAATTGTCATTTAAAATTCTTTTATTAATTATCAATAATTTATTCTAATTATACCCTCGACATTTTTTTTATTTGCCGTCTCTGCCATTTCTATTTTTTCCTTACTTTTCTTATGCTATAGAAGTGAGAGAAAGGGGTAATATTGAAACTTTCGATGAAAATGACAAGTTCCTTAAATTTGTAAAATTGTCTAAAGAGTCTTATATTTAGGAATAGAGGGAGTATAATTTTTAACAAAAAAATTGGAGAGAAAATTTGATCTCGCAATATGTGAGTAGAATGCCACACCACATTCCTGCATGCTGTTCGTTAAGTAATAGAATTGGATTTGCATTAAACAATGTGGGTTAACCAGTAATTTGAATGACTTAATAAAAAAGAAAAAAAACAAGTAATTTGAATGCATGTGTTTAACGTTAATGCTACAGTCAAGCTCGATCCACTTTGGACTGGAACAAGTGGAGTTGGGATAGCCATTGACCATCCTGTATAAGAAGAAAAGAGGGGTGGGGGGTGGGGGGTGGGGGGGGTGGGGGAGGGAGGGAGAAGGGAAAAAGGGGGGGGTGGGTATAGGAATGTTGATAGCCGAGTTTCCTAGAAGGGAAGTACTTTTTTTCATTACCTAAATAAAAGATTTTTTTATTACATGTTACAAAAATTAATACGTTTTTATAATTAAAATATTAATATTACTCTTTTAAATATAATTAGTGGTATATAAGTTATATTTAAAAGAATAATATTAATATTTTAATCAAAAAATATTTTAATATTGTAATTTTTACAACATTTTAATAAAAGTCTTATATTAAGAAATGGAGGGAGTAGTATAAAGGTGTTGGAACTGAGCTTGCTACTGCTGTTCAAGGATTTTGGAGAAGATGCTGCGAAGAATTGTATTATGTATTTATTTATTTTCTACTTTTTGTAGTGTTTACCCGGTTCAGGGTGTGAACTTTTATCTATTATCATGGTGGTCTACACCAATGTATAACTTTTATTTTTCTTGTATGTTATTTTTATCATTTAATTGTAATGACTTCGCTATTTTATGATTAATAAATAATTCTTATTTAGCAAAAAAAAATCAATGACCGTGATATGGATTGGTCTGCGCTTTGGAAATGAACATGGTAAACTCTTTACACATGCTTTTGTCCATAGCCACAAATATAAAAAGTATAAATAAACACCACCACCTCATTATTTCTCCACCATATTGATCTTTATTTGTGTAGGTCATCTTCACAAGGATTAGTCATGGTCATAGACGGGGCGAAATTAGGAATTTGACGTTGGGGCGAAATTGCAATATTATTTCAAACTACATATAAAACGATAAAAAAAAAAAAAAATTAGGAACGAAACTAATAAAATATTCTGAACTATATATAAAATTTACAATACCTACTAGCATTTTTAATAATTTCGCCCTCACCCCTATCTTCGTCCCCGGTCATATATTCTACCATACTCTTATAAAGGGCAGTTCTTGCATTAAAAATGCCCTCTTCTTCAATTATGTTGATAAAGAATATGTCACTATGTTGCCTGACAAGTAAAGTACGTAATAAAAATATTTTGTATAAAATTACAGAATAAAATAAATTTTCTTAAGCAGACATTATCCGAGTTTTTGTATCTTGAGAGAGGTTTGAATTTAGAAGAAAAATAAATCGCTTCTTCTGACTTTTTTTTAAGAATCCTAACTCATATGGGGACTTTTTGAACAAAAAATGCTAAATGAAAGTGAATAAATATCACGAGGGTTTCTACATGAAAGTGATAGAAAGTTGAGTTCTCATAAATAATTGATTAATTCACATAAGAATGAATTTATGTGGGCGGTTTGGTATAAAATGTGGTTCCATTCATCACCTTCTTGATAATAATAAAAGAAAAGGAAAACCTGAGTCTCCAATAGAGTGCAATAAAAAAAGTGAAAATGTTGAGGGTGTTTTTTTAGATGGAGTGAGGGTGTTTTTTAGTTTCAACTTTGGACACTGAATTCCCTATTATATCTTAAAAGAAACAATAAATTGACCTTTTGATTGGGAAAATTAGCGAATGAATTATATATCAACTTTTTTGTTTTTGAAAAGAAATTATATAGCAACTTGGATTACAGTATCCTTTTTAATTCGGGGAGGGGAGGGGGATGTCGAACCTGGGACCTCACGGTCTCCGATCGAGTGCTCCCCCACTGGGACAGCCACTCTCATGATAATTACAGTATCCTCTAAAAAGAAAAAGAAACATATAAAAAAAAAACAACAACCTTGGATTATAGTAGGTTTAGTTTTGGATATGGATGGTTGGACATGGTCAATAAGAGATGATATTTATTTATTTTACTAGTTATTTTCATTAAAGTACAAAGATTATGTGACGCCGTCATAGTTTGGAACAACGTATACAAATTGGGGTGAAAATCGTGTGTCCAGAACTCTGTCCTACCAAATAGAAATGTGCCACATATCTAACTTAGAGAATAAGAGGTAGGAGAAGAGAGAAATTAGGATAATGTTGCAATACAGGAGGTGGTTGTGTTATGGATGACTAGACATGTGTCACATTTTTAGTGATGAGACAGGGAATGAGATAGGATTTTCGGACAGACGATTTTATTCCTCCAAATTGCGAGGAGCCGTCAAATATTTATTTGGAGAGAAATATTTAAATAACTGTTAAATCAAAAAGAAAAAAAAAATACATATTTAACTGTTAAGTCAAGTGATGTTAAGGAAGCAAATCAGGTCATTGATATTGGGCTTAGTTGTTATAGGCCCAATAAAACCTTATCCTTTGTCCCTTTTATATTTTGCTTGAGATAAGAGAATCCACAGACAATTGGACTTCACTTGAAGGTTGCCCATGGGCAAATAGAAAGAGAGGATAAAACAATAACACATACTATGGGCCCATTGAGACACTCAGCCTACTTTTTTTGCGCCAAGTCCATAAACAACAACAAAACATTAATCCTGTGTAATTGGGGTCAATTATATGAATCAATATAAAATTTCAGTGTGTTCGTTCGCATGAATATATTCCCTCCACTTTTTCTGTCAAAAATCATACCCTTATCAAAGTCTAACAAATCCATATCAAGTCCATAAAATGAAGGGTAATTTTATAAAAGTGTACGAAGTTTACTTCATTTTGCAATTATATACCCGTTCTTCGATTTTAGCAACTGGATACACAAATTGAATTTCCATTCAAAATTCAATGGTCGTTTGTGATTTTTTAATTTTTTTAAACAAAAAGTATTTACTTTTTTTTTTTGTTACGGCACGATGGGCGAGTACCCCACATTAGGGAGTGAGAACACACTAGATAAAGGAGAATAAAGCTTACCGCATACTGACGGAGGGTATCGAACCTGCCCCATTGGGATAGAACACCATCTATAAAAGTATTTACTTAGAAGGAAAAAAATAATATTCGAAAAAAGAGCCAAAAATCAGTTATTGACCAATGATGTTAACGCTCACGGCTCCTATGCGGAATCAGTACGGATTCCGCACATGCGGGACAAAATCTCGTCCGTTAGATTAAAATTTTGACGGCTGAGATTGATTAAAAAAATAAGCAGTAGTAGTGAGCAATGTTCGAAAAAAATGAACAGTGCTACCGAAAGCTAAAAAAGTGTTCAGATGCGTGCGGAATCCGTCATTGCTCGCACAAGAACCGAGCTGTTAACAAGCTCCGACGTCGTTGACTGGATCTAATCACTGACCAGGTCAAATTTCCAGAAGTCCAACCACGTAAGCACAGCGTACAACATACTCAAAATTAGAGCATCAATCAATCAATCAAAGTTCTAACAAGTGGCCTTCTGTTAAAGTTGTTCACTGCAACTTCCATTTCCACTCGTCTTCTTCCATAAATCTCTCATCAGAATTTCTTAGGGTTTTAAGATTCACTGTTCCGATCTCTCACCGTCTCAGTTTCTTCAGGAAAAAAATGCGCAATTTTTCGCATAAACTGAGACTATCATCGGCGCTGCTAAAGCGTTTAGAGCAAAGAATTACCGCGGGAAAATTGAATTCCACTAGATTTTTCACCACAACCGAAGGTCACCGTCCTACCATTGTTCATAAACGAAGTATCGATATTCTTCATGATCCATGGTTCAACAAGGTAAAAAAGTCTAAAATATAGTGTTTATTGGATTAAATAGGATATATATGCTTTTTTATTGTTATTTAATTGAAGTTGAGCTTGTAGATAATTATTTGCTTCTTTTTTATATCATTGCTTTTGATTATGCGGTCATCGGTTAATGATTTTGTTTTAAGTTTTAGATCAGAGTTCTGAACTAAGTATATGATTTCTAATTTGCTTATGAATACCACAGGTTTTAGTTGTGACCAGGATGCAATAACAGAAAAATAAAGAGCTTAAATGAACGTTCGGGACTAAATTTGGGTGGCGTAAACTTTTTAAGTAAACTGTGATGTGCCAAGTATCAGCTATGCTTATAAGTGGAGAAGCGTATGGAACAAGTAGTATTTCTGCCTGTTCCAGGGATATACAACATTATTTGCAGATCATGGACTTACTTGAATTTGACTATTCTGATCCTAAGGCCTGTATAATGTATTCTTTCGAGGTTTTCTTTTCTCAAGTTTTGATGTTCCTTCTTCATGCCGTGTGATTTATTAATGCTTGCTCGGCTGTTAGGCAATAGGAAAGAAGGCTATTTTTGCTGTCTGTTAGATAATGGCATTAAACTAGACTCTGAGGCTTGTTGTTTTTTAAATTCCCTATTATTACCTTTTGAAAGATTTTGTTGATAATGTTCAAGTCTCTAGGTTTATGAAAAAATTATTTTGTAGTCTAACTTTGTTTTCTATGTTATATCAACTATCGAAACATGAAAGAGTGATTTTTTTTTGTTAAACACAATTTTATGTGAATGCTAGGGAACAGCATTCTCCATTACAGAACGTGATCGTCTAGATCTTCGTGGACTTCTGCCTCCAAATGTAATGTCTTCTGAACAGCAAATTGAGCGATTCAGTAAGTTTCTTTCCAACAGTGCTTATCTCATTGTTACGTTAGTAAAAAGGCCAAAAATATTAAAGTTTGTGCCCCAAGTACTAACCAAGATTGACATATTCATTAGTTTTGACACAAACGATTATGCATTTTTTTCTCAACTTGGGAACTTTAAGATGGTTAAAAGTTTTATTGATTAGGTTTCTGTCTGCTAAGACTATCTGAGTAAAAAATTGGCTTGTAATTTTTCAATCAAGAACAGTCTGAAAATTTAGATATTCTGCAAGCTAATATTTTTTGGTTTTGTTTTCGAGTAGTCGATTCTAACATCTATTTCAGCCTCAAAGTAGGGAATTTTGCTATTTTCTTCTTCTTAATATTTCCTTTTTTGGGGTGTGGTTGCTTGTATACCAATTTCTAGATTTTTGGATGCCTTTTGCAAGTGTTTGACCAATGAGTTCTCACTTTTAGCTGTATCTGTTAATGCGCCAATCAGTTATTAGAATGATTATTAGATTGCTTTTATCCTTTCAATCATAAGTGTATAATGTTGTCAAACACATTTGTTGTCTTCCTCTGGAGAATAGTGGTTGATCTTAAGAGGCTTGAAGTCCATGCAAGAGATGGACCATCCGACCCAAATGCTTTGGCTAAGTGGCGCATCCTAAACCGCTTGCACGATAGAAACGAGACAATGTATTACAAGGTCAGCAGTGCATATAAACTTTACATTCGTTCTATCAATCTTGTTCAATAAACTATAATTGATATGAAATAGCTGGAACAACAATGTCGGTTACTATAGTGTTGCTGCTCCTTAGTTTTTTATAGCAACTAGTTTGCTTGTTTTTATGTCCTTTGGGGTTTTGGTTTCATAATCCAGCAATTACTTCTCTTCAAGTACAAGTCTATTCTTTTCCTTTTTTGTTTTCGTAAATGTGTTATTGATTTGTGATATAGGCATTTGAAATATTTAATTCTCAGCATTTCTTTTGGTAAGCAATTGGAACCAGAGGAAATCTGTGTGATATAATAAACTAGGATATATAATTTATTACAATACTTGATTGAATTCAACTGTATGTTGATAATGGATTTTAATTCATGCTCACAGGTTTTAATCGACAACATTGAGGAATATGCACCTATAGTTTATACTCCCACAGTTGGTCTTGTTTGCCAGAATTATAGTGGTTTGTTTAGAAGGCCAAGGGGAATGTATTTCAGTGCTGAAGATCGTGGTGAAATGATGTCAATGGTATATAACTGGCCATCTGACCAGGTTTGTAGCACTTGTTATTTATTAATTCTTTTCCATGCTCTATACTTTGATGTTGGAAGTCTTGAACTATTGGGGAAGAGTCATCTGCCGTTTTCCTGAAGACAGTAGAAAACATTCTCTAACTGAAGGAAGCTTCTGTTATAACATGGAGATCAAGGGTTAGATAAGAAACTATGGTCTGAAACTTTCATATGAAAGCTAAATTTATAATAGACAAATGTGTGTGCACATCACAGCTTAGAGTAATTGTCTAAGAAAATCTTTATTGTTTTCAATGGATTTCGACTCCAAACGTTGCAATGCAAAGGAACTGTAAAGGTTTTGTTTGTGTGTTTAGTCTTGAACTATTGTAATCTAGATAGTTATGTTTAAAATAGAAAATCGAGTGTCACCACCTGGATTATGCCACAATCATAAGCACTGCCTGTAAAATGTATTAGATTTGCATGCTTTAACTCTTATGAAAATAATGAAATCTCCCATCAGTGGAAAAAGAGACAAGCTTCTTTCCTAGTCATAGGGCATGTTCTCCATTGTTGAAACTTTTTTTAAGTTGCTGAAAAAAAGTACTTTTTATAAAAGCAGTCTTTTCTGTATACATGGTGTTGTTCTCATCTGCTGAAAAATTAATTAAATCTTCTTCCACAATCCAATCAAGGGAGAAATAAAAAATGAAAATATGTTTATATGATTATTTTGTATTTAACATATCTTATATTATGATTTTTTAGTTAAAAAAGTAGTTTCAGTATAAGCTATTCTGAAAAAGCGCCTCCCAGGGTGCTTGTTCAAATTAGCTTTTTTTGGGCTTATTTTTAGCTATAAGTTGGGTCAATAAGCAATTGAGAACATGTCAGTAGTAGCTTATTTTAAGCAAAAAGCTATAAGCTGCCAAGAAGAACAGGCCCATACTATTAAGAAAAAAAATTAAGTGAATGAAAAATATAATGAGTTATCATTGTTTGAATTGTAACATCTTCAACTTTAGTTGTATAGTTAGGTTGCATGAAATAGGGATACATAGTTGGAGAATTTTCTTTATTGGTGTAAAATAATTAAACATAGTCCTGGTTATTTGCTGTTTGAATTAACCTGTCTCTCATATCCTCGTCTTTCTTTTCCCCATAGACTGGATGTGATTGTCTTATTCCATGAGAGTCTCTAGTTCTGAATATGATTCAATACGGACTTCAGTAAAGGTTTCTTGCTGTGGGTGAACTTTTGATGCAGGTTGATATGATTGTCGTTACAGATGGAAGCAGGATATTAGGTCTAGGAGATCAGGGTGTTCAGGGAATTGGAATTGCAATTGGGAAGCTGGATCTCTATGTTGCTGCCGCTGGGATAAACCCGCAGAGAGTAAGAATGACTCTTGTACCCAATGTATATTGGATGATTTAGTTAATATGGGACATTTACTCTTCTTTGTGATGTCTGCATTAGCTATTAGGTATTCCTTATTAAAACTCATCAACATGACAAGAGAAAAGGGGTGCTGTAAAACTAGATTTTGCTATGGGGACATTGAGATAAAAGCTTGTAGATGAAGTTTTGAACAAACAATCTTGTACAATATTGTGGAGGGATTTTCCTTTTTCATTCTCTATTTTGTATCTTAACATCCTCAATACTCGAACTGAAGTCAAGAAATTAAAGTCAAATATGTGATTTTAAGATCTTTGTATCAGGCTCTGTAAGTTATTAAAACTGATGGTCACATGCAATTTATTGCCTCACGGTTTTTCTTTTCCTATTGTGTGCTTATTGCTCTTGTTGTTTTGTGTGGTATCCTATATCAGCGGGCTAGGGATAATTGGCCTTTTATATGAACTGTACTGGAGCCTGTTGATCTAATATATAAATCTCCATAACAATTTTGGCCTTAGTTGAACTTTGGCCCAATTTCTCAAGGCTCACCTAATGGGCCTTGACAAAGGGCTCATGTTGTGTTGGGCATTACAGTATGCCCCAGTAAAAAGATTGTTGATTTTCAATAAAGTCTAAATCCAAATGAAATCAAATGCATTTCTTAACTTTGCTCACCATGTGTTATACAGTAGCTGATGATTTTGAACCTTTTACCTACTCTTTATTTTCAAACTTTACTATCTTGTTCTGATTTTTATCCAGTAATTTGTATTTATATTTCTTTTCTTGAACAGGTACTTCCTGTTATGATTGATGTTGGAACTAATAACGAGAAGCTCCTTGCAGATCCCTTGTGTAAGTACATTATTTTCTAGCAGTCACTGCTACAGCAGCTTCAGTTACAGCTTGATGGTCCCTTGTCCAGTCTCCTAGGAAGTAGTAAATTTAAAGCTCCTTTAGATGTTTATTTTTTGTACTAGCACAGTTTTCTTTTGCATGTCTTAACCCAGCTTCTTAATTTCGCTTGATTGTGATAATGAGAGTGCTCGGTCATTTCATGAAATTTCACATTAGTTGCTAACGTATTTCCTGCCCCGTTGGCAGCATGGACATTAATTTGGTTTTTATTATTGGGTTTAAACTGAAGTATGTTTGAGGAAATTTCTATATCATGTTTACGTTTTTTCTGTCATAAATGCAGCCAATTTTCTCTACATGAAATTTTGACCTTCTTATCGGTAAGAAATTGGATTCCTGTAATATTTTGATAGTCAAAGTTTGCATGTCATCAAAAGAGTGTATTCCACAGGCGATGAGGCATTTGGAGTGATTGATTATGACACACAATTTGTTTCTAACAGTTTATCCTTTTGGTAAGGTGGTAAATTCCTGGAAAATATTATTCTACTAGCCATCTTTTATGTTTGGTATTTGGCACTAAGTAATTCCTGTAACCCATTGCTTTGCTTAACGGTTTCCACGTGACTTGTTCATCCATTAGTTTTTTTGGCTCCGATAGACTACTTTTCCATGAAGTTATATACCTTTCAAGTCCAAATTACCTTCTGCTCTCTTTAATTCGGCATGCTTGCTCCAAAATAATATTTTATGGGTGCAGATAATTATCTATCTTAGCCTGTTTGTCACTAGATTCTTTTTATTTTTATTTTTTATGTTTTGGTTTCTATATGTGTAGACTTGGGGCTGCAACAAAACCGCCTTGAAGGAGATGAATATATTTCAGTTATTGATGAATTCATGGAAGCTGTTTTCACTCGGTGGCCAAATGTAATTGTTCAGGTACTTTTTCAACCTTTACTTTGACTATTGTTCAGAGATTGCGAACAGCTTCCAGGTTATTTAATTATGGTAATAAGTTGACTTTGCCTTATTCTTGCGTTGATATTAGTTTCATTTGGATCTACAGTTTGAAGATTTTCAAAGCAAATGGGCCTTTAAATTGTTGCAGCGTTATAGGAATACCTACAGAATGTTTAATGATGATGTCCAGGTAAAACCTCCTCTCCCCCAACCCCACACCAAAAGAACAAAAAAGAAACAAAAAAGAGTGAAAAAAGAATGGCCTGCTATAGAGAACCTTTTTTTCTTTCTTTTTATCCCCTGCTGGAAAATAATTAAAAAAAGCAACTGTCTTTTTATTAAAACAGGAGGTAATATATTCATGGAAATGAATTCTGGAGCATGCAGGAATCTGTCAGTATAATAACTAGTGGGAAAACATTTTTGTTCCTTAGTATTCAGTGTTATAAATTTCTGTGAGATGTACAGAAGCAAAAGGGATGAAAGATAAGAACTCACAGAGCATCAAAATTTTAGTAAATTAGAGAAAGGAGATATGAGAAAGAAGGCTTCTAACTTTTGCTCTGGAATTGTCAGCTTTGAGCAGTTACTACATATTTAGTCTTAGCTTCCCCTGATCATCAAAAGTTGATGGTGCTTGCTTCATGGATCATTATGCATATTCTTAGACTGGAAGTATTTGACTGATGGCTTCCGGTTTCTCATATTTATATCCAGATTATGTGATAAGTTATTTCTCCCTTTTAAGCTTTTTTATAAAACTTTTAATCACAGGAACCAGTAGATTAATTTGAAAAGTGGAACTTAGCTTGAGATTCGAATGCCATATTATTCTCTGCAGAATTTTATCTTCTGAAAATTACTTCATATGGGGATAATTGCAATAAAAGTAACTTAACATGCTGGGAAATTCAAACTCTTACCAACACTTTCAGTACAAAATATAAAATGTCAATTCTGATCACAGGGAACAGCGGGAGTTGCAATTGCTGGTCTTTTAGGTGCTGTAAGAGCACAAGGCAGGCCAATGATTGACTTCCCTAAGATGAAGATTGTAGTCGCTGGTGCTGGAAGGTAAAAACTTCCCTCATCTCATTTCTTCTTTTTTCCTTTTAGATACAATAGCTTCTTTTCTTTTTTGTTCTTTCTTTTAAGGTTGATCCCCCGGGGTGGGGTGGGTGGAGGTTGGCCTAACTTGGACGTTGCTTGCACAACACCAGTGAAGTACTTTCTGTTAGGTTGTCATTTTGTAAGAGATTTTAAATTGGAAGATGAAACTTTATGCTAGTTTGAATTTGGATGACTGAACTTTCTGTTAGGTTGTCAGTTTGGAGAATTTTGATGTTGATCAAATCCTTTTTCTATAAGCCAAAGGATTCCAAATCATTATAATAAAACAAACGTTACCTTTTTGAATGGTGAAAATTTTGAGAAGGTGCAATATAGGAGAGAGTAAAACAGATTAAGATGAACTTATCTATTACAGAATAGGTCCAGGCATAATGAAAATGAGATGAACAACACTTGGAAACCAATAAAGAAAGAGATATATACCAAATCTGTGTTACATGAAAAATAAACTGAGTTGAGTTTAAGAGGCAAGATTTCTCCATCTCCTTATGTTTTTAGATGTACCAAGCCTTTTATTGTAGCTGTCATAGGCATTGTGCTCCGTTGTTAATGTATTAGGGGCTTGTTGAGCGACACCTACTCATAATCCACAACAGGGACACCCTCTTTTCTTTTCTTTTTTTATAAAATGTGCTTTTTTATTTTTGACTGGAAGTCTGTTTTGAGCTATTATTTTCTATGATTTTTCATTATTCACCTCTCTTGGAATAGGTTGTAGATGTCAGCAGCTTCTTGGGTAATTAAGTTTCCTTATCTGCATTTGGTTAAGCTCTAATATTTATAGTTAGTGGCATAGCTTTAGAAATGTTTTATGAAGGCTGTTTTGTTCGTCAAGAAAATGATGCTCATGCAGGTTAACTTTATTGATACGTTTATTCACTGTCCTATTAATGCAGTGCAGGAATTGGTGTTCTTAATGCTGCCAGAAAAACAATGTCAAGGATGTTAGGAAATACTGAAATTGCTTTTGAAAGTGCTAGGAGTCAGTTTTGGGTGGTTGATGCAAATGTGAGCAGTTTGTTGTTTTCTTCGGTTCCTTTCTCCTAGTAGTTCTTTTAGATTTCAAAATCTTAAAAGCATATGATATATCCATTCGTTTCGGGAATCTAGGGACTGATTACAGAGGCACGTGAGAATATTGATCCGGAAGCTCGTCCATTTGCAAGGAAGGTGAATGAAGCTGACCGTCAAGGACTAAAGGAAGGAACAAGTCTTGTGGAAGTGGTGAGAAATCCAACTTTCCTGAACATTTAGTGGAAAGAAATCTTTTGACTTTCTGAAGAAAAAGATACTCCAATTTTCTTGTTCTCTCTACCTTCTGATTAAGAGTAAAATCATGATTACATGTTATATTCATGTTCTGCTGATATATGGTTACCTGTTTACTTGTTTACTCGATGCCTGTCTTCCTGAACATGCCTCCTAAATATCATTCCTGAAGTATTCAACTGCTACTTAATTTCTTAGAAGATCAAGTTGCTAGTTTCTTGATGAACTGTGGGAATTCCTTTTTATTTTGTCTTAATGAGTAATAATATCCTTGGATTATTTGTTTCAGGTGCAGAAAGTCAAACCTGACGTGCTTCTTGGTTTGTCTGCCGTTGGAGGCTTGTTCTCTAAAGAGGTATATTTTACACGATATCAGGTCTGATTCTTGGAAAGGAGTTCTGTTCTGGAGACAATTCTGAAGTTAAAACTGACGTTGGAAATCTATTCTGAAAATTTTCTGTACAGCAATTACAAAGTCATTTCTGCCTGCATTTGCTTTTCACTGGCAAGCTTTTCTGACCTGGGTTCTGGAGAGAACCCATATTTAGTTGTTTTTTCTCAGAAGATGACTTGTTTTGCACACAAACTGTCCTCTGTTAATACAAGCATATTTAACTTATTATCCAGGAAAAACCAGTATTTGATTTTCCGAGTTAACTTCCATGATCATAGCCATTCCTTGTGAGCTCAAGAGTTATCATTACAACATTAATTCTTAGGGTATGAGTTACTTTTGGCTTGAAATCAGGATTATAAGCCAAGTTCATCATTCCATCGACTCATCCTTCTGTGGTTCTTAAGATTTGCTTTTTGATTCTTTGCTGCATTGCTTTGAGAAAAGTTGACTCTAAAACTTGCCTTTTCCCTGAAGTGATGTGTTGAGACTATGGTTTTGTATGCATTGTGTTCTATGTTGTCATACGGACCGAGTAATAATGTACTATTTTGAATTCTTTATATCAACCTTCGAGTATAGGTTCCTTCCAAACCTAGAGCTCATGTGATTACAAAATCATTTCCAAAAGTACTTTTCGTGCCAACTTCATTAGCATCGTGATAAGCCAAAGCATGAAGGAGAAGATAATCAATTTATCCTCTTTAGTCAATAATTGTTTTCTCTGTTTCTCCTCTGTACTATTATTTTCTTAGTCGGGTACTTTAATTGGCGTTCTATATTTGTCCATTTCGTCATTTTTTCCCTTGTATCTTAGAAGTATAGTTTCAGTCATTCAGTTTCTTGCAGGTTGTCATGCGTTATTTACTTATTATTTATGAAAAAGTCACTTCCATCTTCAGGTATTAGAAGCCCTTAAGGAATCAACTTCAACCAGACCAGCAATATTTCCAATGTCAAATCCTACTACAAATGGTACTCATTTTCCATGCTAAAGGAGAAGTATGTTACCTTTTTATTCTTGCAATATTTGTACTCATGTTTCTGAAATTTGATAGCTGAATGCACTCCTGAAGAAGCATTTTCAATTGTTGGTGAGAACATTATATTTGCAAGTGGCAGCCCCTTCAAGAATGTAGATCTAGGTATGTGTTTTGACTTTTGCATTGCTATTATAAACCACATCTCTTTTCCAGATATGGTCTCTTGGCCTACATTAGTAGTATGCTATTCACTTTATTAACTTTTTAGTTGATTACCTTCATTGGCATTGATTTCAGAAAGGAACTACCTTCTTAGTTGATTACCTGTTTACTACAATTTAATCTGGCTAAATCGCTAACGGTGCAATGTCTTAGTATCATACTCCTGCTTGTATATGCAGGTTGAAACTGTGACTTTTACATACGTAATGTTTCTTTCACTTCTCATGCCTCGAGCAAGTAATCTATCTTGATACTGCATGAGTTGCATCGTCTTTTACAAGCTTTTGTTGTTAGAGAGAGGAGGCTAGCTATCTATTTGGGACAAATATGAGAAATCATGCTATGATCCACGAAAAAAAAAATTGGACTAAAACGGAACCATTACGGGTATTTTGGGGATTCCCTGAAAGAATTACCAATTGTGAAAGATGACACAGAGGTGGAAAATCGTGTGTATGAAAATATAGGTATACAGGCATGTACTAGGATCTGTTACTCTGCTCCTTTATTTCCTTGTTTAATAGCCATTAACTAGTTATAAATCATGCTGAGAAATCAGTGACTTCCTTAGTGAACATTTCAGTCTATGGAAAGTTACAAAGATAATAGAGATGCTGTTGTTACATAGATATGTTTGTCAAAAACGTTCCTTCAGTATAAACATGTATAGCTGAACGAAAGGAATTAAAATGAGACGATGAACTAAGAATGTGGTTTTTTTTTGTTTCTGAAAATTAATAAATTCTTTCCCAGATATTCTGCATTTTTCTATACGCTCCATAACAACTTTAAGTATCTCAGGAAATGGTCGCTTCGGCCACTGCAATCAGGGAAACAACATGTATCTATTCCCAGGGTAAGATACTAACTTCAAATCCTTGATGGATTGATCTGAGATTTTATTTTTCTGTTCTTTATCATAAATCCTGACCCTTATGTGGTGCAGGATAGGATTGGGTACCCTGCTTGCTGGATCTAGAATCATCTCTGATGGCATGTTACAAGCAGCAGCTGAATGGTATTTCTTTTGCTTTCTCATATGCAATCTCCTCGTTTTGATTTTTTCTTTTCTTTTTAAAAGATCTTCTTCAAAGGTGTAACTGCAGTAAGCCTTAAAACTTCTGTTTCCTTGATTTGTATTTCCATCTTACAGCCTAGCCGCATATATGACAGAGGAGGAAGTCCTCAATGGGATAATATATCCTCCAATATCCAGGTATGAAGGTTTTCTTAGAAACTGAAGGGATTCAGTTAAAATTCTTTATAAAGAACCACTTTCCCGTTCTTGCTCTTTCACCCATAAGTACAGTTACTTGTTTTCTTACTTTTGACTATTGTATTATTTTCCTGCTTTCTGTCCCTGCAGAATACGTGATATAACCAAGGAGGTAGCTGCAGCTGTGATTAAGGAAGCAATCGAAGAGGATCTGACAGAGGGATATCGTGATATGGACAGCCGAGAGTTACAGAGACTTAATCAGGTATTCTTTTCTAATCATGCTCACCCTGTTTGACACTTTGATTTCATCTCTGTGATCCTATAAGCACTGAGGATTCTCTTTAGCTTAGGGGAGATCTTGGATAGAGAATTTATTGAAATCTTTTGGCTTTCAAGGTCCATGTACATTATACTTCCCTCTATTTGATTAAAGTTAACCTATTTGTAGACCTCGAATAAAACCTTTGCTGATGTCTCTTTAGTTTATAGATGTTTTGGTTCCCCAAGTATTAGGACCTGCCTAGTATTTTCAGTTCCGCCTACTTATCTCTTCTCAATAAATAAGACAAAGCTTGCCAGGCTGAGATGTATAATAATTTGTTGGGAGTATATTTGTCATTCACAGACTATTTTATCATGCCACTTGGAAATCCTGTGCAGTATCACTAGAATTTATCTATAAATTTTGTGCCAATCCACTGTTCATTTGGTCGTTTGCCGCTTGCCATTTTGAAATTTCTCCTTCTGTTCTCTGAGAAAGTCAATTAACAAGCTGTATTTCTGATTGCAGGAGGAAATTAATACATACGTTGAGAACAATATGTGGAGTCCTGAATACCCCACCTTAATATACAAGAAAGATTGATGAAGAGGCCCACTTCTTCCTGCAAAACTATTCCCGTTTAGCTGCATCGAGGTGCTATCTCATCTTGTCATTTATATAGTTCAGAGTAGAGTTTCAATTCAAAAATATATATATGATATATGCTTCTTTGGAGTTTCAATCTTGTGATTCCATTGCCTTTATTGTAAAAGTAAATTTGCTCAAAGATTTTGATACTGGTAAACAAATGCACAGAATGTCAATGCTGAATGTCATTCAAAAGCCACCTCAATTTGTTGCATGGCAAAGAATCAAAGAAAATTGCTTACAGATAAGCCACACTATGCTGTTCAAAGGTCCCTTGGATCACCCTTGGATCTCGTTATTTGTGATTTTCGAAAGGGATAAATTTTTATTATTATTTGAGAGACTTGTGTAACTAATTGTTCAGACAATGTTTGGAGTGATTAATATCAACTGGGGGATGATTGCAATGCTAACTTTATTATAACAATTACAATAGCCTTCAACAACCCTATAATAGAGATTCATAAATAAGTAAAAACATAAATTTACTATTACTCTTTTATGATGTATGATGTATGATCCAAATTCGACATTGGGTTTGGGTTTTGACGGGAGAGGTTAAAAGGTGGGCGAAAAAAATTCAAATTCAAATTTTTTTCTTCAAATAATCGTAAAAATTTAAATTTTGGCCTCTAAAATTGGAGGGAGATGTTCAAATTTCCAAATTTTTGAGAAAAAAATTTGGAATTGAACGATTATTTGAAAAAAAAATTTGAATTTGAATTTTTTTCTCCCACTTTTTAGCCTCTCCCGCTAAAATCCAAACTTAATCTCAATTTTAAATCCAAACCCAATCCAAATAGAGCTTAAATACCTAATTACCTTAATTATGATTCAAACATTTGATCACCGAATTATTACCCGAGTTGCGACCGATAGGCGTTGGACTCGGGTCCATCTATAGCCAAGCAACTTTTCCAAATCCAGAAAAAAATGAGTTTTTCGAGCCTTGGCCCAACATTCCTCATCAACAAGACAACGTCTATATTACTGTACAGCAGTACTCATTTGGAAGCTTTGGAGTTTCTGGATTTCAAAATTCAAAATTTTCAAAGACGTTGCTACATATAAAATGTTTTCCTGGTAAGAGTTATGGCTATAAATGTTGAGAGAAAATCATCTGTCTCAGAACCCTATACTCTTCTCTATCACGTCACTAAAAATATGCCACATCTCACTTAGAGAGAAAGAGATACGAAGAGAGAAATTATGAATATTTTGCGGGATGAAAAATGACTAACATCAAATACATGACGTGTTTGTGTTTAAGATGAATAGACAGACATATGACACATTTCTAGTGATGGGATAGGGTTCTGGGACAGAAGATTTTATCCCATAGGAAGAGAGAAATTATGAATATTTTGCGGGATGAAAAATGACTAACATCAAATACATGACGTGTTTGTGTTTAAGATGAATAGACAGAACATATGACACATTTCTAGTGATGGGATAGGGTTCTGGGACAGAAGATTTTATCCCATAAATATTGCCCTCAGTAATAGAAAACATTAAAAAAAAGGAAAATGACTCACATCATCCTCAAAATATTTACCAAGTCATGATAAGATCTTTTATATTTTTTTACTTCTTGTTAAGTCCCAGAACAAACTTCACATATGTTAAGTCGTCCACCACTATTGTCAATGGCGGTTTTCGACACAAAGTAGTCATAAATTGTGTTCATTTTGACTGGAAATTACCACGAATAATGATGATGTGACTATTTAACTGTCGTAAAATTTGTTCTGCGACCTACAAAAAAATAAAAAAAATTATAAATAGCCTGAGGATGATTCAAGTCATTTTTTTTAAAAAGAAGAGAAAAGGCTGACAAGCCCAATAAACGGTCTAGAACCATTCATTATATTCCTCCATGACACTTGACAAAACATTTGGCACCTGGCGCGTATCCCTCCGGTGGGATGTTTCTATATCATTCTCCGTAGTATCCCCTCTAATATTTTAAGAGTTAATCACTTTTTATATTCTTTCAATTATTTTTAAAAGTAAGTTATGTTTATTTTGAATTTCACGTGCTGTTAGTATCCTCAATTATTTACGAGGTGCTAAAAATATCCAAAATTGATGGAATCCAGCGAGTCAAGACGGCTTTATACATGTGTGGCCCACATAGTCGAATTTTCAAGGGCAAAATCGTCCATAAATTTTCCTACTTCATCTTCTTCTCTAATCCCCTTCTTCATTTCATCTTCTTCCCTAATTATATTTTTCAATTCATCATATATACAAAGTTGAAGATGAAGTTTGAGAATTTTGACGATTTTGCCACTGCAATTTCGACAATGTGGACTGCACATGTGCAAACTCACCGTGGATCGCCGAATTCCGTCCATTTTGGGTATTTTTAGCACCCCGTAAATCGTTAGGGGTATTAATGACACAAAAAATCAAAAGTGACATAACTTACTTTAGAAAATAGTTGAAGGGAGATAAATAGTAATTATCTCATATTTTAATAATATTTTTTTTAATTAATATATCATAAATTAAACATTAAATATGTGAGTAATTTTATAATTAAAATGTTATATAGAGTATTATAAGAAGTGCTACACAAAATCCAATGTGTCATCCACCGGTTTCAAAGTCCAAATACTACATCTTTTTCTCTTCTTTTTTTAACAGGGCTACATTTTCTTATTCATTTTTCTTTTTCTTTTTACATTTTTTTATTCATAAAATTATTTTTAAAAAAAAAAACATTCCAACGATTCTAATTGAATATCTACTTTTAACTTTTTTTCCCCCTCAATATCTACTTTTAATTTAATCATACACAAGTTAATTTAGTTGGTAAGGATTTGACACATCCTTACAAAGATCAAGTGTTCAATTCTCGTTGCTCGGCGTGAACGCTGTGTTGGTAAGCGATCTATAAGTACCCTTATAAGCCAAATATGGTCTACCCCGATCCTTGGTGATAATGTGAGTTGAACCCACCCAAATTTTTTCTTACCAAAAAATAATAATTAATAAAACTAGGTTGACCATAATTATATTACCATAATATATTTTTAAGTATATATTGATTCATATGTTAATGTAGCTTATATCGAGATGTCGAAAGTTTGAAACATTTAGAAAATATTTAATGTCGTAAATTTTTTTAAAAAATTGGCAGCAGACACATTAGAAACCAGTGATGAAAATCTAGATTAGAAAACATATCTATTTTAAATATGTGAATATTCAACTTTTTTTTTTGAAGCCCGATTGGGCGTTGTCCCCATAAGGGGAGATAGAATACATTACAAGAGGAGAAGAAAACCCTAAAAAGGGAGACAATTAAAAGCTTACCCCATATACAGGGAGATCTCAAGGTCATGGGTAGGCCCTTACCCCAATAGGCTAAGAACCCTTTAATAAATATTCAACTTAGTATAAATAAAAAAATATATATTTTATTAGAATCCCGTCTCAACAAAAGGATCAAATTATTTATAAACTGTAAAACGGATATAGTTGAGATTATTACATTACCAAAAGGAAAAATACTGTTTTTCTCCTTTTTTATGAATAAAAGACCATTGTTTTCAAAAAAATAAAATAAAAGACATAATACCACGTTCGCGGCTCCTATGCGGAACACGATCTAAACCGTCAGATGAGAATTTTTAACGGTCTAGATCTGGAGAGAGAAATTTATTATTATTATTATTTTTTAAGTCTAGCCTCAATTTTTCTCTCTCCAGATATGGACCGTTAAAAAACTAATCCGACGGATGGGATTGTTCCTCACGTGCGGAAAAAAAGCTATTCCGCATAGGAGCCGGACTGACATACCACACGCGCCTATATTTCGTCCTCTGGTTACAAATTCAAGACTTCATTTGATTTCACCTCAACGCTCTTTCCATCATCACGCGTTTATTTCAACTCCTCTTCCTTTCCCCTTCCTTCTTACTGTTGCTTAATTTTCAAGCTTTTTTTTTGCAGTAAAAATTCTCAAAATTCTTTGATTGAATTGATTCCTTTGAAGTTAAAATTTCATATTGAAGATCTGTTTTTAGTTGATTTTAATTAATAATTCAAGCAAAAGGAGAGGAAGATGACGGCGACGATGGAGAGTTTAATTGGACTAGTGAATAGGATTCAGAGAGCTTGTACTGCTCTCGGCGACCACGGCGGTGGCGACAACGCTTTCTCTTCACTTTGGGATGCTCTTCCGTCTGTTGCCGTCGTCGGTGGACAGGTCACGTTTTCTTCTATTTTCACCATTTTCTGCTTTTTTATTTTATTTTTCGGAGAGTCCTATGGAGGATTAGCCGGCGCGAGTTTCAGCAGATCTGGTGAAGGATTGTCGGTTGAAATTGTAGTTTGGATCAGTAATTTGACTAAAATTCGAATTTTGATGTGTTTACTGAATTATCTAGGGTTTTAGATGTGTAATAGAGTTAGATTTGTGAAATTATTCTAAAAAATCGTGTTTTTGCTATGTCATTTTTTCTCTGTGATTGCTGATTTTTAATTCTAATGATTGCAGAGTTCTGGAAAGTCATCGGTTTTGGAGAGTATTGTAGGACGAGATTTCCTTCCTCGAGGATCCGGTTAGTTTGTTCTCCATATAACCTGTCTGTTGAGGTTTTATTTCCTTGTGCATTTGGATTGGCTTATTGTTTGAGAATTTATGGCCCAGGATTGGAAAAGTGGTTGGGGACAAAGTAAAACTTTTGTGTTGGAAATTGTGATGAGGTGGTACATTATGTTCTTTTCATCAATATTAACTAAAAAATTATGCAGGAATTGTTACGAGACGTCCTCTGGTTTTGCAACTGCAAAAAACAGATGATGGAACGCAAGAGTATGCGGAGTTTGGTCATATGCCAAGGAGAAGATTTACTGATTTTGGTATATGAATTTATCGTAAAATTAGCTTATCTTTACTGTTCCATTGTTATTATTTGCCTTCGGTTCTGTGGAGGTAAGTATCATACAGTAAAACCTCTATACTGTACTATTCTCGGGACCGGAGAAAAATATTACTATAGGGAGGTTATTCTTAAATAGAGGCTTACATATACAAATTATAATTTTAAAACAATAACTACATACATTATACGACACTTGGAAATGTGTCCCTTCATATTTTAAAAACATGAATTTAAAAGATATATAAGATTCATAAGTTTTTAAAAAACAAATGTACGTACATCATTCATATACATTGTGTATATATTAGATTTAGAAGATCCATTCACATACATACCAGTATGTTGGACAAACTGAAAATATTTTGAATTCAACAAGAATGTGATTGTGTTGACGAGTTACTACGAACGCGCAAGTTAAAGGATGCGGTATCAACCCACAAAATTAAGTCATTGTCACAGACAACTTTAGATAAGTATTTCTTATCATCTTAAGTTTAATGTGACATAGTTAAATAGTTCTGGATATTTTATATAGATATACTAAATATATTTAAAATTTAATGTTATTTATTACTATATGGAGGTAAATTTCTTAAAGCCTACAAAAAATATGGAATATTACAATGTAGAGTTTATTCTTATTTATAACTGGTCCCGAGTTGGGACCATAATTTTTTATTAGTATAAGGAGGTTATTCTTATAGAGTATTACTGTATAGATGTTTTACAGTATTAGGAGAGGAATATGGTTAGATATGTTAATTAACATCTTCACAAACTCAACTCCAGTAAGATTCTTCTCATGCAGCATAATTTATCCACTTGTTTCGGTGATGACTTTTATGGTAATTAAATTAAGTGAAAAGATCTGCAAAAATATTCGAGGACTGACCTCAGCTTCTTATCCAAATATTTTGTTTTGAGATTCCCTTTCTTTCTCTGTCCAGTGGAGGAACTTGTTTTTCAAGTAAAGAGGGTAGAAACAACATACTTGGTTTAGGTTTGCTGTAATTTTGCTTTTAACACGGAATACAGAATCAATGGTCTAAAAAATTTTGTTGCGCAGGCTACCTAGTCCAAAGGTTCCCACTTATACAACTGTGGCATGATTTCATCTCATCATTTCTTAACCTTATTCTAAAACACAATCTCTTGAACAATTAAAGATAGATTGTATAATTAAAAGGAGCAGAGAATGTAATCCAGGCTCTTCTAATGCTTAACTACTCTAGCATAAAACCTTGAGTACTGTAAGTATCAACTTGCTGGGTTTGCATATTGACTATCAAATTTTCTGGGCAGCCTTGGTGCGGAAGGAAATTGCAGATGAAACTGATAGAATTACAGGGCAGACAAAACAAATTTCTCCTGTTCCTATACATCTCAGTATCTATTCTCCAAATGGTATGTTTCTCATTCTTCCTTTTGCAACTTTCTGCTTTCTTATGGTTGATATGTTGACTGTTCTTCAGGTCTTACAATTCAGTCAGTATTATAATTTTATATACTGTCTTGCTAATGTAGTTTTTATGTCTTTGCAGTGGTTAACTTAACGCTTATCGATTTACCTGGTTTAACCAAAGTTGCCATTGGTATATCTTTTGGATTTATTTATGCTGTCATTTGGCAAAGCTTCAATATCTTATGGGTTTCTTGACCGATCCGTGTCTCATCTTATCCAGTAATTATTGTTATTCTTTTTAGATGGTCAGCCTGAGAGTATAGTGCAAGACATCGAAAACATGGTCCGAACTTATGTCGAGAAGGTATTGATCCATCCGTGGGTCGAATTGAAGATTCACATTCCATTCCTTCAAACAAAAATTATTTTGTTGCTGATGCATATTGTGTTACTGAAATGCAGCCTAATTGCATCATCCTGGCTATATCTCCAGCCAATCAAGATATTGCAACATCAGATGCTATAAAACTTGCAAAAGAGGTTGATCCATCAGGTATCTTCTGATGTCAATTTTTTAAACTCAAAAAACATGTATGCTATTAAATTGTAGTGATTATTTCCTTTCTTATCGAGGAGTTTTGCAACTTGTGCAGGTGAAAGGACTTTTGGGGTGCTGACAAAGCTAGATTTGATGGATAAAGGAACCAACGCTTTAGATGTCAGTTTTCCTCTCTTATATTGCATTGATAAATTAGAGTTAGAGAACAACAAAATGATAATTAGTTAGTTACTGAGTAAAATTCTCGTCGTCTTTTGGTAGGTTATTGAAGGAAGATCTTACCGCTTGCAACATCCCTGGGTGGGTATTGTTAATAGATCACAAGCTGATATCAACAAGAATGTTGATATGATTGCTGCAAGACGAAGGGAGCGCGAATATTTTGCTACTAGTCCTGACTATGGGCACTTGGCGAGTAAAATGGGCTCTGAATACCTTGCAAAACTTCTTTCAAAGGTATATAACTTAGAGCCATATTTTTTCATTACTAATTCTTGATTATTAAATGGAAAGGTAATTATGTCATTGACCTTTTGCATTTCAGCATCTGGAGTCTGTAATTAGGGCAAGAATACCGAGTATCACTTCATTGATCAATAAAAGCATTGATGAACTTGAATCTGAGATGGACCACATGGGAAGGCCAATTGCTGTTGATGCCGGGGTGAGTTGCTTGGCTGTTATGTTAGATGAAATCTGTCGCAGAATTACTTACTGAGATATTGTGATTGCAGGCTCAACTTTACACCATCTTGGAACTTTGTCGTGCTTTTGACAAGATATTCAAGGAGCATCTGGATGGAGGGTACGAATTCCTTCCCCTATCTCCCTTATCCTCCTCCTTGAAAGCTCTCTTCAAGAGTTGTTTCTGTATTCTGTCTTGTCTTTCCAAACATATACTAGCTTCCGGGATATCAAAATTTTGTAGATTATATTGATTTATTCTCTATTCCGGTTTCAATTCTCTTGTAATAGCATTCCGCTTCCTTAAGTGCTCGACAGTTTATCATTTTCTGTCTGGTCATTGTAACCTGGCAACATTTCTTGACCCAATTGGTGCAAATTATTATTATTAGTTCCCTTCATATTGCTATTGTTTGGTTAAAGTTTCCTTTAATGGAATAGAAATAACTTTTTGGGACCTATAATTTGTAGTTATTTGCTATACTGGCTGTTGCATCATGGTGGAATTTCTTGTAAACATAGCTTATTTAAGGATCTTCAGCTTAGGTTGGGCAAACTTGTCAGCTTTCCATACAGGAACTATTGGGTTCCTCAGTTTTGTGGAGTTATTTTGACCAGTCACCAATTACATACACACTGCTAAATTGTCATTCTGAGGTTTCAATAAACTGTTGCAAATTAAGCCTTTAAGAGATTTGATGTGCTTACGTGTAATTTTGCCTTGTCCTCTAGCATTCCTTGAACTAAGATTTGTCCTTGTTCCCCGTAACAGTCGACCAGGCGGAGACCAGATTTACGGAGTTTTTGACAATAAGCTGCCTGCTGCATTGAAGAAGCTCCCATTTGATCGGCATCTTTCAATACAAAATGTGAGGAAAGTTGTTTCAGAAGCAGATGGTTACCAGCCACACTTGATTGCCCCTGAGCAAGGTTATCGACGGCTTATTGAGGGAGCATTGAACTATTTTAGAGGCCCTGCTGAAGCTTCTGTAGATGCTGTAAGTTCATCGTATTCATGTTTGTTAGTTTGATTGTTTTCTACAAGTTTATTGTTCGCTAACCAATAAATGCACTGTTTAGGTTCACTTTGTTCTTAAGGAACTTGTGAGGAGGTCGGTTGGAGAGTGCCAGGTAAGTTCAGGACCCCTTGTTTTCCGAGTTGCGTTTTTCCTCTATTTCCAGGGGTTAATTCTTTTTTCCCTTGTTCTGTCACAGGAGTTGAAGCGGTTTCCAAGTCTGCAACAAGTAATAGCTGCAGCCGCCAACGAGGCTTTGGAAAAGTTCCGAGATGAAAGTAAGAAGACCGTTATCAGATTGGTGGACATGGAATCTTCGTACCTAACGGTGGATTTCTTCAGGAAACTTCCCCAGGAAGTGGAAAGGACACCTGAGAAAGGGGGTAATCCACCTGGTGGTAATGCAGCAGCTGCTGCAAACATAGACCGATATGCTGAAGGTCATTTCAGGAGAATAGGATCAAATGTGTCATCATATGTCCACATGGTATCTGAAACTCTCAAGAACACAATTCCAAAGGCAGTGGTTCATTGTCAAGTTAGAGAAGCAAAACAGTGTTTATTGAACTACTTCTACACTCAAATTGGGAAGAAAGAGGTATTCATTCCGACTGCCCATTACATGGATAGACGTATTTACTTTTGGGCTATCTTAGATACTCCCTTCGTCTGGAATTGAATGTCCAATTTCGTATAAGAAAGTGAACATTCAACTCTAGGCGGAAGGAGTACAATGAACTAATGTGACTAATGATATCTCTATTTTATCGTCTAATCGCTCAGGGTAAACAGCTGGCAGATTTATTAGATGAAGATCCGGCATTGATGGAGAGGAGACTGCAATGTGCCAAAAGACTTGAGTTGTACAAGAAAGCAAGAGACGAGATCGATTCTGTATCGTGGGCTCGATGAGGTTAATTGCGGGTTGGAGACGTGTCTTGTATCATAGTATTACTGGACTTTGGGAGTGGAGTTATTCCTGATAGTGGACTCATTAACACAAATTCATTACTGTTTGTGGTACAACTTATTCTTACGGTAACTTCAATTTTGCTAGGCTTTGTTGTTTACTCTCTACGTGCATTTATCTTAATGTGCTTTGTACATCATATCATTGCCAGTATCAGTTTTGGTATAACTCATTTTGTTCTGTTGAGACCAGTTGATGTCTTTTATTTCTTTGGGGTGGGGGTGTGGATAGGGGTGATTGTTATTTATTGATGTCCTATGGTTTGATTCCTTGTGGAAAAAGTATGATTTGAGATTGCCTGAATTTTTTTGGAAATATTTTCGCAGAAGTTTCCAGGAGTTGAAAATAAAACGATTCCAATTTTGAAAAACTCAATATTTTCTACATAAATATCCCTATAAAGCCTAGGAGATTTAGTCTTAAACTAAATATGATGAACTTTAAACAATAACAATACTATATATTAACAGGACCTGGAGCAAATGCAAACAATTTTGCACAGTGAGCAAAAAGTACCATTGAGAATGCCTATTAATTAATATGAAATATGACAAGTGATAAAAGTGTTTTCGCCAAGAGCCAAATTGGCCAGTGGAAAACAATCTCCAGCAATAAATATTTCTTAGGTCTATTTAAACTGCAAAACTGTTCCTTTCTCCCTCCACGGGAAAGGCCAAAAACAGAAATCAGAAAGACTCGACTCTGTTGTGTCATGAGACCAAAAAACTCAAGCTCCATCTTCTATCATGCATAGACTGGAACAGCTAGCAGTAGCAAACTGTATCAAATAATTTCCACCAATCTAACCTTACATACAAACACAGCATCAAATGCCACCAGGTTCTATCTTCTGTCCTCAACATGGTCATTCTTAGTAAGACCTACGCAATTGTGGAAGTTTCAGAAAGTTGCCGAACCTGGTGAATGCTGAAGTTTCCAATATCACATTATGATAAATCAACCAACACTAATAATACCAAGTCACTTGAAGTCCTTAAACATGATTTCATTAATTTGGTTGATTCCAATATCAGAAATCGGTTCAATGGGCTGCTCCTCACCATCCATTGAGGGGATGTTGATCAAAGGTTCTCTTGTGAATTCATCTGCAGAACACGAGCAACAAAATTAGATCAATAAACAAATAGAAAAATATGGTTTCTTTACCACAAGGCGTAGTAGCTCTTAATGTTTTTTCCAAACCAAAACAATCAATCACTATATGAATCTGAAAGAATCAGGAAGTCTCGAGAGTGCACAGCAAAAGCAAAGGTAAGATTACCAAACATTGTACTGAAGGAAGTTGGAGGAGGAGTGGCCATGAAGTTCAGGCCAATGTAAAGTCCAATTGCAAGTACCGCCGTCACTATTAAATAAGCTGGGACTGCCAATGCCCAATACCTGAAAACATAAAACCAACTTCTTACAGAAATACTAATCCTAGGATGTCTTCAAAATTAAACACCGCCATTAGAGAAGTTTTGCAGACAACTAGGAGAAATGCGCTGAAATGCATTCGGGTCTTAGAGGGGTATGATTTCAGAACATACTTTCACGGGGAAACCAATGTCTCTAAAGGATACATGGGAAATGCAGGTACTTATCAAACTTTTGCGAATGGCTCGCACCATCTGTTCACATCAGGGTTGAAATGGTGATCTTGTATAGAGCTCACTTCAAAGTTCTAACCATTTTTACCACATTAATTTGAATTGTTCGAGTGGGAAAAAGACAAGCATCCATTATCTGTTTCCTTTCATATTTCTCACAGTAGTGGCTCATATATCCGAGTGGCGAGTTCACAATACACGTTGTCCTGTGTACCTTAAGTTTCCTAAAATCTTGAAGAGCGGTCTCATATCTGTCTATGCTATCATTCCCACTAAAACAAGATTTCTATATTTAATGGATTCAAGGAGTAAAAAAGTTCATAAATTGGCACTCACGAGAACATATATATAACTAGAAATATGTCAATTTCTGAAAATCCTTGCACCAAGAACATATCTCTGCTGAATTTAAAATCAGGTAAAACTAGAAGTTACATGTGAATTCCAAATGTAAGAACCATGAGAATTCGGAATAGTTTGTTTAAGAGTGATTTCTACACCTTCACTTCACATCCAAAACCTTAATTAATTCGACTCCAAGAAATCAATTGTTCATGATTTCACTCACACTCAGGAAACAGAAACAAAAACAAGACAAGATAACCATCTTACTCACCTGCTAGGATAGTAGAAGATCCCAACAGAATGCAACCAATTATCTGGAACATATGCCCATATAAAAAACATCACTGCCAAAATAAATAAAGAAAACATTCATATCATATCTCCAAAGTATTCGAAGGCAACAAAGTGCAATATACAGAAAAAATCAAGAAAAATAAACAAGTAAAAAATCTCCATTATGAATTCAGAGCAATGCAGTTTGCTCCATGCGCAAAAGGCAGCTTAAGATTGCCTAAATCTCCCTCCATCCCAAAATAACTGTCCTCTTTAACAAATACACACGAATTAAAATCTTGATAAAACTATATGGTAAAGTATGAGTAAAAGTCTAGAAAGCCCTTAATTAATTTTCTACTTGTATTAAAAACTGCTATTTTTGTTAACTTGTACTCACTCCGTTTCAAAATACAGGTTCTAGTTTTCTTTTTGGTTTGTTTCAAAATAGTTGTACTTAGTTCTAAGGATAGGGTTTATGATTTGTTTTACCATTCTGCCACAATTTCAGAACTCAACTACTGAATGCTTTAACTTTTTAACTTTTTTAAAATCATAAATAACCACTCCAACCAAAAATTTAATTACTTAATTAGGGTTATTTTGGAACTTTTTTAATCTAATTTCACTGTCAAATTCTCACAAACGTGTAAACACAAACTAGAACACACAAAAAAGGAAATTGAGTGCAGTTAATTTAGAACCGAATGAGTATATACAAAAAAAGAGGATAATTGAATAGCACCTGTAGCAACAACAATAGTAATGGAACCAACAAAGCCATAGACTTCTAGAGGCTTTGGACCATGTTCTCCAGAAACACCAAATCCTGAAGCTTTGTTGTCTTCTGGAAATGAAATGGTGGTACCTTTTTTGTTCTTAAAGAAACTCAGTGTCCTCCTTGGACTATTCACTGAACATGGCT
This sequence comes from Vinca minor, assembly GCA_026122235.1. Taxonomy (NCBI): domain Eukaryota; kingdom Viridiplantae; phylum Streptophyta; class Magnoliopsida; order Gentianales; family Apocynaceae; genus Vinca; species Vinca minor. Next base: position 3,709,391 of record JAOCZM010000291.1, read on the forward strand.
CCTCTATTTCCTTGTGATTCCTAATAGATCGTCGTCAAATTGGTCATTATTGTCCCTAAACAATTTATAACTTACACTCAAGATCTCAAACAATGATTATGGACAATAGAATCCTTAAATTTTTTAATCATTGGTATATAAGGTCATTCCGTCCAAAAAGTTATTAGTCAATTGTGAATTCAAATTTTTGATCGGGTCATAATATTAATCGGTACATCACAATTAAAATACCACCCACCACCTAACCCCTCTCTTCCTTCTTCCTCTCCCTTTGAAAGAAAAAAAAACTCTCATTTTCTTGAGAATTTATCTGCAATTTGCAGATGTAAATTCTATTGATTACTTGAAGAATGGATGGGCACGAATTGGGATTGAAACATGTTAGACACAAGATACTTGAGTTCATTGTATCTTGATTATAGCAATAAATTGGAAAAGTAGTGATTATTGTAAATGTTATAGCAATTATGAAATTTACGTAGATATTTATTTTGTGGTTGAAGCAAAAACAAACTCCCCAGGAAACAAAATCAAGAGTGATTCTTTGAAGTTGAAGTTGAACCCTCAGTTTGTTCTTCGGCTCCTCCAATGGCTGCCCGAAATGGCGGGGCAATTTCATAAACGGGTCGAAGCTCTAAAAATTACTTGAGCATCCAAATATGAATCACATCAGAAACACCAAAACAGATAGGTCACTATAACTCGGTGCTAAACATATACTTATTTACAAAACTGCTACAGAATACATCTTTGCAGCTTAAGCATAGCCAATTCTCCTTAGGATGTTCCACAACTTCATGAAATCCACAAATAAAGAATTAATTTTTTTGGAAAAATTAGAATCGATTATAGTGTGAAGGAGTAAAGGAACTGAAACAAGGGGTGCCCGATGATAAGGAACTGAGGTGATCGGAGCCGTAGAGGAGGTCGCCGTTGTCGTCCCCGTTGAGGGACAAGATGTCGGAAGACGAACCTTCGCTGGCCATTGATCCTCCGGTTGTGAAGTCCGATTGCTGAGTTCTGGAATCTTAATTGTGGGGTTGAAGAAGAGGTGGTACCATAATTACCCCTATTAGTTTTTGTTTGTACAGAAGAACATTATAGGCTAAATAGTGTATTACGTCCCCAAACTATTTTCATTTGGTGACTAACATCCTAATTCTTTGTTTCTGTATTATACAATCCCAAACAATTTACGTTTAGCATTAATAGTCCTTCCGTTTAAAACATAACTGGTCAATGGAAAAAAGGGTTAAAAATCTGAGTCAACTAAAAACCTAATAGGGGTACAATAAGTATTTAACATTACAAAAAATACCCACATCTATCCTCTTCACCAACCGCCACAATTGATATATATATATATATATATATATATATATAGGGAATGTTTGTCTCTTCTTCCCCTTCCCTGGAACTCTAAAAGAACAAATTAATAGCCCATTACAACTTTATCAACAGGAGCAATTCAAGAAGAAGTAATACTCATGGGTTCCAACATAGTGAAGATGGAAGCATAGGTTTTGGGCAACAACAATATCGAATTTCTAGCCACGGGGATTTTTGCTATTGTTCGGAGCAAATACCGACTCAAATTCAGACATCTTGGACCGTCCACAACCCAGGTAGGAGGTTCATGAGTTGCGAAAGGAACTTAGCAACATTCGGGGGGGTAAAAAATGCAAGTATTTTAGATGGGTTAATCTACCATTATGTGAAAGAGGTATGGAGGTGGTTCCTGGGATTTTGAGCATATTGAAGAAGAGAGATGTAGAAATATTGGATTATCAAAAGAGGATGAAGAAGATGTGGGTTTGTTTGATAGTTTCTTGGGTTTTGATTGTTTTCTTGTTGTTTAAAATAGTAAATTAGGGTAATGTTTTGTTGTGTAACGTTCTGCTGTGTAATGTTCGAAGTTCATTGTTAAAGTTCACTTATTCAAATGATGTTCACTGCATGTTTTGTCCTTCATTGTTAAACTAGTGCAGAAGCTTTAATAAAGTGACACACAATAGCTGGAAATCAACTGCATAATAAACAAAAAAAAATTTGTTTACCATTAAACTATTCAGTACACAACAACCAACCAAAGATGCAGTCAAATACAAACAAAGGCTGCAAAAAATATTCGCTACACAACAACCCACTATCTCACTTGGTCACTAAAAAACCATTCAAAGATGCATTGTTTGCAGCATAATGTATTACAAAACAAAAAAGTTTGAGAATATCTAGGACAATAGTCAAGTAATTGGCCTTATTGACTTCAACTTTTGAGCTGCACCATCTGCACTTGTTCCAGCTTCATTTGTTTGAAAGACTTATGACTAAACAGTTTGTTGCAGTTCAAAATCCAATTCTTGGAAAGTATTGTCAACTAGACCAACCGCATGTTGTTCAACTTCCAAAATACTTGCAACAACTTCTGCTTCCATTTTCTGTTGTGCTAGCATAATTTTAAGCTCTTTACAACCCTTTCTGTTGTGCCAAGTTGAGTACAATAGTTGCATCTATTCAACTTCTAGGAATGGGAAGATTTTGGACACTTTCTAGCATTATGGTTCCTTGATCTACATTTCCTGCAGTTAACAACAAAAGTTCCCTCCCTTGCAATTTTCAATGTCCCATATACTTTTTAAAAAAATCCATCAATGATATCCACTCCAGGACACTTTTCCTCATCTTAGTAGCATACAAGTTAAAGCACATGCAGTCCATTATAAGAAATTGCGTATTCTTATTATCATTATCTTCCTTCCATATGATTATAATAATTAATTTTTTTTTTTAGAATTTTCAGAATAAATAACAATGAACCAAAACACCAACACATGAACATATTAAAATTACTCAAAAAAACTTACTCGAAACACTTTTCCATAATGTTCGAATCAAGCATTCCATTCAAGATACTTTTACCATTTGCAGAATTCCGACGGTTGACTTGACCCTCCAACGACTTGACTCGAATCGACCATTCCTCTTAGTTGCCGTTGTCAGAATTTTGATTGTGTCATCATCCATTGTTGATTGGTAACCAAAACAAGCACTGCAACTGCAATGCTTCGATTAGGGTTTGAATAATGAAGAATAAGAGTTTAGGGTTTTTTTTTTTTTAACTTAGACAGTAAAATGAAGAGTTTAGGGATTTTTTTCACTACGTTGGGTAAAAAGGGTAAAGATGGGTTAAATTTGAATTTCCAATAATGCCCATCGAACTTCCATCGTTGACCCCATCAAATTTCAAATTTCACGTTTGACTAACTGTGTTTTGAATGGAAGGACTATTATACCAAACGTAAATTGTTTAGGAATGATATAATACAGAAACAAAGAATTAGGAAGTTAGTCACCAAATGAAAATAGTTTGGGGACGTAATACACTATTTAGCCAACATTATATACTAAGGATAAATTGTTTAAGAATTTTATTATCCATAATTATTATTTTATTACTTCGTGAGTAACTTATAAATTGTTTAGGAAAAAATGATTAATTTTTTATAATAAAAAATCACAAAATGTAGTGAAAAAAATTCGGTAATGGCGGACTTAAATTAAGAAGTCACTTGAGTTTCTAGCGGAAAAAAGATAATGGTTAGGTAATGGCGGTAGGACAGAAGATAATGAGGAATATGTCAGAAGTGGAGGAGATCGGCGAGTTCACTACTGCTAACTTTCTAAACCGTAAATAAATAACCACGTGATTCAATGCAGAACATCGAGCCTCTAACCCAGTTAGGCAAGAGTTATGTTATTTTTTTTTTCATTCAATTCAAACTTGACATGACAACTTTGATAAATCTAAGAACTTAATTGAAACAACTATCTTTTATCGAGTCTAAATTAAGTAAAATAAACAATTAACGGGGATCAAAATGGTATTTACACAAATACAGACCATCTGTATTCGGGAATCTCCACCGTCCATCATAATCCGACGGCACATTATATCTCCCTCCACAAAGGAAATATCTGATATGGGTCAGGGATCAGTGTGGGATGCATGTAGTGCAGATTTCGGCGCATCAGCTGCGATACGGGGAGGGAGAAGAAAATGCAGTGATGTGGCAAATGCATGCAGCATGATCCAGATGGGACGTAGTCCATTACAGAATAGACCCTCCACAAAATAACCCAAAACCAATAATCTCCCTCTTTTTGGCGGGAAAATACCCAAAACAAACCCATTATACGTTTCCAATCGTTGAAGTTGAAAAAAAAACCCTAAATCCTGATCCCGGTTAGTGATTTCTTTATGTATTTTTAGAGTGTGAGTTTGAATTTAAAATGGCTCCTCGGAAGAAATCGAGTTCAGGATCGAAGAAATCTTTGAATAATCAAAACAACCAGCAGCAGCAGCAGCAATCTCAGCCGTCCAAATTTGGAATCCAACATTTCTTCGAACGCCATAGTCAGAATCAATCTCAGCAAGCTAAGAAGAATCTGAAATCACTTAATTCTGATTCAAATGATAGTAAATCTCAAAAACCCCCAATTTCCAAGTCCTAGAAATGATGCGGTGAATGCAGATAAAACGATTTCTAGAGATTCCGTTTCTGTAGCTCAATATATTGGTGATAAATCTGATCTACATTATTGTGATGCAAAAAATGGTAATTTGAGGGTCGAAAAGTCGAATTCTGGAGTTAATCATGTGAAAAAATTGGAAAATGAGGATCATTTGAAAGTAAAGAAGTCGAATAATCCGTCTCAAGTAACCCCAATTGAGAATCAGCTTCCAATTGCACTCAAAATGGATGAGAATCAAGGAGTCGATCAGTTTGAGGTTTCACCCGAGGTTTGCAAGGGAAATCCAATTAAGCGGTTCAAGTTTTCGCCAGGAATGGTATTTATCATGTTTAAGTTTATGGAATGCATTCATGTGATCTTTTGAATATGAGATGATAGAGGTTTAGTTCATTGTTAAATGTTATTTAAAATAAATTATTTCAAGAATAACTGCTGTGATTAAGAAATGATTTTCGAATTTATATTCGAGAGGAAATAATGTGAGGACATTTTTTTGCCATCTTTCTACTTTTACTGTTCTAGGCAAATGTTAGGATTTTAAATTCTATATCGTGGTGATGCTTATTAAAGGTTCGTGCTTTTATTGAAAAAGTTTAACAGGGGCTGGATTTAATTGCTGTCATTGATGTAGAGCTAATGATTTTCTATCACCTATTAGAATTTGATTTTTCCACTTTGTTACTCCCATATTATGTTTTACTTTGTAAAGAGAAGCATGTAGGTCTCTCCATCTTGAGCGGAGTAATCCAATAAAGATGATAATTTCTGGGCTTCTCTTTCAGACAGTATTTAGAGAGACTAGTTGTAGTACATACATGGTCTTTGAAAGGAAAAGAAGAGAGAAGAAGAATAGTGCTTTCGTGGATATAATCAGCTCTTTATTAACATATTATTGATGCTGTTGTTGTTGTTCTATAATTCACTACCCATGCTCTGAAGGGAGTGTGTTTGTGATTTATGCTAATGGTTTTATGAACTTTGCAAACTTATTCTTCTGATGCTGATGAAGAGAAAAGGACAATTTTACCACTTGAATATTAGTAGTGATCAAACATATTTGGATAATTTACCCTTTTCTCTTGTCTAATCATTTGACTGTTGTGTCACAGCTGATAAAGCAAAGCCAGGATGATGGAGGTGAAGAGATCACATGGAGGATTTCTCCAGTAAATGAAAGACTTCATGCCATGTCAAAGCACTTTCCAGAAATGGTGAAAGTTTTAGCAGATTCGTCACGGTTCAACTGTATGAATTTTAAGCCATGCTCACAAAAGAAGGTAATGGGGGTTCTGTTCACCTACTCTTTTTTTTATTTTTTATTTTGTGTTGTCTTCCTTGACAGTTTACTTCTAATGTGGCCATACACAGAGTTCTCCTGGTAAAGCAGGGAAGCTTGAGAAGTGGCTTTCGTCACCTCCACTGAAAACTGGTGAAAATTCTGGCAAATGCTTAGATAGAATTCATTCAGAAAAGTTAGACTCAAAAGCCAGTGTTTGTACTTCTGAAAACAGTGGAAGCAGAAGTAGTAAGAATGGTAGTCAAAGTCCATTTATGACCCCACCATCCCTGTCTTACTGCAATCACAAGGTGCTTCTTATCACGACAAGCCAGTTTTTATAAGGTTTTTACTAAATTATTCATCTGATGGTATGTTTTATAAACTGACGCAGCCTGCTGACAGTAATAACATTAGAGTGGTATCGGATCAGCATGGTTTAAGGCCCCACAAAAAGGTTCTAAAATTCTATATTTGTGTTATTTTCAACTCCCATATCTTCATCTTTCTTGTAATCTGAATATGCATTCGGAAGCATGTCTGGGAATAATTGATGCTTATGTATTAGCTTAGTCACTCACGTGCTTATTTTGTCAGGCATTGATTGAATTATTGGATCAAGTAGAAGATGTTATTTCCGTTGAAGAATCAATGTGTGATGAAACAGAAGAATGCATTGAGGATCGGAAATCCAAAAAAGCCAATTTTGCTTTGATCACTCCTGTGACAAACTCAGAAACTATAGTGAACAATGAAGTTTATGATCTATACTTTCTTGTTTTAGAGGTATGTGCCAACATTTGATTATAAACTGGTTCTTTTAAGCTCAGGAAAACGAGTATGCTGGAATTTACTTTGTCGCCCACTGCTCTGCATACAGGTATCTGAGAAGCATGGTTGCCTTGATTCCTTTGGTTCTCAGAGCTCGTTTAAGGTAAGTAAGTCAGTTAAAATATGTCAAATCACTTTGATGGTTTAACGGGTGCTGATCAGAGAACATCATATTGTGGTAGATTATGCGCTTATTGAACGAACAGACAGGGGAAGAGCGCATGGTACAACTATGGGATGAATGGTAAGTGTATGCATGTTAGATACACTTGCAATTGTTTGAGCTGTTGGCAATTCAAGCTATAGTTTTACTGGTAGGTTAATCCACTAAATCAACAAACAAGCTGGATACTTGTGATTACTATGTAGTAAGTACTTGTTTTTCAGTTACAGCAATGATATCGTTTGTAGAAAACATCCCATTTTTGCATTACTAGTATTGTAGCTGAAGGTCTCAAGCATCTAACAATGGTTGAACTTTGGATAGCAGGGAAAATCATTCTAAATTAATACATGTATATATCTTGATAGGCATGTAAGAGATTTGTCTATATTGTTTCTCTAGGCTTGTACTTAACTACTTAAGTTAAAAAAAGAAAGAGTTTTAGCTATTTTTTGTAACTGTTCTTCGTTGTAGCAACTGATCTCCCCTCTGGCAATGTGGTTCCTCAACTTCTTCTTTGTCCTTGATTTTTAGGTGGATTGTCTTTTCTGGCCTGTAATTCTTGTTACTGTATCATGCAACAGTGAATCGCAGTACAAGCATTGAAATAAACAGGGACAAAATCTTGCACGTACTGCTTCATGTCAAGGCTGCATGATTGCGATGGCCTTGGTTTCAAACCTAGTCTAGTTAAATAACCTTCTTTCTCTCTTCCATTCAGGTTGTATAGTGTTGTTGGACCTGGAGACACTGTTCACATCATTGGCGAATTTGATAGCCAAGGGAAGTGTGATGTCAATCATGATAAGAATTTTCTGATTGTTCATCCAGATATTTTGGTATCTGGAACTCGGGTATTTTCACTCGTGTAAATTAAGCCTGTTTTTTAGATAAATACATCTGTGTCAGAATGAGAATTCCTTATTTTTCTTGCTACTACTTATCAATCAATATCTTCTACTAGGTTGCTGGTAGTTTCAGTTGCCCAAGGCGTGCTGTCCTGGATGAAAGGCTAAAGAGTAATGAGTATTCAGCTGCAGCTATGGTTGGTACTTTACTGCATCAGATATTTCAGGTATCAGGATTTCTATTTTGTTATTTTTTTTATTTTTTTGTAATAACAGGAGAATGAGAAGGGCCAAGAAATGTTTAGCAGGGTATACTTTTAAATTCCGTTATGTTTGATTGAAAACCTAACCTTAAATTTTTCTGAAGTTTGTGTTCCTTTTGGAGGACAACAACAACAACAACAACAACCAAGCCTTAATCCCAACAGATTGGGGTCGGCTACATGAACCAAAATAAGAATCACGTAAGGTCATCCACATGGATGCAATCTCTCCATTTCTTTCGATCCCAAACACAACTCTCATCTAGTTCTAACAGATTCATATCCCCTTTTATCACCTCCATCCAAGTCTTCCTCGGTCTCCCTCTACCTCTTACGCCATCTACATTACATAATCCTTCAATTCTCCTAACCGGAGCATCAGCTGGGCCTACGTCTAATGTGCCCAAACCAACGCAAACGGTTCTCTCTCATCTTATCTTCAATAGGTGCTACACTAACCTTCTTCGAATAGTCTCATTCCTCACTCTATCCATTCTCGTATGCCCACACATCCATCTTAACATACGCATCTCCGCTACATGCATTTTTCGAATATGACACCTCTTGGTTGCCCAACATTCTGTACCATATAATAATGCCTGGGTCTAATGACGGTTCTGCAGAAACTTTCCTTTCAATCTCGGCAGTACATTACGATCACACAAAACACCCGTCGCACTTCTTCCATTTCAACTAACCGAACTTTTAACTCGATGTGCTACATCTCCGTCAAGCTCTCCAGTCCCTTTTGAATAATAGAACCAAGGTATCGAAAATACTCGCTCTCGAAATATTTTTGTCACCTAAAGTTACTACTATTTGCTCAGTCGTTTCTGCTAGTGCTAAACTTACACTCCATATACTGCTTTTACTTCTACTAATCCTAAAACCTTTAGATTCTAAGGTTTGTCTCCATACATCCAACTTGGCATTAACACCCGCTCTTGTCTCATCTATCAAAACTATATCATCAAGAAACGAGCATGCACTACGTGATCTGGATCTTGTATACACTGGGTCGGGTTCATCCATAACCATTGTAAATGAAAAGGACTAAGTGCTCGAACCTTGATGCACCCCAATTGTAATAGGAAACTCTTCACTTATCCCGCCACAAACTCGACACTGGTGCCGACTCCTCATACATATCCTTAATAAGATCAATATACTTCAGAGATATACCTTTCTTAGTCATCGCCCACCAAATTACCTCTCGGGGAACCTTATCGTAAGCTTTTTCCAAATCTATGAACACCATATGCGAGTCCTTCTTTCTCTCTATAACGCTCAATCAATCTGCCTTATTAGATGTATTGCTTCCATAGTTGATCGTCCCGGGCATAAAACCGAATTGGTTCTCTCGAAATGCTCACAATTTTTTCTCAATCTATGCTCAATTACCCTTTCCCACAACTTCATAGTATGACTCATAAGCTTAATACCACGATAATTTGAACAATCTTGAACATCTCCTTTATTCTTATATAATGGCACCAAAGTACTTTTTCCTCCACTCTATTGGCATCTTCTCAACTCTAAGTATTTTATTAAAAAGGTTAGTCAACCACTCAACACCTATTTCTCCTAAACACTTCCAAACCTCAATCGGTATACTATCGAGTCCTCATCGCCTTCTTTGGTTTCATCCTTTTAAGGGCCTCTTGCACTTCTTTCCTTTGAATTCTACGTATGAAATCATGGTTCACCTCTCCAATCGGGATAGAAAGGTCTCCAATATTCTCGTACTTGATTCCCATTAAATAACCTATCAAAATACGTCATCCACCTCGCCTTGATTTCCTCATCCTTAACCAAAACTCTCTCACTATCATCCTTAACACACCTCACCATACCAATATCTCTCGTCTTTTTTTCTCTTAAACGAGCAAGTCTATATATACCTTTCTCACCATCCTTAGTGTCCAATTTATTATACAAATCCTTATAAACTTTTGATCTCGCTTCTCCAACAGCTGCCTTAGCTTCTACACGCTGCCTTATACTTCGTGAAAATTGTCATCACTTCTATACTTCCCCAAAGTCTTATAACACTCTCTTTTTCTTCTTTATAGCTTCTTTTACCTCTCCATTCCACCACGATGTATCCTTACCGAATAGCACATTTCCGCTAGATTCACCAAGCACTTCCCTAGCTACCTTTAAAATGCCTTGCGCCATTTTTTTCCCACATAAAATTCGGGTCTATTTTCGGACTGACCGATCCTCTTCCCTGAATAACTCTATCAACGAAGATTTTCCGATTTTCTCCTTGTAACTTCCACCACTTTATTTTTTGGAGCTGACCTAAATTTATGCATTCTAACTCGTTTATCGAAAACGAAAATCAAGAACCAATAACCTATGTTGTGTAGCCACACTCTCGCCAGGGATAACCTTACAATTAGTACAACTACTACGAAACATGTTCTTCACTAGGAAAAAGTCTATCTGACTAGCATTTACACCACTTCTAAAAGTCACTAAATGAGAATCTCTTTTTCTTGAACCGGTATTCGCTACAAACAAATCGTAAGCTAAGGAAAAGTCCAAAATTTCCTACCAGCTCTCATTTCTATCTCCGAAACCTTGACCTCCATGGACACTCTCAAAACCGTCGCGACTAGAACCCACATGTCCATTCAAGTCTCCTCCAATGAAAAGTTTTTCGCCTGACGGTATATTTTGGACCACTTCATCTAAGTCCTCCCAAAACTGTTTCTTTACAGAATCACACAACCCTACTTGAGGCGCATATGCACTAATAATGGTAACCACCTCGCCACCCATGATTATCTTAACACTCATAATTCGGTCACTTTTCCTACGAACTTCAACCACGCTATTGACTGAAATCACGAGCCACAATTATTCCAACACCGTTCCTATACTTATCTTTACCCGAATACCAAAGCTTATATCCCCAAGGCTCTATGACTTTTGCCTTCTGGCCAACCCACTTAGTTTCTTGGAGGCACAAAATGTTGATCTTTCTTCTTACCATAACCTCTACTAATTCGGTTGACCTTCTAGATAACGATCCAATATTCCAAGAAGCCAAACGAATCCTTTTGGAGGAATTCCATTTTTATGTTTCTTTGTAATCTTAAAAAGTGGTTATGTTGCCTCTTGCCATGGAAATTCTTGTGAGATATTCTTATGTAACATTGATTAATCATGGTCTACTTTTTCGTAGGCTGGGCTAATCAGAGAGTCTCTTTCAAAGGAGTTCTTGGAGGAATATGCAAGAGTAGTGCTTCAGAAAAATCTTGAGACCATATATGCATGTGGAGGTGGAGATCCATATAATTATCTCTTTATGTAATTTCCCTTTTCTCACTGGAAAATTCATCAGGTTCATCATTTCATTGGATTTGTTACCTGGATTCATGTATTAGACTCATTATCTCTTTCCCTTTTGATATATTTTATCTTGTAATCAAAGATTTCTTTTCTTGAAAACTTTTTACTATTTTATTATCGAGTACTAAACCTTTTCGGTGTACTGCAGTGAATGAAAATGACACACTCAAGACTTTGACAGAGGCAATCCCGAAAATGCTAAACTGGATATCTTTGTTCAGAGGTTCACAGGTAAAATATGTGTACCTTATTGCACTGTCTGGTTTTCTAAAGAATTGCATAGGAGTATATGGAAAATGCTGCAATAGTCAATTATATTATTAGTTTTGTTATGCTTTGAGTATTACATGACTTAGAGACAAATTGTAGATGTCTATGAATTTTCACTGTGTTCGCGGTAAAATTCTGTATGTGAGCTACATAATTCATTAGGTGCACCCAAAGTACTTGTGCTTGAAAGCTAGTCCATCAACATCTTGTTTTTGTTTCGTATAAGCTAATGTTCTGGTGTATCACAATGGGGTAGTTAGCTGCCTACAAACTATACTCCCCTTGTTAAATACTATTTTGTTCAATGGCGATGATCCATAGCAGAACTGAAGCTCTGGTACTTTTACATGCCTAAGTTTGGAGTACAATTATATGATGCTCTTTGCTTCTTGTATGTCATCGAGGCCTAAGATTTCAAAATAATTGTAGGGTTCCAGAACTTGTGGCGTGGATTTTGGATGTGATGGTGGAGTTAAGAAGGTCAACATATCTGAGGTCAGGCATCCTTCTGAGCCTTCTTTCTAGTTATATGCAGACTTGGTAGTGATATTTTCCCCTTTTCCTCTCCAAGGATATCTGAACCATTTCAACAATACAAGCTACCTTTCCCCCCGCAAAATGTTATATATGCTAGAACTATATGCGACTCTCCACATGCATGTTTATGTATTTTTTAATCTTTCGTTCTTCAGTGACTATTATAATGCAGCTTTTCATCATATAAAATTGGTTTTAAGACTCATAACTACCAAATTTATGATCTTCCTACACATGTTATATGCTTAACATCTCCTCATAAATACAGGTACTCGATATTGAGGAAATGGCATGGGCCCCAAGGTTTGGCTTGAAAGGGATGATTGATGCCTCTATACATGTAAAAGTTGAATTAGACAAAGAAAATACTAGCACGAAGATTATGCCTTTGGAATTCAAAACTGGAAAAGCAACCAATGGGCAGGCAAGTTCTCAAATGATAATTTTACATGCTATGATAAATGGACAGCTCTGGTGATGTGAATTTCTTCCAGATGTACTTTCCCTAATTTCTTTTCATGGAGAACTTTGCTTCATGCAGACTGCTGTGGAGCATAATGCCCAGGTGATGTTATATACACTCCTTATGTCTGAAAGGTAAGCTGGGTTCCATCAAATTTCTGTTACACTTTGGTTTTGTCCTAATGGAATTTGGCCAGCGATCAGTAAACTGTTTGTCATTTCGTGTTTTACTCTTCAGATACGGGCAGAAGATTGATCTTGGTCTGTTGTACTATCTCAAAACAGATCATACACAGGTGAGAGTTGGACACGCAAATTACATTGTTCTCCTTTTTTCTTTCCTTGAATCTCAATATCCAATAAACTTGTATATGAAGGGGATCACTGTACAAAGATCTGACTTGGTCGGACTAATAATGCGTCGGAATGAACTTGCGAATGATCTTCTTAAGGCATCAACGGCTCAACAACTACCCCAAATGCTACGGGTACTGCTACAGTTCAATGTTTTATTTCTTATGCATATTCTTTAAGCTTTTAACCAACGGATTTTGTAATCTTTATGTTCTGCTTTTGCAGACTCTCAACATGTGCAGAAGTTGCCGGCACCTTGATGTGTGTACCATCTATCACAAGGTATTAAGTTAGTTCTCCTTTCTACTTTCCGGCAGTCTATTCAACTATGCAATACTGTCAAAAGCATGTGACCGCGACAAGAAAGTTACTACATTAGCAATTGAGATAATTTCAATAGGTCATGTTTTGTAGGTATATTGAAATAGTTTCTTCTTTTTCAGTATTTAAAATATATGAGCAGCAAGTCACCAAGTATTACGGCATGTCGGATTGAATCCAATTCCTAGAATTGGATGTCTTAGTTGCATTTAGTTTGTTCAAACGATAGCTATATATTGATTAAATTTAGTCTAGAATTAACAACTAATCTACTTCAGGAATGTTGTGCCATTTTTGTACCTCCAGGTGTGTACGGATAAGAAAAAATTGTTTTAGTAAGTTTCTAGCAAGAAAATTTATTGTCAAAAATGATACACATAATTGTCTTTATAATATATCCACTGATGTCATTCTTGGTTTATTACCTACCATTAGAAGCTGGCTAAATAAATGACTTAACAGTTTTTTGGAGTTCATAGGATAAAGCATAATATGAGGTAGCATAACGTCAAATGAGAACCCCAAAGTTCCAAATAAGAACTATACTTTTCTAAGGTAATTGTTGAATTTTGTGTAGCTGACATAATAGCATTGACCAACACCGTATATTATCTATTTGTTTCAATCATGCCATAATTTCACTTCTTACAATAATGATTAGGCAGTTGAATTTAGAACAGCTCAACATAACTAGACATTCATAACATTATGCTACATTGTGTCTTAATTTATAGCTAAAATTTTGATTTAATAGCACATGGGACCATTGTTATGTTTTAGCTGTTTAGTTACCAAGGTTGAATACTAATTCATGATCAACACCAATAGGAAACAATGTCACTTGTGCTAAACTATAACTTGCTGATTCCTCTGCAGTAGTTGTCTCAAAGTTACTATTTCCCCCAGTCATTTTTTAAACCGTCACCATGCCAGTTCAATATGCCTCCAGTTCCCTTTTGTTGATTATATTATGGAATAGAGTAATTGATTCTATTAACGTTGCTTTTGATTTTGAAGGCATATGGTGGGACCACAGAGGGTAGTGGACTAGGTAATCTGTTTGATTCACTTGTTCAACACTTGACGAATGAAGATTCCATTTTTCTTCAGAAGTGGAATAGATTGATTGACCTGGAAGCTAAAGAATTGGAGGTATCAGGAAACTCAGCGCGTGATACAAAATTTTCTCAATAATGTCCTTAACAATAATGATTGTTGGATCAAAAAAATTTGGATCAAACAAGGATCAAAGAGTATAAAATGAAAATGATTGTTAGAATTTAATGTGACATTATGCCTTCTTGATCCAAATTTGATCCCAAATCTTTGATCCAATAATCACTACCCATGTCCTTAATTGATGTTTTGTTTCACTATTGCAGATTACAAAGAAACAGATCTGGACTTCACGTATGCTGAGGAATGATCAGAATTCTGGTTCTCTATCTGCTCTTGTTCTTGAAACCTCACAAAATGTGTCTCAGACAGGCTTTTCCAAAGGCAATCCTTTTGTTTATCGCTTTGTGCACCAAGATTCTCCATCACAGAGTTCTCCTTCTGGATCAAGCAAATTTAATTGCACACTTAGGAGTGGGGACTATGTGGTATCTCTTGAGCTTCTCATATATCTACATATTTTTATCCGAAAATATTTTCTACTTTAGATTATGATGCTTTTTGCCTGCATTGAGTTAGAATGATATTCTGCTTATAAGTGCAAAATATTAGTAAAGTCTGCAGTTAGCCAATATTTGCCATCACTTTCAGTCTCCTTGAGTTAAAAATAGTCAAAGAAAGGAAACCTAACCCAATGCACTTGACTTGAGAAAAAAGAAACTGTATTCAAGTCTAGAGGGGGTGAGACAACAGTTGCAACTACTAAGAATGCACATTTCTTCTGGTCTCTTAGGATGCTGCCCTTTGTTCATCCAATATTTAACTTTTTCTTTTAGGTGGATCAGTTTTCAGGTTTCTATTCTCGCCCTAGTGAGTTACTTGAAGTGATATATCAGACCATTGAATATTATATTGCTTGCCTTTATTTGGTCCTTTTTCTTAGAAGAATTTGGAAAGGGTTTCTGGGATGACAGTATCAGAGTTCTAGCACTGTCTTATGATCGATCACGAACTTACATTGTGAAAGACTAAATAATGTAGAACTCTTCATAAGTCGCACAGTATTTTGGATCTACAGTTGCCGAGATGCGTATGAGAGGATTTCTTTAGGCCGAGATGCGTTTTAAATGAAATTTCACCTTAGACTGATACCATTGCTCTATACTTTCACCTACCATATTTGATTTGAGTTTATTGACCATGCTTATGTGCCATCACTCACTCATCTTTGAGCAGGAAGAGCTATGTACAGTGATTTGCTTCTTTGGTTATTGTCTTCTAACTATCTTCATACTGTTCCAGATATTGAGTACTGAACCTGGCTGTCTACCTGTTTCCAATGGGGTCCTGGTGGATGTTGGTAGCTTCCATGTTTCAGTGAGTACTGCAGCAGCTATTACGCTCAAGTGAATATGGATAGTTTAAAAACCAGCCTGGAAGTCTCTTGCTCTTTATGTAAATTAGAATAAAACTACCAAAAGTTTGTAAACGTTTTGTATAATGCCTTTTAGGATTGTGATTTGATATCCCATTATAGCTATTTGACCATAATAATTTCTGTACTGTAAACTGATCAAACATTTTCATTATCTATTCATGGTAAACCAAAAGAATTGTGCTTCTAACTAATTAGATTAAATTGTTAAGTAGGTGTAACTGATGATTTGCTTGATCAGGTATCGTTTCCAAAGCGTCTAAAACTTCCGGGATGTCATCCAGCTTCAGGTGCACGAGATCTTAGTAAGCATGCATGGCGGATTGACAAAGATGAAGCCATGGCCTCATTTGCAATCATGAGGTAGTAGAATGAGTGTAATCTCAACCCTTCTAGTTGTCATTGTCACCGTATGAGTTTAAGTTGACAATTGTAACATAACCAACATACATCTCTATGTTGATGAAGGTTCAATCTTGTTCAACTATTTTTGCAAAGTGAACAGAGTGCGCATCTGAGGAAGATGGTTGTTGACCTGGAGGTGAATCTTCTACTGCATGCAATCATCACTTGCATTATCTGAGACTATCTTCCTCTCCGTACTTCATATATCATAAGCCCGTAATTTTTGTTATATTTACTTTGTATGCTTGTGCAGATGCCTAGATTTGACAGTGGATGTGTGCTTAGTCAGGATCTTGCCATTTCATATATCTGGTCAGAGAAAACATTGAATGATGATCAACGTAGAGCTATCCTCAAGGTTATGTATTAGTAATATCTCTTTGATCGGTGAACTGATGATCAACACTCTACCTTCAATCTATGTGTTTCTTCCTAGCGCTTATAATTTTATTAACTAGAAGATGCATGCCATGGATCTTTCGCTGACACTAAAGCCACTTTCATTGTTTCAGATACTCACAGCGAAGGATTATGCACTCATACTAGGAATGCCCGGGACTGGCAAAACATCCACTATGGTGCATGCTGTAAAAGCATTATTACTGAGAGGTGCATCCATTTTGCTAACGTCCTACACCAACTCAGCTGTTGATACTCTACTTATCAAATTGAAAGCGCAGGTCTTTTTCTGTCATCGCTACTTGTAATGTATCATCTTCAAGTTATGTATAAAGGATTCTGGGTTTTGATTTAGCTACTTCAGCATTATAGCACACAAATGGCTTTAGTGTCTGTATTCTTCATGGTTTAGTATCTGCTGCTAAATATCTGCCGATTCCATAAGGAAAACCTGAATATTCACATCCTAAAAAGAGTGTTAGTATAGCTGGTGCTGTCGGGAAGTTCAAACCCATGCAGTAGCATGAGTCCTTTAAAATGATTATCATAATAGCCCCTGGAACTGTTTGTTTTGCTTAATTATGATTTAGCATTACCTTAAAGCTTCATGACAACTTCTGGATTTCGACAGGCAAAAGGCCATTTGTCTAACTTCTCTTTCGCTCTTTTTCTGTTCTTCTTGACATTATGTGTTGGTGAATATTAGATATACACGTGATTTACATGGACTGCTCCTAGTCTTTGTAGATAATACTGAATAGCTTATAGTAATTAGGTTAAGTAAATACAAGCAATTGGGCTTAAGCATTTTTAGGCCAGGGGTTCAACCTTTAACAAGTTACAAGATAAGTGCCTCAACAGCTTCATTAGACTGGTTGCACCCCTATGTACTTTCGAAGAGCTTTTAGACCTTGGAATATGATATAGTTATTCATTCAAGGTATATAATGCTATACACCTGACCTTGGTGTTGAATTACTAAACTGAAGGCTTGACAGAAACACTTGAATCTGTTCTTGCCTTTAATACTTGAGACACTACTTAATGCAAAAAAGGCCAATAGAAAAGTTAAGTTTTGATATCTTCACTCTTCCTGGTTTAAAGGGATGTTGCAGCGCCTTTTATCTGTAATGCTTGGGTGACCAATGCCTTAATAAGTTAATCTGATTGAGTTCTTTGACTTTGTTGTGCTTTGGAGAAACATCTTTTATTAATGATGTATATTCCCACATTGGGGGTGTCTAATCAGTATTTCAATAATGTTTTATTCCTTCGCTTGCAGGGGATTGATTTCATTCGTATTGGAAGATGTGAAGCTGTACATGAGGAAGTTCGAGAAAACTGCTTGTCTGGTAAGATACTTTTTCTATCAATGGCATTAAGGATTTTGTGATTGGTCTTGGTCATCTTAATTTCATGTAGCAATTTCATTTTGCAGAGTTGGACATGCATAGCACTGAAGAGATAAAGCTAAGACTAGAACAGACCAGAGTGATTGCTGTTACTTGTTTGGGGATAACCAATCCTTTGCTTGCCAACAAGCGATTTGATGTATGTATCATGGATGAAGCTGGACAAATTACCCTTCCGGTATGTTTTTCACATATTTAGAGGAGTAATCTTCTTTTAAAGATTACTCACTCTTCAGGAATAGCAATCGCAAAATCACTGGTTTGGCAAAAAGAGAACTTATCAAGCACACAATTTGGAAATTTTGTAGTTGTTACAGCTGGCCATACACAATTTACATTGCAGATTTGTTACATCCTGCCTCACACTTCATTTCTATGATACTAGAATTATGATATGTCTGAAGAGGAGAAAGAATTAACACTTTAGGACGAGCTTCTCCTTAACTAACGAAAGAGAGGAAAAAGAAAAAAAAGAAAAAACAAGAAAGAGATTTTCCGTAAAGACCGATGAGTATCCTCATGAACAATAATATATTCCCTGGCTTCTCCTTATTTCCCACCTCTTTAGGAGCCTCTTTTTCCCTCTACCACCATCTTCTTTGAGGGAAGTATTCTATTTGCTCTTCAAAGCAAAAGTTGTATGCTAGTTGATTGTGTCCAAAGTAAGGCCATAAAAGAAAGATAATTTATTATGATATGCAAATATTGATGAGTTGAGAGGTACATGGGAAGTTGGCTCTCTTCTCTTGCAAGTTGATATAGAAAGGATGTAGTAGATGGATCTATTGGTGCGCCACAACCATGGTACTGTTTTTGGGCTCGTAGAATGAACTTTACTCTTATCTTATTGGTTGAAGTTGCACATGGTGATGTTTTTTGGGAGTGAATTTTCCTGTGCTTCCTGTACTCGTTGGAGCTGTCACACGTTTTAGCCACACTTTTGCTTGCCCTTCCCCACAAGTTGAGATCAATTGATAGACATCTTCAAGATAGCAGCTAAGCCAATTTTACATGTTTTCAAGCAGGTGTCCTTGGGACCTCTGATGTTCGCATCAAAGTTTGTTCTTGTGGGGGATCATTACCAGTTGCCCCCACTAGTCCAGGTGTGTTCTGTTGTCTAAATAACTGTTTGCTTTTCTAGCTGTACAGTATGATAGATGAACTCCTTCAACTTGTTCCTCTTATTAGAGCTTGGAGGCAAAAGAGAATGGGATGGCCGTAAGCTTGTTCTGCAAGCTTTCAGAAGCTCATCCTCAAGCCATTTCAGCTTTACAAAGCCAGGTGACCTGAACATTTAGTTAAAATGATATCCATCCGTTCTATCATTTTGATACAACAAACTTATGCATTTAAATGGTCACGTGCAGTACCGAATGTGTGCAGCCATAATGGAACTATCAAATGCTCTGATATATGGTAATAGACTGCGTTGTGGTTCCCCAGAAATAGAGAATGCCAAAATTACTTACACAGGTGTAGCATCCGCACCTGAATGGCTAAGCCAGGTAGTTGCAAGCAATTACGCATTTTGTTAGGATGAGATAACCCTGTATTAAACTGTTAGCTATATACAACTGGCTAAAAAGTTATTGATGGTAAACTGCAGACGTCATACTTCATTGCACTTAAAAGGCATAAATTTGCTTATTGTTAATACAGCTGATGTTATTGCTACTTCTGCATTTTCTATTTTAACTGATTCATTATGTAAGGACATGTTAGTTTGATCCCTTTTCCCAGGTATGAACAGATTTTAACCTCATCTAGGTAATAGGCATCAAATTTGGTGTTGATTGGATGTTTACTTTTCCATACAGAAGGCTCAAATGCTACACTGTGCCTTGGGGGAGGGGGGGTGTTATCATAATGTTCACTGCAAAAGTAGCACCAGTAGTTTTATTTGAAAATACTACATGCATATCTCGGTAGCCATTTAATCATATCTTGTTGCTTCTAACAGGTCTTATGTCCAGACAGGCCTGTAATATTTATTAATACAGGTTTGTTAAATTTGCCATTCTATTATCCTTTTATCTCATAATTCTGTCAAAATCAGCATCACATGCACAGCTTGAGCTCTTAACTAATTGGGATAAGATTCAGATCTATTGCCAGCATTTGAGACAAACGACTGCAAAGCTGTTAACAATCCAGTTGAAGCTCATATCGTTAGTGAGGTATGATATTTCATATTCTTGGTTTCAATACTTCTTGGCACTTGGAATGTAGAGTAATACACTTCTCATGCTATTTTGGTATATAGGTTGTCAATAAACTGGTAGAAAGAGGTGTTGAAGGAGCTCAAATTGGCGTAATTACGCCCTACAACTCTCAGGCAAATCTCATTCGTGAAGCTGTTTCCACATCTGTGGAAATACATACAATTGACAAATACCAGGTTATAGCTCTTCCCGTATCACTAGAAACTTTTGCTTGAATACAAATATAATTTTTGTGCTTGGGATTATTTTTTCTGAGTAAATATTCATTTCTCATCCGAACGAGTCAAAATGGAAAATTCCATTATCCCAATAGGCTAAACTTGATCAAATATGGGACTTGTGGATTTGGTAATTATGCATCTTATTGGGAATATGCATTTGGACGATAACGTTTCTATCAAAGTGATATCTGGCATGCCATTTTACACTTGACAGAATCAATAGTTAATCACTGTGATTCGCCTAGGGAAAGAAGAAGTCATATTCTTTGAATCTAATATGGCCTGCTTCTTTGTAAGTCATGCTAAACTTGATTATGGTGTAGATCATTAAATGTTTTAAGAGACATTTGCAGGACTCTCAACAATGACATGGGTGATGAGATTTTTGTCTGTATTTTTATGTTAGCATTTCATGAAAAGCAGATCAGCATATAATTAGGCTTAGAGATGTATAGATGCTAAATCCTATATCTATCTTTTGACTCGCAGGGAAGAGACAAGGATTGCATATTGGTATCATTTGTACGGTCCACTGAAACTCCAAGAAACTGCAGTTCTTCACTCCTTGGAGACTGGCACAGGATTAATGTAGCCATTACGCGTGCAAAGGTTTGCATCATCTTGTTATTCGTTTGTCTCATAAATAACAGAATTTAATTATGCTCTTGAAGCAAACGATTTTATCACGCTTGATCCTTTCATGTCAACTACATCATAAGATTGTATATCAGTGGTTGACTAATTTATGAAGTTTCCCTTTCTCACTTTGAACAGAAGAAGTTAGTGATGGTGGGATCCTGCAGAACTCTTTCAACAGTACCATTGCTGAAGCTTCTCCTTGAGAAAGTAGAAGAACAATCTGGTATTTTGAATGTCTCTAAGGACATAAATATGAAACTGGAGTTAAAAAAATGCTCCCAAAAGAGATGAACTTAATTTTGTTGGTCCTAATATGTTGTACTGCCTTCAACGCCTAATATCCAAAAAATTGTTGGTCCTAATATAATTGTTTTGTGCAATAAATTGTACACATGTAAGTCATTCTTAAGCTGCCTGCAATTCTCCATCCCGAGAATCTTGGGCTTTTTCCTCGAGTTATGATACACCAGACGGCAAACTTGAGATGTATTATTATGAGTTAGAAGTATTGCGTTGATAAAACTAGCTTTATAAGGTCTTTATATATAAATAATTCTTCTCATATTACTTTTCAAAGCTCTCAATATGGCGATATTGAGTGTCTTGCAAATCGTGCACTCTCAATTTCTTAATTACATATAAAACAGAATAAAAAACTAATTCTATTTGGATGTTGATAATTAATTTCTAATAAATCTCAATACTAATATAATAGGTAAACATGTAATATATAGTTTTATGTTCATTAGTCAAGATTACTTAATCATACATAATTAGGATTTGAGACTAGAGAGTTCTTGCAAATTGCATTTTTCCCTTTTTTCGTGGGAATGTAAATTGCATTTCATTAATCTGTTAGGCAGAGAAGAATTTCAATATGACAACCTTAACAAAAAAAAACAAATACTATAAATGCAAGAACTACATTGCTAACCTCACATTAATTTCATCACGTACCAGAAATAAAAAGGAAAAATGAAGAATATTTGCTCCATAGTGTTCTTCCTTGGTCTACTGATCCTCAGCTCATCCACTATGTCTGAGAGTTCAAGCACCATTGAAATGTCTAGGAAAATGCTTTCAAATGCAGAAGTTATATTGCCTGCTGGAAGCAACAAGCATTTGGGATGTCGTGATTTCAACCAGTGGTGTAATGGTATCACTTATATGTGTTGTGACTCATACCACTGCGTCTTTGATGGTGTTGTGCCTCCTTCCGGAACTTGCCAAAAATGAATGCATTTCTAGTTACATATCTTCTTCAAATAAAGATGACATATAGTTGTCGTTATAGTCCTGTGTTTCGTATTATGTATTGATTTCATTATGTGATGTGATATAAATAAATGGAGTTTGAACTAATAGTCAAAAGGGCGTTTAAGGCTCTACCTGAGATCTACTATGCCAAATTTGAGACCCCGGGGCAGTACCCTTAATATCATCTCTCTTTTATCCAAAATAATACCAATAGTAATAATAATACAATATTATTTGTTTTATGAATGACATAATAGTTAATTTTATTTATGTTTTTTCATACTAAGAATTTTCATCATTTATCTCTTTCACCATATTCTTCGTCTTCAAATATTATATATTTTTAAATTTATTCGACGAGACTTTTTTTTTCTTTACCAGAATGATTCAAGCATTAACTCAACACTATATATATATATATAATGAAGAACATTTTCAGTCATGCAAAACTTGATTAAAATTTAGACTATTTACCTGTCGCATCAATTTAAAATTTGGAGCTTGGCGGTCCTAAATCTGTGATGATTAGTACACAATATTGTCAAAATTTTATTAAAATCCAGATTTTTCGCCGTTCACAACGGTTGAAAAAATCGAGCCCGACAACCCAAAATTCATGATGGTTGTTAGTAAACGATTTTGTCTAAACTGATTAAAATTAAGATTTTTTGCAATTCGAAACAGTTCAAAAATCTGAGCTCGACGAACCCAAATCCGTGATGGTTAGTACACACCATTGTCAAAACGTAATTAAAATTGAGATTATTTACAGGTCGCAACAATTTAAAAATTGGAGTCCGACTGTTCAAAATTTGTGATGATAATATACACAATATTGTAAAAATATTAACTAAAATAGAGATTATCCACCATTAAAATCCAGCCTGACGAGCCAAAATCCATGATGGTTAGTACACGATTTTTGTCTAAACTTGATTAAAATCGAGATTTTCACAGTTTAAAACAGTTGGAAAATCTGAGATCGATGAACCCAAATCTCTGATGGTTAGTACACACTATTTCAGAATTTGATTAAAAATAGAGATTATTTACCTCTCGCAACAATTTAAAAATTGGAGCTCGACTGTCCCAAATCCGTGATGGTTAGTACACAATGTTATCATAACTTGATTAAAATCAAGACTTTTTACCTGTCGCAGCAATTTAAAATATGGAGCCCGGCGGTCCCAAATTCGTGATTATACTAGTACACAAATATTGTCAAAAAATTACTAAAATATAGATTATTCGCCGATCACAACGGTTGAAAAATTCGAGCCCGACGAACCAAAATTTATGATGGGTAGTACACGGTTTTATCTGAACTTGATTAAAATCGAGGTTTTTCACAGTTCGAAAATTTTCGTTGTTCATAATGGTTGAAAAATTCGAGCCTAACGAACAAAAATTCATGATGGTTAGTACTGGATTTTGTCTGAACTTGATTAAAATCGAGGTTTTTCACAGTTCGAAACAGTTAAAAAATTAGAACTCGACGAGACCCAAATCCGCAATATTTTCAAAACTATATTAAAATAGACATAATTTATCGGTCGCAGCCATTTAAAATTTGGAGCCCGACGGTCCCAAATATGTGATGATTAGTACACAATATTGTCAAAAACTTTACTAAAATCCATATTTTCACTGTTCACAATGGTTTGAGCTCAACGAACCAAAATTCATGATGGTTAGTACACGATTTTGTCTGAAACTGATTAAAATCGCGGTTCTAAACAGTTGAAAAATAAGAGCTCGACGAAACCAAATACGTGATGGTTAGTACACAATATTATCAGAATTTGATTAAAATCGAGATAATTTACCGGTCGCAACAATTTAAAATTTGGAGTCCGACGGTCCCAAATATGTGATTATTAGTACACAATATTGTAAAATTTTTTATTAAAAATGAGATTATTCGCAGTTCATACATAACATTTGAAAAAATCGAGCACGAAGACCCAAAATTCATGATGGTTAGTACAAGATTTTGTTTGAACTTGATTAAAATCGAGATTTTCACATTTCGAAATAGTTTAAAAATCTTAGCTCGACGTACCCAAATCCGTGATGGTTAGTACATAATATTGTCAGAACTTGATTAAAATCGAGATTATTTACCGGTAACAACAATTTAAAACTTTGAGTCCAACGGTCTTAAATCCGTAATGATTAATACACAATACTCTCAAAATTGACTAAAATTGAGATTACTAGCCGAGTCACAATGGTTGAAAAATTTGAGACCGACAACACGAAATTCGTGATGGTTAATACCCGACTTTGTCTGAAGTGATTAAAATCAAGATTTTTAACAGTTTGAAACAGTTGAAAAATATGAGCTCGACGAACCCAAATTCGTGATGGTTAGTACACAATATTGTCAAAACTTAATTAAAATCGTGATTATTTACAGGTCGCAACAATTTAAAATTTGGAGTCCGACGGTTCCAAACTTGTAATGATTAGTACACAGTATTGTAAAAAATTGACTAAAATCGAAATTATCCGCCGTTCACAACGGTTGAAAAATCCAGCCCGACGAACCAAAATTTATGATGGTTAGTACACGATTTTGTCAGAACTTGATTAAAATCGACATTTTTTACAGTTTGAAAAAGTTGAAAAATCTGAACTCGACGAACCCAAATCTCTGATGGTTAGTACACAATATTTCTGAACATGATTAAAAATCGAGATTATTTACCTGTCACAACAATTTAAAATTTGGAGCCCGACTGTCCCAAATCATGTGATGGTTAGTGCACAATGTTATCATAACTTGATTATAAATCAAGACTTTTTACCTGTCGCATCAATTTAAAATTTGGAGCCCGCGGTCCCAAATCAGTGATTATTAGTACACAATATTGTCAAAAATTTACTAAAATACAGATTATTCGCCGATCACAACGGTTGAAAAATTCGAGCCCGACGAACCAAAATTCATGATGGTTATTATTAGTACGATTTTATCTGAACTTGATTAAAATCGAGATTGTTTACAATTCGAAACAGTTCAAAAATCTGAGCTCGTCGAACCCAAATTTGTGGAGGTTAGTACACAATATTGTCAGGACCTGATTAAAATCGAGATTATTTACCTGCCGTAACATTGTATAATTTGGAGCCGGACAGTCCCAAATTATGTGATTATTAGTATACAACATTGTCAAAAATTTACTAAAATCGAGATTATTCGCCGTTCATAACGGTTGAAAAATTTCGATCACGAAAACCTAAAATTCATGATGGTTTTTTTTTGACGCCCGAAGGCGATTGCCCCCGAAGAGAAAGAGCAGAGAGTACCCTAGATAGGAGATTGTAGCATGCCCCATGCCTAGGGATGGAATTTAGCCTCACAAGGAGGAGAATTTATTTACCCCACAAGGGGAGATACGGGAATCGACCACGGGACCTCCATCTCGTGGCCGGGTAGCCTTACCACTTGGGCTACCCGATTCCCATAAAATTCGTGATGGTTAGTACACGATTTTGTGTGAACTTGATTAAAATTGAGATTTTTTACAATTCGAAATAGTTTAAAAATCTGAGTTCGACGAACCTAAATCCATGATGGATACTACACAATATTGTCATAACTTGGTTAAAATCGAGATTATTTACCGGTCGCAACAATTTGAAATTTGGAGCCCTACGGTCCCAAATCCGTGATAATTAGTACACAATATAGTAAAAAATTTACTAAAATCAAGATTATTCGCCGGTCACGACTATGAAAAACCCGACGACCAAAAATACGTGATGGACGTACACGATTTTTTTTTAACTTGACTAAAATTGAGATTTTTCACAGTTCGAAACAAATGAAAAATCAGAGCTCGACGAACCCAAATCCGTGATGATTTGTATACAATATTGTCAAAACTTGATTAAAATTGAGATTATTTATTTGTCACAACAATTTAAAATTTGGAGCCTGACGGTTTCAAATATGTGATGATTAGTACAGAATATTGTAAAAAAATTGACTAATATCGAGATTATTCGCCGTTCACAACGGTTGAAAATTTTGAGCCCAACGAACCAAAATTCATGATGGTTAAGTACACGATTTTGTCTGAACTTGATAAAAATCGCAGATTTTTCACAGTTCGAAATAGTTGAAAAATATGAGCTCGGGGAACCTAAATCTGTGATGGTTAGTTAGTACACAATATGGTCAGAAAATGATTAAAATCGAGATTATTTAACTTTCGCAACAATTTAAAATTTGAAGCCCGACAATCCAAAATTCGTGAGGATATTAGTACACAATATTGTAAAGGGTAAAAGGTACTCACGCCCCTAATACTTTTTTCGATTTTGGTTTTTGACCCTGAACTAAAAAACGCAAACTCCTTGACCCTGAACTTTTATGGAGTGTTAATGTTTCCCTTTCCATCCAATTCCACCGTTAAATTTAACGGAATAGCAACATCTGACTCTCACATGACTTAACTTAGGGGCATTTTAAGAAGAAAAAAAATAGATTATAACCTAAAAATTTTTAAAATGAGATAAGAAAACGGCTAAAAGGTAATCAACTTACTTTACTCTAAACAATCCGTGAACAATCTAAAATACATAGCACTTCGTACAAACATTTATCTTGACAATTTAAAAAAAAAAATTGGTCAATTTTTTAAATTAGTTTATGTCTCTTTTCGAAGATAAGTATCGTTTAAATTCGGGTATTCTATATATATATATATATATATATATATATATATATATATATATATATATATATATATATTTAACTCAAATATATCGTTTTACACTGTGAACGAATTTTAATTCGGCCTCCCCAAATTTAAATTCTGCCTCCGCTACTGGAGAGAACACTGTATTTGGCAAGGGACGGGCATCTGATTCAACTTTGCAAGTCTCTAAAATGTGGAATTTTTTGCAAGGGTGTTTTATGTATGTTAAGAGAGAAAGCCTATATTAGCTAAATTGGACTGTAATTTAGATTATTTTCAAGTTTGGTCCAATTCGTTACTGAAAACATTTTTTTTATAAATTGAAAATCGAATATATACACAAGACATTCAGTGTTGGGCAAAGGAAGAAAATGGAAACAAAAAATGATGGATCCGATTTGGACCGGGGAATTGAACCCGACGTGAATCGAACACGCAACCTTCTGATCTGGAGTCAGACGCGCTACCATTGCGCCACGGATCCTGGTGATGTTAGATTGACATCAAATAAGTATATATAACAATTCATCTCTTTTTTGTTTTACTTATAATCTTAAAAGTTGATTCGAGGAAATGATGTGTCTGGATCATCCAAAAAATATATATATATATATAATGATCATCAAATATATATATATTAAAAAAAATCTTCCTCGTCGTCAGGAGAATTAATAATGATCTTCACTTTTTCTCCAGTATATTTCGAACTTCGAATTTTTTAGTATACTTTTCTTCTACATCATCGGTTACACTTTTAATTTTTTTTAATACGCTTTTACAAAATTGTTCAATTCGAAATTTCCATTGTCATGGCTAATCTACAACGAAAATCAACTAAAAATGTGAAGAAAAAAATATCAAAAACTCCACAAAAAAAATTCTTATGATTGGAATTGAGAATAAAGTTTTGAATGTTTGGTGTTTTTCTTTAAATTTTCAATTGATTTTGATTGTAAATTGGGTATGGATGAGAATAAAAGTTAAAGAATTGAATAATTTTGTGTAAACATAACGAAAATTCGAAAGTGTAATAGAATATCCGAGCATAGAAATAATCTATGGCTCAAGAGAATTGAATCAACTGAAAATAACAATGTCAAAATATAAATAAAGAATTGTGCGACATTTTATACTTTTATCTCAGAATTGATTCAATTAATTAGATAAATTTTTGCTTCTATTACCACGACAGCACCCATTCTCCAAAAGTCCTCATTAAGCTCGAAGAAATGAGATGAATTTTTAGCTTATTTTCGACTTTATATGCCACTTTTTCCTATTTGTTTGGGAGTGAGATAAGTATCATTATCCTTTTCAAAGCAACGTGAAAACTCGCTCTACATTTCTTTCTCTCTTAAAATAATAAAAGGGAATAAATCTCGAGACTACTATAATTCAAATGTCTGTCTTAAATTCTTAATTTATAGAGCAAAAAAGGATATCACAGAAGATGGAATGTAAAGTTAGGAAGGCTATTATACTTTAACCAGTTATAATATTAAAAACTTAAAAAATTTATGAAGGACCAAAATAAAAATTTGATAGAGAATTGAAATATATGAATTCTTTTACAAGTAATAATCCATAAATTTCAAAATGTTGGGAAAGGCCAAGACCCTTCTACACAAAAAAGCGATACCTACGTTCTCAGGCCCCCCACACTACGATACGACAGAGTAGTTAGAGGATGTAAATCAAGTCGACCCAGCAGTCCGACCAGGTAGGAGGACTTTTAACTTAGTTCCCACAAGAAGCCACCCCACATTGGAGGATTGAAACTTCCACACTGCGACTGTTAAGGATCGATCATGTATTCCTCTACACAATCTGCCACCCCGAAACCAATGAGCTATCTTTGCGGATAAAGGCCAAGACCCCTAGTATACAGGTAGGCGGATCGCCAAATACAGAATTTGAGCAACATATCATGAAATGGTCCTTTCCTTTTCAAGATTTTGTGTGAAAATTAGCTGATCTATCTCCATACACTCAAAAAATTAATTGGCAATAAGAATTGTTAACCCATTAACTTATAAGTGATTTTGACATTTCTTAGACACTCGATTTGAGATTTAATATTTCAACAATTTGTCCAAAATAAGCATAACGTATAACGCATATTTGTTCACCCTTAATCCCTCATAGGTTTTCTTTCTTTTCCCCTCAAAAGAAGGGACTACTTAATTTGTTTGTTCGTTTTGTTATTCATCAAAAGAAAAAACTTCGTTCTTGTTCGGCCTTATTTTTTAATTTTTTTCATATATTGTGGTGTGGGAGTGGGGCGCAAGGAATAGACATACACCCAAATAAAACCTCTGATACTGATAATAAGTGATTTACTAAGAATATAAAGATGTTTACATTTCATTGTCATACAACTTTTTACAGACCGTTAAAAAAAAAAAATTACAGAAAATTTAACCATTTATCGAGGAAATAGCAAAATAACTCTACTAAAGAAAAAACTGCATCATAACACAAAAAAAAGAAACCCCACTTCTCTTACTTTTTCTCTTCTCTCACAAAAAAATTTCCTTTATTATACCTCATAATATAAAAAAATAAAAAAGTTTTCAAATTTAATTGCGGTGCAACTTGATGCCTTTAACTTCTCGATCTTTTCTTGTCGCTATATAAGTATCAGAATGACTTATCCTGAAAATAATCATCACAAGCACATAGAGGAAAAAGGAAAGATTCATTTGGACAGAGAATCATGAGTTTAAAAAATGAACACTTCTGATATGAACCGGGTTCACTGGACCATGCGGTCCAAATTTGGCCACATCAATGCATTTCCTTCTCTCTCTCCTCATTCTGCAGGGATGTGGCCAAATTTGGACCACATGATCCACATGGACCCGATCCATATCAGAATTTTCCTTAAAAAATTCAGGTTTTCCTTTTTCAATTGGTCTCTATTAGATACTCCAAGTTAGGGATACCGTGTCAAGTAACCAACAAATAAACAACAAGAAGAAAGGGATGCAACTTAAAATGTTTGATCCGAAGTAGCTTATTTGATAAATCGTTCTTTACCAGGAATTGATACTCATTGTACGCATGCACATCCCCTTCTACTCACCCACTTTCCCGTCCACTAAAACGAATAATGAAAAATAAAAGATAAGTATTAATAAGACAACATTCTATGAACAATCTTCTGAACTGTTTCTTCGAGGACTCCTATGGCCAAGTTCTTTCTTTCTAGGGGTTCAATACTTCGACCTTCTGTATATGTTCAAACTCATTAATAATGGCTAATCTTTACATGAGCAGTTAACTAGATATAACAAGCGACTGCAACACTTGCAGCAGTCTATCTAAAACAAAAACTAACTCGGAATCCTGTCGGCATTCTCTTAACCGAAACCAATCCTACCTGTAAAAGGTTTATGGTAAACTAAGTTCCATCATGAATGAACAAGCCAAAATACTTTGGCTGCACAAGAGATGGAACATGCTCAACATACTTGGCCTTAGAAGGTGTAAATACAGTTCAACAATCCACAAAAATACTTTTCACATCGGTATAACAAATAAGAATCAATTAAAAATCAATAATTCGCTCAGGACACAAAACAAGTCCCTCGGCCATCTTTATGGAGAACTCATTCTAGGCAAGCCAGGTGTGAATTTAAAAAGCAAACTAGTTCACCTTCACCAAACCAAGCCTTACTTGAGGTTAGTTTTTCTTGCAACTTTTCAGCGCAAGTCATCAATGTCCATCTCTTAGTTTTCCAAATCAAATTCTCGAGGGAAGTAACAGAAAAGTGGAAACTACACTAAGGAATATAGCCACAAACAAGTTAACTCTTTTACCAAAGTCCAACAACCATCCTTCACCCGACTTGAAGCCAAATCTCATATTATCTCAAGGAACAAAAGAGCACACACTAGGAGCAAATCATCCTTAAATGCTTTAAATAGCATACGAGAAAACACCCTTAAACCTTGAGAAATAACAGCAGGTAGTGCGGTCTCTTAAAACTTCAATGTATACCAAAGACCTATAGCTAAAACTGGAAATACAAATTTAGGGAACTCAAAACCACCTATACTGCTTTCAACCAAGTTCCTTTCTTATCTTGTGAGTACTGCATTACAAAGCACTGAATCCATAAACCAAATAAAAGCAGCTTAAGCATTTTAAACCATATCATTTGTCCTCAACAGGAATGATGGGGGAAAATTCCACCCTCTCTGGGATTCTGATGAATCATACTGGTTGATTCCTTCATGAGACGTTCTTTAAGGTATTAACAGTCATCCTTGTTTTCCTTACAGAAGAAACAGACGTGAATATGGAATCCCAGACTGCAGAGTAACTATGATCTGAAGCATAGAGTTGCATTGAGATCCACTAGCAAAACCTTGTCCTTCATCTCTACAAAGGGGCTTCAAATTCTGGATTTAATGCTTCCTTCTCAAATGAGGGCATCAAAATGCACAAGCTTCAAAAGATGCACAATCCTAGCCTCTCTTTATCAAGTCGTATCTGTACCATACAAGTTCAAATGTAACCAAGATGCTCCTTTCTTATTCATAGCTCTCATGCAGTAGAAACGGAACTTGTCATTCCTTATAATCTTATTTCCCAATGATGCAGAAACCAGGGGTAAACTGGGCGCTTACACAATCTTTCAAAACTAAAGAATCTACAGTAAGATATTGTACCGTGAAGAAAAGCACATACCTCAATAATACGATGAAGAGCCGCCACTTCCCATATAACTACTACCACCTAAGCTGCGACTGGAATACAGTGAAGAATAGGAGCTACCGCTAGGCTGCTGTTCCAGGGAACGAAAACAAAATATGATAAGCATGGCAAAAAGGAAATATTAGGTATCATAAAATTCCATTATACAAAAGTGAATGAGAGCATACATCATTGCTGCGTGATACGTAGTCACCACCAAAACCGGATGGGTACATCCCTCCAACATCACTGTTACTGTAGGAGCCTGCAAAGCAAGAACCAATCCATAAGAAAAGGACTGAAGAATTAGAGGTGGAAGAATGACACACAGGATCTTACTGCTGCTGTTAAGATATCCAAATGAGGAAAATTGGAATATATAATTTTATATACATATATATTACAAGTGCTTCCAGATGGTTAAATCTCAGAATGACAAGCCTATATAATGAATCAGATAACAAACCTCCATCATAGCTCGTGCCTTGGCGACTACTGTAAAGCCCATGGGAATCTTGACTAGATATGGAGCTTCGGCTCCCACTATAACTTAGATTTGATCTCCCAAGCCTACAAGTAGATCCAACTACAATTTAGAAGCAGCAACCAAATGCATCCAAAAGCAAACATGATGAGTAAGTTTATAGAAAAACAGTACCTATCACCATATGCGTCCCCATATTGTGAAGAACTGCCACCGAGCTCATAGTCTACACGGGCACGAGAGTGGCGCACCCCAGGATCAGCATAGCGTGGAGGAGCATCATCCTATCAGGCATAGATAATTCATCTTAAAACTTGCCCATTGGACAAGGAAGATAGATAACAGGAAGTATATTAACCAGCAAAGCAGATACCGTGGCTAAAAAAGATTTTACTAACCAAGGCAGTATAAGGACGCTTTGATCCAGATACAGAGTCATATTCACGACCACGTGATTCACGGTAAGCTGGAGGTGACCTTTCATACCGTTGCCCATAACCGTCGTCAACATAATCTCTCCTCGGTGCTGCACGAGAAGGACCTCTAGGCAAATCATGGTAGGCAGATCCACGAGAGGAATAATCATCCCTATATGACATTCGCCTATCAGAAGGAACTCTGGAACTGTACTCTGGTAAAGCTCTACTACTCCTTGGAGGAGGAAACTCCTCCCTTCGCACATAGTCCCTTTTCAAGCTACTCTTGGTATATGAAGGAGCTGGAATAGGTGCATACCATTAGCAATCGCATTCATGGAAAACAAAAAAGAGCCATATATATAGAGCAAGTAAATTTGGAAAAATGAAAAATTATATGAATACCAGGTGGTCTCCTATTATAGGACCTTGGTGGTGGAGCTACTGGTCTGGCCCTTGCTGGAATGGACATAACTGGTCGTCGATCTCTCATACCAGCTGTCCTTTTAAATCCATGATCCATTACAGGTGGTAGACGAGCTGGAAACCCTCTTGTTCCATGAACAGGAATGCTACGTGGAACTGGATAGCTCCATGGACCTCTTACTGGACGAAGTGGAGGACGTTCATGTCGGTAATCCCCTCGTGAAACATGTTTCCCTTTGCCTCTCTGAAGTGGCCTTGATAACCTGGCCCTGACTTTAGCCTGAAGTAGAACAGCTTTTAGTAAACTGATTTAGAAGCAAACAAAGAGCATTAAAAGTAAGACACCAACCTTACTATCCCCTTCACCCAACTCCTCATTGTTGATGCTTTTAGCACAAGTAACTGCAGCATCATGGGTGTTGAATGTGACAAATCCAAAGTCCTTTCTCTTGGCTGATGGCATATTACGTGCAAGTTCAACCTTCTCAACCTCACCATAATCCTTTAGAAGTTGACGAACACGATCCTCGTCCCAAGAAGCAGGAAGCCCATCCACGAACACTGTCTTCACCTGAACTCACAAATGTTCAAACAGAACCAGATAATGAATGGCAGAAAAAAAATGTGTCATGTGACACTGATTTGGGGGGGAAAGCGAAGAAACTACATTTGCATTGAAATTTTTCTTCCTCTACTTCTATGCAGTACACATAGGTAGAAAACAAAAGAATATCAACCAGAGAAATTTTGTTTCACACACACACACACACACACACACACACACACATATATATATATATATATATATATATATATATATATATATATATATTTATCGATGAAGACAATCTTAATAATAAATGGAAGCAACAGAATAACCTCGAAACCCACACAAAATATAATCTAAGACCACCTGCTCAAAGGGTTACAGGCACCTAAACGACAAGTGCACACCTATAACAAATGAACAAAAGGGCACAAACTAAATGCCCAATACTAATCCTATCGATCGAGAGAGAGAGAACTTAATCTGAGTGCATTACCTGAGCCATAATCTCATCACCTGGGTCAATGAATGAATCTGCAAAAGAAACCTTAGCAGGCCTATCAACGCCAAATGCAACATCTCTCTTCTGTAAACGCCTAAAAGCATCCATGGCATCTGAACGTGAAGCAAACTCCAAAAAAGCAAAGCCTCGATTCATTCCCTCATTATTACTGTCTTCGACCAATGTTAGATCATCAATACCATCAACACCGTATTGCTTTAACTTTTCTCTCAACTGGAAGCATATTGAAGATCAGTTGAATATCAGAAACAGAGGGCTCAAACTCTTTAATATGAATGAATGCAACTAAATGCTTCTTTATGAAAATCAATCTATCCTAATTACTTACAGCTTCCTTAGTCCACGTCTTGCAAATATTACCCAAAAACAGGGTATCACTGTCTTGACTTGGCGTAACACCACATTGTTTCCCATGAACCTGAAGTTTTGGTTGCCAAAAACATAATTCAAAAAATGACTAAAAATCAATTTCCAGCAGAACAACAGGATCAGAAAAATACCACTGGATTTCTGAGATCAGTACAAGCTCTTCTCGCTTGTTCCACAGTTGCAAAACGCAGGAAGGCAAAACCCTTGTTCTTCTTAGTCTGAGGATTCATCATGAGCCTGACTTCAACAACCTCACCAACATCACTGAAAACTTTCCTCAGATCATCCTCAGTGGCATCCTTGTCTAAGCCTCCAACAAAAACCTCAAACTCCTTCCGCTTGCGCCTCTCTTTGAAAAGCTCATGGTGTTCCTCGTCCTCAGCGTGATCAACCATTTCAACATGCTCCTCCCTGCCACGTTCATCCTCATCCACAGTCTCAATTTCCTCATGGACATCTTCAATTTCCTCCTCAACCAGGTCTCCCTCTTCCTCTTCATCAACCTCACCCTCCATAGGATCTTCCTCTACTTCCTCACCCTCTTCGTGCACTTCCTCGTGCTCTATTTCCTTCTCGTAATCTACACCACCATATTCTTCAGGTTCATATTCAGGATCATTATCCTCTAAATCTAACCTTTCACCTTTCTCATATTCATCAACAGACTCTTTGACATCTTCATCTTCTGCCAGTCAAGAGAAACGAGATAAAGATATCGAGCCCAGTCCAGAGTTTGAAATCACATAAAAACTGCATGTCCTTTTGAACCAACTCAAAAATGAGATTTACCAGTTGACTTCAAATTCAAATTGAAAGGTACATGTTTAGAATGTGTAAAGAGTGCATCTTTCCATAACGACATCCCAGAGGTTTACCAGAATAAATTCTACTTGCAAACGTATTCTGGGCAGAAATATTACTACATAACAGTATGGTACCATGGGGTTCTGCATGTTGAGCAAGTTACTATTTAGACCAGCACTACTTGCCAATATTACTAACCTAGAATCCTCTTCAGATTTGGTAATATGACAATACTAGAATACTTTCTTGGCCAGATTTGATACCCGAGTAATCAACCATTTGACAGCTCATTGTAAGAATTTTCACAGGGTTTCACTTCTCATATACAAAGCATCAAGCAGCGGAACAATATTTTCAAAACTGCTCCGACCATACCCCCCAATCACACTAAAAAAGAAAAAATATCTACCTATTGTCTTTTGACCCTTCCAACTTAATTTCTTATTAATCTCATCCAAGTGCCAAACCAAGCCATATAAAACCCCAACACACAGTACTACCAGCCAGGGAAAAACTTAAATACAACCCCGGAACTTGGAAGCATCTGGTTTGTATAGATGGGACCGAGAAAACAGAGAAAATTAGAATCTAAAATTATCCTTGTGAACCCTTTTTCACTAACACTTCTCTCTCATTCAACTCTCTTATTTTCCCTATGTCTCCATACCCTAACCACAACAGAGGTGCATGCCATAGAAAAGAAACGAGATCATCGGGATTACATTCCCTTTCAAGTTCCAAAATTCTTATCGAAAAATAAAAATCTATCAAAATTCGTAACTATACGATATATGAAATCTGAAAATCTCAATATAGGACTAAACTCTGCTTCGGAAGGCATCAAAGACGCAGTCTTTTCACATAAAGCAGGAAAGGATCTATACAAAACAATAAAGTACAATCGGAACTCAAAACGACTATTAATCTTACAGCGATATAACTTAGACTTACCATGCCTTTTCTGAAAGAAGAAAAACACCTTATATTGGAGATGCTCCTCTCCTGGATATATGTGTTATATTACCATGCCTTAAAAATCTTTTGACACGAAAAAAAAAAAAACCACCGCTAATATAACAAAACACCTTAAATTTGGAGATGCTCCTCCCCTGGATGCAAATAAATAGGCATATCTAATTCATATAAACATAAGTAAGATCTGAATCGATTATTCCTGCCAGTAATTAGCCAAAGTAAATCAAACTTTCACAATATTTTGCATAAATTACTCAAAACACCAATTCTCATGTTATTCCCAACAAAATAAAAAATAAAAAATAAAAAATAAAATCAATTAGGCAAAAACTTTCACTTACTCTTCACAGAAACAACTCCTTTGTCCTCGGATTTAAGTTCAGGCTCTCTGTCTGGCTTCACCACTTGGATTGTAATCGCCTCCTCCGCAACCGCCTTCTCCTCCATAGCCGCCGGAGGAGGAGGCGTTTCCTCTTTGACTTCCATCATCGCAGGCGGCTCTTCTACCTTCACCGGTTCCACAATTTCCGGATGCACCACCTCTCTTTGAGCTTGAGCTCTCCCTCGGCCACCTCTTCCACCTCTCCTCGTTCCCGGCCCCGCCGGAGTCCTCTTCACCGCCTTAGGAGGCATAATTTATTGAAAAAAATTGAAAAACAAAGAATCCACCGGGAAATCAATATTTTCAGGAATAAGGAAACGGAAAAGATCAAGAAATAATTATTCTTGAATTGCTAGATTTAAATGTTCGTTAATGGCGTTTTAGAGAGAGAAAGATTAAAGGTCTATAGATATAGGTTTGGGGAAACCCTAACTGGCGCTCCCGGCTCCTATGCGGGACACCTTTTATTCCGTACGGTGCGGGACACGCTTCAAGCCGTCGGATGAGATTTTTTAACGGTTCAGATCTGGAGAGAGAAAAAACTTTTCTCTCTCCAGATCTGAACCGTTAAAATCCCATCCGACGGCTGGAATTGTTCCGCACGTATGGAACTTTAGCTGTTCCGCATAGGAACCGGACTGCTGGCGGGTGTATATATTAACCGCCAGGCTCCTGTGCGGAACAGACAAAGTTCCGTACCTGCGGGCCACGCCGAGGGCCGTTGATTTCATTTTAGATGGATCGACGGGTACAATTTAAAAGAGGGTTAAAAGGGTACATACGTAATTTCACAAATAAATAAAGGGAGGAACACGCAACCGTCACATCGGTTGGGTTACCGAGGTGAGAGAAAACGGCAGAAAAAACAAAAAAAAAACAAAAAAGACACATTTCAACAAGAACACATGTTTTTGTGCAATGAACACATTTCTTGTATATTGTGAATACATATTTTTTGGGCAGTAAATATATGTTCTTGTATATTTGTGATTAATGAAGACGTGTTTTTGTGTAGTGAACACATATTCTTGACTAGTGAATACATGTTTTTGTTCTATGAACACTTCCATTTGAAACGAGATATATTTTAGGGATCATCATTTATCTTCTTCCAATTAAAACTTTCGAGTCTTCCTAAAGATGGGTTAAGTTTTTAAATCAAGAACTATGATACATATCTTTCATATGGAAGAAAAATAACAATTTTAGGAGTTCACTCCCAAAGAAATGAATATTTTGGAGAACATGTGTTAAGAGTACAAGAACGTGTATTAAGAATACCAGAACATGTGTTCACTGCACAAAAACATGTGTTCACACTATTAAAACATGTTTACATTACAAAAAAACAAGAGATCAAAAAATTAAAGCAATTGTTCGTAGACTTAAAAAAGTACGTTGATTATCATAACCAAAACAATAGGTGTTCATAACCAATACAGAATGTAGGTGTGCACACTAAAAAATAAATGTTCACACTCAAAGAACAAATGTTCACACTCAAAAAATAGGTGCTCACACCCAAAAAATAGGTATTCATACCACAAAAACAGGTGTTCATACTAAAAAAAAAGTGTTCAATATCATTGAACAATGAATTTGCCTAAAAAAATAACTAGTCTAATGTTTAAGGTGTTAAACACCAACAAGCTACATATTTAAGATATCTAATACTCAAAGTCTAAGATGGATTTTTCTTCATCTAGGTAGGAAGTGTCTTCTGCCTCTACTACTCGCTGCCTAATATTCTTGGCCCCTGCATGCTGTCTTTTTAACCTTCTTGCATAAATTGTTTACCCTTCTTACTTGATATATCAAACACCTGTTTTTTTTTTTTTTAATAGAACACATGTTCTGGATTACAGAACAAGTGTTCTGTAGAAAAAAACACATGTTCTGACATACAAAATAGGTTTTCTGTCATAGAACACGAGCATTTTAAACATTCTGCTCATTGTGCTTATCTTCGAATTCTTCCAACTCTGTTTCATGATAAACTCCATATATTAGGAATACATAACACGATAAACAACATAAATAACAATGTCATTTATAAAACAAAATAAAAAAACTCACAATTTCCTGATTCATCACAAAGAACAACCATTTTGCCAAAAAAAAGTTTAGCTTTACAAGAGAAAATCTCTGAATCTTTTCCATTCAGCGAAATTATGTGGCCATCGCGAGGGAAACCGTTCTTATCAAGAAAATCTCTGAATCTTTTCCATTCAACAAAATTATGTGGCCATCGCGAGGGAAACCATTCTTATCAAGAAAATCTCTGAATCTTTTCCATTCAGTGCTATTTACATATTCTTCCACCGTTACTTTATAATTTTCTATTGAATAGATCTGTTCTTTAACAAAATTAAAAAAAAAGACGACGAAAGAGAGATGAAGAAAGATGATGAACTAGTGAGATAAGGGAAGAGAATAAAATGGAGAGATTTTAGGGATATGAAATTATCTTCTACCAAATAAAAGTAAAAGAGAGAGAAAATTGGGATTTGAAATTTCATTTTTCCCGCCTAAAGTGACAGCCAAACAATTTTATCCTTTAATACCCTGCATCACACCCAGCCGTTGGATCAAAAGTACAAGATCCAACGGCTGACAGCTTGGCCCGCATATACTGAACAAAATATGGTGATATATTAAAGGGTGAAAGAGAGGAGACTGGAGGGATTCACCACGACTCTAGTGCGGAACGAAAAAAATTCCGCACGTGCAAAACTTTTTCTTCCATTAAACTAAAATTTAGACGGTTAAAATTAATTTAAAAAAATACTTGTTCTGATTTTGAAAACACTTGTTCGTACGAACACCTATTTTTTAGCTAAAAATACCTATTTTAAAGTTAAAAATAAATGTTTTGAGGTGTTTCGTATGTATTGAAAAAACATATTCCGAGAATTGATAAATTATGGGGCATTGACCGACACGTGTTGGATAAAAATAAGAATATGATACGTGGAGTGGAGTGGTGTGATTGGGCGAGGGAACATAGTAAGTAAAATCTTTGAAATTTTCATGTTTTCTAGTTAGGTAACTGTATGGGTTGCCCAATGTAGTAACTTATTTTCTATCTTGAGTCTTCTTTTTTCTCTTTTCTCTCTCTACTATTTACTCACTTCTTCTTCATTTTTTTCACCTTCTATGGCTAGATCCAACTAAAAGCTCCGACTTTCGGTCAGTCGGAGCTTTTGGTTGGATCTAACCATCATTCCTTCACTTTTTGTATTTTCACCCCTTCTTTTGGCCGTAAATCGTGATGAAGTTTTCTTAAGACATTCTTTTTCAAGATTCAAGACTCGTATGCAAAATTTACTTCATATCCTTCCAGATCTGGAGTTATTTTCGATCCTCATTGGAGGATTCTCTCAACCCGGACTTGTTTTGGGCCCTTTCTCAGTTTTCTACCTCTTTCGGAGACAATCTATTAAACGGTTGATACGCTCATGGTCTTGTAGATGGTTGATTTCTAAGAAGGATGTTGAAACTGAACTTCTCTTGCTACCGTTGTTCAAAGATTACGAAGAAGATACTCTGAAGAATTTTATTATGTATTTATTTTTTCTACTATTATTAGTGTTTTTTACCCAATCCCGGGGTGTGGGCTTTTATCTACTATCATGGTTGTCTAAACCATTGTATAACTTTTATTTTCAGATTATCTTTTTATTGTAATGGCCTCGGCTATTTTATGATTAATGGATAATTTCTTATTCAACAAAAAAAACTGTACGAGTTGCCTAAAATAGATGTAGGTACTCTCTATTCCAAATTAACTGTGCATCATTCCTTTTTTTAATTATTTCAAATTAACTGTCCACATTCTAAATAACGTATGTATTAATGATAATTTTTTCAATTTTATCCTTATTTCAACTCCTCATTAAATATTCTTAATTAATTAAAATTATCACTTTTTAACACATATTTATATTTAAAAGTTGTTGGATGTTTTGTGAAAAAAATAAGAGAGAAAGACAAAAAAATTAAATAAGATTAATAAAATTTATTAAGATATCTTAAATTTTTCTTTATATTTTACAATTAAAATCACCAAAATATTACTACACTGCGTTTGTCAAAATAGAAGAATGATAATTTAGGACGGAGGGAGGGAGGGAGTATCAATTATCAAAACCTCATCGTTGTGGGACCCTTTTTATTTTTATTTTTTCGCAGTTCGGTAATTCTGGAATTTGGGGCAGCTGGCAATCATTCGTTTTTCTACTAAATAAGCAATTATTTATTAATTAAATTATCTTTACTTTAAAATTTCACACAAATAAGAATTTAACAGTTTCATCTCTTTTTGGTCTCATTATCCATGAAAGCACTAAATTAACAAAATCTTTTGCTCTTCTCCCTTCTTTTTTAGTATTATTTTATTCTTGTCCTCTTCTCTATTTTCTTTCGATCCAAACAGTGTCTAAGCCTATTATTATTATTTTTTGTCTTTCATCTTCACAAATAATTTCCTTTTCCCCAATAAAATATTTTGAAGAAAAGATAATCAATTATGCTACCTCTCCATAAAATTTTAACTTTGAGGTGTAATATTATGTGTTGGAGTTCAAAGTCTTGATCTGAAACAAAAAATAAATAGTTGTAAAATTATAACGAACTTCATATTTCAATTGTATAGAAAAGTGAAAATTAATTTGAGAAGCAGACAGGAATCGGGTAGCCCAAGTGGTAAGGCTACCCGGCCACAGGACGGAGGTCCCGTGGTCGATTCCCGTATCTCCCCTTGTGGGGCAAATAAATTCTCCTCCTTGTGAGGCTAAATTCCCTCCCCAGGCATGGGGCATGCTACAATCTCCCTATATAGGGTACTCTCCGCTCTTCCCCTTCGGGGGCAATCGCCTTCGGGCGTCAAAAAAAAAAAAACTTGAGAAGCAGGGAATGTGATATAAGAGAGATGTTAGCAATTATCATATTCTATATAATAGTGTTAAACCGCCTCTTCTTCTACAAAAATAATAATGTAACTCATTAAATCCTTCAATAATCGTTTCTAAAAAATACTCCCAAAAATATCTCATGTGGGAAAAAAATAAGTTAAGCTAGTGGGTTATACATCCCACATGGGTTGCATATGGAAGTGTGTTTCACTTTATATGTAAAAGTGGTTTACTTGGATTCAAATTGTCTTGCTAAGATTATGCCCCATTCTAGAACCTCGTTAAGTCTTTAAATTTGAAACTAACAGTTGTTAAGTCTTTAATTAACAAGCTGTTAAAATCTTTTCTAACAGTGGTTATTTCACTTCCTTAACAACTATTTAATCTGTCTTTAAACAGTTGTTATTTCTCTTTTGTATTAAGCTGTTTAACCTTTTGTTAACAGCTGTTAAGTATGTAGCTTAAAGTTGTTAGGTATTGTGTTAATAACTGTTTTATTGTTTACTAATAGTTGTTGGATTTGTATCTTACAATAGTTATTATATAGCTTATTAATAGCTGTTGCGGAAGGCTTGTAACAGCTGTTGTAGCCAAATTTTGACAACAATCTTAAAACAGAACATCTATTGTAATCATCATGGCAACTGAAAACCAAACTACTGGCGTTGATACTTCCAACACTACCGCTGCTATTACTGTTCCTGTTGTGAATGCGATAATCACTACTGTTTCGGCAAGTCATATGGAGAAACCAGAGAAGTTCAATGGTGTGAACTTTAAAAATGGCAGCAAAAGATGATGTTTTACTTGACCACCTTGAGTTTGGCCAAGTTTTTGAAAGAAAATGCTCCCAAGATACCTGAAGGAGGCGTTGATGCACAAACACTGATGGCTGTTGAGGCGTGGAAACATTCTGAATACTTATGTAAGAATTATATTCTGAACAGTTTACATGATAGTTTATATAATGTCTACAGTGCATACAATACGGCTAAAGAATTGTGGGAATCCCTTGACCGTAAATATAAAACGGAAGATGCTGGCACAAAGAAATTTGTAGTCGGGCATTTCCTTGATTATAATATGGTGGATTCCAAGACTGTGATCAGTCAAGTGCAAGAACTTCAAGTAACTCTACACGATATCCATGCTGAAATGATGATATTAAGTGAGACATTTTAAGTAGATGCTGTGATAGATAAATTGCTTTCGGGTTGGAAGGATTTCAAGAACTATCTCAAACACAAGCGAAAGGAAATGTACTTGGAGGATCTCATTGTCAGACTTCGTATTGAAGAGGACAAACGGATCTCTGAGCGCAAGACTATAAATCCTATGCAAGCTAAAGTCAATGTTTTGGAGCACGGCAGAGGCCAAGGTTAAAAAAACAAGGGCAAGAGCTATGCGTCCAAAGGGAAGCTCGGGACAAGTGGTGGTGTCTCGAAGCAGAAGTACAAATTCAAAGGAAAGTGTTTCAACTGTGGCAAACTAGGCCATAATTCGATCGATTGTCGATCACCGAAAAAGAATAATGAGACCAACGTGATGAGTCACATTACCAAAGATT
Organism: Vinca minor; assembly: GCA_026122235.1. Lineage (NCBI taxonomy): Eukaryota > Viridiplantae > Streptophyta > Magnoliopsida > Gentianales > Apocynaceae > Vinca > Vinca minor. Next base: position 3,752,532 of record JAOCZM010000291.1, read on the forward strand.
TGGAGGACATGAATCTAGTTGCTATGATCTCCGAACTAAACTTGGTCGGGTCAAACCCTAAAGAGTGGTGGGTTGACATTGGTGCTACAAGACATGTGCACCAATAATGATCATTTTTCTACCTTTGAATCTGTTGAAGGATAAGATATCTATATGGGAAACTCTGCCACAGCTTCTGTCTAAGGGCAAGGGAATGTTCTTCTGAAGATGACTTCTGGCATGATTTTAACACTGAAAGATGTGTTATATGTGCCAGATATTCGAAAAACCTTGTATCTGGATTCTTGTTAAACAAACATGGCTTTTGCATGATGTTTGAATCAGATAAGCTTACTTTGAGCAAAGATGGAATGTTTGTGGGAAAGGGTATGCAACTGATGGGTTGTTTAAATTAAATGTAATTTCGATCATTAATAAAGATACCCCTTCTGTTTACTTGCCTGAGTCTTCTAATTTATGGCATAAAGTGATTGTTTCCGCGTTTCGAACTGTGACCTAGCGGATAGCAAGTAAACACTTGACTATCGCGCCAAACACGACCTTCGTATCAAAGATCCATATTTAAAAAACAAAATCAGAGCTGGGAAGAGGGCATACAAAAGTTTGCCAATGTCATAGAATTCAAGGCCCAAATGCATGCATTTATGCCTTCCAAATCCCAATTCAAAAAACCAAGATATGGATAAGAGTTAGTACCAGCAGTATCCCAGAGACCAAGATTCACAGTCTGTCCATCCACACTTACATTAGCACTGAAGTTGTCGAAAACAGTTGGAACATAATCATAAAACACAAACCAAAACCACATCAAAACAAAGAACCCATCAAGAATTAACGTGTTTTAAATAATAAAAAAACACAAATAATATAGGAAAAGGCTGTAAAGATTTAATACATTTGGAAATGTGTTGGCAGTGTAGGAAATGAGAAGGCAAGTCTTGCCAACAGCTCCATCTCTAACAGTTACACATTTGATGAACTTTGTTGCAGCAGAAGTAGAAGTACTAGTATTATTAGCAACAGAATTTGAGCTAGTCATTTCATCATACAACTAAAGATCACAACTTTATTTGATCAGAAAAATCAAGAAATTACAATCTATAGCAAAATTTTCAATTCTTGGAACTTGAACAGTTAGTTTTATACTGTTTTTGGACTAAGAAAATTGAAGAAACAAAATCTGAAAATGGGCAATTTGTGGTATAGAAAGAGGGAATTGAAATAGGAGAGTGGGATACTTTCTAAGAGCCTTTTATCAGCAGGAAAGTTACGAAAGTTCTTTATTTTGAGCTGTCAGAGCGCCAAAAGGAGAAATGGCGGACCCCTATATACATTCTTTGCTGTAATTACAAACATTAAAACATGCACTACTACATTTATTTCTGTTACTACAATGTTTTCCTCCAAAGATGGAAGAGAGGCAATGAAGGGGATTGTTGCTAAAAAAGCTGAATCAGTATTTTGTCTGCACATGTAAAATAAATTTCAATGATTAAATAAATTTATTTAGCAATTTTGTTTATTGCAGAGTACTGGTGATCTTAGGAACAGGTGCTCTGCATATGCAGAAAAAATACGTACAAGATCTAGAGCCCCTCTCAATGTGTTTGAGACCCACCAATTTTCTCTTATAACATGTACTGATATCACTTAATGATATACAACGAATTTTGCTGTTAAAAAAATGAGATGAGACTTTGTGGATTTTTAGTAGTGAAAATCTCGAGATTTGTTTGGTACGGGGGTGGAGAGTGGCACAATTTACCTCATCTAGCTGAAGTAAATGCATTTATATCCATTTTGTTTGGCATGAGGGGAAGGAAGATAAATCACGAGTAATTTATTTCATTAATTTAAATTGTTTATATTATTAAAATGACTATTTTACTCTTTAAAAAAATTAAAGCAAAAAATTAGAAGAAAGTAAAAAGGGCTTGAATGTCTATCACATCACAAATACTTCTCAATATCTCCAATTTTAAAGGTATTGATTTGCTTATGTGGAGGTGAACCTTCCCCCTCCACATTTACTTCTCCTCCCCTCTCCTCCTACCAAAACAAGAGTTTCCGCTTAAATATTCATCATTTAACAATGTAGCAGATTTTATAGTACAATCTCTAATATACAAATTTATACATATTTGTTTTAAATCTTTAAATTTACTCTGAATCAATAGTGTTAATTTACCTTGAGCAATATCATTGATTCATTGGTATACAAACGAGTTGGCTAGAGGATCCGAGTCTTCCTAAATTAAACAATTAAATAAATAAAATAAATCATCAATTGCAAGAAAACAAATGGAGAAAAAGAAGAAGGGCAAAGGTGCTCACGCACCTGAATGTTTCTCGATTTTGTTTTTAATTTTGAACTAAAAATGTAAAGTCATGACCCTACACTTTTCTGAAGTATTAATGTTTCCACTCCCATCTACTTTCACCGTTAAATCTGGATAGAATATGATCAGACGACAACATTCGAAGAAATTTTGAAAAAAAGCAGGGTTTGACCATTAAAAAAATGTCAATTGGATAATAAAAATCACTCTTCCACGTGCATAGTTGTTTCCCCATTTTCCTTTTGTTTTTCACATCTTTTTCATATGGAGGATTTTTTTAGGCCTATAGCCTATTTTTTCCGAAATTTCCTCTAGTTTGGTCACGTGAGAGTAATGTGGTCTCATCCTGTCCAATTTTAACAAAAATGGATGAAAATGACAATATTAATATTTCAAAAAAATTTAGAGTTAATAATTTTATATTTTTAAGTTCAAAGTAAAAATTAAAATAGAGAAAAATTTAGGTACCGTATGCACCTTTTTACCCAAAGAAAAATAGGGGGAGAGTAAAAAACAAAAAAAAAAAAAAAACAAAAAGAGAACTTCTGAGCTGCTCATGGACATCGTGTCTTCTTCTTCTTCCAGTCTCTCTATGTAGAGAAGATATTCGAAACCCTAGATTTCTCAGTCTCCTTCTCCAGTCTCCGTCTATCTGTTACTCCGACGAATCTAGGGTTCCAAAATTTTCCGAATTCGATCTCCAGACCTGTACATACACATACATATACTGATTTTCATAGACTCGCCGGCGGAAGTGTTTTTTGATTAAAAATAATGTATAGAGATCGAGGAAGAGGTACATCGAAGTCGGAGATCGTCGGAGGTCCTCCATCATCGTCGTCGGCGTTGGATCGGAAGAGAATCAATGATGCGTTGGATAAGCACTTGGAGAAGTCTTCTCCGTCGACATCTAGAGGAGGTTTAAAGGATAAGTCTTCTGTAGCAGCTGCCGCCGGTGCCGGAAAGTTGCATCATCAGCAGCAACTTGACCATCGCGATAATCGCTCTTCGTCTACTCTTACGACTAACAAGATTAAAGCTTCTGATGGTTAGCTTAATTAACCTTTTTTTTAATTTTTTTTATATTTTTATTTGCGAGAATGTACTGTGCAATGGATTTTTTGTGTTAATTGGTGGTTATCGAGAGATATGTCTGTATGTATAAAATGTCATTGACTACTTATCGAAAGAAGTATTTTTTCCTTCTGTTCTATCGTTTAAAATTCTCTTATTTGCTGTTATATTAATTTGCCTAGCTTTGATTATTGAAAGCATTAATCTTCTGATCCACTCTGTAGATTTTCCTATTGTAGTGCATCTGTATCCTTAGAGGACCAGCGTTTTGTCTGAAGTTGGTTGTACGAGACCTTCGAGGACCAGTGAAGACCTTTTGGTAATTGCGCTGATATGTCAAGGGGTAGATTTACCATGATATGAGTTAACAAGTTAAAGATTTGTTGGGAATTTAATAGATGGTATCATCATGAATATTTATGATCATAAATTGGTCCAGTTATTCATGTTAATGTTGAGGTGTTGCAGAGTCGAGCTTTTTACGTTCTGCGGCATTTGAGAACCTTGCATTGTATGTGTATATTGACATAGTATTGAACCACAGACTGCATTAGATTATGCTTGGCTCATTTATATGCTTGATTTACATTTTATTCTTAACTGTTCATAGTTCAACATCTGTTGTTCAATGTCATAGGCTTCTGCTTCTATTGTTTGCTAAATCAGGACTAACGTTGTGTCCATTTGGCTCCGAATAGGACACAATTATCGTTTTCATGACATCACATATGGAAACATATTGAGTGGTCTTTTATCTCATATTGCTAGTCCTCCACTGATTCATGAGATGAGTGATTCATCTGATTGTTTCTTGTGCACCATTTTTAACCAAGATCCTATTTTACTTGTTTTTATTTAGATGAATCTGAAACGGACAGTGAAGAATCTGATGTCAGTGGTTCTGATGGAGATGATACGTCATGGATTTCATGGTTTTGCAACTTGAGAGGGAATGAGTTCTTTTGTGAGGTTGATGATGACTATATTCAGGATGATTTCAATCTCTGCGGTTTGAGCAGTCAAATTCCATACTATGACTATGCACTTGATCTAATTCTCGATGTCGAGTCGTCTCATGGTGAGTGTTTCTTTTGTGATCCTTTCTAATGTTTTGGTTTTTTATTTACATTATCGTGAACCTAGTTAATATTAATCATTGAGTGGAGTATGTTGTCAAAATGTTCTATTGATACAGGGTTTAATATGGACAAGATCCTTAAAGTCATTATGAGAACGTTTTACATGATATGCTGAAAGGGTGTGTCAAGACGAACACGAAGTAGTTGACTGATTGCTTTGCCTCTTTTTGGTGGGAGTGGGGTAGTTGGGGGCTGTATCTAAGAAGATGTTGTGGAAAGCCATCAAACGCAAGAAAAGAGTTGGTAAATCTTAAGGTGTTCCTTTTAGTTGTCGGAACACAAATATCTGTCTCTTCAAGGACAAAGAGGATTTGTTTTCACTTATCCATTTTTAATGGACCTACACCATAATAGACTGGAATGGATTAGGCGACTGCTATAATTTTAGTAAGTTGTATCCAGTCTGATGTGCATGGTTCTTGTAGGTTTTTGGATGTCTGTGCTGATTGGTGGAATGATATATTTGAGTTTTGCATTAGTCATTGGTGTTTGTTTATGGACTAGTTGGTGTACCTAGAACCATCTAATATGAAAATCTGCTCGATAAAAGATGTGGTATACCATGTCAAATGGTGTGCGACTGATACCACCATCCCTTCCCTGGGGCAGTGTTGTAAAACTCGCCCTAGCCGGCCGATTAGTCGGCGACTAGTCGGTAGCCGGCCACCTACTGCCTAGAAATCTAAAAATCGGGTATTAAAAAAAATGGTCAAAAATCGGCCACATACCTGCAGCGGATGCACACGGGCGGCGGTGACTGTGACGGGAATGAGCAGCGGCGGGGAGAAGCGGTGAGGTGTTGTGAAGAGAGAAGGAGAAGAGAAGAAGACAGAGGAAGGAGAAGCCGCGCCGGAGAAGAGAAGAAGAGGGAAGAAAGGGAAAGGCGGCAGCGATTCGCGGCGGAGGAAGGGTAGGCGCCGATTTGGTGTGAAGAAGAAAGAACCTGATAAGTTATGTTAGGGTTTGTTCTCTTAAGAGAATATATATACTAAGGAGTGAAATGACAATATAAGTAATTATCACATAAATCCTATAAAATACTTATATTACAAAAAAGTCCTAAATTTAGAAATAACTTGTATTTAAGTCCGAAATAATTTTTAAAAATTACATTTTAGTCCTTATAACTTTATATTTTATTTTTAAGGTCCGTTAAAGCTTATGAATTATTTCGAGAAAATTTATAAGATTAATAACAATATATATGAGATATTTATGTCTTCCCATACAAGTTAGTATAACATATATGATAACATAATTTTTAAAATCACGTTGTAATTTAGGGTCACCGACTAGTCGCTAGTCCCCTGTTTGCCGACTGACTAGCGACTTCTGCCACACTGCCCTGGGGGGAGGGGGGAGTATCCCTTGTGATTGGCCAATGACGGCTTACACCATCCTTTCGAGTTTTCCATCATTGGTGTGGGGTACTTTGAAGATGCCCGTCTTGCTTGGATAATTTCCTGATAAAATGGAAAAGGTTTCACTGACTGGAAAAATAAAGGATAGACATGATTATGTCTCTATTAACAAAGGTATTGCATGCCATTATTCTTATATCATCTCTGAAGATTTTGTTGGGGATGCTGTAAGGTTGGACTGTCATAAATGTTGTATTGCCTGACTCTATTTTTAATTTCTTGCTGGTGGTGACAAATATCAGTGGTATTCTGGGATCAGCCACTTTGTTTGACAAAGGTTAGGTCTGTATCCCGTCCATCCCCGCCCATACCCCCAATTATTGGGGACTTAATGGGTTATGCTATTGTTGTTGTGGTGACAAATACAAAACATCTAATGACTTGTAAACTCTCTAATCCTTAGGTTCCTTATAAGTTATAAGTAGTCAGCAGAAGCACTAATATTTGGTTTATTGGAGTTCAATCTGGCCCAAATACCAGTGTAAGCGGCTGGATAAAGTGAGAACTTATTGGGAATTAGCTTTAAGTTTGGCCAAGTTCAGGCTTAAGGATTTCATTTCAGGCGATGTTGGTGGTCATTTGTAGTAGCCTGAATTATCGTCCAAGAAACAATATAGCCAAAGGAAATAAACTACAACAAATGCAGCCTTGATTGTACTTAAGTTATTCACTCTGCATCTGCTTGTAGTAGATGAATATTATATGTAAGAATTTTATTATTAAATAAAGGCCCAGCGTTGTGTTTCTATTGGAATCTGGTTCTGCTTTGGTAAAAAAGCAATGCATTCTAGATCATCTCTCATTTACTACCAGATGCTTAAGTTATGGAAGCAGTTCTTCCATTTTACTGCACGAGGAAACATTGATAAGCATCTGCCGGCAACATTTATCACATTTACTTGATGTAATATTGATGAATACCATATTTTGTTAGGGTCGATCGTAATTATCTGTATTATATTTCTATTATTCAATTAGGTAGTCAATATCTATAGGAAAATTTTGGTTCCTGGGAAAAAGGAGAAAATGTTACTTGGGTTTTTTAAGTGATTGTAAGGAAGGGCAGTTGTTATGCTGATATCTTGGATTACTGACTAGAGTCTTGCTAGATATTTGCTTTAACCTTCTTGTATTTACCGTATAGGAATCAATTAATTTTGCTCCATATTTTACTGGAGGATCTTTTTTCTATTTCCAATTTCCCTTAAATGTCAATATGGTGGCTGATCATTACAGGACAGAAATCCCTTCTTTTATTGAATTTAGCTACAATAAAACCTCTATACAGTAATACTCTCGGGACCGGAGAAAAATATTACTATAGGGAGGTTATTCTTAAATAGAGGTTTACAAATAAAAATTATAATTTAAAAAATAACTAATATACATTAGACACTTGAAAATGTGTCCCTTTATATTTTAAAAACATGGATTTAAAAGATACATAAGATTTATGAGTTTTAAAAAAACAAATTTACGTATATCATGCATGTACATTGTGTATATTAAATTTAGAAGATTCATTCATATACGTACAATATCTAGGAAATGTAAAAAAAAATATGTACATGAATATTCACTTATGTATGTTGTATATTCGAAATGTCTTTTCGTTTTTTTCTTTTTATTTTACATATATAAATGCTAGCATAATTATAAAATTCATGTCGAATTGTGCAAAATGAAAGAAACCAACCCATATTGGAAGCAAAAAATATTTTGCAAAATGGTTAAAAGATACTCATAAGCTTAAGTTGTTATTTTATATAGATATATAAATATATTTAAAGATTAATATTATTTTATTAAAAATAATATTAATCTTTAAATATATTTATATATCTATATAAAATAACAACTTAAGCTTATGAGTATCTATATAAAATAACAACTTAAAGGAGGAGGGTTGCGGTAGGTCTCGTGACAACAAGCGTAAAACTCAGTCACATCCCATGACATGAACCAAAATAAGAATTTCGTTGGGGCGTCCCCCTACTCGGCGACGCGCTACACTTCCTAGACCGGGTGTGGTGATAAATGTGCAGAGGGTTGCTAGGTCGTTGCCGGAAGCAACGCGCCATGTCGGGGGCCCGGAAATGGTGTCAAATAGGCAAGGGTGTTCTAAGTCGGCACGAGTACAAGTAAAAGCGATTAGTGCACAATGGAAGGATTCGTTTGGCTTCTTGGAATATTGGATCGTTATCTAGAAGGTCAATCGAATTAGTAGAGGTTATGGTAAGAAGAAAGATCAACATTTTGTGCCTCCAAGAAACTAAGTGGGTTGGCGGGAAGGCAAAAGTCATAGAGCCTCGGGGATATAAGCTTTGGTATTCGGGTAAAGATAAGTATAGGAACGGTGTTGGAATAATTGTGGCTCGTGATTTCGTCGATGAGCGTGGTTGAAGTTACGTAGGAAAAGTGGCCAGAATTATGAGTGTTAAGATAATGATGGGTGGCGAGGTGGTTACCATTATTAGTGCATACGCGCCTCAAGTAGGGTTGTGTGATTACGTGAAGAAACGAGTTTTGGGAGGACTTAGATGAGGTGGTCCAAAATATACCGTCAGCGAAAAAACTTTTCATTGGAGGAGACTTGAATGGACATGTGGGTTCTAGTCGCGACGGTTTTGAGAGTGTCCATGGAGGTCAAGGTTTCGGAGATAGAAATGAGACTGGGTAGGGAAATTTTGGACTTTTCCTTAGCTTACGATTTGTTTGTAGCGAATACCGGTTCAAGAAAAGAGATTCTCATTTGGTGACTTTTAGAAGTGGAGTAAATGCTAGTCGGATAGACTTTTTCCTAGTGAAGAACATGTTTCGTAGTAGTTGTACTAATTGTAAGGTTATCCTCAGCGAGAGTGTGGCTACACGACATAGGTTATTGGTTCTTGATTTTCGTTTCGATGAAACGAGGTTAGAATGCATAAATTTAGGTCGACTCAAAAATAAAGTGGTGGAAGTTACTGAGGAGAAAATCGGAAAATCTTCGTTGATAGAGTTATTCGGGGAAGATGACTGGTCGTCTGAAATAGACCCGAATTTCATGTGGGAAAAAATGGCGCAAGGCATTTTAAAGGTGGCTAGGGAAGTGCTTGGCGAATCTAGCGGAAATGTGCTATTCGGTAAGGATACATTGTGGTGGAATGGAGAGGTAAAAAGAAAGTTATAAAGAAGAAAAGAGAGTGTTATAAGACTTTGGGGAAGTATAGAAGTGATGACAATTTTACGAAGTATAAGACGGCGTGTAGAGAAGCTAAGGCGGCCCAGTTAGAGAAGCGAGATCAAAAGTTTATAAGGATTTGTATAATAAATTGGATACTAAGGATGGTGAGAAAGGTATATATAGACTTGCTCGTTTAAGAGAGAAAAAGACGAGATATTGGTATGGTGAGGTGTGTTAAGGATGATAGTGAGAGAGTTTTGGTTAAGGATGAGGAAATCAAGGCGAGGTGGATGACGTATTTTGATAGGTTATTTAATGGGAATCAAGTACGAGAATATTGGAGACCTTTCTATCCCGATTGGAGAGGTGAACCATGATTTCATACGTAGAATTCAAAGGAAAGAAGTGCAAGAGGCCCCTTAAAAGGATGAAACCAAAGAAGGCGATAGGGACCCGATAGTATACCCGATTGAGGTTTGGAAGTGTTTAGGAGAAATAGGTGTTGAGTGGTTGACTAACCTTTTTAATAAAATACTTAGAGTTGAGAAGATGCCCGATAGAGTGGAGGAAAAAGTACTTTGGTGCCATTATATAAGAATAAAGGAGATGGTCAAGATTGTTCAAATTATCGTGGTATTAAGCTTATGAGTCATACTATGAAGTTGTGGGAAAGGGTAATTGAGCATAGGATCGAGAAAAAATTGTGAGCATTTCGAGAGAACCAATTCGGTTTTATGCCGGACGATCAACTATGGAAGCAATACATCTAATAAGGCGAGTTGATTGAGCGTTATAGAGAGAGAAAGAAGGACTCGCATATGGTGTTCATAGATTTGGAAAAAAGCTTACGATAAGGTTCCCCAGAGAGGTAATTTGGTGGGCGATGACTAAGAAAGGTATATCTCGGAAGTATATTGATCTTATTAAGGATATGTATGAGGGAGTCGGCACCCAGTGTCGAGTTTGCGGCGGGATAAGTGAAGAGTTTCCTATTACAATTGGGGGTGCATCAAGGTTCGACACTTAGTCCTTTTCTACATTTTACAATGGTTATGGATGAAGCCCGACCCGGTGTATACAAGATCCGATGCAAGTGGTGCATGCTTTGTTTCTTGATGATATAGTTTTGATAGATGAGACAAGAGCGGGTGTTAATGCCAAGTTGGATGTATGGAGACAAACCTTAGAATCTAAAGGTTTTAGGATTAGTAGAAGTAAAAGCGAGTATATGGAGTGTAAGTTTAGCACTAGCGAACGACAGAGCAAAGCGTAGTAACTTTGGGTGACAAAAATATCTCGGAGAGTGAGTATTTTCGATACCTTGGTTCTATTATCCAAAAGGACGGAGAGCTTGACGGAGATGTAGCACATCGAGTTAAAGCTGGTTGTTTGAAATGGAAGAGTGCGACGGGTGTTTTGTGTGATCGTAATGTACCGCTGAGATTGAAGGGAAAGTTTCTGCAGAACCATTTGTTAGACCGGCATTATTAAATGGTACGAGAATGTTGGGCAACTAAGAGGTGTCATATTCAGAAAATGCATGTAGCGGAGATGCGTATGTTAAGATGGATGTGTGGGCATACGAGAATGGAAAGAGTGAGGAATGAGACTATTCAGGAGAAGGTTGGTGTAGCACCTATTGAAGATAAGATGAGAGAGAATCGTTTGCGTTGGTTTGGGCACATTAGACGAAGGCCAAGTGATGCTCCGGTTAGGAGAATTGAAGGATTATGTAATGTAGATGGCGTAAGAGGTAGAGGGAGACCGAGGAAGACTTGGATGGAGGTGATAAAAGGGGATATGAATCTGCTAGAACTAGATGAGAGTTGGGTTTGGGATCGAAAGAAATGGAGAGATTGCATCCATGTGGATGACCTTACGTGATTCTTACTTTGGTTCATGTAGCCGACCCCAATCTGTTGGGATTAAGGCTTGGTTGTTGTTGTTGTTGTTGTATTAATATTATTTTATTACTATATAAAGGTAAATTTCTTAAGGATGGTCCTTAAAAAAACAAGGAATATTGCAATGTAGAGTTTATTCTTATTTATAACTGGTCCCCATTTGGGACCGATATTTTTTATTACTATAAGGAGGTTATTCTTATATAGAGTATTACTATATAGATGATTTTACTGTATCAGGCTAATGGAATTCCTTTTTATGAGCGAGTAGGTGACATGTTCACTGAAGAACAGAATGAATTGGTTGAATCAGCAGCGGAGATGTTGTATGGTCTGATTCATGTTCGGTACATTTTGACCACCAAGGGAATGGCTGCAATGGTAATATAACACCTCTGGTTATTTTCACTTTTCGCCCATTCTGAAGTGATTATTTCTTTTATCCATGTCATTGACTAATTTTGTGATGAATCCTTCTGTAGTTGGAAAAGTACAAAAACTATGACTTTGGTAGATGCCCAAGGGTTTGTTGTTGTGGCCAGCCTTGCCTTCCAGTTGGCCAGTCGGACATTCCACGGTCTAGTACTGTGAAGATTTACTGCCCAAAATGTGAAGATATTTATTACCCCCGATCCAAGTATCAAGGCAGTATCCTTATATTACATCAACCTTTAGAGTTCTCTTTCCTGTTCCACTTAATGTTTATATACTGTAATTTTCTTTTGAATTCATGTCTAGTAAATAATATCGTACTGGCTATATTAATATGTATTTATTGTTTTGCTCCAGTGGAATTTTAACCTAATACCTTCCTGTAGTATGTGTGTGATGTCTCAGGGTTTTTCATGTTTATAATCAAAGGCCCAAAACATAGGATATCTGTTTTCCTGTTTATGTTTAGCATTGGTGTCGTTTTTGCTTCTTGCCTTCATTTATTATCTTGATTCATTTGAGTTGGCCAGTTTTTCCCCCTTGAAGAATTTATATCATCCGTTAACAGTTGCTTATCAGTTTGGTTATTAAGATTACAGCCACATTCATTCATCATTTTAGCTATATGATTTAGCATGATTGATATTTTGGAATGACATGATTTCCTTGACGGTCCAAGATATTGATGGAGCTTACTTTGGAACAACATTTCCTCATCTATTCTTAATGACCTATGGGCATCTGAAGCCACCAAAGCCAGCACAAAACTATGTCCAGAGAGTTTTTGGTTTCAAGATCCACAAGCCCTGAGAAAAATAAGTTCCTGTTGCGTTGAGTACTCAGAAATTTCGGCCTGCGGTGATTTTGATCTGGCTTCCATAAATGTATGAATGGTTGTTATGAGCCAGGTGAAGGGGCAGCGGTGCTTGATATGTGCAAATTGATTCATTGGTGATACTGCAATTGTAGCCTCTCCTGCAAGCAAACTTGTTGCACAAAATTTTATCTGTATACTTAGAAAGAGCGTTTGTATGCTAATTCCTTTCCCGAGTGAGAAATGATCATCGAAATGCTTTCCCATTGTAGTTGCATGCTTTATAAATGCTCCTTTCCTTAATCGGTTACAGCAAAATTTTATAACGAAGATGGTCTTGTGAACTGGCTCTGGATAATTCCATCGCTTTTTATTGTGAAGTCTTTGGCATGAAAAGTGGTGGTTTTCTTCTTTCTAGGTCACCAGGATTTAACCTTTCATATTGTTGCTTTGGCTCCTTAACAGGGTCTGTTTATGGCACTCTGTTATTGATTTCGACTTTTTCTTGAGTAAACAATCTGAGCCAGGTTCAGATTAATTTCAAATGATAGTAATATCGAGTGTTCTAGAGAAGAAAAATATAGTCTGGACTATGCTTTTTATGGATTTGAAGGAGATTTCTACTAAGATCTGAGTGGCGGCATGTATGTCAGGTTTGGTATCTGTTAAAATCATATGCTACTATTATACTATTAAGATTTTCTAGAGCTATGAGGTCTGCAAACGAACTACATTACAACATCTGTTTCTTTTTATTATTTAAATTAATGATTTGTCGATCCTTAAATCTATGATTCAGAGTTAGAAGTAATGCTTAAACTACATGTTAGTCTTCCCTTTCCAAAAACAAAAATTTAGTGAAATTAAACTGCATTAGTTCATAAATTAAATGCTGGAGATTGAGACAATTGCGGCTCCCTTTAAAACTGTTTCTTTGAAAGTAAAGTTATTTAATTATTACTTAGCCAAAAAAAAAAAAAAGTTATTTAATTATTAATTAAAAGAAAGAGTGATACTTCATTATATCATCCATTTGTCCAATTGCTATCACTTTCAGCCGTACGGCTATGATGCAAAATTATCAAAATTTAGTATACATTGAATATTTTTTGTTATTTTGGGCTATAAGATAAAAAAAAAATTGACGGTTAATTTTTATTTGAAGGATAATTGTTGTGATTTTCAGGACACCAATTACACAAGACAAGTGTTACATACTTTAAGACAACTGTTCATCAGCCAAGAACACATGTTGCATAGTAATGTAACACCTGCCGAAAAATGTGTAACACCTTTCTAAAATGTTTAATATATACTAATACTTTTCGTGTTATGTACTATAATCGCAACACAATTTGAGAACTTATCTCCTTTGTCTTTTTTCTACCATGTATTCCTCAGTTGTTTCATATTCCACTTATCATTCCCAAGGTCCCTTTTTTCTTTCTTTATAATTCTTCTCTTTCTCCCTTGCCGTAAATTGTTGTAAGATAAGATAATCTTTCTAGATTAAGAATAAGACAGAAAGTAAAACAAACAATATTTAAGATCGTTACAAAAGTTGCACTGATATTTACTTATTTGACTTTTGCACTTAGCTCACATGAATTATGTTTCCTTGGACTTTCATGCCTCGTATTAAACTACTATGCTTAGTCAAAACAAAAATCTCAATTATATGATGCAGACTGAATATAACTTGCACCAAGATAACAAGTAAATGGGTAGGTTTGAAATATAATATAAGGTTGAAAATTTCCATTTCTTAGCTAAATAGGCTTTTAGAATAATAAAAAATTATATGCAGAACTTTTATATTTGAATTGAATTTTCACTTTCTTTATTAAATATGAACATTTCTTCCCACACAAGAGGGGTAGTTTTGGTACTATCATGCATGTTGCTATCTTTGATCTCCTTTTCTTGTGATAAGTTGGTGACTTAGAAGTTTGAAGGCCTTTCACCCCTTTTGGACTATTTAATTAACATTTTCTTGAGCTGTGAAATATATTATTATACATAAAGTAATTGTCACTTTTGATTGATATTTGTTTACAAGTAGACATTATTTTTAGCACCATGAGGGTGACTCTAAGTGTAAACCCCAGTCCCATATGAGATGCGAATGAAAAATTTGACTGATATATAAGAATGGGTCTAAATATTCATAGTTATTTCGGGATATCCATTTTGGCATAACGAGTTCGGTTGCCAAGTAGGTGATTGTGATTGTTGTCAGACCTATGTGTCGTGTTTGGAGCTTGCAGGCATGGGGCATGACATTTTATGGTATCATAGTACGGTAATCAGGCGGACGTGCGAGCACTAAGTGCTACACCATAAGGGGTGGAAGTCACCTATAGAATTTTTCACACCTGGTTGGTAATGTGCTAAATATGTTTGGAGCACCTAGCGATGACGCTAGGAACTTAAGGATTGAATGTAACCCCTAGTCTCATATGAGATAAGAATGAAAAGTTTGACTGGTATATAAGAATGTGTCTAAGTATCCATTATCACCTCGGGATATTCTTTTTGTCATAGTGAGTTTGGTTGTCAAATATGTGATCGTAGTTGTTGTCATGCCCATGTGTTGCACTCTCAGACCCGCAGGCACGGGTTTGACACTCAGAGAGTCAAGTCATCACACTTGTCACCTCCCAAATTTGCATAGAATAAGGTTATGAGTTCGAGATATCTTTAAAGCTATTATTATTGCAGATTTGTAAAATTTTATATTAGCAAATTATAATATTTATTAAATCTCAATTAGACTAGTCTAGTTAAATACTCGTATATCAATTACCAAAAAAAAAAGGCAACTCAAAAAGAAAAGAAGACAAAGAACCGGGCTGGGCCACAATGGTAGCATTTGGAGGAAGGGAAAATTCTTGAACGGAAAGGAAAGAAACATCCTTTTCATCCTCTAGCTTTTCCCTTCAAGGCTTTTAGCAGAGTAAGGAAAGGAAAATGTATTCCACCGTGAAATATAGCTCTGCCCATCATATATATATATATATATATATATACTTTCTTTATTATAGGAAGTGGTTCTGCTTTGGTGTGAACATAAATTTTTTAATCCATATTAAATATATTTTTTTGTTAGATAAAAAATTTGGCGGTACAGATTTAATTGAAGCATACACTTATTGTAATTTTGTAACATATGTTGCGTAAAATAAGTGTTCATCAGAATAAAACACTTATTGTATAAAATATATAACGCTTGTCTAAAAATCTGCAACTTTTATAAAAATATGTCAATATATACTAACACCAGAGCAAATTATTACTAACCAAAAAAGCAAGTTTTTTTTGGCTTGGTGATCAAAAGTACCACATCATTTCCATCATTTTTATATTTCTAGATTTTTTTTTGGAGGGAAGACTTTTTAATTCCATGAATAAATGCATTAGAGAAGTCTTTTTCTCTTTAGTTGAATTATTATTATTGTCCTGTTGACTTTCTTAATATTCTACTAGGAATTAGTAATACTCTACATTAAGTTTTATGATAGGTGGTTTCAAATTTTTACCTAATTTTGAAATAGTTAGCCGAACTTGATTCTCAAGGAATCATTTCAATAGATTTATAATATCTCTATCAAGAAAACAAAAAAATAAATAGCTAATAATGGCAAACATAACTCTTCTTCTATGTTCTTTAATGGTTCGAGGAATTTATGAGATGGGAAATGCTTTAAGGGGCAACAAATGTCACTCAATTTGTCTTAATTGAATAGTAAATTTGTTCGAAACAAATAAATAAAAGGATAAAATTGTTCGAACAATAGTTGAATAATTTTATCCTCCATGTATGTAAAAGTTAATCCCGTTTGTTTTTACATTCCCCCCACTATTTATACCATATGCGTTAAGATTTGTTGAGACACCAAACACCATTCGTTATATTACAAGTCTATATTTAATTAAAAAAAAATTGTGTTTCTTCTGTCCATTTCATATTGCTTTTGGGACAATAAAATTTAATCATGTAGCTCTACAATTCTTTAGTTTTGTTGAGTGGGGCGCAATTCGTAAGATGAGCGTAATATTTTATTTTTAATTAGAATTCAAAAAATAATTTTTTTTTTGTTTTTTTTGTTTTCACAATCTTGAAATCGATAGCAACATCCAAACCACCCAATTTTTACCCTCATTTGGATGTAGGAGACTCCAATACAAGTAATCTTGCTATTCTCTTTTCTTTTTTCTTCTACTATTTTTGGAAAGAAAGTAAACTTTCTATTTAGGTATACACAAATCTTGAAAATAAAGATGTATTTTAATACAAGAATATTTTATATAATCGGGACCATCAATGATAAAACCCTATTACATGAAAACTTATTATAAATTAGAAATGTATTTTTTAATAACAGGTCAGATATATGAAGCCTCAAACTAAAAAGTAAAAACAGAGATCATGCAGATCTATAATATGATTTGTAAGTGTATGAGCTACAATAATAGAAATTTTTGTATACATATAAAAAACAATTCTTCATATAAATTGAGTGTTATGTGTAAAATAACAATACCATAAAAAAAAGAGAAATACTTGAAAGTTAAAATAATAAAGGAACATTTAGATTGGATTTGATACGTGTAAGATCAACATATATTGTTTCAAACAACTCGGCTTTTATGAAGTAATCCACTTATATTCTGAGACTGCTTAGAACATTCTAAAATTTTAAGGGATCTTTATGATATTTTTGAAAAATTGGGGGTAATCTATGCATCTTTTATAGCTTTATTTATTTTGTTTTTACAAGATATTTTGTCCTTTATGACCCAAAAAAAAAAAAAAAAAATTGTCCTGCAGACAACATACGTTTGGCGACTAACATCTTTAGTTAATAAAATTGATGACTAATCTTTTTAATAGATGTATCAAGTCAAATGAAAAGATTGTAGAGTAAAATAAAAATTCCCAAAAAATGTTCTTTTGAATGGTCATCCTTTTATATCCTTTCATCTCATTATTCATTTACAATCATAAGCACCCTAACATGTCAATGGTCATCCAAACTACAGATCACTTGATCTGACGATTAAATTTTTTAAATAAAATAAATAATTTTTTTAATTATAAATAACCGGGTTATTTATAAAAGGGGTTAAATCAATCTAAGTACCCCAAACTTTGGGGTACGATAAATGAGTACCTCATCCTTGACCCATGATAATTGGGTACCTAATTTGGGAGTGAAAATCGTTTGTTCATGTGTATGTCCCTATCCTTATACCCAATCAATAAGAATTTATTATGTGGACATTTCTTCAAATTATATATACACATAGAAAATTGTAATTGATTAGGTATAGGAATGAGAACATAGAGGGGACAGATTATGGAAAATATCCAATTTGAAAAGAAAATTACTAAAGCCTTTGAAAAGTCTATAATGCCCCTAAAACCTATGCTATTTTGCTGATTTAGCCTTTGCGTACTATCTAGAAATATTGAGGAAAAAATCAGATTTTTTTATCAACTAGAGAACAAAGAAAAAAGACCAATTGTCGAATCATCCAGAGTTTAGGGGTCACTTTGGCATGGATCCGACCTTGTGGGACTGACCCTATGATCCTCTCACATGAGTTGGAGTGGAGTTTACCTGTAAAGTATGTATCGTCCCAACTCATGTGAGAGGGCCGTGGGATAAGTCCCACAATGTCGATCCTATATTGTAATTTTTTAGAGTTTAGGGTACCTAGATAGATTTAACCAAAAATAATAATATATTCATCTTCTCCTCACATAATAATATAAGAGAAAACTCTATATTTGTACATTAACTATTTTTATTTTTCTCTTTTTGTCATTATACTTTTGTTTTACCTTTTTATCTCTAAACTATTTTTAAACTAATTCTTTGTCAAATTATTGTAAAATTAGTAAATTTTTGCCAATTTTAAATACGTGTTCTGTAAATGTTTGCCAAATCAAAGGCATTCATGTCAATTAAAGTCTTTAACACTAGAGATAAATGCAGAAAATTGATTAAAATTGATTAAAAAAATCACTAACTTTACACTAACTTAACAAAATAGTAATTCAAAAATAATTTTAAAATAGAAATATTTAAAATAAAAATTTACTTATGAAAAATAAAAATAAAAATAAATTATATATAAGGAGATTTTTTAATACTTTAGTAAAAAATTGCGAAAAAATACATATTAGTATACACTTAAAAATTGTCAAATTAGAAAAGAAAATCCGTACCTTTCCCAAAATAAGAACTTTGGCGGCCGGTCATCTTTGCTTTCAAAATTAATCTCTCCTCTTTTCTTCTTTCTTTACACACAACACAACCATTAATTCCTCGCACTCTCCGCTCTCTGCTTCTCTTCCCCCAATCCAAAACACTCTCTTTCTCTCTCTAAAAATATATATCCAAAACCGCCATTATCTGGACCCCTGAGAAATTTCTTCTCCATTTCAAAGAAGCTTAATCGCTGAAGGAAAAAAAGCTCGAAATTTCTCTGTTTGTGAAGGTTAATTCAATTTTTCATTTTTTTTTGTTCTTGTGGGAATTTTGATCAAACACCTTGCGTGCACTGTTTATTTATTTTTTATTTTTTGTTGAATTTTTGTAATATAATTTGTTGTGTATGGTATGATTATGTGATGCATCAAAAGAAATCTGAAGTTCAGATCGGAAAAGAAAGCAGCGGCGTCTCTTCCGATTTCAATCCTACACCTCCACTTCTATCTCCTACTTTTCGTCATCATAAACAACATCAGAATAATAATTATAATAATCCTCAATTTTCTTTATATTCTCCGTTTACCGGTGATTTTGGCCCAATTATAACGTCTCCGCCACCTTCTTCGCCGTGTTCTTCAACCGTCTCTGAGAACAATAATAGAGGAGGTAGTAGTCTTCATATTATCATTAATGAAAATGACGCAATTGCCCCTGCTGTTGTTTCTCCTACATCTACCAACACCAAGACCACCCCTCACAAAAGACCCCATCTGGGTCAATCTCAATTTTCAACCAAGTCTTCAAATTCTATGATAAAGTCCCCAACTTTATCAAATTCCCTTCATAAATACTCATTTGGCCCTTCTTCCCCTCACGCCAAGGCTCAGCCTTTGCATAGATTCTTGAGTCTTTTCCACCGCCAGCGCCTCCTCCGGTACCTCCAGCTTCGTCGTCTCCGAATTCATCTCCGTTTGGTTCTCCTCCTTTCCCTCCCTTTTTTCTATTTTCTTGTATCCCACCCCAGCCACTCTTTTTTTCTTGATTTTCTATCGGCATTTGCCTTCTCAGCTGCTCTATTGTTTTCTCTCAATTTGGCCCTCCCTAGGCTACCCTCATTTCGGACATGCCTCACCCGATCATTGCCAATTAAGCTTTTGTCGTCGAACCAGGTTTCTAACAGGCCACCATTGCCGGTGTTCTGGTCAATTGGGTCGCGGCCGAAGCCAGAGAAAAAAACAACTTCAGGGTGTTGGGTGCAGGCATATAGTAATGGGGATGTGTATGAAGGTGAGTTTCATAAGGGAAAATCTAGCGGGAGTGGAGTTTATTACTATTACATGCATGGAAGGTATGAAGGAGATTGGGTAGATGGAAAGTATGATGGATATGGGGTCGAAACATGGGCTAGGGGCAGCCGATATAGGGGACAGTATAGACAAGGGCTTAGACATGGTTTCGGGGTGTACAGGTTTTATACAGGAGATGTCTATGCTGGGGAATGGTGTAATGGGCAGAGTCATGGTTGTGGTGTTCATACTTGTGAAGATGGTAGCCGGTATGTAGGTGAATTCAAGTGGGGTGTCAAGCATGGCCTTGGCCACTACCATTTCAGGTAAATTACTTACTTGCTTCTCTTTATAAAATTTTACCTGATGAAATTTGGTTTTCAATAATCAGTATGCCGCTAATCCATGCTCATTGGTTGTCCGGGGTTGTTGAATTTTCTGTGATTAATTCACATTTAAGCTTCAATCATAGTTTGATACAAGTAGCTCTTTATTCTTTTAGGATGAGTCATTTGCAAATCATATGTTAGAACTAGTAGTGCTTCTACATCTTGAATGGTGAATCTCTGTATGATACACTGAATGGTGTTTAACTAATGTGAGCAACATGTTCAAAGGGATTGATATTCATCATAGGAACATTTTTTTTTATTACCAAATTGCATGTTGTGTTTCAGAAATGGGGACACCTATTCTGGGGAATACTTTGCAGACAAGATGCATGGTTTTGGAGTTTATTGCTTTGCAAATGGCCATCGTTATGAAGGAGGCTGGCATGAAGGTAGAAGGCAAGGGCTTGGGATGTATACTTTCAGGAATGGTGAAACTGAGTCTGGTCACTGGCAAAATGGAGTTCTTGATGTCCCTAGCACGCAGACTATCTCCTCTCCTGTATCTCCAGTGGCTGTTTATCATTCGAAAGTGCTGAATGCAGTTCAGGTGAGTTAAGTTATTTAATTTATTTTTCACCACAATTAGATCAGACAGTTCGGCATAGAGGAGTATGACGATAAATGATAACTTGGTTGTCCTAAACTCTCAGGAAGCACGACGAGCAGCAGAGAAAGCTTATGACGTTGCAAAGGTGGATGAACGAGTGAATCGGGCTGTAGTAGCAGCCAACAAAGCTGCCAATGCTGCTAGAGTAGCTGCAGTAAAGGCTGTTCAAAAACAAATGCATTACCGGAGTAACAGTGATGATCTTCCCCTTCCTGGCATTGCAAGAATTTCAAATGGCGACTAAATCTTGATTCTACATCTTGGGCTTTCCGCCTCCAAAGATGGCTATGATGATCTTGAAATTCTCCATTGCTTCTCGTGTTGACTATATGTTAAAAGGGAGCAATTTCTTACTTAGTAGTTGACTTCTGCTTACATGAAAGGGAGAATGACCTACAATCTTTGCACCATTTTTCTGATATGAAAGATGACTGAGTTTTAAGCAGGCAGAAAGGCCTCCCCCACTGAGAGAGAGAGAGAAGCAATCCCTTTGCTTCCTCTGATTATAGCGGTTTTCTCTATAGATTTTGTTTGTGAAGTTTAGCTAGTTGAAAGAGTGCTGGTTCTGAGGAAACCTCAACCCAGCCCGCCTTGTATCTCAAGGATAATGACTAATGAGAAATTAATGGAGCTGTTGTAACATTACTAGAGAAGCAAGGCCTTTGTAGAGTAAATGGTTAGTACATGCCAGTGAATTAGATGAACTAGTTGTAGCTTCTTCTGCTAGTTGATTATGACTTCACCATATTCTTTTGGAAGTGTCTTTAGCATCTGTCCAGGACTAAATGCAGAACTTCAGATACAATCTGATATCATTCTATAATTAATTCAAGGGTAATTGGTGTATTTAGTCCTGTAACAATTTTCACTTGGCAAGGTTGGTCCCTGATGATTGTTTGCAACATTTTAGATCCTCAATCAAATTATGGGTCAGGAATTGGTCCTTCCGACTTTTTTTTGAAATATTGAATGTTAGTCAACAAGTGATGTGGGCAAAATTGGAACTTCACATTTTTTTAGATAATTAATATTATATGTACTTAATTGTAAAGATAATTAAAAACAAATACCTAATTGCAAAATTTCAACTTTTTTCCTCCTTCCCCCTCCCTCCAGCCGCCTCCTCCCTCTTTCTTCTGCTCTTTCTCCCTCCTCCCTCCAACCGCCTCCTCCTTCTCCCTTCTCCCTCCAGCCTCCTCCTCCCTCTCGGCCACCGCCTCCTCCCTCCAGCCGCCTCTTCCCTTCTTTTCCCTCCTCCCTCATTCTCCCTCCTCCCTTCTCCCTCTGCTGCTCCTCCCTTCATCCGGCCGAAATTTGGCTAGAATTGGATGATGGTTTTATTTTTTAGTTTTATAATTAGGTATTTATATTTAAGTATATTTACAATTTAGTACAAGTGGTATTAATTATCTAAAAAATACATGAAGTTCCTATTATACCCTTGTACACTTGACTAATAAATACAAAAGGACCTAAATAGCTGCAAACAATCACTAGGGACCATGTATGCCAGCTCAAAAATTGATTGAGGATCTAAAATGTTGCAAACAATCTTTAGGGACCAACCTTGCCAAGCGAAAATTATTTCAGAACTAAATACACCAATTATCCTTAATTCAACTTTCAGTATAAAAATTCGGAATCAAACTATCCAATGCCTCCTCATGGGTCTGTTGGTTTTTGGTTTAAAAAAATTTGTTCAAAATTCAGATGCAACTGTGAAAGATTGGTCCCTTAAACCTGAAATGTAACAATGTTAAAATACAGCGTCCAACCGGATTGAGAAAATGCATCGGAAGTTAACTTTTGGAAAAATGGACTAAAATAATTTTGCAGTAAATTAGTAAAAAGAGGACTTGGAGAGAATAGCATTTATAGTGCAAATAATTGTTGCTGACAAAAATATATAATGATTAATCTGGCAAAATCCACAAATTTGTACCCTCTACATTTGAGGAATGTCGTTTCTAGCGACCAAACCAAACCCCACCATTTTCCTAGAACAATATCAAGGAGATACAAGAGTAAATTCTGCAATATCAATAATAAAGAGTTTGAATTGTTTCAAGAAAACAGAATATCTTATAGATAGTACAGAGCAACTCCTGAAGATAGATGAAATACAAAATTCTGGTACTGTAAAATTAAAAAACTATC
The DNA here is from genome assembly GCA_026122235.1 of Vinca minor. Classification (NCBI taxonomy): domain Eukaryota; kingdom Viridiplantae; phylum Streptophyta; class Magnoliopsida; order Gentianales; family Apocynaceae; genus Vinca; species Vinca minor. The sequence continues at coordinate 3,775,481 of JAOCZM010000291.1, forward strand.
CTCGGGACTCTGGATCTAGCTCTCTGTCTGCTCCCTCAGCCTTCTGATGGTGCTTCTAACAGTAACGGCACTAGCAGTGCTGCAAAAAACAAGAGGTGATAGAACGTTAGATATTTCAATCACACAAAAGCAAAACGACCACAACACCAAATTACTAGAAAGAAGATTAATTACTTTAATGTGTAAGCCCCGCCTGCTTTGACTTTGCCGCAGTCCTTGCAACCCCAAATTCCCACAGCTTTCCTCTTCACCGCATACTGTAAGAAATAACCTTTGTTCAACTCACCAATTGGATAACAACTCCTCAAATGTATTACCAAGCAACTAAAGACCTTGTATAGCAAACATGAAGAACTTATACCTTCCCACAGAACTCACAGAAATACTTGCTGTGCTGACTGACCTCCATCTTCTTAATCTGCTTACGCAGACTGGCACCGTAACGGGTACCTGAAATACCACAAATTCAGATTCAGTTGCTTCCTTGTTTCGCACACAATTCAATAAGCCAAAAGTTCAGAGTCCAAAAATTGACCATACAAATCAAAGGAAAATTTACAAATACTTTTGTGATATGATACCTAGAAGAAAAGGTTCACAGGGACAACTAAAACCAAAACTTCAGTTTAACCAATAGCCACAAGGCAAAATCCCTTACATAAGAAGTGGCTTTGAGAACCAAGAAAGGCCAACTTTACAGTCAAATTACTCGGGAAAAGAAAGTTAAAAATGAAATGTAAAGAAATCAGCGCATACCATATTTCCCAACAATACCAGCCTTCTTGGTTCTCTTGGTCTGCAAGAATCAAATAGTAAGCATGCATCAAAATCTCTGGGGTAAAACACAGAAGTTGGAAATAACAAAATGTACAATCTCACAGTAAAAAATGCACATTTTTACCAGCATAACAACAATTTACAAAAGAATACCTGTTATAAAGTAAAAACAAATATCCAAAAAAAATTGTAATAACAAAGTGTGCAACCAGTTTAATGAAGAAATACAACCTTACATATCGCAAAGGATCAAATCTCAAAACCTGGACTTTATTAAAACAGCAAAACTCTTATATGTGGCTGAGTCTAAATATAAACTAAATTAGAAAAAAATAAAAAATTCTCAAACCTAACAGTTCAGCATATTTTTTAGTCGTCTAAGAACATTAAAGCAGTAAAATGATACAAAACAGAATACTAAACTATAAGAAAAACAGATCTTTCCACTTTCACTAAGTCATTCATGATCAATGAAGATTTAGTTTCATTTACCGGTTACAGAAATCACCGAATACAAAGATTATTACCAATTCGCCTAGGATTCATAAATTAGTCCACGATTCCATAACATTATATCCGAATTCGCAGGTAAAAAATTACTTCGAATATTTGGAGTATCCGAACAGAAGCAAGTTAGAAATTGAAATAAAATTCCGATCAACAAATCAAGATACACTGAAATTCATAAACATAACGTTGGAAATTGAGGAGAGGAAGCTAACCATTGTGGAGAACTCGAGGATTCAGATACGGAGACGAGTAGGGGACGAAGCGAGTAAACCCTAATAGCAATCAGAGTAACCCTAAAACATTACCTGCTTTATATACCCAATTACACGGGCTATCGGGGATTAAAACTAGGCCCGTTATCTTTTATCTATTGGGCCTTTGATTTAATGGACTTTTTCATGGACCGGCTCAATTGGTTGTCTTTTTTTTTTTTCTTCCTTTTTTTTTTGGAGAATGCCCAATTGGTTGTGTAAGGTTCTAATTTCTAAAAATACTTTTATTCAGCAAAAAGACTAAAATGAAAGGGAAAGGTAATCCCAAGTCCCTAACCATATGGAATAGGCTTACTTCTACACAAAAAGCCCAGGGCTCCCCACACTCTAATCCGACAGAGTAGTTGGAGGATATAAATCAAGGTGATCCAACATCCCGCCAGGTGGGAGGACTTTTTAACTCGGTGCACACAAGAAGTCACTCTCACATTGGAGTGTTGAAAATTTTGACACTGCGGCTGCCAAGAATCGATATTGCGTCCCTCTACACCATCTGCCACTCCGAAAGCAACTTGGTTATCCTTGTGGATGGTATATGCTTACTTTACTTTACTTTGCTCGAGTACATTCAAGATTCTGATTGAACACTATTAGTTCAATAAGTGCACTTATTTTATATATATAAAAAATGTCTTATATAATTGAAAAAGAAACATACGCAAAATACGTAATCATTTTTCAAACTTGCTCCCATTTTAAGTTAGAAGATAAATAAATAGATACACTTCATTTTCACTGATGAGGACGTTCGTAATGACTAAAAAATATTCAATTCCTATTGCATGCACATCAATGGAACACTCTCTAATTTTTTGTTTAATATATTTTTATTTCGATTATATTTATACTTGACGTTATTAAACTCATGATGCTTACATTTTATAGTTCCATAAGAAGATTAAGCACATTGAATATATCTAATAATTGTATCTTATCATTAGTTGGGATCGTATTTAGAGATTTTTGTTTTTACTTTTTTAAGAGAATAAAATATTTTGAAGACAATGCTCAAGTAGAAGCTTCCAATTGATATCTTGAAAATATTTTTCAACATCGGACTAGTGTACTCCTTTTTTTCAACCAAAGACTCGGCAATGTTCAAAAGCTTATTTCTTGAAAATAAGTTTTTTTTTGGTTGAAAAAAGTTTGGGTAGGTTCGCCTCCGGTCACCACCACGGGTCCCTAGGTCGCTTACAAGGGTACTTACAGATCACCCACCAACACAGTCCTCATGTCGGCAGCTGGGAATTGAACACTTGACCTTTATGAGGACGTGCCAAATCCTTACCAACTGAGCCAACTTGTGTTGGTTTTTTTTGCTAAGTTTGTTCTCTACTGCAGCTTCTTGTTTTTATTGTTCTAGATCGCGAGTGTCCAAACTCAACAGATTTTAACTAATTTGGACCGGGTTTTATAGAGGTCCAAAATTATGTGTTCTTCCTAACATTAATAATTTCATATAAATATCATAGTCGTTCTTAAGGGAGGAAGAGTCATCATTTTGGTTAAACCCGAGGGGCACCCGGTGTCCACCGCCAACGTGGTGACTAACCTGGGCTCGCTTTGCGGTTGGCCCGTAGCGTGATCGCTAGCGGGGAAGGGCCTGACCCATATTGCTCTTTTACATGGAGCCCTAACACCACGAGAAAATCTCACTAGAGTCTATTTCCACCGTGGGAATCGAACACTAGTCAACGATAAGATATATGACAACTTCAACCAGTTGCCCCCAGGGCTTTAGTCATCATTCACTGCACAATTAAATTCAAAGTTTTTTTTTGCTTGTTAATTAAATTCAACGTCTCACATACATAAATGCCACTAATTCCAACGCGATCCACAAACACCATTAAATTCCAATCTTACCCCCAAATTTTCCACATTTCCCCTCCCCATCATCTCCTTCTTCCCCACTCTTACCCCTACCCCTCGCTGTTACCAGATAAAAAATCAATATACTAACATCTTCATAATCAATCTCCACCGTGAAATTCAACGATGATGATGCTAGTTAACTGTTCCAACTGCAGAACACCATTACAGCTACCGCATGGTGCGAAATCCATTCGTTGTGCTATTTGCCAAGCAATTACGAATTTAGCCGATCCACGCGCCGCTCTTCCTCCGCCTGCATTTTCTCAATCTCAATCTAATCATGGTCACGCCCCTCCTCCTGTTCCGTCTCCTTATAATCATGCTCCACCTGGAGCATCGCCTAATGTCCATGGCCGTAAAAAGGCCGTGATCGTCGGTATTTCGTATCGTTTTTCCAGGCATGAGCTTAAAGGATGTATTAATGATGCTAGGTGTATGAAATATTTGTTGATCAATAAGTTCCACTTTCCTGAATCTTCCATTATTATGCTCACTGGTAAATTGATTTTATTTTTTTCATGTATTTATATATTAGCTAAGTGCCTATAGCTTTCGATGCGTGCAGAATATATTTGTCATTGACCTCTTATGTTAGTGATTTTGTGATAATTTTCATAAAGTTCCGAATATTCTTCCTGGAAAGTAGCTTTATTTTTTCTCCCACTGATGCTCTAGTTAGGAGAATTGAAGGATTAGGTAATATCAAAGTCGTGAGAGGCAGAGGGAGGCCGAAGAAGAATTGGACGGGAGTGATAAAAGAGATATGAACAGTGGCGGATCCAGGAATTTGTCATGGGGGGTGGGGGCGAATTTCTTACTGAAATTTTTTAGGTGGGCCAAATACAATATTTATAAGAAAATATCACCCCCAAAAAAATCCCATAGAAAATTCGTCGTTTCTGAAATTGTTGGCTCGCCTCCCCCCTTGCCCCTTAATAGCTCCGCCAGTGGATATGAATTTGCTAGATTTAGAGGAGAGTTATGTTTTGTATAGAAAGAAATGGAGAGAATGAATGCATACATGTGTTAGGAAGTAAATAGTAATAACTGGAGAGAAAATGAGATAAACAACAATAAAGAAAGATACACGAAATTCTTAACCCATTTCGTCAAGGAATTGGCTACATCTTCACCAAGCCAGGATATTTACTATGTTGAGATACAATATTTATGTTACATAGGTAGGTTATTTATATTTATAAGAAGAGGTGAAACCCTAATTACAATCCATTAACAAAAGCCGAGAGCATGGACCGTTTGTTCAGTACCTCAGGCTCCATAACCCAACACCATGTGGATGACTGTACGTAATTTTTTATTTGGTTCATGTAGCCAACCCCAATCTTTTGGGATTAATGTTTGGTTGTTGTTGTTGTTCCTTTTTTTCCCGACTGTTTGTGAATAATTAGTAATTACAAAAGTGAAAAGAAAATTACTTTATAGTTGTATACTAGATTGTGAATTGTGATGAGAAATTTAATAGAATATGCATATGAAGGTGATTAATGGAGATGGTACTTTTTGAGCTGGATTGATTTGATGCATTTCAATATCATATGAATAGAACTAAATCTGAATTTGAGGAATGCGAAAAAAGAGAATTATGCTCCTAAAATGTAGAAAATCTTATTGTGTTTTGCCTTTTTGTGAAGTTTCCATAAGCAGCGTGTAATCTACAACAAGTTGGTCTGGTGTGGAAGTCCCTTTTTCAGTGTATTTATGTCCTAGATGTGCTATGTACCATACAGATTTCTTCCTGAATTCTTATTTAGTAGCCGAGAATTGATTGTGTCTTAAGTTTAGAGTATAAACAGGTGTTATGATAATAGATTTAATTATTCAATGGGACACCGAGGTGAAACTAATAGAAAGCGTTAAACATGCCGAATTAAAAATTATTCTGTTTCGTTAAGTTATTAGCATATTTCTCAAGCATATTCGTGTCTATTTGTAGTTAAGATAGTTTTCCATAAGATTCTAAACCTTCGGCTCTCTGTCTACTAAAGTTTTCACCATAAAATTACAGTTATCTTGCTTAAAAAGGTTGGTATTCAGAGTCATTCTAGATTAGCCAATTATTCTGGAAAAAAAATCAAAGGAAAACAAAGATGATAACTTTCTCTCACCTTTTATATTGTTTTTGTTCAATTGATCGCCGTTTACTCAGGATTGCATTTCTTCAGATTTGAAGAATTGAAAACTAGACAATTTTAATTAAAGATAGAAGACATGTTAGCTCGATTTATTACCCAAGCAATTTCTGATGTTGTTTAGTTCCTTCTCGTTAGAAGATATTGGGCGTGAAAACCTTTTTTATTATTTATTTTTAAATCTTGTTAAAACTGCTGATGAGGGGAATTGAAGAACGATTTTATCAATTCAATTAGGCCTAGATTGTAGTTTTTGTTTGTGACATTTTCCATTTCTTTCTTAATGGGTTATGTTATTGTTGTTGTGTTGATAAAGACCTTCATATTAGGTTTCAGCTTTTTTTGTAGAGGCTTGATCTTCCCAGCAGGTTACATTATGAATGTGTTGTGAGATAGGCTTCAGACTTCTTTTTTGTTAGTAAGTTTTCTTTTTCAACATGTAGGTTCTACTCTCATTTGATTTAATTTACAGAAGAGGAGACCGATCCCTTCAAAATTCCTACCAAGCACAACATGCGGATGGCACTATTTTGGCTTGTACAAGGATGTCAACCTGGAGACTCTCTGGTGTTTCACTATTCTGGTCATGGCTCAAGGCAAAGGGACTATAATGGTGACGAAGTCGATGGATATGATGAAACTTTATGTCCACTAGACTTCGAGACGCAGGGTATGATTGTTAATGATGAAATAAATGCAACAATTGTTAAACCTCTCCTTCCAGGTGTCAGGCTTCACGCGATTATTGATGCCTGCCATAGTGGAACTGTCCTAGACTTGCCGTTTCTTTGCAGAATGAACAGGTCTCTTTATTTATAGGAAATGTGAACTTCCATTTTCTCCTGATTCACTCTCTTGATTACGAGAAACTATTTTAGCTTCCGAGAAGAATAAACATAAATGATATTTATATGTTTTCCGTGCAAAGAGGTTTATTTATAGTTTAGTTGTAGATAAGTAGGGTCTGTCTGCTGCCAAATGATAATCTGCATGATTTTAGAATTTTTTTATGCAACTGGTACAGATTTGGATATGATCCTGGTGAAATTGGACATACCTACATACTAGTTAAATCCATTTTTATTGTTATTCTGTACTTTTCTAGGTTGAGGCAACAGAGTAAATAGTTTAGTTGGCTTGGTGGTTTCTCTTATGGATAATAATTTCCATTCCTGTGTGCAAACAAGTTGCAGGTCTTGGATTGCTTGCCAATATGTAGTACTGCTGAAGCATTGTTGTAGTATAATACCTAAAAAAATTGCTTTAATATATGTTATTTCTTTAACTGTATCTTTTGCTTTTTCATGACTAGGAGTGGGCATTATGTATGGGAGGACCATCATCCTAGATCAGGTGTATGGAAAGGAACAAGTGGCGGTGAAGTCATTTCCTTTAGTGGCTGTGATGATCATCAAACTTCAGCTGATACATCTGTAAGTCCAATAAATAGACCCTCTTCATGTTTTGCCCTTCATTAACTAAGATGCTGATTTGGAAGTTAAACTCTAATTTATGCGATTAGGCTCTCTCGAAAATCACTTCAACAGGTACAATGACTTTCTGTTTCATTCAAGCTATTGAGCGTGCACATGGGGCTACTACATATGGCACAATATTAACTGCAATGCGGAATGCCATCAGGGAGGTAGGAAGTTCTGGAGGTGACCTAGGTGGTGGTGTTACTTCTCTTATCGGCACGCTTCTAACAGATGGTATTGGCGGTGGGCTTCGACAGGTATTCCTTTCTGATACTGCAGCTAACTCTTGCATTCAATTGATTTGATGAACCGATCCTCAATGAGGAAGAACCTATTTTTATCATGTCCTAGAGAAATAAATTTACTAATTAAAACAACTATAACTTGGAATAATCTAGAAAGAGTATGTTAAAAATGTCCTTGAATGCACGGCAGAAAGGTTTTAGCATAATTAGCTGCTGCTGATCTTCTGACCGTGAGATTGGTGACCAAAATGCCATGCATGCTGGGGTGGGGATGCCATAATTAGCATCAAGATGAATTATTGATGTACAACTAGGTGTATGATGTTATATGGATTCTCACATTGAATGATTATAGATTGGAGAAGCTCATACTAGGAACCTACATGAAGAGAATTATAATAGGGACCAGATCCATTGTGGTCCAGAACTAGCCACATCACTACAGAATGAGGAGAGAGACAATTTTGTGATGACGTGGCTAATTCTGGAGTCTGAACCTGGTCCATACCAGAAAAATCCATTATAATACAGGATACAACCATATATTGCATCCGAATTTGAATAGAATTCGAGCAACAAACTTGTGCTGTTATTTCTATTGTGATACTTATATTCATTCAGCAAAGTAATGACCTCTAGCGTCTGACCAATGTCGTGTGATCTCACATTAAATCACATTTGATAGAATAAATGTAGAAAAGAAAAGGCATATCATAAGTAGTTGAATGGAGTTTGTAGATAGAGATTTTTTAACCATGAAACTTAAACAGCTTCTGCAGATACCTTTCAGAGCCAGCTGATCAGACTTTTATTTCTTTGTCCGCGCAACTCTGTGTATCCGAAATTCATTAAAATTTAAAATGAATGGAGAAATTCTAATCATCTTTCCATGTTTTATTTGTGAACAGGAACCACAACTAACATCCTGTGATCCTTTTGATGTGTATGCTAAGCCATTTTCATTGTGACATTTGACAAGTTGGTCGTTTTTTCGGCCGCAATTCATCGTACCAAGGTTGTTTTGTCCTTCGGTATACAAGGGAATATTGTTTTTGAATCTATGAGTAGCATAGTTGGAGATTTTGTGCAAATAAACATTTTTTTCTTCCTTTTAATGCTTACAGTTTCTTCTTGTTAAAAACATGTGTTTAGTAAGATTTGTTAGCAATGTCTCATTGATTATGAGAGAGAATATGATTCATCATTGTATCCTTCATATGGATTAGAATCAGGCCCATCCCTAAATGAAATATTATATGGCTAATTGGGCAAAAAATTCGGTGTCCCTTCCGTGTCCACAAATAGATGTTTGCTACTCCTTTCGATTCAAAATATAAGTCTATTTATAAGTTATTTTGTGCTGCAAAATATATTTACTCCTACATTATTTTCTCCCTATATTCATTTTGGTCAAAAAAATGTTTAGTTCTCATGCAATTTTTTATTATATTTTTTTTTGTTTTTTGAAGTTTTAATTAGGGGTATTTTGGTCATGTTGATTAATATCTCTAGTGAAAATTACTAAAAATACTTATACTTTCAATCGGAGGGAGTATGTGTTAACTTTTCTTTGCGGATTTTACTATTTTTTTTAGATAATAATTTTTTTATTAAAAATTAAAAAATATTAATTTCTTATTAAAAAGAACAGAAAATGGGACACTAATTAAAGACAGAAGATTTTTAGCCGGCTAATTGTGTATCACAGGGTCACATAGGCTAATTGCCGTAGAAAGAATAATCGCATTCATCAAAAAGAAAAAGTAGAAAGAATAATCAAGCCACGTAGCTAAGTGACATCACAGTAGAATAGGTAAGCTGTCAGCGGCAGCGCGTAGGCTTATTCCAGCCGCGCGTGGCCTTAATGGGAAAACTAGTAGGTCGGGGAATGCAAGAGTCGTATTGTACCTGCCAAATCTTCTCTTTTACACCAATTTAGGAAAAATATTTTAATCTCTTATAGAAAACATATATTACTTTCATTCCTAAATATAAATCTTTTATTATATGTAGCGAAAATTAAGGAAGCAGAAAGTTAAAGATATTTTTGTAATCAAAATATCAATATTATTCTGTTAAATAAAATTAGTGATATACAAGTATTATTTAAGAGAGTAATATTGATATTTTAATTACAAAAAAATTGTAATTTTTGCTTCTTCAATCTTCGCAACATATAATGAAAATCTTATATTTAGGAATGGAATGGAGGGAGTATATTGTAGTTACTGAATATTTTGCTGTTTAAAATATCCAAATTTTGTGGAAAATGGATTAATTGCAATGTATACCCCTTTAAGTAGGGGTGGAAATGAGCTTAGTTTAACTGAGCTAAGGCTAGTTTAGACTCAACTTACACTAAATTTTCTCAGTTGATAGCTCAGCTCATAATTGATGTGAGCTAATTTTCTCAGATCAAGCTCAGTTCATCAGTAACTCACGAGCAACTCAACTTATTTATTTTCAAATATTTTTAAAAAAATACGATGACTTATAATATGAGTTTAATATCCAATTTATACAAAATAAATCAAGAGATTTTATTAGTACAATGACATATAATAGAAGTTTATAGCTTTCTTTCCTTTTTCTTTTAATAATACTAAATAATATTATCAAAGAGAGAGTTGTTTTTATCTTTACCTATTTTCCTACAAAAATTTGTATAAAAAAAATAAACTATAAGATATAAACTCAAGAAAAACTCAAGAGCTCGCTCGTGTACGGTAAAATTTGAGACGAAACATCACAAAATTGAATTGAGTATAATTCAGCTCATACAACAAAAAAAAATTGAGCAAAAATTAATTCAATTAGTTAAAACTCGACTCAATTCGTTTTCGTCTCTACTGAACCAGACTACTTATACTTTAAAGAATGTCTAAGAGAAGCAATTCGTTTTTTTTTACGCCCGTTGGGCGATGTTTTATGAGCGGAGAGATAGAACTGTTTTACCAGAGGAGGAGAAAGTTACTCTAGAAAGGGAATCAAATTAAAGCATGCTCCATGCGCGAAAAGGATATCGAACTCAGGACCGTGAGGTTGTAGGCAGACCCTTACCCCAGTGGGTTAAGAACTTTGATCTGAGAAGCAATGTCAATAACCCAATTATTGGCTACTTGCCTTCCATCGCACTTTCGGCTGTGTACCTTTCTAGCTTTTTTTGGACCACATTAAGGGCTTGGTGTTCTTTTCCTCTTTTTCTATCATCCTTTTGCAACTTTGCATTTTGACAATTATGTATTTCTTCATTCATAAGAAAATTTCTATGCCTCGCCAAAAGGACTAAAAAAAGCCTACTAAATAAAGTGTCACATATTCTATTGTCGTGTATGTAATACTTTACCGATTGAATGTCTATTTTATGACAAATTTTGTAGGGGTGTCGAAGAGATCATAAGATTCTAAAGGATCATTTTCTCATCATAGTTTTGATAAATTTCAATAGACCGATTTGATGACTGAAATTTAAAAGTTGAATCTAAAGTCAATTATCGAGATTTATTAACATGAAAAATACACAATTAACTCTACATCGCTAAAAAGGTTTAAAGAAATTTTTTCCAATTGATATTTAACCGTGTTCGTACACCTTAAATTTCTTTCATGGTTTGACACTAAGGAGTGGCAGAGACAAATCTAGTATGACGGCAGCGTGGTCTAATGACCCTGCTAATTTTTATTTTTAGTATATAAGATATATTTTGTTTCATTTAGATGATAAATATATAAACGACCCTACATAAATTGTCGTGTGCCACCAATGTTCTGGTTCCGCCACTGGGGAGTGGCATCAAGATCCAAGACAAATCAGAAATACAGCTATGCTAAGTAACAAATTGTTGGGTACAGCTTAAAAGATTAAAAAAAAGATAACTCATAATCTAATCAGCTTGTGGAATATCTATGGGGCAAATATTATAACTTCAAAAGTAAAAATGATGAGTGGAGACCCATTATCCTAGTCATTTGCATCATCTTCTTTAAGTCTTAACTAATATAGCAACACTTGTACTCTTCGCCCCCGAAATTTTTAAAAATACTACTATTTATCGAAATTTTATATGTATTTTGAAAAAAATTATCGGTTTTCCCCTCAAGAATTTTTTTTGCCGTTTTTATTGCCCCCCAATAATTTTTTTGCTATTTTTATCACTTAAGATCTGTAGTTCTACATATTTTTACAGTTTTGCCCCCCTAACACTAAATTTCTGGCTTCATCCCTACTTGTACTAATTACTAATTTGTAACTTTTGTTTAATCTCTCATCATATTATTAAATCATAATCCTCCTCTCATTTTCACATCTCTCGAATATTCTTCTGCCAATATTAGAACTCCACATGCAGCTTCATCCAACCTTATATTAAATCGTTTGCCACTCCATTTTTCCACTAATAAAAGAAGTAGGGTTATTCCAGCAAAAAACAGCGATTCCCTGCAACCTCCCAATAGATACTCTATCTATATGTTCACAATTATTGTCGTATATACATATTTTTTCAATTTTTAATTATTTTTCACTTTAAATATTAAATGCTCCGTATTGGGGCTTCAAATAGCAACGGGTCATGGGTTCAATTTTTACTCGGTTTTAGTGATGAGGTTAAGGGTTTATAAGTGAGTTCAATTTATTTTGCTTCTGAATTATAAGTTATGTGCTCGCATGTGATCATTTTGGTCGGGTTTCACCTCAAAAAAGCAGTGATGGGAAAGATTTAGTGACAAGGGTGGAAATAAGTTGAGTTAAGCCTAACTCACACTAAATTTGCCTAACTTATATCTCAGTTCGTATTTGATGTGAGCTAATTTTCTCGGCTGAAGTTCAACTCATCAATGGCTCACGAGCAGCTCAGCTTAACTCATTTATCTACAAGTATTTTAGAAAAAATACGTTGACTTATAATATGAGTTTAATATCCAACTTATACAAAATAAATCAAGATATTTTATTAGCACAATGGCATATAATAGAAGTTTATATCTCTCTACTAATTAACTATGTAAAGACTCCGGTAAAAAATGTTTAACAAGATATAAAATTAAACCAATATAAACCAACAAAAGTCTAGCTACCACATATTATAATCCTTATTAATAAATGTCAAAAGTCTCAAAAGTCTTCTTATATAACCAATTTGATTTTTGTGGCATATTTTTCCACCTGAAAAGATAAAAATATAGTATTGTCATAAAAAATAGTATTTTGTAGATTAACAATTAATTATCATCAGTAATAAACGACAAGTAGTAATATACTTTGAGTTTCTCTTAATGTCATAAGTGACTCGAGACAATCTCCTTCACAACTCAATGCTTGAACTGTTTTCGGGCAAAGAAGGTCGATATGAATCAATAACTCTTCCACTTTGAAAAAATGAGAAGATTATAAGAGATTTCTAGGGTTGTCTATGTTTATTTTCCTTAAGAAGATGTGCGGCTATTTTTTTAAGGGGTATGTGAGGCTATATATATATATATATATATATATATATATATATATATATATGAGCTAAATGAGTCGAACTCTATCTAGCTCAAGCTCGACTGATATTTTAGATGAGCCAAAAATCTTGGCTCATGTATCGTTCATTGTTCATAAGCTGAGCTCGTCTAGCCGAATATCGAATCGAATCGCGAGCTACTCACGAGCCTACTCAACTCACTTTCACCCCTACGTCTAAGTTAGGGAATATAAACATTTTAGTCAACAATGTTACAAATTGAGCATTTTTAGCCCCATTAAAATTTTGTAAAAAAAAATATTATTGATGTAAAGAAATACCTATATATTCTTCCTAATATATGATTTCTTTCCTGTAATGAAAAAAGGACAAAAGAAGTATTTATGTGTTGACGCAAAAAATTACCTAGTTCGGCTAGACCAACTAAACTACCGTCGCAATTAAAAAATGACTGTAGTCTGTAGTAGAGATAAGTCTGGCTGAGGCGGGAAAATGGCATATGAAAATGTCGGGCAAAGGTTAGAAAGGAAAGTTATCTATTTTGATCAAATAGTTCTCGTCAAACTAAATTTTATCAGAGCTCATATCCCGATAAACTTGCCCAATCGCTTTCCAAAAAAGCTAACTGGCTGAGTGTGATATGACTTTATACTCTTCTAGAAGCATGTGAAATGATTTTTAACATTTAGATTTGACATAATATTACATAAAAACGTCTCATTGACCTTCACTAACAATTAATGGAACAAATTATCGAGTTGTAATATATTTTGAGAGAAAGAATTTAAGGTGTTCAACTAATACTGATCAACTAAGCCTTCTACTCGACTCCTAATTAAGTTTTTGGTGGCAACAATATGCAAGAAAAACTAGTATTTAATAAGTATATATCAAGGTTTTGCTTTATATCTTGTTACGTGCATGTTTCATTCAGAGTTGTAAAAGTAAAGAGCTCTATATGGGAGGAGATGCTGCCAACTTGTAAAACTAGTATTGACAGAACATATGTTCTTTTATTTGGCGGGAATATTATTCAGCCATAATGCTCTGCACCAACACGTAAACTCTTTTTTTCACCGTCACGACTATAGTGTAAAATGTTTTAAATTCAGTCTACACTAAACATTTTTTGAATAGGTATTGCATACTTTCAAACCGGTGTTAAATTCAATGCAACAAGTGTTCTCTCTTTATGAACATATGTCATACAACTACAATATGTGTTTTCACCTTATGAACACCATTTTTAGGCATGTAACATTTGCCTTACGTAACATGTGTCTGAAAATCACAACAGGTGTCCCCTATAAAAGTCTTAGACAAATAATTTTTTATCCAATAGCTCAGAACATCAAAAAAATTATTAATATATTAAATTTTAACCGTTCTGCACCATAGCCAGATCGCTCTTTCCAAGGGTGCCAGAGGTAGTATCGAGCTGTTTGTTCCCGGATCACTCAATCTTAGGATCATCCTTGTGAGATTGGTAGTCCACATCTACAAGTAGACTTCGCTCAATTCATATGAAAGGAATGTGATGTCAGTCTCACAATAATGATCATATGATTGAATTTTGCGTTTCTTCCCAAGTGAATTCAAATGTGACCACATATGTCAGTTATTCCATTCACTTTTGTAGCTTTCGATATGTGAATCATGCCTTACATCAAAGTAAGCCACTAGGAGAATGCGATTCCATTATAGAAGAATATTCTGCACTTATTTTTTTGGGCGATGCAAAGCATAACTTATCATAAGGCGGCAAATATACATAAATGTGTCAATTTATTTGAGGTTTAATGTGAGGGAATCTATGGTGTAGATTATTAAATGTCTAAGAATTTTGACATTATATTATTTTATTTTGCTAGCACAGAAATATTTTTTCAAAAGAGTATATAAATCTGTTGTGGAGACTCTTCATTTGAAGTCCGGATTACATATAAAATAATTTTGAAAAATAGTAAGACGCAACTACCTTTACTCCCTAATTTGTCTTTGAGTTAAAGTTAAGACGCTGACACTACATTGACTCACTTAATTGTTTGAGTAGAATTGAAAGAAATTCATTCATTTAAAATTAACATATATTAATTTTTTATTATAAAGAAAAAAGAATAAGATATCGAATGAGAAAAGAAAATTTTCATAACCTTCTTTCTTCAATACACAAAACAAACATAGAAGCCGGTCGCCGAGCAATGACACGAAATGCACGTCGTGCCCCCAAACGAAAAAAACAAATGAAAAAAAAATTCCCAAAAACATATACATACACTTTCTCTCTCTATATCTCTCTGTTACTTTCTCTCTCTAAAAAGAAGAAGCATACATAATGTCTCTCACACATCATCACTACACACCATTCCTTCTTCCTTTTCTTCTTCCTCGCTAAACTCTGTTCTCATGGTTCCCGCCATCACCCACTAAAAACCCTAATTTCTTCACACTCCTCACTACAGGTAACCCTAGATAGAAAGATTATTACTGTAATCAATTATCAATTAAAGCATTTATTATTATTAATCCGCAATTAAATTCATGGTTTGTTTTGTGTTTATTATTATTATTAGTTTTCTTTATTTCGGTGATTTTAATTTGGTAATTTTTTGGATTTTTTGATTTTGATCGATGGATCTATAGGACTTTTTCTTGAGAGATTGGATATATGTCCCATAATCAATCAAGGGGTGAAAGGACCGAGTCTTCTCAGTACAAAAAATCCGGCCGATCCAATCAGCACCGTAACTTCTCCGGCGGCGGCAGTAGTAAAGGTAGCGGCGGCCCCACTGGCCCTCCTACCTCCATCAATAATAATAATAATCTCTCCCTTTCCTCTAACAGAAGGTAAAAATTAGTTTTTTCGGAGTTAGTTTTTTATTTTTTATTGTTCTGTTGCGATGAATGAATTAATTGCTATTTGTTTGAATTATTATTCTGTTTTGATAGTTTTAAGAAGCAACATAATGTGCAAGGAGGGACATACAAAACAAGCACTACCAGTAGTCCGGCTCTGATTTCGGATTCTAGTGCTGTACAGAATGGAGCTCATGCCCAGCAGAAGTTTTCTCACGGTATGTGATGGGAAAATTAAATGATCTTTTGGCCTGAATTTGATTTTTATATTCATAACGTGGTTGGTTTCTTGGGGGGAAGTTATGCTTTTTATCTGGTATTTCGGTTGTAGTATGCGAGCATGACTAGAAAAAAACTTCTTATTCGACATGCGTTTATCCATTTATAGTATGGTCATAAAAAACTTGTAATGGTAATCTTGGGGAACCGGGGGGGGGGGGGAGGGGGTGATAAGCAAAATTCATTTATTTATGGCCAACAAAAGTAAAAAAAAAAAAGGGAAGCTTTTTTTCATTTTCTTGTTTTGTTCAATTTATTCAAGACCATTGTCCTTGTTCTAGGAATATCTGATGCTCAAGCTTCAAGCTCAAATGTTAAGCCTGCTGCAATTAAGCCAACAGATATGGTTACTCCCACGCCCACCCGAGCTCGGAGAATACCACCTTCTAATGTGTCCGCAGCTAGTTCTGACACTAAGCCTCCCCCAACTCCAGCGGCACCAGCAAAAGGTCTGATCTTTTTCTGATTGACATATTTGGCTGTTGTTTCTGGTTCTGTGGATGGGAAATTGTTTTGATTCTAGTAGTTTTCATTTTTATGGTTTCCGTAATTGAAGAGTCCATAACGAATCTCTTTTTTCTCTTTTCTCTAAGTTCCAGCAGAGGCATCTAAGTCATTTCCCCTTCAGTTTGGATCCATAAATCCTGGTCTTGTGAACGGGATGCAGGTAATTTTGCTTCCAATTGATTTCTAGTATTCTACAGACAAACGCATGTCACTTGAGCAAATTACACTGCTGCTGTACTCTTGTTCCTAAGAAGTGAAGGTCTGCTTTTTATATGTTTGCAGGTCCCTGCTCGGACAAGCTCAGCTCCACCAAATTTAGATGAGCAAAAACGTAACCAGGTTTGTTTTTCTCTTAGCTAATGATCTGATGTTTAGATGTAAGACTATTCCCAGTGAAACCGCATGTTATCTGGTAACCCTTTAACTGCCAGTGTGTTAAGATCATGCATCTTCCATATAGTACAAATGGGAAGGACTAAACTGCAGAAGTGAAGAACACTTTGCTAAACAAGGTCGTTATGTTTACAACTTTTCTGGCTTGATTCTCCGGTTTCAAGACACTATTACCATGTGAAGAAAACTTTGCCAGGCAAACTGAAATTAGCACTTTCCTGTTGATGTTTAGAGTCATATTGTTGCTATGGATGCCCTTGTGGATGTTCTTTTTGTCTTCCATGCTCTATAGATCTCTTCAATTGCCTTGTTGGACTCTAGATGGGGAAACCAAATTACTTTATAGTTTGCAATTCTGACATCTGCAAAGATCCTTGAGTATTCATGTTTTACCTGTGGAGTTCTTGCTTCACCAATTGAGGAAATGAAATCACGTGCTCTGATCCACTCTAAGTGAATATGTTTCAGTTTATTGTACAACGATGGTCCATATTTGGACTAGTTTGTATGAACTGTCTATGAAAATGATATAGTTATCATGTTTCCCTTTATTGTAACCTTTTAAACTTGCTGGGTATTTTACTCTAAGGCTCACTTTTAGGTGGCTTTTCATTCATTTTTTATATTTGTTGACCTCAAAAGCAATATTAGTAGATTTGTTGTGCACAGCTCTTACTCCAGTCACAGGCCATGTCAGCCGCATCTTTATCAATGCCAATGCCCATGTCCTTGGCAATTGGAAATCAACCTGTACAGCAACCAAAGTTTCTTTCTAGTCTTCAACCTCACCCAATGCAGTCGCAAGGAATTATACATCAGGGCCAGCCTCTAAATTTTACGTCTCAGATGGGTCCCCAGCTGACACCCCAAATGGGTAACATTGGCATTGGTATGGGTCCACAATTTCCCCAGCAGCAAGCTGGAAAGTTTGGTGGTCAACGTAAAGCTGTAAAGATTACTCATCCAGAAACTCGCAAAGAACTGAGGCTTGATGGATCTCCTGCCCCGAGGTCACATCCTAATATTCTTCCTCAAGTTAACATTGACAATGTTATTACTTTAACTGGGGTCGTTGCACAAATATTTGATAAAGCTGTGACGGAACCAACCTTCTGTGAGATGTATGCAAATTTTTGTCATCGCCTTGCTGCGGAGTTGCCAGATTTGAGCGTGGACAATGAAAAGATCACCTTTAAGAGATTACTTCTGAACAAGTGCCAGGAAGAATTTGAGAGAGGAGAAAGAGAAGAAGAAGAAGCCAACAAAGTTGAGGAGGAAGGCGAAGTTAAACAGTCAGAAGCGGAAAGAGAGGAGAAGAGAATAAAAGCACGAAGAAGAATGCTTGGTAACATAAGACTAATAGGAGAACTTTACAAGAAGAAATTGTTGACGGAGAGGATAATGCATGAATGTATAAAGAAGTTGTTGGGTCAGTATCAGAACCCTGATGAGGATAATGTTGAAGCATTGTGCATATTGATGAGCACAATAGGTGAGATGATTGATCATCCCAAGGCCAAGGAGCACATGGATGCGTACTTTGATATGATGGCGAGATTATCAAATAACATGAAACTGTCTTCTAGGGTGAGGTTCATGGTGAAAGAATCGATTGATTTGAGAAAGAATAAATGGCAGCAGAGAAGAAAAGTTGAAGGGCCAAAAAAGATTGAGGAAGTGCACAGGGATGCTGCCCAAGAGCGGCATGCTCAAACTACTAGGCTGGCCCGTACTCCAAGTATGGGCTCCGCAATTAGAAGGGGCCAACCTATGGATTTTTCTCCTAGAGGTTCAAACATCTTAGCTTCACCAAATTCCCATATGGCTGGTTACCGTGCTGTGCCTCCCCAGCTCCGTGGTTTCGGCACTCAGGATGTTCGGGTGGACGAGAGACATGTTTTAGATAATAGAGGATTGTCTGTTCCTCTGTCTCAACGACCTCTTGGTGATGAATCGATCACCCTTGGACCTCAAGGTGGTCTTGCATGGGGGATGTTATTTAGAGGTCAGGCAGCTTCCCCCGTTATTCCTTTAGACCTTCCAAGTCCTGGGGACCCTAGGAGAATGGGAGTTGCGCTGAATGGTTACAATCCCATTTCAGACAGGTCAGCTTATAATGCAAGAGAGGAACTATTGCCGAGACAAATGTCAGAAAGATTTGCCAGTGCACCTGTTTATGATCAGTCAACTACACAGGAGCGGAGTATGAATTTTGGGAGTAGAGATAGTAGGACCACTGATCGTGGCTTTGATGAATCTCTTCCTTCCTCTCCACCTGCTCGAGGTGGGGTCCAAACCTTCACATCTAATATTCCTCCTGAAAATGCGTTGTCAGAAGATCGCTTGCGGGAAATGTCCATGTCTACAATAAAAGAGTTTTACAGGTTTGATTTGCTCTTATGGATTAATCATTTCACATATTTCTTTTGTGCACAAGTGCACACTTGCTATCACATCAGCATAACCATTGATAGATCATATTTTCAAGTGCATTTCATTGAAACCACATTGATGTTTAGGTGGTCGGATGTATTTGTCAATAGGTGCACTATTTTCATATCAATCCCATTGAACCCCTTCATGTATTTTCTATTCAAGGCATTTGATTGTATAGCTTACTCTTGTTGTATTAGGTTCATGAATTCCAGAAATGGAGATTTTAAACAGAGCTACAAATTAGACACAAATATACTGCATATACATTCTGGGATCCGGTCAACTTTCCTTGATTTAGCAGTCTAGAACCATTTCTACATTTTCATTCCGGTAAAATCAAATTGGCTGGTAAGAGGTAACCTTGTAAATTCAACCCTGGTTGATAAAATGTAGTCGAGTGTTCAAAGGCTCATTTAGTCTTACGCAGCGAAGTTTTGTTTACTGAAGTGCTAGTGCGAAATGGGTATGCATTGAGCCTTTTTCTCTTTAATTGTTGCATATGCATATTGTTTGACTTGTTAGGTTAGAGCCCCTTTATCTATAGCATTATACTACTGTCTTCATTGTCGTACTTGTCTTTTGCAGTGCAACGGATGAAAATGAAGTTGCTTTGTGCATCAAGGATCTTAACAACCCAGGCTTCTATCCATCAATGGTATCTCTATGGGTCACTGATTCATTCGAGCGGAAAGACATGGAGAGAGATCTTCTAGCAAGACTTCTCGTCAATCTTACAAAATCTCGTGATAGCATGTTAAATCAAGATCAGCTAACCAGAGGGTAGGCATATATTTGCTAAAAAAAATTTGCTTGTTCAACGTGGAGTGATTTGGATCTGTTTGGTGCTTAAATTAAATGTGTTGCAGGTTTGAATCTGTGCTGATGACCTTGGAGGATGCAGTTAATGACGCCCCAAGAGCAGCAGAATTTCTTGGTCGTATCTTGGCGAAAATAATATTAGAAAATATAATCCCATTACATGAAATTGGACGGTTAATATACGAAGGTGGAGAGGAGCAAGGACGCCTAGTAGAAACAGGACTTGCTGCGGAGGTTCTTGGCACAATCTTGGAGATAATTACTTCAGAAAAAGGTGATTCTGTATTGACAGAGATCCGTTCTAGTTCTAGCTCTAGCTTGCGGTTTGAAAATTTCCGGCCTCCAGGTTCTAGCAAATCATGGCGACTAGATAAGTTTGTTTAGAGACAGCGATGCTCATTTGTATCCCGTAGATAAAATCCTTGCCTATGAGTTTGCAGATTATATTTTTGTTTTGGGTAGATATGGGAGTAGGGGGTTTTCCTCGAATGTTTTAATATTATTCCTTTAGAATTTTCTCTCTAGACCCATTGTGGTTATTTGATTGTGATGAAATACTGGAATTGCTTTGAGACTTGGCATTCACTTTTTTTCTGTTACATTGAAGTCTATTCAAGTATGGTTGATTCACAAGGAGCCAAAACAGATTTTTCTTTACTTTAATCCTTTGGGGGCAGCACTTTGTTGATGCAAACAAGACTTGAGCTTAGCTCTTTGGACCACTAAGGATATTCTCATGGATTACCCTGTCTCAGATTTGAATGATGTCCTCCTTGCAACTCGACCCGACTGATATTTTGTTGTCGTGCAATTTGTAGACCCGTCTCTTATCTTTCTAATACACATCTTGAATTAGCTCCATTGTACAAAACCGTTTCAAATCTGATTTTGACACCAATAAATTGCTCATCCAAAAATAGCATAAGCCTGTGTGTATATATTATAGAGTATTTTCAACAAAAAAGAAAATAAATAAAGTGAAGTGAAGTTAAAAGAGAAGTTTGAAAATAAATGTAGATGACTAGAGGCAAAAAATCACCTATCCCTGTGTATGTCTTTATTCCTGTCTTCAACCAATCATAATTCATCATGTGTATATATAATTGGAAAAAATGTTCACATGGCGAATTCTGATTGATTGAGTACATTAATAGGGATATACACGGGGACAGACGATTTTAACCCATGACTAGAGAGAGTAGTATTTAAATATTCATTCGACTAGAGTAGAATGAATTAAATTCATAAAAATAGAACCTCTTCACTTGCATTTTGATCCTTGAAGACCTATTAGCCATTAACTCTTTCTTCACTCGGGAGATACTGTGAAAAATATTTTGGTTACTAGGTATATATATTTGAGCATTTATTCTTAAGAGATAGACCAACCCCTCGTAAACCTCATATTTGGGGGCTAAAAACTATCAATCGTTAGAGGTTATATCTTTTTGAGAAAGAGCCGTTACTTCCTTGGTGAAGTATATCATTCCAAAAAAGTCGAACAAATCTCGAATTGGCCCTATCCGATACAGGTTTTCTTTCTTATGGGTGGCCCTCAATCTTAGCTATCTAGTTCCGATGACGAATTTTGCTTCGCCCCTTATAATTCGTTTTTATACTCATATGATTTCGCATCTACATCTTGATAATCCAATGGCTTCCACGCAGTATTTTTTGTCTTCAACGGATTTAGATTCCAACTTTAGTCTTCGAATTCCCATCTAGGTTAGATTATTCTTTTCACTCTACTTGATCTACGGTGGAGCTACATTCTATTGAGTGAGGGTAAGTGACCCCACTAAAAAAACATTATGTAATTTTTGTATATAATGCATTTTTTCAAAGTAAAATTTTAAAAAAAAAGTGACTCCATTTATATTTTTGAGTGCCCCTAAAAGTTGAAAAATCAATAGATATTTCCTCCATTTAAAATTTAATGTCACACTTTTTAATCTAAAATGTGCAGAAATGAACATCATATATCCTAAAATAGGAGTATTTTTATATAAAATTTCAGTAATACAACTTAGTGTTGAGTATTTTGGATCTAATACTACTGATTGAGTATTAGCTCAAATACCACTTGTAGAGAAATTCAATTGACAAACATTTTTATATTTCAACTGAATTTACACTACACAATGCCACATAACACTCACTTTTATACTTGAGCTCACTTAGCTCTCAAACTCACAACTTTGATTCACTCTCAAAGTTGTCTCTTGCTTTGGAGTACTTTTCCACTCTATTCACTCTATATTACACTCTCTTGCTCTCTTACAAATGTTTACACATCTCCTATTTATACTAGTTGATTAGATTAGTCTCTAACCATCTAGAGTATTCTACCAACTAGACATTTAACCTAGAACAATCTAGAAGCTAACCTTCTCATTTTCTCTCATGTTTTCCTATAACTTCCCTAATAGATCATACGTGTATTGCATTTATTGGTCTGAATATAAGCTTTAAAGTTATTCACTACCAAAGATAAAACTACTCATACAAGACAGTTCGATCGAATAATTTAATCAGATTAGTCGGATGAAGTACTTGGATACTTATCACCAAAAAGATTAAACTAAGAGGTAATTTTTTTTTTAAAAAGAAGTTTGGCTCTCAAATCTTGATTTTTTTTTTAAATGTATAAGACTCTACTAAAGTCTATTCTGTGGTTCATAACTAATGTAATTTGCATGATCAAACTCCACTCCAATGCTGAGGCATGATCATAACTAATGAGGCATTGGTTTAGTGGTCAAAGTTGATGCCTCATGACGTAGAGGTCATGAGTTCAAATCACCTTCCCACTTCTTAAATCTAAATCCCCCTATTTCTTATAAAAGATAGGTCCCCTCCCCGCAATAAATAAATAATTTAAACTCCACTCATTTGTAAACATACACTACACTAAAAAAGTTGTACCCAGTGCACAAAATTTCCGCATCAGCAGGATTTGAAAAGGTCCCATTGTACGCAGCCTTACCTTTATTTTTCATTTATAAACATACACCATAATAAATTTCTTTTTTTCATTCATAAATTTCAAATTAACATTCAATACTTTACTAAATTATTAAACTCCTTTCACTTACACAAACTCTGAAACTTTACTGTAGTCTTAAAATGGGAATATGGAATGCTATTGCATTTTCTTTTCTTCAATTCTTTTATTTTTTTCTGTTTACCTCTTATGATTCTCTTTACATTTTCTTTTTCTATATTTTGATACTCTAACTAGATAAATATAAGGGGTAAATGTAAAGTTAGCTAAAATAAAAAAGTTAATATAAGACATTTCTATTGACTTTAGTACCCCATAAATAAGGCAAATTGGTATGTTTAGTCCCTAAACAATTTATGGCCAGAGATAAAGTGCCTAAAAATTATTTTTTGATTTTAAAATCCCCAAACAATTTACTATTGGTATACAAGGTCCTCCCGTCCAAAAAGGAAAGTTATCTATTTTGATCAAATAGTTCTCGTCAAGCTAAATTTTGATCAGAGCTCATAGCCCGATAAACTCGCCGAATCGCTTCCCAAGAAAGCTAATTGGCAGAGTGTGATATGACTTTGTACTCCTCTAGAAGCATGTGAAATGATCTCTACATTCAGATTTGACATAGTATTACATAAAAACGTCTCCTTAACCTTTACTAACAATTAATGGAGCAAATTGTGAAAAAAATATGGAGGATATTTAGGAATAAATCAAGTAGATATGCAAAATTATGTGAGAACTTATTCCTAAAGATTGAAACCCCCCTTCTACACAACAATCCCCACATGATTTTTTTTACAGTATTTACCTTTCATTTACTTGTTCTTTGCAGCTTTCTACATTAAGTTGCATACTGCTTTACCATTTTTTAGCTTTCCGAATCAACATGGCTTTGTACATGATAAATCACTTCCAATAAGACATAATTAGGTGAAATGCACCTCCTAGGTTTAACTTTCTAGGTGAGGATTTGTATTAAGTAATAAATAGTAGGCCAAATTTCCCTTTTTAGAGTTGTAGTATATTTTGAGAAAAAGAATTTAAGGTGTTCAACTAATACTGACCAACTAAGCTTTCTACTCGACTCCTAATTAAGTTTTTGGTGGCAACAATATGCAAGAAAAAAGCCCGACTTTTCATATGAGGTTGGAGATGATGATGCTTTTTTCCTTCTTTTATTATCCTTTTTCATTTTTTTTGGCCAAAATATTTTGCAAGCAAAAAAGAAGATACAATTTTTTTTTGTACCCCAACTTTAACAACGACCTATCTTATTTTTTTTACAAATACATAACAGTTGAACTGATAAAAAACGCTCAATTTACAACATCATGTATTAGTATGCTGCTAACCCCTAACCAAGGGGGACTAAACAGAAATTAACCCAAAAATATTGCCAAGCGAGACGTATTCGTATTACATCTCCTAAAAAAACTACTTTTTCTCGCCACGTCACCCAAAACAAACCCCCCCCAAACAAAAAAAATATATGAAAAAAAAAATCCCTAATAACATATATACACACACTTTCTCTCTCTAAAAAGAAGAAGCATACATAAGGTCTCTCACACATCATCACTACACACCATTCCTTCTTCTTCTTCTTCTTCTCTCTAAACTCTGTTCTCATGGTTCCCTCCATCACCCACTAAAAACCCTAATTTCTTCACACTCCTCACTACAGGTAACCCTAGATAGAAAGATTAATTCTGTAATCAATTATCAATTAAAGCTTTTATTATTATTAATCCGCAATTAAATTCATGGTTTGTTTTGTGTTTATTCTTATTATTAGTTTTCTTTATTTCGGTGATTTTAATTTGGTAATTTTTTGGATTTTTTTGATTTTGATCGATGGATCTATAGGATTTTTTTTTGAGAGATTGGATATATGTCCCATAATCAATCAAGGGGTGAAAGGACCGAGTCTTCTCAGTACAAAAAATCCGGCCGATCCAATCAGCAGCGTAACTTCTCCGGCGGCGGAAGTAATAAAGGTAGCGGCGGCCCCACTGGCCCTCCTACCTCCATCAGTAATAATAATAATCTCTCCCTTTCCTCTAACAGAAGGTAAAAATTAGTTTTTTCGGAGTTAGTTTTTTTTATTGTTCTGTTGCGATGAATGAATTAATTGCTATTTGTTTGAATTATTATTCTGTTTTGATAGTTTTAAGAAGCAACATAATGTTCAAGGAGGGACATCCAGAACAAGCACTACCAGTAGTCCGGCTCTGATTTCGGATTCTAATGCTGTACAGAATGGAGCTCATGCCCAGCAGCAGTCTTCTCACGGTATGTGATGGGAAAATTAAATGATCTTTTGGCCTGAATTTGATTTTTATATTCATAACGTGGTTGGTTTCTTGGGGGGAAGTTATGCTTTTTATCTGGTATTTCGGTTGTAGTATGCGAGCATGACTAGAAAAAAACTTCTTATTCGACATGCGTTTATCCATTTATAGTATGGTCATAAAAAACTTGTAATGGTAATCTTGGGGAACGGCGGGGTGGGGGGGGTGGGGGGAGGGGATAAGCAAAATTCATTTATTTATGGCCAACAAAAGTAAAAAAAAAAAGGGAAGCTTTTTTTTCATTTTTCTTGTTTTGTTCAATTTATTCAAGACCATTGTCCTTGTTCTAGGAATATCTGATGCTCAAGTTTCAAGCTCAAATGTTAAGCCGGCTGCAATTAAGGCAACAGATATGGTTACTCCCAAAGGCCGCCCGAGCTCCGAGAATACCACCTTCTAATGTGTCCGCAGCTAGTTCTGACACTAAGCCTCCCCCAACTCCAGCGGCACCAGCAAAAGGTCTGATCTTTTTCTGATTGACATATTTGGCTGTTGTTTCTGGTTCTGTGAATGGGAAATTGTTTTGATTCTAGTAGTTTTCATTTTTGTAGTTTCCGTAATTGAAGAGTCCATAACGAATCTCTTTTTTCTCTTTTCTCTTTTATCTAAGTTCCAGCAGAGGCATCTAAGTCATTTCCCCTTCAATTTGGATCCATAAATCCTGGTCTTATGAACGGGATGCAGGTAATTTTTCTTCCAATTGATTTCAAGTATTCTACAGACAAACACGTCATTTGAGCAAATTACACTGCTGCTGTACTCTTGTTCCTAAGAAGTGAAGGTCTGCTTCTTATATGTTGGCAGGTCCCTGCTCGGACAAGCTCAGCTCCACCAAATTTAGATGAGCAAAAACGTGACCAGGTTTGTTTTTCTCTTAGCTAATGATCTGATGTTTAGATGTAAGACTATTCCCAGTGAAACCGAATGTTATCTGGTAACCCTTTAACTGCCAGTGTGTTAAGATCATGCTTCTTCCATATAGTACAAATGGGAAGGACTAAACTGCAGAAGTGAAGAACACTTTGCTAAACAAGGTCGTTATGTTTACAACTTTTCTGGCTTGATTCTCCGGTTTCAAGACACTATTACCATGTGAAGAAAACTTTTCCAGGCAAACTGAAATTAGCACTTTCCTGTTGATGTGTAGAGTCATATTGTTGCTATGGATGCCCTTGTGGATGTTCTTTTTGTCTTCCATGCTCTATAGATCTCTTCAATTGCCTTGTTGGACTCTAGATGGGGAAACCAAATTACTTTTTCTAGTTTGCAATTCTGACATCTGCAAAGATCCTTGAGTATTCATGTTTTTACCTGTGGAGTTCTTGCTTCACCAAATGAGGAAATGAAATCATGTGCTCTGATCCACTCTAAGTGAATGTGTTTCAGTTTATTGTACAACGATGGTCCATATTTGGACTAGTTTGTATGAACTGTCTGTGAAAATGATATAGTTATCATGTTTCCCTTTATTGTAACCTTTTAAACTTGCTGGGTATTTTACTCTAAGGCTCACTTTTTAGGTGGCTTTTCATTCATTTTTTATATTTGTTGACCTCAAAAGCAATTGTAATAGATTTGTTGTGCACAGCTCTTACTCCAGTATGGTTCTTTATCTGGCAGGCTCGTCATGACTCCTTGAGAGCGACTCCAAACCTTCCTCCTCCGCCCATTCCCAAACAGCAGTTACCGAGAAAGGATGCTGGGACGTTTGACCAGTCTAATATTGCGGAGGGTCGTGCTACAGTGAATCCCAAGAGAGAAATACCAATTTCAACTGCCGCCCCTGTATCTCAAACACAAAAACCCTCTGTGCATTCAATTTACGGGATGCCAATGCAAATGCCATTTCACCAGCCACAGGTGCCTGTGCAATTTGGTGGGCCTAATCCTCAAATTCAGTCACAGGCCATGTCAGCAGCATCTTTATCAATGCCAATGCCCATGTCCTTGGCAATTGGAAATCAACCTGTACAGCAACCAATGTTTCTTTCTGGTCTTCAACCGCACCCAATGCAGTCACAAGGAATTATGCATCAGGGCCAGTCTCTAAATTTTACGTCTCAGATGGGTCCCCAGCTGACACCGCAAATGGGTAACATCGGCATTGGTATGGGTCCACAATTTCCCCAGCAGCAAGCTGGAAAGTTTGGTGGTCAACGTAAAGCTGTAAAGATTACTCATCCAGAAACCCACGAAGAACTGAGGCTTGATGGATCTCCTGCCCCGAGGTCACATCCTAATATGCTTCCTCAATCACAGCCCATTTCATCATTTCCACCTGTCCATGCAGTTAACTACTATCCTAATCCTAATTCTTATAATGCCAGTTCTCTCTTTTATCCAACTCCAAGTTCTCTTCCCCTTGGTAGTTCTCATCCTCCTTCGCAACCAGGAAGATTATATAATCAGGTCATTACACTCTTTGATCTATGTTTTAGAATTTGTCTGTGTGCCCTAATATATAGAATCACTGTTCATATATTTTGCTAGATGCTCTTTCCTATTTATAGCCTGGACTTATTGTCCCTGTTGTCAATTTCCTTTCAGGTGACAGTGAAACCTGTTACTATTTCTCATGTAGAGAAAGAGCCTGCATCTTCAGTTGACTCAGCTCGCTCTGCCAAGGCAGAATCTCGTAGATTATCAAGGCCTTCTCCCAAAGGAATCTGAAATCTCATCGCAGACAGTGAAACCCGGTCCTGGCCCAACATCTTCACCATTGTCTGGGGCAAGTAAAGATCCCGTGTCAACGGGTGTGTCATTGGGTTCTGATACCTTGCAGAGTTCAGCACCGGATTCTTTACCCCCTGTTGTTGGGGTTCCTCCAAAGGGTTCTTCAGCAGCAACAATTAGTGGCGAAGGCTTGAGACATGAAATTGTGGATGTGCCCGACTCTGCTAAAGTTGGCCAGAGGAAGTTGGGTGGTAAAGCAGATCTCTTGCTGTTGGATCAGGTAAGATTTGGTCATTTTCTTGTTGTTTGTGGCTTTAATGAAATCTTACTGTCCCTTTTCCTTGTGGTTTTGGGTCGTTTGTGTAGGCTGGTGGAGAATCTACAACTGATTCAGACTTCCAATCTCAGGAACCTGAAATTCTAGGAGACAAAGTGACCGTCTCATCTGCTGCTAGTGTGGTTCCAGATATCCCAAAAGAATCGGTGGCAGTTGCACTTCCCCTTGATCAAGATGTTTCGGATTCAATTTGCGTCGAAGCAGTGGATAGCAGTGCATCTGAGTCACTAAAAGCTTTTGTTGGTGGGGTTGTTGAAAATAACCAATCAGAACCTCCTACGTCGGGAGAACAAGAAGTAATCTTGCCCGAGGAAGCCAAAGAGGATAAGGGTATTGAGGCATCCTTAGAAACATCTAGCTCTTTGCATTCTAGTGACCGGATAGAAGAGAAGACACTGGAAGCTGAGCAGATACAGCTTGAAGGATCTGGCGGTCTTTTTGTTGAAGATGATTTCTGTAATGACATTTTGGTCACAAGATCTGCTTCTGTGCCATCTGATGGTAATGGTGAAAGAGTTCCTTCAGCTATTGATAAAATTGATGAGAATGTCAAAGCAGCGGCTTTGGGTTCTTCTTTAAGTAGGACCAATAGCTTAGATACTAAAGAAGCTGTTAGCACAGAATATTCTGTCGCAGAAAAGGAGTCGACGTCTTTATCTGCTCCTCATTCAGAAGAAAATTCGAGATGCGAAGAAGGTGCTGAGAATAATAATACAGGCTCAGTTATTTCATCCTCCATCATCAAGGAGAGGTCTGCCCCCAAGGCAAATGTTGCTAAAACCACTGCACCTAGGGGGACGAAGAAAAAAAAAGAGTTTTTTAAAAAATTAGACAATATTGCACCGACTACGGATCTGTATATGGCGTACAAAGGTCCAGAGGAAAAGAAAGAAGCTGTTGTTTCTGATGAAGGTGCTGAAAACAACGCCGGCAATAACTTGGAGCCACTATCTTCACACGCATCTCCCAAAGATGTATCAAATGAGAAAGCTTGCACGAGTAAAGTAGAGCCGGATGATTGGGAGGATGCTACTGACATTTCTACACTAAAATTGGAAACTTCAGAGAATGAGAGCCAGGCTGTTGGCAGAGGTGAAGATGTCAAGGGAACAATGACTAAAAAGTATTCAAGAGACTTCCTGCTTAAATTTGCAGAACAATGTACGGATCTTCCTGATGGGTTCGAGTTTGCACCTGATGTAACGGAAGCCTTGATGGTTTCTAACGTCGATGTTTCACATGAGTCCTACCATAATTCTGGAAGGGCTATCGATAGACAGAACTCTCAATCCCGGCCAGATCGTCGTGCAAGTGGCATTGGGGAGGAGGACAAATGGAGTAAATTTCCTGGGCCTCTTATGACAGGACGGGATATGCACATGGATATGGGTTACGGGAATAATGTTGGGTTGCGACCTGGCCAAGTGATGAACTATGGTGTTTTAAGGAATTCGCGGATGCAGGCACCTATGCAATATCCAGGAGGCATTCTTGGTGGGCCATTGCCCTCTCCAGGTCCGCAAATTGGCATGCCTAGAAACAATCCTGATTCTGAGAGGTGGCAGCGTGGAAGTGCTTTCCAGAAAGGTTTAATGCCTTATCCTCACACACCTTTACAGACGATGCACAAAGCAGAAAGGAAGTATGAAGTTGGTAAAGTAACAGATGAGGAACAAGCAAAACAGAGACAACTGAAAGGTATCTTGAACAAGCTAACTCCTCAAAATTTTGAGAAGTTGTTTGAGCAAGTTAAACAAGTTAACATTGACAATGTTATTACTTTAACTGGGGTCATTGCACAAATATTTGATAAAGCTTTGACGGAACCAACCTTCTGTGAGATGTATGCAAATTTTTGTCATCGCCTTGCTGCGGAGTTGCCAGATTTGATCGTGGACAATGAAAAGATCACTTTTAAGAGATTACTTCTGAACAAGTGCCAGGAAGAATTTGAGAGAGGAGAAAGAGAAGAAGAAGAAGCCAACAAAATTGAGGAGGAAGGCGAAGTTAAACAGTCAGAAGCGGAAAGAGAGGAGAAGAGAATAAAAGCACGAAGAAGAATGCTTGGTAACATAAGACTAATAGGAGAACTTTACAAGAAGAAAATGTTGACGGAGAGGATAATGCATGAATGTATAAAGAAGTTGTTGGGTCAGTATCAGAACCCTGATGAGGAAAATGTTGAAGCATTGTGCAAATTGATGAGCACAATAGGTGAGATGATTGATCATCCCAAGGCCAAGGAGCACATGGATGCGTACTTTGATATGATGGCGAGATTATCAAATAACATGAAACTGTCTTCTAGAGTGAGGTTCATGCTGAAAGACTCGATTGATTTGAGAAAGAATAAATGGCAGCAGAGAAGAAAAGTTGAAGGGCCAAAAAAGATTGAGGAAGTGCACAGGGATGCTGCCCAAGAGCGGCATGCTCAAACTACTAGGCTGGCCCGTACTCCAAGTATGGGCTCCGCAATTAGAAGGGGCCAACCTATGGATTTTTCTCCTAGAGGTTCAAACATCTTAGCTTCACCAAATTCCCATATGGCTGGTTATCGTGCTGTGCCTCCCCAGCTCCGTGGTTTCGGCAATCAGGATGTTCGGGTGGACGAGAGACATGTTTTAGATAATAGAGGATTGTCTGTTCCTCTGTCTCAACGACCTCTTGGTGATGAATCGATCACCCTTGGACCTCAAGGTGGTCTTGCACGGGGGATGTTATTTAGAGGTCAGGCAGCTTCCCCCGTTATTCCTTTAGACCTTCCAAGTCCTGGGGACCCTAGGAGAATGGGAGTTGCGCTGAATGGTTACAATCCCATTTCAGACAGGTCAGCTTATAATGCAAGAGAG
The DNA here is from genome assembly GCA_026122235.1 of Vinca minor. Classification (NCBI taxonomy): domain Eukaryota; kingdom Viridiplantae; phylum Streptophyta; class Magnoliopsida; order Gentianales; family Apocynaceae; genus Vinca; species Vinca minor. The sequence continues at coordinate 3,806,754 of JAOCZM010000291.1, forward strand.
GAACTATTGCCGAGACAAATGTCAGAAAGATTTACCAGTGCACCTGTTTATGATCAGTCAACTACACAGGAGCGGAGTATGAATTTTGGGAGTAGAGATAGTAGGACCACTGATCGTGGCTTTGATGAATCTCTTCCTTCCTCTCCACCTGCTCGAGGTGGGGTCCAAACCTTCACATCTAATATTCCTCCTGAAAATGCGTTGTCAGAAGATCGCTTGCGGGAAATGTCCATGTCTACAATAAAAGAGTTTTACAGGTTTGATTTGCTCTTATGGCTTAATCATTTCACATATTTCTTTTGTGCACAAGTGCACACTTGCTATCACATCAGCATAACCATTGATAGATCATATTTTCAAGTGCATTTCATTGAAACCACATTGATGTTTAGGTGGTTGGATGTATTTGTCAATAGGTGCACTATTTTCATATCAATCCCATTGAACCCCTTCATGTATTTTCTATTCAAGGCATTTGATTGTATAGCTTACTCATGTTGTATTAGGTTCATGAATTCCAGAAATGGAGATTTTAAATAGAGCTACAAATTAGACACAAATATACTGCATATACATTCTGGGATCCGGTCAACTTTCCTTGATTTAGCAGTCTAGAACCATTTCTACATTTTCATTCCGGTAAAATCAAATTGGCTGGTAAGAGGTAACCTTGTAAATTCAACCCTGGTTGATAAAATGTAGTCGAGTGTTCAAAGGCTCATTTAGTCTTACGCAGCGAAGTTTTGGTTACTGAAGTGCTAGTGCGAAATGGGTTTGCATTGAGCCTTTTTCTCTTTAATTGTTGCATATGCATATTGTTTGACTTGTGGGTTAGAGCCCCTTTATCTATAGCATTATTCTACTGTCTTCATTGTCGTACTTGTCTTTCGCAGTGCAACGGATGAAAATGAAGTTGCTTTGTGCATCAAGGATCTTAACAACCCAGGCTTCTATCCATCAATGGTATCTCTATGGGTCACTGATTCATTCGAGCGGAAAGACATGGAGAGAGATCTTTTAGCAAGACTTCTCGTCAATCTTACAAAATCTCATGATAGCATGTTAAATCAAGAGCAGCTAACCAGAGGGTATGCATATATTTGCTAAAAAATTTGCTTGTTCAGGGTGGAGTGATTTGGATCTGATTGGTGCTTAAATTAAATGTGTTGCAGGTTTGAATCTGTGCTGATGTCCTTGGAGGATGCAGTTAATGACGCCCCAAGAGCAGCAGAATTTCTTGGTCGTATCTTGGCGAAAATAATATTAGAAAATATAATCCCATTACATGAAATTGGACGGTTAATATACGAAGGTGGAGAGGAGCAAGGACGCCTAGTAGAAATAGGACTTGCTGCGGAGGTTCTTGGCACAATCTTGGAGATAATTACTTCCGAAAAAGGTAATTCTGTATTGACAGAGATCCGTTCTAGCTCTAGCTTGCGGTTTGAAAATTTCCGGCCTCCAGGTTCTAGCAAATCATGGAGACTAGATAAGTTCATTTAGAGACAGCGATATGCTCATTTGTATCCCGTAGATAAAATCCTTGTCTAGCTTTTTTATTAGGTGGTTGCCTTGCCTATGAGTTTGCAGGTTATATTTTTGTTTCGGGCAGATATGGGATATAGTAGGGGTTTTCCTCGAATGTTTTACTATTATTCCTTTAGAAATTAACTGCAATTACTAAAGGTTTAATTTGAGCATCGAATTCTTCGTGGAATTGCGTATTTATGCATAACATATTCTATTATGATTTTATGTTTCAATTATTTGAGGTGATAATGATGTTAAATAAAAGTTGAGTTTGTATATATATGGCGTTGAATTGGAATCGAATTTTCTCTCTGGACCCATTGTGGTTATTTGATTGTGATGAAATACTGGAATTGCTTTGATACTCCTTTTAGGCAATGTTTTGAAACCCGGACTGGACTGGCCGGTCGGACCGGTCCGATCGTCGACCGGACCTCCGAGCGGTCCGGTTATGTGCCAAAACCCGTTTTCGTCAAAAAACGTTCTAGTTTCACTGACCCGGTGGACCCGGCCGGTCGGACCGTCCGAGCAAATAGCCCGGAGCAGTTTTGGGGAAAAGCCGTAGGGTCATAAAATACATTTTTTTTAAAATTTTCTGTATAAAAAAAATGAAAAAGAAGAAAAAAATAGAGGGGCGGTGGCGGGGCGTTCACGGCAGAGAGATAGGGAGGTGGCGGTGGCGATTCGTGGCGATTCGTTGCAGAGAGATAGGGAGGTGGCGGTGGAAGAGAAAAAAAAGAGGGCGGTGGCGGAGAGAGGGAGGTACGGTGGATAAGGAGAAGAGGGATCGGATTTTGCGGAGAGAGGGAGGTGCGTCGGAAAAGAGAAGGTGAGGAGAGGAGAGGAAGAGATAACGGAGAAGAAGAGAAGAGAAGAGAGAGCGCCGGTGATGGTGGAGGGAGCGCCGGAAATCGCCAGGAAGAAGAGGGAGGCCACTTGCGGCTGGGGAAGAGGAGTTTTAGGGTTAAGAGTCTCTTATGATACTATATATATTCAGGACTAAAGTGCAATTAAAATATTTGCACATAAAATTCTATAAAATAATTATATTTCAAACAAATCCTAAACTATTTACTTTGTCTAGAAGTGTATAAAAAAAAAAAAATATTACATTAGTTCTTAAATTTTACTCCCTCCATTCCCTATTAATTGTCGTTTAGGAGATATCTAGGTATCCAAATTAATTATCGTTTAAGGTTCTTTTATTAGTTGTCAACAATTTATTTCAATTATACCCTCAACATTTTCCTTTATTTTCTTTATGATGTATTAGTGAGAGAGAGGGGAGGTGGGGTAATATTGGAAGTTTAGGTGAAAATGACAACTTCCTTAATTTTCTCAAATTGTCTAAAGAGTCTTATATTTAGGAATGGAGGGAGTACTATATATACTTACATTAACTTTATTTTTTATTAATAAGTATATATTATATTTTTTTTATTATTTATGACGTCACCGGGTTGATGAACGGGTCGATGACGGTCCGACCACCGGTCCGACCAGTGACCCGTGACCCGGTAATTTTTCCGGGTCGATGCCCGGTCCGGGTTTCAAAACCTTGCTTTTAGGATTCAACTATTTTGTTTACGATCTGCTCCTTATTTGATTAAGAAACATAATTAATAAAATACAATGAAATTAAATTGGCCTGGTAGAATGAGTTTAAGCCCAATTAAACTAATCTAATGGACCACAGGTTCTTTATTAGAACCCTAATAAACCTACTAATACATAATAAAGCATTGCTTGCTTCCTTTCTAGTGCTTGGACAGCTAGCTTAGAATTTGCCTAAAAAGCTTAACAACATACCATAGAAATTTTGCCGGCGATTTATGACTCTAAAACGACATAATATGATATTTTTTCTTGTCATAAAATTTGTAGACCCGCCTCTTTATCTTTCTAAGACGTTTTTAATCGATTCTAAAATTATTTTTTTATGTCGGTTTTGACAAATTAACAAAAGCACGATGGTTTTAACTAAAACTACATTCAACAATCAATTTTTATATTTTAAAAGGGAAGAGAATGAAGTGAAGGGACAAAAATATCTCTAATTCCGGTAAAAATTAGTTAGTAAATGCAAAAAAAATTGGACAAATTTCTTTAAAAAAATGCTATATTGTGTGAGACAAGCAAAATTTTAAAAGAAAAAAGATTTAAAAAATTTCAAATAAAGAGAAAAATTAATAAATAAAGCAATTAGAACCACGTGACAGTTAAGAGAATTGAATAACTACATTCTTATCTTCTGCGTTTGGTATTATTTAAGTCTAGGGTTACCAAAGTTCCTATCGGGGTCAGTAAATTAATAGTATAGATCTAACCATCATGAACATATACTTAGAAGTAAGGAATCAAGGAGTAACCCAGTGGTTGAGGTTGCTCCTTCCTTGGACGAGGTCCTGGGATCGATTCCTACTTCCCCTTTCCCCTCCCCCAAAAAAAAATATATAATTAGAAGTAAAAAAATTCAGTGACGGCAAGTGACCCCTCTGCCAGGGCTTTGTGTCTGCAGCTGTTTCTAAATGTATATGCACTGGTGTTGATAGAACTGGTGGAAAATGGGAAATTCTTGATTAAAATTGCAAGTATTTTTCTGGGAATGAAACGAAGACGCATAGGTCTATGGAATAAAGATACTGGAAATCAACGTTGGAATGCAAATGTGTTGGGGACTGGAAATTCAAAGAATCTGGAAAGGGAGAAGAAGCTTGTCCCCATAATTTTGTTGCACCGATGTTAGGGTACCAGTACCAGGTATGCATGACTTCTTTTCCTTCAAGAAAAGATTTTTTGGAATCTCCCAAACTTGTGGGAATTAGTGTATCCTCACGCATTGCCCCCCGGTCTGAATATTTTGCGGAACAATTTTTTTTAATGCATACGGACCGTATCAGATAATGTGTTTTGAGGCTAGCTAACGCACGGGATTTCCGCTTAATAGTAACTCTGGAGTTTGAAGATCGATAGGCACACCCGCCCCAAGGCCAGAAGGAAAGGAATTTGAGTTAGAAAAGGCTAAGGCACCGTCATCGATAGAGAAGTACTTATTGGATGAGGTTTCGGCTGACCCGCACCCAAAGGTAAAGGAGTCGAAGTTCTTTTAAGAATAGCTTTCGCCCCGAGCTTGACTATAGAAAGAATTAGGAAAAGGAAGGCCGTGTTCCCTTTGAGATAGATGAAAGGCCGCTTTCCTATATTAGAATTAGAGAAAGAGAAGGGCGGCGCTTAGGCAAGATAGAAAGAAAAGAAGAAGAAGGCGCTTATAACAGGTATTATGAGGTTCAATAGGGGTTTTGCGCGGTAAAAACGAAACACATATTTGTTTTAAATCATTTTTAACCGTCAAAATTTTAATCGAGGAAAGTTCCATACATCCGAAATTAACCTGTTTCGCAATGGAGTCAGCATCACATTGTAATGGCTTCTCCCACCTCCCAAAAGCCCAAGTGCGTGTTTGGTAGGCGGGAATGGAAAGGAATGGAAAGGCCTTTCCCACTTCTCTTTCCATTCCGGCGTTTGGTTGGACAATTTGAAGTGGGAATCATCATTCCACGGGAATGACAATTCCAGGAAGAAGTGGGAAAGGGCATTCCACACCAAAACCTATGGAATGACCTTTTCAGGAGAAGCTGGAATCATCAATAAATAATAACTTACATTTAAACCCCTCTTTTAATTAATTATTACGTTCATTTTACATATCAACATATTCATATTTAGTCATAAATATTCTATTTCACTTGGTATAATTTCATAGATTATAATTTTATAAATATTTCTTTTTCTTGGTAGTATTTTTAATCTATTTTTAAATTTAAAAGTAAATATATTTTTATTACTATGTTGACGTTTAAATAAAAATTATGTTTCAACAATATATATATACATAATATCAATGTTATTCAAGTAAGATTTTGTAATGAATTTTTAATTAGGTTTTATCACTAGTATATGATAAAAGGGCATTTATGTCATATTGTGTTTAATTCCATTCCATTCTGACATTAAAATATAGTTTTACCAAACACAGTAAAGGAATCGACTTTCCATTCTGCCTTTACCTTCCAAACACTGGAATGGAAAGAGGATTCCGAAGTCATTCTGGGTGAAAAGCGATTCTGCTTAGAAAGGGATTCCATTCCATTTCATTCCAGCGTACCAAACGTGCTGCAAGAATATACCTAAAAGAACGAGAGACAACGACACACTTGGTTAAGGCAATCTTATTTTTTTAACTCTCAAAGATAAGATAAGATTGCTAGTTCGAATAATTTAACATGCACCTTAAGCGTGTCATTCAGATCTTAATCAGATTAGTTGGATGAAGTACTCGGATATCGATAATCGAAAAAATTAAACCTAAGAGTTAAATTGTTTTTTAAAAAAAAAACTAACTCTAATTGTGTATTGTTTTTAAATGTATAAGACTCGACTAAAGTCTATTTCGTGATTCATAACTAATGTAATTCACATGATCAAACTCCACTCATTTGTAAACATACACCACAATAATTTATTTATTTTATTCATAAAATTTGAATTAAAATTTAATACTTTACTTGAGAATTATTAAACTCCTTTCACTTATACAAACTCTTATTAGTATAACTTATGAAACTTTACTTTGGTCTTAAAATGGGAATATGGAACGCTATTGCATTTTCTTTTCTTTATCTATTTTATTGTTTTCTGTCTACCTCTTATGATTCTCTTTATATTTTCTATATTTTGACACTCTAACTAGATAAATATAGGGAGTAAATGTAAAAGTTAGCTAAAATGAAAGTGAATATAAAAATGCATTCAAACATGAAATTTCCATCCAGTTGCAAGACATTTCTATTGACTTTAGTACTCCATAAATAAATACTTATCCCTTAACGTAAAAATAAATAAATATTCATCCTACTCATATATTATCTATCATATGTCAACCAGTCAAGTGGATCATTCTGTCATGGAACCGTTCTTGTAGAATTTATCCAACATTATTCTCACATGAGTTGGAGCATGATCTACCTACAAGGTAGATTCCGCCCCAACTCATGTGAGTAGGCTGGGGGGCTAATCTCACAAGAATGACTCTACCATAAAAATTTTCCAGTCAAGTATAAACAAAGAGGCAGTGAAGATTTTGTTTATTTATTTATATATTTATTAATATATGGTGTCAACACCTTACAGAGAAACTGGTAATGTGAAATAATATTCGACTTGCATATTATAAGATCGAATCATCTTCTCACAATTAAAAAAAAAAAACTGAAGGTGGCAGAGTGCCTAATTAATTTCTATGAATGACTGCCATTGGCCCTTTACACGTGAAAATGAATTTATGCAACCTGACCTCCATTGAGGAAGTCTTCACATATTTATGCAAAAAGATTTTCAGAAAATGACATATCAAGTTGTGTCACACTCCACCAACAGGTCATTTTTTTCAATATTCCTCCTTGCACGGCCAAATATCAAATTGAAAACGACCAAAAATGTGGGGTTCATTTATATAATTTTATTTTCTTCCTCAAATTGTCTTGACTCTTGACTTTAGATCATCAATAAAAAAAACGAAGAAGATTATTGGACCGAGAATATGAATCGAATTTAAAACATATTACTGATTTTCATTGCTAATGAAGAGTATTTTTAAGACAATTAAATAAAAGCATCAAAATTAAAATGTTTTACTTATTATTATTATTATTTAGGGGGAGGTGGTTGTTTCCTAATTCAATTTTCAAATTGTTTCCTAAACAATCATAAGGGGTATTCCCCACTTTATCTAAAGAAAAACTATTATCAAATGTGTCCTACCCCAATGGGACAGGCGCCTTCCTACGACCTTAAGGTCGTGGGTTTGATACCCTCCACCTGCATACGGTAAGCTTTAATCTCCCTTTCTAAGACTTTCTCCTCCTCGCCTGAAGCAGTTCTCTCTCCCCTATGGGCCAACCGCCCAATCGGGCTTCAAAAAAAAAAAATTAAAGAAAAACTTTTGTTCATATTTAGATTGTTGTTTAAAACCAACTCCCCCTTTGACTTATGACATATATCAAAGTTATAATATAAGAAACTTCTTTTCTAAACCTATAATTTTGACCTAACGATCAGCTTTACCAATTAGAAATGATTGTATTTATTATCAAGAAATTTTTTGGAACCGGCAAACAAAGGTCTAATCTTATCTAAAAAAATAATATTTCTTTCTTTATTCTTTTTTAGAGGAATGTCTAATTTGTTAACCCTCTCCAAATCTTTCTTTATTTTATTTTTTTATATATGTTAGGGGAGGATACACACTCATAATACTACCTCCATTATTTAATCTAGTGCATTTTTTTTTTTAAAGATGACATCCAAAGTCACACGTAATACAATTAATTCACTTCATTTTAGTGTCATTCTTCTAATATAAATATTCTACATACAGAAAGCTTTTATCTTAATGTTTTTGAAAAATGAACGCCAAAATTCATTTCCTTTCATTTAGGCTAACTAATGTTGGCAGCAAAGTCTATAGTTCCATTCTTGAAGGCATAATAAGTTCTTGGTATTTTGATAGGTTGTTGGTTTCTTGTAATAAGAGACATAATTGTCTAAAGACCTTTTTTTTTTTTTTTTAAGTTCGGATGGGCGGTTGCCTAATAAGGGGAGAAGAGAACCCTAGAAAGGGAGACAATTAAAGCTTGTTCCATGCACGGGGAGGGTATCGAACCCACGACCTCTTGGTCGTGAGCAGACATTTACCCCATTGGGCTAAGGGACCTTTGATCTCTAAAGACCTTACCTTTAAAAAAATTAGTCTAAAAATATGTTTACCTACATTTCTTAGAATTTGGTCATTTTTATATGGATTTACCTTTCATATCTAAAAAAAATAAATTAATAAATTATTGAATATATTTACTCATTCTAGACTCCATTGAACAGTTACACACGTCTAACCTAGAAATGGTAGTTTAGTCCACGTGCTAGGTAAGCCGTTAAGCACCTCTTCGCAAAGTGTGGGACCTTTCAAGATAAACCAATGCATATAAAGGTCGGTACCATTTCGATTGAGAGAGAAGAGAAGAGAGAGAAGGAAATGAGTAAATAATTTGGTGTTTGGATAGTTAATAAAAGAGGAAACGAAAATGATTTTTAGTTAATAAGGTATTTTTTAATCAAAATATTAATTGTACTTTATTAAATAAAATATATATACCACTTTATTTAAAGGAGTAATATTAATATTTTGATTAAAAGTACACATTTTTTTTGTTTTCTTAATTTTCGATGCATGCCCAACAAACTTTATATTAAGCAATGGAGGGAATAAGAGGTAAATAAGAAAAAAAAACTGTTAGTTTACATAATTATCCTTAATTTGTGCTAATATAAATACTTAAGATAAAAACAATTTAGTCAATACAAAATCATTTAATTTATTAAAGGTGGTTTTCTTTCCCTCTTTTCCGATAAAAAATCAATCCAAATACTCTCTCCGTTCAAAATTAGGTGCCAACATTTCATTTTTAATCTTTCACAAATTAACTGTCCACTTTCTAAATAATTGTCTTATTAACGATGATTTTTCAATCATACCCTTTGCATTGAATATTGGAAAGCAGAGAATTGAGAGAGGAAATAAAATAGAATTAAATTCAAAGGAAAATTAAATAGGATCATGTTTAAGTTTAACATATACTACTATAAAATTTGATAAAATATTAATTTTCGTATTAAATACAGAGTGAACAAATAATTTAATACATAGTGAATACCAAATATATAATCCTTTCATTTCCTCTCATCTATTTTCCTCCCGTTTTCCTCATTCCAAACGTTCCGTTAAAATAGTTTTTGTCCATATCTTCTTCAAAATCTCTCAAAGAAACCTTCCAAAAAATCCATAAAAAGGTGGAATTGATAGGATTTTGCACATTCTTGCTAAGAAGGAGGGATTCAAGAACTTTCATTGTAGAGCTCAAATATTTGTTTTTTTTTTTTTTGAGAAGTTTTTTTTTAAGGGAAAGATAAGAAGTAAAAGAAGTTGAGGAATTGAATGCAGAGTACGTTGGAAGTTCTTCACATTTTAGTTGTTTCATAACTATCTGAATGATACTTTTATTTGATCTTCTCACGTTTGTCCTTACTTAGATTTTTGTAGTTTCTAGTAGTTGGTAAGCATGTCTAATTCTAATGCAAGATATTTTAATCTGTTATCTTTATAATTAATTATATATAACAACAATAACATAACTCATTTAGTCTGTCTGTCTGTCTTTTGAATTGAGATATCTAAAAGGGTAAGGGTATGGAGGTAGGAAATATACATTGATTGATCATATTAACTGCTTCCTATCTTCTATGGATGTATTCAATTTTCATATATAAAGATCTCTTTACAGTTCTTGCTCTCTTTCTTTCTATTTTAGGTAATCTTTATCCATTTCCATCTCCTTTTGGTGATCAATATTATGATTCATTTGCATTTTTCCTTTTGTTCCCCAGAAAGTTTGAATCTTTACCTTTCTTGTCTAATTTTCCCAGTAATTTCCTTCTCCCTTTTCAATTTCCATTAGTTCTTGGCTCTCTCCAGTGTATTTCCTTTCTGGGTTTTTCTTTAATCTCTGAGAAGCTTCTTGTTTTGGTAAATTATTATTTGGGGTCTTTGTTGATCATACTTCCTTCATATGAGGATGTGCTAGTGAAAATTTATTTCCACATTCTTTGAATCCTTCTAGTGCACATAAATGCTCTGAATGCTGAATGAAAGAAAAATGGTAATGTGCACATAAATTAAAATGGTTCTTGAGTCTGTCTTCTCTTAGGCCTTTTGACTTTGATGTGAGGGTGTGATTCCGTGGCAAACGTGACGTTATAAGGGACTATTGTTTTAGTGTTATTCTTAGAGCAGTCACTTTGTGCATTCATTATCAAAGGTTATGTCAGTCTCCAATCTTTCTGTTTTCGTGGTATTGTGGGAGCAGCCACTTTGTACATTTATTGCTGCCAAAGGTTATGTCTGTTTCTTATCCATCCCCGCTCATACCCCCAATTATTGGGGACTCAGTGGGTTATGTTGTTGTATTCTTTGAATCTTGTTTGAAATTTCCTTTTTGTTCTTTTCCATTTTGATCAGAAGTTGAATGGCTGTTAAGGAGAGGAAACCTGGATGTTGAAACTGTGTCTTAAACTGAAGAGAAAAATGAAGTGTTTTCATTACTTTAAGGATAGTAGAACTAAGAGTAGAGGGGGAGGACAAAGATCAGCACCAATACTAAAAGATGTAAGCAAATCAGAAGATATGTCAGAAGCAGAAAGGATTACTAAATCTTCATGTTCAACAACTTCACCTCCTAGTTTTACTTCATTGTATGAAGAAAAAGCTCAGAATTTGAGGGTCTTTTCTTATCCTGAACTTGTTCAAGCGACTAACAATTTCAGTAGAAACCTTAAGATTGGTGAAGGTGGTTTTGGAAGTGTTTTTAGAGGTACAATTAAACCTGTTTGTGGGAAAGGTAATCCAATTGTTGTTGCTGTCAAAAAACTCAACAGAGATGGCTATCAGGTATGGTTTTCACTTACCAAATAATCTTGATTGTTTTCTAGAGAAAGTCGCTATATGTATGCATCAACAATTTATGCTTTTCTCTTTATCAAATAAATTATTTTCGTGATCAATCTCACCAGAAATCACCATCACTACTTTAACAAATATAGCAGCTAAAAAATAGTCTACATATAAAAAAACGCTTGAATAAAATTTACACACAAAAAGAGAGAAAATTAGAGTTTTTTAATGCATACACGCAGCGATTTCTTTTATATTTTTAAGGGTTGCTCTTAAGGGATGTGTAATTTTTTTTGGGTTGTGGGGGGGGTAGGGATGAGGGTGAAAAGGGATGTGAAATATATTCTGTTTGCATATGTTGAGATTACAATTATGCAAATTTGAGTGGAAATGTGATTTTGATAATGCAGGGTCACAAAGAATGGGTAGCAGAAGTGCAATTTCTAGGTGTTGTTGAGCATCCAAATCTAGTGAAACTCATAGGTTATTGTGCTGTGGATGGAGAAAGAGGTATACAAAGGTTACTGATATATGAGTTCATGTCAAACAAAAGCCTTGAAGAACATCTTTTCAACAAGGCAAATCCTGCTCTTTCTTGGGATGGTAGATTGAGGATAATTCTTGGAGCAGCCCAAGGGTTGGCCTATTTGCATGAAGAATTGGAAGTTCAGGTATAAACCAATCAGTGAATCTTGTTTTCGAAATATTGAATACTCTGATAGAAAAAGGTATTCTTTCGTCTCAAAATTTGACTAATATCTATTACTTAGAGAGCGGCTCTTCTGGTCATTAATCGAAAGGAGACAATTGTTTCTTGAAGTGAACTTCATTGTATGATCTGTTTAGGCCCTTATTTTCTTGCATTGGTATGAGATCTTGTATGTTAATGGTTTCTTGCATCATGTCAGGTAATATTTCGAGATTTTAAGTCATCAAACGTACTACTGGATCAGGATTTCAAGCCAAAGCTTTCGGACTTTGGACTTGCGAGGGAAGGGCCAACTGGTGAACAAACCCATGTCTCTACCGCGGTAAGATTCACATATTTATGATTACATGTCTGTGAAAACTTTCGCGTTCATCAAACACAGAAAGAAAGCATTCAAATTTGTTTGGTTTCACTAAGGCTCCAACCCGTTCTTTATGACTAGGTTGTCGGAACATATGGATATGCAGCTCCTGATTACATAGAAACAGGACATCTTACTAGTAAGAGCGATGTTTGGAGCTTTGGAGTTGTTCTATACGAGATCTTAACTGGAAGGCGATCACTAGAAAGAGATAAACCGCGATCAGAGCAGAAACTACTGGATTGGATAAAACAATATCCTGCTAATAGCAGAAGATTTGGAATGATAATGGATCCAAGGCTTGAAAGTAAGTACTCACTCAAAGCTGCTCAAGATATCGCCAAATTAGCCGATATTTGCTTGTTAAAAAGTTCCAAAGACAGACCAAAAATGAGCCAAGTGGTTGAAACACTGAAGCAGATAATTCATGTTTCATTGGAAGAAAACCCTTCTGATCAAAGTTCTATGAGTACTGGAGATAGCCCCGTTAAGGAGGAGGCGTCACCAAGGCCGAATGGAGCATCTGAATCTGCGAAAAAGACGATTAGCACATCTAGCTAAATTAAGCGAACAAGTTGGTGGGATTAGTAGAAGAAGGTTTATGCTAATGCAGAGGACTAAGGTGACCTAAAAAAAAAGGCCATTTCTCCGGTAAAAGTGGATTCTTGAATCTTACAGATTAGCTATGTTTTCATTTCTTAACTATTGATCAAAGGATGAAATGAGTATAATTTGTTGTGGTAATGAGACTGAAATGAGTATTTTCTTGCCTTGGAGCATTAGGGGGAACACTTAATTTGTCTTCTCTGTAAATCTAATGTATTAACAAATTTTCCTGTAGTTGACAATAAGTCCGGAGTTTGATACCTCTTGTCCCGTTAATAATTTTTAAAAAAACAACAATTGTGCTAGCTTTCGTTGACTCGTTTATGCTTGCTTGTTGATGAAGTTCATCTGTTTCAATAAACAGGTGGATTTCTTTTCAAATACTTGTATGAATAACAACGTGTAGTTTTCAGACTAATTTCCCCTCAGTTAGTCAACATTGACAACTCAAGAGTGTAATTACACGAAGAAACCTCGACTCTTATCTGTTTCTCAACTAAAAAATGCTCTTATATCAGGGGAGGGGGGTGTGCAAATTCAAAATGCTAACATAAGCAATCAAACTCAACAACTCTTCAAGATTGTGTAAAAAAAAATGACAATAGCTTCTCTCACTGCAGCTAGAAAAAAGATTTTGCCATGCTATTTTCACGGCAGAAGTTACTGTCATGCTGAGACAACATCACCAATTGACAGAATTCCCACCACCAAATTTACACTGGATGATCAACTACACGCGAGAGGAGCAAAATCCCAGAAACTGAGGGCGTATTGAGAGAGTTAGTTAATAAATGCAACTCAAATGGCTAGTGCACAATAGCAAGACATGCAACTCTATCTTCAGTAAAAAATCTGCCCACACCTCAAAAACCTGGATAGGCATGCAAGGAAATCCGATCACTTGGAAAGGGAAATTGATGAACAAGATAATCGGAGTGGAAAGCCAGCGGAATATAAGGGCTAAGAGTTCCAAAAATTAACTTCATTGACACTTGACAGTAGAAGAATCCACCTTTCGATCCAACTGTGGCCACAGAACTTTGGTGCTAAAGTTGAGCTTGCATTCTGCACCAGCCTGATTTTCTCTGATGGCAGCCAACCTAAAAAAACAGATATTGCTTAAATGATAAACAAACTACTGAATGTGCCACCGGAATTCCTAAATTACCTAAACAAGCAATATATATTTTTTGCATTGTCTCGTACCTCCAATATTAAGAGTTATAACCTCAGTTTCTCAACCAAAAATCTCGTCCAGCACTTGTAGAATTCCTGTCATCAGCAAATCAACTATCTTTAGCAATCTCATATGGATGCATCAAACTTGCACCATTAATAAAGTGTAGATATGTCAAATTTGAAAAGTACGCTGCTGGATATGTACAATATCATCATATTGGTATCTACTAAGCTTCAAACGAATCAGAGATCAAAGCTTAGTTAATCAAAATTATGAAGAACTCTACAATTTTGGAGATAACATGTTCTACAAACTTTAGATCGACCATAAGCCCTGCCTTGATCAATTTAAAATCTTAAGGCGATTCGATTTGTTCAAAATTAAAACAAAAATGATTAGTTTTCAGTAGTGTAAATATACCTCTTGATGGAAGCAGATTGATCCATGGAAGACAACCGCTTTCCTCTTTCTCAAGTGTTAGCCCTTCATCTGACATCTCTATTGGGCAAACTCGGAGTTGGATTCTTAAGAGTTTCCATTTTCTTTACTTCCATTCAGAAAGATGAAATCGGATCACGAAATTCTACGAAGCTACCTTATGAATCACCTCGGATTGCCCACTAGGCCCACATTCACTGGATCGGAAACAGAACTCACTGTTTTCACTGAAACCATTGTTTCTATATATATAGTCATAGGCAATGTACATAAGAAAGTCCAGAAAGAGGCTCTTCCCAGTAGTTTCTTTACTGTATGCAGTATGTCCTTGCATATGACGGTGTGCTCGGTCCAATATTTTATATGTTATTTCATCAAATTCAAAATTGATCTGGCTCAACTTCTGTGCCCACAACCAAGTTCTTTGCGGGTATCCTTGTTTGCAGAGTTGAGACAACAATAAATTGGTGGTAACAATATTTGGAACAAAACCAATCTTAAGTAATTTGCCCGTCAAAATCATTGCTCGATCCAATATGTCATTACACACACCATTTAATAGGGTGTTGTATGTGACAGTATTTGGAACTATACCACTGGAGATAAGATCATTAAACACTGCAACAGCTTGATTTATATTCCTACTGCTACACAAACCTTGGATCTTAATGTTGTACGTTGTAATATCCGGGTCCCACCCACTGATGTGCATTCTGAGTACAAGATTATCTGCATTAGCCATGTCAAACACCTTGCAATACCCACTAATCAAAGTATTGTAAGTAACAATATCGGGTTTTAACCCATGCCGGTACATTTCCATGTACGCATCTATTGCCGACTTCATTCTGCCCTGTCTACAGAACCCGCTAATGATAATATTCCTAGTGAAGACGTCTGGCAGAAGACCCCATTGCCTCATTTCCTCTTCCAACTCTAATGCTTCATTCATTTTCCCAGAGTTACAGAACCCAGAAATTAGAGAATTAAAAGCATAATTGTTCGGGACAAGTCCTTTCCTTAACATCTCTTGGAACGCAAGATATGCCTCTTCAACAAAACCAGTTTTCGAGAGTCCATCAATGTAGGCAGAAAATGCAACAGCATCAGGGCCTAATTTCAATCTCGTCATCTCTTCCCACAGGCTTTCAGCACCCGTAACATTCCCTTTTTTGAAATATCCATCCAGAAGCACCGTGAAAGCCACTTTATTTATAGGAAAGCCTTTCTCCATCATCTTATCCATAAGACTCTTGGCTTCTATAAGCCTCCCGATCTTAGAAAGACCTAAAAGCAAAGAAGTACATGTGGAAGCAGAAGGAATCAGGCCAAACTTAACCATCATGTTATACACTTCAAAAGCTTTATCGTGCAGTCCATTCCAGCTATAAGCAAAAATAATGGTGTTGAAACCGATAACACTAACAGGTATGCCCCTCTCTAGCATATTCTTTAATAAGTCTAGAGCTTCATCCAGCCTTCCTGCCCAGCAGAATCCAGCAATTGATATATCCGACAATGAACATTCTGGAATCAATTCTAGCCGATATAACTGGCTTAACAATCTATCTCCATCTTGTTCCCTTCCATATTTATAGTGTCCTGCAACCAGAATATTGAAAGTTACACCATCAGGAGTAACACCCGTTTGCCTCATTTCCTCATAAAGTAACTCCGCCTGAACTATATCTCTTGCCTTTACATAACCATCCATCAGGGAATTATATGTTGCAGTACTTGGTGAAACACCGAGGTCTTTCATCCCATAAAAAATATTCTTAGCTTCTACAACATTTCCCTCTTTGCAAAGTGAACTAATAATGGTTCCGAACGTGACAGCAGTTGGTTTACAACCACATTCTACCATGTAATTCACCAAACTAAGTGCATGTGAAGTCCACCCTCTTATACAATACGCGTTTATGAGAATGTTAAATGCGATAGCATCAGGTTCGCAACCAAATTTCCTCATTACATGTAACAAGCTCAATCCCGTGCTAAGACAACCTCTCTTACAAAAGCCAAGAATCAACACATTATACACAAAATTATTCGGGCAAGGTCCATTTCTAACCATATCCCTAAACAACTTCCACACACTGCCATAATCACCAACTCTAAGTAGCAACTTAAATAAAATGCTAATGGTCGATAAACTCGGCCAAACTCCAACCTCCCTCATCCTATCCAAAACCTCCAATGCTCGAGCACACATATCCGCATTCAGAAAAGCCCGCATCAGCGAATCAAGAACCGAAAAATCTGACTCATACTTTCCATGCTCTCTCCACATAAACTCCACCACTTCATTACTCCTACATTCTCCAATGCTCCTTATAACCCAAGAAAGTATATCCTGGGCCATTAACTTCAACTCCTCAGCAGCCAATAAATGTGCTGCAATACAACATGATTGGACTATTCCCTCCGAAAAATCACCAAAAACCAACTTGAAAAATGCAAATGCAGCTTTCCGGTCTTCGAAATCTTTCAAGATTTCCACAAGAAAATAAGAACAAAATTTGCTGGAAAATCCCTCTAATACATACCCTTTTTGTTGTTTAATCATTCTTGATAATCCGATTACAACTTTCCGACTTTCATTTGGGTTAATTACAGTGATTGCTGAGCTCAAAATTTGAGGAAAAGGCATAAATTGTTCAAAGAAATCGATCTTTTTATGAATAAAGATCGAATCTTTAGCATCAACTGAGTTAGTAGAATAAGTAGAAATTGAATGTAAGAAATGGGAGTTTAGCTTCACAATGGAAATTGGAAAACAGGGACAGACCTGGAGAGCGGTACGGAGGCGGCGCACCGCCGCAGACATCCGGGATTCGCCAGAAGAATCGTCGGAGAAGGGATTTTTCCGGCCAATGACTGACTTCTACGGAAGGGTTTAAGAGGGGTTTACCATTTTCCTTTATTTTTGGGGGGTAATTTGAGATTAGGTTTGACATAATAGGACCTCTTTTTCATTTTTGTATTTTACTTATTAGGCCTTCAATTTTATCGTAATATCCAACTTATACCCCTTGTGTTTTTATTTTTTTATTTGTTGTGGTAAATAGATCGGTTACAAAATATATCGTTGATTATGTTGTAGAGGAGCCTCCCTTCTAGTGTTTAAGGGTTTGATTCTCGCTTTTGAGAATGTAATATATTTTGTGACTTACTATTTATTTATCTAGAGAAAATTTTGAACAAATGAATTAGTCATACGGTAAGACGTTAACATATTGATTTTGACCTAAAAGAATAAGCCGTAGATTCTACTGTCTTCTTGCCCTGATATCTCTTTTCCTAATATTTTTGAAGAATAAAAATGTATATCAAAATTAGTGTCTCAATTTTGTAAATAATGCATTTAAACTAACTTTTCATTGTATTTTTCAAAACTATAAGCCACTTTTAAAAGGAGCTAAAGTAGTTTCTCGTTCCTCTGTTTCACTGGGGGGAAAAAATGATGCATGAAGAGAATTGGTAATGTGAATCAAATTTTTGGTTCACCCCGAGTTACCCGATATCCACTAGGTAGTGACTAATTTGAACTCATCTTGCTGTTTGGCTTGTAGCGTGACCATTGGTGCGGGAGAGTCTGACTCATACTGTTCTTTGTAAACGAAGTCTACTACTGCGGAAAATTATCACGAAAGTCGATGTACACATAACGAATCAAACACTCATTAACGGTGAAATATATAACAACTCTAACCAGCTGCCCAGAACTCGGTTGTAATGTGAATCAAATCACTTGGTAAGAAGTTTACTTTTAACTAATGAATAGCCGCATTATTATCAGTGCAGTCGTGGGAATTGCATGGGTCTGGCCCAGTTTTTCTCTAATGGTCATGACACTTCCGTCCTGGGATGACGTGGCACTTCCCAGACGCGCCTCACCCACGTCAGCGCAGGACGGTCCTGAGGCGAGGACGGAAGTGTCCCCGTGAACCATTTTTTTTTTTTTGATGTTTTGTTTGATGTTTTGTTTGATGAATTGTGACTTATCACTTTTTGTCTTTGTCTATTTCTTTGTCTTTTTCTTTTTCTTTTTTCCTTTTCTTTTCTTTTCTTTTTCTTTTTATGTTAATTTAAAAAATATATATATAAATAAATTAGTTTTCTATAATTGCGAGTCGAAAAAACTCTGAATCCTTTAGACATTATTTAATGTGTTTAAAATAATCATATTACTACATCAAATAATGTCTAAAAGGATTCGAGATTTCGACTCGCAATTGTAGAAAACTAATTTATTTATATATATATTTTAAATTAACATAAAAAGAAAAAGAAAACAAAAGATAAAGAAAAAAGAAAAAGACAAAGACAAAAAGTGATAGTCACAATTCATCAAACAAAACATCAAAAAAAAAAATTGGTTCACGGGGACTTCCGTCCTCGCCTCAGGACGGAAGTCCCTGCGCTGACGTAGGCGAGGCGCGTCTGGGAAGTGCCACGTCGTCCTCGCCAAAAATGTTACTCCCACTTTTTTGCATGCCATGTCATGATCATTAGAGAAAAACTGGGCCAGGCCCATGCAAAGCCCTGCAGTCGTGACTGAATGGTCCTATGGGCCTGTTCGAAAGTAAAAGACGAAGAAGGGAAAATGACTGGGCTGGATATGGGGGCCCTATTACAATAGAGAATACTTAGGAACCCCCATAAAGTGTATTTCTTAAGTGCCAATAAAGCCCATAATGAAATTGAAATTGTAAAATTATTTCATTTTTTTGGTCGAAGAACGAGGGATCATTATCATCTCGTGTACAAAACGTTTCTAAAGTTTGTTGGTCAGAGTGGATCTTCCAAGCTTGTCAGACCTGCTTCACTCTGAATGCAATAATCTGAACTAGTTCCCTAGGCCCCGGTGTGTTGTCCAATTCTTCAAACAATTGTTTGTTTCTCCAAAATCACATTGTGTGTGCCATTTTCAAAAAATATAATTTCATTCCTCCTGTAACCGGCTTGAGACAATAATCTCAGTGAGATTCCAGTATATACACTCTCAATTCGTTCAAAAGATTGAAATTTGTTCTAGTAGCTCGGATTAAACAATCAATCACAATTTGTCATTTGTATATATAATTAAAAGAAATACTTACCTAACAAATTTTGATTGGTTGGGTATAGGAATGACAACAACAGATTTTCAACCCTTTTGAGAGGGTTACATGGTAGAAAGAAGTTTCTGAAAAAGTATAAACGTGGTACATTGTACATGGTTCATTTTGATATTCCCTCTAATGGGGGGGAATCTAGGATGACTCGGGTTGATTTTGAAGGGTTATTGCTAATACGTCATGGATCATTAGTGAAGCAACCTTTTGTTTTATACAATTAGTTTTAGTCGCCAGACAATCTTGAACTAAGTTGTATAACCACAACAAAATGGAATAAATTAATTAATTATGGTCATCCCCCTAAATCACCATCTTCCACGTACTCTTACTAAATAGTACTCCCTCCATTTTTTAATATAAGACTCTTTAGACAATTTGAGAAAATTAAGGAAGTTGTCATTTTCACATAAACTTCCAATATTACCCCACCTCTCCCCTCTCTCTTATTTCTACTTCATAAAAGAAAGGAAAATGTTGAGGGTATAATTGGAATAAATTGTTGACAACTAATAAAACAACCTTAAACGACAATTAATTTGGATACTTAGATATCTCTTAAACGACAATTAATAAGAAATAGAGAGAGTGAGGTCGAAGTAAATGTATTTATTTTCTCTTCTTTCGCGAACCAAATAAAGCCTTAGGGTGCATTTTTACTTTTACTTTTAAGTAATACATCATATAATCGCTAAAATGAAATTTTCAAATTCAGATACAGCTTTAGAGGAGTTTTCTCCATTAAATGTTTTAATAGATATGCAAATTCAAACGCGTTAAATTAGGCAAATTGATAAATTGTTAATACCAATGTAAGATTAAATGCTTAATCTGAATAAAATTCAGACTATATTAACATAGACTATATAGATGTAAAAACTTAGAAGAAACATGTTATATCATCTTTCTTCTTAGAAGATTAATGGAGTATTAAAAAGAGATTCATTACAAAGGATTAAACATCTCATGACATCCCAATTAAGGATGCTTGTTCTTCTTGTATACATATTTAACAAGATTTCCATAGGGGTAATAAAAAGCAAAGCAATCAAAATTGTCTAATGGGCATCTCTTTGATCTGTTTTTCTCTTCTCCACCCAAAACCCACAATTACTTTAGAAGATCAAACTGGTTGCAAAATTCCTCATTGTTTTTCTACTTCGAATCCTCTAGTACATCCTATTCACCAATGAAATAGCTCCACATATAACGATATTATTAGGTCAAGGTAGATTCACATAGCCTGAACTACATACTTTCACGTGTAATAATATCATTGGTGTATTATGCCGTGTACCAGGAGATTCTTATTTATCTTCATAGGAGGCCATAGATAAAAGTTTATCAGGAGATTTCTTGATTATGGATAAATATAATTTAGGCAACTGCAACAGCTCCAGTCCGAACAGCTTTGTTTGTGCATTCAGATTCTTTTATTGAATCTGTTTTAGTAGTATTTGATCTCTTAGAAGAAGATGATGAGATTTTCCATCTTCTTCTTTCACTAACTTCATCCATCTCTATCTGTTCTTGCCTGCACTCTTGGCTACAAAATGGAGTATTTCCTCTGCAAAAAAATAAGATAAATAAATAAATAAAAGCCACATCACATTTCAAGTTCTTAATAAAGGGTTCCTTCTAAATTTCCAATTTTTTTCCTGAAATTTCAAATCTTAAGGAAAAAATAATACAAGAAATTCAAAACCCACATCACGTTTCAAGTTCTTAATAAAGGGTTCCTTCTATTTTTGCAAAAAAATTTCATGAAATTTCAAATCTTTAAGCAATAAAATTCAAAATTACTCACTTGTACATGAAGATATCATTGTTGTGAGCCAATGGTCTCTGGCAAAGATTACAAGAATCAAGAAAATGGGGTTGGTAACTTTGTTCATCACATCCAGCATAGTATAATGAAGGCCTCATTTTTTTTTCTTTGATTCTTAAAAAGATTTCTTGGAAATTTCAAGAAATTGGGTACAACTTACAATAGTAGGGGGAAATAGAAGAAAGTGAGGGGGAAGGAAGAGGAGGACTGAGCTCTTATTTATATTGGAAGGGGAAAGGAAGGGTTGTGATTGAGTGATCTATGGAGCATAGGACTTGGGTGACCCTAACCAATCAAGAGTTTTCTGGATATTTGAAATTAATCTTGTCATTTTTATATTTGTTGTATTGGTGTCTAATTATTGACTCGACTAATTTGGGAAATTAGCTCAGTCAGTCGAAGCGACATGAAGTCTCATAACAGGTAACTCAAATTTACGATCTTGCACTATTATGCCATGTGGCATTTAAATGAGGCGAGTTGTAAAAAATGTATTACGACTATTATATCTTGTTGCTTATTAATAATTGGTATCTGAATATTTAATCTGATTAATTCCAAATACGATCATGTAAGCACTATAATTTGTTAATAAAAAATTGTACAAATATATAATATTAGTTAATCCCATAATATTTTAAACTCACAATCTCATTCTCATTCTGAATAAACTTTGAGAGATGGTAAATGTAATTACATAAACTAAGATCACCAATCTATAATTGACTTTTAGGACCACTAGAAAACTACTTTTTGGGCCTCACTGGCAGTTTTTCCAGGATCCAAAGGGTTGAATCTAGTTGGAAGAAATACATTGCACCATTTGGCAACCAATGTTTTAAAATGTACTTTTCACTATTATTAAATTAATACTCTCTCCGTCCCAAATTATCTGTCCACATTTCTATTTTAATCTGTCACAAATTATTTGTCCACTTTCTAAATAAAGATCTCATTAATGGTGAGTTTTTCCAATCTTATCCCTTACATTAAATGTTAGAGAGAGAATACTAGAGAGATAAAATAAGGTAGAATTGAATTAGGAGTAAAATTAAATAGGGTCATGTTTGACATTTTACCATTTTTCACTATTGAATTTGATGAAACCTTAATTCCCGTGCAAAATACAAAGTGGAACAGATAATTTGGGAAAGAGTGAGTATATAGTTTTTAGCAATTTGCACCCCTATAATTTATAAGAATCTTTAGGAGTGCATGAACTTAAGTATTATTTTAGATTTGTCTCATTACTTTTTAAGATATCATTAATTGTGAACACCTTTGTGGGGAAAAGCAAATTGAAAATTAAAATATTTTTCTTTTGCCATAGGATTCAGGGAACATATTCAAGCAAACCTCTGACTCACATATGGTAAGTTGCTTTTCATCATATATATTTTATTTTGTACTTACATGTCTATTTAAGTACAGAAATTGAATAAATTTAATATGATAAAAAGACAGTATATTCTTAACTAAGAGAATTCTATAAATTTAAGCTTTTAATTTTGTTATAACATTGATTTATCTCAAAGAAGTTACAAAAATTAGGGATACTTTTTTTTTCTCCCTCTCTAGGGCGCGTGATAAATTCACTATGTACTTTACTAAACACTTCGACTCGGCCCTCGCGGATCGCTTATGCTCCTTGTTTGGGGTCCGGCTCGGTAGGGGCGATGGTAAGTACTTGGGTCTTCATTATCTGATTGGACGTAATAAAAGGCAAGTTTTTTCGTATATAAAGGATCGTGTGTGGAAAAAATTACACGGATGGAAGGAAAAATTCTTATCGCTGGCTGGGAAAAAAGTTCTTATTAAATCTGTTATCCAAGCCATTCCAACTTACATCATGCAAACTTTTTATCTCACTAAGTCCGTTCTGAAAGATATTATGGTATTGATTCAGAAGTTTTTGTGGGGAAAAGAGGGTGATAATAGTGGTATCCATTGGCTCTCTTGGAAGAAGCTATGCTTGCCAAAAAATAGGGGCGAAACAAGGATGGCGGATCATCTAACATCCTACTTATCTGGTGGCATAAGTTCTAAAGGCTAAATATTTTCCTCACTATTCCTTCCTTAGTGCATCGACGAGTCATCGGTCATCAGATATTTGGAAAAGTCTAATTAAGGGTAGGAAAATTCTAAATTTGGGGCTAAGATAGCGTGTTAGCAATGTCGAGATGATTGATATTTGGCAAGACCCAAGGGTACCCCTGCAATGGTCATTTAAAGTCTCCAATAACAATGAGTATTTGTCTGCTAATCGGTCTGTTAGCACCCCCATTGATCCTCTGACCAGGCAATGGAATTCGGAACTCTTAGGTCTCATTTTCTGGTCGCATGAGATTGAGTGTATAAAATCATTCCTCTCGGTAGCTCAAGCAGTCCGGATCGCATGCTTTGGCATTTTACTGCAAATGGTAATTATACAGTGCGGTCGGGGTACCATACATCCATGGCTGCGAATGAGCGTCTTCTTGGTCTGCGGAATCTTCCTCCTCCTCCGCGGATGCCTCTTTTTGGATGAAACTATGGCAGCTTCCTGTCCCTCCACGGGTGATGCATTTCCTTTGGCGGGCCTCGTGTGATAGTCTGCCCACGAGAATTAATCTGGCGAAACGAATGAATACTAGTTGTGTTTCTTGTGGTGAAGTGGCGGAGACGAAATTTCATTGCCTCATCTAGTGTCCGCATGCTCGACTCATTTGGTCTTATTGGGATAAATGCATGGAGTGGTTCAGCTTGGGTATCTATTCATTTAAGGATCTTCTGCATTTTCTCTTCATTAATGCTAGTTCAGAAGAATTGGCTATTTTTGCGCAATTGGCGTGGCTACTCTGGAAGGATCGTTGTTGTCTCGTCTTTGAAGGCCGATGAGCTACTCCCTCATCTCTATTTCCTGATGCTAGTGCAGCGGGGACTGAGTTCCATACGCTGCTAGCAAGGACGAGCATCCCTCCCGGTCGGTAACCCTCCGCTTCCTGAGCTGTGGATCCCCCCGCATTTTCCTCTTTTAAAGATCAATGTCGATGGTTCTTGGCGAAATGGTCTGGCTGCGTTTGGATGTTTGGTTCACAATTCTCTTGGAGTACCACTTGTTTGCTTGTTGCGGTCAATTGCGTGGATGTGTTGATGCTCCTCACAACGAGCTTTTGGTAATTATTGAGGGCCTTAAAATGGCTTCTTTGCTTGGATTGAGATCCTTTCAACTGGAGAGTGATAATCTTGGCATCGCCACTCACCTCGGCTGCCCCGATACGGATTACTCTGTTTTAGGTCCGATTTTTTATAATGTTAAGTCTTTTATTCAGTGTTTTGATTCTGTTCATTTAATGTTTATTAAGCGTTATGGCAATCAGCCAGCTCATTGTCTTGCTCAATTGGGGCATGAACACTCCTCCATGATTTGGGATCAATTTTTCTCTAACTCTGTAATGGAAGCGATCTCTAGGGATCGTTTCTTAATTCATTAATATATCGCACTCATTCGGGTTTCAAAAAAAAAAAAGTTACAACAAAGAATGATCTTATTTTGCTACAAATAAAAATAAAATTTGATAGATAGGATATTTAAAAATATTAAACATAGAAAATTTCGGATATGCACCATATCCATGTGAATTTTATGGTACATAATAGACCACATCATTACAAAGTTATATAATTCTCTCCTTATTCTGTAATGACGTGACCAATTATGTATCAAAAGATAAATAACCTGATTCATATAAGAATTATCCTTAAACTTATACTCTCTCCCTCCTAAATTATCTGTCCACATTTCCTTTATATTCTATCCAAAATTATTTGTCCACTTTCTAAATAAAGGGTTCATTAATAATATTTTTTTTTCCAATCATACTCTTACATTGAATGTTGGAGAGATAAAAATAAAAAGAGAAAAGAAGAAAAAATTAAATTGCGAGTAAAATTAAATATGATAATATTTGACATTTGACATTATTGAATTTAATAAAGTCTTAATCCACGGGTAAAATACAAAGTTAACATATAAATTGGGACGGATTGAATAGCTTTTAGTGAAATGTCTAACAACTTATCATTAAAAATTTAAAATTAACATTCCAGCTACATATCATAAATGTTGAAAAGTCTCTTACAGGCAAAATGGTCTAATTCGTCCTAAATGTATTTACAATTAATTAATAAGGTCTAATTGTATAATTTCAAATTTTAACATTCTTAACGTATTTAAAACCTGCTAATAAAGGATATTCGTCCGTTTTTATGTTACTTTCTCATTTGACTAGTCAGCAAGTCAAATTCTTCGTCTTTTACCGGGGGTATATTTGTCAAATCACTTTTGATTATTCACTAAAAAACCTTTATAACTCCCCCCAAATCGTTTTCACTCCCCTCTTTCATCTTCAATCATTGCTTTCCAGAGATTCTTTAAGAGTTCTTGTTCAAAATTCCTTCAAAATAAATATAAATATCCAATTTAAACTAATAAAAAATTCTAAACCCATCTTTTACCCCTCCATCTTCTTCACCACTAACCACTACCACCTGCAAATTTTATGCAAAGAAAAAATTTATGATGGATTTTTTTCATCCATTAAAATTGGAGTCTTGTCTGTTCCATCAAGTTCAAGAACTGAAATCTCAGCCTCTATGGCTACTTCTAGTACTCTTCTTAGGTTCTTTGAAATCCATTTTCTTATTTGTATCTTTACTGAAATGGATTTATGTTAATTTTCTCAGACCGCCCAAGAATATCAAGAAATAGGGGGTCATGGGCAGTGGTTACTGGACCAACTGATGGAATTGGAAAGGCATTTGCTTGTAAATGGCTGGATTTAGTTCTTGTGGGTAGAAATCCTGATAAACTCAAAGATGTTTCTGATTCAATCAAGACTAAATATGTCCAAACCCAGATCAAGATTGTGGTTGTGGACTTTTATGGGAATTAAATGAAGGTGTTGAAAGAATTAAAATAACCATTAATGGGTTGGAAGTGTGATTTTGATTAATAATGTTGGGATTTTTATACTTAACCCAGAATTTTCCATGAAGTTGATGAGAAATTGTTGGATGATTTGATTAAAGTATTCTTGGGTCCAATTAAGTAGTTAATCTCAGTGAAAAACTATCTAAAATGCCAAAAGGTATGATAAACTATCAGTTTCCCACCTTTTTAGTCATTCATTCTGAATCTGATTGATATCAAGATGATGTTTGGAGAAAAATAATAGTATGTGCCTTGAGTGATTTTGATTGCTTCTAAAATATGTAGGATAAGATGATTTTCTTCAAGATCCCATCACTAATGGCTCCTCTGCTGCAATTTGGGGAAAAGTTTCAATCTTGGATTGAAAGAAAGTTGAGTTTTTTCTTTGAATTTGGAATTGGAAAAAAATGAGAATTTAAAATAAGTTAATTTAGTGAATTGGGTTTTCCTTTTTCTTATCTCTACCCGTCAATAATTATTGAATTTGGTCAATAACTTGGTGAATTCATATTTCAAAATTTGACAATAGACAATGAAGAGCCCAAGAAAAATGATGAGGGAGGAGATGGTGGCTGTGTGCAGTGGGGATGGTGGTTGGCGGTGGAGGTGGATGATGGTGGCGGATCGCGGGGTGGATGGAGGAGAAGTTGAGCAAGTCTGATCGGGTCGGGTCAGTTCAATATAAGTGGGTAGGTTGAGCTTGTTTTACTGAGTAATGAAAAGTGATTGGACAAATATACCCCGAGTAAAAGACAAAGAATTTGACTTGCTACTAGACAAATGGAAAGTAACATGAAAATGAATGGATGTCCTTTATTGGCGGGTCGTAAATATTTTTAGAATTTTAAATTTTAAAATTATACAATTAAGACTTTATTAATTAATCCTAAATACATTTATGATGAATTAGACCATTTTGCAGCCTCTCACGTCCAACTTCCTTGTAAATTTATTTCAATTATTTAAGATTGGCAAATTGGCGAAATTAGTACTCAAACATTATGCGTTTGGCGATAATGGTCCCCGATCTTTTTTTGTTTTGTTTTTAGGAACATAAACAATTTGCGTTTGGCGTTAATGGTCCTTCCGTCCATCAAAGTGAAAGTCAACTGTTAGTCCACCAAAAAATAAATGAAAAATACCAAAAATGAAAGGGTATTATAGGAATAAAATTCTCAACGTCCTTATATCCCCATTTTCAACCTTAAAGACTCTCAAAACTCATTCTTCTGCTTCTTCTTCTTCCTTGGGAACCCATTTGTTTTTTGAAAAATCAGACCCATTTGAACAAGGCAAAATGAGAAAAGCATCAATGAATGGCAATATATTCAAGAATACTGGTGAATCGGAGTCCTGTAATTGGAGCTCCATGTTCAATGGTGATTCAAGAATGCCGACCCATTGTGAATGCCCAATTCCAGTACCTACTAAAATTCGAACTGCTTGGACAGAGTGGAATCTGGGTAGGAGATTCATGACATGTGAGAACAAGAAGGTAAGTTAAAGTCGGTGATTTTGAATTTTTTTTTTTAATTTTTTTAATTCTCAAATGTAATGCAATTTGAAATTCAGGGCAAGAAGAAGTGCGATTTCTTCTATTGGGCAGATCCCCCTTTGTGTTCTAGAGGTAGATCGGTGATGCCCGGGTTGATGAGAAGAATAAGGAAGATGGATGGAGAATTGGCTATGGCTGAAAGAAAAGTTAGGACAATGTCTATTGCCCTAATTTGTTCATGGTTGTTTGCAATTTTCATTTGTAGTTTGTTGTACTATAAGATGAAGATGTAGTGTTATCCTTGAAAAAATTTGGAAAATGTTGCAATGTACCTCGTTTTGGTGTAATAAAATTCAAGTCTTTATGTTGTTACATATTTTGTTGAGTATCCAAAGCAATTAAATGACATTTCGCGAAATTTGATGAACATATAGGACAAAAATCTGGGCATAAGAATTTTCATTAGTAAATATGACCTGTTTACAGTTTACCGTTGGGCAAAAAAATGTGCAAAAACCACCAACACTCCAAACCCAGATTACCTTAAAGCAACCAAAAAACTAGTTCTTCTATACATCCAGTTAAACAAAAAATTCAAAATGCTAGTTCTATGCATCAAGTTTGCAGTTGGTCAATCCAGCTTCCTGCTTAGCTTGTTAAACATGCTAATATGTCTGTCCACATGTGACCCTGGAACAGGGCAGGTTGACCTGTTGTGTCCATGGTTTAGACACCAACTATACCTCACAGGCTTCCTCTTCTTCTTGACCAACTACAGACAGAGAAATAACAAATCAATTATAGTAACTGAAACGGTTAAATTGGAATATAAGCCATGCAAAATAAAATACCTTTTCAGCAACCACTGAAGATTTTCCAGCAGCAACATCAGTTTGTCCAAGTTCATCTTGTGGCAACTCTGCAGCACCTTCCTGGAATCCATCTTGTGGCAACTCTGCAGCAACTTCCTCAATAACAGCTTTGCATTTTTTCTTGGTGTGCCCTACTTGGGAACACTTACTACACTTGTTAACATTACTTGGGCCACTATAGTTTGGACACTTTCTTGCATTATGACCAATTTTGCCACATGACCTGCAAGTGTTTTGGGCAACCCCCACTCTAGTAGCATGCAAAGCAAATGATTCAACAAAATTTACAGATAATTAGTAAAATACTTACAAAGTATGGATAACCATTCTTGGGACAGAAAATGAGAGGAGCACTTTCCATAAACCTATATGCATAGAATAGGATAAATGCACCACACTCTTCCCCATTTCTCTGTTGGGGAACATTTGGTGTCAAAAGAGGTATATCATTAATAATCCCTTTGTTAACAAGAACACCCTCATTCTTTAGAACATCATATACAAATCTAGCACAAACCAAACATTATAACACTGTTAGTATGTCACATAGTATAACAGAACAATGTCATTATGGGATACAATTACTTACTTTCTTATTAATGGCTCAATAGGATTAGCAAGAACTTGAAGAGAATCCAACAACAATAAACATTGAGTTCTATTTTCCAGATCCTCATTGAAATTACATAGAATCAGCATATACCAATGTCCTCTAATACAGGTTCAAAATCAGACATTCATCAGTTCATGAAGGGGATGCAAATTAATTAAATTAAATTCTTGAAAAATACATACCAATTTACAATTGGGACAAAGACATACTTGTTTCGTTTGAAAATATTCGTCTTTGAAATCCATTTAAGAACCTTAGTCTCAGATTTCCCTCCCGGAGTAGCATAGACATTAAACCATAAGGCATCTAACTTGTCAAACAATTCCCTCTTATCTTTAGCAACCTCCTTCCAGATTATACTATAAACACACACAATTTTTGTTCGTCAATCGCATTCAAGTTAGGAAAAATTAACATTCAATAAAACATTACCTTAAATAAGTTTCCACTGCGTCTGAGTTTAACAACCCACTCAATATTGAAAACCCTTCATTTTCCTCGCCATTCCTCCGTCCAGATGACCTTAGAACCATGATAGAAAATCGCGGTAAAAGCTTAGGGTTAGACAAATTTCACCTCTGGAATGAAGAAGACGGTGAAATTGAAAGGTAATCGATTCATCTGGGGTTAATTTCGACTGAAATTCCCAAAATAGCCCCAGCACGTAAAAGGGTATTTTTTTTAAAGAATATTTTATTTTTTACCGTCACTTTGATGGACGGAAGGACCATTAACGCCAAACGCAAATTGTTTATGTTCCTAAAAACAAAACAAAAAAGATCGGGGACCATTATCGCCAAACGCATAATGTTTGAGTACTAATTTCGCCAATTTGCCTTTAAGATTCTAGAAGTATAATAATTTCTTTATGGTAAAAAAAAAAAAAAAAATGTAGAGAAAAGTACTCCCAATAGCAAAACCAAAGCGCCCATTTGAAAGTTGAAACCATTATTTTCTATGTGCTCTCTCAAAATTGCCCCCACATTTTAATGATTTCTCAAAGGAGTCCCTACGTCTCTGTCATTTTATCAATTTCCACATCGGATCTGCGTTGGCTAGGTCCCACAACCCGCTATAGGGTCCCACTCCCACTGCATAAACAAACAGTCCAATTCGAATCATCAAGACAGTGGGACCCACCTAGCAAAAAAAAAGAGACAGTGGGACCCAAATTTCTAGGTCGTTGTCCCCATTGTCCCTACTCTTCTGCCCGTGCCTCCTGGGCAACTATATTCCGACGTCTCTTTTTTGTAATTGCTGCCCGTTACACGTGTATCTTTGTCACGCCACGACTGGAAACACCTAGTAAATTCTGGTTGTGTACGTGGCACTTCATTTTAAAAAACTTTGAATTCTCGTTCATTGATCTTGGGAGGTGTCACTATTGACGAGGTCAATGAGATCAACGGTCAAGATCTCATGAACGATTGTTTTTAGTTTTTCTATTTTATTTATTTCACACACCATTTGTCTACTCACACGTAAGATCCTTTTGCTGTCAGTCAAGCTCATGGTTTTGTTATAAGATTCCTTCCAAATCACTTGCTCTTAGGTATTTTAGATTGAGGTTTTATTTGTGAATTTTTTAAAGGTTTTTTCTTCTTCTTAATACGAGATTTAAAGTTAAAAGAATACATATTTTTTAAATGATAATATTTTCGCTCTCATAGAAGAGAGATTCACCAATACAAGTTGGCTCACTTGATAAAAATTTGACATATTTTTACAAATATCAAGTGTTTAATTCCTGTTGCCGACGTGAGGATTGTGTCGATGGGTGATCTATAAGTACCTTTGCAAGCGACATATGATCTTTAAGATCTGACCCGTGGTGGTGATTGGAGCCGAACCCACTCAAACATTTTCTAACCAAAAAACATTAGAAGAGAGATTCAATAGGCAAGTAAAGAGCCAGAAGCTGAGTTGGAATTTTTATTTACACTAGCTTTAGACATATGTATTTTTACCTTTAGGAACTATTGTTTTTAATTTGTTAAAATTAAATACTATTTATTGCACATGAGATGTGAAAATTAAGGAAAAGACTTCCATTGAGTTTGTCAATGAAATTCGTTATAAATAAACACTTATTTACGTGTTATGAACATATTAAGAGATTGGAACCTGTCAGAATGATCTTTATATGAATTATGTAGTGTGTTTTAAATTTTATTATTGATCTAAATAATACTCAATTTTCTCGAGAACAAAAAAAAATTATTCAATATTCTTGAAATTATATTCCAAACTAGCAAGATATTTGAGGCTGCTATTCATAAATGAGACCTCTAAAAAAGTACTTAAAATAAAAGATGGGAAAAGAATAAAGGGTTAATTTCTAAATTCTTTTTTATATGATGATTTAAGTCAATGACGCTTTCACTTTATTAAACATGTGTTAAGATGAAGTTTTTGAAAACTTTCTAAAAGGTTACAAGTTGGTGAAGGTTTGTGTATGCTTATGTAATTATAAATTAAAAAGATGTGAACATTTGAGTACTTGCTGGAACTGAGTCAGAAACATGTTATCATGTGACCATTCGTTTGTTTACAACTATTAAGGAAAAACAATTTAGATTGTGACATTTAACATTTTTTATTTTTAAATTTGGTGACGTTCAACATTTTCTTATAAAATAATTAAAAGTATTATGGTAGAATCTACTTTGTGGGATTCTTTTCTAAAAAGAATAATGTTTTAAAGGAGGAATTT
Source organism: Vinca minor (assembly GCA_026122235.1). Classification (NCBI taxonomy): domain Eukaryota; kingdom Viridiplantae; phylum Streptophyta; class Magnoliopsida; order Gentianales; family Apocynaceae; genus Vinca; species Vinca minor. The sequence goes on from JAOCZM010000291.1 coordinate 3,838,753, forward strand.
TCAATTGTGTCATCTTGATCAAACAAGTTTTAAATCGAGAAATGTATATGACTGATAAAAATTTGAGAGAAAGTCAACAATATACAAATATAAAATAAATTCTCATAATATTTAAGTGGGAATCTATTCTACGACAAAAAATTAGTTGTTTCTATATATGTCCCTATTTCTGTATCCAACCAATCACAATTCTCCATGTGTATATATAATAGAAAAAAATATTCACATAATAAATTTTAATTAATTGGGTATAAAAATAAAAATATATACGGGAACAGACCATTTTCACCTTATTCTACATAGATTTAAACTTTTGTAGTTGAAAAATCTCTCCCCACATCATCTCATTACTTATTCTACATAGATTTAAACTTTTGTAGTTGAAAAATCTCTCCCCACATCATCTCATTAATGAATGGAGGAATATGTCAAAAAGCATGTTTGTAAATGTGGCTTCACATCGTTGCTTACTAGTGCAAATTTCTTTACACTATGCTTTTTTTTATTATAACCAATTACCACCAATTCAACTAGTGTGTTATAAATTGGTAACTTACCATAGATTTCTTTCTTTTAACAAAATTACCATAATACTCCACTTGCGCCACTTGCCGCCCTTAGAAAATTTTAGTGTAGATGGTTCAATTACGAAGGTCGACACTGTTAAAGATTACACATTGACTATTTTGTGTGCGCATTTACAATATATGAGGTTTGGGCAATCTTCTTCTCTTGAGGTACATTTTGAGAGATTGAATTAGGTCCAAATTCATTTATAACATGGTATCAGAGCCACCACTTTAATTTTGGGTCTCATTAATGTTTACGCTTCAAATGTCCAACTATGGCATGAAGGTGTGTGTTGAGAATCCCACATCCACTAGCTTGTGAGCATATTTGTAATATATAAGGCTTGTGCAATTCTCCCCCCTCAAAAGATACCTTTTGAGTAATTGAGTTATATTCATGTCCATTTTTAACATACACTGTAAATTTATGGTTCGATTATGGAGGTTATATAATTCTAGGATTCATAGGATTAATGGTGTGACAAGAAAGTAGTTTAGTTTATTTCTAATCTTTGTTATTTTGAAGTCAGAATGTGATTTAATTGTTAAAATAATGTTTATTTTATTAAGAGTTTCGAATTTCGATGTACATTGATACATATCATCTCTTCCCCTTCCTTCCCCAAAGAGAAAAATTCAAAAAAAGAAAGAAACATTATTTATCAGGCACATGTGACAATGGCAAAAAATCCTCTGTCACGTTTATAGTGTGTCACAGATGTCATCAACCAATCACGATTACCATGTGTATATATAATTGAAACAAATATTTATATAGTAAATTCTGATTGGTTGGGGACACGGGAACACACACAAATGGGGACAGAGGATTTTCACCCTGTGACAATGATTGAAACTTTTTAATAAACGGTTGAAATTATTATTTTTTGTTTTAACAAAATCAATAAGTAAAATTATATTCAAAAAGCACCCCCAAGATCATCCTAAATATTTTTCAGCTTATTTAAGCTAAATCAGCTCAAACGAAAAGTGAAATTGCAAGTCGAAAACAATTCAATATTTTTTTGATTAAAATAATATTATAAATAGCTTATTTTGGACAAAATTTCAAATTTCGGATTCAGAATTTGATTTTACATTTTTTTTTCCAAAAAATATGAAGGATCAACTCGAGAGGAGAAGAAATTTGGAGGATTAGTATCAAATTTCCCCACTTTTATGCGTAAAAAATTGATGTGGAAAGCGGTTGAGACGTGAGATGCCAAAGTCAATCTTATTTGTTCAACTCTGCTACTTCTTCAATCTTGACTCCAGACCAATTTCTTATCTTCCTCAATCGATTCTAATGTCTATTTTTGCTTCTGTTTTTTTTTTTGTCTCCGATCTCTTCATCCGCTCAAAATAACCAGAAGGTAATTCAAAACCCTAGACTATGATTTTATTGATTAAATTATTTTATCTATGAATTTGTTTTCTTTGGCTATTTTGGTCTCTCACGAATATATTTAGGTTTTTTAGTCCCTATTTTGGTATCTCATGAATATATTTAGGTTTTTTAAAAACATTTTGGTCCCTACTTGGCTACTTTTCTTCGACTCTCTTAGTCCTTCATATAAAAACTATCCATCCATTTTTGGAACCATATGAATCTACGATGCATTAACACATTAGGACCAAATTGGCTGATTGTCAATTCACAAGTTATGATCACTCATGGAAATTAGAAAACATGATGAATAATAAATATTAATAAGTTGATTCTTAAAAGTTGTGTCTTTATTCTAATGGTAAAAGAATTAAAAGCGAAAAACATTGCGGATTTCGTAGTATCTTTCCATGTTAATTTCCACTTATTTCAAAAGAGAAAAACAAAGACTACTAGTTGTGTATCACCAATAATTCCAGTATTATCTAAAGTGGTATTATTACCTTAATTCCATAATATAAATCGGGTAAGACATGTAACAATAATTAAAAAAAATAAAAAGGAAGGTATTTTATTTGTCAAAATATAAATATTATTCTCTTAAATAAAACTTTTGTAACACTAATTCTATTTAAAAGAGTAATATATATTGATATCTTGACTAACAAATTACATTTGTTTTTTGCTTCCTTAATTTTCTATATGGCATAAACGACTTATATTGTGGAATGAAAGGAATAATATATGAAACACAAGATTTTCTGTAAAATTCAATACTAAGACCGTCTTTCTGGGACCTCACATGTATTGAACGGGACCTACTTGCAAATATGAGTTCCGTTCAATTTATCTGCGAAAACTGTGGGGCCAGTACCACAAATACGGTCCTAGAGTTACCGGATGTTCTGGTGACTATGGTTCATTTTGGACAACAGGAAGCAACGACTCCCCATCAGCAGAATAATCCTGATTGATCAAAGCATCTTCACTCTTCCACAAAAGAGAATGGACAAAAACAACGGGCATGGTTGATGCTAAAGTGATGAACAGATGAACAGAAGCATGAGTTAGAACAAGTTCAAGTCCAGTAATGATACTCAGAAGGAAGAAAACAACCCGTTTATCGATGATCTTATGAAGAAACACAGAATTAGGCAGTGAACGAAGCAGCAGCACGTATAAGTACGTTATTTCTTTCATGATTATCAACAGGATGAGAGAAACCTTGCGCTTTGGAATCAGAGTAATGAAGAGCACAAAATAAACAAAGAGCGCGTAGAATAACACGAAAGATTTTAAGTTTCTTGTGATTCTGACCAATGCTGCTTCTTCTGTGGAAGGGATGTTGAAAGGCCAGTAAATCTTGAATCCATTTTGGGACACGGGTTCCGAAGAAATCCTAGGTTCGTCATTATGGGACAACATGGGTTCTGAAGTTTGAGCAGTTGTTGATGATGATGATCTTTGTATCGCGGTACTGTAACTGGCCATGTATATCAAGATCCAAGCTGATATGAAATCGCACTAGAAAATTATGTATGATTTTTTATAGGATTATTAATGAATTGAACATTAAATATATATACAGAAAAATACAATAAGTAGACAAGTGGTTGCACCGGTCTAACTGGGGCATTGGCCTCAGATGACTTGGACTTGGTCAGTCAACTTTTAATTGCTTGGAAAGAGCAGTACGCAAGATTAAAGACTTCATAACATTGACTTGGATCTTTTCTAATACTCTTGGTGGCGTTTTCTGTCTAAAAGATAAATTTAAGCATTAATAGCACTATAAGTAAAAGTATTACGGTGAATGTTATTATGCTATAGACGAGAGGATCTGGGGTGCCATAACGCACCCACTACAAAAGTATTACGTTGAGTGTTATTGTGATAATAGATGAGGGAAAATTCAATGTTAGAATCGTTTTTATGGGACTGGCATCACAACTCACTCACACAGAGATGAAACCAGGAATTTGGCTTTGAGGGGCGAAAACTGCAACAGTATGCCGAACTATATATAAAAACTACAAAAAAAAAAAATGTTGCGGGGGGGGGGGGTGGCGAATTGGATAAAATATCTCAAACTACATATAAAATTTACTACATGTAGTACTATTTTTAGAAATCTCCGCCCCCTGTCTTCGTCCTTGCACTCACATGAATATTGTGTAGGGCTTACATGCAAATGTGGGTTTCGCTCAATTCGTGTGAGAAATTATAGGACCAAGTCCACAAAGACGGTCTTATAATCAACCTCCAACACCCAAAAAATAGGGCCAGTCAAGTTGAAGTAAAACACTTCTCTGAGCCCATTTCTTCAAGCCCACTTCGCAAAACCCAACCCAAACTTGCGGGTCACATTCCAACCCGGAGCTCGCCCCGGCGAAAAGCACCCAAATTCGCACCAGTTCTCCCGCTCGGCCCGCTTCCTTTTTGGGCCGCAGCCTAACTTCTGTACACTGGGGGAAGCCAGCTATGGTTTCATATACCCCGCGAGAATTATTCAGGTCTCTTAGAGTAAAAATGGAAGCGGACTAATCATATAGAGATTTATTATTACTTTATTTCGAGAAAAGATTTAGGATAATACTTTATTTATTTGCCATGTATGAACAAAGAAACAACTTACAAATGTGTCGATCAAGAATTTGTGTTAAGGACAATTCAACCATCTAAATAGCGAGTTGGGTGTGTTATGAATATTCACATGCCAACTTAAAAGGAGTATTAAAACAACACACAAAACACACACTCCTAATATTAAGTGATTTGATTAGATTAGATTGTGTATATAATAATTGTTACGTTGTATAGATTCATAATTAACTTGTGCTAGTAACTTCGTACATGAAGACTATTGATAATTCTCCTCTACAGAGTCCGATCACCCATAAGGGTCTAGTTGGACACAAAATTTTAAATTTGCAACCTATTGTCTCCTCTTACATGTTTATACGCAATTCGTTTAATCAAATACTATTCAATTAGAAATTAAATTATAAATAAGAAAAAAGATGGAAGCAAAAGTGTGTTGTACATTATAAATTATACGTACGTACATATAATGTTTACAAATACGAGGTAGCACTAAAAAGAGGTAAAACATTCATTTTCAGAGGAATTTGAGTCATCACAGGGAGAGTGGTTGTGTCTGCCTTCATAGGTTGTTATCACCATCCGACAATCCTCCGATAATCGCTCTACTCTTTTCTTCACTCTACAATTATTGTGTGTACACCGATAGTAACTTCTGTGAAAATTAATAAAAACAGATAAATTTTCAGCAATATATTCAGGGATAAAGACGAGGGGCGAGGATGGCAGTCGCCCTCGAGATTTCTAAAAATTCGCTCCCCAACAATTTTTTTTTTACAGTTTTTATATGTTGTTCGACATACTGTTGCAGTTTTCACCTCCAACGCCAAATTCCTGCCTTCGTCCTTGAATATATTCCCTAGTTGCATAGCCGGACGCAGGAGTCGAAATTTAGTGGTGCAAATCTGGGGGCGAAACTGATAAAATTCTTGGAGGGGCAATAAAAAGGGCAAAAAAAAAAAATTCTTGTGGTGCAATTGCACCACTTTGCCGTACATAGATCCGCCTATGCCTAGTTGTACCAGTTATTACTACCTCCATTGCTTAATATAAGACTTTCATTACATGTTGTGAAGAGAAAAATGTTTTTTTTAATCAAAATATTAATATTATTCCCTTAAATAAAATTAGTAGTATACAAGTTATATTTAAAAGAATAATATTTGTATTTTATTTAATAAAGTATCTTGCTTTTTGCTTCATTAATTTTTGCAACATGTAATAAATGTAAGAAATAGAGGGAGTATTAGTTCAAATATCTAAGTAACAAATTAGGGAGTCCTTGAAACAAAATAGTCAGAGATAGAGATGATTCAGACAGCTCGATCCAGTGCATGTTGATTAACAAGCAATTAATCATAGATAGAATTAGAATATTAGGTTTGGAAGCTAGACTCTATAAAGAAGCTATGTGAAAATCTTGGAAGGAAGAATTTAAACAAAAATGACTCAAGTCTATAAAATATATTACCTATAAAGAAATTTTGAAAAATGTCAAGAAGGTGATTCCATGCCCTAGAAAAATGTCAGGGAAGTAAGTTACTATCTTAAAACTTGTTTCCGAACGAATGAATATAATACACCGGGGTAAAAATGTCAACTCAAACCAAATCTCTCTCCTTTAAGCTGACTTTTTTAACTTATGTGTATTACACTCATTATTTAGGAGTAAATTATAGGATGATGATAACTTACTTCTGGACCAACAACAAAAAAAAAAGTTTCCGACACGACGGTATAATAGGGTTTGGTTTACCTAGATAATCAGATCAACCAAGGAGCAGGGACCTTGCTATATGCTACTCCCTCCATTTCTCAATATAGGTCGTTTATGACACTTTGGAAAAAAATTAAGGAACTCAAAAAAACAATAATCTTTCCACCACAATTCCTATAATACCCTTCCTCCATCTCTTTCACTTTTCCAATAAAAGATATGTTGAGAGTATATATATATATCTACTAAACGACAATTAAATGGGAATGGAGGGAGTAATAGATCTTCGAGTTCAAGAAATGAATATATTGTTGCTGATTTCCAGTTCTAGAGCATTTTGATAAAATTCATTAGTTAAATCTAAATGGAAAACCCCCAAAAAAAAGCTTCTTAATAATGGGATATATGCAGATTAGTTCCACTCCCATACTATAAAAATTTTCTGGCTTTTGTTGTGCTTATCTAAATTCTATCATCAAATCATTAGGTGATTTCCAATTCCTAGTTCACTTCTAGTATAATCTGTTCGACTTCTATAGTCACCAACTGCCATAAATTTTTTTTTTAAAAAAAATTCTAAAAACTGCGCTATTAATCACCTTAATTCTTTTGTATGCAAAAACTAATTATTTCAATTGACGAATCAAACGACCCGATGACTAAAATTTGTCAGTACGATACTGACAAAAAACACTATTAGTACCTAAATCGGACTGCAGTCGGAGCATGAAAACTTGACTTCCTACATTATGTAACAAGAAAGCATTTGATAGCTGAATTATTCTAGTCCCTTTTGTAATTGCCCGATTCTATTATCTTAATATTATTGTTAATGATATTAAGATAATCCAGAATTACAGTGTGTTTAATGATCCCATGCTATAGCATATAGTACCTCTAAATTAAATGCCAATTCTTTTTGTCCACTTGAAATACCATTAATCAAACTATAGAATTTTAAAAAAATATTATAAAACCATGTAAATGATTAAACTAAAAAATGCATTTGCCCATTAATTTTTACCAATAGAAAATCATATAAAAATTATCAACAACTATCCTATAATCATAATTCATGCTTTAGTACGAAAAAATGATTCTTTCTTCTGTTGGTTGAGCCATGAGTGTAGTATTGACTTCTTTAGCTTCAGTACATTTAACTTATTATAACATAACATTAAGAGGAAAAAAAGAAGGGAAAATCCCAATGCAAGAAGATGGATGGAACAGTGTACTATATACTTCTACATTCATCCCCACTTCTGATACCACTACCACTACAACTAAAACTTATGTTACTCGAACCTTTGTTTATGTACTGGGGTATGACATACTTATCGGATCTGGTCAACACCGATCAGAAACTTTATTTTAGATGTTTAAGTATCCGACACCTAAATACATACTCGTATCCGATACCCGTACCCGAGTTCGGATAACATAGACTAAAAACTAAGTAATACAGTAATAATTATGAAATTCAAGAAAATATCCTCTCTTTGCAAACAAACAAATCAAGAAAATCAAAATACCAAATGTGCATTTCAGTTTCTGATCAACAAAAAGATCAAATATGGAGGTCTCCAACACACAGTCTCATCATCATACATTAACGAGCTTAATGTGAAGGAAGACTAGCGCAACTTCCTCAGAACAATAAGTCATTCACGTTCGACATCCCCCAACATTATTTAAAAAAAAAAATCAAAATCATGCAATAATGAGCCTAATGTCAAGAAATGCTAATACAGATGCACAGTTAGAACAGTACTTCTAAATCAAAACATTAGGTCCCATGTTCGATATCCCTCCACCAGAATAACTCAATTCTCCAAAATAATCATACAATAATGACCTCAATAATGGAGAATAAAAATTGAAATGCAATAAAAAGATGAATGAATAACTAAATTAGAAGGGGAGGGTACCTTGGATGGAGGCTGTTCTTGACAACTTTTTGGCCATATTTCCTCCATTTATAACCATCATCAAGTACATCTACATCACTCCTAGTTTGGAAGCAGAATCTAGGCTCTCTTAGCTTTCTTCTCACCTTCACCTTGTTTTTATCCAAGTTAGAGTTCCTCCACCTGCCAAAAATTTCAAGATTGCTTCACTCCAAAAGACTTCCTTCCAATTAATCGTACATGATATTCATCTAAACAAGTAAATGCACTAAATGGATATAAGATTCAAGAAATCATCATTGTGTGTATAATATGAGAGAATATATTTGGTAGTGGGTTATCTATATTGATCTTGTCACTGCTACATGGGGGTGGGAAAGAAAAATGGGATTGCTTATAATGATGATTATTGGAAATTGGGACTGCTGAATCTCACCTCTACCTCACATGGTAAGATCTTGCAAGATTCTGACTCAAAACACACAAAAGAAGATTCTGACTCAAAACACACAAAAGTTGCCTCACAGAGAGAAAGAAAGAAAGAAAGTTGCAAAATTTATACTAATGGACAACTTCTTTTGGAAAGGAAAATCATATCATATTCATACCACCACAAGAATATGTTTACATAGCCAAGGTTTCTGAGTACTCAGGCCATCAAGAAGAAGAAGAAGATATCTAGCTAGGTTATATATATAATAATATACTAGTGTACTTGAATTGACTCTGATTTAGAGGTGTGATTGGATAGGGGTTTGGGTTTGAGATTTTGGTGTCAGTACAAACCAGTCTCAAATCCAAACTAAATTTTAGATGATTTAAAACTTCAGGTTTTATTTCCAGACTCAATTCTAAGCTAGTTTGGGACTTAGTTTGAGTCTCAAATCAGGCCAAACTCAATCCAATCATACTCTGTTTAAGACTAAAACTCGGACCTAAACTCTCATTGGATGTAGTCTGTGAATGACCTTAAGTTACTAATCTATGAAGAATTTGATTTGAGTTTAAAACTAGTATAAGAATGAACCAATAATCACTGAGATCCAATCCAATCATATCTTGTGTTTCTTTTGAATGGAAAGAGAAAAAATTGTCAAAAGACCTAAATAAAAAGGAAAAAGAAAAAGGGAGGTGAGTTTAAGATAGGGTTATCATGATGATACCATGAATTACTCCCTTCGTTTGCATTTCCACTACTGCAATTTTGGTCACTAACAGCTTTGGGATCCACTGCTCCAACCTGTATACAGACGTAAGATCTTCTGTAACACTTTCTGTAATATATATTATTATATTACAATAAACCATTAAGATCTTAATTTGTTACTACCTGATCGGTGTTCCAAGAAGCTTGCCTATTATTCATCATGAGGTCACCATGGCTAAACCCTAATGAACCATTATTATTTTTATTGTTGGTGGTGGCGGTGGTGGGGCTGCTAGTGCTCTCAGGTGGCTGTGAAGGCGGCGGCGCCGGTGCTAAGAAACTCAAAACCTGATTAGGATCTTCGAACTGAACAAAACCCATTTCAATATTGATGGAATGTTGATGAAGCTCATAATTAGCTAACCCAGATCTTTCTCCTTCCATAACTGTATCTCCAAACTTGTTCTTGGCGGATTTCAGAGAAATTCTCTTTGATTCTCAGTGGATTGGTTGCATGGGGAAAAGGGTTTCTTGGAGCACTCTAATTCCTTTCTTTTTTTTAATTATTATCCTGAAACGGTCTCTTTATGAAAATAAGGGTAAGATGGCATACATACATCGTGGCTTTTCAAAACCGTTCTGATGCGGGAGTATTCTTAGGGTCCTTTATTGTTACGAGGCTTAATTATTTGGAAGAAATTCTAGATGGGGAAGATTGGAAAGGGAAAGAGACAACTAGTAAAAGCTATGGAGCAGAGACGAAGGTAGGATTTTTAAATTGGGGGCGAAAAATTGCAATAGTATGTCGAACTACAAATAGTACTGCAAAAAGATGTTTGAGGCTGAATTTGATAAAATATTCCGAACTACATATAAAATTTATTATATCTAGTAGGATTTTTAAAAATATTATGGCGAAAAATTGCAACAGTATGTCGAACTACATATAATACTGCAAAAAGATGTTTGAGGCTGAATTTGATAAAATATTCCGAACTATATATAAAATTTATTATATCTAGCAAGATTTTTAAAAATACCGGGGGCAAAAAATTGCAACAGTATGTCAAAATACACATAATACTGCAAAAAGATGTTCGAGGCTGAATTTGATAAAATATTTCAAAACTACATATAAAATTTATTATATCTAGTAAGATTTTTAAAAATATCGGGGGCGACTGCCCCGACGACCCACCCCTATCTTCGTCCCTGCTCTGGAGAGGAATTAATGTTGTAGTATTTTGATGATACTCATATATATGTTCTTCTTAAGGTTGTCTATCTCTCCCAGAATAGAATGAGCAAAGACAGCAACAGTACATCACTGGGAAGGGAAACCCTTAACCCTTAAGCCTCAGTTCCCCTATGGACCAGAGGAATATTTTCTTTATTCCTTTTGACGTAATATCTCTTTTATGACCTAAAGGCAGATGGAAATTTTCCAAGACCAATCATTTTGATTGACTATTATGTACCTCTAAAATAACAAGAATTTCAAAAGAAAAAAAAATCGTTAAACTAGAATTTATTCTTTAAATAGCAAATGCCATTGCAATCTAATATAACCTGAAAAAAAAATGCTATTCAATTATTTAGAAAATCAGGAAAAAAAGATAAAAAGTCCACTATTAAGACTGAGTAACACTAATACTTGTAGAAAAAAACAAATAAATAGTAACATCTTCATAACTCCCTCCCAATCTTTGAACACCGGCGGTAAGAGAAGTTCAGCTTCAACATATTTTTTAGAAATTAACACTATAAAATTATGGCCTATCAACAGTCTAATAGATAGTTTCACAAAGATATATAAAATTGAGAAGATGCTCAAAGCAAGTTTAGGTTAAAAAAATTCTCCAAGAAAGATCGAAAGAAATGAATGATCTAGAGTAGCTTTTAATTTCGGGTCTTGAATCTTAGAAAAAAGAACTCCAATATGATTGACCACAAAAGGAGTGAAGACATCAAGATTAAAATAAAATAGGAAAAAAGAAAAAAATCGTCTTTCAAAATCATTGAACAATTTATTTTTAATTTTTCTAAGGTTTTGTAATACATTTTTTTAATAGGTAATGTTTTTTTACTTTATTGAAATCAATACTAAAAAAATAAAAATTAAATATTTAAAAAAAAAACACATGAAAGTTTAACATTTTAGGAAATATGTCTTATTACCATAAGGCAGTACAATTTGAAATGAGGGAAATTGAAGGAGAGAGAAGAGACACGGTGCATTTGTGCATACAATTTTCGTATTCTTTAATACAATTTTTTTAATTTGAGCTCTATATCTTTTTCACAAACAATTTATTTTTTAATTCTTGAGATCAGAAATTCTAAAACAAAAATCAATTCAATTCATTTTTCAAAGTTTTGTGATAGATTTTTTACAACGGAAAGAAAAGGAAAATAAAGGAAGAGAAATAGAGGAATTAGTTTTAAAATATCAATCTTCTTTATGTTTAAACGCGGATGGAAACGAAAGGCCAATAAACCAATTTAAATAAAAAAAATTTACACTGACTAAATTTTCATTTATTTAAGATACCACACAAAAATAAATAAATAAATAAATATATATATATATATATATATATATATATATATATATATATATATATGTATGTATGTGTGTGTGCGTGTGTGTAAATTAATAATTTCTTCTTATTTTTTCCTCTACCAATTTGACTCAATCTTTTACCTTCATCTCCCCTATTTCCTTTCTCACACATTGTTTTCCATTCCTCTCAATCCTAACATATAGCACTAAGACCAATATTATTAATTACTATCATGATAAAAGTCATCAAAGGTGTCTTAGTTCGGGAAGGCGCCTGCCCACAACCTTGAGGTCGTGGGTTCGATGTCCTCCACTTGCGTGCGGCAAGCTTTTAATCTTCCTTTCTAGGGCTATCTCCTCCTCGTCTGAGACAGTTCTCTCTCCCCTATATGGAACAACCGTCCAATCAGGCTTAAAAAAAAATCATGATAAAGTTACTATTATGTTATTTACATTTTACTACCAATGCCAAAATCATCTCCATCAAATTGTACCAAAGAATCTAAAGAGCCAAATGCGTTATACTTGGATCAAGATATTTTATATATACAACCCATATAATTACAACACACCTATTTATAGTATTATTTATTTATTTATTTGGGGCTCATTTTCCCTGACTGACCATTAGTAATGATTTATGCACACTGAAAATAAATAAATAAACAAAGCCTATTTTCATTGTCCAAATGACCATAATTGTCTTTTTCTAGTTGTATGGTTATGGAAAATGGCATGCTTTTTTAGACAAGGAAAAATAAACTGGTTAATATATATATATATATATATATATATATATATATATATATATATATATATATATTTTAACGAACACATTATCACCTCAGTTTTCAGTGATTTATGTGTGATCCTATATTTGTATATTTGGCTAGGATTAATTAATATCAACCACATACGTACACACCAAGCAAATTAATAATTATCTCTGTCTAGTAAATCGAAAAGGCACAATTTAAGGAATGTTGTCTCATCTGCTGTTTTTATTTTGAGACTTTTGACCTCAAAAATTATAAAAAATAAATTATTTGTGTGAAAAAAAAGTGTAACTTAAAATAAAAAATTTGTTCGAGGAATGTGTAATTGTGCGAGGAGGTGCCCAAATACAACCTAAATTAATAAAAGCAAAAGATGTGGAAACATGACAAGAAATCGTAGTGCAAGTGAATTTTGCTCATCTTATTTTCCACTCGTGCGCTAGAGCTTACCAGGTGTAAAATTTAGAGTTTAAATTACTATTTATATCGCATTTATCAGATTTTTCCTGGTCGAGAGTTAGAAGGCAGAAAAATGAGGAAACGTTGAAATTCTTGTGAAGAATGATAGTGGAAATTGGTTCCATCAAAATTTCATCAGCAAATTAATTAAAAATTGGGATAAGACTCTAATTTTTTGCCAATGGCGATTGTCTACTCAGACCACCCTTTCCTGCAAAAGGAAGAAAGAGAAGTATATATATAATCATTCCAACATTTGTTTCATTTCCCATCTTTCTAATTTGGCCTTCCACTTACCTCTCTATCACTTAACTTCCATCCACAGTTGTCATTTGTCTCTGGCTCTACCCCTCTCCATCTCCTCCTCTTGAAATGACTCCCAACACCTTCCTCGAAATACCCTTCCCACTATAACTAAACAATGTAATTTAGTATGTGTTAAAATTAGCTTATTGGTGTTCATATTCTCTCAAAATCAATTGACAAAGAGAGGTACTAACCCCTAAGCTTATAAGTTAATCGGATCTCCCTTAGGCAGTCGATATGGGATTTTATATTTCAACAATTCCCTTCACCCCGAGGTGGTGAGGTTCTAAAATAGTATTGAAGAAGTAATACTTATGACTTAAGACCATGAAGTATTACTTCTCTTACGGATCACGTCCAATACAATGTATCCCTATATATTGCATCTATGATGTGATTTGTATCCATTACACATGATCAGTAAAACAAGATCATCAATCAACAATCATACTAGTTTTATTTCATAGTAATTAAGCATTACATAAAACTAGGGACTTCTAGAATAGTAATTACATAAGCTAATGAGTTTTACTATCAAATCACACATTTGATAATCAAAAGCAAAATTAACTATTCAATTACATGCTCAAAAGATAATAAAACGCACAAAATGTGCTAATGGTCCTAGGGCACTACTAACAAAGTCCAACCATGGAAATCAATTGCAGCCTTTCTTGGATCACGCGGGGACAGATGAAGGCTTGTCTTCCTACTTGGGTTGTACGGGGACAATTAGAGCCCACTTGGACATTATGAGTATACGCATCCCGCCCAAGGGCCCGCTCTGATACCGTGTGAAAATTAGCTCATTGACATTCATATCCTCTCAAAACCAATCGGCAATGAGAGGCGTTAACTCATGAGCTTAAAAGTGAATCGGATCTCCTTTAGGTATTTGATAATGGTACTTTATATTTCAACAGTATGCACAGTACTAGTCTCTTTGGGGGAGTTGGCTTCTCGAACACTTTGTTGGGGTTTAACCCATATTTACTGAGTTACTAGTTAGATATTAATTAGGAAAAAAATTAGTACTCCCTCCATTCCCTATTAATTGTCGTTTAGGAGATATATAGGTATCCAAATTAATTGTCGTTTAATATTCTTTTATTAGTTGTCAACAATTTATTTCAATTATACCCTCAACATTTTCATTTCTTTTCTTTAAGATGTATTAGTGAGAGAGAGGGAAGGTGGGGTAATATTGAAAGTTTAGGTGAAAATTAGTGAGAGAGAGGGAAGGTGGGGTAATATTGAAAGTTTAGGTGAAAATGACAACTTCCTTAATTTTCTCAAATTGTCTAAAGAGTCTTATATTTAGGAATGGAGGGAGTAATTAGGTAAATTACTAATTAGGTAAACTCCTAATTGGATACTAATTAGGTTAAGAATTAGTAAGTAAGTGAATTACTAATTATGTGAACTCCTAATCCTTCTAGCGAGAGGTTTACTACTTCTATATATAGGTGTCTCATATATTGTCTGGAATAGTAAGGCGAGGGGGAATCTAATGGATTGGAGGAATCTCCATTGTATTTTTGTTTCTCCATTATAATGAGAGTATATGCTCGCCTCACCCGTGTATGTAGGTCAATCGACCGAATCACGTAAATGATTGTGTCCCCTTTATTGCTTTCTTTGTTGATATTTGCTTGGTGGCTAGAATTGGGAGAGGATGTAATTCCCAACACACTTATAGGCACTGGGATATCGAGTAATTTTTACCTTCAGTCTTTAATCATTCCCGACTTGAAAAGACATTTAATTTGTGACGAATGAAGGATAACCGTGGTGTATTTAGGAAAATAAAAGTCATGAAAGAATATTATAACGTATGAAATGAAATACATCCACATTGATAGTCCATAGTTTGAAGGTTTAAAAGAAAAAAATTGGGATTCTTTAACCGACTCTTTATAGGAGTATGTCAGCCAAGTCATTTCAAAGCAGTAATCTTTTTGCAGTGTAAAAAGAGGGACCAAAATCTCCATGTAGAATTGACCAAGATTCGATTTCCGCTGGTAGAATTCGACTCTTTGGGATTTTTCGCGGCTAAGAGCGCCGTTTAAGAGTAGTATAGCTAGGCTCTTCCCCGTTGAGCGGTAACGCTGCGGGCCAATCGTGAGGTCGAGTCCGGATATAGTTACCATGTTGTCGGTGGATATCGAATGCCCCAAACGGGTAAAATAAAAAAAAATATATATCTATGAAGACATCTTTCTTTAGTAGTTTTTAGAAGATTTGGAAGAAAAAGTAGTGTCTACTAAAGATTTGGATTATGGAGTAGGATGCCCAAAAAGTTGGGCTGCTAGTATCTAAGAGGCGAGAAAATCTGCTTATAGTATTATACTCTATTCTCCCTAAATTGAATATTATTAACATTTAATTTGGTACGAAAAGAATGTATAATAATGATAATATTATTTTTGTTCTAAATTGTTTGCAATATTTACACTTTTATAATAAATTATGGTGAGACTGAAAAAATAATAATAAAGATGTATTAACTTCTAAAATATTGCAAATAATTTGGGATAGGTAAAAAGTGAAACGTTGCAAATATTTTGGAACATAGGTAAAAGTATCATAGATCATAGATCCGACATTGGACACTCATTTTGGGGTGAAAATCGTCTGTACACGTCAGGGACGATTACAGGGGGGGGCCGGCGCCCCCCCCCCCCCGAGATTTTTAAAAATACTACTATTTATCGAAATTTTATGTGTATTTTGGAAAAATTTATCAATTTCGCCCCCCCAAGAATTTTTTTTTTGCCTTTTTTATCGTCCCCTAAGAATTTTGGAATTTTTTTACCAGTTTCGCCCCCCCAACATCAAATTCCTGGCTTCGTCCCTGGTACACGTGTATATCCTCATTCGTGTACCCAATAATTTAAAATTCGTCATGTTGATAATTTTTTTCAATTATATATATAGTGATTGAATAACGGTTCCTTGATTTTTCTCTCTAATACATGAAGAAAATAATCATCAATTTATCGGGTTTTTTCTCAAAAAATAATAATGCATTTTCATTTATAATATGGCTATACTAAGATTTATTGTTTTCAAAATAAAATTGGAATTGGCCAAGTAAAAAAAGAAATAATAATAATAATAATGGAAAAGTTGCATAGACAAGGAAATGGTTAGGGGCCTTTTTAGACGGAAGACCGGGGAATGTGGATTCTGAATTTACTGATGTGATGATAGAGAATATTTTTATAGAATCAAAGTAGTAATTGAAGCCTCTCAAGTATTATTGATATGATATGTTTTCACTGGTGACAAGTACCAGAAATTTAACCAGAAATTTTTTTCCTAGTTGAGGCCCTTGAAGGAATGTTAGACTAATTAAATTAATTAAAAGTAAATCCTCATTTAGTAACAACCCCTAACTTTTACGGATTCACGTTATTCCTTACCCTAATATATACATACATATATATATATATATATATATATATATATATAATCTTTCTTTAAATTATACAAATGTTGTTGTGGTGACCTTACCTTTACCTGTAGAGTGAGGGTTCGATTTTTTATAAAAACATGAAATTATATCGCTTGTGCGGTAGATGCACTTTGTAGTAGGCTTTTATTAAAATATATTATTAATTTGAATCATTTATTTACATTAAAGACAGAAAAGTGAAAGTCGTTAACGTTGAAGTTCAATCTCTTTAGATTATATATATATATATATATATATATATATATATATATATATATATATATATATATATAGAGGAAATGTGCCAAAATACTTTTAAGTGATTCAAATTCTTCATAGTCAGAGGGAAATTATAGAGGAAATAAAATGTAAGGACTTCCCGCCTAAAAATATATTTTATTTGTTCAAATTTAAATATTTATTTTTGTATTTATTTTATATAATAAAATAGTCATTTATTTTCAGAGGAAAAAACGTAATATAGAAAAAAGATAATTCTCATATGGACTAAGTCCATTGGACATTGCGGTTCAAAATTGGCCACATATCACAAAATTATTTTTCTCCTTATTCTGTGTTGTTGTGGCCAATTCTAAAACACAAGGTTCACATATACCAGATCCATATCAGAATTTTCCATAAAGAAAACAGATGAGGAGCATTGTGCATGGAAGGGAAAGCCCCATATGAAGGAAGCAATATTGGTCCATTTCACAGGAGTCCGCGTTGATAAGTCTACTCTCCACTAACTTTGTCCCAATGCCATCATCAATACCAGCAAATCGTTTGTTCCGTGCCTATTCACATTCATATTTTCAACCACTTACAATTCGCTGTGTATATATGAAATTAAAAAAAATGTCTATATTACGAATTTTGAGTAGTGAGAACATGTATGAGTACAAACGATTTTCACCCATCACCAATAGGGTTTAGTTTTGTATCTCATGAATTTGACATATATATCATTTTTTTCTTCAAAAAAAAAAAAAAAAAAAAAAATCTCCTCTCCAGGAGATTTAATAGTGGTTCCCACTTTTCCAGCATACCACTTGAATTGAACTTCGTTGTCTAATTCTTTCATACTCATTATGCATGATCACATGTATAAATAACTCTATAATTTGTCAATAAGTCTTCATACTTCATACTTGCTTTTGCTATAAAACTTCCCAATTCTCCATTATCAAAACTGGAATATATTAATTTGGATGATTCAAACTAAAGTAATAAGAAGGAAAAAACCAAAAGGGAAAGAGCCAAAGACTTGAGCAGCTTTATCATGAAATATAATACGAATTCAAAGCATATACTATAGAGAGAAGCATATTGGTGGGATGTGAAAAGGAAATATACTTACGGATCCGACAACCTCATCATTTCCTCATTTAACATTCAAAGTTGCAATGGATAACTTCCTCTCCAAAAAAGAGATTTACAAGTTGAAGCAATAGTGAGAGAGGGACTAGTAGGGTTTGGGGGGGCAGTAGGAGTAATGTATATATGCTGAATTCCATGCAACAATAATGGCAAATTCATTCACCTTCTAATACTTCATCATGATAGAGTGTGGGATTAGATATTTGGTGGGTCTCATTTCTTCTTGTTACCTTTCTCTTGGAAAATATTGGTACCCTATTCATGTTTCTATATGCATGGTGTGAACCTCAATATAAAAATAAAAGTTGTGATTGGTAACAATTCCTTATGGTCACCTCGAAATAGTAATTTTGGTATAGCGAGTTCGATTGTTAAATATGTGATTATATGGTCTGTCAAACTATGAGTTACGTCTCGGACCCGCAAGCACAAAGCGTAACACATGAACTTTGTGATAAGTGAGAAAAATTCTTCCTTTTAAAGTATATGATGATGTTGTAAATTTTGAACGATATGGTCGATTGAACTACTTACATGACAAGTATTTTTCTCTTCTAACTACTACTTCATCCAAACATTTTTCAATAATTTAATAAGTTGAAGAATATATATATATGTGTGTGTGTGTGTGTATGGAGTTTTGAGAATGTTTTAATGGTGAGTGAGACTTGACAATGTTCCTTCAACAACTCACAACTCTCTTTCGTTGTATAGAGAGTAGAACTCAATGATCAAAGGTTCCTTATCCCAGTGGGGCAAGGGTCTGCCCGCGACCTCATGGTCTCGTGGGTTCGATACCCTCCACATGCAATGGGGTAAGTTTTAATTGTCTTCCTTTTTAGGCTATCTTCTTCTCTTTTAAGACGTTTTTCTCTCCCCTTATGGGGTAATCGCCCATCCGGGCTTAAAAAAAAAGAGTAGAACTCAATGGGCAGGGACGAAGACAAGGGGGCGGTGGGAGAAGTCACCCTGCGAGATTTTTAAAAATTCTACTAGATATAGTAAGTTTTTTATGTAGTTTGGAATATTTGATCAAATTCGCCCTCAACAATTTTTTTGCAGTTTTTATGTTGTTAGGCACATTGTTGCAGTTTTTCGCCCCCAACAATTTTTTTGCAAGTTTTTATGTTGTTCGGCACATTTTTGTAGTTTTTCGCCCCCAAAAATTTTTTTTACAATTTTTTATATTGTTCAACACATCATTGCAGTTTTTTGCCCCTGCAACCTAAAAGTTTTGACTTCGTCACTAACAATGGGTTGAGACAGATCAGTTTATTAATTAGGAGAGAACTTGTCTTTGTTTCAAGTTAGCATAACTGAATAATTCAACATGTTATGAGCACTTCCACTTTTCTTATTTTGGTATTCACCAATAATTTTGATAGAGACCCATATGTAGTATTAACCTTTCAAGAGATGATTTAGGGTGTCCTATCTCAATGGGGCAGGCGCCTACCCACGATTTTGAGGTCGTGGGTTTGATACCCTTCGCTTGCGTGCGACAAATTTTAATCTCTCTTTCTATGACTATATTTTCCTCTTTTGAGGTAGTTTTATCTCCCCTATATGAGACAACCGCCCAATCAAGTTTAAAAAAAAAAAAAAAAACCTTTCAAGAGATACCAATATGCTACTATTACAACCAATGTAAGGCGGTTCGGATAATCTGTTTAACTTTATGTTATAATTTCCGATTCAATATTCACAAACTATCATGTATTTATTTTTCTTTTTGAAAAAAAAAAATTGTAACTTAAAATAAATAGTGAAACTATATGAAAAAAGTTAAACAAATGGCAATCATATACAAATGGAATAAAGGATGAGAGATAAAAAAACAAAAGATTCTAAATGATGTAATAGTAGGCAGGGACGAAGACAGGGGCGTCGCCCACCCGAGATTTTTAAAAACACTACTAATTATAGAAATTTTATATGTAGTTTGGAAAATTTTATCAGTTTCGCCTCCCCCTCCAAGAATTTTTTTTTTTTTTTGTCGTTTTTATATGTAATTTGACATACTGTTACAGTTTCGTCCCCAACACCAAATTTCTGGCTTCGTCCTGATGGTAGGTACATGGTGATGAAGTGGTAGTTCAATTAGTTAGAGACTTTATTATCCAAACATAAGTTATGAATTCGAATCACATTTCATCTCATAATTTATTTATAAAAAAAAGACGAAAGTTAAAAATGTGACCGGAGGTTTACAATTTCTTTTGGTAGAACCACGAGGTATTCTAGGTATAATCTAATTGTGCGATATTATACTCTGACTAATTTCTATTCATACCAGATCGACTCACTAAAAAATAAAGTATTGGACAAAATAGTATTTTCACATTAAGGGGATTCAATCCTCCATCTTTATTTAAGGGACGAAAGTGCCGAACTATTTGCCCAACCAACTTTGTCAAGGTTTACAAAAGGCTAAATGGTGTATATAGTCCTGAAATTACTTTTGTTTGGCGTGCTTAGTTCCTATTGATCGTTTGTAGTTTTTTAGGTCCCTATTTAATTTATGGGCCAGAAAATATATCCTTCCGTCATTTTTTTTTTCAAATTTTGGATGTTCATTAAGAAATTATGGTCAATGGACTAGGGGTAAAATTGATATTTTCCTACACTATCCAAACCCATATACCCAAACCCGTTAAGAAATTGGATGATCAAATGACCATAATTTCTCGCCTTATCCCTTTTCCAAATTTTGAAAACTCAATTAGGCACTCAATTTTGTCTTAATGTAATCATAGGTGACTTGGTTGCTCATTTTGTTAACAAACTTTTGAGTTTCTGATATGGAATTCTAATCGATTGCCATGTTTTTTTAATAAGTTTAGGCTTTGTTAAAATTGGAGTACAAATGGAATTTTATTTTTAAAATTTGGAAAAACTTTATGAAGGAAACCAATAAAATGAAAAGAAAATGATGGGTTAAGAACCTAAGATAAATATGTTTATGAAAACCTTCAAGATTGAAGTGAAATTAATTTCGATTTTAACATGATTTTCTGGGTTTTTTAATCCACCATTCTTTAATCCGCAACTTTGATGCCTAGACCGGAGAAATTCGACCAATTTTTGCGAAATTGAAGGCGGACATGAGCTTGGAAACTCTGACTAAGCCTAATTTTTGGAAAATGTGAAGGAATTGTGGGGTTCCTTAGTCATGATTGTCCTCATCTTCTTGAAAGGGAGGTTGAAGAAGATGAAATGGGGTAGGGGCGGGTGGGTTATGGCAATGGGTTAGAAAACGGATTGGGGATGGGTTAGTATATGAATGACAAAAATACCATGTTAAAAAATTGAAGTTCCTCTTTTGCCCCCACCATTTAAGACTTACATTTTGACTAACACTCAAATTTTGAAAAAATGACGGAAAGACCTATTTTCTGACCCGTAAATTGAATGGGGACCTAAAAAGTTGCAAACAATCATTAATGACCAAGCACGCCAAACGAAAATAAATACACCATTTGGCTGTTTACAAAATTATATAGGTAAAACTTTTGAGGAGTGACAAGGAAAAACTTTTTTGTTGGGCCTTTACACTTTTTTATCCAAAATTGTTGGGCCTCACTACATGCTCTGCGTTCTGGATTTGGTGTTGGACTATTAGTGCCGGACCCAAAGAACAAATGCCTGATTTGCCCTCCTCTAGATTTTGAGAATGAAATGGCCCATAAGCCCATAATTTCAATTGTAGTCCCATATAGATTTATTTTCTTTTTCTTTTATTCATAAAAAACAAAAACAAAAGAAAATTCTGATATTGACCAGTACATATGGACATTCTGATCCAAAACATGTCACATCACTAAAGAATGAGTAGAGATAATTTTTCTGGTCAGTTCTGAATCACAATGTCTAATAGACCTGATATATATCTTAATTATCCAAAAAGAAAAGGATTTATGCACTAAGTTCTATACATTCTCCAACATAATTCACGATTTAACGATCACACCTCTTATTATAAACAATTAAAAAAAATCATTTTTTAAGACTGAATTTTTTCAAACAAAAAATCAATCCAATACTTCGTTCTAAAAATGTGGTCATTAAATTACTACCTTTTCAAATTTCACTCAAGTAGATGTCCACAAAGTCCCCTCCTCTCGTGATGGATAAAGTAGATTAAGGTTAATAAAGTGATTTTGTTAAGGAGTTAATAAAGTGATTCTGAAAGTACAACTGCACTGTCTTTTTAATAATTTGATTTGTAATTCAAATAACTATAATTTAAAATTTAAAAGCTATTCTTACTCTTGAATCAACACTAGATTTAAGTGGAACATGTTTCTACACTTAGATTATGTTTTATTTCCAAAACAAACTAATCTCGTCTTACTTTTCCTCAAAAGATCAACCATAAATCTATATCTTCTCCACTAACAACTACCTCGTACGAACAAAAAAATATGAGTTTATTTCAGGAAAAAAATATGCAAACATAGATAATACTTTACGAGTATCAGTACTTAAAGAAAGGTTGCTGGTTCAAATATTCAAAGAGCGACTAACGTCACAGACCTTACTAGAAGGTCACAGTGCTGAATCGATCTCAACCGAATTAATTGAATCAAATACTCAGACACTGGTAGCAAAAAAATAAATAACACGTCATACGTGGGGGACTTCATTGGAATCCGAATATTTATACTTGGTGTGAATTATAAATAGTTAGAAAATAAGGGAACAAATCGAAATTTTAGCAAACAGTAGTTTTTTCCCACCGACCAGTTCACGGAATATTCGGTTTAGGGTTTTTGCTCACTCCTATATAAAAGCTCGCATCTTTCTAGCAGCCTCTAATAAAAATCATTGCAAAAAAAATTGTACCAAAAAATCTCATCAAAGAGAAATGGAGCAGACTTTCATCATGATTAAGCCTGATGGTGTTCAAAGGGGCCTGGTTAGTTTTGATTTTCTTTTCTTTTATTGGAAATTTTAGCACCTTTTACTATTTATTAGATTATTAGATTTCAAATTTTACTCTATATGATGAAATACATGGTTGGATCAGTAAAATTTTTATGGGTTTTTAGTAATTTGTATTCTAAAAAGAAGAAATATCGCTAACCTTCACTTACCCCATATGCTGAAGTTCATGGTTGGATTAGTAGAATTTATAGTTTATTGATGCTATTGAATGTTAATTTTGTGGTACTGTGAAGAAAGAGATTAAGTTCTGCTAACTCTTTTATGTGGTAAACTCATATGGGTTTTAAGTAATTTGTTCTAGAAAGTTGAAATTTTTTGCTTACTTGATTTTCTGAAGGGGGTGAAGTTTTAGTTTTTAAAGTTTCATTTGTTTATTGTTTCAGGTTGGTGAAATTATTGGCAGATTTGAGAAGAAAGGTTTCACCTTGAAAGGTAATTTTAGTTTGTAAAGTTTTCTGATATTCATAAATGTAATTTCTGTTATTGGGTAAGGTTGTGCTTGGTGCCATGGTCAAGTTTTTACTTGCTATCCGCTAGGTCACTAGATCGAATCCGGAAACATCTTCTTTATGAAAAATAAGAGTGGGCAAGACTGTGTACATCAGACCTTCCTCATACCCGGCTGATGTGGGAGCCTTGTGCACTGTGTACGACCTTTTGTTATTGTATGGTTTCCGGGATTCTATTTGATAATATAATGGATTATATGTAACTATTTAGATGGAACTTTTCATATCTTGATCATTTACACTTTGGGAACCATTATGAATACTTTTGTTTAATAGCGTAGTTTTCATTGTTTGAAGGTTTGAAGCTTCAGACCGTGGACCGTGCTTTTGCTGAGAAGCATTATGCTGACTTGTCTCACAAGCCATTCTTCAATGGTTTGGTTGAGTACATTGTCTCTGGCCCTGTTGTTGCAATGGTTTGGGAGGGTAAAGGCGTTGTGACCACCGGAAGGAAGATCATTGGAGCAACCAACCCTGCAGAGTCTGCTCCTGGCACAATCCGTGGTGACTATGCTATTGACATTGGCAGGTAATACATTTTGTGCTTGCTAGTTTCTATTGGAAATTCGATCGTGTTTCACTTGTACTATCTATGGTTTGTATTGCACCTCAAAGTTACTTGTTTAGTTCTGTAGTATGAGATAAATAGATCTGTGCGGGCGGGTGATTTGTGAATGAAAAATTGAGCAAGAAAGAACTTGGCTTGAGAATTACCTGTTCTGGATGAGTCTATTGAGCTGTGATGGCTACACTTGGTTTTCACCGTGATTTCAGTTGGTTGACCATGAACGATTATCTTTCAGCGTCCTTTCTTTTATGGGATGAATGTAGTGTTATAGTCCCAAAAGCCTTCCCTATACTGCCTTAAAGATTTTGTCATAGTGCGGGGATGCTGGTATAATCTTACATGTTTTGTATTCCTCGTCTTTTCAGGAATGTTATTCATGGAAGTGATGCGGTTGAGAGTGCAAGGAAAGAAATCGCTTTGTGGTTCCCCGAAGGTATTGCGGAGTGGAGAAGCTGCGTTCACTCATGGATTTACGAGTGAAGAACCAATCGATGCGATTGAGTTAATTTACTGCTCTCTGGGCTATATTTGTGCTTGTATTCGAAAACTTAGAAGTTTTGGCTTGTTTTTCTTAACTCAGATGTTTCAGAGATAATACCCTTGCAGGGATTATATTTGGATATTGAAAAAGCATGCTATTTAGTAATATTCCTTACTTTTAGTACTTAACTTTACCGGAGTTTATGGTTTTGTTTTTGGTAGTTCTTGTATTGCTCCCGGTATCACTGTTTACTCTATTCCTTTCCTCTCTTGTTTTGAGAAAGTATTTACTTCGGTGGTAAAGGCAAAGGACCTTGCTAGGCTACTAGAATTATTAGCTAGAAGATTGACTAAAATAGTTTTTCGGACTGTTTTGCCCTTATAGTTGGGTGAATCCCTTATGCCAGCAGGGGGTGAGATAGTCATTTAACACCCTCAATTTGAGGGTTTAGAGTTTCTATCCCCAAAATTTTAGGAGTAAATCATTTTCCAAAGGCAAAATATTTGGTGTGACCGGAAAGTAAATTGGCTAAAAGGTCTTATATTGTGAAGCAAGGAGAGTTCTTTTCATCCTTCCATTTTTTTCCTTTCTTTCTTCCCATTAGAATCTCCCAAATGATCCTGAATGAGTTGGCATTTGTCAAAAAGATCTATGTTCTTATTGAATACTTCTACGTTGTTAATACGGGAAAATGTTTGAAGATTCTTGTAAACTTTCAGTAAAGATTGCCGGACAGGAAAAACATTTTCTTCGTAAAAAAAAAAAGTACCAAATTTTAGCTCTAAACATCTCCGTCGACATTTCACAATACCCCTGCAGAATATTTCTTCTTTCAAACCTGACTAGTTAATCTAGGTCTTGCAAATCAAATTGATCATTTGATCATGCACAAACATAACCTGAGCCTAAGGATAATAACATGTGAACACCACACTTGAGGATTGCATCCATGGGGTCTTTCTAAATCTTTACATATCAGAGATCCAGTTCCATTTTCCATTATGGCATAGCTACTAACATTATCGACTAAGAAGCTTATACGAGGGTAATTCTTCAAGACGTGTTAAGTCATCTTGCAATAGCTCCGTTTCCAACTCGCGACGAGTGGCCTTCATCACCGCCTGCATTTACATCAAAAGAAAGATCAGTAAACACATTTATTGGATCAAGCAAAAAGATGAACAGACTGCAGTATGTCATAGTTATATACTCTTTGAGAGAGAGAGAGAGAGAGTATAGTTAAAATGTGACCGGTATCTCAGTAGAGTCAAAGAGCTCATAATGCTCGCAGGAAAACATGCAAAAGCAGCAAATCCTGAATATGGAAAGATTCTATATTGCAAAACTAGCTTCGTGCCTAAGTTCTTGCACCAAGCTTTTGAATTTAAATCATAACACAATTGACAGATATCTTATTCCAAAAGAGTATCCAAGCTCAAAGCACATACATTAAAGTCCATATATGACGCGTTCATGGCAAGCCATTGATGGTCCATCAGCTTGAATGTGATGCAATATAGAAGGTCAAATGCCGACTCATTTTCTGCCAGGCAAAAAGAAAAACAAGAACAAAAATTTAGATAGCACCGCCCCAACCAAAAAAAAATCAAACCAGAACTAAAATGTTAACCTTAGCTATCAATAAATGAGACATCAAGAAGAACCAAGTTTTTAATAATTATTACCAGCAAGAAACTTCAGGAAGGTAGCTCCAACCAAGGTTCTAGGCTTTACTGCAAAAAAAATAAAAAAAATTAAGGCTTAGATTATCCTAACTAAAAGAAATAGACAAACAGAAAACACGCTGCCTTGAAGCAAATGGCTTTGTCATTACAGAGAGTGCATTTTTGTGGTGGGTGCTTTAGTATGGGTGCTTGTCAAAGAACCTAAACACTTTCCTATCATGGTTAATATTTTTGCTAATAATTATGGTAAATTTTCCTGAATGCTTCAGATGTACGGAATATGGACCACTTGATATTAATTTGGAAAAAAATTGGCATCTAAACAACACCCTCCCCCCACAAAAGGTCACCACAACAAAGATTAATAGCTGACTAATACCATTTCTCAGAAAGGAAGGCATCCATAACTAAGGAAGTGCTGGAAAAAAAAGAATTTGAATTCAAAGTACAATTCTTTTTCCACCAGAAACAGCAGAAGTAATTTGGTTTCTCCTTTTTATTGAGGGTGTAAGGGAGTGGGTGAGGAGAAGAAAGCTAGCATTTCTTGAAATAACCTAAGAATTTTCAGAAAGGGAAAAAAAAGCAACATAATCTATAAACCTGCTTCAAGATCAAGCATCTGAATCAACATGAATGTGATGTTAACACCAGCAACAGCAAAGGGGTATTCCCACAAGGCCCTATCACCTTCTTGCTTCCGAAGAAGATCTTGGAAAGATTTCTGTAAAAAGACAACAAGCACCACAGAGATACTATAAAACTGGATCCAGAATTCTTAAACACACACAGATTCTATAGATCCAAATGAAATTAATTAACACACTAATACAGACTCCTTAGAGTGAGACAAATGTCAACTTTCCTCTCCATGAAGAGTCTATCAATCTTATATATTTGGGAAAAGACAATTGCAAGAACAGAAATGATAAAACATGTGAAAACTGCAGCTCCATGTCAACCCGAGACTGATGCCCATTAACACCTATCCAGTCGAACTAAAAACAAAAGGAAATGATACACCATCTAACGAAGAAGGAAAATCACCATCTTAGAGTTGGATGCTGTTTCTTGAATAGCAAATGTCTATGCATATCATAAACAACTACCAATTGTCAAGGAAGGCTAGCGTTGTTGGCTTAGCACTTCCAATGCGGAACGATACGTCCTGGGTTCAACACCCCCTTGCCCCGGTAATAATAAATTTCAAAGGCAAGAAAATAGTTAAAAAAAATTAACAACCACCAATCATATCAATTTATCTTTTCAAGGGTCAGAAAGCAAAAATTAGAACTCAATAAACCAAGAAAATAATTATGTTTGTTCTTCTTTTTGTCTTTTTCATTCTTGTATTTAGAAGGGGAGAGAAAGGAACGTACTGGAAAGTTCCTGGTGAAATATAATAAGTTCTCCAATGATATGAATCCACCACCCCTGAAAAACAAACTGCTGGTGAATACATGGGAAATGGAAAGACGAGCAAACTAGAACAAAGAGCAATCTAGAAGTATGTCGGCTAAGAGAATAATAAGTAAATAAAGCTGGTTTATACCTGAAGTCTGTAGCGGGATCTTTTCCTTGCCAGCCCATTTCCTTCCACTGCTCAGATATCAAACCATGAAGTTCTTCCTCGGGAAAGGCAGCATTCCACAATGCCCTCAAAGCTTCCTACACAGCAAAGAGAGTAATTAATGGTTCCAAGAAACAGCCAAAGGAATTCCAAGATATGAAACTATGAGGACAATGAAGCTGATCTTCTAAACATAGAAACTGCTTCAACCCAATAATAGCCAGTGTACCTGATGCTCAGAATTTTCACCATCGTACGGAATATCTATTCGGTTCTGCAGTCTCAGCAAGCACTCTTCCTAACAAGAGCAAGATAAACAGAAATTTATACCAAAATCTGTTGCTAGAACATCTTTAAACACTATTGCAAACATACACGAGACAGCAGAAGGATTAAATTATTTGGTGATTCCAGCATCACTCTTATATATGTACTGGAAACATATACAAAGTGTATAAACTGTGGTCTCAACCAATTACTTCAAGCCCTCATGATATTACCTGGGCAGGTGTCAAATCGAATGATGGACGAGGATCGCTTTCTCTAATCTGTGCACAAACACAAGAAAGACCCCTGCCAAGCCAAGCCGCTGATCCCACTACAACTTCTGATGTAACAAACGCAAATGATTTAATCATGAAAATAGAAAATCAAAATCCTAAGCTTATCTTTTGAAATGAGGTTTTCTTTTCGATTTAAGAAAATACAGATCCCAGACTAAAAACACAAAATCAAAGATCTGTTCCGCCAGAAAACACAGTCAAATTTGATAAACAAAAGAAGAAGTGAAAAGACCGCATCATTATATGGATGATGCATGCGAAAAATGCAACCATCATGGACTAAACTAATAACTTCAGTTTCTAGTAACCCATAAAACTTAATCCTAGCCAAACACTTCAATCAGTTAAAAAATTGAATTAAGGAGCATATCAACTTCTAAAGGAGAACCACATTGACCTCGATGGCCTACCATTTACATTACATAATTGCTAGACAGGAAGCAAATTATAAACTTGGAATAATGCCAGTTAATAAATAGAAGATTCAAAAAAGAATCTAAAATAAATAAACAGAATTAGGGAATACAAAGGCATATACAATCTACAACACGGCTAAAATAAGTAAAACAAAATAGTGTCTACAAAAGCATATACACTGTTGCCCGAAGTGTATGAAAATTCAGTAATCAACTGTACCTAATGCACTTATGTCAGGCCAAGAATTTTCTGAACCTCATTACAAGTCATTAAAACTGGTTAGATTCCTTCATAAATGCTTAGACCTGCCACTCACACAAGGATATCGAAATGAAAAATTCCATTTTGCACATCCAACAGGAAAAAGAGACGTAATGACCCGGGTTTTATATGAAATTATTACATCCTATTATCTGAACTTGTATCTGAAAACAAAGCCTGTAAAAGATCTCAGTCTTAGGCTGTAGTTAGAAAATGAATCAATGTAGAAGACAACTGATTCTGTTCTATTAGAAAAACCTCCAATTTAAATGACCATACGAAATCGTTATTTAGTTAAACTGCCAGTTCATACCAGCTGCTAGTTTTAAATTTGCAGTAAAAACATATTTAGCCAGTAATATACTATTCAAAATTACTTAAAAATAATTATGGTGTATACCAGAAAATCAGCCAGGTATGCCTTTTCTTAGATAAAAAGTGAGATACACTAATACACGACGTGCACTTATGGTACTTAATGAACGTGCAAATAGATCAAATTTCAGGGATCAATCAACATATTGATGAATCAGCAAATGCTCTCCGAAAAAATAATTAAAAACTAAAAACAAAACAGCACCAATAGTAAGAGCAGTGAATTTTGAAATCTACAAGCAGCAAAATCTCACTACAAATGTCAATGCAAATAGGCATCTACAAATCTAATTTCCAATTTCACAGATCCAACTCCTATGAATTTGAAGCAAACAACAGATAGATACATAACATACATGTACAAAAAGAAAATAACAAAAAGTAAATAAAAAATGAGCAGTATATTAAGAGTAAAAAGGTTAGGTGAACCACAAGGAGTCTAGTAAAAATGAAATCTACAGCAGATATTCATTTGAAATAAATAAATAAGGAATATACCAGAAGTAGAATGGCAAGTGGTATTGCTGTTTCCTCTCTCAAGGCCTTGCGATATCCTCCTCACAGCAACGAACGATCCCCCTCTATCATCCATTACCATTTCTTCTTCTCCAAATATAACAACAAATTTATCCACAAAAATCCTATCGCTATTCCAAGTTCTAAATCTCTAACTCATTTCACCAACAATCAATCAAACTCGTTCCAATGCCGAAATGAGAACAAAAAACCTCAGCGGCTTTATCGGCTTAAAAAATCCAAAAGCAGTATTAAAAAAAAAAAACCGCTCGAAACTGCAAATTAGTGCGCGAGAAATTCGATCCTTGTTCTTGAATCGTATCTTGAACCGAAAATGGCGCGATTGTGCTGTTTCCTTAATCCTTAGGGATTTAAGATCTATAAAAGCAGCTTCATTGAAGAAAATGCTCAAGCTATGGCGAACCGCGAATGTGTGTGTATATATACAGCTATTGTTGTGTACGTATAGGTTAGTTGAGGATGATGATGAGAGAGAAAGGGAGAGGTTTTTGTTTACTGGGGTTTAATGACTTAATTATTATTCCCTCCATTCTCATTTAATTGTCGTTTAAGAGATATATATGTATCCAAATTAATTATTATTTACATGTCTTTTTATTAGGCGTCAACAATTTATTACAATTATATCATCAACATATATTTTATTGGAAAGTGGAAGAGAGGGAGGAATGAAGGGGTATTATTGAAATTGTGGTGCAAAGATTACTATTTGTTTGAGTTCCTTAATTTTTTCAAAGTGTCCTAAACGTCCTATATTGAGGAATGAAGGAATTATAATTTTTGAATACAGTATTAATGTTTTGCAATTTTTTCCTTGGTAACAATCACTTTTTTCACGAGTGTTAACACACGTTAAATTTTAAATAGATGAATAGTTATTCAAATTAAATGAATAATTATTTATTTTTTCTAGCGATTAAGAGAGAATTAACAATCGAGATTGTGTGCCAAAACGTAGCATTAATAATGTAGGTTGGCTAAAGTGAAAGTAACTCTGTGTCATTTAAAAAAATGAAAATGATTTTCGGTTAAGCCTATTTGGCTAAAATTGACTAAAAACCCAAATTAAATAATATTCATCCCTATTAGTATAAGGGATTCACCCAATTATTTACAATTTTACCACAAATTTATTCAATTAATTGACTAAGACTTAACCATATAACACTACTCTTAAAAAAATCTAGAGTCAAACCTTGTGAATGGAATGAAGTTTTGCCTCCAAGGGGATTTGACCAATTATTCATGGATCATAAAACGGATATGGATATCATTGTGCCTCACACTACTAAAAGAAATTAATAATAACCATTTTTATGGGGAGGAGACTTTAAAATCTAAATGTTTCAGAATTAGTAAAAGTAAAATGAGTATGTAGAGTGTAAATTTACCACTGACAGAAATAAAGATCGGAGTGTAATTAGTTTGGATGACAAAAATATCCCGGCGAATGATTATGTCCATTATCTCGGTTCAATCATTCAGAAAAAAGATGGAGAGCTTGAAGATGACGTGTCACATCGAGTTAAAGCTGGTTGGTTGAAATAAAAGAGTTCAACGGGTGTCCTATGCCCGTAATATGCAGGTGGGATTGAAGATAATTTTATATAACAACTATCAGACCCGTATTGTTGTATGTTACATAATGTTAGGCAATGAAAATGTGTCATATCCAGACAATGAGTGTAGTGGAAGTGTGTATGTTGCGATTAATGTATGTACATATACTAGAAATAATAGAGTTAGAAATGAGATAATCCAAGAGAAACTAGGAGTGACACCTATTGAAGACGAGATGAAGGAAAATTATTCGCGTTGATTTGGACACATAAAAAGAAGAATGGGTGACGTTCTGGTTCGAAAAATTAAAGGATAGAGGCATGATGTTGTAAGATTTAAAGGGAAATTGGGGAAGATTTGAGCCAAAATAATAAAGAGTGATATAAATTTATTATAATTGAATAAGAGTATGATGTTAAATAAAAAGAGATGAAAAGAAAATATTAATGTTAATGGTCACACAAAATTTCTATGTTACATCAATTCATGTAATTGATCCTGATTTTTAAGATAAAGACTTTACAATTGTTATACGAGGACTGAAAAGGACCTCTTGATATTGATAGGATTCGAACTCAAGACGTGGTATCAGTAGATGAGCGGCTTACCATAGAGCTGACCTCTTGATCCTTAATAGTAACCAATTACACACACAAATATGTTCTGATTTGTATTTTTGTTATCACGAGTCGCCCTGATCAATTTCAGAGCGACGGTGTAAGGTTGTGGGTTGACATCTCTTTCCGCAGCGTAGGGCGTCTTGAAATTGTCTTCCTTTCTAGGGTTATCTCCTCCTCTTCTTGTGAGGTGCTACTCTCCCCTTTGGGTGTACGCCTATCTTGGCTTCCAAGATTTGTATTTTTGTTTCTTGGTGTATTGAAATGTGTAGATTATTTTTACTCTTTCCTTCTTTTTTTTTTCTTTTGAGAAATTCTTTCACAACTTTGTCAATCACATAGACAAGAGGTGGAACTGAAAGTGTTTGGATTATTACAAGATGTGATTGAGAATATATAAAATCTCATTCATTAGGGAAGTTTGTCATGGGGAAAAAAAATTCTTTTTTGGAAGTATTTTTATAACTTTTTCTTCATTTTTTCTTACATCAATAGGATGATCAATTATGCAAAATTATTTATTTAAGTTTGACTTATGAGACTCAAAACTTTATGAGATCATGATTAGGGGGTGTATTCAATTTAGATTCTATAAGAATTTTTAAGGAGTTTTAAAGTCTATAAGATAATACACCACTGAATGAGTCATTTCTTTATTCAAATAATCTATAAACTTTATAAATCAAAATAAGTCATGATTAATCAATCCAATAGAATATGCGTAGAGTTAAAAAAAAATCATAGAATAAAAAAAATCTATAAACTTTTGAAAATAAGTTAAAATATTTTAAAATCCGGATTGAATACAACCCTATAAATATAAAAGTTAGAAACTGGCCTTATTTTTTCATTAAAAAAAACATCGAGAATGATCTTCTTTTTTATTCTACAAATGTTATCACAAAAACAAAAAATAAATTCTGCAGCCCTTTTAAAAAAAAATATTACATGAGTTTAAATATATTAATTTCCTTGAAACGTCGGTACTTGAGAATCAAGAATGAAATATGAATTTGAAGTTCTGTACTAAATTTCATTTTTCATAACTTCCAATATTTCAAACTCAATCCCTAAAAAAAGAATATTTCAAACTCTAGATGTAGGCAATTATAGGAAACATTACAATTGTAGAATAATTAAAAAATTGGCCATAGAAATCCATTACCTCAATCAACTTGATAATGTGAAATGAAATCGCTCTAAATGTCATAAGCTGATTTAAATTTGTGACTTTATCTTTGATAAGTCATAAGAGATAAAATGTAAGGTCAATTTTAACAAAAACTTATTTATCTACACCTCAACAATGTTAGTGATGTTATTTTCACTTTATCATGCACTGATTAGACGCTCTTGTGATTTAAAGTACTACTACAAATAAATATTTTTTTACGCTGAGTGAGGTAAAACTTAAACAATTACAGCCATTTTTCTAAGCAATTAAAGTCTAAATAACAATAAAAAAAATAAAAAGGTAGAGACTTTCCAACTTGATTGGGAGTTCAACCACCACTACTCAGAACGAAGGGTTTGTTCGTAACTTTTTTGACATTCATATTCAAATATTATTTGTCTAACTAATCTTGTTGAAATATATAAATAGGAGTATCACATTTATCCTTTAGAATTTAACATTTATGTTATTTAACTTATGATATATAAATAAAAGTTTTATGGTTAGATTGTTACATAAACAGTACAGATCGGTCTCAACGACCGAACCACCCTTGCAACTTGAAACAACATGGGTTGATATCGAACAGTGACAGATCCAGAAATATAATTCATTGGGGTCATTTGATATGCACAACAATTCACTGGGGTCATTTATACATTTATTATCTAAATAGAGTAAAATGTATCACATATAATTAAAAAAAAAATTCAATGGGGTCATTTGACCCCACTAACAGAAGGGTGGATCCGTCACTGATATCGAGTAAAATGCACTCAATTAATCACTCAACCAGATTAGTTCAATTGAGCATATACATTATTTCTTGATAAAGGGAGAGGAAGTATAATTTTAAGGATACTTTTAATATGAATCAAGTTCAAAAGATTTTGTAGTTCATATTTTTTAACATTAAGAGAAGATCATTTTTTTCTTAATAATTTATTTTTATTAGAGAAATTAGGACAATAAAATCTACATGGACCAGATTTATATCAGAATAAAAGTAATTTTAATCTTCTAGTAGTATGAAAGAAAAGAATCTTGATATTCTCATAAAACCAATATCTAGGTTCATGACACAAATCCAGAAACATATTTTGATGCCCTTATTTGTTTCTCCTAGATCATCATATATGTGGCAAATGTATATGTTGGCAATATATATGCCCCTCCATCATCCATGAATGGCACATTTTCA
Source organism: Vinca minor (assembly GCA_026122235.1). Classification (NCBI taxonomy): domain Eukaryota; kingdom Viridiplantae; phylum Streptophyta; class Magnoliopsida; order Gentianales; family Apocynaceae; genus Vinca; species Vinca minor. The sequence continues at coordinate 3,873,484 of JAOCZM010000291.1, forward strand.
ACACTCAAGTCAGAGAACAGAAGACTCTCATGACCCAAATTCTTCAAGAAATCACATAAAATATTTGTTGAGAAGGCAAGGGATTAATTTTTTTTAGGTGTTGAGGTATTACCAGTTATTGAATCAATTTGATACAATGGTTAATACGTATTGTGAAACCTAAATCTTAGCTTTGTAATTGAATGGGTTTGAAACTATTAACCAGTTAATAGTACTATAAAAAGCATTCGGTTACAGTGTAGAGAGGTGTTTTCCTTAACATGTGTTGATATATGTTAACTATTAACTTTTATTTTAACACAATAAGAAACTACTTATTTTTACAACACACTAATCATCGAATCAAATTAATTTGATAATTAATAATCCATCAGCATGTACCGAGAAACGTTATCTCACCACCTTAACTTTCTCTATGAATGGGGTAGCAAGGCCTTAGAAAAGTGGTCACATGGGATGTTGGCAAAGGTGGACAAATGCATGATGGTAAGACTTCATTAAAAGCTTAGCCTCCAAATGGTCACATAGACAACAAACATCGATTTTGTACTTTGCTTGTTGTTAAATGAAACATCATCATCTCCCAAATTTCATTTGTCGTTCAATATGGCCTACATTCATGGTTCTTTTCCTATATAGATTGCTTTGCTTAAGGGGTAAATTTGCATTCATATATTTTTTTTTGTAAAAAAAAGTTCGGGTGGGTTCGACTCCGATCACCACTATGGGTCGAAGCAGGCCTAGGGGACCATCAGTGCCTTACAGAGATGCTTACAGATCACCCACCAACAAAGCCCTCACGTCGGCAGCGGGAATCGAACACTTGACCTTTGTAAGGACGTGCTGAATCCTTACCAACTGAGCCAACTTGTGTTGGTGCATTCATATATCTAATGTATTACATGCTTTTGGAAACATTTCCTTCATTTCCATGACCCTAAATATATTCATTAGCTAGGAAAACTAGTATAAATATGATAATGTCATGTTAGTAAAAGGTATGGGAATAACTTTTCTTTTGAAATTTTGATGTCTTCATGTGACAACCACAACCATCTTGTGGTCCATGAAGTTATCATATGTTTTTGCTCTTAATTAGCAAAGAAAAATAATTTTTTATAATGGAATTTATTTCTTTTTCAATTACTCCAAATGCATATTTGGATGACATATAATGCAATAGAATTAACTTAACAAGGAAATGTAGATATTAACTTTTTTTTTAAATTGCATGCATTTTATCAAATAAAAAATCTTAAATATCAAATAAAATCACAAGGCCCTTAACCCAATGGGGCAACGGCCTGCCCACGACCTTGAGGTCGTGAGTTCGATACCCTTCTCGCACATGGGGCATGCTTTAAATTGTTCGTGGGTTCGATACCCTTCCCGCGCAAGGGGCATGCTTTAAATTGTCTCCCTTTCTAGGGTTATCTCCTCCTCCTCTTGTGAGGTGCTACTCTCCCCTTTGAATGTACACCCGTCTGGGGCTTCAAAAAAAAATAATATCAAGTTTTTTAATTGCATGCACACCATGTTCTACACAATAGCTTTCAAATCACACTAAAAAGCATAAGCTGCATTAAATGAGCCTTATGCGACGAACTCATGATTTTTGAGAAATTTAAATTGGGATAGAAAATACAAATTTTCACCAGCCAATTCAATCAGCTCTTTTTCCACTGGTAATTTCAGGTTTGGCAAATAAATAGTAGTGTAGAATAGATATTGTCACGTGTTTATTTTTTTTAAAGGTTATATTATTATTTTTGGATTATAAATTTTTTAATAATTTTTTAATAATTTTTTTTAACATGTGACAAATTCTTATTAATGAGATAGGGAATGAGAAGAGACACATAATGAGACAAAATATACTTACCGCACAATCAGTGCCTTTAAATCTAGATAAATAATGTCTCGTTTAAAAACGGAATACAAAATTTCAAGTTTGCTTTTCACATCTGCACTAAAAAAAGAATTCAATTTTTTACAAAATCTAAAATGTTTCATTTCAAAACCAAATACTATTCTACTAGATTCTCTTCAAGAGTATATGAGTTTTAAGTAGGATGAATAACTATTCAATAACTACAAATAGTTGTTCATAATTATTTGAAAAACAACGGTTAACGGTCAAAGTTTTATTATACACACATCACAAACGAACCTATATAGAACACATGTTCTGCATCCAAAGTCAAAGTGCAATATGAGAGCAGCTCTCTCTGTTTCAAAGTGTCAGGATCATTTTGCGTTGAAATCAAGGACGAAGACAGAGGCGGGGGCAGTCGCCCCCTCGAGATTTTTAAAAATACTACTAAGTATAGTAAATTTTATATGTAGTTCAGAATATTTTATCAGTTTTGACCCCAAGATTTATTTTTTTTGCCGTTTTATATGTAATTTGACATACTATTACAGTTTCGCCCGCAACGCCAAATTTCAGACTTCGTCCAGGTTGAAATCAATGGGTATTGTGGGTGAATGGCATTGATAGTAGGTTTCCTTCCTACATTTGCACACTCTCATTGATTATTCCAGCCTCTTCAACTCTATGTTGTTCATTTTGTTGCATCATTTAATTCTCTGCCTCCTCCTACGTAACCTATGGAGTATGGACTTTCTTCTGAAATGTTCTTTTGTGGTTCTTGAAATGATTATTTATTTTAATTGCAAGTTCTTTTACACAGAAAAATACTACATTTTACGCTTGGCTAATTCAGTTTTTCAATATAATTGTAAGGTTATTGATCAGATTGATAATTTTTTATGTTACACTTTCAGTAAATGACAAACCAGAAACTTTATATTGATTCGGCGAAAGATAATTTTTTTTTTTTTTTTTATTGTGGGACAAAAGTAAATTTTGTTCATAATTTTTTTCTTCAATTTTTATAGGAAAAAAGATAGTATTCAAAATTTCGAAGGGATGGACGGGCGTAGATTTGCAAAGGGGATCAAATGTATTCATAATTAGATATTCAAGCCTGATTATCAGTGAGTTGAACGTGAGTATTACCCCGTTTATCTCGTTTATGGCTCATACTGAATAACATAATTAATATATATATATTACTATATACTATCTAGGTCTTTTTTGTCTAGTTATGAATTTTTTTTGTTGATATGAATTTAGCTCATGAGGTCACAATAAATATAAGTTGAGTGTAAGATTTATGAACTTATTCGAGCTAAATATAAACTATGCTAAGCTCAGTTCATTTAACTGAATTGACGCCCTACTTAAAATAGGACTTTTAGGAGACTTTTTACTTAAAAGTCCTTACAATTCTATAGCTCTTGGGCTTCTTCTATATATTAGCCCCTTAAAGACCAGGACATGGTAATTTTTTTTACCACATCAACCATTCAAGCCGTTAAAAGTAAATAGTGGGAATAAATAATAATAGTGGCAAGTAGGAATTTGTTTTTCCTGTTATTGTAGGAGAAAAACTTATAAGACTTTTAATGGGAATTTAAGTATGGAATGTGTTGAAAACCCGAATGCTCTTAGATCCGTCCTTACTTTTAGGTTTTAATCACATCAATCCTCTAATGGAATTTAGTACCCAAAAAAAAAAACCCTCTAATGGACATGGTTCATTCTTTCAAAACAAAAATTAAACTGTCAAATCAAATTATCTAATAATAAACATGTATTTTACATTTTTTTTGCTGACTATGAAATTTTTCATTAATCACAAGATAGCCGAAGCCATTACAATCAAAGAAAAATCTAAAAATATAAGAAAATAAAAGTTATACAATAATTTAGAAAACCATGATAACAGACAAAAACCACACCCAAAAAAACTTGGATGATTAGAAAATACTAGTATAAAAAGTAGCAAGTTAAACAAATACATAATCTTCTTCTTCGCAGCATCTTCATCGCAATCCTTAAACCACAGAGACAGAAGAATATCACTTTCAACATCTCACTTTCACATATGTAAACATGTATTTTACATATGTGGATAGAATAATTGTTGCACCAGATTCAGAGCAATTAATTTAATGGAAGCAATCCTAATTAGTAGTTAATGCAGCATTATATTTAATGTCATCCGATCATGATTTTTAACTAACTTTAAGAGAAAAAAATTGAATATAAGTTCCTTACCTAATTTGAAAGCTAAAATCATCCAAACAAGCCGTTACATCTACTGCTACCAAACTCAAAAGGTATCCACTTTTTCCGTTTCTGTTAGATCATCAGCCTGCATCAACTTTACCAAAAGATTGAGAGGAAAAGAAATAAATAAATAAATTTTTTAAATGGAAATTATTTCTTGTGGAGTTCGAATTCCTCAACAATTCTTTAATCCAAATAGAATTATATTTCTTTAATTACTATTTCAAACAAAAACTAGGTGGATAGCGTTGAAGTTGATAAATCGTATATTGTCCCATGAAAAAAAGTACATATGATAAATTAAAATAAACACTTATAGATTCTTGGATCTTTTTTTTTTCATTTTTTTTTATGTATACATCCAATAAACCTGTGATCTGGACTAGGTTTGGTCAACACTGGGATATGCTTCTCATGTTGTATCTACCAATGACAATGACCAACCTAATGTAAAAAATAAAAATAAAGATAAATTAAATTATTTATTACTTTCTCCATTCCATAATATAACTCGCTTAGGACATGTATAGCGAAAATTAAAAAAATGAAAAATAAAGTGTTTTTAACCAAAATAACAATGTTACTCTCTTAAATAAAATTGGTGGTATATAAGTTTTAATTAAGAGATTTATATAGATATTTTGACTAATATAGTACCTTAGTTTTCTGTTTCCTTAATTTTTATTGTATATTCTAAACGACTTATATTATGGTACTATATTCAGAAAAATTTAAAAAATATATATTTAGTACTAAAAGGGAGTACAAAAAATAGTTTATACTAACTTGAGCAATAATATGGTATATCAATTCCACACTCGAGAGTTCCAAAAATGGGTCCGGTGATCTCATTGTGAGTGCCTTGTGAAGGTGGAAAACCTTTTAAAAGACTTTTCTTCAAGAAGGTTTTGGAACCAATTTTAAGGAATTGCATAGACGTGGCCACTATACATTCCATTCCATTCCAAAGGGGGATGCATTAGGCTGATAAAGAAAAAATGTATTTTGAGAATGCGAAGACTCAGAATCTTATAAGTTGTAAATGTATTGCGAGCTAATTTTTAATATACTCCCTCAACGTTGATTTGTACATGTAGGGGTGAGCAAATTCAGTTTTTACTGAATTCGATTGAAATCGAATTTAATTTGGTAATTCGAATTCGATAATTCGGCCTGAATTCGGTAATTCAGTCACGACCGAATTCAAATTGTTCAAATTTGGGACGAAATCGGTTTGAATACTTTTGAATTCGGTGTAACCGAATTCGAATTGAATTTTTTAATAATTAAATATTATTATTATATAATTAAATTTATATAATTAAATTTTTAATAATTAAATATTATAATTATATAATTAAATATATTATATAATAAAAAAATTTACCCTCCAATTCGGTCGAAATTGAATTCGAATTCACCAATTTGGTCAATTAGAATTCGGTTTCGAATTCGAATTCGCTTGGTTTTTTGGGGTATGAAAAAATTGAAAAAACCGAATTCAAATTGGCGAATTGGCGAATTCGAATTCGGTGCTCACCCTATGTACATGTAGTAGTTATGATATTGTACTAGAAAATATAGATTTTGATGTAACTCTAATCCTAGAAAGTATCTTAAAAGGGAAGTGATTGTAGTGTTTAAGTTTTATAATTACAGAAAAAATTCACAAATTAGTCAATATTGAATTCTTAACGCACAATGTTAAACATTTGGTGGCAGGCGGACTTACCCTCATAGTGGGAGGGGCCTTACCCGTTCCACCAAAAAAAGGAAAAAAAATTAAATCAAGGTATTATTATAATGCAAATTTTTTTTATGTGCTTCATTATTCTATTAAATTTCTGTTTTGCCCCCTTTTAAAATTATTATATTACAACCTCTCAAAGTGTATATTGCCCCTAATTTTACATCCTAAGTCCATCCTTATATGGTTAAAAAAACATATTTAGAATTAACTCTCATATCTATAAGGTATTTAAAAAACAAAAATTACTTCTTGGTCGTGAATTTTTGAATTTGTTGTTTGCTATTCACGAATTTTTGTTTAGGCAGTTTATACCATCCATACATAGTGTTAAGTTGCGGATGTTCGCATCACAAGATAGTGAACCTAAGATTCTGAATAAAATGCACAAATAAAAAAAGGGCCCACAAAAGTCAGTATTCAGGCAGGGACGTGTCCTGAAATTTTTAAAAATAATATTAGGTATACTAAATTTTATATGTAGTTCGGAATATTTTATCAATTTCGCCTCCAAACTTTTTTTGCCGTTTTTATATATAATTCGACATATAATTACAGTTTTTCCCCAACGCAAAATTCATGGTTTCTTCCCTGGATTCAGACACTAAATTTGGATAGAAGGATGGGCAGTACTTTTCAATTATTTATAAAGATAAAATAAAGGGACAATGCTTCTTCTTCCAGCATGGAGCAAAAGCAAAGATGTTCCTCTTTTTAGCTAGCAGCACTAGTCCATCATCCTACTTTAAAAACTCACCTCATTTTTTCATAAAGTTAGATAGATGGTGATGGTGTGGGCATCTATGCCAAACACCTTTTCCCAAGTTTATTTATCAAGCTTCTTTCTAAAAGGAAAAAAAAATTAGGCTTAGCATTTTTTATAGAATAATTATTAGATAAATGAATTCTTTTGCCTTTTGACTTTTTTTTCTCACCTGTTTTTTTTTTTTTAGCGTCCGAAGGCGATTGCTCCCGAAGGGGAAGAGCGGAGAGTACCCTAGATAGGGAGATTGTAGCATGAACCATGCCTGGAGAGGGAATTTAGCCTCACAAGGAGGAGAATTTATTTGCCCCACAAAGGGAGATACGGGAATCGACCACGGGATCTCCATCCCGTGGCCGGGTAGCCTTACCACTTGGACTACCCGATTCCCATCACCTGTTTATGTTTGATTTGAAGGAAAACACGAAAGACATTTAAGTTGTTTAAATATCACTATCATATAAGATATTTAATTTTATGTCTTTAGTAGAAATTGGATACATACTTGAGCAAATAGCTTTTTCTGCCACAAAACTAATTACGAGTGCTATATCTGCCACAAATCATGTGCTTGTATTTTTTCTGCCACAAAACTAGTTACGAGTGCTATACCTGCCACAAATCGTTTTTCGTGCCTTTTCTGCCATGAAACGTTTTATGAGTGCTAAAAATGCCACAAAACGATGGAGGGTGAAGGGCAAAAAAGATAAGAGATCAAATTAATTTCAAATAAACCCTAAAACAAAATTTTTATATTACATTGGGTACCTAATTTTATTTTATTTTTAATACTTGACCCTTCTTCCCAAATTTATCAAAACCCTCACCGCTACCTTCTTCTTTCTTGTCTTCCCACATCGAGCCGCCACCACCTCCCATCCCATCACCCAATCCCTGCCCCCACCCATACCAAAGAGTACCAAATCTGCCAAAAAATGACTGCTTGATAATTTGGAGAGACGTGGTGAAGGTGATAGCCTAGCAAAAATGCCTAAGAACAATTAGATATTCCTATGGAAATTGGTCTGCATTTTGCATATTGCTTTGAGAGAGTCTTTTTTGTTCAGGAATTCTGATGGTTTCAGATGCAAAGCATCTCTGTTAGGTTAATTATGTAGTGCAAACTAATATACATTTTGTTTAGTACTTTGACTGGTATGTATTTTGTTTAAATTTTTTTTTTGATGGTTTTAGCAGCAAAGCGCTTGGTTAATCATGTAGTGCAAATTGATTAGCATTTTGCTTATTGCTTTGACTTATATGTATTTTGTAAAGCAGTTTCTAAAGGTTAAAGAAGCAAAGCATTTGTGAAATTTGTTATATGTGTCTGAAATATAGATCTAGAAGTACTTTCATCATATGGATTGCTATTCTTGGTTAATTTTCAACGGGTATGGGTGGGCGTGGGGGTTGGGGTTGGGGATTGGGTGACGTGATGAGAAGTGGTGACGGCGGCTCGAGGTGGGAGGAGAAGGAAGAAGAAGGTGGTGGGGGGTTTTGATAAACCTGGGAAGAAGGGGTCAATTTTTTAGAAAATACACTGTGTACCCAATTAAATATAAAAATGTGATTTTAGGGTCTATTTGAAATTAATTTTATCTCTTACCTATTTTTCCCTTCACCCTCCCTCGTTAGCACTAATAAAATGTTTCATGGCAGAAAAGGCACGAAAAAATTATTTGTGGCAGATATAACACTCGTAACTAGTTTTGTGGCAGAAAAACACGAAAACATTATTTGTAGCAGATATAGCAGTAAATAGTTTTGTGGCAGAAAAAGCTATTTGCTCTACATACTTATAAATGACAAAGTTGCCGCAACAATATTTAATAGGTAGATCTCTTATTGAGTTATGCTCCGGATACGGAAATCCATATTCATCTAACGAAGGAAAGTTTTACAAAGAGAAAAAAAGACCCCAAAATCTACTTCAACAAGAGAAAATAAGACAAACTAGGTAGAAATTGAATTAATTGTTGGCATCAAAATAACCAGCTCTGAACCTTTCTGTCTAGTACATGTTTTAGAACGCAAATGAAAAATTGCTCCACATGAGCTAAAATTACAAGACTCGGGAAAATTAGGAGGCTTCTATTGACCAGACATTGTATAAGATTCATGATCTAGAATAACTAGATACTTGACTGGTAAGTTTGTAAATCGGTATACAATAATTTTTTTCTTCTTCTGGTCACAAGGTGTCTAAGGTATCAGACTCAGACGAATTTCCACTCGCACCGAGTTAACCAAGATAAAATGTTGGTCAAATAGCCACTGACTCCAGTGCGTTACATATAAGATTTATTTAAAACGAACACATCTTCCGAGCCTCAAAATACCTATTATATTTTTACCGTGCAGAACACATGTCCTGAAGCGTTTCGTATGTACTGAATAAATGATGTTTCGCATAGAATTCAGACTGATCAAAGTAGTATCTCGATACATGATTGCGCATAATTTAAACTCCTAACTTTACTTAAGAAAGGAATGAGAGTGCCGACACACTTATAATAATCAAGTTTCGTTGGGTTAAAGCAGACTTGATGCTAGGAGAGGAATGCCAAAGAGAATTTGGAATGGTCTTTCGGAGCCCAAAAGAAAAAGTTCATCGGACCATGTGCTCACTAGACAAGAATTTGAAAATATGATGTCCACTTTGCCTTTTTGGGCATGGCCAACAAAAATGAACCCAACCCAACTATTGAAGTTGCAATAAAGTCCTCAGCATTGACATTGTTGGGTTCTGGCCCAAATCCAATTGGCGAATTTAGGTTTTATATATGAGAATGAGATATTCAATAAGTCCAATTGAATAAAACAGAATCTAAGAACATAGTTGAGCAGAGACGAGCTAAAGAATCTAGAGAGAAGAGAGAAGAAAATATAAAGAGAAAATTATGATTTCTCATTGATAAAGGTTTGTATAATTATTTTTTTGGATCGATCCCAGGACCTTCAGTCCGGCTCCTATGAGAACAGGGAAAAATTTGCACCGTGCGAAACAATATGGGTCGTCGGATGATAGTTTTAACGGTCCAGATTTGAACTTTTCTCTCTCCAAATCTGGACCGTTCAAAGTTATCATCCGACGGCCCATATTGTTCCGCACGGTACGAAACTTTTCCTGTTCCGCATATGAGCCGAAGTGTAGGACCTTGTCCTGGGAAGGAGAAACCTCAACCGCTGAGTACTCCTTGATTCCTCGTTGATAAAGGTTAAATCATTTCGGTTGAATACGGATCTCCTCTTTCATAATTTATTAATTTCTCTATCTTATTAATATCAAACTGTTGATAATTTTTTTGCAATATAATGTGACCATTATTTGTGAATTTTATTTATATATATATATATATATATATATATATATATGCCAATTGGTATATTTAGTCCTGAAATAATTTTCGCTTGGCAGAGAAGGTCCCTAATGATTGTTTGCAGCTTTTTAGATCTTCAATCAATTTACGGTGGCAGACAAGATCCCTAATGATCATTTGCAGTTTTGTAGGTCCCCTTGTAATTGTTAGTCAAGTGTACAAGGGTATAATAGGAACTTCACGTATTTTTTAGATAATTAATACCACTTGTACTCAATTGTAAATATACTTAAATATAAATACCTAATTATAAAACTAAAAAATAAAACCCATCCCATTCCCATCTTCTTCTTCCCCGACGTCGGCCACCCATTCCCAACTTCTTCTTTTCCGGCGACCCATAAAAAATAAATTTTGATGATGTAAGGTTCATGGCACTTTTTTGTTTATCTTTGACAATCAAAATCTTTTGAATTCCGTCAAACCCCTCAATCATTTGAATATGGAAAATGAAAAATAATAACAACCCAAATCTTAAAAGTAATTACCGGGAGTGGCCCGGCTACGTTGAAGCATAAAGAATTCAATTTTTATCAAAGGGGCGTGATCAGGGGGGACTTTGGAAATGAACCCGTAAACCAACCTAAACACCTCAAAATCTATACTAATTGATAATCAATGAACAAATACTGAAGTAATAATAGTTAGAAATAGGAGAAGAAAGATTGAGGAGAAAAATGAGCAAATTCAAGGAGGGAGAAGATGTCGGTGGCGGCAAGGAGGGAGGATAGAGGTGATGAGTTTTAGGTTTATTTTTACAATTATGTATTTATTTTTAAGTATCTTTACAATTAAGTCCATATGGTATTTAGGAGGGTGTATTCAATTATGATTTTAATAGATTGTAATAACATTATTTTTATGTAATGGATTTCAGCAGAATTTGTAATTAGAAGATTTTACTTATGATTTTAATGATTGTAATTACATGATTCTCCTGTGATTCACTTGTGATATTTTTGTATTCTCAAAGAATCAACAGGTTTGATCTAAGATTTCGTATGAAATAAAAATCTACTCCACCGCCTACAATTGCACATCTCACTCAATCTACCCCGAAGTATAAACATCGCCACTGCCTCCATCCACCACCGTTGTTGCAGCGACGACAATCAGCTGAAGAAAATCGGAAGTTGAATCATCAAATTTTCCTCTCATCTCTTATTGATCAACTCAAATCTTGGTAAAATTCCACTTGCTAGATCTGAGTTGCTACCAAAAAAACAGAATCAGCAGCTCCGGCACCAACGTTGGCGACGAAACCTCCACAATCTCCTCCCTTAACCGCAGTCTGCAGAGCTCCCTCATTATTCTATCTATATTTTTACTCTTTTGCCCTTCCTTTACCTCTCTCTCAAACCCCTTATATCTTCTTCCCTTGGATCCCCTGCTTCACTTCTAAAGGGACTCCTTCCTCCCTCTCAATTAATGTGAGAATCAGATGTAAAATAGTGTGATTTTTGTATGGGTTTGGTATTTATATCACCCACTGAAAAGTCTCACAGAATACATCATTTAATGAAATACTTCAAAATCAGTAAATTTTTTAATACCACCGTATTTTTTTTAATCTTTTAAAAGTCCTAATTGAATACCATTAGACTTGCATTGATAATTCCTAATTGAATACCATCAGATTTTATTGATCACTCAAAAATCATAATTGAATACCACTAGACTTTTAAACTTAAAAAAAATCTATTAAAATCCCAATTCATTACACCCTCCTAATTATCTAAACAAAATGTGAAGTTTCAATTTTGCTCACATCACTTGTTGACTAACATTCAATATTTCAAAAAAGAAAAGAAAAGACGGAAGGACCAATTCCCCAGCCCGTAAATTGATTGAGGATCTAAAAAGTTGCAAACAATCGTTAGGGACCTTCTCTGTCAAGCGAAAATTATTTCAGGATTAAATACACCAATTGGCCATATATATATATATATATATATATATATATATATATATATATATATATATATATATATATTATGATTTCAGTCCTGAAACTTATTATGGTAGCATTATCCTGAATAAATTTCAGTTTTCGGGTCATTTAAGATGGTTATCATGGAATAGTTGTGCAAGAACAACTCGATAAATTGTCGGATCAAACAACAAGCGATTTAAAATTATCAAACACCAAGCGATTTAAAATTGGTTCAACACTGAAAAGAAAAAAACTGTCAAACTCCTGAATCAACCGGATAGAATATAATCTCAAACCCCATTCGCATTTGTTCATTGCCTCTATCGCAACCTATTGTAAAATAAAAGTTACAAATATAACTAAATTATGTTAACTGAAAGGTGACAGTTAATCACGAAGAGATGCAACTGCTACTTATAATAATCTCATGTCTCTTCATGAAGAGTTACCATAAAAACAACTATATATATTATATTGTATATACATATGTCATGCAGAGGCATAATTAAATTAACATTAATCAAAGATTAATTAAATTAATTATATCATGGCAGAGAGGACAGAGTTCATTTGGGACAATGATCACATAAAGAGGAACTTGCCGCAGCACAAATGGGGAATAGGTTCATGGACCATGTTTCTCGTCGTGGCGGCTTTCGTCCTTTTTCTGCCGATGTGGATGAATACCGGTGCTGCCCGTACTCCGCCTCCCCCATGGGTGCTGCTCGTAGTTCCAATTTTTTTGGGTAGCGTTCTTACGTATCTTCATTATGCCTCCAAGCCCTAAATAGATGCATGCATGCATGCATGCATGCTTTAATTAATTAATAATTAAAGAATTATTATTATTATTATATATAATAATAATGTTTCATTTTCTTTTCTTGATGAAAGAGATGATGTGATTTTAATATATTTATGCGAAGCTTATTTTTCATGTTATTTATGGTATTTGTAAAAGAATTCTGTTGAACAGAGGAGTACTTCTGAGGAATGTATGAAGATGAAATAAATTTGATTATATATTATGAATTATGTTTTTTTTCTAGTTAATTTTACTTTTCTTAAACATATGTAATTCCTATTGCGGAATTTGCAAATAATGTTTTATTTAATTCTAGTTCACTGAATGAACGTTGATATTACCGTCTTTTTTGAGTTAATACGGTGATAGTACTGTCGATTTGGATTTTTGCAACATTTTCTAACACTCTTTATAATACTTTTACTATAAAAAAATATCTATATTCTTTCAAAGAATATTATCTATATAAATATAAATACTATAACAAAAATATTAGAAAATATGTTGTTAGGAGCAGTGTTGCGGCAAATTATCACTGTGTTATTGTACAATTTTCATTGATTCCTCTATCTGTCGTGCCCACTGGCGAGCTTCATGAGGGTAGGAGGGGGCTACGACCCCCAAATTTTTCAGAAACGATAAATTTTCTATAAAAATAAATTTTTATAATATTTTTTATAAATGTTATATTTTTTTGCTCTAAAATAATGACCAATAATGTTGAACCCAAAAGTCAATTATTGTAGAATTTTCCCTTCCCGAGTTGCAGATTTTGTTTTTTTCTCTTTTTTTTTACAGAGAGGGCCCATCGGATCGTCTACATGTTTACCCACAGTAATTACCGTAAGCCCCTCATATCAATCTCCATGTTATGGTTTCTGGTTCTGTGTTAATGGAGGTCGAAACCGTTTTACAAATTCTGGTACTCTATCTACTCTTTCACTGTGTACTCCTTATATTCTCTAATATAATTCGTTCAGAAAATATAGCGAAATTTAGTAAAGTAAAAAAGGCAGTAGTTACTTTGTTAGTAAAATATCAGTACTATTCTACTAAATATGACCCGTATACTACTCATTACAAATTAACTGTCATTGGCATGGAGAGGTGTTAAGGGCACGCTTTGATACAATGTGAAAATTAGCTCATAGACCTCCATATCCTCTCAAAGCCAATTGCAAGGAGAGGTGTTAACCTATGAGCTTATATGTTATTTGGATTCTCCTTAGGCACTCGATATGAGACTTCATATTTCAACCGCCTTTTTTGCTTCATTAATTTTCGTTATATGTCTTAAACGACTTATATTATGGGATATAGGTAGTAGCTTTTTTAGGTTAAAAAGAGTTTTTGATTGCTGATTATTGTAGTTTGGTAAATTGTGATGGTGAAATTTTGATTCTCTTTTTTCTGCATTCCTGTTAAAGCATTGGTTATAACATAATAATCTCATTGTATTTATGTTCCAAAATTTGAGTTTTTGATTTCTGATCACTGGTCGGTGCACATACTCTGGCGTGGAGCCTGGTCTTGTTTTCTTTGAGTAGTAATCTTCTGTCCCCGTTCGGTGCTCAATTCCTGTCTCACTATTAAGAAATTGACATGTGTTAATATTTTAATTAAAAAAATTATAGGCCAACAGAAATAGTAGAATTCGGAGGGGAAATATGAATACGTGACAATCATCTATTTGTAGGGATAGGGAAACGGGACACAGAAGAGGATTTTTTGCCTTTTCTTTGAGGTATAACCATCATATCACTTTTTGCATTTGATTTTCTTTGTGCGTGGAAAAACCTGGTCTCGTAATACTTTAATTTACAGGATGGATCATACTCAAGAGGTCCCAGTTGGTGAATTTGATGAATCCAAATATTACCTTTCTCCCATCTTCAAGTTTGAACTAGTACTAAGCTTGTCTTGACATGTAAATCTGTTTTGTAAAATGAGCTCAATGTTCATCCAGATTTATTTCGTGATTGTTAAGAGATGATCTCAAAAGTTGCAAAATTAGGAGGCGTATCTGGCAACCTCATGATACACCCCTTTCGACTTTAATAAGACGGCGTATGATATTCTTAAATTGATGAAATTGCTTTTCATAAAATGCACATTATTTTGTGAAAGCTGCGTTCATACAGTGTTTAGTGAAAGGTTGTCGCAAGAGACTGAGGATAGAGTTCGGGACATCCAAATAATGAGGGTTGCTGTTTACGAAGAACATTGGGCTGTTAGCCTGCTAATATTTCTATCACCAGGTATTTGACCTCCATTTCAGGCTCACATATGTGATGGATGCTTTAAATTTCTAGCTCTGGTGTCACAGCATATGTTGATGTGAACAAAGATGGAATATTTTGTATTGGAGTTGGCTGGTATTCTGAAATGAAGAGAAGATGGTCTAATACACCCCCTGTGTAGATTCTCTTAGGTTTGAAATTAAGAGTAAATGGTCTAATCTATCCCTTATGTAGATTCTCCCTTTTGTTATTAGAGGATTTACTTTGCTAAGGTAAGCATGAGAATTGGGAACATTCATATGATATGAATAGACTAGCGTAGTTGACATCACACTTCTGACTCATGAATTAACACCTTCTCTTCTTTATCAAACATCATGTACTGCCAGAGAGACTCTGGACAAATAGAAAAGGAAACAATCTTTTACTTTATAAATTATTCACTCAAATTATATTAATTACAAAATACTCGAATGAAACTATAAGAACAGCACTGCCTCTTTCCTAGCCCTTGAATGCAATCAGGACTGCCAATACAAGTGAAGACCCTATCATCAAATGACTGATGCTCTTGCCAGATGCACCATTAGGTCTTGCAGGTGTCGGAGTGGTTGAGCCGCCATCAGGAGTTGACGGGGTTGCTGGAGTAGAGGGAGTGCTGCCACCGGGATCTGATGGGGTGGCTGAAATGGGGGGAGTGCTGCCACCGGGGGTTGATGGGGTGGGAGGAGGGGAGGGAGTGCTGCCACCGGGGGCTGGCTGGACAGTGATAGATAATTTCATACCTTGTCCACAATGACCAAATGTTGGACATGTAAAGTACATAGGACCAGCTCTGGTTTAAGGTAATAGTGGTTTGGCCTCCTCTGTAAGAATTGATGGCATTTCCAGTGGAACAACTATTGTAGTCACTCTGACGTACTTCATCCACACTGTGACTTCCAACATAGTTGAAAACTAAACATCACATTGACAAATTTTGGGTTAATTCCAGCATGATGTTGAACCAATTGGGTTCTCAGGTCACTTAATTCGACAGTTGAAATAATTGTTTATGAACAATTCTTTTGCATAACTATCTCAATCATTAAATCAAAATTCGAGTTCGCAATCGAATATGAATCTTTATTAACATGTATTCGAGTTCAGCTCGAATTCAATTTTTTAAGCTTGAGTTTGAACTCAAGCTTAATCTAAAGCTCGAATACATAAATGTTTAATTCAAAAGGTTCTATTACATATTTGTAAGTAATCAAAATATTATATTATAGTATATTTTTATTTAATAATATGCATTATAATTTAAAATTATTCATATTTCATATTTTTTAAACTTTCAAAATGAATTCAAGCTCAAAAGCTTGTTTCAATATAAATTTTCGATCTCTTAAATCAAAACCAACTTTAAAAAATTTATATCAAATCGAGTCAGAACTTTAATTTTAAGTAACAAATAAGTCAAATAAGTCAGGGAGGCCGTAGCCCAATGAGGCAAGCCTCTACCCATAACTAAAAGTTCTCGGGTTCGACACCCTCCCTTACGTGGGACAATAAAAATTAGGTTGCTGAAAAGTAACAGATAGAACTTTTCGAACCGAACTCGGGTTGGATTGCACTCCTAATTTCCCACCCGGAAGCTTAACTTGACTTCTTCTCGCGGCAAAATAACTTACATTTTCCTTTTATTTTTTCTACTTTTATATCATCTTCGTTTTTCCATTTTTAACCCTTTTTAGACGTTTACCTGAAACTCCTCCGTCTATCTTTCCTTCTCAGATTCCGGCCATTCCTCGCCGGTTATTCAACCAGATTCCGGCGGCTATCTCCTTCAATCGAATCTCAATGAATCCGGAATAGTAAGTTGTTTCGAATTTTAATTTTTTCCATATGATTAGCTCTTCATAGTACTAATACGTCGGTTCATCAACTTAATTTTTCTCTCGCACCGGTAACTTTTTTGTTTATTTATACAGTATTGCCCTGCCGATTTTTCCTTTTTCTGTTTTGGTGATTCGCCACTTTTGCTTTTTATAAGCCCTAATTTGGAATATTTAATTTAAGATAAATTTCTGTATTTGTTTTTGTGCATTTCAATTGTGAAAAGGAAAGTTTTTTATTTCTAATGATCCATTGTTATGCTAGTCTAACTTGTAAAAAATAAATGTTTTCATATTCTACATGCCTTTTTTGTCGGGTTCGGATCCTTCATGACACTTTTGGTAACTTAAACCAGATTAAACCCTAGTTGTGAACCAGACTGTAATTAGGAATGGTGCAGAGTGTGTCACAGAGGATCCGGTATGTTGTGTCTGTATAGAATAACATGCATCAGAACCTGAGATCTAGTCAGATACTCTTTTTGCGTAAAATGTATTAATATGTAAGAGGATCAGTGGCTTAGAAATATGATTTATTCAAATTTTTGCTGATTTCCAGAATGATCATAACTAGGCTACTAGTTGGATATATGTTTATTATATATTCTGTGTGCAATTTCGATGTGTATGTTTATACTTTATATTGCTATTCTAGATATCTGTTACAGTGCTATGTTAAGATGGATTAAAGTTGATATTTTGATCCGACCTAGATATACGTTTTTCTATCATTTTTCCGTTTTTGGTGCCGTATATGTTTTACACCAGTAGTTCCTGTAAACTGAATGTATATGTTTATCTCATATTGCAGTGATTACCTATTTAAGCTGTTGCTAATTGGGGATTCTGGTGTTGGAAAGTCATGCCTTCTTCTAAGATTTGCTGTAAGTTGTTTCATTATGCAAATCAAAGGTTCTCAACTTGTGTGACTGGTGCATCACTTTAGTTTCCCTGGTTGAGTTGACATAATTTCTTCTTGAGCATTATCAATGGTGTCTTATTGTACTCTTGCTAACATTTTTTTGTTCTCGTCTCTTTTTGTTTGTGGGTATAAGAGGGGGGGTCTTTTGAGGCATGGTGTTTGTCTGATAGACTGTAAAATCTGATGATAGCATGATGTCTTAGAAGTCGTTATTTATAGTTTCTATCTTACAATTAATTTAGAAGTCGTTATTTCTAGTTTCTATCTTACAATTAACTCAAGAATTCAGTGACTCGTCTTGGAATTGTTGATTCTTCCATGTAGAATGATTGAAGCTTACCAATCGGCTTAAGTAACATCTTAAGGATTGCCTTTTTGAAAATCTTGATAGTCTTTGTTTGGTTTGTTTCACATGATGTCTGAGTGTACGATAAATTGGCATGTTGGCATTTCTCAATTGTTCTGGTACAATTTGCTTATTAGTCCAAGAGAAGAGGTGTCAGAGCTTTCTTGTAGAGTTAGTAGATTGTATATGCCTCACTTCTTACAACTTCCAAGTGAATCTTTGGATGTTAACTGCTTATTTATTGGGCTTATTTGTTTCATCTGTTTCTAAGTATGGCATTAAATATAAATTTCTCAGGTTCCTTTCCTCTCTCAAGGAAAGGAGCTTTTCACCTTTTACCAAGGGCTATACATTTTGTAAATTTCATTTTTATGTGGAGAGTGTCAGACATGAAAAGTATGATTACTGGATAACCAATATTACGAGTTGCCTCTGCTTTATGGTTGTAGTGATGGATAGCCTCATTGTTGGAAACCTTTTTATATGTTATAGTGGTTTTGCATTGTTATGATGGGACTTGTAAATTTTACTTATTTTGCACTGCAGGATGATTCTTACTCGGAGAGTTATATAAGCACTATTGGAGTTGATTTTGTAAGTGAATTATTAAGCAGCTGGATATTGTCCATGATTTTGATGATCAAAAACAAATATTTTATGTTCTTTTCTTTCTCTCTTTCTGTAGAAAATTCGTACAGTCGAGCAAGATGGGAAGACCATCAAACTTCAAATTGTAAGATCTTTTGATTCTAAGGGTTTTATTTAATATGTTTTAACTACTTTATATATGCTGCTGCTTCTTTATCTTGGAGTTGTCGGGATGTTCCTCTGAGGTTTTTTGCTTCATACAAACCAAAAGGGAAAAGAGGATTTCTGATGATGTTTCCCGCATCAAGAGATTTACTTTTTCAGATACTCTTATTTTTTGTCCATAGAAATAATAAAACCTCTTTAATTGGTTGTCATCCCTTCTGAAGCGTGGGTTTTACCCTGTGGTGACAATTTTCATAATTGATTCTTCTTTGGGCTTGGCCTGATATATCTCTATCTAAGTAATACTAATTTATATTAACTCTATTAAGTGGGATACTGCTGGGCAAGAACGTTTTCGAACAATCACTAGCAGCTACTATCGAGGAGCACATGGTATCATAGTGAGTGATGCACACTTCTTTCATTCTAATTACGTGTGCCTTGTTCTGGTGCCATGACAAATTGCCTCTTTCTAATATCTTTTCTTTATTTTCTTGGCATGATCTCTATGCAGGTGGTTTATGATGTGACTGACGAGGAGAGCTTCAATAATGTCAAACAGTGGCTGAATGAAATTGATCGTTACGCAAGTGAAAATGTTAACAAAATTTTGGTTGGAAATAAGAATGATCTTACTGCAAAGAAAGTTGTTTCAT
Organism: Vinca minor; assembly: GCA_026122235.1. Lineage (NCBI taxonomy): Eukaryota > Viridiplantae > Streptophyta > Magnoliopsida > Gentianales > Apocynaceae > Vinca > Vinca minor. The sequence continues at coordinate 3,893,044 of JAOCZM010000291.1, forward strand.
ACGAGACAGCTAAGGTGAAGTAGATTCCCATATAAAATATGTTGTTAGTTATCTAAATTGTTATGTGGAAGTTTGTTAATTGGAACTCAGCCCTTCTTTATGTTTCCACTCGATAGGCATTTGCTGATGAGATCGGTATCCCATTCATGGAGACCAGTGCAAAAGATGCCACTAATGTTGAGCAGGCTTTCATGGCCATGGCCGGGGAAATCAAGAATAGGTATGTACTTAGACTTGTTTGTGGCTTGTCATATGTTTAGTGATCTGATATGCTTTCTTGTAATGCTTCCCAAGATTAAAATTTAATGTACTGTCGCTGATCTGGGAAGCTGGAAATCTTTCAATTGCTAAAAAGATAACCTTGTATCTCACTTCTCCTTATTGTCACATGAGTAGTTTCTATGATTGTAGAGATTATTAGACTTCTGACAAAACCGAAACTGCCCAACTACCTGACGTTCACTTTTGGTCTTATTTGACTATTGTAATACATGTAACTGCTGATTTTTATTTTATTTTTTAAAATTATTAATGCAGGATGGCAAGTCAACCAGCAATGAACAACTCCAAGCCTCCGACAGTAAATATTCGTGGTCAGCCAGTTGCTCAGAGTGGTGGCTGCTGCTCCTCATGAATAAAACTAGAAACTGATGCCCACTTATGCATAAAGCTAATGTGTTGTCCTGTCCCTAGCATGTGGAAGTAACAAAACCTACTATATTAAGATATACTTGGTGTCTAATCTTTCAGACTGGAAATTTCAATTCGACACTGCTTTCTGGAATTGGGTGTACAAATTATGATTATAGTTCTGTTAGCACACATGTTTCAACTTGACATTCTCGTATAGGTACAAGCCCTTGAATTAATGAATGTGTCAAATTATTTGCACTATACTCACTAGTCATTGCTTAAATTGGACAATCTGTGTCGAATTACTTGCACTTAAGAGGCTAGGAATGTAAGGGTGTTAGATATTTTAATTGTGATTACCAATTATACCCCTAAAATATTTCTGTTGACCCAATAAAAAATTTTGAATTAACAGTTGACTAACAATTTTTTTGACGGAAGAATCTTGTATACCGATAGTATATTGTTTAACAGTTGACTAACAATTAATTATGTGCATAATTAATCTTTTGGGGCGTTACGTGCAATCTATAAATTGTTTGGGGCCTAAATACACCAATTTGCCTAGAGTTTAAATTTCAAATACAGAATGTTCAAACCCACATCCCCTCAGACAACGAATAATTATTTTTACAAAATCAAAGACAAAAGCCTCAAATTCAATCTCTATCTAATCACACCCATAAACAAACAGGAATATCCCGGTGTTCCTAAAAGATACAGCACAGAACCAAAATTTTCCAGTACATGTGCATTAGATTAAGTTTTTCCAGATCCAAAAAACTGAGCAAAAAGTATCTCAAGACATAATTAATAGTTTCATATGCCCCAAAATTCAGCAGTGCAAACAAAGGGGAAAGAGGAGTACATGGGGATAACATGAAAATAAAATTTTAAAAAGGAAAGGGACAAAAAAAGAAGAAAATTTACATTCAAAACAAACTTTTTGGTACACAGGAAACTCAATTATTCTAGGCATCTTAGATAATGAAAGAGCTTCACCGAGGAGGTCCCAGAGACTGATGGCAGGAGTGCGTAGAGCACCTCACTTGGCACTCAGGGTTGGGAACTGCCCAGGATCTTCAATTGAAGGGGCTTCTACACTGCTCATTGAGTAGCCACCGCCACCACCATAGCCTCCTCTGCCACCACGGCCACGTCCACGCCCACCGGAGTAGTGCCTCTCACCTTCAGCGGGTTTCAAGAATTCATTGATACTGACAGCCTATTATAAACCACCAACCAACAAGAAACAAAATAGTCAGTTTATCATTCTTTTCTTTTTTCTTTGGCGATAGGATCATCAAACAGAGCTACATGAAAGGAGCGGCATAGAGAGACAGATGCACTGGGCAATCGATATAGGATATTCAGAAGATAGCAAGTAATGACAGTAGATGGAGCTATAACGAAAAGGCTGGAATCACTGAACACAAAAAATTAAGACTTGTGCATCTAAGGACCTGAACCTCAAGATTCCCCGGGTACCAAAACCTACACATCTTCAAATATTTTTCAAGTGCCGGATGTTTTGTAGATGCAAGGACGGCTATAAGTAAAAGCTCACCTTTTTAGCTCTCTCTTCCTTCTCAGCAGCTTCTTTCTTCTTGTTCTTGTCAGAACCCTAGGCCAAAGGAAACAGATATCTCGGTTGTCTATCTTCAATTAAAAACTAACACAGCTTTAAAGAAGCATATTTAATTATGTAATTTGGTTACCAATTTGACAAAGACATCATCATTGCTTTTCTTGTTTGAAAGCTGTTGCATGGATGCAAATTCTTTAGCGTCAACTTTCCTCTCCTCGGTTTTAAGAGTCTGCAGAGCCTTTCTCTTTTCTTCCAACACTTTCTCATACTCTTCAAGAGTCATCTCCTACATTTTCAAGGCAAATGTAACCAAAACCAGTATAAAGATAAAAGAACACTACAAAATCAATGTTTTCAGTTGATCACAAAAAGCCAAAATGTATCTCCTACATTTTCAAGGCAAATGTCACCAAAGGGTTTGTCTAAAGATGCAATCCACATTTTTTGCAGAATGTATCTACACCAATTTCAGAGGGGAGAAAACTGCAATTCCAGGAGTCTCTACCAATAATAGTAGGATGTAGAGCATGTACAAAAGCCAAAAGGCAATAGATAAGCAGAGAAGCACGACACTTATTGACCTGATTCAAATATGATAATACAATTTGTGGAACAGAATCTGAATGGATGAAGGTGGGGGTAAGTAACAAGAGATGAGGATCCTCTAAGTCATGTTTTAGACTGGATGAACTTTTTGTGCTATTCTAGCTTTTCACGTTTTTTGAGCTTTAGTCCATCCCCTACCTTCAGTTGAGGAAAAGGAAAAGTTTCTTCTTCTGTCTTCTCTCTCTCTTTTTTTTGTTGTTGTGGGGTGTGGGGGGAGATTTGGGAAGTAAGGAGTGCAGGGGTATTTGGAAGAGCATAGGCACATGATCAGGTTTAACAACCACATAAGGACTCTTTCCAAACAAGAAAGCATCAGGCACAGGAACAGCCAATAGATGGACGCTTGGTGATACTGAAGATGCTCACCTTATTCTCCGGCTCCTTTTCTTCAGTTTCATTTGCAGGTGTTTCTTTGTTTCCATCTGATGTTTCTTCCTCTCCTGAGGGTAATTTCTCAGCAGTTGGATTTTTCTCACCTTCATTCACAAATTCCTCGGTCACCCTGGATAAATAAGAGAGGATGTCAAAATATCATTACCAGACTTGTGAAAGTAAAACAGAGTAAAGCAGACATGACACTAAGAATCTCTTAATAGTAAAATGGCAGGAGGTAACAATGAAATACTCACTGAGCAAATTCATCAGTCTGAGTTCCCCAGTTCCCTCGGCCAGCTCCTTCACGTTTGAACTCATTTCTGCAGATGAAACACAGCCCACATTGTAAATACGGAATGACAATTTCACCAGAAAGAAAATAGTGTCATTTTGGAAAATTAAATCATCAAAATTACCCGCGTCCTGTGCCACTGCGGCGTTCAAAAGGCCTGCGAGGCTGTTCCCCATCACCCAGTTCCCCATTGGTAAAACCACCCCGGCGTGGACCACGGAATGGACCGCGGGGTTCATCATAACCACCCCACCTTTCATTATATTTTGCAGCATCTGCTTCTTCACCTGGAGCTCGACCCCCGGAGAATTCTCTGTTAGCAGGCACAGTCACGAAAGGATCCGCTTCTCTGTTGAATCCACCGACTCCACGACCGCGTCCATAACCACGGCCGCCACCACGGCCTCCACGGCCACCTTCAGTTTTTGCCTCTCGCACTATTGCAGAAGCCAAAAACCAGATAAATAGGTATACGTTGAAGAAAAAAATATCCAGGAGCATAAGGTGAATATGGAACATGAAACATGGAATTGAGCAGAGAAGGATTTAAACAATGATGAACATCAAGAATATGTGCATCAAACCAATTCAAAGAAAAGAAGGATTTCACCAAATAATATCTCATAAAATGTATAACTTAATGGATTACTAAACAAGCAGCAAAAGAACTCTAAACAAGCATCAACCCTGACATATATGTCAGAGACCTAACTCTCCATCCACATTGTCACATTGTCTCTATCCAATTGCTTTCTAAATGGGCACGTCAATTTTCCAAAAAATATATCTTTATTCTTGTCCATAAACTTGTGAAAGATACATAAGCATATTATTTTATTGGCCAAGTTTTTCTAGAAGAAAATTTGATGAATACACAAAAAGATCCCAACATACAAATTTACACCACCAAAGAGTCAATGTGAAAGTGGAAAAGAATTGACACTTCCCCATAAGAGAAAAGCATAAGGGCTTCTAGTTGGAGGATTATTATCAGTGGGAGGGAAAGTATATTACCGGTTTGAGCTGCGCTACATTGTCAAACAGTAACATAAAAACATGAAAGATAATGTTCCTACTTGAACAAGTATTTTCAGGGTAATATTGCAGGAACTTCAGGCACCAGTTAGGGAAGGTATCAAGAAATCTTAAATGATCTAACAAAAGAGTTTCCCTTTTGCACCCAACTACCCAAATAAAAAAAATTGAGAAACGGAAAATGACAAACCAGTTACCATTTCAAGTCAGCATAAACTCCGAAAACAGAAAGAGTTAACAAATACATCACATCTGTCTACATATCATTTTTAATTTGCCCTACATTAACTGTCCACTTCCTAAATAAAAGGCTCATTAATTATGGTTTTTCCAATCATGCCCCTTAAATTACATCGACCGTTGGAGAGAAAAGAATAGAAAGAAAAAAAAGAAGGTAGAATTAAATTAAGAGTCAAATTAAATAGGATCAGGTCTGACATTTTATCATATTCTACCACATAATTTGATGAAACTTTAATTCTTGTGTAAAATACCATATGGACAAATAATTTGGGACGGAGGGAGTAAAGTCTAATACACATTTGTCATTACAGCATCATTATCATCTAAACATCAATTAAATTTTAAAAACCCCTCTTTTTATGTTAATCACTTTAAAATCATATCCTAGTCTTATAAACAGTGAAGATTAAGGAGTATAAAACCAAAGTGAAGACTATACCTGCTTGAGCAGGAGGTAAAGGCTTGCTCGGAAGCTTAGCTGCCGGCTTGGTCAGCTGCTGAGCTGCAGCCGACGCCGGAGCTTTCTTAACTGGAACTGCCGGAACCTTTTGTAGCTGAGCAGCGATTAACTGAGATGGATCCTCAGCATCATCATCCAACAAATCAAATGGGTTCACAGTCGCCATTTTCAAGTGTCCAAGCTTTTATTTCTTCTTCGAGAGTTGTAATGAAATATCAATTTAAAGTTATATACATTGTTTTTAAGAACATATTCAAAGGATCTGTGTAGATGATTAAGATTGAAAAACCCTAGTTCTAGGGGAAAATATAGAAATGGAGGTTTGGTGAAACCCTAGCCGCAATGCAAAAGAGTATAGAGAAAGAGAGAACGTGGGAGAGGTGAAATGAGCCTAATCTGTAAAATCCCCAATTTATTGTTCTTTGTCTCTATTACGTGGGTTGGGCGGCGAATATGATGCAGAACAACAACATTTTGTATATATTTAATATTTTTTAATAGGTATAATATGTTTTTTAAATATATGTTACATTTAATAAGTTATGTTATTTTTTTATTAAAATTGTTATTATAAAATTAGCATATGTTTTACACTTATTTGTTTCAAAAAAATTGAACCATCAAAATTTTTATCTGATTATAAAAAAACATTTAGTAAATAGTAAATTTTTTGTGTTTAACACCATAGTCTGACCAATGTTAGCCTCACTTGATATTTTTTGTTAGATTAAAATTAGTTATCCACTTTTAAAATTATCACTTTACTAATGATTTGAATATTTGAATGTAATTTAGACTAGTTATGTCGTAATCAAGAAATGGTATAAAGAAGAAGTCCACTTGGAATTAGGGGTGTTCATGGTTCGGGTTGGTTCGGTTTACACATTTTTTAAACCAAATCGAAATATTCGGTTTGAGAAGTTTGAACCAATCCAAACCATTCAAAATATCAAACTGATGCATTCGGTTTGTATCGGTTTGGTTTGGTTGTTCGGTTTTCGGGAGATGAAAAATATATTAATTATAAAGTAAAATAAAACAATTTTTTTATATAATTACTTTTTTTAGACCTCACAGAAAGGAGGTGGACCTCACATGGGAGGTGGAAATTATTTAGCCCCACGTAGGGGATAGTGTCGAACCCACTGGGCTATGACACTCGGGACTTTTGAAAAAAAATATAAGACTATTGTTTTTATAGGTTAAACACAATCAAAAATAAAATAATGAAATATAAATTCTTGATTCTCGAACTTCAATATAAAGTAAAAATAAAACAATTTTTTATATAATTACTTAGCTATTAAAAATATAAATAAATATGTCTATTTGTTTTTCACAAGTTAAACGCAACAAAAATAAATAAATTAATGAAAATTAAATTCTTGATCTTGATTCTTGATTTCAAACAAATTACTGAAAAATTATCTTACGAGGAAAAAAGCAAAAAAAAACACAAAAATTACGCCATTATTAATTTCAAAGTAAACAAAAACTTCAGGTGAATCTAAACCACATACAACAGATGGTTTTTCAACCTCTTACTTTAGCAATTGAAGAGTTTGTTTGTCATGTTATAAATAAGAAGTTCAATATGTTTTATCGCAAAAGAGTTGTTTAATATATATATATATTCGGTTTGGTTCGATTTGGATTATAAAAAAAATTAAATCAAACCAAAAGTTCGGTTTTAATTTAATCCAAATCGAAACCAATCCAATACACCGCTCAAACAGAAAAATCGATTTAGATTTGTTTGGTCGATTTTGCTTTTTCATGAACACCCCTACTTGGAATTATAAGAATATAAGAAAATATTGCTTGGCGGTTTCATTCTAAAAGATTCATAGTTTTTTTTTAGAGTACGAATTAACATAAAATGTAAGTGTCTAACTTATAGGAGATTATCATCAGGTGCCGTGGCCCAGTGGGCAGGTGCTTGGCCCGTGACCGAGAGATCCCGGGTTCGATACCCTCCGCCAGTGTGCGGTGAGCTTTATTCTCCCTTATCTAGGGTGCTCTCTCCCCGTTCATGGGGCTGTTCTCTCCCCGCTCATTGGGGTTGTTCTATCTCCCCGTTCATGGGGTTCCGCCCTCGGGCGTTAAAAAAAAAAAACTTATAGGAGACTCAGGATCAATTCTGACAACATTAAAAAACAAAGCAAAATTATGGAACTTTTAATATCATGTTTAGGGAATACAGAGCTTCTTGTTGTGTTACAATGAGTTACAAGCAATAATTATTGCAATTAGAATTACTATATGTTTTGTATTTTATTCTAGAAAGAATTAAAAATAAATTACAGATAAAAGGAAGTAGAGTTGTACTACCTCCATTCAATAAATATAAGACTTTTAGTATCTATTGCGAAAATTAAAAAAAAAAAATATTAAGATGTTTTATAATTAAAATATTAATATTATTGTATTAAATAGAATTAGTATTATACATATATTATTAAGTGAGTAATATTGATAGTTTAATTATAAAAATATCGTAATTTTCGCAATATTTAATAAAAGTCCTACAACTGAGAGAGCATGCGATGCACATGCGAATCGTGTCGAGATACTATAGGGTTAAACTTGACGGCCCAATGCGATTGTCTTGATGTCTTTCCTTATCCATTTTGGTGGATTGGTTGGGCCAACAAATCTGATTTGTTTCTTTTTTAAGATGAAACAAGTATTGATGAAATCAATGATGTAACAGGTTATATTGATTTGGATGCCATTTCACCGTCGATCCTTTGTGATATGATTTGGATGCCATTCCAGCCTTGATCCTTTGTGATAAGGGGAGGCACTTTTTGTAACTCCAATCCGATTTTGAATGTTTCTAATGATTAAAATTTACTTAGCAAAAAAAAATATTATTTGTTGTTACATATATCATTTTACTATAAAAAAAAAGTTACATATATCTATTAGGGATGGCAATTTAGTCTGTGCCCTCGCCCCGCCCCGCCCCGCTCTGTTCATGTTTGGGGCAGCCTCGCCCCAACCCGTACTGAGAATGGGGCTGGGCGGGGTTGACATGTGGACGGGACGGATCGGGTTTGGATATGATGTTTGCCCCGTCCTGCCCCGCCCCGTTCTGACCCGTTTGTATATAATAATAATATTTTTATTTATATATATATTCTGAAAAGAAAAGGGTTGGGTTATTTATTTATATGTATACTTTTATCCGTTCCTTCTCTTCTTTAGTCTTCTTTTTTCTTGTCCTTCTCTTCTCGTCGTCCGCTTTTTTTCTTGTCCTTCTCTTCCGGCGAGATTTTCGCTCCATAGTCCATACTTCCGGCGATATCCGTTGAAGAAGATGATCTAAATCTTTAGGGATCTCCTAAAATTCCGTCAAATATTAAGGTAATTATTTTGGGTGCTTTTGGGATCTGCTAAAATTCCATCACAGTAGCCAAATTTATAAAAACTTTTTTATTTTAATTTTATTGGGTTGTAGAGTCTTAAGGTTGTTATCTATGAATATGATTTTATTTGTGCAGATTCTTGGAAAGATGAATTTTTTGTGTAGATTTGGGAATTTTTTTGGAAGATGGTTATTGCTTTTTTGGTGAATGTAGCAGGATTAGTACTTTGAAAACACAGAACGGGGCGGGGCGGGGCATGGGGCGATGAGTATTGCCCCGTTACAGGTCACGGGGCGGGGCGGCAGATCAGTAGCGCATGGCGGGTTTGGATATTAAGAAACCCGCCCCATTGCCTTCCATAATATCTATTGCATTTATTTGGAAAAAATAAGAATATCTATTGTATATATCTACTAGGTCTTTAACCCGCGTGATGTGACAAAATTAATTTTGCATTTTCCAATCGCAAAATTTGATGTAACAAAATACTTGTTCATTAATTATGAGGTGTGATATGATTATAATTCACATTGTCCCTTAATTATAAGGTCAAGACTACGAGAATGTAGCACATATAAATGTAGCAATTATCTCTTTGGAGAACGCTCGTTATGAGGGAATTGGTTAATACTACCGGAAAAAAATGAAATAAAAAAAGGAAACGTAAAACATGTACATTTGAAAAAGGGGAAAAAAACTTAATCCTTCTCTTTCTTCGACGTGTACCCTAATTAAAACTTAAAACTTAAAAGTGTACCCTAATTTTCATCTCATTCTCTTCTAGCAGCCGCGCGCGCAGCGCCTTCAGATCGCTCATTCTCTCTGGCGATCTCGATCTACCCATTCTCCACTTCCACCTAGCTCATTCTCCCTCTGCCATGGACCTTCCAAAGAATCTCTTCCACGATCTGCTACATATATCTATTCTCTCATAGCAAATCCTTCTCCCTTCCATCTCTGACACAAATTTTCTCATCACTCTCTTCCTTTTCACAACTCCTTAAATCTCCCACACTTAAGATTCATTACCCACCATCCCTTCTCCAGCTACCATGTTTCGAAATTATACTTTATGTCGACCAACCCAAATTATTTTGAATAAAATAGGAAAAAAAACAAAATAAAATTGATGAAATAATTTGGCTCACCAATTGGATGAAGGCAATTTAGCTATCCGACCAACTTCTTCTTTCTCAATTGCTATTTGATGTGAATTTGATGATGATTTTCGAGTTTATATGAAGATTTAGTGGGTAAATTCACCCTTTTTTTTCCTGCCCTCCCTTCACCATCGTTGTTTATTTTTTTGGGATTTTTTCCGCCTTCCTTCATTGTCTTTTGAGCATCAAGCAATCCTTCTCCCACACCACACATTCACTGTTTTGGAAAAAAAATTAAAAAAATTAGAATTGTCAATAGTCAATAAGCACATAAAATAATGGAAACAGGAAAATGATTTTTTTGGCTTAAGATATGGAAATAGTAAAATTCAAAGCTTTGATCCATGAATGTTTTCCAAATAGCTTCATAAAAATTCTGAATTGGCTATTTTTTTCATGGATTATTTCAAATAGAGGTGGGAAATGATAGACCAAAACCCTTTGTTATTAATTTTGAGTTTTTCGTAATTTTAACCCCTATATAAAATGAATGTATCCATGGGTGACTCTTGAATTTATAGAGTTTTTTCAATTGGTATTGCTTGGTGGGAGATGTTTTTTTGTTTCAATTTTTTCTTCCCAAAGTCCCATTAACTCCCTAGCAATAATTAAGTTTGTGAGTTTTGAGTTTTTTGGAGAAGCTTTTGAGCTTCCATCGTGCACTACCATTAGATATTGGTACGAGTTATCAAAGAGAATAATTGTATTGTAATTTCAATATTAATTGCAAGAGAATTGAAAGAGTTTTTTTATGTTTAGTATATTTTTATATGTAGTTCGGGATATTTGATCAAGTTCGCCCCCAACATTTTTGTGCGGCATACTGTTGCAGTTTTTCGCCCCAACCTAAAAGTTATGGCTTCGTCTCTTAGAATACATGTCAGGCATCGATCTTTTGATCTAACAGATGAAGACATACATATGGACAATTGTTTTTAGATAGACTGAACAACTATTCAATTTTCGAAGAACAACGGTTCATTTTTACCTCAAACCTCAATCGTCAGACTACTTATCAAGTGATTCGATTACTAACATGTGTTCGCACGTGCAAAAAAAAGAGAATGTTCCGCACATAAATAAGTAAGAGATTGCGTGGTAAATGCCATTTTCACATTAAAAAATGGATTTGGCCTTAGACTGACAATGATTTGGCATAATGGGTCAACCGTGACAATTTTTTTTTTAAGCAACATTTTTTTGTCATTATGTGCCCAACTTGGAGACTAGCTGTAGTCTTTTTTTCAAGAAAGAAACCAAGAGGGAATTGCAGTTTGTGGAAGATAATGGGCAATGCTGATATCAACTTGTTCATATGGCCATTACTGCATAAGTGGTCATATCCCCATATCAAAACAATCTTAGAAGAGGCCCATACTTTTGTCAGAATCTACAGCTATTTCTCAAAAAAAAAAAAATCAATAGAAAGTAATATCTCCATGGCCCTTTCTATTATTGCCTTATGATACATACCAATTTCTGTGACCTTTGGGCCCTTAATACTATTTAATTGAAGCCCACCAATCATAGTCTCCAATTTTTTGTTTTTTTTTGAGTAATTTTACCGTTGGTCTTTAACTGCTGATTTTTTTTTCTTGAAAGTTTTTACTATATGTATGTGAAGAAATGTTACTATTTTTGTATACAAGGCATTCTGTGACATTATCTTTAAAGGTAGATTCAGAACTTATGTTTTTTTAGAGCAAAAGTAAAAAAAATAAGTTTTAGGCGGAGGCGATGCAATCTTTTAAAGGGGTTTTTAGAAAAAAATATATTTTTTTATTATATAAAATATGGCTTTCAAAAAATATCTGTAGCACATTAAAATATTCATAACTATATTTTAATATTTTTTGAAATATTTCTCCATATTTCAAAAAATAAGGAGAAGAAGATAGGGGCAACTGCCATCCCTGGCCCTCCTGTGGATCTGCTATTGACTATGTGTAGCACTTTTTATGATACTCATAACTATAATCTCATTCACAAACAACGTATATCCATTTACCCTTTGTGTTTATCTATTTGAATTTAATTTATATAAATACAATTTTTTGTGATTAAAATGTCATAAGAAGTGTAACATACGATCGGAATTGCAATTTTTGAAGCACTAGTTTTGTCATTTGGGTTTGTTTCGCAGAAAAGGAAAAACACATTTATAGTAAAACGACCCTAACGCTTGTTCTTGCACGCTTCAATCATTCGAAGCCTCAACGGTTTTGAGTTTCATCACCCAACTCAAGTATTAAGGGAAGGAGAAATAATAGAGGACATGTTCCAAACCAACACCCCCCCCCCCCCCCCCACACACACACACACAGAGGCTATTTTTTGATTGAGAAAAAAATTATATGAAGACATTTTAATGATACTTGAAAATATCTTTGGCATGAGATCATTTTCTTGGAACGTTTCATATTAGTTCTTCTGATTTAGGGATGTTAATCCTAATGGCTCGCTCTGCCAATTCAGGGCGGATTCAGAATTTGTACAATAAAAAAAAATTAGTGAAGTTTTTTAAATACTTTTTAGAGGGCGAGATGCCGAGTAGGAAGTATTTTTCAACTACGTTAAACTCGGGATCTATTATGTCGAATAAGAAGTATTTTTCAACTATGTTATTCATTCTTGATGGAAGGCATATTTAATAAATCTTTATCTTATGCTTCAAGCAATTTTAGCAGTGAACCATTTGTTATAGTGTTACAATTAAAATATTTTAATATTTCACTTGGAACAGATAATATTATTAATATATTTAATCGATCTTATGACGTACTTAATACGACTCGTAATTTTTTGAGGTCTTTTTATCGTGTGGCCTTAGAAGAGCGCATCAGTTCCCTAAAGCTCTACATGGCTTGAGGTTTCTTATGGTTGTGTGCATGTAATATTACTGTACATGCGTGCACAAATAATTCCACGACAGAAACTAAGGAAGCACCGAAAAATCGACTCAAAATAAAGTTGCACACATGCTCCAATTTTCAGACATGAATTTGGCGTGCAAAACCTCACTGTCTTTTGCCATTTCTGTTTAAACTAAATTATAAACCTTTAAGATAACATGCCTTTCCTCCCATTTTTCCTTATGGTCACAAATTGTTAATCTTTTATTGTAGTTATTCTTCCGATGCAAGTTACTCTCTCCATTCCTAAATATAAGACTTTTTAGACAATTGAGAAAATTAAGAAAATTATCATTTCCACCTAAACTTCCAATATTGTCCCCCACCCTCCCTCTCTATCACTTCTACATCGTAAAGAAAGGAAAATGTTGAGGGTATAATTGGAATAAATTGTTGACAACTAATAAAAAACCTTAAACGACAATTAATTTGGATACCTAAATATCTCCTAAACGACAATTAATAGAGAATGGAGGGAGTAGATGGTTGGATTAGTAAAACTACATCTGAATTTTACTGGAGACTTTTGTAGAAATGTATGTATTGAGGAGGAGTCCAACCCCGATATCGTTCATTTTGTTCACAATTGAGTGTTAAATTTTTTGGGGTTCATTTTTTTTTGGGTATATAGGTTTTAATAATTCAAGTAATTTTTAACACAGGTCAGTAGTTTTCAATGTATTGTGACATTTGAACTGCATGTTGTTGAATCGAATCTCTTTCCTTATTTTTTTTAATAATAATAATTCAAGCAATTAAAAAACAAAATCACTATCTCACATTCCCCATATTTTCCTCCCCCCTTTTTTTTTTTTTTCTTTTTTTTTATTTTTTATTTTTGTATTGTCAAAGTATAGAACTTAAAAATTGTATTACTTCTTGAGCGGCAAAAAATCCTCTGTCCCCGCGTGTGTCCCTATCTGTGTCCCCAACCAATCACAATTCACCATGTATATATATAATTGGAAAAAATATTTATATAGTAAATTCTGATTGGTTGGAGACAAGATTAGGGACAGGAATGGGCATAGAGGATTTTCACCCCTCTTGAGCATAACAATTATACTCCTTTTATGGTTTTTTTTTTTTATATTTCAATTTCCCCCAATTAGCCACTAGACATTATACTCGTAAGAAAAGAAATTACATATCTAAACGTGCCTTAAAGAACAAGAATAAGCACGAAGTACTTTATAACATGGCCATTTTAGCTCGTTTTATTTTGCTTCTAATTCTTAAATAGCCATGTTTTTCTACCTTGTTAGTCCCCAACCAGTCTCGTGGCTACCCCAACATTATAACATATCCCTTAAAATGATAAAGGGCTCTCCTTCAATCTTCAACCAAGCTTCTATAGAAAGACATCCCATGTTTCCGTTTGGGACTATTTCAATTTTATGAAAAACTACAATTACTTCAATATATAAAAGGTTTTTCAGACCCTCTGTAATATTTCTATATAAATTCATATTATGGAATTTGAAGTTAAGAACTTATTTTTTAAGATTAGAACCTATATATGAAAATTTTGTAATTATATGAACGTTACAATGAGATATTTTAGATGATACAAATCGATATAGAACGTACTATATGCTAATTGTCATAAACTTATCTAGATATAAATACACGTCAAATTTCACACACACACACACACACACATATATACTTGTACACGAGAGTTAAGTAACAAGCTAACAAACTAATATATACTTCTACTCCCCTTTATGGGGCACACGCTAGCCGGGCTTCTACTACTCCCCCTCTTGGGGCACTCATTCATTCGGGCTTCTATTACTCCCCTCATGAGGCACCCACTCAGCCGGGCTTCTACTACTCCCCCTCATGAGGCACTACTACTACTCCCCTAATGGAGCACCGCTCAGCTGAATTTCTATCCGCCCTACATGGGCTCATAAAAAAAAAAAAACTATACCGAAATCACTTATATTTCAATATTGGGGTTGCAAAGGAGCATCGCGTCACTAATACATGTCCCAGTCGGAAAGTTTTCTCCATGAATGAAAGTGTCACCGTCTCTCTCTCCGTCCCGTCTCCGTCATCACTCTCTGCTCACTTACAGTCAAACTTCCTCTCCGGCCAAATGATTCAATGTTGACCGTATGATGTAACACTCTTTTTTGTTCATATTGGATACTCTCTTTAATACTGTCTGTAATACGTTTTGTGACATTTCTATTTATAACTATATTTATATTTACAGTTTATTGATTTATCCCTATTTATTATTCTTTTTAATTTAGTGTATACTAATGAATTTTTTTATAATTCAAATATTATAGAAAGCGTCATAAAAATTGTCAGTGGAGTTTCAAACCGATTTTTACTTTGTAACATTAGATGTAACGCTTGGTCGACCACCTTAACTGACCCCACCGCCCATTTTTTTTTTGCTAAATAACCCCACCGTCCATTTCTGTTGTATTATTTCTACTTCATAGTTCAATAACCCCCACTTCATAATTTTTCTTTTTTCTTCCCCACTTCATAATATATCGAAAACAAAATTGGATGGGTGAAAATCGTCTGTACATGTGTATGTTCTTATTCATGTGCCCAATCACTCAGAATTCGCCATATGAACATTTCTTCTAATTATATATACAAATAGTGAATTGTGAGTTGTTGAATACAAAATTGAAACATATATAGATACAGATGATTATTTGCCAAATTGGATCCTATCTGTCCAGTTTTTCCAGTTATATACTTCTTTTGTCTCCACCAACCATAAATCTTTCACTGGCCAAAGCTGGAGGATCCACACCTTCTACTGCTTTACTTTATTTTCAGTCTATTCCCCATTTTGTTAGTCAATTAATAGCAGAAAAATACTCTTGGGGCTTATTTTACTAGACTTATTCCATGTTTTGTTAACCTGTAACTGATACTTTGGTTACTTAGCTTTTGATATATATACTATGTGTTTCTACCCAAAAAAAAACAATAAATCTTCCAGCCTCTGCCCCCCACAAATACACGTAGACAAACACTACACCATGTACAAATCTGACCATATAAAAAAACTGTATAAATGATCAGTACTTTTTTGTACTTTAATAATAAATACATTTTACTACTATATACATTTAAATTTACAATTTCTTTGCAATTATAAAAGGCCATGCACTGATCTTCACAGAGCTCCACTTGAAACCATCAACCCTAGTGCTCTTAACTAACACAATGAGCCTCTCCCTTAAACCACTAAAGCCATGCACCGATTATCTTCATAGAGCTCCACTTGAAACCATCTCCGTTAATTCAACCCAACAAATGCAATTTTGTTGTTGCACTCTTACTCAACCAGCTATCTTAAAGACGAGCCTTGATATAGATAAAGAAAGTCCTCGTATTGCACCTCTACTTCTTGATTCTGATAGAAAGGTCGGATCAACATCAATGTGGCCGATTCCAATAAAGCAGGAGACAAAAGTTGGCGAAAGGTGGATGGATTATCAAGGAATCAAGAATTGGGAAGGTTTGCTTGATCCTCTTGACAATGATTTACGAGGCGAAATCATTCGTTATGGCCATTTTATTGAGGCAGCTTATAGATCATGTGATTTCGATCCTTCTTATTCTTCATATTCAAAATGCAAATACTCAAAAAGAAAATTATTAATCAGTTCGAGATTTTCACACACCGGTTACAGAGTTACCAAAAACCTTAATGCAACCTCGGGGATTCAACTGCCACGCTGGATTAAAAAAGCTCCAAGCTGGATGTCCACTCAGTCCAGCTGGATTGGTTACGTGGCAGTTTGTCAAGACGAGAGAGTTATCAATCGGTTAGGAAGAAGAGATGTTGTCATCGCATTGCGCGGTACGGTCACTTGCTTGGAATGGCTAGAAAATCTAAGAGCCACGCTCACTCCTTTCCCTGCTGGCCGTTCGGAATCATCTCCCGCTGATTCCAGCACAATGGTCGAAAGTGGGTTCTTGAGTTTATACACTTCTAGGCCCGCGGCGAGGCCTGGGGGTACCGGTCCAAGCCTACAAGACTCAATAAGACAAGAAATTTCAAGGATTGTTGAAGTGTACGGCAATGAGCCATTAAGTTTCACTATCACTGGTCATTCTTTAGGGGCGGCACTAGCCACCCTAGCCGCGTACGACATAAAAGAAACATTTAAATGTGCACGTCCAATGGTGACCGTAATTTCCTTTGGGGGTCCAAGAGTAGGGAATCAAAGCTTTAGATGCCATCTAGAAAAACAAGGGACTAAAGTGTTACGTATAGTAAATTCAGATGATGTAATAACAAAAGTACCTGGATTTGTCATCCATAACAATGAAGATACAAAAAGTACTAGTGATCCGTACATGTCCAATTTCTCAAATTGGATACAGAAGCGCGTGGAAAAAACACAGTGGGTGTACGCAGATGTGGGATGCGAACTCCGGCTGAGCAGCCGGGATTCGCCACATCTGAACAGAATCGATATGGCCACGTGTCATGACCTAAAGACATATCTCCACTTGGTTAATGGATTTGTAAGCTCAAATTGTCCCTTTAGAGCCACTGCAAGAAAAATGATGAATAAATCAATGGTATAATTTTTTGGGACTTGTATCCCAACATTTGATCACTGATAGAGGAAAATTCAATTATATGACCGTTTTTGTATAACTAGTCTCCTATCTCTCTCACATGAATTAGGTGAAACTTACGTGAAGATGTGGGCTCTGCTCCATTTATGAAAGATGGTTGTGGAGCCAGTCACATAAGAACGGTCCTAGAATTAAGTAACCCTCCTCTAAATGAAGATGTTTCAAACTCGCAACTCTATATTGGGAGAGCTCAGAGAAGTTGCATGTGTGATCAACTGAGTTGGACAGTGGTGTAATTAAATTGTAAAGAAACTTAACCATTTTTTTTCCTATTTAAGAATTTAGGATGTTGGGAAAGATAAAGTTGCATGGACATGATAACAGGAGTAATTGTCTGTACGAAATGTCCAAAATTGTAATATAAGTAGAAATTTTCTGACAACTAAGACGAAGAACGGCGTTATTCTTTGTTTAAGGATGTGAAAGTCTCGTTGGATTTACTTCATGTGGTGTCTTAAAACCACTAGCGTAAGTGGTGGCTGGAAAATATACTTTTGCCTGACCTTTTTTTAGGGTTTTAAAGTTGAAATTGCAAAGTTTGAAAAAAAGAGTGTAAAATGAAAAAAAATATCTTGAAGGGTTTCTAAAATCAACAGTTTGTTTGTACTTTTTTTTTACGCCCGTTGGGCGATGCCCCATGAGCGGGAAGATAGAATTGTCTCCCCAGAGGAGGAGAGAAATCCTAGAAAGGGAGTCAAATTAAAACATGCCCCATGTGTGGGGAGGATATCGAACTCAGGACCTCAATATCGTAGGCATGCCCTTGCCTACTGGGATAAGGATCCTTTGATTTTTGTTTGTACTTGAAATGGATTAAAGTTTAGTCTAGTAGTATAGGCAAAAAAATCGTCTGTAACCAATTTGTATATCCATGCATGTATTTATCACTCAAAATTTGTCATGTGGATAGAAAATATTTTTTTCCTTACGGGTTCCACTATTTCTTTTAGGTTATAGATTTTTTAATTAAAAAATTGACATATATCAATTTCTTATTGATGATACATGCATGAGTACACAAATTAGGAATAGAGGATTCTTAACCAACAGTATACTAGTAGTTGAATCCATAAAATTATTACAACGAAGCGCAAAAAATTTCAAACATGTACAGCACAATATTTGACAAATGCGAAGGGTAATATTTGAATGGAATTTCACTTTGAATTTTTTTCTTCTTTCCTAACAGAATGTTTGGTACGCTGAAATGGAATGGAATGAAATATATATATATATATATATATATATATATATATTTTGTTGAAACATAACTCTTTTAGAATATCTATCTTAAACACTAGATAAAATAATATAACGGTTCAAATTAATAAACATCACGATAGTAATAGAAAGTTATTCTTAAATATTTATTTAAGTCGCCGAATTAAATAATACAATAACTCATAAATATTTATTTAAGTCGCTGAGTCAAACGAGCTGATGACTCAAATTGATTTAGCACTATACTAATTGGTTATGCTAGCTATAAATTGTCAATTATAAAAGTTTTGTGAGCCACACGTTTCGTGTGTAGGAGGAGCATGGAAGGTGTTGAATTGATAAATAAAAGTTTTCCAATCTAAAATAAGCCCTAAAAACCTCACTTCCTAAGTTTGAAAAAATTACCCAAAATTTGAATCACCGACCACCAAAATTTGATTTCAATGTTGTTTACCTAATATGCATGGTCGCGTACATAATAGATATCCGTGTCGGGTTTTCCTTCTACCCTTGATTTAATGATTATTTAATGCCTGTAGCACATTTAACGTTGTTTGAATATAAATTAGTATCAACAGCAAAATACTTAGAATAGTATCAGTCTCAAAATGTACTTTGACAATTTAATTTCCTACTTTGACTTCACACAGAAAATTTAGATCAACATTTGACTTTAATCAAGTTAATCATCATCTTACTATGATATACTCCCTCCGATTCAAAATATAAATTTTTTTAAGAGTTAATTTTTATTGTAAAATATAGGGGTTTTAAGAAGAATTGTGTATTTATTATCTATTTTATCCCTATATTATTTTCTTATTATATTCATTTTAGTCAAAATGTGTACTAGTTCCCAATGCAACTCACTATTTATTTCTTTATTCTTTGATGTATTAATTAGGGGGTTAATTTAGCCATTTTGACTAGTATCTTAATTAATGTGAAAACTTCTAAAAAAATTAATATTTTGAATCGAATGGAGTAGTAAATCAATAAAGCTAGAAAATTATTGGTGATATCCAGTTTTTATGAAGTTGAATTTCTTTAAATAAAAAGGGAGTGAAGGAGGTTATGTTGATCTTATGAATTCGTAGAACTTAATTAATTCCTTAACCTAAATATTTAATGCTAAAAGGTTAGATAAGAAATACTTATTATGTTCTAAATTAACTGTACTTATTTCTTTCTTTCTTTCTTTCTTTTTTTTCTTTTTTTTTGTGTTTGTCCTAAATTATTTATCCTTTTTCTAAATAAGGTAATCGCTTATATTGCATTTGGATTGGTTTGGTTTGGAGGTAAACTCAAACTTTTCAATTATGAAAACTACATATTTTATCGAAAAAACTTTCACTTTTACCCACCTCGAGGAGGTCGAAACCTAATCCAAATTTAAACCATGAACACTTCTGATATGGACCGGGTCCACTGGACCATGCGATCCAGATTTGACCACATCACTGCATTTTCTTCTCTCTCCTCATTCTGCAGGGATGTAGCCAAATCTGGACCACATGGTCCACATGGACCCGGTCCATATCAGAATTTTCCTTTAAACCATACTTGATACTCTTGTACCCAATTTTCAATTCTACTCTTACCTTCAACCTATATTTAGTACTCGGTAGTTTCTACTCCCTCTATTCTCATTTAAATGTCATTTAGGAGATTTATAGATATCCAAATTAATTGTTGTTTAAGGCTCTTTTATTAGTTGTCAATAATTTATTCCAATTATACCCTCAACATTTCTTTTATTTGTCGCCTCTGCCATCCTTATTTTTTCTTTCTTTTCTTATGCTATAGAAGTGGGGGAATTGCATTAGACTAACATTTGTTTATTATAATGGTCATGGCATGGCATGGCAAAAAGGGGGAGCAACATTTTTTGCCAGAACGGAAGTCACACTTCCGTCTTGGCTGGCGTGGCCATCTCCCAGACGCGCCTTGCCACGTCAGCCAAGACGGAAGTGCCGTCTTGGACCCAGAACGGAAGTCCCCACTTCCGTTCTGGCCTGGCGGTGAGTTGTGCCAAAAACACTCAGTTTTTTTTTGGCTGCAATTTTCTGAGTTGGTATTCTTACAATATAAAAAACCACCAAAACAAATTATGTACCAAAATTTGAGTAAGAAAATGAATAAATTGTGTATTAATAAAAAACGAACATCGTAAAAATCAAAAAAATATTTTATAACGTAAAAATGTCAAATAGTTCGCAACAACAATGAATCAAACGTAAGCAAAATAAAGCAAATGTTATCTATGGCCGCGATGGTGTGTATCTATCGGGTCTTCTCGGAAGTAGTAAATGTGGCCATCTCTCGCTCGCACGGCGCTACCACTCTTCGTTGCGATTAGGGGTGAGCAAATTCGGTTTTTGCCGAATTCCGACCGAATTCGAATTCAATTTGGCAATTCAATTCGGTAATTCGGTCAAGACCGAATTCGAAATTGGTCGAATTTGGGACGAATTCGGTTTGACTATTTTTGAATTTGGTGTGCCAATTCGAATTCGAATTTTTTAATAATTAAATATTATTATTATATAATTAAATATATTATATAATAAAAATATACCCTCCAATTCGACGATTGATTGAAAACCGAATTTCAAATTCACCAATTCGGCTTCGGTCAATTCGAATTCGGTTTCGAATTCGGTCGGTTTTTTTAGGGAGGAAAAAATGAAAAAAATCGAATTCAAATTACCGAATTGGCCAATTCGAATTCGGTGCTCACCCCTAGGTGCGAAGACTTCCACACCTTCGTGGTCGATAAATATTGGCGCCTCGGGGTAAACTGGCTGGAGCAGTGGCGTTTGATGCTGCATCTGAGTAATGATGAGGTTATACGACGGCGACCCACCAGAATAGACACCTGGCTGTGCCGATGTAGAGGGCCCTACTCCGGGATGCCCCCCGTCTGAATACCCTGAGAATAAGTACCGATAATCGGGAATTGGTATTGAAAATGGGTGCTCACATCGGCCTGAGTGGGGAACTGAGTCTGGGCCGAAAACTGCATCGGATCTTCCTCAGGTTGAGCCGGGTCCGGTGCCCAGCCACGCTGCCGAAGTCGCTTTGCTGCCAAGTCCTCCTGAGTGTCCTGCCAATTTCTTCGAGTACCTTGCCTCCCAATCAGAGATCTTCCTAAGACATGCTCCCTTGGCTGTGTGACCGATTGCATAACATCATCTTCTGCTACATCGGCGGCACGCGATCTGCATGACAAAGTCTTCCCAACAGCCACGAATGCCTATTTTATGGTCTTGGCCGCCCAGGAGATGAGAGTCTTGTACTGTCTATTTGTTTGAGATGCAGGCTTCTCGAATTCTTCGTGCATCAATTTGTTAGATCCCTCCTGCAAAATAAATATTCATATTAGTATACTTTAAATAAAAATAAAAATATTGACAACGGGAGGAATAAAACTTACAAAAATTGCCTCAAATGTTGCGATGGGTTGAATGTCAGAAGGTGGATGGTAATTCGATTGTACCAATCCATGTACTCACATGTATGTACAATAACATTACCGGGAACGGGAACAGCGTCCGTCAGTGCATCGACGCGGGCTTCCCACAAGCTATGTAGGTGGCGTGTTCGCCTTCCCAATTACGAGCCGGTCCCGCCTTGCATGTGTGGAGGTCAATACCCTCTCGAGTACCCTCCGCTACCGCCGGGATTGGTACCACCTGCTGGAAGCCGAATTGCCTAGCAACCCTGTCAGGCATGTGGTACTGAACCATCTCGAAGCAAACGAGTGGAGTACGGGCTCGAGTAGAGATCTATGCAATGTATGTTTGTTTAAAACACTATCATCATATGGACCGGGCAAACGATGAGCAGGAACAGACATCTATACAAAAAACAATAAACATACAATTTATCAGAAAAAACACAAGTTATATCACCAAAGTAAAAAATGCCCCAAGTATAAAGTCACAAAATAACAATTCACAATAATTCACAATTCACAAAAATCCTAAATTGATAAATACCCTAATTTGATAAATGACCTAAATTCACAAATTTCCAAAATTCACATATGTAAAAACTTCAAAAAATGAACAAATTACTCTAATTTACCAAATTCACAACTATTTATAAACATAATTCGTAGATTTGAAGTTAATTTTAAAAAATATATATATATATATACCTTTGAGATTGAGAGAATGAGAAAGCAAGGTGGTGGAGATTGGTGGCGGAATCAGCGGCGACGGCGGCAGCAGCGGCGGAGGTGAAGGTCGTCGGCGGCGGTGGGGGAGGGTCTCAGGCGGCAGGGGGAGGGTTTTTGGCCTTGGGAATTTTGGGGATATCGATTTGAGGGAGAAGCATATAGTTTTTTTTTTTTTTTAACACTGCCAGGTCATAACGGAAGTGGGCTTCCGTTCTGAGTCCAAGACAGAAGTGGCTGACGTGGTAAGGCGCGTCTGGGAGATGGCCACGTCAGCCAAAACGGAAGTGGGACTTCCGTCTTGGACCCAGAACGGAAGTAGTCCGTTCTGGCCAAAAATGTTGCTCCCCCTTTTGGACATGCCATGTCATGACCATTATGCTAAACAAATGTTAATCTAATGCAATTCCCATAAAAGTGAGAGAGAGATAATATTGAAACTTTCGGTGAAAATGATAAGTTACTTAATTTTTTAAAATTGTCTAAAAAGTCTTATATTTAAGAATGGAGGGAGTAATAAAATTAACAGTTTCTTATATGAGTGAAGATATAATTACTTGGCTGACAATAACTAATTAATGATACGCTAGACTTTTACTCATATTTACCATCTATTTCATCCAACCTTTAAATTCTAAGTATATATCAAAGATAACACTTAATTTAGTACGAAAGGAATACTGATAATTTCAAATAAATAAATATTTAATTTCGTACATTCTAAAAAGCCCGACCTTCATGACGTCTAATGACTCTTGATTGAATTATAATCCCACGGGATCTTCTGTGATATTTACTGACCCTTTCTGTAATATTTCTAATTAAAGTCACGCAGGGACGAAGCCATAAATTATCTGTTAGGGGCGAAAAACTGCAACAGTATAGTGCACTACATATAAAAAATGCAAAAAAAAAAAAAAATTGTGGGGGGCGAACTTGATCAAATATTCCAAACTAAATATAAAATTTAGTATTTTTAAAAACCCCAGGGGCGATTGCCACCCCCGCCCCCTTATAATCGTCCTTGCAGTCACGTTCTAAGCTTAATTATTCACTTCTGTAGTTTACTCATTTTAATTTAGGTTATATAAATGTAAATTTTTATAATTAAAATGTTATAAAGAGTGTTACATATGATTCGAATTAAATTATAAAAGCATTGGTATACTAGTATACCGAGCATATATGGTAAGAATTCGCCAAAAGTGAAATTCCGACCACCGCCAAGAAATTCTCTTTGTTGGATATAGGGTTGCAGTGGACAGGTAGGTATACACAAGGCCAGCATCGAGATTTCCAGGACCGAATTTCAGATTTTCTAGTACGATTTTGACTATCTATTTTAAGAATCTTCCACTTGAGATCATTGGACCCGATAGAAAATATCGTTTGACTATCGAAAAAATGTACACATGCAATTTTTTCTTTGGGTAATTTACACATGTATGTAACCCCTATCAAAGGGGGATGCGTTTATTCCGAGGACGAAGACAAGGGCGGGAGGGCTGTCGCCCCCTAAGATTTTAAATATTATTATTTATCAAAATTTTATATGTATTTTAAATTTTTTTATCAATTTTGCCCCAAAATTTTTTTTTGCTGCTTTTTATCACTTTAACTCTATAGATTCTATATACTATTGTAGTTTCTCCCTCTCAACACCAAAGTCCTGACTTCGTCCCTAGTTTATTCAGCCAGGTATTGACCAAGTGCGAGTTGAGATCTTACAACTAAAGCTTAAAATTTAAATCCTGCAAAGTGCATGAAATTCGGTAATATATCGCATATTTTTTTCGTAATTCTTGTTAGGTGTTGAGAAAAATTAATATTAAAATCTCAACCCAATTAATCGAGCTAAATACCTGGATACCAACAAAGAAAAAAATGCGATGCGACTATGACTACGTCTGGATAAATGATGCCTTTTTCGGGCACAAAATTGTTTGTATCTATGTATGTTCTCATTCTTTTACCCAACCACTCACAATTCGCCCCGTGTATATATAATTGAAAAAAATATCAACATATCAAATTCTAAGTGATAGAAAAATATATGAATACATTTATGAGAAAGACCATTTAAACTTTTTTGCTAAGGCCAAAATCTCAAAATTCTAAAGTTACGTGACGCCTTTAATGTGTTATTTGATACTTCATGGATTCTTATGCATTCGTACCCTACATGACCATGTATAGGTGATTAAACGTGATTTTGCACTATACCTAGGCGTGTGACAAATATAAGTTATAATTTTCTTCATTTTTCTTTTATTTTCCTGGACGGAGTCCATCACTGTCACAAGCCTAGGTATAGTGCAAAATCACGTTTAATCACCTACACATGATCATGTAGGGGACAAATGCATAAGAATCCATGAAGTATCAAATAACACATTAAAGGCGAGAGTAAACCAAGTAGGTTTTTGGGGGAAAATTTCCTATGGAACGGTATTTGTGGTTACCTGTGAGACATAAAGGCACGTGAGACCTATTTTGTAAGTGGGTCTTATCTCAAATTATGTGAGAGGAGTGTGAGGCCGTAACCATAAGAGTCGCCCCATGCCAGACTTTCCCGGTTTTTGGTATTGTATCCAATTATAAGTGCACTTGGATCGGGTCTAATTGAGTTTGAGATTCAAAGTGAGACTCAAAATTCTCTTTGGATTGAATATGATAATGAAAACTTGATTTATGCTTGAATCTAATCTGAACTGAGATCGGTAAGAATCGTTTGTCTCCATTCCGTGTCCCATTTCCTATCCTGTAAATAAGAAATTGTCATGTGTTGATTTTTTAATTTAAAAACTATTATAAAAGAAATAGTGGAACACTTATGAGAAAAATTAACACATGTTAATTTATTATTTATGGGACAGAAAAACGAGACACATAATAGGAATATAGGATGTTTTGCCGATTGAGAATCAATCCAATATATGTGTGTGTGTGTGTGTGTGTGTGTTACATCTTTTGGTATGACTACACACAACCAAACCCTTTAATAAAACAAAAACAAAAAATGATTGACTATTACGTACAAAAAATCCACGCTTCATTTGGCTAGGATTTCCTTGGACCATTGGTTTGATAAAATTTGATTTCAATCTTTTTCAAAGTA
This sequence comes from Vinca minor, assembly GCA_026122235.1. Lineage (NCBI taxonomy): Eukaryota > Viridiplantae > Streptophyta > Magnoliopsida > Gentianales > Apocynaceae > Vinca > Vinca minor. The sequence continues at coordinate 3,918,873 of JAOCZM010000291.1, forward strand.
CTTTTATTCCTTATGATTTCACAATGCTATAGTCCATTTTTTATCCCTCAATCTAGGTCGTAAAGATATGCACATTAATGTTCAGTCACATTCTTAAGGTCATCTTCAATAAGTTCATCATGAACTAGTTTCAATCATCCAAGTACATTGTATGATATAATTTTAACTCTAACACCACGTATGAATATGCATTTTAGTTAGGAGAAAAACGTTCAAAGTCTTTATTTTTTATAGAAAGGTTATTCAAATTTTCATGATTAATCCGATTGGAATATACGGAGGATAAAAATAATAATGCGATAAGAAATTACTTTTAGTGTAACTCGAATTTATAATTTTATTATGTGCAATTCTTTATATATTAAAATTGAAGTCAGTTGAACTGAAATCGCTTAACATCACGTATCTTTCCACTAGAATGAGATGTTAGAGCATTTATTTATTTTTATTTTTTTTGTGGGGTATTTCGCGCCGGTGAGAAGTAGCTGTCCAATGACCCAACTTCTTGCTCCAACGGATAGAGCTTTCAGAGTTCTTCATTATGAAACAATTATTTATTTTTTCCAAAATATAAGTTGCTTTAGAGAGCGAGTTGTTTCATAATTTTTTTACAACACTCAAGAAGTATTATGTTAACAAATAGACTAGGACATAATTTTAACCTCTAAAAGTATATCAAGATGGACAGAATTGTTTAAGCTCACGCAAGTTATAAATATGCTCACACTTAGCTAATTAATATGAGTTTCTCAACATACCCTCTTATTTTAATGATTGAATATCTGAAGCGTGAATATATATACATGAGAGCCCAACACTAGATGAGATGGATCTGATACAATGTTAAAAGTTTAACTTGATACAATGTTAAAAGTTTAACTTGATACAATGTTAAAAGTTTAACTTGAATGTAACTTTTGTTAAAAGTTTAACTTGAATGTAACTTTAATTCAAGAGTAGGAGGGTTGCTCAAGCCAAATAAGTCGTAACTATGATCATAGTTAGTTAACCAACGTGGGATTCTTCGTACCCTCACACTCAATGGTAGCCATCTAAAGTATGAATATCAATGAGAGTCCGACATTGGACTAGGTAATTCTGATACCTTTGCAAAAATTGAACTTGAATCTGACTCTAACGTACTTCAAATGGGAAAAATCGTTCAATGTTGGCAGAAATTGGATATAACATGTATAACAACTGAAATATACAAACTCAACAACTGTTAGTGAACATATGTTTACTAAACAAAAACAGGTGTTTACAGAAAACTGTTAGTAAACAATGAACAGGTGTTCACTAAGAAAGAACAGGTGTTCACAACAGAAAGATAAACCGAGACTTGTGTTCGACACAATTTCCTTAAAACAGATTCGCCTCCTCCCGTATAAGTGTTGGAGTTTCGTGAAACGTCTGTCTCCCAGGATACAACGGCAACGCAGAACTTGTTTGCACAAAACAGCTCAATCGGAGAACTAGAACTAGGACTTGTTGATGAACACCAGAAGTTTTACAAACAGAGTGTTTTTAGAGAGCTTTTGAAAATCAGTAGTATTTTCGAAGTATGAGAGATTGTGTCTAGAATCATTGGAAAGAGCCTCTATTCATAGGCTGATAGGAGTGAGTAGATACATTCAAGAGAATACATTGTATTGAATTCAAATGTCTATAATTAATACACAATTAAAGTGTGTTCATCCTCACCAAGACTATCTAATGAATTCAACCGTACATGTATCTCTCAAGTTCAAAGGTCGCAATTAAAGTATGTTCATCCCCATCCAATGAACCAACTATACCAGTATCAAAACGTGGGTTGATCAGGCCCGTGAGTTTTGGTCCGACATTTGATCTGAGAAACTATTTTCTCAATCAAATTACACTCCATTTCTAATAATCCCCACATGAATGAAAAATTGGTTTGACTCGATGTTGGTATTCATCAACTGACTCCTGCATAGGAAAAGTAGGTGTTACCCTTTGAACTTTTCCCTTGTAAAGTATATTTACTTTATAGCAGTCTAGTATGACTTGATGTCTTTGAACTGTCGCTTTTAGTGTAAAGAGTTCACATAAATTACATCGGAATCATTACCATATGTTATGTTCTCATGGTTTTCTTCACTATGGCCATGAACACTCCCTGGTTCTGCAATAGTTTCTAAAGAATTAGCCTGGTCAATTCTCCTTTGAAGCGGCCCCACTTCTCTCTCACATATTTGATACATTTAAGTTGACATTGGTTCAACCTTTCATTCAATATCATTAAAGTAACAAAATTGCTATCCTTATTTCTGTCACTGTTTCAAGACATGAATGAGCTGAGATTACCCCCACAATGATTATACTAAATCTTACAAGTAGGTTGTCCCTTTGAACCTAGATCTTGGGATCTCCAGTAAACTAGGTTGGGTTTTCCTTCATAAGATTTTTATCCTCCACAGACTTTATACCTATTCCTTTTTGTCAATCTTTCATCTGTCTCCTTATTTAACCCTTTGGTTAGTGGACCGCAATGTTATTTTTTGACTTTACATAGTCAATCGAGATAACCCCTGTTGAGAGCAGTTGTCTAATGGTATTATGTCTACGACGAATATGTCTAAACTTACCATTATACATTGTACTTTGTGCCCTTCCAATCGCAGATTGACTATCACAATGTATACAAATAGATGTCACTGGTTTTCCCATTTTGGAATATCGTCTAGAAAATGGCGTAACCATTCTGCCTCTTCTCCACATTTATCCAACGGTATAAACTCATATTCTATTGTGGATCTGGCTATTACAGTTTGTTTAGTGGATTTCCAACTCACAGCTGCTCCAGCCAGTGTAAACACATAGCCACTGGTAGATTTCGATTCATTTACATCAGATATCGAGTTTGCATCAGTGTAACTATCTACCATTGCTGGGTATCTTGTATAATGCAATCCATAGTTACGAGTATAGCGTAAGTACCTTAGTACTCTAATTATTGCAGTCCAATGCTCAACACTTGGATTACTCGTATATCCACTCAACTTGCTTATCACATAAGCAATATCTGGTCTAGTACACATCATTAGGTACATTAGACTCACAATTATCCTTGAATATTCCACTTGTGAAATACTATTTCCATGATTCTTGGATAAATGGAGACTATTATCAAATGGCGTTCTAGTAACCCCAGAATCATCCTTGTTAAATTTCTCAAGAATTTTGTCTACATAGTGAGCCCGACACAATGTTAGACCATCTGATGTTCTCATGATTTTAATTCCTAAAATCACATCAGCAAGACCCGTGTCTTTTACGTCAAATTTCGAATTCAACATATTTTTAGTAGATTTGACCAAATTGTCATTGCTACCAACAATGAGTATGTCATCCACATATAGACATAAAATGATCTAGCCATCTTTTGTCTCTTTTTGAAATAGATACACTTATCGTACTCATGGATTTTGAATCCATTGATTATCATTGTATGATCAAACTTTTCATGCCATTTTTTAGGTGCTTGTTTTAATCCATACAATGACTTCACCAATTTACAAACTTTCTTTTCGGCACCTGGAGCCACAAAACCCTCGAGTTACTCTATATAAATTTCTTCATCTAGGTCCCCATTTAGGAAAGGTGTCTTTACATCTATTTGATATATTTCCAAATTTCTTAAGACGGCGATAACAAAGTAATCTAAACTTTCTTTTTACTTAAATTCTTTAATCACAAGTTTGACTTTATACTTGTCAATTGAACCACTGAGTTTCAATTTTCTTTTAAAGACTCATTTATATTCTAATCTAAGGTATTACAACTCGATGAGTAGTCCTTAGTCAACTGATTGACAAAACACTATGAAGTTGAAAATAGCCTTAGCCGACTAATAGGCCACCCAGCCAATCATAGCTGATTCATATAGTGAACTTTACTTCATGATGGTCCTCATTCACAAGAAATCTTTTATCCTCGTTCTGCGTTCATTTTTTTATTATACTAATAAAAAAATTGATATATATATTAATTTTTAAATAAAAATTTTATAATTTAAAAAACATATTAAAATCCATAAAAATATGAATATATGACAATTATCTATTTGTGAAATATGAAACAAGACACCGAACGAGAATATAAGGCTTTTTTTTTGCCGTCCTCATGAGTTCCATTGTGCCGAGGATTTCTAAAAACGCTTCATGCACGTGAGATAAAGCGCTTTCAAATCGATCAAAATCGTTATGGATACTGTGGGGTTTTCACAAAAAACGGCGGATATTGTGAAAGTGACTGAAGGCACTGAAAAAACGTGAAATGATAACAAATAAGTAGGACGGTGGTCATACTATGAATCATAAGCTATGAAGAAACTCGTACGAAAGAATAAAACTTTTGGTCCCAATCTGCGATTTTAACTCCGGAGGATTAGATTTATCTTGACAATCAATTGTCAGCGTCTCTTAGATTTGAACTTCTTGTTTGTAAAGAAGAAGCTTGGCCGAATTGTTGGAAGGATCTTCCATCAGGAAAAGAAAGAAAAAAAAATGGACGACATTATGGTACTGTAAAAAAATAATCTTGTGTCCCCATTCTGTATCACATTCTCTATTCATAAGAATTGATAATTGACACGTGTTAACGTTTTTCTTATGAATTTCACTATTTTTTTATCTTATAACTTTTTTAATTAATTAACACATGTCAATTTTATTTTCAAAAAAATAATATGTTAATTACTTATTATTGGCACAGGGAATGTGACATCGAACGAAACAAAAAATTCCTACCGATTGGAACTGGTAACCCCTCTGATTAAAAATGGACTTCACTTAAATCCAATCCTAAAAAGTACTCCAAAAAGAACATAAATGTTGAAGCCATATATATTTCTAAATATGCTCACAAGTTACCCCTCTCCCCTCACAAATAATAATTATAATCAATTGTTGCCACAAAAATCACCCAAACGTCAAGTTGAAAGCTTAGTAGACAGGCCATGCATGATCGAACACTTTATAACTTATTTTCGAAAAGTGTGTACAACTCGGAAAAATGATCATTTAACCTAGTATGAGTTATTGAAAACAATTTTCGTACAAAAAGATGAGCTTACAACTTAGAACTAGACATAATCTGAAAAAGAAAAATTCTACTACCCTCCAACCCAAACCCTTAATTGATTATATCCTTAGATTTTCTTCATCATCTTTTTCAATCAGCCTCCCTCTAAGACTAGTTTTTCCTTTTTTATAATTATTTTATAATTAGAATGTACTTTTTTAAATTTAATCATAGAAATTAACCAAACCACAGAAAATAGAATTGTTAGATAAGTTGATCTTAGTATTTTGCCCAAGTATATTGCACCTATTAATATACTAATAAGTTGCACAATGATGATAAGTCTTTAATCAAGATAAAACTACACCTTTCTCTTTATTTTATTTTGCCAAGGGACGGATTTTCTTATTTGCGACATCGTCCGAATATTTAACTGGATTATTCTGGTTAGTGTCGAATATATACGGTGACTCGTTGGCAGAAATTATGCAATATTACAATATTAATTACTCACTAGATATTTAGAACTCGTAACTTTACCTCAGATAAAAAAAACTGAGAGCGAGAATGCTCTCTAACTCCGACAATGTCGGTACCCTACCTAACTTTCTAGGTTATTCTACACCGCCTCCGTGCGTGTGTGACTGCGGGACGGTGAACTTTATCACCTTTCTGGCTCCGATGACTGATTTCTGCTTGAATTGTCGGACTGGAGATGCTCCAGACATGGAGCATATGCCGGACGGAGGGCCTCAGGGGATTCCGCGAACCTTGTTCTATGTAGGACAAATTGGGGAAAATGAGTTGCTGGTTTCAGGACAGCAGGGTTGGAAGGGGGAGAACATGGTGTCGGCGGATGTGACTATGGGTCGGCGGCACTGGAGACCGACCAGAGTCATTATCTGGGTCATGGTTTTGGATATGCAGCGGGGGAGAACATGGTGAAGGTGATACCATTCTGGGACAAATCTCCTAAAGGGAAGCGTGATGAGACTATGGAGTATAGGAGAAGAACGGTTACAGGGAAATGGGGAGATTGGTCGGAATCGGAGATGGTGATCGGAGACTATGGGTTTCCGTTTTGGAGTAATATACAGTGAAAATATCTAGCAGGTCCGAGTCAAGTTTTGGACCCGGTTTTGGACTAAGATCCGATTTTGAAATATATGTAAGGGTTACCCGTATAAGGCCATGGATCTGAGAATGGGCCAGGTCCAAGCTAGGCCTAGTGACTGGGCTCTATGTTGCTAGGATGGCTGAGGCAGATCTGGAGTTAGGAGTTACTATTTTAGATGGGTCCGGCCATGCTAGCCCAATATCTAAAATGTTTGACTTTGCAGGCCTCAATGTTATTGACACTCTGCTTTGGAAGCATTGTTTTGCTTCTAACACTGATGGCCTTTTTTCAGTCACTTTTGCTACTCAGGAAGAATTCTCAACGGGGGCTCCTGTCCTTACTAGTTTTTAACAACTTCTGGGCAATTCAAGTTCTAGCGTGCCGTATAGTGGCTCACTTTACTAGTTTTTTCCTTTTCAAAATAAAGTCGTTTGCATACTTCGTGATCAATATCATGACAGTATTAGGTTTTTTTCCTTTTTTTATATTAGGATTTCCTTCAAGTTTTTATGTAAGCAAACAATGTGAGCGACCGTCTCGAACTTGGAGAATAATCCCTCAAGATAGAGAATTGATGCAGCGTGGTTTAGAATGGAGGATCAGGAGCGGATATTCTGTTTGTCTATGGCGTAGCCGCTAGCTTACTACCCAATGCAGTTTTCGGTTGATCTCCCCTCCTAATTTTAGGTGGATTCAAAGTTTGCAGACAATGACTCTATCAATTGTTGAAGGCCTCTGGTTTGAACGTGACCCCGATTTTGTTTCTTTGGTTATGGAATCTGTTTGTAAGGGAATAGTAGTATGTAACTTAGGGATTTTGATCTTTAGAATTTTCTATGCCCGTATTTCAAGTAATGTTCTAGCCCACTAGTCGGTTGGACATTCTATGAGGCTTGACGCCTTATTTCAAAGGGTAGGAGATCCATTGGAATTCCGTTTCCCTCATGTACTTTTTAATATCGATTAATGATATTGCTATTTCTTTCAACAACAAAATTACCCTAGATAAGCAAGCTATCATATACTTATAATTAACACATACAAATTCTCAATGTTTAAGTGGTCTAATTTTAACCAAAAAAGAAAAAGAAAAAGTAGTATACTAATCAACCAAAATAATGGAAGAATTAAATAAGCAAGATTGCCTCCTCCTAGAGAACATCTAAGCATTTTGCGGATTCAACGAAAATGGGAAAGTCCAAAAAATATTTAAAATACTAATAAAACTTTTGACTAGTAAGGAACATTTGAATAATGAAATTAGCCAGTCAAAACAAAAGGTCAATATTCCACATGATATTTCGTAACCAATGCCTGTATAAAACGACAATTAGCCAGCCGTTTTACGTGTTCATATCATGGACTTTATTTTCTTTTTCCTTTTCAGTGAATATCATAAATATTTTATACGAACATGATTATCACATCCCTATATCTTAATAGTTAATACTTCATCATTTTCCATCAAAATACTCCTTTCCTTTCACACTAAAAGTGTAACTGAATTAAGTCTGATTTAAATTAGATTTAAAATAATATTTCTAGTAAGTAGTAACTACATAAAATAAGGCGGATGCGCTTAGTAAGTAAAAAGTGATTTAGTTACTTCAAACTACACTCACATCAAAATACATCCTAAAAGTCCACTTTCAATCAAGAGAATGTCCAATTTTCGAAGAGAGGGACAAGAGTAGTTAGTCTAATTTCTTAGTACATTTTAGAGGGGGGGAGGCTTCCAAATCCAATTGAAACGAATTTCTCATGTCTTTTCTGCTTTCAGTGATTTAGATTGGACGGGTTGTCCTGACTCTAACAGATTTATTACTGGATACTGCATTTTTCTTGGTTCTACACTTATTTCTTGGTGATCAAAGAAGCAATTTACTTTCTCGCAACTCCTCCGAGACTAAGTATAGGGATTTGGTTGCCACCACATGTGAGTTGCAATAGTTGGTTACTTATTGACTGATTTACTTCATCCTCCTTCTCATCTTGTTTATTTGTATTGTGATAATGGGAGTGCTATTTATATTTATGAGAATCCCGTTTTTTACTAACACACTAAACACATTGAAATCGGTTGTCATTTGGTTCGTGAGAAACTTTTTCCTGTGCCTACTGATCAGCAGTTGGCTGATTTTTTCACCAAGTCATTGGGGCCTTCCCGGTTTCCTCAGTTGCTAGCTGTTCTTGGATTTCAAAACCTCTATACAAATCCAAATTGCTGGGGTGTCGAAGATAAAATATAATTCTCAGATTGGAGCAACCCTGACCCTCAGATTAGAGAGTCAAAAGAAGCGAAATGTAGAAAGCATAGCAAGATGAATGCACAAGATTGTGCCACGTCAGCTGACAACCTGGAAAGTGTTGGCTGTGGTACATAGGCGGGAGAATTGATACTCCTCCCGTCCCGATTTGATGGAAAAATTTTATTTTGCACAGTGAACAAGTTTAAAATTTATATCTAAACTAATAAATACAATACAAATAAGATAAAAAGTCAATTATATTTTCTGTGTATTAGTATTTTCGGTCTACGTGTATTGTACTTATTGGTTTAGTTTTAAGTTTTAAACTTATTCACTAATCAAGATAAAACTACTCGATTTGAATCCTACGAATAGATGATTGCTACATGTCTATTTTTTCTTACAGGTTTCACTATTTCTTTTAGGTTATAAATTTTTTTAATTAAAAAAATTAACACATATCAACTTTTTATTATTGGGATTGACAATGAGACACAAAACGAGTACATAAGATTCCTACTGCGGTTCGAATGTACCAAATTGAATTTCTATTTTCTTAATATTGATACTCCCTTGGTCTCGATTTGAATGTCCAATTTTGATTTGGACTAAAATTAAGATTTTTTTTTTTTTTACTGTAGATACAATTGAAAATCTACATTGAAATTTTAACTAAATTTATAAATAAAATATTTAATTTTGGACATCCCAATGAGACAAATGAGACATTTAATTAAAAATCCAACCAATTGAAGAAATTTTATTTCTATTTCTATTTTATTTATTTATTTATAAAAAGAGCCAATTGGAAGACTAAAACAGTAAAAGTAACTGTAGAACTCGATAATGGGCTAATTGGATCGGTCTCGTTGAAATTTGTGCTTCAGGGCCCAAGGAAGTAAACGGGTCCTTCATCTTTGTCAAAGGGGCTCAATCTAAATGGCCCATTGCTTAACTTGTCTCGCCTTTACTAGCATGTCTATTGAAAGATTAAGAGTTTGAATGTCGCATACTCAGACTTATCCTATAAATGTTTTAATCAGATTATTAGTAAAAAAAAATCACGGATACAAATTCACTAAAACAGTGTTGTTGTACCTAAGTGTGTATGAGTTGTGACTGTATACGAATTAACATAGCTGTTGAACTAAAAAAAAGATTGTCACTCCTGAAAGATTAGTGAGTTGAAACTCAGATACCCAAACCAACACCATCTACTAAAACCATATTCAACCTAGAAGGTCCTAAAGAAATTGTGATTCTTTAGCTCTTTGTTTTTACAGTTTTTTTTGCCTTTTTTGTTTCAAAGTTGAAAATAAGACAACACATTATTCGAACCAAACTAAACCAATCCAATCTTAAAAACATTACAGAAAAACACAATTACTTATTACTTTTTTCTGTTCGAATTGAATGTCAGTAACATACATATTCAACTTACGACATAGTAAATATTTAATACTCAAAGAAAATATATGCTCCTCTAGACAAAAAGGCGAAACTCACGCCCTAGGGTACTCATACTCCGATCCGACAGAGTAGTTGAAGGATGTAAATCAAGCATGACTCAACAACTCCGATTAGGTGGGAGGAATTTTAATTTGGTGCCCACTAACAGCAACCCCCCACATTGGAGAGTATTTTCTATGCTCCTAAGTTAGTGCAAGATCAATTGCTACTAATTGAAAAAAGAGAAAAAAACAAAATTGTGCACCACACCCACTAACTAAAATTTCACAAAAAAGTAGAATATGAGTGATATGATGACCATAACAATATGAGAAAAGAATCATTGGAAGAACCCACCTTTGGCTTTGAATACCAACATCCCCCTTTTCCTAATTCCAATACACCCAAAGTCTTATTTAACACTTACTTTCAAACCTTTGGTTTCCTTACTTTTCAAAAAGCAATGAGGAAACCCTTGGCCCACTGCATATTACAAAACCCTTTTCTTTTTTTTTTTTTGGGAAATCTGAGAGTGACTCAGTAATGGGTATAGTAAAATATTTAAGCTAATCATTTTAATCACTAAGTTTAGCTTTCATAGGATATTAGACCCACATGACTATTTGCATTCTATATTGCCACTCACTAATAATAGAAAGCCTCCTATGAAATTATTACTATCCACATAAACCTTCCTCTAACTAGCTAGTGAGTATTTATGATTTGTGGTCTATTTTACCCCAAAAAGAAAAAGTGGGATTAATTGAGGTCTGGTTTGAATTGTGTCGATAAAGTCTGACTTTTATATAAGTGAAGGATTGATTCGAAAATCTTTCGATACGACTTCAAAAGTAAAATTTAAAATTAAACATGTGATGTCGCTTCAATATTACCAAATTGCTTATTAATTATTGGCTATGAATCATATGTCCCTTTTCCTGTCCCACCAATAAAAAAATGACATGTATTAAATTTTTATTTAAAAAATTTTAACCTAAAAGAAATAGTGAAACCCACAGGAAAAATTATACACGTGGCAAATATCTATTTGTAGGGACACAGAAGAAGAGACAGATCGGGTACAGACGATTTTTTGCCTTAACTATTTGAAAGCGCTTAGTTAGTTAAAAGTCTTAATTATATGCATTTGTGATCTGATTACATTGAGGACAAAGTTAGGGTTTGTGTAGGGGAAATAACCCTATTGACAATCCTCTAAAATTGTTCTATATATTTAATCTTCTAGACATTTAGTTATTAATTTTTTAAATTTATCTTCTCAACGATTTTTTTAAAACTCCATTATAAATTCTCGCTGTCTCAAACTCAAAATTCTAGCAATGTCTATAGATTTCATAGAAGCCATAGGTAGAGCCCAAAATAGAACAATTCTCTTAAATTGTTCTGTATGTTTAATCTTCTAAATATTTAGTCACTTATTCTTTAAATTTATCTTCTCAACCTTTTTTCTCAAAATTTCTTTATAAATTCTTTGTTGTTTCAAATTTAAAGTTGTAGCTCTGTCTATAGATTTAATAGAATCCATTTAGGTAGAGTCTAAAATAAATGTTAGGAAGAATTGCACTTTATAAGTCATAATATTCTCGCAAACTAGTAAATATGGGATTATAAAAATGATACATTATAAGCTGCTATAGATAAGTTGAATTTAACAACCAAATATCTGTCCATAACGTGCGACTGTCACGCTCTTGTTTCTTTCTTTTTCTCCTTTTTCCATATTTTATTTATTGCTATATCTATATAGACATACTATTTTAGCATATTTTAGGACAATAAGAGTCATTTTAAATTGGCGTTGCACATATGTATCATTTTTTTACCCAAAAAAATGTTTGTACATATATAGAAATGATGAGTTGGAAATGTTAAAATTATACAGTCTTTATATATGGGTGTATTTCAATTGGTTTTTTTTTTGTTTGAAAAATTGAATTGTACGTCAGAAAGACGTGAGAATTTTGTGTTAAAGATTGTTAAAAAGGACTTGGTCTAACTTCAACACTAACAACTGTCCTTTTACGCTAGTGACTGGACATTCAGAGCATGCACATCAATAACATCAACAAAAATTCAATATTAGATTATGTGACTTTAATACCATATTAAAAGATTAATTTGAGTATAACTCCAACATTTTTTTGTAAAAGCGGACATTCTTCTATATATTTGCACCAAATTGTTAAAGTTTGAAAACACTTTTTCAGTATTTTCTATTGAAATTGATAATCTATTGTGTATTTTATTATAGCAAGTTACTATCTCATTCTTGGTATTTAAAGAACTTAGTGGTAGCATTATATAATACTCCCTCCGTTCCGAAATTGAATATTCACTAAAGAGTATATTTTCTTCCTAAACTCTCATAGTATCTTCCAAATTAAAGTAAATAATTAATTTCTCGCAAAAACTCATAGGGTGACAAACAATTAAGAGTAGTCATATTTTTAGGTTTAGGTTTGATGGAGGGTTAACGAATAAATGTGAGTCAGTAATTAGCAGCAAATTTAGACGACAAAATAAAAAGATGGTAGCAGGAAAAAAAAGTGCCAAAAAGAGGTCTCTATATGACTATATGCATCATTTTGACCAAACATGGCATTATTTTCAACATTATTGAGTGAACTTTTTAGGTATGTTATGGATCTTTTTTAAGAGCTCCACACTATTTGTTTATGAGAAAAATCCAATGTCACCACTCACCAAGCCAACTGAATTTTTTTATCTTGGTAGGCTACTAAGTTTATAAGTTACATCCAAACCAATGAGTGCAGTACACGTAGAAAAAAGAATTGATATAAGTTTAATTCTCTTTCCTACGTGTACTGTATTAATTGGTTTGGATGTAAGTTTTAAATTTAGTAGCCTATCAAAATAAAACCACTCAAGCTAACTTAGCAATTTCTTTATGTTCCATACATAACACCTGCATAAGTGAGCCATAATGGGGAAGAAAATAATACTCCCTCCATTCCTAAATATAAGACTCTTTAGACAATTTGAGAAAATTAAGGAAGTTGTCCATTCCACCTAAACTTCCAATACTACCCCATCCTCCCTCTCTTTCTCTCTCACTTCTATATTATAAAGAAAGGAAAATGTTGAGGGTATAATTGAAATGAATTGTTGACACCTAACAAAAGAACCTTAAACGACAATTAATTTGGACTCCTAAATTTCTCCTAAACGACAATTAATAAGGAATGGAGGGAGTACCAATTTGAGGGTCATCTTTTCCTAACTGGTGGCCCCAAGTTCTATATTTTTGTGGGAAGAGAGGAATTTCCCTTGACAATATTACCAGCCTAACAGAGGGAGTCATTTGCTTAAGACCAAACATTCAAAGATAGTTGTCTATCGATAATTATTGTAAATTTGTAATAATACTTGAAGTGTCATGCAGATTTTAATCGATATTATGCATGTAGCTCAATCAAATTTGGACTAAAATTAAATCCATTGAGACTTAGTAAAATTGTTTATACAGGAAAAAATATATTTTTGCCCATTATATCTGAAGAAAGACTTTCTACGATATTTTATATTTTTACATATAAGTTAGTATAATTAATTAACTCAACTTGAACTACTTAACACTGCTAAAAGAATACTTTTTGAGTACATCAGGTCAAATACAACAAATGAATAACCTTGATTTATTAAGGTGAAATTTAAGGAAAATAATTAGGGATTTGTGATCCCAATTCCCATTGTGAAAATCAAAATAAAGGTTTTTGAGGAGAGAACTAAGAGAGGGGAGAAAGAAAGAGATCGATGGAGATGAGAAGACTCGTTTCTCTACACTTTGGACTCTGAGGGCTTCGGCCCGCTTCTGAAAAGAAGTGTACTCCAAAGAAGGAACAGAATGTGGGTCCCATCCCAACGGCTGAGATTTCACAAGTGGAACTGGTCCCCACTTTTCATTCTTTCTTTTTCTCTGGCGCTTCGGACCATCTATAGGGTGTCAATCGAGCTATGTGAGCTGAGCTTGACATAGCTCACGCTCAGCTCACATAAAAATTCAAAAGCTCACGCTCACGCTCAACCCGGAAAAGCTCATAAACAATGAGCTCATGCTCAGCTCACATTTTAACACGAGCTCGAGCTTAGCTCACGAGCTTCCCAAGCTCACTTATATTAGCGAAGAAAACGAAAATTCTGTCTCAAGAATAGCATAATACAATGAGCCTTAAAATTAAATTTGGACAAGAATACACAAAAAGAAGCAAAAGTTTTAGAATTGTTTGATATGCTAATAAAAGGAGTCTTATAAAAAATAAAACAAAAAACAAGAGAATCATGCACTTAAAATTTTAACAAATGATAAATTTGCAAATTTCAAAAGATTGATTTAATTCCATTGTCGATGGCAATTCCAATTTTGACAATCCCATTGAATTCTTCTACACCATCTCACTTTTTGTTGTGATTCATCCCAATGTATTTTGTACCGTATTTTCTCACGCTGTCTTTTCCTGTTTTCTATCTTCCTTTAACTTTTGTACCTGTTTCTCTCCTGTTGTAAAACTTCTTCTTTAATATAATCTCCTTTCTACCCAAAAAAAAGATTATTGAGTTAATCCACACATTATAATAATAATTATAATGTATATAAGTTTTTTTTTAATTTTGTATTATTATTATTATTATATATATATATAATATTTTAATTATATTAATCTTATTCGGGTTCGAGCTTTTTTTCGGGCTGAGCAGGGTCAAACTCACGCTCAGCTCACATAAGAAGCGAGCTTGAATATTAAGCTCACGCTCACATTTTTTCGAGCTATGTGCCCGAACCCGTTGACACCCCTAACCATCTATCACTCTCCCGCGTCCCGCCGGGCATGGACGAAGAAAACACCCCGAATTTTTTAAAAATCTTATTACATATAGTAAATTTTATATGTAGTTTGAAATATTTGATTAAATTTATTTTTTCAATATTTTTTTATAGTTTTTACATGTATTTCAGCATACTGCATTGTAGTTTTTCACCCCCTCAACGTAAAATTTCTGACTTCATCCATGCCGCCGGTGCCACATTTTGTGCATTTTTAGGGCGCACTTTGTACATTGGAACGACATGTTTGATATATTAAAATGACTAATTCAGTTTCTCTTTTTCTCAATTATTTTTGGAGTTATTAGTTGAATTTTAATTTAATGTCATATATAACTTAAAAAATAAACTTTTATGAGTATATATATAATTATTACAATTGTGTCATAATTTTTTTCTCAAAATATACTCAAAAGTTCTAAAATATAGAGAAGTGGAGAAATTAACGTTATTTGGTTTGTGGTAGACATGTAAAAAGAAGAGAAAAAAAAATTGGCATGAAAAAAAAGAGAAATAATTAAGTAAATAAAAGTAATCGTCGGAGTTGATTATAATTTAGTTGAAAAAGAAATAGTATAAATCTTCGTATTAATTACTGAGTCCGAAAGACTCCAAATTCAAAATGTTACATATGTTTTTTTTTTTTAAATTGATGTATGCATTAGAAAAAATATTTTCACAAAAAAAAATAATCTTTCAATTCCAATAAAACTTATAAAATATTTTTTAAAAATATCTGAAATAGTCGATTAATAGTAAATAAACATTATTACATTCACATACATAATTAATTATAGTAAAACAATAAAGTTGGGTATATTTGGCATATTCTCACACTCTTTTTTTCCTCGAAATAATCAAATCAAATTTATCCCACTTTTTCTACTTCTCTCTTGTCTCTCTCATCCAATTTGATCAGCTGATCACAGTAAGTGAACTCACATGACTAAAGTCTAAAGTAAACCACCACCTCCTCCTCCTCCACCACCACCACCCTCCGTGCCGCTCCTGCTGCTGCATATTTACCAAATTATTCCATTTCTTATCTACAGTGCCGGTGCTGTTCAAGTAGGATCCTGCGGATAAACTGATTTTTTTTTTTACTTGTTCGGAGCTCCGGATGGATAGCTCTGACTAAGGGCTCGTGAAAGGTGGGACGAGCAAACCCTAGATCCAATTGGTTGTTCATATGGTACGGATTTTGGAACCTTTTGTCTTGTTCTCATTGCTATTTTACTTTTTTTTGATTTTTTTTTACAAGGAGGATCATATTGGTTCTCCACGTCCCCTCCGTAGTGGCTCAAACTCCGACTTATTGGTTGGGAGTTTCTTACTTGAGCTGCGCTTTATTGTCGAATTTAGTTGATTCTCTTTAACCTAATGCTTGGATAATTAGTTCCCTCTTCTTTTGGTTTGTTCTACTTTTTTTTTCCTATTACTACATCCCTTTCTTAATTTAATATAAGTAGTTTAGGATATGTAGCGAAAATTAAGGTATTATGGTAGTCAAAATATCAATATTATTTTTTTAAATAATTCTTGTATACCACTAATTTTATTTAAAATAGTAATATTGATATTTTGATTAAAATAAATATTTTTAATTTTTGTTTTATTAATTTTCGCTATATGTCTTTAAAGGCTTAATATATTAAGGAATGGAGGGAGTAAGATTCTTTTTACTCTCTGCTTGTTTGTTTAGTTGTGGATTCTTTAATCTTTCCTCTCAAATTGCGTGGAATCCAAGTAATTCTCCAGCTACTGGAAAGTTATAGACTCATTTGTCATTTTGTTTTGCGATGCGGAGAAATCCCCGAATGCTTCGAAAACTTTGAATTTTTTTGGGGACACTTTTGTTTGAAATTTGATTGTTGATTGAGTTTGAATCATGAGGTGATTTTATTGTCCTTGCTTTTCAAAAGAATATCTTTTGGTAAAGTTAGATGTCATACTTTTCAAGTGTTCATATTGAAGAGGTATATAACTTGATTCTGATTTGTTCTATTTGTTATGAGAAGCTCTTTTTGGTAGATCTGTTTTGATGATGTTGGCTGTATTTGTCCAGTTGAGGTTTATTCTTTACGAGTCTTTGACATTGAACTTTAGATGCAGGAACGGAAACATATATATTATTTTAAGGTGAAAAAAAAATGGAGTAATCTCATTTCATTGAATCAACATTTTAACTGGAGACAGGACAAGTATTGTTTCCAGTTTTATGAATTTTCGGAGCACATACATGGATTGAATTGCATTTCTTAATTTCCATGTTGCTTCGGGAACTTATCGAGTCTGTGATTTTCTCTTTGCCAGAATCTCTTGATTTCTTCTGTCTTAATGAAAAAATGATAGCATTCCGTCTGTTTGAAGAGAGGTTAAACTGGAATTCATCTTTTAACTCCGTTTCTTAACCTGTTAGCAGATAACTCTCATAGCATAAGGATTCTCATGGTACATGGTATAAGACAATGGAAAAGATTCATAAATCGAAACAACTTCCCAGGCAGCTACCTGTCATGTTGGAGGTGACAGACACTAACTTGAATTTTGTGAGAGAGGTAGGAAAACAATTCAATGTGCGGAATGCTCATGATCTGAAATCATATGATTCTGTGAGAACATGGAAGGGAAAGAATAGTTTGTTGGAAAAGGAAGAACTTATGCCAGATGCTATTTCATTGAAGAGTGTTGATGCATTTGAGGAAGTCGGCTCCACTTCATTCCATGGGGTCAGTCATCCTCCAGAACCGGATGATACAGACCGTATGAAACCTGTCTATGTACCGATTGGTCAAAACAAAGCGGATGGCAAGTGCTTAGTGAAGAGTCTATCTGAGAAGGGGCCTTTTATTGAAGATCTCTCCATTCACATTTCTGGTATCAAACCAAATCTTTCTCTTATTTCGCCTGCAGAGAGCCTGGTTGAAGAGCCTAATGACCCATGGGTAGTCTCTTCTCCATTTGCTATACCTCGCCCATCTCAAATCACAGAAGCAAGTCTGCCCCCAGGTTCTGAGGAGAAAGAATGCATTTGGGATGCTTCCTTGCCACCAAGTGGCAATGTAAGTCCTCACAGTAGCATTGACAGTACGGGCGTTGCAACTGCCATGAGCATTGTAAATAGCTGCACCAGTACATACAGGAGCGACGGGATAATGAGTGATGGCATGCTCAGTGTCGACAGAAACTATGAAAGCACTAAGGCAAGCATGCGGGGAGATTCACTTGAGAGTGCTAAAACTAGCCTTAGCCGTGCAAGTGACAGCAGTGGCCTTAGCGATGACAGCAACTGGAGTAACATAACTGGTAGTGCAAATAAGCCTCACAAGGGAAATGATCCTAGATGGAAAGCTATTCTAGCCATTCGGGTACGTGATGGTATTTTGGGCATGAGTCATTTTAGGTTGCTGAGGAGACTTGGTTGTGGTGACATTGGTAGTGTCTATCTATCTGAGCTAAGTGGTACTCACTGCCGTTTTGCTATGAAAGTGATGGATAAGGCTTCACTTGCAAGCCGGAAGAAAATAACGAGGGCGCAGACGGAAAGAGAAATCCTGCAGCTTCTGGATCATCCATTCTTGCCTACTTTGTATACTCATTTTGAGACAGACAGATTTTCATGTTTGGTAATGGAGTATTGTCCTGGAGGTGATCTGCATACCCTGAGACAACGGCAACCAGGGAAACATTTTTCGGAATATGCCGCACGGTATGGGTTTGGTTCTGTCTTATAAGCATTCTAGTTATGATTCATCAATTGCAAATCTCCCGGGTGTGAAAATTGCTCCTTGTGGCTATTTCATGGATTATTCTAGAGAGTTCACGTACTGCATATTACGTTATAAATATTGTTCATACCACTAACTGCATGTCAAACTTCTGTTTCTGTCAAACAAAGCTTGTGTATTTCATGAAATTACTCTGTGCACTAGAAATCTTACGGAAAAACTATTTATTGGAAAAAACTTTTTTTCAAGATTGAGCTGAGTCATATGTATCTTAAGTAATTAGGAACACTTTTGACGGTTCTCACTTGTCAGATAATCACTTTTTAGACAACCAATTCACTGTTTCTCTTTATCAGATACTTTAGGCGCTATTTGTCTACTTAGTTTTATGCAAATAACTTCACATTGTTCATTTGAGCAGGTTTTATGCAGCAGAGGTTCTTTTGGCCCTCGAGTATCTTCACATGCTGGGAGTTGTCTACAGGGATCTAAAACCAGAAAATGTTCTTGTCCGTGATGATGGCCATATTATGCTCTCAGACTTTGATCTTTCCCTAAGATGTGCAGTGTCTCCTACCCTCATAAAGAGTTCTTCTTCATTAGATTATGATCCTTCTAAACGAGGAGCTGCTTTCTGTGTCCAACCTACCTGTATTGAACCCACTTCAGTATGTATTCAACCAGCTTGCTTCATTCCGCGGCTTTTTCCACATAAAAGCAAGAAAAAATCTCAAAAACCTCGAGGTGAGTCTGCTGTCCCTGCTGGAATGCTGCCTGAGCTACTTGCAGAGCCCACTTCAGCACGATCCATGTCATTTGTCGGAACTCATGAATACTTAGCCCCTGAGATCATAAAGGGGGAAGGCCATGGCAGTGCAGTTGACTGGTGGACGTTTGGCATCTTCCTTCACGAGCTACTGTATGGGAAAACCCCTTTTAAAGGCTCAGAAAATCGTGCAACCCTTTTCAATGCAGTAGGACAGCAATTGAGATTTCCAGACTCTCCAGCAACCAGCTATGCAAGCCGTGATTTGGTCCGTGGGTTACTTGTTAAAGAACCACAGCATCGCCTTGGCACAAAGAGGGGAGCAACTGAAATTAAGCAGCATCCCTTTTTTGAAGGCATTAATTGGGCTCTAATACGTTGTAGTACACCTCCGGAAGTGCCAAGACCGGCTGAGGCTGAGTTTCCCGGAAAGTTTGGACAGGTTGATGCAATTGGTGTCGGTAGTAGCAGTAAAAGGATTGTTGGAACAGAAATGAAATCTGGGGGTAATTATTTGGACTTTGAGTTCTTTTAGTTAGGATTCTTGTCCCTCCCACTGGAAATTTCTTAGGTTTTAGAAGATTTTATTAGCCTCTTGTGGTTTATCTAGAAGGGATTTGGATAATGAATTCTCCAATATTGAAAGTTTTCACAAGACAAACAAAGTGTCCATTGTATGAGAGAGTTGAATATTTGTTGATTATAGTTTATATCATCCAGTAGCGCACAATGCATTGGAAAACAAGTATCGTTTACTATTCAAAACTCCTATATTAATAAATAAATAAAGTCGTACCCAATTTACAAGGTTTCCCGCATCAGTGGGGTCTGGGTAAAGTCCCGATGTATGCAGTTCTACCTTTATAAAACTCCTATATTAATACTTAGAATTTTTTAAAAAATAAAATAAACTCCTATAGTAATCATGGCGAAGAATTCAACATTTACAACAACAATAACGCTTTAGTCCCAAGTGATTGGGGTCGGCTACATTAATCAATATAGAATTTATGTGTTACATTTTCTCCGTTTCCTTTTATCAAACACCATACCCTCCTCTGAGTCTAACAAATCCATATCATTCTTGATTACTTCAGTCAAAATCTTCTTCGACCTCCCCTACCTCTTACAACCTCACGCCTCCATTCTTCAAGTTTTCGAATTGGAGCGTCACTCGTTCTTCTCTTTATGTGGTCAACATTTACAAGTTCAAAATTTTTTTATTTCGAAATCAAACACTATTTAACGGGAATCGAATCCCCACACTATGAGTGTAGGTGAGCCAATCTGCTACCGTGCGGACAGTGGATTCGTGCACTGAGCTTAGACAAAAAAGACCAACACTTTTTAATCATCAAACCCAATAAACAGTTTCTGCTTAAGCCCAATCTGCATTATTAAGGTTGTTTCCGCTTTCTTCTATTTCAAGTTGTAATAAAACCATATCATTAGTAGCTTACAACCCCACATAAACTTTACACTTCAATGTCTAATGTGTTGAACACTCTTTTTATCAGCACTTATTGAAATAATTTTAATTGTTAATTTTTAATTTAATAATTAAAGAATATTTAAGAATAACTATTTACCTATTTAAAAATTACCGTTAAATTAAACTGATCTAGTGCATAATAATGTGTTAAATTAAAAGATGTTCAATAGATCATCAAGTGCTGTGGCCCAGTGGGCAAGTGCTTGGCGCGGGACCGAGAGGTCCCGGGTTCGATACCCTCCGCTAGCGTGCGGTATGCTTTAAAAAGTTGGCTCCCTTCTAGGGTTGATCTCTCCCCGTTCATGGGGTTCCCGCCCTCGGGCGTTCAAAAAGATGTTCAATAGTGAATTCAAAATGTGTCAAGACATCATAGGTCATGCAAGAGATAGAAAACTAAGGCAAACTTTATTGGATAATTCTGATATGGAACAGACCAATTGGACCTTGCGATTCAGAATTGACTACATCACCACATAATGAGGAGAGAGACAATTTTATGATAATATGGTCAGTTTTGAACTACACAAGATGCACATGAAACTAATCCATATCGGAATTCTCCTCTTTATTATCACCAAATATGGTAGCTACAAAGCAATCATATGAAAAGGCTGAATAGCACTTTTGCTTTGATGTTTTTCATTACAGTTGCTCAAGATTTTGTTGGATTTGATTCATGAGACAATACCATGAGAAATTAGTTTCATTTCAAATCAATTATTATGGTATGAGCCTTTATTTGTCTCTGTGTATGGTCAAAATTACACCATGGTTCATCGTAAGAATGGTGAAAAGAAAAAATAAATTATTCTTTACTTGTCAAATTATAATACAGATAGGATTTTACTGCACTTTTGTATTAACTTTTGTTATGAAACATGATTCATATCAGAATTAACTTTTGTCAACCAAAACCTCTAAAGAATTTGTCTGACATGGTGCTAAACATTAAAACTTAATAGATACTGAATATTTTTTCTGCCGCAAATAAATAATTTGACGGTCCATATTTTTTAAGAGCGAACAAATATTGTGATTTTGTAACATATGTGTTACATGCCTTATTACAGATTTTAATCATGAGAGAACATCGGTTACATTTTTACCTATTACATAGAATGAAACACGTCTAAAAATTTGTAACATTTATCCAAAAAATGTTTAATATGTATTGAATTTTGAGTGTTTTGCATTATATATAGTGGCGACCCAAAATAACAATAAGGATTTTTTAATTGCTTAGTTGCTATTTTTTATATTAAATTTCTTCAGGTTTTGATTACTTTTCCCAAGGAAGTGGTGGTTGGATGGTTACAAGAAGACAGTTTACAATGTATTTTCTCCTCAGGTTTTTTTCTCTTTTTTATTTTATTTATTTAAACAACAGAACAAGTAAAAATTGTTTAATGTAGAATGTGTCTGCCATTGAAGTAGGATCATGTCCTTTGTCGTCTTATGTTTTTTTTTTTTTTTTTTGGCTTAATAGTTTAATTCAAACTACCTATACCAATCTGCTTCCCAGCTCCAGATCCAATAAAAGATTGCCCTTTTTACAATTATAAAAGAAATTTTGTCTACTAAATTAAGTAATTGAAAAGGGAAATAAAAATTAAAACTCAAGGTACATCAATTATTTATTTTTATCCTTTTTAAAGAAAATCTATATTTGTGATCTCCTATCTCACATAAAATAAGTTCAAGAAGTATAACCGGTATACAAGTATGAATTTTGTTTTTATTTTATTTATTAAGATAGGGTGTTCGATCTAAGACGTCTTCCAAGCTGAAAGATTGTGCTACGAATTTAGCTAACTTTATGAACATCCAAGTCTGAATTTAAGTAATTACTATCTCAGGCTCTTGACCAAATAACTCATTGTAGGGTGCACTTCGATTGATTATTATTTATGTTTCAGATTAGTCTGAGAATGAGACAGAAAATCTTATACTGATACTCAATCGAATCATACCTATAGTTTAAAAAGGTATAAGTAGAAGGTGATTCTGGAAATCATTGTACAATGGTTTTTTAATGGCTTACCGAACAATATACTGTAGAAGATGTATTAAAAAATTCAGAATCTCTTTAATTAAATAGAATTTGAGTTCAATGTTTGCAGCTTGATGCACTATATAGTATAATAAATGTATTATAAACTATATAATAAAATACACTAGTAATGTACATACATTACTTGTACTGGACCCACATCCCTCTCAAATGAATTGAGTGTAGACCACATTTGTAGGTAGACCTCGCCCATTTTCTGTGAGAGGGCTGTGGGGTTAGTCTCACAAGGACAGTTTATGATTGAATTTTCTGTGAGGAGCCTTACCCTCCCCTATTTTTTTTAATAGACTGAAAACTTTAATTAACTTGATTAATATCTTAATTTGCGTAAAAACTTTTAAAAATACTTATATTTTGAATCGAAAAGAGTAATATCATGTATCAATTAACGCGTAATAATTAAAAACTCAATTATTGCAACTACAAATCCTAACAGATCATGCTCGTATATTTTCCATCTTCCAAGACAGTCAAATTTCCCTTCTTTAAGAAGGGTTATACTTCATTGTCTCTTTTCTGCCATTCCCTCTTCTTTTCTTTGTCCTTACTCGATCATTTCATTTTTCTATTCTCATTTGAACAAGAAGATGTCAGTAACATTTTCTGGTTGTTGATATCAGAAGATGCTGTATTATTATTACTACTCTCTTTCAATTTTCATGTCAGGTAACTTGTCTTTTACTTGGACAAATGAGGAATTATTTGTTTTTTTTTGGGTACACGAAGGATCCAATAAAATACTTGTGTAAAAAATGATTGATCGATCCCATATAATATTCTCTAAAATTAGTAGAGAATTTAAATTGAAAATATAAAGAGTCGAGAAAGGCTGATATAGTCATACAACACTTCTAACTCAAAACATTTTGGCTCATGTTCGACACCTTCTGGCTCTTCGTAATAGAAACTTAAAAGAATAAAATAAAAATAAATGTGATATACAGAGAGTGGAACTAATAAAGGTTTAAAACCCTGATTATGCACCAGCTATAATAGATCAAAATAAGAGTCTGAATCCTCAATAACACTCTTTGTAACAATCTACTAATGATAATTTTTATTCTTTATAACCTAAACTCTTAACTATCATAACTTTTATTCTTATAACATAAACAACTCTAACTAGTAAACCTTAAGGGTGAAATAATTATAATTGAGAATTAATTGATAATGTTACTGAACATCCCAAAAGAAAATAAATGAAATACATATTTCAGAAAAATGGACTAGGGTAGAGGAAATATTTATTCATCTCCTAATAGAGTTTTAACTTAAATTCTCGTACAGTTATCCAAGAAATTGCCTGTATAGATATACATATCCCTCTTTCAAGGACCAACAAGGGTGACAAAATTACAAATATCTACATTTCAAAAATACAATTACAAACAGGAAAGGAATTAACCCAACCAAAGAACAGAGCAAAAAATGTAAACCAGCCAACATGAAAAATTGCCACAACCAGGAAACAGAGTAATAAATTCATATTAACTTAATAAGATTTTATCTATTTTATAGCATAGGAACGCGTACAAACTGCCTCGAGAGCCTCCACAATCAAAGAAGAAAAGCTTGTCATGGCTTGGAAAACTCCCGGCAAACCAGTTTGAATGTTGTTTAGAGTCATTGCCCTAGTGACCTCTACCGCCCTCGTGTGCTTCAGGATCTCGTCTTCCACCCGCCTCTGGCAAGCAGTAAGCTCAATCTTTTTCTCAGCTAGCGGGTCTCGTGCATCCAACATGTGCCCGTTATCTGGACCTGTGTCAGGAAGACCAATTCCAACCATCGAATATGAATTGTAATATTTCTTCTCTATGCTTCTCAGAGAAGAGGACTTTTTCTCGAGCTCTTTGGATGCGGATTCAGTTCGTTTCTTGATTTTTAGCTCCTCGGTTTGTTTCAAAGATATTGAGCGAACAACATTTATGAAGCTTTTGATTGCTTCAGAAGCTACCGTGTCAGGTACACGATCAAGGGCAAGCTTCCACTCGTCACAGAAAGCAAATGCCTCAGAAGGCTCCTTGTTGCCATTAGCTTGTTCACTATTGACAGGAAGCATTGTGAGCTTGAACCAGCCGTGCAGGGAACGGGTGAAATCCCTTTGGAACTTTATCAAGCAGCAGAAACTGGCATGCCATGCAGACACAGCTGACTCAAGATCCCGTGTTGCTTGCCGGTGCAGGTCAGAGGTCGATTCACCTTTGTTGGAGCGGTTCACAAGGCCCCGAACTTGCTGTACAATGTCATTCTGAACTTGATGGAACTGATTCATTGATCTCCACATGTACATGAACCTAATTAATTTTCAACAATATAGAATAGCATTAAGTAATCAATAGTAGTACACACAATAATTAACATATAAAACTTTCTCACTTTGAGCCCCACGTATTCTCTCACAAACAAATCATTTTTTTCTATTCCCTAGACACACATTCTCAAACGAAAAACCAATCCAACTAAGAGATAATCTTGAGCCACAAACATAGCATCTAAAAAATAATAGGTAATAGCTAGCACGCTGTGTACTATACTACTATTTTGACCTAAAATTCCCTTGGTAGCAACATTACATTTTTTTTTTTTGCCAAGTAAATTAGCAACATTACATTGTTTATCACAAAACTGACTTTGAATCATTCAATAAAGCTAGAAGTTAAAAGTACAGGGCACAACTGTGGGCCATATAATAGTGAAAACACAGTTCACCTAACCTGAATCATTTAAAGCTTGATGTATAAGCAAGTTGGTTGGCCTAAAAGTTATGAATATATGAAGCATTTTATGAGCTGCAAGGGATATGCAAAACCCGAATATATTTGTTTCACCTACCACTGCAACAAATCAGTGATTCACAGTATTCTAGCATGTACTTCATGCAACCACCATATGCTTAATGTGAAATGCAAACCCCACGTATTAACTATTCATCAATTTTGTTATCCAGTCAACTTCTTAAAGCTTTTCATGGTATTATTCTCTGCCAAGTTGGGACAGAAAAATTAAAGTTTTTGAAGAATCAATCTCAAAACTTTCAAAATTAAGAGGAAAGAAAATGGTTTCTATGCATCAATGCAACAACAATAAAATAACTCATTAAGTCTCAAATAATTGAGGGTATGAGCGGGATAGATAGGAGACAAACCTAACAATCGACAATAAATGCACAAAAGTGACTACTCCCAGAATACCACTGAAACAGATAGATTGGAGACTAATCTAACATTTGGCAATGAATGCACAAAGTGACTGCTTACACAATACCATTGAAACAGTAGTCTCCCTATACAGTCACGTTTGCCACGCTGCATTTAGAATTTCAAAAGCTGTTCTAAAAAAATATCCAAAGCGAAACATAGTTTTGCTATTTAACGGTTTTCAAAAAAATGTGTTTCTGCCAATGAGGCATTGGTATAGTGGGCAGGGCTGAGGTCTCATGACGTAAAGGTCATGAGTTCGAATTTCCTCCCGCGCTTCTTGAATTACCCTATTTCTTGTAATAGATAGTCCCCTCCCCCAATAATAATAAATAAAAGTTTAAAAAAAAACAAAATGTGTTTCTATTTAATAATTATATAAACTTTGCCACTTTATTGCAAGCCCTTACAATAACTGAAGAATGCATCTGGAGGGGAACAAAAAGTTGCTTACCCATGACAGAGTTCAACGAGCTGGGGAACAAGTTCAGAGTCTCTTAGTCCAAGAATAGCAGAAGATGTAGTAAAGACAGCTTGAGAAGTGACCACAATTAGGGACTGCAGTCTGTTTATTGTAGCTTTGGTCTTGTCCAACTTGGCATCCTCACCCCCTCTACACTCCTGACTTTGTAGTGTTGATAACTTCTTGTCATGTTCAATTTTCACTCCTTCTCTAGCCTAAGGAACCAAAGTCAATATTCATCAATAAAAAGCTATCAATTGAATGATTAATATCTCCTTCATCAAAAAGATATGAGAGATAGAGAGACTATCACTTTATCAATGTGCAGGAAAATAACAACTCAATTCAGCAGCATTTAATTAAGTTCCTGACTAGTCCGAACCAGTTTGTGCACCACTAATGCTCTGGATGTTGAATGAAAAAAGCATGGTGATGTGCACATAAATCAAAATGGTTCTTGGGTCTGCCTTCTCTGATGCCTTTTGGCTTTGATTTGAGGGCATGATTCTGTAGCAAACGCGACGGCATAGGGGACCATTGTTACATGTGTATTATATGAGCAACCACTTTGTGCACTTGTTGCCAAAGGTTAGGTTAGTCTCCAATACATCTGTTTCAGTGGTATCCTGGATCAGCCACTTTGTTTGACAAAGGTTAGGTCTGTATCCCGTCCATCCCCGCCCATACCCCCAATTATTGGGGACTTAATGGGTTATGCTATTGTTGTTGTTGTTGTGACTAGTCCGAACCAGTAACAGCATTCAGCAGAGACAAACACTTGAACCAAGTAAAAACAAGATATTATGGATACATTTTCTAAATTTGCTTAAATTGCTATTAGTATAAATAGGATAGGCTCCCTTTGCCAACAAAAGATTATATCCAGGCTTTCAAATCTTCAGACCTATCCCCAGTACTTTAAGAAAACGGAAAAAAGAAAAATTAATCAACCATTAACTACTACAAACAAAGCTAAACCACGAGTAATGCTCTATTTAACTCAATTTATCCAAGAATTTCAAGGTAAAAGGAAATTCACTAAACTGTCAACTAGAAAATGATTAAGAAGATAAGTAGTATGTGTTTGCTAGTTGGGAATGCAGGGTGGGATTTATAGTGTTTGGTTTTGAAAATGCTGCTTAAGGTTTCGTAAAAATTGCATTATTTGTGAAAAGAGATTGGGTCTCATAAAAATAATAAACAGAACAATCTCAAAATACACTCTAAGGTCATGTCAGCTTGTCAACACAAACAAACAGTTAACAAGCTTTGTCATGTTAACAAGCTTTCCCATCAAACAGTTAAATTATTCAGCAAAAAGATAAAATAATAAATAATAAAAAAGCAAAAAAGCAAAAATTAATCCAGCTTTTAGTAAATGACAAAATTAATTTAACAAAAAGCAAAATTATTTACTAAAAGCTAATAATTCATTGAATGAAAAGAAACAAAATTGCACCTTGACTTCTTGATAGAGTTTTTTCTCCCATGCCAAAAGCCTTTCCAAAGTAGAACAGAGGCTTTTAAGACCTCCTGATTCCTCAAGTGAACCAGGATCCAACTTGTATTTCACTGCTATGGGTGGCTTTGAAGTCCAGGTAGAACTCAAGTTACTCAATACTCCATTTGAATGATACACCGTCTCTGCGTGTCCAAAAATCAAAATCAAATACCAACCCATTTCATATTTGCTAACATGAACCAAATTCTGCTAATCAAAATCAAATTACTAAACCTAATTCAGATTGAAAAAGCAAAGCAAAGAATTGAAGTTACCAAGATGCAATTCAAGATTAAACTTTAAGCAAATTTAGTACAGAGATTAAAGAAATTCGATCAGAAACTCACTTTTGAGCTTGCTAAAGCTCCGATCAAGCTGAGCTCTTCCGGTCTCGAGCATTTCAGAAACTTGCTCACCAGCAGCTGCAGCCTTATCAAAATACTCCTTAATGGCAGCAACAATCTCTGCCAAATCTTTATGCCTCACCACAAGACTCGTATCAGAAACCATTTCTCCACGCATTTTCCCATTATTCCCCCAGCTAGCCGATGACCTTCCATCATCTGATGATAACTTCTCCGTTTTACTCGAAAATGTTGAATTTCCAGCTTTAGAATTAGCATCAACAGCAGCAGCTTTCACAGGCTCCCCAAAATTCGAACGGCTTCCATTTCTTGATACACCTATTAGAAAAAAAACACAGGAGCACGTATCAAGTAAATTCAGCAGAATTTAACACACGGACCTATTCCCAATTATCAGTAACAAATATGTCGGCCAACAGTAAATACCTGAATGGGCGCCATTTCTGGATCTAGATTCTTCTTCTTCATCAGAGGATGATGTGGTGCTATAATGGTCATGGTCACCCCATTCACTACACTGAACCTCCTCTCTCTCCGCCGGCTCCCTCTCCTCTTCTTCCTCACTGTCCCATCTACTAAGATGATTAAAATTGTCACTATTCTTTCTACCAACAAAACCTCCTTTTCCACCTTTCCTTGAAGAATAATTAGAATAAGACGAATGAATAGATGCCTTATCATCATCAAAAAAATCATACTCCTTTTGCTTCTGATTCTGATGGTGCATTCCATTTCTTGAATAATTCGAATACGCTGAATATTTAGAAGCCTTTTCCTCCTCTTCATCATCATCAGCATCATCATGGATACTATGATTCTGAGGAGGATTATTTTTATTTTTTAATTGCTCAAAATACTCGGAATCAGGAGGTGAAGGAGGATAGAAATTTTCCCAATTCCAAACAGATGAGGCTTGAGAAGGAGTAGCTGCGTAGCTTGAATTAGCTTTAGCATCGTAAGTAAAAAATGTATTATTATTAAAATCGTCATCGCCAAGGCCGACGCCGCCGAAACCTTGCTTCGGAGGAGATGAAGAGAAGCTTGAATCAGATAGGATGTGAGGTAGTTTAATCGGATTTTTACGGCGTTGATTGGATGGAGCCGATAGTATTTGAGGCATTTTCGAAGAGGAAATCGTAGGCGAATACGGCGGAGGTGGCGATTGGGAAGGTACCTCCCGAGGAGGAGGAGGAGGCGGCGGAGGTTTGGTAGTGACGGAAGGAGTGCGGAGGAAGACGGCGGGAGTATGATCGGAGACGGTAAGAGGTTCGCCGGCGGCGAAGGTGGAGAGAGCGGCGCCGGTGAGGCGAAGAGAGCGACAGTAGTCGGAGTGAGCTGCGGCTAAGTGGTGGCGGGCGTAGACGGCGGCTTTGATTAAACGACGTCGCTCCTTACACCTCCTGACTGTATCCTCATTGTCTAATTTCGACGCCGTGCATCCCATTTTTAGTACTTCTTCTTCTTCAAGTATAATAAAAATTAAATGATTTGGGGATTCCGCCGGGGACGTCGGCTCTGGAAGGGAGAGTAATGAGATTTTGAACAAGACTACCTCGTATTAGTGGTGGTGGTGGTGGTGGGCGGAGGAAGTAGAGAGAAGAGTGGTGGATGTCCCATCTCTGTGTGTAGTGGTTTTTCACTGTGTCTTCACTTTCCTCATCAGTCTCGCTCCTTTTAAAATTTTCAATAGTTCACACACAGACACACACTACTTCCAGTTTGCTTTAAAAGAAGGGAAATCGACGGTTGGGTCCTCAAATTATTTTTTAAATAATTGAGTACTCTTCATTCTTTTTTCTTTTTTCTTTTTATTTGGTCCTGAGTGTTATTTTATGCTTATTAGCTCGTTCCAACATTACCACCTACATTATCATGGTATTTACACCATTGTATAACTTTTATTTTTCTTATAATTGCGTTTTATCTTTTTGATTGTAATGACTTTAGCTATTTTATGATTAATGGTAAATCTTTATTTAGCAAAAAAAAACATTATCACCTACGATAGTTCCCAGCCAATTTTTGTCACGCCTCAATCACGTGCACTGATTAGAAGGGTAAAATAGTCAAAATTCCTCTCTGCGTTATTTATACATCTTATATAATCCCAGAAATACTTGCCAGCTTACAAGATGATTTCATCATCTTCTTCAATTTATCATCTACAATAATCTGGCCATCGTTGCACCGTCGGCCAAATTCGACCACCAACGCCGCTCACCCACCATTTTTTGCCAACCTTTTATCTCAAACTATCACCACTGCCCTAATTTTTTCAACCTCCCAAACCCAGATCCTCCATTATCATACACTATATCTCTCTCTTCCCCACATTCGACCATGGTCAGTGCCATACATAAACCTAGATCCTCCAATCTCCTCCCCCATTCTTTGACCTGAATCCAGACCGTCGCTTCTCCCATCTTTGAAGAAGAAGAAGATGTTGGGTCTTCTGAACCTTCTCTCTTTCTTCTCTAGCAAACTCAAGTTTCTCTTCTCCGGTTGGTTCCAGCTAGAAGCTTCAGCCTAACCTGGGTGATTTCTTTTTTTTCTTACTTTATGTTTGCATATGCATCTTCTATTTTGATTGCAAGTCGTTACAATCTTCTTCATAGACGTTTTTCATCAAGATTTCAGATTTAGAGGTGAAATCTATCACCAATCTCTATATATCGGACTTTTTATTCCTTTATTCTTGTATCTGTTTACCCAGACTAGATCTAGATCTCTCATCTCGTTCTTATCTCTTTTCCAAACGATTTCTAAGATTGTTGATACTTTCATGTTTTTCTAAATCGCTCTTAAGAAATATGCTGAAATTGGGTTTTTTCTTGTCTTTGTCGTTCGAGGATGCCGATGAAAATGAAGAGAAGAAAACCGTATTGTGTATACTTTTTAGATTGATAATCTTAGTATTAGCGTTTCTCCCCCCAGAGTCTGTGGGTTTTTTCTTCTATTACCCCGTGTATTTTTATTTTAGTTGTCGATCATCTGTTGTTCTCAAATTTTCTCTTGTAAGGAGTTTGAGAATTATTTTGATTGTAATAACTTTGATCGTTTTATTATCAATGAATAATTATTATTTAGCAAAAAAAAATATTGATATTCATGAATTGCTCCAATTAATTGAATCAGACTTACCAAGTAATACCCGTACTGAACCCCAAAAAAAAATCTCTCTCTAAAAAAAAAAACTCTAATTGTTTCTCTTATTTCTCTTCCATTCTCTAATGGGTAACTCCGGCCACCGGTCGGATCTAGCCATTCTCGACTCTCTTTTTGTGTCCTCACCCCTCATTTTGGCTACAAACATCGATAGACTTTCTCTTATGTGTTTTTCATCAAGATTCAAGACTTCGGGGCGAGATCTTTTGTCAATCTTCTTAGATCGGCTTGTTGGAGGAATGTTATGGATACCCAATTTAGATTTGGGCCCTTTCTTGAGTTTCCACCTCTTTTTTAGGCGATTCTTTAGATCGTTGATACACCCATGTTCTTCTGAATCGCCTACTCCGAAAGAGGTTGAAACCAAGTGCTTGCCTCTGGGGTTCGAGAATGGCGATGAAGATGTTGCACAGAAGACTATTTTTTGTTTGTTTGTTAAATTATTAGTAGTAGTTTTAGTTGCTTCCCACATACGTTATTTGGGGGGGGGGGGTTATTATCTGTTACCTTGTATAACTTTTATTTTCTGTCTTGTTTGATTTTCTTTCTTCATCAACTCCTCTATTTTGTTGTATTAGAGAAAGAGTTTGTAAGCTATTTAGATTGTAATGGGCCCGGTCATTTTATTATTAATGGATAATCATTTATTCATCAAAAAAAATTAAATCAGACTTAGCAACGTAACATTACATTTTATTTATAAGTTAAGGTCATTGTTTCAAAAGGGCATTATTTTTTCCATCCAACTTTCTCTTCGTTTCGTTTGGTCTAACTCTTACTAGACGGTACCAATCCTTCAACATCACATGCCTATGTTCTTTTTTCACTTTTCAAATTCTGATTATTTTAATTTTTTTTTTTTTTTAAAACCTTTTCACCACTTCCTTTAATCCGTAACTTTATTTCTCAACCATCTACAAATCCTTTTAACAAAGTTTTGACAGTGGGAAAGCAAAGAAAGGTTCTTTGACAGATTTTTCTACTCCAGTAAGATTTTAAAAGTTTTTTTTATTAATAGAGGGTGGATAACATATCTATTAGGAGAGATAAGAGGATTCAAGAACGGGAAGGAGATTCGAACTAATAATTTTTAAACTATGAAATCTCAGCTTTAGCCACTAAATCAGTGCTTTATTGGCAACATTATAAAAGTATCTTTTAATATGTCATCTTGAATTTATAAATATAGATTATTTATAAGAAAAAATGCGAGAATTGAAGAATTCTCATCGAAGAAATCTTATCAAACACCAATTTTTTCACCTTATTCACATTTTTTTCTCTCGCATACTAAATGTAAACCATATGTTAATTTTTTTCTCCAAAAAAAAACCAATCACTAACACAAGTTGGCTCAATTGGTAAGGATTTGGCACGTCCTTACAAATGTCAAGTGTTCAATTTTAGGCTGCCGACGTGAAGGCTGTATTGGTGGGTGATCTGAAAGTACCCTTATAAGTGACATATGGTCTCTAGGGCCTGCCCTGACCCGTGGTGGTGATCGGAGCCGAACCCACCCAAACTTTTTTACAAAAAAAAAGGAAAAAAAAAGAAGGAAAACCAATCAAATTAACAACCTAAACCTTTATGAAGCCACCGTCCCTTTTGTCCCTCCAAATACGTCTGTCTTAACAACTTTTATTGTGTAGTACAAAATTATCATGGTAATGCTATACAGCAAACAGACCAAGGAGTAAAATGAAATTCCCATAAAGCCTTATTATATGAATTCAATTACATTCTTAACCTTGGAAATATTTACTCAACAATATAGAAAATTATTACGTCTTTGAATGACCCATGCACAAAATCCAATTAATCCGTCATTATCAATATGTTAAACAAGGGGATGTCATGCCCCAAGAATGCGTCTGGAAGGTCTGACAGTATCTACTATCATCTACTAAAAAATTAAACTCGTTATGTTAAAATAAATATTTTCGAAATGACCATGAATATTTAAAGTTTATCTTATATATCAGTCCATCGTTCTAAACATATATATGTGTGAGATGGGATCGAGGAAGTGAGCAAATTAACCCTTAAAGTGTTATTTTAGGCAGCCATTCCAATTAAACACAAATAAGTAGACTTTTATCGAGACCATAACAATAAGTCCATATACCCTAAGTTTCAACTCAACTTTTTCCATGTTTTGTGAATTGTAACAAGAAATGAACGGACAGAAACATCAAACTTTGGGTAATCTTGCCTAATGCGTCGTTCTAATTAAGATTTAGAAGCTAAGGACATTACATTACATTACATTATGTGCTTCAGAACTGACCACATCACTAGAGAATGAGAAGAGAGACAATTATGTGATGATGTGACTATTCCGTACCACATGGTACATGTAGACATAGAGTGTGCTTGGATTGGGTCTGGTTTGAATTTGGTCTAATTTGAGAATCAAACTCAGACTTAAACCAGCTTTAGATTGAGTCTAGGAATGATTTAGCACTCCAGATTTCATTCTCAGACTCATTCCAAATGTAGTTTGGGTCTGAGTTTAAGTCTCAAACCAGACTCAATCCAAACACATTCCTAATCCATATCAGAAAAATCCGTGAGTATGTGATGATCTCGTACCAAAAAAGACTGAATGTGTTCTCATAGAGATCCGAGTCTTCAAAATGGTCAAACATTTAGCTTAGGTAAGAATCAGAACCAATCATCATCACCACGGCTCCGTGCGGAACTCAACTTTTCTCTTAAATTAAAAATTTTAACAGTTAAAATTTATTTAAAAAATAAAAATTTTTTTAATTTTCAGAACACTTATTCATGCGAATCCATGTTTTAAAAATAAAAATATATATTTTTGAGCTAAAAATAAATATTCTGGCATATTTTGTATATATTGAAAAAAAATTTATTTCGTATAAGAGCCAACTGTATCATTATGGGGAGTCTTCTGACCACAGTGAAAACGGCCGTGGGACGCAGGACCGAGGTCCTGCGTTCGATTCCCGCATCCCCCTGCCCAGTAAAAAAAAAAAAAAAAAACTGTATCATTATGAAATATGAAACCGGCAGGCCAGGTACATCACAGCTAATCCAAAAAGTACTAAAATGTTATTTAGCAAAAGTACTAAAATGCCATCAAAGTCTAAGATCAACAGTTCTTTATTTAACCGTTTCTGATTTCTCCCATATCCAAAACTGTCAAAAAAGACCCACCCCAAAGATTTCCAAAACCGATGAACACAGACCAACCCTCCAATCCAAGGGGTAGCTGCCTTAAAAGCTGCTCCAATTATTTGTATCCCCTCAATTTGGGATCACTCAATCATAATATCGTACTTGTGAAATTGATCTCACAGTTCCATCACATAAATTGAACGGAGCCCACATCTACATTTAGACTCAAGTCAACTTGAATTGAGTTTTGGTTTTGATTTTGATTTTGAGTTTTTGCTGGGAGAAGTTAAAAAATTGGCGAGAGAAATTCAAATTTAAATTTTTTCTTCAAATAATTTTTTAGGCCAAAATTTGGAATTGAACGATTATTTGAAAAAAAAATTTAAATTTAAATTTCTCCCGCTAATTTTTTAGTTTCTCCTGCTAAAACTCAAACCCAAACCAAATACAAGTTGAGCCTTATACTTCACCCAATTCATTTGAAAGAGCTGTGAAACCGGTCTCACCAATACGATTCTAAGATTAAATTTTCTCTCAATTTGGGGCATTCTTTTTATACTATGTATTAAAAAAATGTCTTGTTGGTTGAGCTTTTTTTTCCCCTTATAATATTTGAATATTTGACCTGATTAATTTAGTGTGATTCCTATAGTATCTTTTGCTAGACAAAACAAAATGAAATTGCAATTTTAGTGACTAAAATTTCTAACTTTACCCTTTATATGGTTTGAAGGACGGAAAGTAATCCTATAGCTACAAATTAATTACGTTGCGACCTCTCGTAAGTTGGTTGAACTTTGATTGTTGTAAATACAGTATATCCCTAGACAACGATGGGACAATTATTTTTTCTTTGTTCTTGCCCCACCCTACGCCTCAAATGAATAACCCCTTTTTTTTTACTTAGCAAAAAAAAAAAAAGATTGTTTCATCCACCCGGTTCATTTAACAACCTTTTCCTGCCGGGGTCATAAAGTCCACATATTTTGTTGTTCTCAAAATTAATTTAGATAGAACCAATCTTTCAAAATCCTTTTGATTTCCATTTTTAGACATTTTATACAATTTTCTAAATAAAAATTCTTAAACCCAAATTCAATTCAACCCTCTTACTTTCTTAAAAAAAACATGATTGACATTACAACCTTTTAGTTTGATTAGTGGTGAATTTTGGGAAATTTTTTTCAGGAAAAAAGTAATGGGATTTGATTCTTCAAAGTTGAGTATTTCGACCATGGAGGAAGCTCCAACTGTGGGGTCTGATGATAAGGTAACTGAATTTTCTATCAGCTGTGGAGTAACTTGTGTAAGGTTTGGCATGGGTGATTGTGGTGGAACTAGTCTCTTTTTATGGTGAGGTAAATCTTGTCATAAAGCTAAAGGTGGAGAATAAATTGTGACGGAATATGAACTCAAAGGTGGGTATTGTGTTGCTAAGGGTGTTGTTATAGAGGATGATTTGGTGAAATAGGTAAAACATGCTGGTTTGGGACTAGTCTAATTGAGATTCGGGGGATTTGAGTTGATGCTACAGAAACTCATTTTCAGAAAATAATTTGGACATTTGTGAAGATCACTCTAGTAGTGTATTGAACCAAGTAAGATAGTTGTTTATGCAAAGCCTCAATTTTGTTGCGAATATTATAAATTGTCTGAATCAAGAAAGTAAGCTCGGAATTGTGTTTGGACAATGTGTTGTGAGAGTTTCTTAGTTACAAATGATTCTTTGAAGGACTTAGTTTTGTGTAACTACATGAATTGGTACTACAACCCTCTATTCTATTCCACCCTAATTCATACTCTTGAGAAAATGAAAAAAATTTCCAAAAATTAAAAACAATTCAAGTACACTATTGAGGACTAGGGTGTTTCTTATCTTTTGCTTGATGTGACAAAAAATAATGAAACAATTGGCTGGCTCCAAGAACTTGTATATTATGAATAACCATACTATTACAAAATGATTGAATTAACACTTATCATTAATGTATCCCAATTGAGGGCCATCATAAGATATTGATTTTTTCAATCTACCAATCTAGTAGGGCATTATGGTCCAATTGAAAACCAAAAAGGCAAAAAGAGCAAGGCAAAAGGATAAGAAAGTGAATAACATTAAAAAGAGACCAACCATTCAAATTTTTTCCTCTTCTCCCACGATCGTCACTATAGTGTAGAACACTAAAAATTCAGTATATACTAAACACATTGTGGCAATTGTTACATGCTTTAGACAGGTGTTACATTCTATATAATATGCGTTCTCTTCTGATTAACACATATTCTAAGACATATAACGTTTATTTTACGCAATATGTGTTACAAAATTACAACGTCTGTTCTCTCCAAAAAAGAATTAGACCAACCACAAAAAATATTTCAGTATATACTGAAATAATCTCCCCACTCCCACTACTAGACTAAGCTGACCCCACTCCACCACCCCTCTTCAGGCCCATTCGTTGTCACATTTGTGCTGGAATGGTCCCGCCACGATTTTCTTTGCAAAACAGCTACCAAAGCATAGAGAACGGATCTCTTGGTTTGAGAGTCGAACAACATACGTATACACAATTCCACAAAAATGGTTTATGTATTCCAGGTTTTCGGGGTAGAGTTGATGAAGAGGTGGCAGAGGATTATTGGTCAGTTGGGAAACCAAATTCCTTGAAGATGCCTTGAACCATCAAGAAAACACAAGGTGTGTGAGAGTTGTGTGTAGCATATGAGCAAGAATAATTCTATCGTGGATTTAGTCTAATGTACAATTTACATTATAATTCGAAATTCACCATATCATCATACAATACAATTTTAGAGAAGCTCAACTTCTTTTTAGCACCGTGCATCAGTCGTTTGATCTGACAACTAAAATAATTTTTCAAAATATCAACTAACTTAGCCATTGGATCAAAGACATGTCGGCTGAGATTGATACAACACAGTGCTAATAGAATAAATATCAGCACCGAAACTAAAATGTTTTTTTTGGTTTAAAAGCATATATATAAATAAAGGACAGCTCCCTAGCCCGTAGGGTATGGAACAAAGTTGTTACAGTTAGGCCTATCTAACGAAACCTCCTGCCCATATCCTGCCACTATAAGGCTAACAAAAGGTTGGATATGGATGGAGGTATTAGAAATAGTGCTATCAAAAAAACTCCACGGGCATTCCCCGCCACTAGGTGGCTAACAAGAGGGGGTAAAAAGTGAAACTAAAATGTTTGAGAGATAGTGGAATGCTCTTAATAGTTTGTCTTCACTAGTGAAGTATGAACCATAACGTCCATATATGGACGTCCATGACAGAATTTTCCTATGTACATGGCATCATTGATTGCAAAAACAACACAATAGTGCTTCTGAAAGTAACAAATTCAACCACGAGTTAAAATCTTCTATTAACACAAAATTATATGAATGTTCCTATCACTCTATTTCTTTGTAAGGTTATATGATTATCAGTCGACTGATATGTTTCAGCAAAAGAAGTGAGACAGGCACTATAACCTAGGAATATTCTTGATTCTAGATGCCAAGATTCTAGATCTATGCATAAATATTCTTGATTCAAGAACTCAGGAATTGAATGATCATGTAAAACTATAACTTAGAACGTCAGTATTAAGCACTGGACCAATGTTTCATCGACATCCATAATCTTTTTTTTCTCAAGCGCATTTAGAGAACACCTTCACATATCCCATCTCAAAAAAATTTAATCATATGACTGTCTTTGTGTGATTGGTCATATAGTTTTCTCACATTAATTGAGTGGGGCCTACTTGCAAATGTGAGCTCTCCTCAATTAATGTGAGAGAGCGGTGAGACTAATCCCACAAAGACGGTCCTAGGATTGAGTTGACCCCCAATTTAATACTACCTCCGATTCAAAATATAAGTCTTTTTATGAGTTATTTTTGTTGTAAAATATAGGTCTTTTTATAAAAATTGTGAATTTATTGGCTAATTCACCCCTACATTATTTTTTTCCTCTATTCATTTTAGTCAAAATGTGTAGTTCCCATGAAACCTCTTTATTATTTTATTTTGTTCTTTGGAGTATTGATTAGGGGTGCTTTAGTCATCTTGATTTGTATGAAAACTCCTTAAAAAACTTATATTTTGAATAAGAGGGAGTATCACATGACAAGTAGGCTAACTTAGCTTATCTCACATTCAATCTTCTCCGGGATTTGCTAAAAAAAAGAGTCATAATTTCGAGTTAATCAAGGAACAATTTAATGTTGTGATAACTCGTAAATTTACCTATATTTTCTTCTACTTTAATAGTAATTTTGAGATTCAAAAAGTACTTACATATCGAGTTTTGAGGTTAGAATGACATAATCATCACTTCTCTATGTTTGCATTTGTAGGGGGCAAAATAGTCTTTTAAAGGGGTAAAAGTGAACCGAAATATTAGAAAGAAGAAAGAAGTTGTTGGAATTGGAAAGATGTCTTTATGGACTAGAAGAGAAGATATGGCAGCTATTTTAAAGGATGTTGATGAGTTTTGGTCTATGACAACTATTTTAAAGAATCTTGAAGATGTTAACTACTTTTAAGGAGTGTGAAGAGTTTTGATCGATGTTAGTTACCTTAAGCTAGTATGTTTCTATTGTTATATATACTCTTTACTAGTCTTAGGAGAAGATATTCAGTCATTATTAGATTATTCTATAGGTTTTAGTTTTTCTCTAGAATTAGCCCTCTTATAGGGTTAATGTTTATAGTTATTTTATTTTACAAATTTCGTAGACTAGATGGAAGCTTTGATGGTTGAAGTATTTTTGAAGATTATTTTGATTTCAAGTTCGAGACTTTATTCGAATTCAGTGATGTTTTCTTATATTCTCTCCTTTAATTTGTTATTGAATTTCTTCACTAGTATGAGCTAAATATTTATTATAAGGCCATGATGTAGCTAGATTAATTTTATATATTATTCTTGTGATTTTGTTATTCGATGAGTGTTGTGGAATTAATTTCTTATTATTGTTCTTAATGCTTTTGTGTGATTAGCTACCACTCAAATTGTCTTTACATCAACTTGGAATATTTGCGACAACTGACCTTGTTAATTAGGTTAAATAATCTGAACATAAATTGCATGCAAGATAGATATATATATTTGTATGGTTTGGTTTGTGCGATCTTTATGATTTCATATGCTTAATGCGTTTTTATGGGTTAAAATCAACATAGACATATAGTTGATTTATTCATGAGAATAAGTTTAATAAGCCTTGAGAGAGGTTATTAGATATAATTGGAAATCAATCGATTAATGAAACTCACTCTAAAATAACATATCGTTAGGATAATATGTCGATTAATTTAGTGAATTCAGGTGCCTTAAACCTTTATCATATCAACCTTCTTGTTTAAGTAATTTGTTTTCTTTAGTTTATTTAATTAATTTAGTTAAACCATACTATGATCAATCATTGACCTAGTACATTTGCTAATATAGATATTGCATATCATGTTGCATTTGTTAGGATTATCCTTTAAAATTCCACTTGAATTAACTCGATATTCACCTACCAGTCAACTAAATTCAAGTATTACATATCTTTTACAAACAATTCAATTTTTGAAATAAAAAATCTTCTAATTACAAACAAGAAAAATAACAAAAAAAAACAAAAACAAAAAAAAGAATAAACACTTTCGGCCCAAGTTAGCAATCAAAACCGTCCGTACTTTATAAATACGACAGTATCAGTGATCACCGAAAAGTAGAACACCCGAAGGAAAATCAAAACATGTTAGGGTTCTAAGAACTTTTTTGCAGTGTTGTTTAAGCTAAACTCTTCAAACCCTAACTCCCTCGCAATTTCATCCCTAATTCAAATTCAAGTAAAGGAAAATCGAATTAAATTCGTTAGTGAAATTGGAATTTGAAGATGGATATTGAACAAAGGCAAGAAGAACAAATCGATTACTTTGTGAAACAAGCTTCGATTCAGAAAGGGCAATCACTAGCTTCTGTTATCGTTGAAGCGACGTCGCATCCTTCTCTCTTCGCCTTCTCCGAGATTCTTTCCGTTCCCAATGTTCTCGAGGTTTGCAGTTACCGTGTTCTTTATGATCAAAACTCACAATTTTTCTGTTATTATTTTAATGTGTTTTTTTTATTTTTTATTTTACCTTTAGGAATTTTGGACATTTATGTGTGATGAATTTTGGAATAATTTTTCTTTTGTAATTGTGTATTTTATTTGTGAAACTTGTTTATGTACTAATATTTTTTGTCTTTATATAATATTCTGAAAGAATTATTGGGAGGGTTGTTTTCCCCTCTTTCCATTAAATGTTCGATATTTCGATCGAGATACTTGTTATGTGAAGATAGGTCCTAGTGTTTCTGAGGTCTTATTTTGGTAAAGAACAGGTAGTGAATACTAGTATAGGATGGTAAATTATAGTTCGCGTAGAGGTAATGGAGAAACATATAATGTGCTGTTTTCCTGTAAGAAACTTGTGGAAGTAAAAGTAGAGGTAATACAAAGGTAACTCCATGTGTTTCTTGGGTGATGGATGTCTTTTTGTTTCCTGGTTTGTGTGTTTTGGACATTGTCGTGAAGGAGTTGGAGGTAAGGAGGGCTGGGTTGAGTTCTTGATATCAGTCAAAATGAAAAGAAACAATCACATGCATATTTACAGGGCTCAAGAAAGCTTAATGAAGCACTAGAAATTTTTAAATATACCTTGTGTCTCAAAGGTGAAGACTAGTGCTTTCAATATACTTGATTCTCAAAGTTGAGCATGGGGAAAATATGAGCGGCAAGGAGGAAGGGGAAATCTTTAGTGATTTTGTAGGAGAATTGGATGATGGGATAGGTCTATGTTTCTTCCAGTTGATAGGGTCACATGGTTTTCGGATCCTTTAATCACACTTACATTTCTTTGCTAAATTGATAGTAAACTACAATTTTCTGAGCAAGATGTGTTGAGGGGAGTGTTCTTCTTGTGAATTATCATGGGGCATAAAAATAAAAATAGCATATAAAGGGAAAACTATTTTTATTTTCAATTAGAAGATTGACTGAGGAGGAGGTCACATAGATTCTTTGTTCTTTGGAGGTCAGTCTGTTTCAGTCTTTGTTTAGGTATGTGGTGAGACTCAAGATTGCATATAATCTCTAAAGCCGCTGACCACTGAATGGTTCTTCTTCCCTTGTTTTTGTCTATTTCTACAGTGCTCCTTTCGTTATCTGGTCTAAGTACTAGTATATTCAATTGCAGCTTTTACTATTTTGTGTGTGTGTGTGTATTTGCTCATTTGCGTTGAATTTGATGGGTGACTGCACTGCTTTCTTGTTTCCAAAATTTCTGTTTTATTTATTTTTCTTGCTCGTAGAGTTCATATTAACAGTGTTATATACATGAAACAGCTACAGGGAACAGAGCACTCATTGTTTCTGGAATTGCTCCGTTTGTTTGCCCATGGAATTTGGAGTGAATACAAGAGTAAGTAGTGCACCTTAACTTCATGCTTTATTTATTTGCAAAGTTTTGAGCTTTTAGTAGTTGTATACAAGTTTTATGTTCGTCTTCCTGTCAGATTGTACTATTATCATTCTTAGTTTTCTTATTAGTTTTCAAGTTTTATGTTCATCTCCATTTTATTCTGCGTTTATCTGTTTTGGTCCTTATTATGCATTTACATGTTGGTTTCCGTAGTTATTGTGAATTCAGCTATTGTATCCGCATCCAGGTCCTGCCTCTCTGGTGTATCTGATTAATATTCCTATCCGGTTAAATTAAGTTATTGTTAAGTTCTCTTCAAAAATCTGTTATGTGACATTTTTTCAGGTAGTATTAGATGTCTAGATGTTGGGACACTTTTGAGAAAAATCTTCTGCAAAGGAGTTGTAGAACAGCCAGTGGTGGGCTGGGGCTGGGGGGGGGTAATTTTTGGCGCCAGTGGCGCACGGAGAGTCGAACCTGGGAGCCGATTTCCAATACGGAGCGTCCTATCCACTATTCTACTGCTTGCTGTCAATAAACAAATGGATTGCAATTAACAAATAGAGTGAAGAGAAAATCGAAGAGGAAGTAGGTTCTATTACCGGTTATTTGACAGGATAAGAAGTTATATTGCTGGTTTTGGAACTAATTGTTTTATCAAGTTGGATACAAACAAGACTTCTAAGCTACTTTGTTTAATATGTGAGTCCATCCTACTGGGTTATTGGCAAGTTAATCCTCAACCAAAATCCTTTATGGGAGAGCACAGTACTTATAAAGGTTTACAATATATGGTACAGGCAAGAGATGGCTTGTCCTAGGCAGGCAAAGTGTTCACCTTCGCAATGCTAGTTTTGTCCGATAACTGTTTGGTCTATTCTTAAAGATATCAGATGTTTCTTATTATTTTCCATTAAATAAAAAATGGGATGGTTTCAGATGAAATATTTATCTAAAATTTAGTATACAAATTCTTACATTTAAGTTTACTGTTTTCCTTGTCAGTATATTGGAGGTAAGAATTGATCTGTGGAAGAGATGTAATCATCCTTAGGAAGATTTTATGTCAAAGGGGTAGTAAAATTGATACAGATATTTGTTAACACTGAATGGAATGAGAAGTTCCTTATCTGGATGTGGTTGATTTATCAACAGAGCATGAATTTTGTAGGTGTTGCTGACCATCTTCCTCCGCTGGTTGCGGATCAAGTTCTCAAATTGAAGCAACTAACTGTTCTTACTTTGGCTGAGACAAATAAGGTACATGAGTTGAATCCTTTGAATCTTAATTTCCAATACATATTTTTTTAAAGAAATATTAATGCGTCAAGCGGCGGAGATGTGGATTTGACCTAGGAATCTTACCTGATAACCAGTGCTTCTCAACATGTATGTCATCACATTCACTCTGTTTTTTAACGTTAGTTTTTTAAAATAACAAGGCTTTCTTTTGCCAAATGAGATTGGATTTTTTATATTAAAATCTAATGTTATCTGTGTTCCAATAGTGGTCTCTGTTTAGTTGTAAAATTGGAACTCTTCTCTATTTTCTGAACTACTGCAATTTGTCACTAGGTCA
The DNA here is from genome assembly GCA_026122235.1 of Vinca minor. Taxonomy (NCBI): domain Eukaryota; kingdom Viridiplantae; phylum Streptophyta; class Magnoliopsida; order Gentianales; family Apocynaceae; genus Vinca; species Vinca minor. Next base: position 3,962,553 of record JAOCZM010000291.1, read on the forward strand.
CTTTATGGTTCATAGCAGTGGTTATTCTCTCTCTGCGTCATTTAAAAAAAAAACTTTTTGGAAGATCTGGTAGATGGCCTAGTGTTCAAGCATTGTTGATAATAATGGATACAACATGTTTAAAGTAACGTACTTTATAACTTCCTTGATGTTGGTCATTCTCCGTGTTGTTTTTGGTTAATCATGGAGAGTGCTGATCTACAATAGCAATTTTCAGTCATATGCCAGTTTTTGTTACTTGGAGTGCTTTCTGTAGTCATCTTATAAGATTGTCTTAGTCTGTTGATTCTCTTCTTTTCAACCTGCAGGTGCTTCCTTATGATGTACTTATGCAGGAATTGGATGTCAGAAATGTTAGAGAACTTGAGGATTTCCTTATTAATGAGTGTATGTATGTGGTAGGTAGTAGCTCCTTTTTCCCCCCTTAAGCAAGTGGGTACAATCTCTCTATATAAGAAAGCATTTTTTGGTCCTAGTGGGCATCTTTTTCGAATTGGTATGAATTAACCTTGTTTTTCTTCATTCAGTAATAAAGCATGTTGCTGGCTTTAATCTCTCACTAAAACTTTCTTGTTTGCTCCATTTGGACAGGGCATAGTTAGGGGTAAATTGGACCAGTTGCGAAGATGCTTTGAGGTTTGCTTTCTCCTTAATCTGTTTTAGGTTGGGATTTATCTTTTTGTTCTTATGTAAATTTTTTCTCTTCAAGCATATTTTGAATATTGGAGATCAATCACTTGCATTTTTAGGAGATATTTTTTTTGCAAGTATCATAAATGGCAACATGCTTGTGTGGAACTTTAATTACAGTTAACAGTGTAATTTGGTAAATTCTTTGGTTTATGTTTCTTTGTGGATGCATGTTTTTGGTTACTAATTTGACCGACTGTTGTATAGGTACAATTTGCAGCAGGGAGGGACCTCCGACCTGGCCAATTGGGGAATATGATACTGACGCTACATGATTGGTAATATAGCATATCAATTTTGCACTTCATTTTAGCTTTTATGCTCTTTTTGTTCCTGGTGGTGGGAGTGGTGGGGAGTTGGTACATTCTCGTTCCCAGGGAACTAGCTTCCTGAGTTATGAATTATGAGGTATTCTCTTTATTCCGTTTGATGATCTGCTGCAAATGTATAAGTAGCACAGGGGAAAGGAGCATCTCCCGGTACTAGCTATCCGCCCCCCTTTTTTGTTTGGAGGAATTTTGGAATATTATTTACTGTTATACAGTAGGCACTAAACAAATTTTTTAGGAATTAGTTGGTAATTTGGGCATGATTGCAGGAGAAAGGTGTCAGCTTGTTTACCTGATGGAATCTTGATTTTGCTAAATGTGTAGGTTGAGTTCATCAGACAATCTCCTTGTGTCAATTCAGGATAAGATAAAATGGGCTGATTCCATGAGTGAGTTTGACAAGAAGCATCGTAAGGAGGTTGAAGAAAGAGTCGATGAAGTGAAGAAATCATTAAACTACAAGGTTAGTAGCGTGCATTTCTTGTCCTTAGAGCATCTTTTCATTTTATGATTTCTTGAAATGCAAACCATGAAATATAGGTAGGTTGTGAGAATTGAATTTTACATATAAAGGGTATAAGTAGGAAATGAGAAGGACGACTCTTTTTTTATTTATGTGTTCGAGAGCTCAGTGGAGCAATTTCATCCTGATAAGTTAATTGAGACCTGCATTGTATGTGTTCAGAATGGAACTTGATATCTCTGTTTTACTATTATGTTTTCTTTATCATCCATTTTTAACAACTTTTCAGATATGCTGTCTTTTTGCGCATTAATAGGCTAGGTGGCTTCTTGAATAACATAAGCCTTGGATTTGCTGGAGATATTTAGTGATCCCGTTAAGGAACTAAAATTAGCTCTTGAAGTCATTAAGATGGCAATTAGACTTATGCTTTAGGAGAAATAATACTTTAGTTTGTCGCTGGTATTTCTGCTTCCTATTTTCTCATGCTTTTGCTGGCTAGCTTGAAAGAACAAAAGGAGTTTGGTTGTTAGATCCTTGGTGAAAATATTAAGTTGTATCCTGTGGCTTAAAAGCACCGTGTTTACTTTGACTATTTTCACGCACTGGGATATATTTGTCGATGTGTCTTACTTACGTTGTGGCAGAAGTTACAAACTGTAAGCAGGCCGACATTGATTTCCGAGGGCATGAGGAGATCTACTCTGAATCTGGTGGAGTGATGGACTACGAGGAAGATCGAGGCCGGCCAAAGAGGTAATTAACAGATGTAGGACTGATGTTGTCTATATGTATGTTGTGAATCCCCTTCCGCATTAGCCTATGCTTTTCTTTTGATCCGAGTTTTTAAACTAAACGTACAGGAGACGACATCCTCTAGGGTGATATAGAGGAGATTTGCTAGATTGACTACTCCACCTGTTACTGAAGCTTTTGTGATGGCACTGTGACGAGAGACACTGTCGCTGGTTTTGAGGATAGTTTCGGCCCCTTTGAGAATGTATTTGCTAGTAGGGAAAAACTTTATGGCAGCAGCATATAGCTTGTATTGAATCCCATTATTTTCATTCTGGTTACTACCTGAACAAAGTCAGATCAGGTGATGCGGCTAAAAAAATGGTATATTCAAGGTGTTAGAGACATGATGCACTTTTGATTTGAACCAAGATATATTTCCAGTGTGCAGTATGTGCTGTTACTACAGATGGTAAAAATGGTCCCTTTACCAAATATCGGGGATATACTGCTCTTTCCTTTTGCTTCTTGCTCATCTAATCTCTTTCATTTTTTAATTTGATTTCATTCTTTTTGTGGTTCGAGTGGGGGGAAGGGGAAAAAAATCTTTTGTTCTGTATTATTGTTTCATTATTCTTTGTTCTACTAATAGATGATTGTCATATGTTCATTTTTTTTTCCGAGAGTTTCACATTTTTCATTTAGATTATAGATGTTTAAAAAAAATTTGACAGGTGTTAGCTTCTTATTAACAGTGTTGTCAATAGCGGCCTGTTGCGACGCTATAGCGGCGGGGCGGAGCGGGCTGTGGCCACTTTGGGCAACTCAATATCGTTGCGGATCACTCTAGCAAAAATAGCGGCAGCTATTGCGGCTAAAATAGCGGTAAATAGCACGCAATAGCGGCACTATCTGGATATTGGCTAAAAAACTCATTTTGCTCTCAACATCAATCATGATAATCTTAATCAAAATCTTAATGGTATATTGGGGATTTCAAACCCAAAATCCCTAATTTATCGTGACCCAAAAAAACCCTTGTATCTTTAGCAATTCTTCACCAAACAAATTCCTTCCTCTTAAAAAAAATTCAAATAGCGTCGCTCCAATATCCTCAATTCCGCACTAGCGTTTTTGTAGGTTGGTCGTTCGGCGCTGCTATTCAGAATTAACAACACTGTTTATTAATAGGACAGAATGGTACATAGACTGAAATAAATCCCTACTCGGATGGCGTTGGCGGGGTGTTCTGGATCAAGGAATGTTTTCGGCGGACAGCAGAGAGTTGAAGTTGATAATTTTCAACCACTTGCTTAAGAGAGTGAACCTTTACTTTCTTTATTTTTTCTTTTAATATTTTTTAGAAGTCATTGTCAAGACTTTTCGTAATTTTTTCTTCTATAAAATTAGATGTAGAATGCAAGAAGTTAAAACCATAATAAGTAGGGACGAAGTCAGAACTTTTAGGTTGGGGCGAAAAATTATAATAGTATGATGAATTATATATAAAATTGCAATAAAAAAATGTTGAGGAGGGCGAATTTGATCAAATATTCCGAACTACGTATAAAATTTACTATATATGTCGGCCTTGTCTTCGTCCCTGAGAATAAGAATACCATTTCTCTATCTTAATTGTGATATTTGCCAAGTTTTCAAGTGATATGCATTGGTTATATCTACAACTTTTCCAATTAACTTTCTTTTTTTTAAAGTTCCATGAAGACAATTCAAACATTCTTTTGTGGAATTCTTTCTTGTCCCTTTCCTTCAATTAAACGTAGGGAGTGACTTTCTTCTTTGGCTGCTGCAACAATCAGTGATTTGTCATTTCTTCCTTTCTTGCATGCATCCCCTATGGTTTCAATTTGTATATTTTCAAATGGTCTGCTCGAGTGTAAGACGTTTCACTTCAAATCGGTAAGTCGAGAGTGATAGATCGGGAGTTCGAGTTATGCTGAAAGTAATAAACTACTATTAATTCTCATTTAAATTAAAAAAAATGCTCTGAATGAATTAAGTTTAATTTAAAATATTTAGCCTTAGACGAGTTTAGATTTAAATGACCTAATACTTGAGATTTTATTTCAGATTCAATTTAAAGAAAATTTGAACCTCAATTTGATATTTTTCATATCTAGTTGGACCGTTGTGTTAGTTTTCAGTCGTTGATTGAGACAGTAAAGCATTTAATGCATCGACCATAATCTGTCATATAAGGCTCTGTATATTTTATTTTATTCTAAGTAACCAAATTACAAGATAGTCTATATTGCATTAATTAAATAGAGAAAACTATTATATATGTACACAAACAATTTTTACTTTTATCTTTTTTGTCACAAAATTATTATTTAAGCCCTTTATGTATTTACAGGTCATATTATAATTATTGGATCATGTTCAAATACGCTGAAATATCGAATTTACCCTTATCTCCGAGCATCTATTTGTTAATTTAACAAAATGAGCAGCAAAAAAATTATTTATGTACATAAAGAGTTTAAATAATAATTTTGTGACAAAAAGATAAATGTGAAAATTGTTTATGTACATATATAACAGATTTCTCTAATTAAATATTTCTCTTGTAAAATTTATCGTTGAAAGAACAAAAAAGGTCCTCATGGACACTGGCGGAGCCAAAAGGGGGCCTGATGGGGCAAGTGCCCCCAGTTTTAAAATAAAAAAAAATAAAAAAATAATTATAGTTTTAGTTTTGTTTTTATAACACTCGTCCCTTGAACATTGTTTTATTATACTCATTTTGAATCACTTTACGATTTAAAATTAGATTTTTTAGTTCGTGAATTATAGGAATGACACCACTTATATCTTAACAATTTTGGTTAAAATTTCAACAAGCTTAGGGGTTTGGAAGTCTTGAGATATGTTAATCGAAAAAGCCACACTTATGTATATATATTCGAAAAAGCCACACTTATTTTAACATACTGCCACACTTATGTATATATATTCAAAAAAGCCAATTTGTATCCCTTTAAATTCTCTTGACATCATTTACAGGTAATTGTATATTATTGTTCATAGAAATTGTCAGAGAAACCAACTGCCTTTGCTACTTCTTGAATTAACTGATATTTTAAAATGGCACTAATGAATCTCCCTTATATCTACTATTTTTCTCAATATTTTTTTTCTAATTTATGATTTAATCTTCTTTTTGAATATCATGTAACCGTATTACTATAATGGATGAGCATCGGAGGAACCTGAACATTTTTAGAAACGACAAATTTTTTATAAGAAAAAATATTTGTTGTGATATTTCTTTATAAATATTGTATTTCGCCCCCCTAAAAATTTTCATAAGAAATTTGTCCCCCAAAAAAAAATTGCTGGCTCCGCCACTGCTCATGGATAACGACATGTTCAAGCTTCTTAAGTTTATTCTACCGCCATTGACTTGCTACTCAGTTGATGCTGTCACAAAGAGAATAAGATGAAGAGAAAATAGTATATACTCCAGACACAATAAGATGGAGTTTTTAATTGAATGTTTTAAGTATTGGAGATGAGTCAAACTCAGGTGGGACAGAAGGAAAGAGAGTTGAGAGAGAGAGAGAGAAGTACTCACAGATTACAAATGGTGTATTTGGAGACCGGGCTGCACTATTATTAAGTCAATCAAGGCAACCATAAGAAAAAACTCCTACTACCGTCACACCTTTCATTTTGTTTAATAATTAGTGATTACTATAAATAATAATACCAATATTTATTTTTATGTATTTTTCAAGGTTCTAATAAGGGAGGGTGAAAATCCTCTATCCCCATCCCTATCCCCAACCAATTAGAATTTACTATATAAATATTTTTTCCAATTATATATAAACAGGGTGAATTGTAATTGGTTGGGGAGAGGGATGGAGATAGGAACGGAGACATACGATTTTTTGCCCTCTTATAGTAGTAGTATTTCTGGCATCACTTGCGTATAACAAGTGAGACTAAAGTAGATCTACATCTAAAATTCAGTTACATATGATCTTTTATTTTTAGTTGATTTTGATCATCCTTTTAAAAGATATGGGTAATGGATCACACCTTTCAATGTGGAAGCTTTTTCCCCCTTACAAGTTTTGCTATATACACATAATTTGCTTATCCATGCAAGTTGTAACATGTGAAAGAGAGATGTTTATTTGCTATCGGTTATGTCATTTGTGTATATGCCTTTCTCCGAATTGAGATTTTTTGTCTTAAAAATTCAATCATATGGCAATTTTGGTGGAACTAACCCCACAACCCTCTAATATGAATTGGGTGGGGCCTACTCACATCAAATATGGGCTCCGCTGAATTTATGTAAGGTGTTGTAGAATCAGTCTCACAAAGATAATTTTAGAAATTGAGTTACCCCTCGCTTTGTCTCACGGGCCTTTATCCCAACTCTCTTCGATATGTCAAGGAGGTCGTAGCTCAGTGGGGCAAGTCTCTACTCGTGATCAAGAGGTCCCGGGTTTGACACCCTCTCCCTACGTGGGGCAATAAAAATTCTCCTCCTCTGATGAGGGAGAATTTAAGGTTGCTGACCAAAAAAAAAAAACTCTTTTCGATACATGAGATATCTATCTCATCTCCCGTGGTAGGAAAGAAGAATTATATTAAATTGAGGACGCAAGATCGTGATAGACACAGTGTGAAAGTTTCAATTCTCCAATATGGGAGTGGTTTTTTGTGGTGGGATAAGACAAATCATCCTACTTGATCGGGCTGTTGGATCACCTTGATTTACATCCTCCAAATTCTCAATGGACTGGAGGGTGGGGGCCTTGTAAGCGTGGGCAACGCCTTTTTGTGCACAAGGTCCCCATAATTAATGGGGGTTGCCTCGATCATCCTCAAGAGTCGTAAATACTTTCTTCTCTATAACATAAGTCGTTGATAAAATAAAATTTTAATTTTATAACAATTTAATATTCTGGAATGAACAAGTAAAGTACTGTTTTTTTTTTTTTTATTTATAAAAACAAGCTCTGTTACTTTGTGGTTTAAATTCTTTGACATAAAAAATCCTTTGGAAGTTATATTGTTTCTAATAGCATAATGAACCAGCTACTCACGGTTTCGAGTCTTTTCAAAACATATCCCAATTTGTTGTATTTAAATTGGTAGGATATTCTATCTTCAACTTGCTTCTAACACATCTTTTCCTCACATACTTCTGCCACAAGTAATGTTATTGGGTAAAATACTTTTTAATCGTAAGAAAATTGTAAGATGAGGACCAATAAAGTTAGTTTAAAATAGTTTTTTATTAAATTCTGACTAAAAAAATATTTCATATTGATTGATTTTTGTAAGAATGAATTTATTATTTGTGATAAAGATATGATTCTTGTTGGAATTATATTATCTTGATTTGTCCAATACGCACTAACATTGTGATGGGTACCCTAATTTCATTCATTATTGTAGTTTATAGACCATTATCTCTAAAGGGGGACAATCAAATAATCCAAACTTTTTTTGCATATTTCTTTTAAATAATTATTTTCTTTTTTTTTGGACTATGCAACAACGACATACATACATCTAAGGTTCCTTAGCCCAGCGGGGGTAAGGGCCTGCCCACAACCTTGAGGTTGTGGGTTCGATACCCACCTCTCACAAGGGGAATGATTTAATTGTCATTTCTTTGGGTTCCCTTGTGTGGGTCTTATACTCCCCCTCATGGGGCACCCGCTCAACGAGCTTCTACGACACCCGCTCAACGGGACTTCTACTACTCCCCTCACGGGGCACCCGCTCAACGGGCTTCAACGACCTACTACTCCCTTCACGGGACACCCGCTCAGCCGAGCTTCTACTACTCCTCCTCTGGTGAGGTCGACCTCCTCTGGTGAAGTCTAATAAATAATTGTAATAGAAAAAAAAAACAACGACATACATACTTCAATATCGTGAAGATTGTTCAAATTTGAGCGAATCCCTTATTTTCCAAGGTAAAGTAATTAAATAATTACTTAGCAAAAAAAAAGTAATTAAATAATTAATCTTCATTGACTGTAAGATCCGTCATTGACAAATTTACCTTCACATATTGAATTTATCGCTATTATTGCAACAAGTTAAGAAATATGTTGTTACCTACGCTTGGACTTGAGAAAAAAATTCAAAACTTGAGACTAAAGGAAACATTTTTTTTCCTCCGGAGAAAATGAAACATCATTCATAGATTAGGGTTGAAATATAAAGTTACACATCGAGTGTCTAATGAAGATCTAAATAACTTATAAGCTAATGCGTTAACACCTCTCATGGCCAATTGGTTTTGAGATGATATGGAGACTCATTAACTAATTTTCACATGGTATCAGAGCGGGCCCGCCTGAGTCGGGATGTGTGGGCTCATAATGCTCTAAGTGGGCTCTAATTGTCTCTGTACGACCCAAGTAGGGCGACAAGCCTTTATCTGTCCCCGCGTGACCCAAGAAGGGCTTCGGGCCTCGAATTTGACTTCCACCTCGATGTGAGGAGGAGTATTGAAATATGAAGCCTCACATAGGAAAATATAAATAACTTATAAGCTCATGGATTAACACGAAAATCGTTCAACCAATTAGAATTCGCTATGTGATTGGTTGAGTATAGGAATGAGAACATACACGAGGAAATATGAGATGATTTTTTGCCACTATTTTCTATAGGTTATAATTTTTTTTAATTAAAAAATTAACATATATCAATTTCTTATTAGTGGGACATGGATTAAAACATTGAATGAGGACAAAAGATTCTTACCCGTAAGAACCCATTTTTACATACATATCCAGTTGAGAACATAAAGAGTGAAAAGTGTTAAATTTAAGCGTACCTCTTTTACCATTTATGATTAATTCGAACCTTTCTCAAACCCACACCCCTTGCGAGGGAAGAAAATCCAGAACATCGCGTTCCTTCTATTTGGATGCACCTTTTTTTTTATTTATTATTATACAGACTACAATAACAAGCTATGCGACAATTACATTTTAAAACCTAAGCTATTGATCATGACCGCACGCTACACCTTCATCACAATTTTTGGTGACTCTACTCGTGAAAATAAGCCCTACGGTTCCAGTGTGGAACGGGATAAGTTATGTACGTGCGGAATTTTTTTGTCCATTGGATTAAAATTTTGACAGTTAATATTGATTTAAAAAAACACATTTTCTTCAAAACACCTATTTTTGAATCTCAAAACATTTGTTTTGAGCTCAAAACAAATATTTTTAATCTCAGAACATCTGCTCTGAGCCATTCCGTATATACTGAAAAAAATCTATTCTGCATAGGATCCGGACTTGAAAATAAGACCATATTGTAAAAAACTTCTACAAGGAGCATAAGTCGAGAGAAAATTCTAATATAGGAACGACCTTGTGAGACTGGTCTCACAGCCCTCTTACATGAGTTGTGGCGGGATTTACTTTTCAGGTAGGCTCCACTCCAACTCACGAGAGAGGACTGTGGGGCCACTGGCGGATTTACAGTGGGGTCTAGTAGGGCAAGTGTCCCACCAGTTTTTTCTACCTCGTCCCGTAAACATTGTTTATTGTACCCATTTTGAATCACTTTACGATTTAAAATTAGATTATTTAGTTCATGAATTATAGGAATGACACCACTTATATCTTAACAATTTTGGTTAAAATTGTAACAAGCTAAAGTGTGTAAGAGACTATAATAAATAATAAAAAAATTACTACTAGAGAAGGGTGAACAAAAGTGTGTATAACTCTAGTCTATAAGATTTAATCAAAAAAAAAAAAAAAAAAACTTTAGTCTATATTGTAGACTAAGGGGGGTGTATTCAAAATAGAATTTATAGGATTTGTAAGGATTTTTAAAGTCTATAGGTATTCAATTTGGATTTTAAAAAGTCCAATGAAATCTAAAGGTATTCAATTTAGATTTTAAAAAGTCCATTAAAATCTAAAGGTATTCAATTTAGATTTTAAAAAGTCCATTAAAATCTAGAGGTATTCAAAACTCTATAGATTTTCATAGATTTCATTAAAGGTAGGATTTTGATGGATTTCCTAGGCTTAAATGTGTATTGTGGAATCTCTTCTAATTCCTTAAGATTTTGATTTTCTCTCATTAATATTAAAATTAAATGTATTTGATTACAATTTTTTTTAGTGATCTCATTTCTTTAAAATTATAAGAAAAATAAAGAAATATCCAAACTTAAAAAAATGAGAATTTTTTAACATCTTTAGAAAACTCAATATGAAATGTTTGTTTCCCAAAAAACAAGATTTATTGTCATAATATCCAAACAATTTTCTTCTTAATCACCTTCAAATAGAAATTAAAGAAAGCATACAATTTCTTCTCTATTTAACAACAAATTTCTATTTTCAAACATGGATTTCATTTCCTCTTAAATAGAAAATCAAAGGGAAAAAAAGTTGAAACAAAATCCATCACAAAACATATCTTAATTAAACTAAAGAAAAAAATATCAGTAAGTAAATTATACAAACATTGAACAAATAAATAAAAAAAGTCGCAATTACGTGATCTAAAAAAAATCAAAGACAATCACCAAACTTTTTAAATTTTTAACAAAATTATTTAATTAAAAAAAATAAGATTGATAATCATATGTTGGCTTTGGATGTTCAACACCGATGGATATGTATAATACACCACTGGATCAGTATTTTCTTTATTTCTTGGTGTTATTCAAATAATCTATAGACTTTATAAATCAAAAGAAATCCTGATAAATCAATCTAATAGAATCTGCGTAGACTCTGCATAAAGTTAAAACAATCCATGAAGTCAGCAGAATTCATAAACTTTTGAAAATCAGTTAAAATCCGGATTGAATACACCCCCTTAAAAGTCTAGTAGTAGTAGTCATAGGGTCATACTACCAGTAGCAAAAGTCCACAATGTTAATTGTGTCCCTTGTTTATTTTGTCTGCCTCCGCCACTGTGTGGGGCCAGTCCCACCAAGATGGATCCATGCCAAAGTGATCCTAAGTCGAAGACGAGTAGCTTTATCCTAGTCTATAAGTAATTCATCGTCATATTTAAAGTTACTCTACAAGTTATTAATGCATCAATAAGTGCTATACACGTGGACAAAGAAATAGAAAAGATAGTTGGACTTCTAGTTCTTGTGTATTACATCAATTGATCCAAAGATAATTTGTATATTAGTGATAAATTACTCTTGGATCAAGATAAAGTTACTTGTGGATGACCAATGTATAAGATAGAGTTTTCCAAAACTAGGACAACCAATAGTATTACGTGGAATAACTTCTTTTTCCGCACGTGCGAAAAAAATAAATCTTTTCAATGGTAATAAGCAATTGTATTCGAAAGTTTTAAGTACAATCGTTCGCTTAACATTTATTTTACAAAGGTAGATTACAGATGTTCGTTTTTATTGAAAAAAATTGCTCATCTCAATAAAAAAACTCTGTTTAACACCCAAAAAAATAGGTATTCGCACTTGAAGAAAACCAGATGTTACTCACTTCAACATTCCTCTTTTGGATGACAAGTTTCGGTTTCTCTGACAAATCCGAGCTGGAGTATTGGCTGAACCAATGAGATTAGGAAAATTTAACCTAGCTCTAGAACCACGTAGCCTAAACGCCGCTTGATCAAAAGCTAACGCCGCATCCTCAGGCGTCTCGTATGTCCCCAACCATATTCTTGATCCTCTCTTCTTCGGATCTCTTATCTCCGCCGCAAACTTCCCCCACGGCCGCCGCCTAACTCCCTTATACCTATTCCAGTCGCCTCCGGACTTATTCATTTTCCGTCCTACCCCTTCCTCATTATTATCTTCTTTGATATGACTATGATCTATTATTAATTCCGATGAATCGTTCGGAGTATTTGGAATTATAATTTCTTCCAAATTTTCATGGAATTGGAAATCGCTGAAAGTAGTGGTTGGATTACTATTATAAATAGTAGTATTGTAGGGAGAAGTGAATGCTGGAAATATATCTGATAAATCGAAATCGTTAAGAAAATGATCATATTGATTTTCTATGGATGATAGGAAGGTAAGATCATTTGAATCAAAGCTGTTTGATTCATACATTTTTTGTTTTTTTTTTTGATTTTGGAGAGTGAGGAAGGAATTAACTTGGGTGCATAAAGAAGTTTTATGTTGTTGGATATTTATAGGCAATGGAAGAATGTATAATTTCCATGCATATTAGACTAGTTTGATTTTGTTTAGGGCCCACTTGTTCAAGGTTTTGGATTTTTTTTTGTTACTCTCGTGGTGGTTCAAATTTTTTGTAACATTTTTTTGTAGTACTCTAATAATGAATCTTTTTATTCATATAATTTAAATTTTAACTGGTAAACTCTATAAAGTGTTACAAAGGATTTGAAGTGCCCTACGGGGAGTTCGATATATTCATTTTGAGACTAATTCTTGTCTTTCCGGGGTGTTCAATGTCCTCATTTTCATACTAATTGGATTTGGCCGTTAGTAGCGTCAAGCAGAGTCTGATTTCTACACAGAGGAAAGCCAAACCTCTAAAACTCTTACACGTCGCTCAAAATCGAGACAAATGATGAGAGCCAAAATCCACTAAAAAAAATTGTGAACTCTCGTCCGCAACTAACATTGACAACCCGCTACCAACTGTCCCAAGTCCTGAAGTTAAGATTTGTTAAGATCTTTTATTACTCACATTTGCAGATGATTAATTTTTAAATAAATACATAATAATTTATAAATAATATAATTATGAATAAGACACAAAATAAAACAGAATAAAAAAATCATCGTAAAGAAAATTTGAACAGAGTTCTCTATATATTGATTGGTCAAAATTCCCAGCATCACGTGTTCTGAAATACCAAACATGCAGACGTAATTTATATATCTTTGTTTTTTTTTGATAAAAAAGTATATATTCTTTAGTGGAAATTAAAAACAGTTCTTTGTTTGAATTATGCATACCAATTTTGACTAGGGAGTGGAGAGTTTAATTGGGATGGTTTTTGGGACAAGACAGTGGACAAAGACAGCTGGGATAGAGCGGCCGTTAGTTACAATGCATTTAGTTTCCATAGCCGTCGGACGTCGGCATTGCGCCGCCAACAGCTGAATAGTTTGTTTCAAAAGTATTTTTATACTCCCCAATTCTTTTTTTTTTTATACTCCCCAATTCCTTAATATAATTCGTGTACTATATATATAGGAGTGTGCGTTCGATAATTCAGTTTGGTATCGATACAAAATTTCGGGAGGATATTCAGTTTTGTAATTTTTTTATTAAACCGAACTGAACCATAATAGTTTGAAAACCAAAATTATCAAACTAGAATAATTTCGGTTCGGTTCAGTATGGTTCCGTAAAAATTGAAATAACAAATTAAAATTTTAGTGCAATATAATAATTCGAACTAACTCATAACTACTTATCACTTTTAGATATCAAACAAATATTGTGAAAATTTTATACCAAAAACTAAAGTATAAAAACATAACTGATTTTCATTTAATATGATTAGCGGCTCAACGCATATACATATCTTAAAAAAGTTGTTCACAAACACTACCAAACATAAATTAAAACCAACAACTCCCATCAAGTAATGGATTCAAAACAAAATTTGCATCCTAGAGGAAGAGATTGTATAGTAATTTATTTAGAAATAAAACAATTAATATAATAAAAATATTTTGAAATAATTTTGGTAATTCGGTAATTCGGTTTTCAAAAATGAAAAACCGAATACCAACCATAAATTTTGAAATTTTCGATAAACTGAACCGAATATACCGAAATACCGAACCAATTAACAAATTTCAGTTCGGATTGGTTCGATATTTCGATTGTACCAAATAGTGAACACCCCTAATCATATGTAACGAAAATAAAAATATTTTTTAATTAAAATATTAATATTACTTTTTAAAATTGAATTAATAGTATACAAATCTATTTAAGAGTTTCTTCAAAAAATAAAAAAAAAATATTTAAGAGAATACTATTGTTTTTTTTATTAACAAAATACTTTACTTTTTTTATTCCTTAATTTTTTTATACAACTCCTAAAATATTTATGTTATAGAATGAAGATAATAATTAATTGTTATTAAATAGTTATTTTTAGAGTTGTTAAATTAAATATAAAATTGGTTCTTGATAATATATATTAATTTGTCAGCATTAAAACCAGATGGGTTACCAGAGTACCGGCACTACCCTTATTATTATTATTTTTAACAATTTGCTCACATTATATGTTTGATTCGACTTTACTTTTGCACAAATGATGAGTCAGACTATAAGATTTCATGGTAAAGTCACTATAGAACATTTTCCTCTCTATTTTCTTCTTTTGAAGTTTCTTCATTTCTTAACTTTCATGGCTAGATTTAACCACCATATTTCTTTTCACTTTTGTTGTCTTCATCCCCTCCTTTAACCGTAAATCGTGATAGAATTTTTTTAAGGTATTATGATTAAATATTAAAGACTCAGATGCAAGATCTATTTCAGATCCTTCCAGATCTAGAGTTTCCCTCTAAATCCGGAGTTGTTTTGGCCCTTCCTCAATTTTCTTCATCTTTCCGAGACAATCTATGAGACGGTTGATACGCCCATGGTCTCGTAGATTGTTGATTTCTAAGAAAGGTGTTGTAACTGAGCTTCCTACTGCTGTTCAAAGATTTTGGAGAAGATGTTGCGGAATTTTTTATTATGTATTTATTTTTTTTACTGTTTGTAGTGTTTTCCTAATCCGGGGTGTGAAATCTGTTATCATGGTGATCTCCACTATTGTATAACTTTTATTTTATTGTATTTTCTTTTTATCTTTTGATTGTAATGACTTCGCCTATTTTATAATTAATAGATAATTTCTTATTTAGAAGAAAAAAAAACTTTACTTTTGCAAGTGTGGCAGATGATAATATTTGAGAGAGAAGTGACTCAAAATAATTGAAACTGCTCCGCCTTCAAAATTTCAAAGTGAGTGCGTTGCAATTATGGTGCGTAGTGTTTCCGCATGTGCAAATACTTATTTTTCTTTATAAAATAAATGTTCAAAGCTTAGGTGAGCAGTTTTTCTCGAGGGAGGCAGACTTCTATTTTTATTTGTATAAAACAGGTGTTTTCTTCAGAAGCGAACAACTATTCAAATAGCTCATCACCCAAGTTGAGAATATCTATTTAATTCAGAAAAATAGGTGTCAACACGTGTAAAAAAAAAAACTGTCCAATAACCACGGTGTAGGTGAAAGGAATTCGATAAAAAAATGTTTTTTTTTAATTTCTAAATAAAGATTTACCCATTAATCATAAAATAGTTAAAGTCATTACAATCAAAAGATAAAACACAATTACAAGAAAGATAAAAGTTATACAATGGTGTAAACACCATGATAACAGATAAAAGTTCACACCCCGGACCGAATAAACAACACAAAAAAGGGTAAAAAAATAAATACATGATAAAACTCTTCGCAACAGCTTCTCTGAGATTCTGGAACAGCAGTTGCAAGCTCAGTTTCATCACCTTTTTTAGAAATCAACAATCTACGAGACCATGGGCGTATCAACCGTCTCATAGATTGTCTCGGAAAGATGATGAAAAAATAAATACATGATAAAAAAATGTTTCACTTGGTTTAATTTCATTCACTTTTAAAGGAGATAATAAAAAGAAATTCTTTAGGTTAAATTACACGAAATGATTTGTCGAAATATATAGAAAAAAATGTTTGTTTGATTTAAAAAAAAATTGTTATTAATTGATCGAAGTTTGAAAAATAGTTTGATAGAGACGTGTTTTAAAGGCCCAGTGGGTAAGCCTTTGGCTTGGGACCGAAAGGTCTCAAGTTCGACATCTACTCCACACACAATGGGGCAATAATATATCTCCTCCTCTGGTGAGGCGTTCTCTACCTCCTCTGGTGAGGCAATTCCTCCCCAAGCATGGGGCATGCTTCAATCTTCCCTATCTAGGGTATTTTCCGCTCTTCCCCTTCGGGGGCAATCGCTTTCGGGCGCTCAAAAAAAAAGAAAAAGAAAAAAGAGACGTGTTTTAAAAAATATCATCCTACACAGCAGCAAAACTAAATCAAATGACAAATGAGTAGTGAACTAAGTCTTGACAAGACTTTGGAAATATTTTTGTCATGATGCCTTGCAAGATCCTTAGTCAATTGTCGTGGTAAGAAGAATGCTCATGCTGTGATAATTCCACCCCTGTTTTTCCATGTTGATAAGGAAATGTCGATATTAGTTGCCTTATGAGTTAGGGAACTTAGGTTCTCATTGGATTAATTCTAATTTGAGATTTGTCTCAAAGGAATATTAGATTGTATAAATGACTTAAATTTTGAAATTTCATTTTTAAAACTCAATTTAAAGAGAAGGCAAACCCTAGTATGAATTTTAAATCAGACTAAACACATGTTAAATCGGCCAAAAAATTGTATGCCCATATTATATGTCACGTTCTCTATTCCATCAATAAAAAATTGTCATGTGTTAATTTTTTCCTTTAGGGTTTCACTATTTCTTTTAGGTTATAATTTTTTAATTAATAATTTAACTCATGAAAATTTCTTTTTGATGAGAGGGAACGAGACATGAGATAAGGACAAACGATTCTTACTGTGTTAAATCCCCTAAATGTCTCCAACTGATAATTAAAAATTTAAAGATATAATGGTGTTGGACAGAGTCCCGCAGATACGTACTAAGACACCCCTTCACCATTGTAGTTAGGTCTGTCAATTGAGTCCATAATATTGGGTCTAGACTCAAATTCATCAATTTGAGTCTAAATCCAATTATGTTGAGTCTGAACATTTTCACCTAATTGTAGCTATTTCGAATAATCTCACTCTTCCTTCCAAATAATTTGTCCAATACTTGATTAATAGATGATGTCTTTTTGTTCGTTTCTCTTCATCTTTTGAAATTCATCATAAGTTAACAGTGTAGAAAAACTTGGTTGTGAAGCTTACTTGGATTGGGTTTGGTTTGGGATTGGTTTGGGTTTTGGTCTCAAACTCAGTCCCAAATCAGCTTTGGATTGAGTCTGGGTTTGGGTTTGGGTTTGGGTTTGGGCGGGAAAGGCTAAAAAACGGGCGGGAACAATTCAAATTCAAATTTTTTTTTTTCAAATAATCGTTCAATTTCAAATTTTGGCTTCACAAATTTGGAATTTGAACATTTCCGTTAATTTAAGAGCTAAAAATTTTGAATTTAACAATTATTTGAAGAAAAAATTTTGAATTTGAATAGTTCCCGCCCGTTTTTTAGCCTTTCCCGCCCAAGCCCAAACCCAAACCCAAACTCAAACCCAGACTCAATCCAAAGCTGGTTTGGGACTGGGTTTGAGACCAAAACCCAAACCAAACCCAATCCAAGTTTTATTAATACTACCTCCATTAAAAAATGGTGGACACCTTTTGACGGATGAAACTTTCGTCCGTCCTCGTATATGTCCATATTTCTGTATACAACCAATCAAAAATTTTTTTCTAATTATAAATACACATGATAAATTGTGATTGGTTAAATACATGAATGGAAATATACACATGGACAGATGAATTTTTTTGCCCCTTTTGACTTAGACACACGATGATTAGTTTTTTCCCCTCACTACAACACTTCAATATGAATTATTTGTTTCAATCGAATATATGAATAGTTTTTTATTATAAATATGTTATTATCTTTATTAATTTGAAAGCTTAATAAAAGTTTACTAGTACAATTCATGCATTGAATAAAACTTATCATCGAAGTCTAGAGAGAAAATATGGTTACTGCCAAGAAGTACACGTTATTTTAATAAACTAAAATGGAAATTTGAATCAATTATGAAGAAAGTGGGAATATATTTACACAGCATATCTCTCTTATCAAAACATAAAATGAAATGTCTGTATATTTTACTCTCTTCATTCTATAATATAAACCGTTTATAACATGCATTGACAATTAAAATAGCAAAAAATAAGATTTTTTTAATCAAATATTAATATTACCATCTTAAATAGAATTAGTGATATACAAGTCATATTTAAGAAAATAATATTGATATTACCTTATTTTTTTATTCTTTAATTTTCGTTATATGTCATTAACGATTTATATTATGAAATGATAGCAACATCGTGCATGTATTTAAGCGACACTTGCTCGTTCCGTCACAAGAGTACATTCAAAGATTAAACCACAAGACTTTGAAATATTTCCACTCCACTCCACTTGTGAAACCCCATCCCACATGAGATACTCTGAAAGTTATGACTGGTATTTAAGGTGGCCTAAATACCTAATATTATCTCAGGATATTCCTTTTGGCATAGCTAATTCGGTTACCAAATAGATGATCGTGAGTGCTACTAGTTCCATGTATTGCGTTTCAGATTCGCGGGCCCGGGGTGTGACACAACTCATAATAAATGAAACATTCTAAGCTTATCATATTTGTAATATTGGAATTTTCTAATCCTATTGCTGTCTTTTAATCAAAGTAAAGTCCCATTTTTTGGTACGAATTGTAGAAAGCTTAATGATAATGGATGGTTTGATGTGAGTGTCAGGAATGGCACACATGTGGTCATGGAAGAATGGAGAATCGATCGCCAACATAGACTTCAAATAATTATTGAGTTAGTCAACGAATGGAATTTCCTGTCTCCTACTCTTTTTTTCTTTTTTTTTTTAAATGATTAGAGTTTTGTTGAACTAATCCTAAAAAGCAAACGGTCTTCCTTTTGGTTTACGATTTATGTAAATTCGGATGCCATCACAACTTATAAATATTGAGACTGTAGATTTGAAAAGCGATTATCCTCATTTGTACTTTCCTTTACCACATGTAATTGGAAATCTTTGGAGGAGCGACAAGGAAATCTTTCACATGACATATCCAACATAAATATTTGTTGGGGAGAAACCAACAATATAGTTCAAGTAAACTGAACAACAAGAACAAATATACTTGACCAAATATCTTCCAAGCTTGAATAAAAATGTAGGATACCAAACAATAATCCCAAACCCCATAGATGACAATTACGAATGCAGTGGAACAATAATAAATGAAGTTAGTAAATGAAAGATAAATCAATTAACACAACACCAAAAATTTAACGTGGAAAACCTCTTCAAATCGAAGAGTAAAAACCACGGGACCTTCGGATCTACTCCAAAAGCTTCACTATAAATCAAGGGAGGTTACAAAAGAGTATCTACACCAATACGTGTAAACTCAAATCAACAATGAAGCTAAAAATTCATCTACTACACAAAAGAGATAAGAATAGAGAAAAATCACCCCAGAAAATAGAGCTCTGTTCAGACGACCATAACTCAGAAATCGACCGTTGAAATCTAATCTCCACCGTCCATAATGTAGTCATATCTATCTTCTATCGTCATTTAAAATTTGAGACCAATCTGACTACAAATGACTATGCAATTGGAAGTTCTCACAAAACTGCACAGGCAGAAAAATTCCAGCGAAATTCTCCTTTTTGCTCTCAAAATTCACTGCTCTCTCTTTCTTGAATAAATTAGAGAAACAAAACAAAACAAGGATTTTGTTTATAAACTTGGGCCTGATCTTTGGGCTCTCTCAAGACCCACAAAGGAGGGAAAATATTATAGGCCCAACAATATTGACTTTAAATTGTGCGGGTTCCAAAACCAGGATGCTTTATTAAATTCCTTTTGCTTTATTGCTACGTCATGCACGTCAGTGCTTGTCTCATATATATATATATATATATATATATATATATATATATATATATATATATATATCCTAATTTCATTTGTTATATATGAAGTCTTTATTTATTTATATTGTAGGTATTACTCTTTCTTAGGTAATTCATTTTTGTAAAAAATTACCAATAAAGTATTGATTTAGTGATTAATGTTGGAGTTTCAGGTAGTAGAATTTTTTTCCCACTTCTTAAATCTCCATATTTATTCTAATAGGTAGGAAAATGATAAAAAAAAATTAAGATCTAGCATAGGCAAAACTGAGTAAAAACATAATAAGACTACATTAATGAAACAACAAAGCAGCAATGAGAAATTTGACATTGAATTGAATATAGTCGAAATGGGATTTTGATTCAACAAATAATAACATACATCTTTTTTTTTAAAAAAAAATTACAATAATAACAGTTACAAGTCTATAGCCAACCAATATTGCGACTGTATATTACTCTGGCCTTGCTAGAGATTGCAATATTATTTCACTCAATAGAAAGAAAGTGTACATTCAATTTAAAACAGACACGTTACGTAATATTCTTAACTATTTATTATAGTTCAAATTAAAATATTACTGATTGTATAATATTGTCTCGGTGGCATCTTCACTACTCTAACTATTATCGAAGAGTTACAAATCGTTTGTCCCATACATGTGACAGATAATTTTTTACCTTATCGCCGAAGGTGACACGACCGCCTTCTCGGACTAACCCTAACCGGAGCATTCGTCGAACCAATCAGATTCGGAAAATTTAACCTAGCTTGAGAACCGCGCAGTCGAAATGCAGCTTGATCAAAAGCTAGGGCTGCATCTTCCGGTGTCTCATAAGTCCCTAACCATATTCTTGCCCCTTTCTTCATGGGGTCTCTGATTTCCGCCGCGAACTTCCCCCATGGCCGCCGCCTTACGCCACGGTACCTGTTCCAGTCATTTGACTTTGACTTTGACTTCTTTTGCCCACGTGTATGAGCCAAATCTTGTTTCTTCTCCTCGGTATCTTTGACGTGGCATTTCGTTACTTCTTGAAAATTAATGTCCATAGCATTAGGGATTATAATATCTTCCCAGTTTTCCTGAAATTCGAAGCTGGTTGAATTAGAGATTGAATTATTATAAGTAGAAAAAGTGAATTCTGAAAATTCAAGATTGTCGTCGAAAAGATGAAGGAAAGCTAGATCAGGATCTGAGCTGTTTGGTTCATACATTTTCTTTGGTTATTATGAAGAGAGAGTCTGAATTAGGGTTTTGATATTTGATGAAGGAATGGAAGAATAGGAAGGAGAAGCTTTTCATGGCTATTTATGGGCCAACATACAAATTTTAAATTCCATGCACGTTGGGCTAATGGCTTATAATTTATTGTTTTTTTTATTTTTAAATTTATTAAGTTTTGTACCTAGTGATTTTATATAAATTAATTCTATGCTCTCCATTTTTTCTTTTGATTTTTTGTCGGGGATTGGTCCTCGAAGGTTCAACTTTAGTCACGTGTACTGAAAATATTAATAGTATTCATTAATTAACTAATGCACTATATATACTCCCTCCGTCCCAAATTAACTGTCCACATTTCCTTTTTCTTTATCCCAGATTAACTATCCACCTTCTAAATAAAGTATGTATTAATGACAATTTTTTCAATTTTACCCTTCTTCCAACTCCTCATTGAATGCTCTTAGTTAATTTAAATTATCACTTTCCAACACATATTTACGAGATAATTGGATGTTGTGTGAGAGGAAGGAGAGAGAAAGACATAAATTTTAAATGAGATTAATAAAATTAATGAGGGGTATTTTAGACTTTTACTTATATTTTACTATCAAAATCACAAAATCTTTAATACATGTGCATTTGTCAAAGTGGATAGATAATTTGTGACGGAGGGAGTAATAATTTATATAAATGCATGTGTAATTTATGTAAGTATTTGAAATTCGAAACACGAAGGAATCTGAGATGATGTAAGATATGGTTTTTCTGTGTTTGACTGACTAGTCTTTTAAAAGGAATCGAGAAATGTGACTCACGTATTGGACATATAAATTATTAAATGATAACTATGCTCAACTCTGCATGGTCCTTTTCTTCAAGTTCTAGATGTTCCTCATCTTCATTCTACTCTCTTTCTTGATAGATTTACACGTCAAATTCGTTACTCGTAAGTAGCATGGCAAACGGGTTAAACCGCCGAGTTTGGGGTGGATCGAGAATAGTGGCGGGATGGGTTTGACCAGTCAACGGGATAAGGTGGGTTGGTTCCAAAATTGAATATGACGAACCCACCTCGCCCTCGTTTGGAAAACCCGTTAAAAGTGGGCCGAGTCACGAGTTAACTCCGTGGGTTGGGCGGGTTTGGCGAGTTAGGCGGGTTGGGCGTTTTTTGTAAATTTTTTTTATGAAATAAGTTAGAAATAAATAAGTATAAGTTAGACATAAATATAGATAAAGCCACCTTGTAGTGGTGGGGGATTTGGCATGGACCCCTACCAGTTTTATAAATAATAAAATTAGTATTACATAGGAGGGGGACTTATGGCCTAAACCTCCCACAAGAATTTACATTACACTATCTAATATTACTAAGTACTAAACTTAAATGAAAAATACATAATAAAATAAATATTACAATTTAAAATGAAAATTGCATAATAAAATAAACATTCGAAGATGTTCCACACTTTCACCGACTCCGACTTTAACCATTCAGCAAAAAAAAAGAGAAAAAAAACGGACAGTATAGTATGTCATGTGGCTGCCTGGGAGGGGGGGATTTGATTGGGTATGGTGAGTAGGTACTACGTACTAGTACTAGGTACTTGCTGGGTCAGTAGGTACTAGGTGGGTGGGGTAATGTGGGTTAAGTGGGTTGGGGTGGCCTTAAATGGGGCGGGTTTATACGGGTTGAGGTGACGGGGCAGGCGGGTTGGGTCAATTTTTTTAGGATATACAACCCACTCCGCCCCGTTTATAAAACCCACTTAATTCGTGGGTTATAGCGGGTTTAGGCGAATCCAAATGTGGATCGAGTTAAACAAGGCGGGGCGAGACGAGGCGCGAGTGGGCTGAACCCACTTGCCATTACTACTCCTGAGTGTGCACCAAACTTTTAATTTTTAAAAAAGATTAATTCAAACCCGAATTGAGAGTAAAATATTACTGTACATCCATCCTACCAATTTTGGAAACCCACTAACAAATCTTCTCCTCATAAGAAGCACTTATGATCTCCAAAATGTTCATTTTCATCTTGATTTCCTCTCTTTTTTGATCTATTCCCAAATACACACTCTTTTTGTATTACGTGAATCTATACAAGTGTAATTAACTAAAAGAAAAGCTCAGCCAGTAATGTATATGCACGATAACATTATACTTAAAGTGCACGTATTGCAATAATATTTGTATTTACTGTTGCTCGAATTGGTAATTGATTGTAAATAAAAAAACCTAAAAAACATTTGTCCGTTCTTTTATCAATCAACAAAGTTACGTAGAGAGACATGTAATGAATATAGTACTCTGTTTCTGTGATATTTGTGGCGTGATGGAAGAACCTCCCTTCATGTTGTTCGGGGTTATTCCTTAGGTACGAGATACTTGGAAGAGATTTCACACCTGCTCTAGTATGGGGAGATGTTCGATCCCGAAAAGAAGGAAAAGATCTTCAGAAAGTAGTTTTCGGTTTTACTAAAGGTGATTAATATAAAAGATATTTTCACAAAAAAAAAACATAGTAATCTTTTTCTTTTCGTTTAAGAAATTATAAAATAAAAGAATTCGTTATCCACCGGCCAAAGCAATTGGTGATGTAGTATTATACTTGCAAAAAATTAGCTTCAAACGTGATAAATTGCATTTTATTATTTTGATTTTGTTGTTTTCTTGTGATAAGCTTCGTGGAAAGCGTAATGAGAGATTAGCATTATTAGCATTGGGGGGAAATTAATGGATTTGACAATTAAAAATTATATAGACTAGAACTCCATAAAGGAATCTCTTGTTCCCTTTGTTGTTGTAATGATTGTCTAATAATTCATTAACTAATTTGCAGCTTTTCTTTAAAAAAATAATTATTATCGAGTAATTGACATTTTTTTAAGTCCGACTAGGCGATTGCCCCATATAGGGAAGAGAGAGCTGCCTCAGACGAGGAGGAGATATATAGCCCTAAAAAGGGAGATTAAAACTTGCCGCACGCAGGCGAATGGTATAGAACCCACGACCACAAGGTGGTGGGCAGGCGTCTGCCCAACTAGGATAGGACACCTTTGATAGTAATTGACATTTTTTAGAGAGGAATATAGCCAAATACATTTTTTTTCCCTCTAAAACGGATCTTGTATTAACAATGTGTAACAATTACACAGGCATAGAGACTGAAAGTGTCAACTTCGCAGTTACAGATGCATCCAAAAGATATCTAACTCTAGACAAAATTAAATTTATCCTAACATGTAAAGACGGTAATATAAAACTGTCATCATGAACCAACTGATTTTTCCATCTCCAAAGACAGCTGCAGGTTTCCCTAAAAATGAGAGTCCAGTCCAATGGTCCAAAATTCCTCCTCCATCCCCCAGTCAGCCCTGTATCAATCCATCGCACAACATCTGCTACATCGAAAAAAGCATAGTGTTGATCTGGTCTCAGCAAATTTTTCCATAGGTTAGCCGCAAAGGGGCAGTCCCGCAACACATGAAGTGATGATTCCAACACTGCACCACATACATCACAACCCGCATGATCTGTGATGCCCCACCTGTGCAATAATTCATTTGTTTTGAGACGCTTCCATCTTGCTTGCCATAGCAGTAAAGGATTCCGCAATGGTCCATCTGTCTTCCAAATTCTTTCCCATCCCAGTTTATCATGATCCTTTGGCGGATTAATCAAGTTATATGCAGATTTTGTTGTGAAATCTCCAGACAACGACAACTTCCATCTCACCACATCATCAGTTTCGGATTCCAAAATAACTAGCTGAATCAAGTCCATAATCGATTGAGGGAGAAATTGAGATAGCCAAGGTATGTCCCATCCGAACTCCTCATGCCAGTAGTCTGAAACTTTAGCATCATTCTCATCTTCAGGAATAGGAGACACTGCCAAATCTGCCAAACTTGTTCCCACAAGCCAAGAATCGTGCCAAAACTTTACATGCTTGCCATTCCCAACCGTCCAAACTAAGCCTTGTTGTAGTACTTGAAAACCTTCCACAAGACTTTTCCAAGCCTGTGATGAATTTGGTTTAATTTTTCCTACTTTGGCATCCGAGATTCTACCATACTTAGCCGTTAAGACCCGAGCCCAAAGTGCATCCCCATCACAGAGCAATCTCCATGCTTGCTTGGCTAGTGTAACTCTGTTCAGATCCCGCACATTTTTAAAACCCAATCCACCTTCTTCCTTCGCCCCACAGACCTTGTCCCACGCAACCGTATGGATTATGCGCTGTCCATCCGACTCGTTCCAAAAGAATCCTCTAATTGCGCTCCAATTGATCCACAATTCCTTGGGGGAGACGAATTGTTTGCATCGCATAGCTCGCCAGAGAAGATGCAACTGTTCTGATGAGTATAGCTCTGGCACCCATATATAATATTTTCTGCTTCCACCCACTTAATCTATTTTTTAGTTTATCGACAAGGAAACCGTATGTATTCATGTAAACTCTTCTATGCAATAAAGGCATACCCAAATACACACCCAGATCTTGTGCAAGTGGAATCCCAAACTCCGCGGATATATCAGCTCATCTTCCTCTCTCCAGTCCCTTTGAAACAAAGAGCTTTGATTTTTCCATATTAATCTTTTGTCCGGACTGCTTGCAGAAGTTAGTGAGAACCCTCTCCATGGTAGCTTCTTGATAGTCAGTCGCGACCCCAAATAGTAACAAATCATCCGCAAAACAAAGGTGTGTAACCATCGGTCCGCCCCGAGACACCTGGATCCCCTTCCATCTACCAGTCCTAATAACATTTGATATGAGATGACTCAATACTTCCATACATAAGACAAAAAGGTAAGGAGATAATGGGTCGCCCTGGCGAATACCCCTAGTAGGAGAGAACGGTTCAAGACGCTCCCCATTCCAGAGAATAGACAAAGATGTAGAAGAGATGCAAGCCATAATAAGAGACTGTAACTTGGGACTGAATCCCACCTCTTGTAGCACAGTCTCTAAAAACCCCCCATTCAACCCGATCATATGCTTTTTCTAAGTCAATCTTAATTGCCATATACCCTTTTTTCCCGCCTTTCTTCCTCATACAATGGACAATCTCTTGAGCTAGGAATATGTTATCTGCTGCTTGCCTTCCTGGAATAAAGCTCCGTTGATTCTCACTAGCAAGCTGTGTCATTAGCGGCTTCAAACGATTGGCAATCACTTTGGTAATTATTTTCATGATCACATTGCATAACGCAATAGGTCGAAACTGTGAAATAGTTTCAGGAACGTCGACTTTGGGAATCAAGCAAATGAGTGTGGAATTCATATCTGAGGGAAAGCACCCATCCCTGAAAACCGTCTTAACAAATGATGTCACTGAAGAACCAATTATCGACCAATATTTTTGATAAAATGAAGGAAGGATACCGTCAGGTCCTGGTGCCTTATTCGCTCCCATTTGGAATACAACTTCCTTAATCTCTATATCCTCAACATCTTTATTCAGCTGTATAATATCGGACAACGGCAGTCTTGGGAAACCCCTCCGTTCAATCAAATTATGGGCTCCACTATTAATATTTCCATTGACATAGTTGAACTCCCATAACTTTTTTATTTTATTTTTTATTTAGGAAAGTCACATGCTGTGATGAGAGTTTGGCATAAACCCCTCCCCGTTTATTAGTACTACTTCAAAAACCTTAAACAAATTTGGACTTAAAAAAAATGAGGGATGAAGGCCTACTTCTTGGGCCCATCCTATCGGAATGTTGGGTCACAACATTTTAATTGAGCATAGCTCACATCTGTAGGTATACCTGCCATATTCATATGATGGAGTTATGAAGCCAACCCATTACGGTGGTCCTATAACTGAATTTTTCCTGAATGTTGCACCATTTTCCAAGTATTCTATGTTGTTGAGCGCCTATAATAGTAGCAATTTCCCAAAAAAAAATAAATTAATAATAAAATTTCAGTAATGAATTGAAAATGATTCTCTAGATTCTTGGACGAAAATTTTACAAACTTCTAAAAGAAGGAAAAAAAAATACCCACTAACTTTAACTAGTCTCCTAAATTAGCATTTCTAATAATAATGGAAAATTCTGATTTGAACATCGTGGTTCAGAATTAGTCACATTATCACAAAATTATCACTCTTATCATCATGTAGTAATGTGGCCGGTTCCGCACAACAATATCTAATGATGTGACTAATTCTTTATCATAATTATTCAATAATGAAGGATTATTGGGCTTCTTCTTCAACACCCAAAAATGGGTGAAAATCCTCTGTTTCCATTCATGTCTTCAACCAATCAGAATTTACTATATAAATATTTTTTCCAATTATATATATACAGTGTGAATTGTAATTGGTTGGGGATAGGAATGGGGACAGAGGATTTTTTCCCCCCAAAAAACCACTCATAATTCAGCTCAATTTGTCTTTATATTTTTCTCTTCTTTTGTCTTACCTTTTTCTGATGACGATGATGATAAACGCTTTCTCGGATTAACCCGTACCGGACCAGGAATATTGGAACCAATCAAATGAGGAAAATTAAGCTTAGCCCTAGAACCACGCAATTTAAAAGCGGCTCTATCATAAGCTAATGCTGCATCCTCAGGCGTCCCGTATGTCCCTAACCAAATCCTCGTACCTTTCTTCTTTGAATCTTTTATCTCCGCCGCAAACTTCCCCCATGGCCTTCGCCTTACTCCCCTGTATCGGTTACAATCCTTAGAACCTTCTGCCGCCGCCATTGGCCCCTTAAAAGAACCTTCTAGATGATCTTCTTCATTGTCTTCGCCCTCACCACTTGACACATTGTTCATAGTGTCAGTATTTGATTCTGAATCTTATGAACTACGAGTCAGACAGTCGTCAGTTGTTGCAACTAAGTAACTGAATGAATTTGCAAAAATATCTTCCCAGCTTATGTCTGGAAAGTATGAGCTGTCATTGCTCAGACTCGGTGCCGGAAGAATTTCTGAAGAATCAGAGTCATTGAATATATGATGTTCTATTAAGGATAGGAGAGCTTGATCGGAGAGTGAGCTGGTTTCTAATTGGGACATTTCTTTTGAGTGGTTTTGATTCAACTGTGGATTGAGTTATCGATGAGGTTGAGATCCATATATATATATATATATATATATATATATATATATATATATATATATATATATATATATATATATATGGCTCTGATACCATCAAGGGGCAAGACCTTTTAAGCTACCGGCATACATGGCGGGTTTTACAGATCATGCTTAAGCATAAGAAGCTATTTCAGAACTTAAAAGCCACTAAACCGCGCCCAAACGCCCTAACGCCTTCATCCTCTCAACGGCTTGACGGGCTTAACAGGCTTAATGGTAAGTTCGGCTTTTCCTTCCTGAAGCAACCTTCATACTTAATCATATTCTAACCATAACGCCAGATTTCTTAGAAACTCCTAGTCCTTAAGACATCTTTATCATGGAGGTTTCATTTATTCATTAATCAGCCATAATCCAACACAAGAAAGTTTAGCCTATAAGGCTAAGCATAAACATATAATTCAAAAAATAAAAATAAAATACAGAAAAGTAAAAAGACTTACAGAAATTAAGGAAGAAGCCTTATATACAACAAGCTCTGGAAAATATTATTGATAAGAGTTTTTGTGTACAAGAGAGAGAGTCTAAAGAAGAGCGTAAGAAAAGTGTGCTTACAAATGAGAGTTCCTTCGCCTTATATAGACTGCGGATCTCAAATAAAACTTAAAAACTACATAATCTACAGTAGTCTAAATTATTACATCTGCTTTATTAAAGCATTGTCTTTTTAATAAAGACGAATCTTCTTACTTTATTAAAGTAACGAATATAATCTTGTCGGCCATAAAGTAAAAGTAAAGATTCCTTTACTATTCTTCAATCTTATCTTTTCCCTTGGATTTATCCAAGCTTTCCGTTATGAACTGTGCTGATGTCTTCAATACATCTTCAATATTGATTTCAATGTCATTAGGATCCTGAGCATCCTCAAAATCATCCAATTCTTGAAATTTATTGACACTTGTCATTGAAGTATCACTTCCTCCAGATTTCTTTTCTCTTTCCATCTGTTTTTTCTCTGCCAAAACTTTTCCTAGATCTTTAAGATACTTGGCAACGATTTCTTGGCTTGAAAGATTCATATCTTCCACCTTTGAAGTATCACCTCCAAATCGAATGTCAGATTTTCTTGAATTTTCATTTCATTGTACTTATCAAGTGTATCCTCGATTTTATCAAGGGTATCCAGTGCAATTTAATTGCTTTGTTTTGGGATCTTCCTTCATCATTGTATCCCAGAACCTTGTATATGAACATCTTTTTAGACATAAAATATTATTATGATCAGTCCCAATTTTGGGATCATTCCGCCATATATACGGTATTGAGAACTCTATAAAAAAGTTCATTTGGTTATAACCTGGATAATTTCTTTTAGAAATATTAGGAGTTACTTGAATATAATCATTATAATACTCCTTGAATAATAGAGGCAATATTTCCTCTGAAGTTCCATAGAACTGCCACCAGTTTATAAACCAGTTGGGGATTTTATGATTATAAATCTGAGAACATAGCTTAACAAACCATGTATGGGTTCTTTTACCATTCTCATATAGAAAGACTTTATCAAAAGCCTGGATATAATCCCAATAGTTGTATTTCAACTGAGTATTCTTTATAAAGAATGATTTTTCGGTAAATGGAGATATACCCCAATCCTCAATAGATATGATCTTCTTAATTATAATCTTTGAGAAATTATAAATTTCTTTATTAGTGCTTGTGAAGTGATTAAAATCACATTCGTTATCAGTAAGCAATAATTCATAATATTTTTGAGATTTATAAGTCTCAAAGGTATTACCCATATTATTGAGGTATTTCTCATAGATAATCCAGGGCTGATCTTCCCATTTGATATCATCATCATTCAAGAGTAAAATAACTCTTTCTTCTTGGTTTTTAACCATAAGTTCATCCTTTTGCTTTCCTTCTTCTACTATTCTAGCAAAAGAGGGAGCACTTGAACTGCTTGAGGTATTACCTTCTTGGGTTTCCTGCCAGGCTTTAAACCTTGCATATTCATCATCATTTATCTTGGATAAACCAGATATATCAGAAGCTATCAACTTCTTGTTTCCACGTTGTGCAAGGACTCTATCAGGTCCTCTGCCTCTTCCACCTCTTCCTCTATAAGAGGAATTACCTCTGTAACCTGACATAGCTGTATAATAGGGATCAGTAAATAATATATTATAAGCATATGCGGCACTATAAGAATTAATATGACCATTAATGGCATATGGTTCATCATTCTGATCTACCATATCAGTTTCCATTCTATCACCAAATATTTCCAAATTTTTTATGTCCTGAAATGTTTCAATATGAGAGGACATATGATGATTATCATAGATATGATCTATCCATTCATAACCAGTATCTACCTGTTTTACTGGAGATTTAGATGAATTATTAATAGTATCATCAACTTCCATATCAGCAAATATTTTCAAATCCAATTTTATCAATTCTTCCAAAGATTTATTGTCCGGAAGACCTGTGTCCTCATCATCTGAGATTATTATAATTTCTTCATTATTCTCATAACATTTTAAATTAATGTTATCATAAAAAAGACAGGTTTTAAACCATTGATCAAAATACATTTGTTTAACAATCATAAATATTCACGAGTTAAAAAATCTGGAAGACTATTATCTTCTCCTTTTTTATAAATGATATCAAAATCAAATGGCGCTAGATTGGCTTGCCATCTTGCAAACATTTGTTTAGAAACATCATGCTTAAAATCTTTATTAAACATATACTTAGCTGATTGACAGTCTGTTTTTATTATAAATTTTTGATTATATAAATCATCTTGAAATTTTAACACACATTTAACTATGGCTAGGATTTCCTTAGCTATGGTAGCATAATTTTTCTGACCAGTATTCCATTTTCGTGAATGAAATCTAATCAAGTTTTCTTGTTTGTTTTCAGGATTAACCTGTTTCAGGATTCCACCATACCCTATATCAGAGGCATCTGTTTCTATAATTTTATTCCAATTAGGATTAGATATCATTAAACAAGGCAAAGTTTTTACTTTTTGCTTAATCTTTTGTATTACCTTAGTGTGACTATCAGTCCAAGGTTTAGGATTCTTTTTCAGTCTATCATATAAGATTGCTGTATCCTCTGCTAAATTTTTATAATAAGGTAGGATGTAATTTAAACTTCCTAAAAATCTTTGTAACTGAGTTTTATCAGTTATTATGTCTGGAAATTTACTTCCAAATTCTATACTTCTGTTTATAGGTATTATTTCACCTTTCTCAATATTATGACCTAAGAATCTTATCTTAGTCTGAAATAAAACCATTTTAGGTTTAGAAATTACTAACCCATTAGTTATTACTAATTTCTTGAATATTTCCAAGTGTCTAAAATGATCTTCTATTGTCTTAGAGAATACTAAGATATCATCAATATAGACAATTATAAAATCAGTATAATTCATAAAAATATCATTCATAATTCTCTGAAAATCAGAGGGAGCATTTTTCAATCCAAAAGGCATAACATACCATTCATACTGACCAAAAGGTACATTAAAGGCAGTTTTATACCTATCAGCTGGATTAATTTGAATTTGCCAATAACCTGATTTTAAATCAAATTTAGAAAATATCAAGGCATCATATAACCTATCCAATAAATCTTTTTTATTTGGAATGGGATATCTACCCCATTTCAATACCTTATTTAAGGGTTTATAATTTATTACCAATCTTGGTACACCTCTTTCAATTTCCGAGTGTTTGTTAACATAGAAAGCAGTACAAGACCAAGGAGAATTAGATGGTCCTATAATTTTCCTTTCTAACAAAGATTGAATTTCTTTTTTACAAAATTCCAAATATTCAGAATTCATTTGACAAGGCCTAGCCTTGGTAGGAATATCTTCCTCATTAAAAGTTTCTTCATAAGGTAAACTTACCATATGTTTCTTTCTATCCCAAAAAGCATTAGAATGGTCATTACATATTTCCTGGGCAAACTGATTAGTTATATTAACTATCTTTTCCTTTAGTTTAGGATTGTCCAGTTTCTCATCTATTGTAAGCATATTAACTTCATATTTAAGAAAGCCTAATTGTCTTTCTTTATATAAAATATCATCGTATAAATTATTTAATACCTTTGTAAAAGGTTTACTTATCCATTTAAAAGTAATTGGTGCATCTTTATAAGTTGCTACCATTTTTTCTTTATCTATCCATCTAAAAGGATAAATCTTATTAATAAATGGTTGTCCTAATATCACAGGAACAGATAATTTATTCTTAGTTAATAAGAAGTTTAATGGTATACATTTTCCATCAGTACATACCATTGTTTTGGATAATTTATATTTAATATCCATTTTGTCACCACCTGTATGTTTAATATTATGAGTGGTTTTTTCAAAATATTTAGTAGGTATTACCCCTTCTTGAATAATATTCAAATCTGCACCACTATCAAATAAAGCAGTGAATTCCTGAGAATAATAATTCCCTATTAATAAAGTAATTTTTATATGCCATTTCTGTATCGTTACATACTCTAGCATTTGTAAAAATTCTTCTTTTTCAGATTCAGAAGTTTCTTTAAGAATTTCTTCTTTTGCTTTATTTTTAAATTTTTTGTCAATTTTATCAACAATAGTCATGGTTTCCAAATTAGAAATCCTAGTGTCGTTTTCAACATTTTTCTTTTTTAAATCTTTAATTTCAGATTTAAGATTATCAATCTCTTTAAGGATATCAAATACTGAAGTTGGTTTTTCTTTAGAAGATTTATTTTCTAAAATCATTTTATGAACTTCAGACATACTATATTCTTCCTTGTATTTGTTAATATCAAATTCTTCTTTAATATGAGTTTTACTCTTAGAAGTACTAGGTGTATTACCCATTTGATCTATCATTTTTAATCTTAATTATGGATCCTTAATTGTTTTTAACAATTCTATCCAATGATCAGATTCTAAAACATTAAGTTCAAGATCTTGTTCTTGGAATTGTGATATCATCTTATAAAGCTGTTCATCCTTCCTATGAGGCTTTATACAAGATTGTCCTATTTGACAAGGCTCACATTCAGATTCATTAGAAGAACTAGTATAATAGTCACTTTCTATGATATCTAAACTATCAGATTGATCTGAACTATCAGTTGAATCAAGCAATAATTTGCATAATTTGTCTTTGACTTCATCATCAAATTCAAGATTTTTAATCTCTTTTTTAGTCCAACAATTTTTTGCAATATGTCCAACTTTTTTACATTTATTACAGACAATTAATTTGTCTTTCCTTTTATTATAATTCTTATATTTTTTAGAGGATTTCCTCTTTTCTTTCTTATTAGCTTTTTCCTCTAATTTCTTCTTAGAGTACTTTCTTTTCTTCTTTCTATAATAAGAAGGTTTATCAGTAATTTGTTTCTTACCTTTATGCTTATAAGCAGGCATATCCATACCAAATTGGCCACAAAATTCGCCTAATTGTTTTCTTTCACCAATTCTTTGGTTTTTTAATTGTCGATTTAATTTAATTTCATTACAAAGGTTTAAACCTTCCTGGGTACAAGTTCCTATTAACTTCCCATAACTATATTCCTGATAAGGAATTGTAGGTTTATTACCTTTTAAAGATTTTCTTATCCTTTCCGCAAATAAATGAGGTAAGCCATCTATAAATTTGGCTTTCCAATGAGTGCTATCACTCTCTGGTAATTGTAATACTCTATTAAGAAAAGTATCTTTATACCATCTAAAATTAGTAAGTGTTTTACACCTGAGATTTTGTAATAAAGTTCTAATTGTATCATAATTTTCAGAGAAAGTCCCTGTAAAATGTTCAATTATCTGAACTACAAGTGTATAAACAGCATTTTCTTTGGTTTCACCATTTTCAACTTTAACAGTTTTTAAAATGCCTTCTCTAGTTTCAGGTTTTAGATAATTATCCCACCAACCTTTTAGTTGGCCTGTAAATCCTGCAACTATCATTTTTGCAATGCTAAGGTCACTATTACCTTCATTTTTAGCAATTGTAGAATACATAAGTATCCTATGCATATGACTAAAGATTTGGTTTTGAGTAAAATTATCTATGTTCCATTCATAGATATATTTTCCACCATAGCTATTATTAAGCTGAAAATAATCTTCTTCTTGAAGAGTATCAATCGGTGAGGGTTTAGTATAATAATACCTCTTTTGAATAGGCTTAGTTGCCCATTTTTCATTTACTACAGCATGAATATTATCATCTGAGTCATTTATAACCACATTAATATTATCTTCATTGGATGATTCATCTGAATCTTTTCCAAAAGGGTTTATATCATTATCACTTAAAGTATTTAAACTTAATTTTGACACTCGACTTTCTAGAAGTTCTACTAGTTTGTCTGTGACATCTTTCTCCCATACAGAAGATTTCTTATATTTAAAATCTTTAATTTCAGGAGGACTTTGTAAATTAGTCTCTACCTTTAATGGTTCAACAGTTTCTGGTTTTACCACTGTGATTTGACTGTTCATTAGTGTTATTACACTATCAATTTTCTTATGTAAAGAAGTCATTTGCTCTCCTAATATATTTAAATTAAGATTAGCAAAATTATTTTGTTTTATTAACAAATTTATCTGTTTAACAGTGATATTTAAAATATCATCTTCAAATAATTTTGATAGAGCTAGAAAATCACAATTTTCTACTTTAAACTCTGTTAATGGAGGATTAACATCCTTTATAATATTTCCATTGGTTAGTTTATAATTCCTTTCCAAAATATTAATATAATTTTGAATATAGGTTGAATAAAACCAAGGCACAAAATATATAATTTCATTGTGAGTTTCACAGAATTCATAGAATTCTTTTTGAAATTCTTTTTGTTGAATTTTATTAAAATTCTGAAATAACCATGTTCTAAAAGCTTCCCATCTGGGTAACTTAAATTCATTACTAATAATTTTTCTGGCTATTGAGCCAGGAGTAAAATCTATTTTGGGTTTACTATCCATTACCAAAATTATAACTCATTTGAGACATAGTCTCAATATCCTTTTTATTATTAAAGGCTCTTAATATATTATCATCATGTAATTTTAATCCATCAATTTTATTATCTTTGATAGATTCATTACTGCTATCATCTTTTTTATCCTCTTTTATATAAGAGGTGGATAACCTAGATGGTCCAAGATTTTCTTCAAAAAGTCTTGAGGGTCCAGGGATATCTGGATCTAATGGTGATATGAAAGATCTACAAGATCTTGGGGCTGATGATCTAGAGACATCTTTTAACCTATTGTTATTACCAAAGTTTAAAGATACAGATCCTTCAGGAGTCTGTACTACATTTAACAAATTTGTCTGTATGACAGGCTGAGGTCTCATAGCCCTTTCTATTTGCCAATTATCAGGGAAAGTTATCTCATCCCATTTAATTGATCTTCTGGTAGTTATATTAGATCTACCAAAATTAGTTTCAATTATAATTGTTATATATATATATATATGTGTGTGTGTGTGTGTGTGTGTGAACCTCGTGGTACTGAAAAGTCACGTCATCGCAGAATTGTCTTTTTCCTAATTTTGTAGTAATGTTACCAGTTATGTATTATAAGATTCAATAAACCTGATACATATCATAATTATTAATAGAGAAATTTACAGAAGAATCGGAAATTGTTGCACGTTTCTGTTATGTAGAAATACTTTAATGATCTTATCAATGTTGTAGGGACTTCAAGTGATGGTCCAGTGATGATACCGGATATGTTCTGATATATTCACGTGTAGATATATTATATGAGTTTTCTAAGGGAAATTATATATTGTTGAGTTGATAGCAACTCGATTTGAGGAACAATGTTGAAATATAAGGTCTAATATTGATTGCTTAAAGAAGATACATATCACTTAGAGCTTATTAGCTAATGTCTCTCATTGCCAATTATTTTAATAGAGCATGGAGATCCATGAACTATTTTCCACATGGTATTATAGCGGGTTTTTACGTGGTTGATGTGTGAACTCATACAAACTAGATATAGGCTATGTTGTCCCCCACGTGGCCCAAGAAGAGCGACGGTCAAGAGGGGCGCTGGCAATGGCGGAGCATACAAGGGGGCCCTGTCACGAGTCGCAAGTTTTTGGCCACACGGCTTAGGCAAGCTCAGGCGCGCAGAGGAGCATCGTTGTTGTCTCCTGTGCGAAGTCACGAACGACCCGTGACAGCCCCCCAAGAATTTTCAATTTTTTTATATACTAGGTATGTATATCCAACGGTTTAGAATAAGAGAGATTTTTTTTAAAATGGCCCCCCCAAGAATTTTTAATTTTTAATTCTCTCTCAGACCTTTTTCACTGATCAGTAGAGTGCAAAAGGTGAACAAAATGTGTATAACTCTAGTCTATAAGATTTCATCAAAAAAAAAGTTTTGGCTCCGCCAATGTTTATATGATTTTATGAATTTATTTTGTCAATGTTAATTGTGCCCCAGTAGAGTGAAAATGGTGAACAAAATGTGTATAACTCTAGTCTATAAAATTTCATAAAAAAAAATTTGTTTGGCTCCGCCAATATTTATATGCTTTTATGAATTTATTTTGGCCCCCCCAAAGAAAAATTCCTGGCTCTGCCACTGGGCGCTGGCCTTGAACTGTACATTAACTCCCACCATGATGTGAGGGGCATTGCCTAAAGAAAGATTCACGTCACTTATAAATTCATGGGCTAACACTGCTACATTGATTTTGAGAGAAAATGGAGTCTCATGAACTATTTTCACATATATTTATTAAATAACTAAAAAAGATTTTTATTTTTTTGAAAATAAATATTATTATCTGGGCAAAGACGTAATTTATGCACGTAGATAAGTGTGTGAAAAAAATTAAAAAAATTAAATGAAATTACGAACACATTAAATCCGTTGTCGCACTCCTTGCAACATTTGTTACTACTAATAAGAGCGTGTTTGGTACGGTGGAATCGTCATTTTTGAAAGTGTTGGGATGGTCATCCCCCTCATCTGAATTCGCCACTGTGTGCAAATATATATTTTTTTCAAGTGAAAGTTTATACATTATGCAATTAAATAGTTTCTCGCCAACATATGTTAAAGGTTATTGAAGTCATATTATATATGTCAAGAGGTCCATAGCCCAGTGGGGCTATAGTCTGCCCACGACCGTGAGGTCGAGGGTTCGATATCTCTCCCCTACATGGGGCAAATAAATACTCTCTTTCTAGGGCGGTCCTCCTCCTCTGGTAAGGCTAAAAAAAAAAGTCATATAATATTGGGGGTAAGTTTTGAACAATTTGATTTTTTTTTTTTTTTAAAAACATTGTTACTTTATTGACTACGATGGAAAAAATATACAAGGAGAGGAGAATCCTCCAATAAAAGGTGGAAGGCTAAAAAAAAAAAAGAAGTCATATTATATTGGGGGTAAGTTTTGAACAATTTGATTTTTTTTTTTTTTTTTAAAAACATTGTTACTTTATTGACTACGATGGAAAAAATATACAAGGATAGGAGAATCCTCCAATAAAAAGTGGAAACAAATCCACTACTACATCACACAATTCCTTGTAGCCAATTAGAATTCCCAAAAGGTAACCAAGAACAATATAAAATTAACGTATCTTAAAAGGCGTATATCTAGTTTCCATATGATGTTCAAGAGGAGTCGTTTTTACTTTATTTTTACTCTTACGCGAACGGACATGTGTAACATCTTCATAATCATCTTCTTGCTGATAATCCATAGCTTCAATTGACCCCGTGTACGGGGCCTCAACATTTTCTGGTTCAATACTATGGTCTTGCTCAATTGGCACACTAGGCGCAATGTATGAGGTTGAATCAAATGTACCAATCTTGTGATCTGGCGATAGACTTCTAACCCTACCTCTTAATAAATGACTGCTGTAAAGATTACGCGTATAAATGTGATGGGACGGTGAAAAAATTCCATTTCCCTGAGAATGTTGGTCCTGTAATAGTAGTTTCGCTACCACTGGCGAGTCATGGCCTTCAGGCCTAACCGCCTGGTCAGACCCAAATTAAGCCGCCTCTTCAGGCCCTTCAGCCGCCTGATCTTCAGACCCTTCAGCCGACCCAACTTCAGCCACAGACTCCTCAATTGCAAGGACTTCTGGAATAGTCAAAGTATCGTTGATAGGATCGAAACGATCCGTGATGGGTGGATGGGGATACGGCAAGATACCCTTATCCGGAACGGAAACAAACCCTACATCCAGCGCCACCGCAGCTTGTAACTGCTGGCTTACCGCAGTAGTCGACATGCTCGCCTGCCAGACATGAAGGTCCGGCCCTACCTGAGAACCCGGATCAATTCTAACCAACTTCCCAGCGGGTATAACCCGGTTCCCTGCATTAGAAGAGGCTACCGCCTCACTTTGGTTATCCGACCCGATTTGTTGTGTTGCAGGTATCACACCTGACCCGCCCGCACCAATCTTGCACACCGAACCATCATGCGGCCCAAGGGTTTTCTCTGGAACCCTAGTCGTGTCCTTCACAGTGTTTCCCTTTGCCGCCGCCGGCCCTCCCTTAGCAGTACCGACGACTGTGCTGGACTTGAGAATCCGTGGCTGCTTTACGCAATTTGCTGGGACTGCCTTCTTTATAACGTCAACCCGCTGGGCCTTGATGTCTGCCCTGGGCTCCAAACCGCGATATTACATATGTTGATGACCAATCTTCCAACAGTGTGTGCAATACTGAGGCAAATTCTCATACTCAATATCCTGTCAAAATCCTTTCCCGGATCGTGCATGTCCGATCCATATTCGTGTGCATATTGGATTCAACAAATCCACCTCTACGCAAATTCGTGCAACATTGGGTCGCGTCACATTAGATGTAGGTTCATCAAGAACAAGAGGCACTCCGTCCGCTTTAGCGATCGAAAAGAGATAGCTTTTGTTAAACAAATGGATTGGCAAACCTGCAAGGCGGATCCAGACGGGGACAACGGATGATTTCACCGCCGGATCAAAATCGTTATCCATTTAACAACCTCATCCTAGAGCCATTGAAAATCCAAATACCCTTTTCGCCAAAATCGACAATAATTATCTTCGTTTGCAAAACGAATAATCAAATGACGGGAATCCAACCATCCAATCTAGAAAGCCCCCTTGAACTGCAATTTTTGAAAATTTCGGCTCAAAGTGTCCAATGGTGGACTGCGGCGTGCGAATTTCCCCACAAGGGCTGGCTTCCATGGTTTTTCCAAAGTAATCAAATCTTCCTCTTCTATAATAATCGCTGGTTCACCTTTGTAGGATGAGAGATCCTTGATGGACAATGACGTTTTCGGCTGAGTGAGCACTAATACAAGGTTTGCGAACGATTTCTTGGGCCAGACGCCACCTTGAGGAGGAGGCGCCGCCCCTTGCGCGGCTATAGTCGGTGGTTCTAGAGAAGCCGTGATGGCATAGGAGTGTTTTTTCTTTCTGGTGAGAAAATGATCCTGAAAGGTTAAGTCCCATACCAACAATTTGGTTATTACTTTAATAGTAATAAAAAAAAATGAATCATCCATTTTTAAATGAATTAAGTGGCATGAATTAATCAGATAATCTTTGATTTTGTTTGAGAATGAAAAATTATTAGTCCATGTGCCAGAAAGAAACGATAAACATATCTCTTAAAATGTGGTCCAGATTTAGCCACATCCCTGCAGAATGAGGAGAGAGAAGGAAATGCAGTGATGTGGCCAAATCTGGACCGCATGGTCCAATGAACCTGGTGCATGACAGAATAGACCATAAATATATAGATTAACATATCTCTTAAAATGTAACACCAAAGATTCGAGTCTGGAGATGGAATCATCCAGCGACCATTTTTCTTGGTTTCTTCTTAAAGTTTAAAAAGGTCTTTTTATTATAAACAAAAAAAAAAATTATAAAAAAGAAAAAATAACGCGGACAAGAGTTGCCGCACTTTTTTGCATTGGAAATCTGTTTGAACTTTCTTTTTTTTCAATAGAAAGTAAAACCTCAACTGTTTTTTTTTTAAATCTTTTATTAAGCCATACTCACCCAATTCCGTAATATATATGACGGTTTAATACCGTAATATAGGGCGTTTGTGACGTACAAAAATTAAAGAAACAAAAAGTAAAATATTTTTTCAATTAAAATATCAATATTACTCTTCTAAATAGAATTAGTAATATATAAATTTTATTTAAAAGAGTAATATTAATATTTTAATAACAAAAGACTTTATTTTTAAATTTTTTAAATTTTGTTATAGGTTCTAAACGATTTATATTATAGAATTGATGGAGTATAGATTGACACGGGAAGGTGGATTTTTTTATAGAAAAAGTCATATATGTGACTTTGACCGAAGTGGACGGTTTCTATATTCCTCACGTAGAGAATAATTAAATTCACATTTTTTTTTGTTGAACAAAACTATTCACAAGAGGTTTCCTAAAGGGGTTTTTCTTCTTTTTTTGTAAGTGTGTAGTAAACATTTTGGGAATTCTATGTAAAAGCATAAATTCGGATATAGTACAAAATATGTGTTTTTGTTTGCACATGTGAAATGTATGTGCACAATTGGACCTCTCCTCTACTTTTTTTTTTTTTTTTATGAATAATTTCTTAATTGTCATTTAAATTCAAAGAATTGATATCAGAGCTTGTACCTTGATGCGAACCTAATCTATTATAAGGAAACCCAATCGACAGGGGGATAGATCCTGGAGGAATATATATATATATAGTGTTCTCTCTCCCAAATTAATTCTCCTAAAATTCACTTTTTCTTATCCCGAATTACTTACCCTCTTATGATTATATAACGAAATTTATTATTTGTTTCACTATCATCCTCATATATTTTTTT
Source organism: Vinca minor (assembly GCA_026122235.1). NCBI lineage: Eukaryota > Viridiplantae > Streptophyta > Magnoliopsida > Gentianales > Apocynaceae > Vinca > Vinca minor. Next base: position 4,003,739 of record JAOCZM010000291.1, read on the forward strand.
TAAATAAAAAACACAATTTATTGAAAATAAAATTATGCATGGAGGGATATAATCTTACCTCGAGTATAAGGTGGAAACAAATCCACTACTACGTCGGATTAATGATTCCTAGTAGTCTAGAAATTCCAAACCAATCTCGACCACTAAAGCTAACATCTTTTAAAGAGTTTATATCTAGTCTCAATGTGATGTTCAGTAGAAGCATTCATTATTTTTTTACCCTTGCGTGAGCGGACAGGAATAAAATCTTCGTAATCATCTTCTAGTTGAAATTTGTCAATGCTTCAAAAGATCTCGTGTTCGGGCATCATCCTCGATATTTTTTTTGTTCAAGAGACGCACTTTTCTCTTGCGCAATTGGATCTATGCACTCACTAACAATTGGATCAACGCGCCCACTAACCGTTGGCACATTAATTTTTTTTATTGAAGTCACGAAAACTCGCAAATATTTTGCGACGATCCGAAAAGGGAGGAACTGTTGGTGCATTTTGTTTGCTAGAAGAAAAAGTAGGGGATTGCACATCCTGTTTTGTAGGTCGGACCGGCTTTGAATTTTGTAATTGAGTCCGTTCCGCATCCGGACTATTAGAACCACCCACACCTAATATTGTCCCATGGTCTGTGTGCTTTTGTGGAGTTTCCAATGCAGCATTATTTGTCACTGCGTCATTCACTCCATCATTGACCAGTTCCTCCATCAGCAATTCTCTAAACGGCATATCCGCCATTTCCGTAACAAGATCCAGAGCCGAATCTTGAGGATCATGAGATTCTCTTAACGGTTCCGTAACAAAAGCTTGAGCCAGATCTTGAGGATCATGAGTAGCGATAGATCCGCAATCCTCCCCCATCCACAACAGATTCTCCGGCGGGATTTCCACTCCCAACTCCATCTCCGCCGCAGTCCCGGTCACCTTCTCTGTCTCAGGCAGTGCGACCTCCTGAGACCTGTGATCCTCCACAACCAAAAAAGGTGGTTCAACGGCGGCAGGAAGTACTGGATTCGGCGAACCTTGGAGTTCTTGAATGTCTTGAGCATTCTGAGATTCCGGTGCAGCCGTACTTGACCCACATTCTATATCAACCCCTATTGGTGGTGTCATCTCTGACCCGCTTTCTGTTGTTTCAGAACCAACCGCAGTGACGGCCCAGTCGGCTCTGGGCCGTGAACCTTTGCTCCCTCAGGAGAAGTCTGATCGTGATCCCTAATCACCTGCGGCCGCCTCTCAATCCCGACCACCCTACCAGACTTCAATTTCCAAGGATGTTCGACCGGTTTCAATGGCTGTTTCGGGTGACGTCAGACCCTCTTAAAGGCGACGTTAGCCCTGCGATCCACGCCCCCCTTACAATCAGAATTTTGATGCCCGATCCTCCAGCAACAAGAACAATAGTGTAGTAGATTTTCCTATTCAATTTTCTGCCAAAATTCTTTCCTGATCTTGCATGGGCAATTCAAATATGTGTACATAACGGACTCAATAAATCAACCTCAACGCAGATTCTTGCGATGCTTGGTCACGTGAACATTGGTTGTGGGTTCATCAAGAACCATCGGCTCTCCCGCAGCTTTAGCGATAGAAAAAAATGTAGCTTTTTTAAATAAATGAATTGGTAATCCGTCTAAGAGAATCCAGATGGGAACAATTGACGATTTCATCGCCGGATCAAATTCGTACGTCCACTTGAATACTCGCATACGCGATCCATTGAATACCCATAATCCTTTCCGCGAATTCTCACTTATCTCTACTATTACTCCTAATTACGAAATAACCTTAATTTTATGTCCTTTATCATCCTCATATTTATTAATTCAACAACCATACATATGATTTCTGCATTCAAGGTATTTTCATATGATAGTACCATATAGTAATTAAGATTAAGACATATAGGACAACCATACACATGATTTCTGCAGGTGTTTTCATATGATAGTACCATTGATGAAAATATGATAGTACCATTTAGTAACTAAGATTAAGACATATAAGATGAACGGTACCTTATCTTGCTATCTCGAAAATGATATTATTGTCACGCGGAATTAACAAAAATAAATGATTGTAATTACATGATTCGTATTTAGTTCTATATTTAATCTTTTTTAGGAAAAAATTATAAATATTATCAAGGCATGTCTACTGGAGTAGCCTGAATATATATTTCAAGTTCAATTGTTTGTTAACTTTTATAAAAGTTACTCCATTCATGTCTTAATATAACTCAGTTAAGATACGTAGCAAAAATTAAAATTTACTTTTAATATAAATATCAATAAGTGCATGAAAAGTTAAAAGGGGCAAAAAAAGATACTTCTTCCGATGTTGTAAATCCAAAAAGTTATTGTTAAAAATTCAGGTTAACAACAAAAGATGAGAGTATGTTGTGGGATACAAAAAAATGAATAAAATGTATTCAGGTTAAAGACCACGTGGAATTGGGTCGGGCCAATGTTTGCGCTGGTTATTTAGTTAAGTCTGATATGTTCGCTGATGAACACGAAAGCCCGAACATGAGGCAGCGGGAGGTGTTGGTCACCATCACTTGCACCTTCTTTTTTATTTAGCAAAAAAAAAAATAAAGATCACGTGAAATTCTTATATTGATTCATTAATTCATTTAATAAACTTCAATTACTTAGAATTAAGACGTTGTTGTAGTGCTCATCCTCAAAATCCAAAACTCTGAAAAGAATAGAACACAATACAATCATAGTTGCACTTTATGGAACATTACATATTTCAGAAAATTAAAGTACAAATTTGAAAAGAATTTGTAGTTTATAAATACTAAATGCGCCTAAAGTAAGTTTACTTTAGTGAACTTGCAACAGTTTAGAACTTTTAGAAGCAGCCAATAGATTCTGGAAAATTCTTATATGGAACAGATTCACATGGACCTTGTGGTCTAGAATAAGTCACGTCATCACATAATTGTCTCTATCATCATTCTGTAGTGATGTGGTCAATTTTAAACCACGTGATCAATTAGACTTGATCCATATCAGAATTATCCACGTGGATTAGTCGGTCTGAATGATGCAGCTGTTCAAGCTCTTCCTAGCAAGTGCGCTGTCAAAATGGATATTCCTATCTCCAATAATGTAGATTGTGACATGTAAGTTGATATATAATCTCATTTCATACTCATTATCTCTAACTAGTATTGTATTCAGTCAAATGATTATTCAGTTTCGAATGTAAAGAATAATCATTTATCTGATTCTAACAATTATATATCCAATTTCTTTTGCAGCATAAGCTAAGAACATTAATCGATCAGAAATAAGGACAGACGTTTCAGATGTTCATGCGGTTGGATATATTGGAATATTGGTCTAGTGATGCCATGCAAAATTTTGTAATAATTTTTTTTAAGAAGGATTAATAGTGATTTTTTTCAGTCTGATTCGAACTCTCGACCTACCAATTCTTACCACTCGAAATGCGCTTCGTTTTCAAATCGTGTAATAGCTTGAATAAGTTTACCTAGTACCCCAAATATTGAATAAATTTTATTGACTTGGTATTCGATAAAAAAAATTCAGTTTATGAGTACAAACGTTTTACTCGAGGATTAATTTTAGTGTGTATATAGCATTTGTTTTGAGTTGTTAGAGTACCTATATTTCCAAATAAAAATTGATAATGGAGATCGAAGAGTAATAGAAATTAACCTAATTGGTAAGATGAACGTAATATTACACTTTTAACTAAATAGGGTTCAAATTTTTTCAAGGACAAACTTTGTACGTATTTTAAGATAGTAATTGTAACATAAAAAAAAGATCGGAGCGTAATGACAAGATGTAGATATGATGTTTTAATAAGAATACTGAAAGTAGAAAATATTAGGATTGATTAATTTTTAGTAGCTTCACAAGTAGCTGAGGACGTGAAGTGTTGGCCAAGCGGGAGACCGATCATAATATGACCATTGAAAAAATCTTTTACCAACACAATTTGGCTCAATTAGTAAAGATTCGATACGTCTTTACAGATGTTAAGTGTTCAATTCCCCTACCAACGTAAGGGATGTATTGGTAGGAGATTTGTAAGTACCTTGTAAGCGACCTATGATTTTTAGGGTCTGCATTGTCCCGTAGTGATGATCGGAGCTGAACTCACCCAAACTTCTTTTTTTTTTTTTTTTTAAATTAGTTATTTTTTAACATAAAAAGGTAAAAGTAAAAGTATTTTAGTAATAATCATGCCATTTGTCAATAGCATGCATGAAAAAGTTGTTAGTCCATAAATTTGTGCTTATAAGTCCACATTTACCATACCACCATAAATACCCCATACATCTTAGTTTCTCTTCTAGCAATTATATAAAAAGGCACAATCCATAGAAACAAGTTCAAATATACATAAACAAAATAAAAATAACTTGGTCTCAATTATCATCAATTTAAAAAAAAATGAAGGGTTTCTTTGTTTCAGCAATTGCAATGTTAGTCTTGATTCAGCTCTTGGTTGAACCAGGGCAGGCCAATATCACTTGTGACCAAGTGAATAATTACTTAGCACCATGCTACACATATCTTACCGGTGGCGCCAGCCAGCCAACCTCTGAATGTTGCAACGGCGTGAAGGGCTTAGCTGGGGCCACCAAAAATACCGTTGATAAAAGGGCGGCGTGCAACTGCATTCAGCAATCGGCCAAAAGTTTCACGGGCTTGAGTGAAGCTGCTGCCGAAGCTCTTCCTAAAAAGTGCGGTGTCAAATTGGATATCCCTATTTCCAAGAACGTTAATTGTGCTACGTAAGTTCACATCTTTATTTTATTGCTTAGTATTATATTGTGTTTGAAATTAAATGTCCACTTTTTTTATTCATTCATTTTATATAAAAAAAAAAAATAGATATTCTGCGAATGAAATAATTATTTAGTTTTATGCTAACAATCGTTCATTTCCTAGGGCAGCATCAACTAAGAAGGGGACAATCAAGCGCAGAATAAAAACAGGGTTTCAGATGTTTCGTGCCATTTGATATAATGTGACATTGGTGTATCAATGCTAGTAACATTTTGTAATAGAATAAGGTTTATCTTTTAGCCAAAGGAATAAAATAAATTTTGTTCAACTTCTTATTTTAAATTAATTATTTGAGCAAAATCTCCATGACAAATAAAACGAGGAAACACAATAACTCTTCCACTGAATAAAATTATTATCTGGCTACATATTTATTGATCAAGCCAGCTCAGAAACCAAGTCAGACTCAATTTACTTACATACAATACTACTATAAAATTAAACATAACTAAAAATCCAAGTTTACATAATTGTATTACGACTAAAACTCACAATCTTTTTAATCATATTGTAAAGCTTTTATCCAAACTCCTTATATATGGAGTAATGTATAAGAGGAAGTTTACTAAGAAAGTCATGTTGGAAAAACTCTAACTTGTTATTTCATAAGAGATTAGGGGAAAAAATCCAACAATAACAATATATTTTTTTGTAAAAACTTGCAAGAATTTGAGAGATACAAATGTGAGATGAAGATAGGTGGCATCGTTTTAAGTGTACCGAATACAAGGTTATGGCAAAAAAGAGTAAATGACCATTAGTTTAAAGTTAATTATGCAGAACATTTTGTTAAATAATTTGATAAAGTATTTAGTTATTTATAACACTTAATTGTTTTTGGTGTGCTATTTCTATTCCTTATTTATGTCTCGTTTATTATGTATTTCAACTATTTTGGGTGTGTTAATTATATATTTTCATGGCGATTTCTAGTGAAAATTACTTGCACTACACAGTGATACTTCCATCTATTGCACATACATGAAAATTAGTTAAGACATATGAAAAATTAAAATAATAATAAATAGTAAAAAAACACATCCAAAATATTGAAGTATTATAAATAGCTAAAAGCTCTAATTTGATCGGTAACCAGCTTCCATTTTTCATTAAATTTTTCATTATGGACGAGAGTAATGGGCAGGACGTGAAATGTTGGCCAAGCGGGAAAACAGGCACGATCAACAATAACCATTGGAAAAGGGCAAAAAAATCCTGTCCCCCTTCCTGTCCCCATCCAATCACAATTCACCCTGTATATATATAATTGAAAAAAATATTTATATAATAAATTCTTATTGGTTGGGGACAGAGGATTTTCACCCTTGGAAAATACCTAAATTCACATTGTATGTGTTGCGTGTATTTGTGTACCATTTTTGTATAATCACTGGTACAAAATTATCAATTTAAAATTCACATTTCTTTTACAAATAATTTACTCTCTTAATCTCAAAATAAAAATGATCAAACAAAAAATTATATCTATGCTCAAAAAGTATAAACAAATTTGAATTTGACGTTAGAATGACCATGAAATTGTATAATGGGCTAATCATGGCATCAAAATTATTGGGTGTAACTTTTTTGGCCAAGAAAAATCCGTCCTGGGTCCAAGACGGATTTGAAAAATCCGTCCTAAATTGCCAGTTGCGCATCTCTTAAATATAAGACGTTTCTAACTATATAAGACGTTTCTAACTATTTAATACTCCCTCCATTCCTAAATATAAGACTCTTTAGACAATTTGAGAAAATTAAGGAAGTTGTCATTTTCACCTAAACTTCCAATATTATCCCCCACCCTCCCTCTCTCTCGCTTCTTTGTCATAAAGAAAGGAAAATGTTGAGGGTATAATTGGAATAAATTGTTGACAACTAATAAAATAACCTTAAACGACAATTAATTTGGATACCTAGATATCTCCTAAACGACATGTTGGATATATTATTAGTGAATGCAAAATTTGTGGGTATCCCACATTGTTTTGTTTGGTATCTCTTGTTCACTTAATAAGAAGGGAACCAAGAAGCTAGAGTAAATGTGTGAGTATGGCAGGCCCCCGCGGGTGCACGCAATGTTCAACCAGAGTTCAACCGAGACTAATATAAAACATTAGTTCGGGTAGATTATATAATTAATCCGGGAGCGGGGCCTTGGGGCCTTGGGAGGTCTTATCTTGAATTCGAGATAATTTTTTGCATCCCAAACACACAAATACTGATCTGAAACATTTAGGGAGTTCAATAGCAGATTCATGAATGTTAGTAAATTCAGCAATTAATTGGATTCGTGAATGTTTGTAAATTCATGAATCAATTTAATTTGGATTCGTGAATGTTTGTAATTACAGTGATCTTGGAGTGAATCAGCTTCACTATATATATCCTTCATTCTCCATTGCACACACAACGCACAAAATACTTTTACAAACAGTTTTCTTTTTGGGTGATAGTTGCAAACTCGTCGGCAGTTCGCTTGTGGAGCTTCCAGTGCTTGTGAAGGCTCTACTTGCAAATCATCTTATCCTGGGAATCGAACACTTTCAAAAGTCCTAAGCACCTAAGGGAAGAAGGCGAATTCGGTTTAAGGATATTGTGTTTTATCACAAGATTTGATCCATTTTGTAAAGTTATCTGTTTCTCTTGATTTGTTTTAGTGTTTATTGTCTAACACGACAATTAATAGGGAATGGAGGGAGTATAACAAATATACTATTATTGCTCTCTGGAAACATGGAAGTTTACAGTACCTTAGTACCATAGACTGGTACATTGCATATACTACTACTACTACTACTAGAAGTACATAATAAGAAGCTCGACAGAGCTTATTTTTTCAGAATACAAGATAAAACTTATTCAATATATATTACTACTTCCAACATCTGACCTCTTCCTTATTCTTGCTTAGCCAAATCCTCTTAGCTGATGCTGTGACCAAGAAATTAAAGATTCATTAGTATAATCACCAGAATATATATATATATTATATTAAATTACTGTGTATTTTTTTTTGTTTTGGGAGAGGTACAATTAAATCAGGAACATATTAGTTGCTTCAAATAAAATTTACATATATTAAGAAAATTGTTGATTGGATTAAATTTTTTTTTACTGAAATGAGTAAAAAAACTATCTGGAAACTTGAACTACAAATATTGAAAAAAATAAAAAATAAAGTTATTTTAAAAAATAAAAGAATAAATGTTGTATTGAAGTCGCGTGAAAATAATTAATTTAGGACCAAAAAAAGTAATTAAGTTTAAGACAAACTAAATTAGGATGTATTATAGTATTTAATAGTCAGAAACATTTCGTTAATCTTCTTTGAAAGTATAATCAGCAACAGAATGTGATTATAATAACGCTGCTAGAAAATTTGTCAACATTGTGATAATAAATAATTGGTCGCTAATATAATCTCATTAGTAACAAGTGGTCGCAAAATCTTAGTCGTGGTCACGCTTTGTTCAGTCAAACTGAATTGAGAACATGGTCGTAATATGCGGTGACAGAGTGCAATCGGTCCTCTATACAGTCGCAAATATCAATTTGCGACCAGATTTAAGTCACCACATGAAATGATCACAAAACGCTGATTAGCTATCAAATTACAACAACTAAGACGGTCGTTGTTGACAAATTTTCTAGTAGTGTAAGTAGAGCTACTTACATGTCACAGTTAACGGTCTTGGAGATGGGGATATTCAAACGTACACCGCACTTGCTAGGAAGAGCTTGAGCAGCTGCATCACTCAGACTAGCGAAGTGATTGGCAGCTTCTTTAACACAGTTGCACGCTGCCCTTCTCTCCGCCGTGGTCGTGGCGGCTCCAACCATGCTCTTCACTCCACTACAGCATGCACTAGTTGGCTCGCCGCCACTGGTGAGATATGGCATGCAGGGAGCCAAGAAGCCAGTGACCTGGCCACAAGTAATGGCCTGCGCTGGTCCAACCATAAGCTGAACCAAGACCAACGCTGCAATTGCTGAAACAACGAAACCCTTCATTTTTTTATAGCTTGATGATAATGCACACAAAGTGTTTGATGTATGTTCTAGCTTGTTTTCTGGACTGAGATGAGATGGGGCATTTATAGTGGTGTGGTGACCGTGGGATGAGCGCTCACGGCTCTAGTGTTGCCAAAGATTCGACGGCTGCCTTTTTTTTTTTTTTTTTTATGAAGCATAAATTTACGCTTCCTATCCCCTCAGATAAAGTACTGCGGCTCCAGTGCAGAACGGAGTTAAGTTCCGTACGTGCAGGATTTAAATTTGTTCGCTGAGTTGAAATTTTGACCGTTAATATTGATCTAAAACGGAAAATTGTCATAATTTTACGACACATGTCAAGTTTTTTAATAATATTTATCATGTGTTTTGTGTTTAAAAACACATATTCTGAAGTGTTTCGTACGTACTGAATTTTATTTGTTCCGCATAGGATCCGACGGCAGATAAGAAGCATAAATGGTACTCACCTTGTTTGGAGGAATTTAGATTATACTAATGTCTCATAGAAAGCATGAATTTAGATAAGGTTTCTGATTTGGATTATGTCACCATGCGTGTAGGTCGTGTTTCTTTTTAAAAAAAAGAAATCATGACCTTTTCAAATTGGCGTATCTGATGATAAAAGGAGCAAATTGCCAATATAACATAACAAACCATTTCCCCTCCACTCATCCTTTAGCACCAGTATATACACTATTAATCTTGTCTTATTTTATATTTCATTCTCCATCTCATTTATCAACTGTTATTATATTATGAGTGTTCATTTTTTCTTTTAGATTCCAAAAGCTGTGTTTTTCATCATTTTTCATATGGTAAAGCCTCGCTAGGACAGTTCTCTCTCCTTTATATGGGGCAGTCGCCTGCCCACGACCTTGAGGTCGTGGGTTCGATATCCTCCACCTGAGTGCGGTAAGATTTAACCTCCCTTTATAGGGCTATCTTCTCCTTGTCTGAGGCAGTTCTCTCTCCCCTATATGGAACAACTGCCCAATCGAGCTTCAAAAACCTCGCTAAAAGCCCCATCAATTTCTCTCTTACAATAACAAAAAACTAAAAAAAAAGAAATTCATAGTTGCTACATCACTTTTTACTTTTTATCCCCACTATTTATTTTTAGTCACTTAAATAACTAATGGGATTTAAGGGTTTACTATCTAGAAGACCAAAGAGTTAGAAAGTGTGAGAATTTTAAGCAAAAGCCTCTTAAAAGTCCTTATTCTAAGGTACTTTAAGGGCTTTTAGACTAAAAGTCTTCCCTTAAAGCCTCCTTGCGAGTGTCCCAAGGTCTAAGCATGATGGGCCGGAGTCCTAAAAGATCCTTCTCTCGTAACTCACAAGAGATCTGGGCCTTTACATGTAGAGCCCGCTAAATATTGCATTTATGTCCATAGTTTTATATGGGCCCATAACCCAGATTATGGCCCATTTCTCCACGCTCGGATCTTTTAAGGTTATTATCCGACTCGTTTTACTCACCGGTTCTTACTTCTCGCTTCTCAGGCGAGACCCTTTTGTCCCAATTCAAACGAAATTCTCCAATTCTTCCCAAAACAAAGTACATCAGTGTCATCAATAACAAAATACCTTGAAATTCTCGAGGAGTTTAAGGTTAGTTAAATGATAATTCTGATTTTGAAACAAATTACACTATATAATTGGAAGTGATATGCAGCTCTCTTTTACTGCCGCTGTGTGTTATTGATTCTTTGTTTATCAGTTGTTTGATGAAATGCCAAGCTGAAACGTTTGAATCTTTGACCTGGTAATGGCTGAATGCTATTGCAAATGAATCTTTGAAGTCATTTAGCTTGTTATTTTACTGTTTAATCTGTTTCTTTTTTGTATAGGAAAGTGGGGCCGCGGCTTAGTGTTGAACACTAAATAACAGACTTTTAAACAGATGTTACAAATTAAGCAATAATAACACATGTCCTAAGGCATGTAACACATATTTTAGGCAACAAGTGTTAAAAAATCACAACACATTTACTCCGAAACAATCTTGACCGTCCAAATTTTATCCCATGGCACCTGCTCTCCCCCTTAGCTTCGTCCATGATGAAGGTAGTATAAATAGTAGTTCAAATTGGATGTTACAACTTTGGTGGTAATCCTTGACCTTTCATATCCATATTCATGTAGTGATAATGTTCTTAGTTAGTAATGGTGAAGGTCACTTACATATTCTAACATATTCATGTTTTTTATTTTTCCTACTTTGAACTTTTGTGGTAAGGCTTCAAGATCGGGATATGTTTGGCAATGATGTGCAATAGTTTAGATGTCTGATGTAAAATTTGATGCTACATATTACTGGTTGTCTTCTTCTTGCATGCTTGAACATATGTTCTTCTGATGAATGCTACATAAACATTGATTTTCATCTTATGGTTGTTGAAACTTGATTTCTTTGCATATGCTCTAATAACTTGTTTATGTGTGTTCTGATGGCCAAACTTGTAAATTCTCTGGATGGTCGTTTGATGTGTAGTAAATTTTGCTCTAATAACTTCTTGTGGGCAGCTTATTTTCATGGATCGATGGGTCGGGATTCTGAAAGTGCCATTGCATCCAGATAGCAGCAGTTTCTATAGAGTCGCTGCATCTCTCTGCCTCTCGTCTTCTAAAGGCCTTACAGTCAGTTTTTGTTCCTCTTAATTACTCAGATTTTCTTGGATTATATTTTCTGGGCTCGATATATGCTTGTTAAACAAATGGATATAGAAATGCTTTATGATCACCGAAATGAACAAATTATCTAAGTTCTTGAAAGACTGCATTTTGATCTCTGTGCTTTTTATAAAAACAACCTTATTGAAGTTATGATTTTGTGGCGCAACAGGTGCCTTCTGCAAATGTCATCTTCTTCAATGGAGATCGAGTTGAAGGGACTGGAAATCCAATTATTGAGAGGTTATCAAATCTACAAAATATATCCGAAATTTTGGTTTCAAAGTTTGGAGCTACTGTCAATACTTGGGTTATCGAGGCACCTACTTTCAACGGACCGTTTGCCATCTATAAGGATTTCATTCCAAATGTAAACCAAAATGGGGAACCAATATCATATGATGCAACGGGATTTCCAGCGTCGTCATCGATTGTCTTGCTCTTGTATAATTGTTTGAAAGAGGTAATACACAGTTTAGGGTTTCTAATGAGCAATTATTGTTTCTAGGCTGATTAGGAAAAAATGGATTTTTATTACCCATTCATGTCATTTTCTCCCTCCCCTTACCTGATTCATGAACAGATAACCGCAAAAAAACTTTTGATTCATCTCGCCCTGCATTTAATGATAGAACAGTGAAGTAAGCAATGCATTTTATCTCTGGATTGCAGATTAAAGACCTTTTTATACTCTGTGACAATGTACATTAATTTCTTCAGTCGGTTGTATTTTTCCATAATTTTATGATTCTTTAAAATTTCGATGATGGTTGCTGCAGGCAAAATCTTCTATTTTGAGAGGGCAGAAAGAGAAACATCAAGCTGAACTGCCGACCTCATCTTCGTGTAATCCAAAAACTCTAGTTCTTGGATTCAGCAAGGGTGGTACCGTAGTTAACCAGCTAGTGACTGAGCTCGGTTCAATGGATCTCCAACATAATGGAAACGGAACCCAACCAAAGAAAAAAGGGATCAGCGTGGGGAATGCTATACGCGAAGAGGATCAGTTTATGCCAACCTCGACAGAAGGCCTCTTAAACAGCATAACCGAAGTTCATTACGTGGACGTTGGGTTGAATTCAGAGGGCGCATATCTAACCAACCAAGATGTGTTTGATCGTCTCTCAGAGCAGTTGAAGCAAAGACCTCTGGGAATACGGTTCCTACTCCACGGAACTCCCAGGCAATGGAATGATAGCTGGCGTATTTGGATTCGTAAAGAAAAGAATGCAATGGTTCGCCTGCTTACAGTAGTTGCTCGGAAGAATATGGGCAGATTACTTATTCGTGAGAGATTGTACTTTCCTGGTAAACCTCCTAGTATGCAGATGCATTTTGAAATCATTGAAAACTTGGATGTTAGTTGAATTTTGTAGATAAATAAACACCAATTTCACTGTGATTTTGAATCACAAAGTATAAAATTGTTTGTTTGATTTGCTTACTGGCCTGGTATACAATGGTTCTTCCTACCACAATCGAGTTTCCAAAGTTTACAGTCTTTTTTTCCTATATAATGCTGAACCAAACCTCAGTCGTTAGAGTTAACAATTATCTTAGTCGTCGAATGACTAGCGTCTAAGATTGATCAGCACGTTGCTGAAGGAATAGTCAGCTACTGGAATAGTCAGCAGTGCCGGAACCAAAATGCTTCCTCCTTTGCCATAGCTAACTTCATTTCCTCCACAAATACAGGTATAAAAGAAAACAACATAGGAACTTTCAAAAATCAACAACAACATAGGAGTCTCAAAAATCCCTGACATATAATGTAAAAAATTCATCGAAAACACGAAAATTTCTTGAGGTACTGGGTTTCTACACCCATCCCTTCTGACTGTAAATAGCTATATTATGTCTTGCTATAACAAGGGGTAAAAACCAAACTATTTTCCCCTATACCAACTACTTTTAATATATATTTGGTCATATGGAATTTTTGCACACACTAACTTTGGTTGTCCTTTGGCTGCATTTAAAAGCCTAGACCGATATTTGTATAATAACTAAATCTAGGCTAAGATTACAGGTTCCTGATGATGCTCCAGGTTCCGAAGCACAATCTTCGCAAAGATTTTGGCTTCGAGTGGGGCGTTTGTTGCAGCAGCTGCAGCGCGTAGAACTCTTGGAGCTCCAGTGTTCTGCAAGAGGTTCACGTGATGCAGTGCGTGCTTTCCCCCGGGAATAGTAAACTGAATTGGAAATGTTAAAGAAGGATTAGTTCTTCATAAATAAAAAGATTCTGAATATTGCGATTATGTGACACGGGTAGAGAGACTACCTGAAGAAGAGCAAAGGCAGCACAAGCCTTGAGTACTGACGAAGGATTCCTAAGCATGACAACAAATCTACCAATTTCCGCTCCACTGAGAAAACATATATTAGATCAATGAAGAGACGAAAAAATGAACATTAAGGTGAAAATATAAGAGATTCATCAGGAAAACATGGTATATGTTACATTTCACCAAAAGAGAATTCTAGAGATGTCAAGGAAGGTTAGCAGAGTTGGCGCAGAACTCTTGACTCGTAGAAAAGGAGTACAAGGGATGAACAAACCTGCATCTTAGATGACCCGCTTCATGAATACAAGCTGATTCTGTTACTTGGTTCAATGCAACCGGGGCTGATGACATAGCCGCAGCAGCAAATGCTTGTTGATCGGAAAATGTGAGAACAAAAGCTTCAATGTGTTTCAAAGCCATCCTTCTCGCCCCATCTAAGCTGGCAATCTTTGATATGCTTTCAAATGAAGTCCCTACCAGTGCTACTTCGTCCATTCTGCACATAATATACAGGACTCTTAAACCAGCGTCCGTAAAGTAACAGCTCTAGATAGCACCGTGCATTAGGAGAAATGTGGACTTGACGAAACTAAAGGAAGAGTAAAACAAGGGAACAAGGAAATTAAAGTGAAAAGGACAAGCCGAGAATAAAATACTACCTTCCATCAAACATGTATGCCAAAGCCAATGCAGCCATGAAGCGTGCCATTTTTGATACAGATGTAGAACAAAGATTAACTAGGGCGGGAACACCCCCTTCCTCCACTATGCGAAGAGCATTCCCGGGGTTAAAAGCAAGATTCCAAAGCGCTCCAGCTGCAGTCTCATGGACATCCTGGATGATGGGGAAAACAAACAGCTTAATCACAAGCCATAAGTCATTATTGCAAAAAAAAATTACCAAATAATGAGCGCTATTACAAGCTCATCCATGACTGGAGATCAAAGTAAATAATGAACAAGACAACCAACTCTGCTAGTACGCAACCAAACCAATAAGCAGCATTGTTACAGCATCAAGGCAAGCTGACCCTCCGAAAAGATGTGGCAGATTATCAAAAAGAGTCAAATTAAGAGGCGAACAAGAAAATCCCATCTTTATATGCAGTCACAAACCATGCACCAAGCTATGAATTAACAAACAAACATTTAAGTTACAACCGAATATTCCTCGGCATATTACAGTGACCATAAAAAAGAAGTTTTACTCGGGAAAGATAGTCAGTAGAAAGTTATTTTGAGGAATCAAAATCACAAGGAACAAAATGTTTACCTCAGCATCAGATTGTGCCAATGCAATAAGGGGTGGCACACCTCCCTCTTGTCCAATAGCAATGCTGTATAAGAGCATAACATGTGAAAAGTTAGAAAATGTGGCAGAAGGGCAGCGACGCACCATAAGAAAGAAAATGAGGGAAAAGGTTGAAGCATGCATGTATTCATAATTTATTCTTTTCTTGCTCTCGTTTACCAGTAAACAAACCCCGGTTCTCTTTTCTTTCAAGGAGGAAAGCAAGGGAAAAGAATTGGAGGGAAGAAAACGTTATTGAATCGTTGTGCTTTAACATGCTAGAAGGCTATATTGAATAAGAAAACATCATAATCTACAATCAGAACGTCAAAATGAGTACAACATTCCAATTGTGCGTTTCCTGTATCTTGCCAAGATTAATGCTCTTACTATACATCAGACTCAACGTCTTCCTTCAGCAATGCTGCTCATGAGGTCATTTCCTCAATCTTCAAATCATTTGAATTCTTGACCAATCAAATAGAAATTTCTATCTTTCGAGGAGCAAATGATCTGGTTATTTTAATATGACCATTAACATTGAATGTTAGCAGTCAAGAAAATGTTCAGGATTATCTGCAACATGAATCGGCATACTTGTATCTAGAGTACAGGGTGAAAAAAAATATTTTAACAACTTGCCTTTTTTTTTGGACTTTTGGTTCTTTCTAGAAAGGAAACTGTTGAATAAGTTACTGATATCCGTGGGTGTTTGTTTGTCCAACCCTTGCTATGAACCCCATTAAAACAAGTATATATATATATATATATATATATAGAGAGAGAGAGAGAGAGAGAGAGAGAGAGAGAGATCATTGTCCTTACCTATTGGCTTCTGAAACCGAGAGACCCCATAGAGCACCAGCAGCCCTCTCCTGAAGGCCAGGTGTGGCATTTGTAGAAGAGTTTGCAAGAGCTACCTGAAAATTACATGAGCTTCATTCCTCAATACTTGCAGAAACTTCTAGTCAGGGTCTTAGCCCGTTAAGTTTAATCATAATGATAATTAATCTCCACCAAAAAACATAAGGAAGTACCACAAAAATGCAAGTTGATTTCAAAGTCATTATTACACAAGATAGAACATTTAAACAACTTAACTGCGAAAAGAAATGTACTAAAATTCCACCTCAATCTATAGGGAAAAGCAGAAGGTGACAACTATCAAGTTACACGGTTGAAATGGACGAAATAATTTGGATTTTATCAGAAGTTGCTCTATGCACTTATCAAATTGACCCTAAGACTGATTTGGAGAACAAGGGTGTCGGTCAAAAGAGTGGCCAAAGGCAAAAATACTTTACCCATACTAAAGTCCTCGATCTAGGTATATATATACCTTTTGGAAAATGACAGAAGGGAAGCATCTATTGTACTCTTTATTAACATAAAGAGACACAACGAAGAAAGTACCTTTCTTGTTTTATTAAACGTAAAGCAGAACGAAATAACCATCTTTTCCTCAACACTAAAAAGTTCTCATTCATTCCTAAAAGAGCTTTATCCTCGATTAAACCTCACACCCACCAAGTTAGAGACCGAAGGAAATAAAAGAGAATTGAAGTTCTAAAAAGAATTCTGAATTTATAGGCCAAGAAAATGAGTTTTGAAAAGTTCATGTAGTCAGAGGAAGTTTTACTATCGTAACCTGTTCCCGTTTAACACAGCATTCAGAATTCATAATGTAAAATCCTACCCTTGAAGCAGGAAGATTTGATAATCAGTTGCCACCAATAAACCATACATTAACAAGCACTAAAGGAGTGAATGGAAGTCCTAGCTTGGACTGAGAGTTATGAATCAAGATAGACTAAGCTCAAGAAGAAAATAAATCTTACCAACGCTTCAACACCACCAACAACTGCAATGGCTTCTCGATTCCTGTCATCAAATGATAAGTTCCACAATGCTCCGGCAGCTTCTTGCCTATATTGAAAATAATAGCAATCAGAGGAAACCAAGCAAAAGTACGGACTAGAAAAAAACTAAGTCCAAAATCATCTTTTGCAAAGGTATCATCAGCAAATCAAGAGCAGATTGATGCTGCTTTTAGTGGGGAGAGGTGGATTCAAGAAGGATATAAAGTGAGAATTTCAAGAAGAATAAAATCTCGGATTACCACTCCAAGTAGCCATAGAACAATTGAAATTTGCAGGTCAACTACCTGACACCATCATGAGCAGATTGAGTGAGCTGCACGAGTGCTTCAAGGGCTCCAGCCTCTTTCCCAATGGCAGCGTTGTTACTGTTACTATCTCCATGAGCAGCCAAATTTGCCAGAGCACGAGCTGCCTGGAAAATAGTACATATGCTGTCAGAACATTTTCATACATTCATTGTCAAAGAAGGCTGTTGGCACAAAATTATTCCGACTAGATACTTTCTTGGCTATCTCCGATTTCAGAAGTGTCATAGCAATATTTTTTTTTCTTTCACAGCAATATAATTACTCAAGGCATTGGTTTATATAATCTGGACTCTATATTCAGCAAATCAATGTATTCGAGCATATAAATCAATGCTTTCAAGCATACATAGGAGGGCAGAAAAAATCGTGGTTGGCGTTCTTTCATGCGATTGTCTAAGGCAGTAAAGTGGCCGATGTTCTTTTCAAACAACTTTTAAGCTGAGAAATATCCCAGGAACTCCTACCATAAAATACAACAAACCGTCCTGCACAAACTTTCTATCAGCGATCGAAGACAACGAGAAAATTTAAGTGGCATCAATAACAAATTGTTTTAGATCACCTAATTACCAGGGCAAAGCCCAAGTCTCACAATCATCAGAAACATTATAGTTCCTCGAGAGTTTTAATGCAGCATCGAGACTATTTCATTGAAATTTACAAATTTAACTGTAAATTATGGATGCATGGAAAACCTATTTATTCTAATGCTAGAAAAAGTAAATACCTGCTCTTGCACTCCTTCCGCCTTGCATGTTCGAGCAAGAGTTACCAAAACATGTACTCCACCCACTTCGGCAACCTCCATGCTACAGTTGTCATCGGCTGCTAAATTAGCTAATGCACCAGCCGCACGCTCCTGTGAACAAGAAACCTGTTATGAAGAGCTTGGTATATTAAACCAAATTGGAAATCAACCTAATATTGCATAACAACTGATATGCAGATCTTTATGTGCATGTCAGAGAGGTACGTACCAGAACTCCGTCACCACCAGTAGACCATTTGAAGATGAGATCAACTAATGCTTTTACGCCCCCTGCTTGAGCAATGGCACCCTGTAATTTGAAGTTCATTTAGCAAACCAGATAAACTAAACATAAAATCCCGGAAAAGCTAACGGATAACGGACCTTATGCTCTTCCCCAACTGAAAGATTCCAGAGGCCTCCTGCAGCCTCTTCGGCGACCAACCTGTTCATAGACGAGGCCAAATCTGCAAGGACATGGATACCTCCTTCATCGGCCACGGCTTTAGCAACATTCGTGTTCACTGACAAGTTTGCTATAGCCTATTCAAGTAGTCAAGATATTAGATGCACTGACGAATAGAAGTAACTGTCAGAATAAAATGGAAAAGATTTGCAACAAAATCTGACGACAAAAGCAAGGTTGAGATATAACGCCCAAGCAGCTAACTAAATGCATTACCTTAGCAGCTTCTGACTGAAGCCCCTCACGCCATGATTTTGCAAGGTTAAGGAGGAGACGTATCCCTCCATCTCTCATGACGGCCTCAGCTCTTCCACCGTCAATACTGGCATTTTCATCATCAATGACTACAAAAGTTGCAAGGCCTGTAGCTGCCCTTTCTTGAACTTCCTCTTGTGTGCTCTGCATCAAACTGAGCAATAAATACGCACCTTGATTGAGCCAGAAGTTATCCAAACCTTGTGGATTGTTCTCAGCAATACGTAGTAATGAATGAGAGAGGATCCATTCTAGCCAATTCATAACCTCGTCCAATTTCCTGTCTTTGGCCTCTGAGTTTCTCCAGTCAATAAAGACATTCCTCTCCTGTTTTGTAGTATCGGCAAATAGAGAAGCTACTCCTTTGAAAATGTCGGTAAAAAGTGCAAGTAGCAGTTTACCTTTAGGATTGGTGTAGGAGATGAAGCTATCGTCCTCTTCAAGAGCTGGACAATTCAGGGCACACAAGACCTTCAAGCTCTGTGAATTTGAGAATAATCTCGAGACTGCAACAGGGTCTATATCTGTTCTAGAAACATCTAGACCTATAAGATTAGGCAACTTACTCCAGTTTTCGAAAACTAAAACCCACTTCAAACCGGTCGTCCCAGCAACCGAAAGGTAGCGAACTGACAGAACACTTCCCAGCGCTTTCTCGTCAACGCAAAGACAATCAATAAATCCAACATCCATTAAATGAGGACAGTTCTCGGCTAGAGCATTAATGGCTCCTCCATCAACTTCGCGGACACCTGAAAGCCGTAGTTTCCGAAGCTGAGAACAACATAAAGCAACTTGCTTTATTGCATCACTTGTGATCCTTTCACAAAAGTCGGGCCCGAGTTGAAGAGTCTCGAGATTCTCATGTCGAGCAGCAACGGCCGACAGCGTAGCATCATTAATTTTCCTGCAGTATTCACCACTAATTTCACGTAAATTTCTGGCATTAAGTCTATTGATAGCATCAGCTGATTCGGCCCCACGAAAGCGAAGCTTCTGAAGAGCTTGACAGCATGGCGCAAGAAGCCTAGCAGCCTTGATATCCAATTTGTGAGGACGAAGGTCCAGTGCCCGCCACAAGCAAGGAGAATCTCCAAGGGTTTGCCAAGTCTTACATGTCGACGATAAGCTTGCACGATCACGATAGGTAAGACATGAAAATAGCTGGATTACAGTATCATCAGGCAACTTAGTCCAATCAACAAACCCATTGTCATCCAAAACTATACATTCTTCTTCAATCTCCTGGTAATCCACCTTCTCTTTTCCCCTCCTTGTGCCCTTCCTCCTTACTTTCCGACTCATGATCAATCCACGGACAACGAAGGTTCCTAAACCAGTGATGATTCAGACAGTTATATGTATTTCCCAAGCTAGTAAACCACAAAATCCAAAAGGTTTTCCCTTTAAACCCTAACCACACTAACAAGTGATTACAAACACAGCCAAAATATACGACACGGCTACTCTTAACCTCAATTCAATTAGATACCAGACTCCATATAACAAAAAGCAACACAAATGTAAACATTCTTTTCAACCAGAAGCACAACAAGTATACAAACAAATGAACAACACCCGAACAAAGAAAGAAGCAATCTTTCACCTTTCTATGAAACAAACTAATTACTGATGAAACAATTTTTCACCCGTTTCTTCGAATTACTGATGAAACAAACTAAAACCCAAATGCCATTCACCTGAAATCTCAAAACCCAAATCCAAAAACCAAGTAAAACCTACAGCAACAACAAAAAGATTATTGAATGATCTTTAACTTCAAAAACATAAATGATTTTTAACCTCAAAAACATAAATGATCTTTAACCTCAGAAACCCAAATTCTCAATCCCACTCATGACTTAAAACAATCTATACATTTACACTTCACATACAACCTGAATCACAAAACAACACCCAAAAAAAACAGCAACCCCACATAAATATAAAATAAAATAAAATAAAAATCCAATCAGGATGGTCATTCCATTCCAACTGGGCAACAAGTCAATCACTTCATTCTCATAAAGTTCAATTCTTTTTCCACCCCTGATTGTAAAAAAACATTGAATTTTCAATCTTGATGCAATTATATAAATCAAACCCAATACAAATTACATTCAAACAAAGCAACACAACCCCAAATTAGCCCAGATAGATACCTAGAAAAATCGGTGCTTTCAGGATAAAGATATATCAAAGGGAGAGGTGAAAAAATGACAAAAAAATGAGGGAAGGTTTTGGAGAGAATTCAGGTGGGCATGATGATAGAGGTGAGATAAAGCTAAGCAAAAGAACAAACCTCTTTCTCTCTCTCTCCTTCTTTGCTTAAATCTGCAACAAGAAAAATGAAAAATGTTCTACAAATTACAGAGGGGAAAGATGAATTCTATATGGTAAGATTTCAAGAGGTTTTTTATAAGAAGGAAATGCGGGCTTGAGGGAATGAGCTTTGAAATTGGAAGCACCAAAGGCAAAAAAGAAGTGATTCCGAGAGGGAACAAATATATAGAGATTATTATTACAAGATTTTTTTTCCCCTCACATTGTTCTACAAAATTACAGTTTCAAGATTATGTAAATATTTTAAATATACAAAAGTTAAAATATATTTCTTTTTTTGAAAATATGGTCTTTCTTTCTTTTTCTTTTTTGAAGGTAGTAGCATAACATGAAGAGTAGATTAACTCGGAAATACGTCGAGCGTATATATATCATAGAAATTGATATATGAATGAATATTAAAAGATTGTCAAAGCTAACTTTTTACATTACATTATATGAATTGTAAATTAATTTAGAGGCACATCGTTCATTTATATTGTAGAGGGTACGGAAATGAGAAAATGTTACACGTTAAACTCAAATTTGATGGACTAGTAGACGGTCTTATACATTCATTACCTAATTTTACATCAAAAAAAAAAAAAATACATTCATTACCTAAAACTAACGAGTTGCATTACATAACATGAATTATATATTTGATCGGAGGCATGTCTTGCATACATATCATAATAGTTATGAAGGGAAAAAAAGTACACGTTAAAATTCAAAGATTTTTGTCACATTGTCTCAACAAATTTACAGTTTTGAGATTATGTATATATTACACTAAGTTAAATATAATAGATTTCTTTTTTCAAAATTTGGTCTCTCTCTTTTTTTCTTTTTAGTAAAATAACATGAAGTATAGATTAACTCGGAGATACATCGCGTGTATACATATAGTGGTTACAAAGATAAAAAAAATAAAAAAAAGTTACAAGTTAAATTCAAATCCGATAGTCTAATAATTGTTTGTATACGTTAATTACGTTATAATATTTCATGTTATTATTTCAAGTTACAAGATAATACTAATGAGTTGCATTACATAACATGAATTGTAGGTTAACTCGGAGATTGTACATATATATTAGAGGTTATGAAGATAAAAAAGTTACACATTAAATTTAAATTTGATAAACCAGTGATCATTTTTATACGTTATTATATTTCTAAAACTAACGAATTGCATTACATAACATAAATTGCAAATTAACTCGAAGATAGGTCGTACATACATATCTGTATTAAGAAAATAAAAAAAGTTAACACGTTAAAATCCAAAATTGATAGACTAGTAGTTATTTTTATATGTTCATTACATTGTAATGCTTTAACTTACAAGTTACATTACATAGCATGAGTTATAGATTAACTTTTGGAGATAGAGTGTGCATACATATAATAAAGGTTATGAAGATTAAAAAAGTGCACGTTAAAATTCAAATTTGATAGGCTATCAGTCATTTTTATACACCCAATATATTATCATATTTATAAAACTAACGAGTTACATTACATGCAGAACTATATTTACGAGAATTTTACGTGCTATGTTTTGTCAAACCCTTTTATTGATTTAGTAAGACAATATTCCTACTATTTACTTGTGATTTAAAGAAATGATTAGTCATCAATGTACATTCATGTCATTTAAGTAATAATCTAACGATTGAGTGTCTAACTCATAGCTGAGAAGATTCTTAATCTCAGAAAAAATTAGGATAACCTAATACAACAACTAGAATAGAAAAAGTTACACGGTAAGATAATAGATAATATTGCACACCCTAAGTAGATAAAATATACTACTAGTAGTATAATAAACAAACACACAACTTCTTCGCGATGCCTTCTTCACAATCCTTCGATCACAATGGCAAGTAAAGCTCAAATTTAACAACTTCTTTAGAAATCAACAAATTTAGTAACTACGAGCATAATGTTTCAACAATCTTTAGAAGTATAATACTGAGAAAATGACTCAACACAAGTGCAGGTTAACTGATTCCTCTGAGGAGGATGAAAGGAAAGCCTCAATCAAAAACATATCTGAAAAATATCTCGCGCTTTGGATTTTGAAACTTGATGAAGACGGTGTAAAAAGAAAGACATCATGGTTTCCGACAAAAAGATGTGGTAACAACACATACAACACAAAAGATAAGAAATAAAGGAATCTGGTCAAACTCCAAGCGCCAAGTGATTTCATTGCACGGACCTAGCCAGTGAACAAAGATCTACTGCAACGCATATAGAGTAAGATAAGATAGAATGAAAGAGGGGGGGAGGGGTGTGTTTCTCGCTCCTATTTTATTTTAGAAACATGACAATATAATAACGTATAAATGTGAGGAAAGTAGGGCATCATTTCAAATTTCACAAAGACCTTTGCTATATTTATAAGATGGACGAGAGCTAAAACATATTGTGCTTTTTCTTTGCAGATAATGTTTCCATTAATGAAAATTTCATAGTTTGAAGTGTATTTTATTGTGATGCTTTTGATACCCACTTTTATTTTTACTCGTGCTCTATAGTTGTTCCTTTTACACAAATACAATATATGTATTATATTTATCTACCTTATGTGAATTTACATTGAATATATTAAATTATTATTAAAATGGAATACATCTTAATTCTATATAAAAAATAAGCTAGGGTAAGTGCTAATAATTATCAAAAAGATCTTGGATAGTACCTATTTGAGACAACATAAGAGAAAACCTATGAAAATTAAGAGCAAAATGCGAAAAATAACTAAAAGGAATATTAAAAATAAGTAAGCCTTACAACTTTTAACTAACCAAGATATATGTTTATGCGTGTCAAATATTTATATTTCACACAACTATCTTCTTTTTATTGTTTCATGGAGTAGGATACGAGTTATAGTTTATCTGGAATATATATATATATATATATCTATATATATTACAGAAGCCTTATACATACAAATAATTGTATCTATATATTTTTACAATCCTATTTTCTTAGATTTTCACATTTTTTAATTAATGTACTAATTTTTATTGGTTGAGAATATTTAGGTTAATTAAATTAATTGAAAATTAACTTATCTTAATAAAAATTAAATATCAACTTTTATTGGTGCAAAAAAATGTTAACTATTTTATTTAAATCGGGAGAGGGGGGATTCGATCCCCCGACCTGCAGGTCGGATGCAGCGCTGCATTGCCAACTACTCTGGCAGGTGCTTGACAACTATTTTCTTTAATTCTTTTAATAGAATGCTAATTTAAATTTTATTTTGGTTGTAAACTCTTAATTGGCTTATAAGAGTATCCCACATCGAAAAGTTACATTGTTTTTTGAGTTTGACAATACTATAAAAGATGGTACATTGACGAGTTACAAAATTGGGCTGACATTTTAGCCCATCAAATTAAGGAAGCCCGCTTATTTGCTTTCTTATATTTTTTGTTTATATAAATATAAATAGTTAAAGTTTTAACAAATAACGGATAATTCAGATAATCAGGGTCTTCGAATTTCGATTGAGCTTATAGTCAACTTTGATTTAGCTCAGACTTATGCAATGTTCATTTTTTTTATTCTAATGGAGAGTTTTTTATTTTCATAATATATGTTCATTGAAGATATCGAATCCAAACTTTAGAGAGGGGATTTCGAATCTCATATTTCGTGCAACCAATTTACGAAAAAGAACATATAAACATCAAATCGAAAAAGACATAAAAATTAAAAGCAAGT
This sequence comes from Vinca minor, assembly GCA_026122235.1. Classification (NCBI taxonomy): domain Eukaryota; kingdom Viridiplantae; phylum Streptophyta; class Magnoliopsida; order Gentianales; family Apocynaceae; genus Vinca; species Vinca minor. Next base: position 4,028,556 of record JAOCZM010000291.1, read on the forward strand.
ATGAATAATAAATAACATAAAATTTACTAATTTTTTATTGGTTGAGAATATTTATGTTAATTAAATTAATTGAAAATTAACTTATCTTAATAAAAATTAAATATCAACTTTTATTGGTGCAAAAAAAAGGTTAAACTATTTTATTTAAAACGGGGGAGGGGGATTTGATCCCCTGACCTGCAAGTCGGATACTGCGCTGCATTGCCAACTACTCTGGCAGGTATTTGACAACTAATTTCTTTAATTCTTTTAATGGAATGCTTATTTAAATTTTATTTTGGTTGTAAACTCTTAATTGGATTATAAAAGTATCCCACATCGAAAAGTTACATTGTTTTTTGAGTTTGACAATACTATAAAAGATGGTACTTTGACATGTTTTGAGTTACAAAATTGGGCTGACATTTTAGCCCATCAAATTAAGGAAGCCCTCTTATATGCTTCTTATATTTTTTGTTTATATAAATATAAATAGTTAAAGTTTTAACAAATAACGGGTAATTCAGATGACCGGATTCTCTGAATTCCGATTGAGCTTATAGTCAACTTTGATTTAGCTCAGACTTATGCAATGTTCATTTTTTTTATTCTAATGGAGAATTTTTTATTTTCATAATATATGTTCATTGAAGATATCGAATCCAAACTTAGAGAGGGATTTGAATCTCATATTTCGTGCAACCAATTTACGAAAAAGAACATATAAACATCAAATAGAAAAATACATAAAAAATTAAAAAGCGAGATTAATAATAAAGGACATAAAATTTACTAATTTTTTATTGGTTGAAATTTTTTTATGTTAATTAAATTAGTTGAAAATTAAATTATCTTAATAAAAATTAAATATCAACTTTTATTGGTGCAAAAAAATGTTAAACTATTTTATTTAGTTCGGGTGAAGTGGGATTCGATCCCCCGACCTGCAAGCCGGATGCTACGCCACATTGCCAACTACTCTGGCAGGTATTTGACTACAAATTTCTTTAATTCTTTTAATAGAATGCTAATTTAAATTTTATTTTGGTGGTAAACTCTTAATTGTCTTATAAGAGTATCCCACATCGAAAAGTTACATTGTTTTTTGAGTTTGACAATACTATAAAAGATGGTACTTTGACATGTTTTGAGTTACAAAATTGGGCTGACATTTTAGCCTATCAAATTAAGGAAGCCCGCTTATATGCTTCTTATATTTTTTGTTTATATAAATATAAATAGTTAAAGTTTTAACAAATAACGGGTAATTCAGATTACCTGGTCCTCTGAATTCCGAGTGAGCTTATAGTCAAGTTTGATTTAGCTGAAACTTATGCAATGTTCATTTTTTTTTATTCTAATACAGAATTTTTTATTTTCATAATATATTTTCATTACATGTTTTGAGTTACAAAATTACTTTGACATTTTTTCTTCCATTCAACATTACGTTTCCGTGCATAGCACGGGTATTTTTGCTAGTATCATTATATTAAAAATAGGCAAAAAAATCCTCTGTCCCCGTTCGTGTATGTTCCCGTGTCCCCAACCAATCACAATTCACCATGTGTATATATAATTGAAACAAATATTTATATAGTAAATTCTGATTGGTTAGGGACACGGGGACATACAAGGATGGGGACAGAGGATTTTCACCCTTAAAAATAATGACATCATAGTTTATTTTCTTCTGCAATTGTGGAAATTTTTTAAAGATGCGGAAACACATATATTTAATAAATATTTCGGTGGTGAGTGGTGGAGTACAAACAACGAGATATCAAATTTCACAAATACTATTACGGATAGGAGCAGACAATATTCTATGCATCAACTCTCAAATACAAGGATCAATAATCCTAACCACACTACAATGCTACTCCAGACCACACTCAAAGCCAAACTGAATATGTAGGCAACTCTCCTCTTTATATAGGAGTTGAACCAACTAGAATCTCTAAGATATCTAGGAAATATATAATCTGACTAGAAAACTAACTAGGAAATCTGAATTAACTAGGAAACTGCTAAAACAGTTCTATTACAATAAAACTAGTAATTACCAAAACTAAATATTCTAATAAATAATAAGCTTGATTTAATAAATCCAACATTGCCTCCCTTAAATCAAGTTCGGCAATAAATTCAGTCCAATTCCGTCACGAGCAAAAATCTCCATTACAACTTCTTTTGCGGCAAACAATTTATGTAACAACAATTTATAATTAACTTTCTTCTTCACAATAGAAGAAGACAAAATCTTGTATATATATATTACAGAAGCCTTATACATACAAATAATTGTATCTATATATTTTTACAATCCTATTTTCTTAGATTTTCACATTTTTTAATTAATGTACTAATTTTTATTGGTTGAGAATATTTAGGTTAATTAAATTAATTGAAAATTAACTTATCTTAATAAAAATTAAATATAAACTTTTATTGGTGCAAAAAAATGTTAACTATTTTATTTAAATCGGGAGAAGGGGGATTCGATCCCCCGACCTACAGTTCGGATGCAGCGCTGCATTGCCAACTACTATGGCAGGTGTTTGACAACTATTTTCTTTAATTCTTTTAATAGAATGCTAATTTAAATTTTATTTTGGTTGTAAACTCTTAATTAGCTTATAAGAGTATCCCATATCGAAAAGTTACATTGTTTTTTTGAGTTTGACAATACTATAAAATATGGTACATTGACGAGTTACAAAATTGGGCTGACATTTTAGCCCATCAAATTAAGGAAGCCCGCTTATTTGCTTCTTATATTTTTTGTTTATATAAATATAAATAGTTAAAATTTTAACAAATAACGGGGTAATTCGGATGACCGGGTCTTCGAATTCGATTGAGTTTATAGTCAACTTTGATTTAGCTCAGACTTATGAAATATTCATTTTTTTTTATTCTAATGGAGAGTTTGTTATTTTCATAATATATGTTCATTGAAGATATCGAATCCAAACTTTAGAGAGGGGATTTCGAATCTCATATTCCGTGCAACCAATTTACGAAAAAGAACATATAAACATCAAATAGAAAAAGACATAAAAATTAAAAAAAGTATGAATAATAAATAACATAAAATTTACTAATTTTTATTGGTTGAGAATATTTATGTTAATTAAATTAATTGAAAATTAACTTATCTTAATAAAAATTAAATATAAACTTTTATTGGTGCAAAAAAAAGTTAAACTCCTTAATTTAAATCGGGAGAGTGGCGATTCGATCCCCCGACCTGCAGGTCGGATGCAGCGCTGCATTGCCAACTACTCTGGCAGGTGTTTGACAACTATTTTCTTTAATTCTTTTAATAGAATGCTAATTTAAATTTTATTTTGGTTGTAAACTCTTAATTGGCTTATAAGAGTATCCCACATCGAAAAGTTACATTGTTTTTGAGTTTGACAATACTATAAAAGATGGTACATTGACGAGTTACAAAATTGGGCTGACATTTTAGCCCATCAAATTAAGGAAGCCCGCTTATTTGCTTCTTATATTTTTTGTTTATATAAATATAAATAGTTAAAGTTTTAACAAATAACGGGTAATTCAGATGACCGGGTCTTCTGAATTCCGATTGAGCTTATAGTCAACTTTGATTTAGCTCAGACTTATGCAATGTTCATTTTTTTTATTCTAATGGAGAGTTTTTTTTATTTTCATAATATATGTTCATTGAAGATATCGAATCCAAACTTTAGAGAGGGGATTTCGAATCTCATATTTCGTGCAACCAATTTACTGAAAAAAGAACATATAAACATCAAATAGAAAAAGACATAAAAAATTAAAAAGCGATATGAATAATAAAGAACATAAAATTTACTAATTTTTATTGGTTGAGAATATTTATGTTAATTAAATTAATTGAAAATTTACGTATCTTAATAAAAATTAAATATCAACTTTTATTGGTGCAAAAAAAAGGTTTAACTATTTTATTTAAAACGGGGGAGGGGGGATTTGATCCCCCGTCCTGCAAGTCGGATACTGCGCTGCATTGCCAACTACTCTGGCAGGTATTTGACAACTAATTTCTTTAATTCTTTTAATGGAATGCTAATTTAAATTTTATTTTGGTTGTAAACTCTTAATTGGATTATAAAAGTATCCCACATCGAAAAGTTACATTGTTTTTCGAGTTTGACAATACTATAAAAGATGGTACTTTGACATGTTTTGAGTTACAAAATCGAGTGACATTTTTAGCCCATCAAATTAAGGAAGCCCGCTTATATGCTTCTTATATTTTTTGTTTATATAAATATAAATAGTTAAAGTTTTAACAAATAACGGGTAATTCAGATGACCGGATCCTCTGAATTCCGATTGAGCTTATAGTCAACTTTGATTTAGCTCAGACTTATGCAATGTTCATTTTTTTATTCTAATGGAGAATTTTTTATTTTCATAATATATGTTCATTGAAGATATCGAATCCAAACTTAGAGAGGGGATTTCGAATCTCATATTTCGTGCAATCAATTTACGAAAAACAACATATAAACATCAAATAGAAAAATACATAAAAATTAAAAGCAGTATTAATAATAAAGGACATAAAATTTACTAATTTTTATTGGTTGAAATTTTTTATGTTAATTAAATTATCTTAATAAAAATTAAATATCAACTTTTATTGGTGCAAAAAAATGTTAAACTATTTTATTGAATTCGGGTGAAGTGGGATTCGATCCCACGACCTGCAAGCCGGATGCTACACCACATTGCCAACTACTCTGGCAGGTATTTGACAACAAATTTCTTTAATTCTTTTAATAGAATGCTAATTTAAATTTTATTTTGGTTGTAAACTCTTAATTGTCTTATAAAAGTATCCCACATCGAAAAGTTACATTGTTTTTTGAGTTTGACAATACTATAAAAGATGGTACTTTGACATGTTTTGAGTTATAAAATTGAAGTGACATTTTAGCCCATCAAATTAAGGAAGCCCGCTTATATGCTTCTTATATTTTTTGTTTATATAAATATAAATAGTTAAAGTTTTAACAAATAACGGGTAATTCAGATTACCTGGTCCTCTGAATTCCGAGTGAGCTTATAGTCAAGTTTGATTTAGCTCAAACTTATGCAATGTTCATTTTTTTTATTCTAATGCAGAACTTTTTATTTTCATAATATATTTTCTTTACAAAATTACTTTGACATTTTTTCTTCCATTCAACATTACGTTTCCGTGCATAGCACGGGTATTTTTGCTAGTATATATATATTACACTGTCTACTAAAACTCTTTGAGTTATGTAGCTTGAATCCAAGATTTTTTACAAGACTTCAAAATACTTATGGTTTATAAATACTAGCTTTATTTGTTTGATACCATGAGTGACAAAATAACATCATTTTTATATAGAAATGAATACTTAGTAATTAATATGTGTAACATGTGTTTAAATTTGCAAGACTGCTATATATCAACACCAAAACTAATTAGGGATATTAAGGTTATTTGTTTTTATAATAATAATATAATAAATGTATGATTGCTTCTGAAAAATAAACGTGTGAAAGTCGCAAGTAGCGCACCAAAGTTGAATTTCATAAATATTTTTAATATCTTTGTAAGAAACTCTAATATTAATAGAAGTACAAATTCCCTTCTCGGTGATATTTTTTACCAACAAATACTCCATGTTTTAATGTGCATATAATTTAGAGTGGACTTATAAACATTATTGTTACCATACTTTAATTTGCATTTATATCATTACAAAAATGCCATGTTGTTAGTTTTTTCTTAAAGAAAAAGAAAAATCATATGCAAGTACAATTATAAAATGAAAATTATTATTGAATTGGAAGATAATTTCATTTTATATAGAAGATACAAGCTAATTGAAAGAAAATTTTCAAGAATTGTCAAAACTAATTTGGATAGTGCCCATTTATAACAAAAATAAGGGAATGGAAACAATGAAGAGAACACTGGGAAATAAAAAAGAAAAAAAGAATCAAACTAGGCAAACTATTACGAATGAGTAATTTTATTAATTAATAATTAAATTGTTTAGGTTTTTTTTTTGCTAAGTAATTAAAATGCTTAGTTGTGTAGGTTGAATATGTATTCTATTTGTCCCCATTTGTATTAGGTTAATTCGGATATGGACAATGGTACAATGAACATGTGGTCCATATTCATCTATATCAGGAGAGAGATAATTTTGTGGTTGATGTGAATAAATCTGAACCACATGCTCCATTAGACCATGGTCCATATCAGAATTTTCCTTCTATTGACTTAATTGTTATTTTAAGGCCCAAAATATTTGATACTTTCTTGAATTAACATTTACTATCTTTTTTCCTTTGTTCTAAATTTACCATTATCTTAATAATAGCACAAAAGAGAACAACTAATACCAAATGTTACATTCAAGATAGCAAAACCACGTTCCCAACAAACTTTTATCAATTCAAAGGTGTACATTAAAAACAATATCTCACCAAGTCATTTTACATTCTTTAAATTTACAATAGTAAATGTGAAGAAAAAAAAATTAAGATTTTATTGCAGTTACTACCCTAGGTTAGAGGGACAGTTTAGTCTCATATGTTAAAAAAAAGTACATCTAAGAGTTCTACTACTATTAGTCTAACGTTTAGGTCATTATGTCCTTCACTTATAATTGTCAAATATATTATTGCTCAAGTCGGTTTGATTTGCAATGACAGGGAATGACAATGTCAACTCTTCTCTGGTACATATTAGACATATAAGTTGTGAATTCCTCCTTTCATTACCCACTTACACAGATGTTGGCAATAATGTCATTGTCAGTTATAAGTAAGAATTATATCATTCATTTTCATGTCTATCTAACAAAATTTACTAACAAACCTTCGGCTAACTGCCATAAGATAACAAAATTTACTAACAAAATCTTTGGCTAACTGTCATAAGACCCCTCGAGGTCTTTTCGTGGACATAAGAAATTAAAGTGTAATTACTCTTTAAAGTTGTAAACTGTAAGAAATAATTTTTAAACAAAAGCTTTTAAGAGGTAGTTTTTATTTTCTTGAATGTAATTATATGGCTAACTAATTATAGTTCATGTCATGTCACACATTTTTAATTAAGATTAATTCGGATTCGACCTGAGTTGCTCCCACATAATCAGACTTTTATACGTGGAAATGTATAACTCAAAATTCTTTCAATATTTCGTCACAAATATGTAATTTAACGTGTGACATCGTTTTGGCATTATCAATTCACTTACAAACTATCTAAAGTTGTTAGGTTAAACATATTTACTTTGGATGATTATCTTAGATGGTATATTATCTTTTGATATAGACATAAGAGTTATTATCGTCAATCATAATTTGATGTTATCATGGTAGGCTAGTGCATTTGTCTTAACACTTCATATTAGAAATGAGAGGTTAGATAGTACTCATTGATGATGTTTACTCTTTTGTGCTATATAAATTTTGGAGAAAAAAAAACTAATAAGGTATGAAATAATTTTTTATTTACATATATGATACACGAGGAGGTGGGGGTGGATATGACCTATTGATTCTGGTTCAACGCTCGCTCAAAATATTTTTTTCAACGGGGCTTACATTTGTGTGTAAGACCGACAAATGTTATGAGTGAAAGACAAGACTGGACTAATGAAGCGGTCCATCTCCATATTTCCCTGATATTCACATGTTCAAAATTATTCCATACAATATTCAAAAGATCTATTGCCTAATTGTTGTTTTAATTTCTCGCGACATTTAATACTTTCTTTAATTGACATATATGCTTTTTCTTTTGTTTCAAATTTACAATTACTTTATTAATAGCACAAAACAGCACAACTAATATCATTTCTTACATTCAAGATTGCAAGCCCATATTCCTAACAACTTCTAAAGTCATTTTACATTCTTTAAATTTACAATAGTAAATGTGCACAATTTTGTCAAGGTTTTATTACAGTTTACTATCCTATGTTATATGGTAGTTACATTTTAGTCCTTTATATTAAAGAAGAGTTCATGTCATTTCTTACATTTTTTTTTGAAAAATAAATAATATCATTAATTGATATCAAGAGTTACATGAGGGAGGTGAGATTCCGATGGATCCCCTACCCTTTGAAGTGAGGCAACAAGCCTTGAGAAAAGTCTAGCTAGTCAATGAACCAGAACATTACATGACCCGCGGACATAGAAAAAACTAGATAATAGGTTCCAATAGGTACAATGTTCTATGACAGTGCAAACAAACTCAAAAAAAAGACAAAAGCAAACTCGAGGTCACGTGCAAACTAGAAGCCTTCCACACTTGCCAGAGTTCTTGACTGCAAACTTTCATAACCCATAAAAATAGGAGGGGAGATCAGTTGAAACCCGCGTAGGATAGTTGGTCAGCGACCATACCAGATACGAACAAAACGTTCGCTCCTAACCATCCATTCAAAACAATGTTGCAACAAAACTCTATCTTGAGGGATGTATCTCCAAGTTTGAGACTGTCGCCTCCGTTTATTGCTTACAAAAAAACTTGATATAAATTCTATTTTAAGACACAGAAAAAAAATTCAACATTATCATGATATTAATTATGAGGCCGACATGCGGCTTTATTATGGAAAATAAATTACTACTAGATTTGTGCTCCATATAGAAGCACATTAGGCCTTGAATCGTCCAGTTGTTACTAAGTCCTGGACAATTCCTGATTAAGCGACTCATGGACTTTGGTGGGGCCTACTTACAACCTCCATCTTACCCTGACTAAGGTCAAGAGCCCCCGTAAAATGCATATAATAAAGATTAACCAAATCATCAACTATAAAATCAGTAAAGACATTATAGATTGAGGATAAAATCAGTAAAGACATTATAAATTGAAGGGGCTACAATAAAATGTTTGGAAAAAAGCCCGTTTGGTTTGGCCCAGGCAGAAATTCAACCAAGTTTAAGCCATTACCATTCAACTCAGATCCAAAAAAGGACCTGCTAGCATCAAAGGCCCATAACTCAGGCCCATACATAAGTTTAGCCAAAAGTAGGTCAGTCCCCTTCGGCCCAGACACATTAAAAAATATGCCATCAAAAAAATTAATAACTCTGGCCCATGATCCTGGCCCAAAGCTTTGGCCATCTTGTTGTTGCCCTGATCGTCCAGGTCCCCTAATGTTATGCGCCCCCACGTCTGAAACGGACGATCACCGGTCGTCTTCCCCGTCTCCGGCGAAGCTCCCTTCTTCCACCCTTTAACTGGAAACTCCCCCTTATACAACCAACCCCAATCCAGCGATCTACTTTTCCCATTTTTTCCTGAAGCAAAATCTAAATCCTCATTCCCCTGAGCCCCCCAATCCGATACAACAGTTTGGTGACCCAATAAATAACCAGTAAAATCGTGCTCCCACATCTAAATTGATGGTCTGTTATTGTAGAAGTGGCAGCACGCAAAATCGATGTCATAAAAATAATGTATAAACCAAAATTTCTGTTGAAAATTGGTGACATCGAGAAGTAAAGATCCCAACAGATGATAGAAATCATCGACTCAAAAACGCGAGCCACGTCCGCGTAGAAAGCCCTAGTAGTATAGGGAGATTGTCCGATATACATTTCTTACATTCAATATTGCAAAATCATATTTCCAAAAACTTTACCAGTTAAAAATGTACATTAAAGGCAACAACTTCCAAAGCCATTTTACATTCTCTAAACTTAAAATAGTAAATGTGCACAATTTTTTGAGGTTTTATTGCAGTTTACTACCCTAAGTTAGATGATAGTTTCATTTTAGTCCCATATATTAAAACTACCTCTAAGGATTCCATTCCCGTTAGTGAAATATTTTAGGTAATAATTTTTTGTTAAATATGCATGAAAATTACCATTATTTCCTCACTTATAACTGGAAAATATATTATTGCTCACGTTGATTTAATTTGCAATGCATGGAATGAAAGCAACTTTTTCTTGGTACCTACTAGACGAAAAATTCAATCCTAGGACCAGTATTGTGGAATTGGCCCTACAGCTCTCTCACGTGAATTGAGCGGGGCCGATCTGTAGACGTGAGTTCCGCTCAATGCATGTGAAAGAGTTGTAGGGCCAGTCCCACAAGGACAGTCCTAGATGGAGTTACCCCCACTAGACATAAGTTGTGGGTTCTTCCTTTCAATATCCACTTACAACACGTTTGGTACGCTGGAATGAAATGGAATGGAATCCCTTTCCAGGCAGAATCGCTTTCCTCCCAGAATGACTTCGGAATCCTCTTTCCATTCCAGTGTTTGGAAGGTAAAGGCAGAATGGAATGTCGATTCCTTTTCTGTGTTTGGTAAAACTATATTTTAATGTCAGAATGGAATGGAATTAAACACAATATGACCTAAATGCCCTTTTAGCATATACTAGTGATAAAACCTAATTAAATATTCATTACAAAATCTTACTTGAATAACATTGATATATATATATATACTTCCTAACAAACATATCAACAAATCCATTGTCGATCAGCCACCGCAGCCAACCACTTCCGCTGCCGCCCGACCACCGACAACCACTTCCGGGCATCGCCAAATTTATTTTTTTAAGGTGAGAATCTGCATTTTTCTAAACACATGTTCACGAGATTTACAACCCAAAATTTTCCTTCTCATGCCAGTAAGTGAAACATAGTCACCCTCAGACCAAGTAACAAGCTATCCAAAGTTAAATATTAAAAACACAACAAAAAAAAAACTGAATTTGCGAACCAAGAGAAACTTTTTATAGTTGGAAAATCATATATTTCTCTATTTTCAAATATGCAAACCGTATGATTCTTCTTAAAGACAAGAATAAGTTAGAAATTGATAAAATCTTAGAAACAATAAAGTGCAAATTGGCCAAAAATTATTTCAAGATTGCAACTTTAGTTCTTATTATCAAAACTCAACTTCAGAGAAGGGAGAAGGAAGAGCGAGAAAGAAAGAGGCCACGTTAGTTTTTGGGTCATAATGGATCTTGATGGGTCTTAGTGGATTTAGTGGGTCTTAGTGAGTATTTTGAATCCATTATTACTTACTTTAATAATTTATGAGTCTAAATCTAATTAGATTTGGGTATTAAAAAATGAGTATGGACCCAAACCAGATCTGTTGGGTCTGGGCTTGAGTCTGGGTCTTTGAGCACAATTGACACTCCTATCTACGGGTATTCGAACGGGTTGCCTTGGATCCACTAATAATTCTGGACAAAAATATACTTGACTGATATATGTGTGTACGGCACGTGTTTTCACTTTGGTCTGAATAGTGACCGAATTCACTAATTAGACATTTATAGTGGCCCGTAAAAATATGCTGCTATAAATAGCCTAATAAAAAGATACTGCAATTTATCAAAATACGTAAATAAATATAGAATACAAATAGGGGATTTCTCTATCCATTTTTATGGACAATAATGTTATTGCCACTTATAAATGAGAAGTATATTGGTCATTTTCATGTTTATGTAACAATAGTTTACTACTAAACCTTTGACCAAAGGCCATGAAACTCCAAGGGACCTTTTATGGACAGAGAAAATTAAAGTACAATTACATTTTATTCGTAGTAGTTAGGGATGGCAATGGGGCAGATCGGATCGGATATCTGTCTGATTCGATCCGATCCGCATTATCCAAATTCCGATCCGATCCGATCCGTAATCCGCTCCGGATCAAAATTTTATGATCCGCGATCCGCTCTGCACGAGGCTGATCTGATCTGATCCGTTCAGTCCTATTTTTTTTAAAAAAAAAATCATTAATTTTACCATAAAAATCATTAATTTTTTTTTTTAAATTCATAAAAAAAAGCCTCCAACAAGTATAATTAATAAATTTTATGCTAAATCAATTTTTAAACAAGTACAAATATTATATTAAAATGAAAATTAAACATAATTAAGCCTAATAATAACAATATTATAATAATTTAATATATATGGGGCAAAACGGGGCGGATCGGATCGGATCGGAGCAGACATAAATACCAAATTTGATTTGCCCCGTCCTCGGATCGGAGTAGATCTGCTCCAAAAGAATTTGGATCAGAGCGGGTCAACAGATCACGGATCAAATTGTCATCCCTAGTAGTAGTAACTACAATAAGTTTTTTTAAACGATCAGTATTGAGAGGTAATTTTGAATTTCTAAAAAATGATTGAACATTAATTCTAAGAGCTCCACTTCCACGTTTCTAAGGCTAGTGGAGTATGTAAATCTCTGGATGTGCCTTAGTAGGAGTTTACCACAAGCTATATGTACATCACTACCACACAAGGGATTCAATTTTATGCATTGACATGTAGTTTTGGTTTTCTTGGTTTGACAGTATATGGTTAATTAATTTTAGTCACACCACCCATATTCAATTATGACTAGTTCGGACTCGACCTAAGTTGCCCCTACATAGTACTTATACTCTTACACGCGGAAATGTTTGACTCGAAAACTCTTTTAACATTGCATCACAAGTAAATAGTTTAACACGCGACATCGCCTTGCTATTAATAATTCGCTAGCCAACTATCTAAAATTATTAAGTTAAACATATTTAATTTGCACCACTATTTTATATGGTATTTTGTTATCTTTTGATATAGACTCGATGGAAGTGGTTTAAGCCAAGCCCTCAGAAATATATACATCTTGGTTCTTTGCCAAAACACTGATCCTAACAGTGTTTCATTTGCATAGTCTGAAGATCAAACAATGAATAAGAAATGATAACAAAATGATTATCCATTATATCTATATAATACTTTTTCCTTACAGTAGCTACATCTGTATAAGTACTTGGTTAATAGTCCAAGCTGAAGAAGGCTAAACGACTTATATTAAGGAATGAAGGTAGTAGTATAAATGAAATATCGCCATCTTCCGATGAATCACTATAAAATGACTAATAACTACCAAGCACTATGCTTTCTTGCTTGCTGAAGAGATCTTCTGAAGTCTAATTTGCTCCCTAAATTTGGCTATAAATTCATCAGCTTTCCTATCAACCTCACTTCCTGCAAGGTCATCATTATCATTATCATCATCGTTAACTTCATCGTTCTCGTCTGAACTATCTTGATCATTTTCAGACTCGCTACTTTCTTCGGATGCCAAATCACTGTCGATAAGCTCTTGCTTTTCACGGTTTTGATGCTCAGGGGATGTTGAGCTCATCAAAGGATGAACTTCAGTTTCTTTAGGTGCTGCTAATTGATCAACATCATCAACTATTCGATTTGAATACTTCTCTATCCTCTTCATTTTATCCGAGACATATCTACCAGACCTAATCGTTCTAACAGATTTCGCCCTTGACAGGATTGTAGAAAGGTTTGATGTTTTAGCATCCGAGCTCATAGAATCGCTACTTGACTTTCCTCTACCCAAAAGATGTCGTTTTGTACCTCTACCAAAATCCTTGGAATCATCTTCAGGGCTCTTCTCCATATCCAGCTCCGAGAAACAGCCGGTAATACTAAATCCCCTATCTTTTGTACTAGTAAATGATAATCCATTGTTCACATTTGCTATTGATGAATGCAAAATCGAGTCAGAAGCAGCATTAAGATCTTTCTTTTGCTCCATGTTTCCAGGTTTCAGGTTTGATGGTTTAGCATCTGAGATCATAGAATCCTCGGGATCATCTTCAAAACGCTTCTGCATATCCAGCTCCGAGGAAGAGGCGATGCTAAATCCCCTTTCCTTTGTACTGGTAAATGATATTCCATTGTTCCCATTTCCTACTGCTGAATGTGAAGTTGAATCACAAGCAACCTCAAGATCTTTCTTTTGCTCCACATTTCCAGTTTTCAGGTTTGACGGTTCTTGGGAAACGGAAGATGAACTTGAGCTCATTCTTGAGCCCAAAGACTTGGAACTATCACTAGAAGATGCTGGCTGCCGAAATGATCTTGACTTGAGCGGCTTAAACTCAAATTCCCCAATAGAATGAGGCCTAGAATGACCGGGAGGCTCGGCATTGCCAACTTCTTCTCTTATCTCCATCCTTCCAGACCGCGATTTCTGCAGAATTATGGAATGTCCCACAGCTTCCTCAAACTTATTCTGCAAATTAGTAGACCTCACACCTCTAATTTTCTCAACTCTACCTTCACTATCATTCTCAAAAGATCTCTTCAAGCTTGAATTAGCCAAAGTTCTATTAGCAAATTCAAGTTTTTCAGCCCCAGAAACTCTTGATCTAAGACTCCTAATAGGTAAGCCTAAGGGTTTGTGTTCCTCAAGATCATAGTTCCCATCAGTAACAACCACCAAACTTTCCCCTTGAAAATACTGAGAATTCCAAAGTTGACTCACATTTTCCTTATCAAACTTACTATTACTTCCTAAACCATTTCTAAGTGTTAAAGATCTAATCTTTTTACCATCCTCACTTCCAGAACTCCCTTTAAAGATTGAATCTTTATACAAGTACTGAGAATCCCTATTATGCAAAATCCTATTCTCATCAGAAATGCCCCCCAAATTCTCAAACCCATCTTGAAAAAAAGATGAAACATTTGAAATCCCAGATAAATAATAATTAGAATGTGAAGTATTATTATCAAATCCAGAAGAATGATTTTCACTTTCAGTCTCAACTTTCACACTTCTTCTACAGAACAAGCCATAAGAAACAGCAATTCCAGTGAACAAAAGTTGAAGAAGTTCCCAAAACTTAGTAAATATGGTATTTTGGTATATGAAATCTGGAGCTTGTGATGGGAATAGTGGAATAACAAGAAGAACAACCAGAGATTTAAAAACCCAACTTGAGCAAGACTTACTTGGGTTCTTTTGAATTCTTGATGCTGGCCTAGGAGAAGACTGTGTGTTGGGGTTCTTGAAAAAGTTTGAGGCTGCTGCCATTGTTAAAGAAATGGAGAAAGAAGAAGAAAAAGAAATGTTTGGTATTAGGTGAAGTAGAGAAGAAAGGGCAACTCAAGAGCAAGAAAAATTCCACAATCAACCACATCAACCACATCACCTGTTTTGATTAAAAATAAATAAAAATGCCTCAAAAAGCTCAACAAAAGGGGAGTTATTTTATTATTTTAATCAAAACTGTGATGTGGCTGGATGTGGACCAAGTGGTCCATAGTAGTTCAGGTCTATATCAGAATTGTTCAGGAGCAAAGGAAATTGGGGAAATTTAATCCTAGAAACGTACTTGTGAGAATCTAATTTTAGAGTTCCCTCACATGAATTGAACGGACTTATATTATAAAGAAGTGTGTTAATCAGTCTAATAATAACGGTTGTAAAATTAAGTTACTTAGGGGTGTTCAAAGTGAAATGAAAGTGTGAGCACTCTGACAAGAGGAGGAGAAAATGTGGGGAAAGGGAAACAAAATTGAAGCAGCAGGAATTAAAAAACTGGCATTTTATTACCGTTTTGTCTACACTGTACTTGGGGATGGCAATTTAGCCCCTGACCCGCCGCCCCGCCCCACTCCGTTCATGTTTGGGGCAGCCCTGCCCTGCCCTGCCATGTACTGAGAACGAGGCGGGGCGGGGCGGGTTTGGATATGGTGGTTGCCCTTCCCCGCCCTCGTTTGAAAAACAATAATATATATATATATATATATATATATATATATATATATATATATATTCTTTTATATATGATAATTATACTTAAGAAAATAAAAATAAAAATATATAATTTTTTTAATATATGGTAATTATACTTAGGAAAATAAAATATATGCTAATTATATTACTTTTGAAAAATATGACGAGGCGGGGCGGCAGATCACTAGCGTGGGGCGGGTTTGGGTATTGAGATACCCGCCCCGACCTGCCCCTATTGTCATCTCTAACTGTACTGTGCCAATTGCCCTTCCATATTTGGCCTTGCCACTTTGGTTTCAATGCACATGTAGATGACTCGAATCCTGAATCGACTAACCTAGTTGAGATGTAATATGTATTGTGGTTTGTTGCTCTTTCTATTTTAAATTTGTGACTTTATTTTGAAAAAAATCTAAAAAGCGTATGTGTAATTAGCTAAAGGACATTGTTAGGGAGCTAAAATTTAGCCAATTAATTGGCTAAATTGGTGGTAAAATGATAAATAGTTGGGTGAATACCTTATACCAACAGAAAGTAAATAATATTTAATTTGAATTTTTAACCAATTATAGTCAATTCTACTTAGCCGTTAAGCTTTTTCCTTAGCTAAATTATAAATACTTGACTAACATAATCTTTCTAAAGAACTAGTCCGATGCATTCATTCTATGTCATAAAGCAAATGCAAAAATCTTGAACAAGAAAGCAATTAACAAGTGGAGCTGTTGAAAAAGCAAGAAATTAGTTATAGCACATAAATTTTTCATGATATTCCTAAAAAACAAAAAAAAAAAAAAAAACTTCATGACTAACAATATTCATAGGTAAAAAAAAAGCTAACCGAATTAGAGCAACTCTCATGCTCTACATTGTGGCATTACACTTGGAGGCAAAATTGTATTACAGCATTATGTCCTTAAGACATACTACCTTCATTCCTAAATATAACACTTTCATGTATTTGCGAAAATTAAGATATTTTTTAGCCTTATAGGAGGAGGAGGTGGACACACTAGAAAGGGAGAATTATTTGGCCCCATGTAAGAGGAGGATGTCGAATCCGCGACCTCACAGTCGTGGGAAGAGGCCAACCCCACTGGGCTGTAACACTCTTGACATGGCGTAGAGGAGTTAACTAGCGTATTATAATGAATGTTTAGTCTCGCTTCAAATCTGATATGACATTTTGAATACTACAAACATGCTCCAAACTCGTAAGATGAAATTCCCTTCCTCTTGATAACAATTGAATTAATAGTCAAATTAATCATCAACTAACTTTCATCATTTTTAAGTTTTTTTTTAAACTTTTTGTATCATCAATTTATTTTTGAACATCCACTTTCATCATTTTTAACTTTTTTCAGCCACTTTCACCCCAAAGATTTTACGAGCAGCCATTTTGGCCATCAAATTATTTTCTAGCAGTCACTTTCATCATTTTTAACTTTTTTCAACCACTTTCATCCCCAAAAATTTTACAAGCAGAGCAGCCATTTTTATCATTCTGTAAAATAATTGTCTAAAAATAGTCAAAATTGATGAAACTGTAGATCCACAACATTGCAGCTTAGAGTGAAATCACCATCTATCACCCCAAACTCAAACTTAAGATCTTGAAATTCATTTACTGTTCGTAAAAAATGTATGCTCGTAAAATCTTTGGGGATGAAGAAAGTTAAAAAAAGTTAAAAATGATGAAAGTGACTGCTAGAAAATAATTTGATGACCAAATTGGCTACTCGTAAAATCTTTGGGGATGAAAGTGGATGAAAAAAGTTAAAAAGGATGAAAGTGAGAAAATAATTTGATGACCAAAAAAGTTTAAAAAAAACTTGAAAATGATGAAAGTGGCAGGACAAAAGTTAATTGATGACTAAGTTGGCTATTAATTCATAACAATTATTTTTCATAATAAACGTCATTAATAACTTGAGGTTGAATTTGAATAAGGTCCAAACTTTATGGACAAAAATTGTAATTTCTCTTTTTCCATATCATTTTCCCTACCATTTTCCTCTTTAATATAGTTTTTCCAATCTTTTCTTTTCTTCAACTTCACTCATTTCTACACACTCTCTCTCTCATTTCCAACATCTGTAAATCGATCATTACACTAAACCTTGTTCTAATAGAAACGAAGTAGATTCAAGGGATTGACTTTTGAATGGCGGAGCATGTGGAAGCAGACAATTCAGAAGCCATAATCATGAGAATCGAACACAAGTCCCGCAAGATCGAAAGTTTACTCAAACAGTAATCATCTTCTTTCTTTTTTTTTTCAATTGATTTCTTATTATTCATCTCTTTAATTGTACCAAGTTCTAATCTTTATAAATTCTACGTATTGGGTTTTTCTTTATAGGAATAAACCGGTTGAAGCTCTAAAAACATCACTTGAAGGGTCCCCTCCTAAGACAAAAGATGAGAGATGCAAGGTTTATATCAAGAACTGCTCTCTTTTTGTTTTTTTAATGCTTTCAGAATTTGATTTATTGGGTTTTTGTTGTAATGGGATTTTTTTTATTGTTTTTTTATTTGATGGGGTTCTTTAATTTGTAGTCAGCAAATTGGATAGTGGTGCACAGGGCAATAATGGCTATTAAAGATGTGGATAGCTTATTTTTTGCTTTGGATCCTGAATACTATGATATCCTGATGAAGTAAGTAACCTTTTTTAACCCTGAAATTACAATTATTTTCTTGATTAGGGATTTCCCTTAATTGATTTACATTGTTCTCAATTGATTGGATTCTTCCTTCCAAGGGAAGGTTTTTTCACCAAACCATAGGGAAATATTCAATTTTGCGTAATTTCTTTTGTTTCGTTTTCTTGCTTTGCTTAATGTGAAATTAATAGAAGAGACCATGCTTAGCTGCTCCTTATATGTACAGGATTGTTAACGTTAATTATCCGAAAAAATGATAGGATAGGAAGATCCAGAATGGTAGAAAGTGGGATTTGGCTAGCTTGGTACAATTAGTTGAAACTACAGAAGTAATTCATGTGTTTCGTTATTGTAGTATTCATGAAACTTTAATAGCAGATTTAGCAGTTAGTGTTTTAGGAAGTTTTCTGCTAAAATGTGCAAAGTTGCTAAATTAGAGTTTGCCCGAATTCCGGCACCAAAGCTTTAGTTAGAAACCACCTGTTAAGAGGAAAAACAAGGGAACTATAACAAGGATGTAATCGAGAGAGTGGTAGAAGCTACCGAGATGCCATCATAGAAAGTTTTCAACTTTTGAGCTTTTCATTTCTTGTTTATATTAAGCATAAAGATGTATATGTTTTGATCCTTATATGAAACAGCTTCAAAGGAAGAAAATAAGAAAGTCAAATCAAGCACATATCGAGCATTTATTTAGCATTTGAATTAAGTAGCTGAAGATCAAGAATGAAGTTTCGTTTTTTAAAAGATCAAGGAATTAAAAGTTTCGAGATAATGGTTGTACTTTATAAGACTGTAATTTAGTCCATGTCTTCATTTCTGGTATTTGAGATTAATGGTTGTATGTGAGAAAATCTACAAAACTTGTTGCAAGCCTGCAATCGATGAAGCAATACAAGGCTTGAAGTTCAAAAGATGAGCACTTTGCATAATCTTCAGATGGATTAGGAGTTTTCTATAAATGGATACTAGAATCTGGCTGTGTGATGCGAATGGGTCTTAAAACTTCGCTCTGGGATAGTTGCCACAATTTGAATCACCATTTCAGACCGTCTTCCCTCATTGGCCTCCGAAAATGTGTACTTATGAACCTACAGATGGCCTGTATTACCATGAAAGTCCAAGACTGTAAGTGAATTCTTACACGACAATGAACTATAAGCATAAAATAACTTGTTAAAGAAATGCATTAGATATAAAAAAATGTCCCCAGGGCTTTAGTAACAATATTAAAGGTTAATCTCCCGTGTCCCAAAAGAAAGCTGAGCATGTCAAATGATGAACATAGAATGAGTTTGTTTCTTTTACGTTGTGTAAGAGACTACTTGGGGCCTTTTGTAATCCCTGTAAGAGCTACGAAATTCATGTCAAGTTTGTAAAATTAAAATTATGCTAGCTGAGAAGAGCATTAGTCTCGTCTCTGTTCCATTCTTTCTAGTTAAATGTTACCTGAACGACCTTCTAGATTAAGTAGAGTAGTACTGTTTTGAATATTACTGGACGCAAAAACTATCGGCTTTCTACAAATTTTACATAAAGAATTTATGTAGAAAGAGAAATTTTTATTGTATTTCATAATTTTCGGGGAAAAAACGCACCACACGTGCTTGAATATTCAGTTAGTGACCATTTCTTTATGCGTGTGTTCTGTTTTCTGTTGGTAATAACTTCACAGTTGGGGTTTATGATGTTATGTTCAGGTATTTGTATAGAGGTTTGTCAACTGGAGATCGTCCCACATGCGATCAATGCTTGCGTATTCATGAAAAGCTAACAGAGAAAGCTGGATTAGGCTGCATATTGCGTTCTCTTGCAGACACTGTAAATACTGTTTGAGTAGTATGATCTCTTGGCCTCAAAGGAAGCTGACAAGTTCTGATGATGTTTTCAGTTTTTTCTTTACCATTTTGTGTCAAGGTTGGTTAGCGCAGTTGTCGTGGCATGTTATTGCATTCTTAGAAATTGTAGTGTAGTTTCAGACATTCTTAGAAATTGCTTTTATCTCATAATCTTCACTCTTTAGCCTTTTGGAACCAGGAACCTTAATCATGTGGTACTTTTGTTGTATAGTTCTATCTGAAAATGATTGTTCATTCTTGAATATTGCAATTTCTTGGCAAGCATCCGAATTATCCCAATCTCGATGTTGAACGAAAGAAACATGATAATGCGCACGCAAATTAAAATAATTCTTGGTCTGCCTTCTCTGAGAGAATAATTCTTGGTCTGCCTTCTCTGAGAGAATAAAATAAAGCATGACGAAATTAGACTACTATTTGTAGAGTCCAAGGAACACTCCCATCCAAGAAAATTATCAAAGGTTGATATAATCACAACCATATGACCCCTTGTAAGACAAAGGGTATCATACATTAGAAAAAAAAAAGAAGTAAACTTTCCTACATTGTTCCATCCCATCTCTATCACTACTACATCCACATTTTCATCATTCACTCTTAAGTCTACTCTTTCCTCAAATCACTACACAAAATGGGAGAATTCTCATTCTCACTTGGTCATCATCACATTCATCTAGAACCTGCAATAAACACCCTATTAAGTACTAATCTACCTCCCCCTTTACAATCCTTCCTGTTTTACGGTGGCAACGCGCTCGCATTGAGGGCACATAGTAAGGGTGGTGGGAGGGCTCATATTCATGTAAAACTGTGGTGAAAGCTTTAGTGCTCTAAGCTCACTCACTTCCTTCTGCAATCTTCTGTTTTCCTCCGTTAGATTCTCGCAACAACGCTTCAAATACTCGCAATCAACCTCTGTTTGCTTCAGCTTTGTCCTGCAAGATCATGCATAATATCTCATTATCAAAACTTGCCTAAAAATTATCAACATTTTTTATTTAATTTATCAGTGTTTCATTGTAATCTTTCAAACTACGAGCTAACACAATCACTATGCAGAAAAATATCTCAACATATTGCATTAGCATTGGAAATGGTCCAAGAAATGCCAAATTCCCACAGTGAAATTGGAAAGTGGATGGTTTGCGAAATCTTTTAAGTTTTTTTTTATGTAAACTAAATTATTTTAAGAGAGTATATGAATTTCAAAATCAGAAAGTTCTATTTACATGATAAACACTTTTTTATTTGGAATTTTTTCCCTCTAAAATAAATTATTTTTTACGAAACACAAACGGAGAAAGAAAGTTTTCACACCTACACCTAGCAAGTTAATATAATGTTGTCCAATCTCTCTCACCACACCGAAGCTTTTTTGTTCTATTCTGGCATCACATTGCTGAATCAATCTTGACAAACGGATCAATTTTATTTATTTCAACTGTCGAATCAAATTATCAGATGGCCAAAATTGGTTCAGTAGGGACCAGATAGACAACAAAGAGCTTAAGAGAAACTCGCATTACTCTTTCATCCTTTTTTTTCCCCGGGTCACTCAATTCTAGAACCGTTTCCGGAAGAGACATAAGAAACACGGATTGACCATAACATCATTTATGGTTCAATTTCGACCAACATCCCCACCAAGGCCACAATGGTAATAAAACTAAAATATCCAAAAAGGTCTTTATGGGTCGAACCTTTGACGGACACACAGATCCATAACAGCCTCATTAAAAAATTAGAAAAGTTCACTTTTGCCCTTTCTTTAAAGCTTTATTCACATGCATTGCCACTTGGGAAAAAGATTTTTTTTTTTTTAAAAAGTCAGTCAACATAGTAGCACACGTGTGTATCATTCCGAAGTCATGGAGACAAAATATTATTTTCAGATTAAACTAATATAATATGGCGGTCTACCAAAAATACCCTGGAATGAATAAGAAATTTACTGACCTAGCCCTCCTGTTCTGAAACCAGACCTCTACTTGTCTTGGCCTGAGATTTAGCTGTTTCGCTAAAGCCAACTTTTGCTTCTGCAAAAAATAATAACAATAAAACCAACAACTCATCATTAGCCCACAACACCCAAATTCATCATTACCAAAATGTCCTTGGCCCCTATTCAAATTTACCACAACTGCCCCTCCTGGTTTTTTTTTCCTTCTTTTAAAAAAAAAGTAACGGTACTTCAAGCTTCATTCCCAAGTCTTGTTAGGAGTTTGCACACGCATTAAAATACTAATTTGAATGACTAAAGTATCCCTAATTAATATTTCAAAAAACAAACAAAATTAATAGAGAGTTGCAAAGGAACTATACATTTTTACCAAAATAAATATGATGAGAAAATGATGTAGTTGCAAATCAGTCAATAAATGCACATTTTTTATAAAAAGACTTATATTTTGCAACAAATAACAATTCTTAAAAAGACTTATATTTTGAATCGGGGAATATTTTGATTTAGAAGTGTTAAATCAACTATAGCACTTACTGGGTTGAGAGTGTTGTGTTCTTTGAAAGTTTCTTCAAGAAGGGCAGCTTGTTCTTTAGACAATCTAAGTTTCTTCCTCGCCGCCGCATCGCCGCCATCATCCTCCTCCAGAGAACTAGAAGGCCTCTCTCCGTCGCAAGCGTCATTTTCTAATTCCCTCTCAGCAGCACTTCTCTTCCCGCTCAAGCTTGAAACCGTACTGTTTGGTGACGAAACTATAACGTCTTCGTCGTCACAGTCTATTCCGGTTGCCGGTCGATTTACATCTATTCCTCGGAAATAAGATCTGGGTTCAGCAACATTTCTAATTTCTGCAACAACAAAAAATAAATAAATAAATGTTTAGATCATTCAGAAGAAAAAAAAAAGAAATGGTTTGTTTTATTTAAAGTAAAAATTTCTCAAAAGGGTATTTTTTAAGGAAACATATGACTGATCTTTTGAAACAGAACATTTAAAGAACCATTTTTTTAATTCCATTTTGACGTTACCTTGAAATTTTCGAAAAAGCAAAAAAGAAGAAGAGAAGAAACATATTTCTTTGGCATAAAAAACCAAACATGCTCAGATTTGGGAAAGAAATCATAAACCCATTTCACTAAAACTATGCAAAAAAAAATTGGTTTGTTCCCAACTGGTGTTTCCATGCCCGTCTAAACCACTCACAGTGTTCATCACGTGTGAGTGAGATTTCAGAGGGACAAAACGTGGTGATCTGTGAGTGGTTGGAACAGACATTGAGACACCGGTTGGGGATAAACGATGTTTTTCCCTAAAATTACCAACAACAAGAAAATCAAAATACCAGCAGAAGAAGGTTGATGAAGCTGCGGTTGCATGAAAGGCAAACCAACACCAGATCGCATCAGATTAATGTTAAATGGGAAAGGTATCTGTGGCGGAGAAGCCGGTGGTAGGGACCGGGTTGTTCTGATCCTCACCACGGCCGCCGCCGCCGCCACCACCACCTAAGCTCAAACTCAACCGGAGACCATCTTTCTCATGAGCCATATTCTTTTGCTCTTTGAAAAAGAACCCAAAAAAACTCTCCTTAGACTTTGACTCTTTAAGGGAAAGAAGATTTCAAGAAAAGAGAAATGGGATTTAATTTAGTAGTCCAAAAGAACAAAAGGAAAAGAAGGGAGGGGACAGAAAGAAGAGAAAAGGAGTGAGTCCTCTTTTGTAGCAGAAGGAATTGAAGTTGCAGCTTTTTCTTTTTCTTTTTTCTTTTTTTCTAATATCATTAACTATACAGTGATATAGGGGTCAGGACAGGGAAGCTATATATTGATTACTCCGTCGTTTGTGTTGAAAATAAAAAATTTAGTAAATATTTAATTATTTTATTAAATAAAAAATTAATGGTCTCAATTTTTTGAGTGAATAAAAGTTGTAATTTTATAAATTTTGTTACGTAAAATATGTGTTATATATTACTCCCTCCATTCCTAAATATAAGACTGTTTAAACAATTTGAAAAAAATTAAGGAAGTTGTTATTTTCACCTAAACTTCCAATATTATCCCCCACCCTCCCTCTCTCTCACTTCTTTGTCATAAAGAAAGGAAAATGTTGAGGGTGTAATTGAAATAAATTGTTGACAACTAATAAAACAACCTTAAACGACAATTAATTTGGTTACCTAGATATCTCCTAAACGACAATTAATAGGGAATGGAGAGAGTATATAACATGTGTTAATTATTAGAAAATGCCTATTATATACTACTTTTGTTCCAAATTGTTTCTACATTTGTAGTTTACACCAATATATCAAAAAATATTGAAAAGTAATTAATATGATAAAAAGTTTTAAATACCCCTAAATTAATTAATAAAAGTTATTTTTAGTGGTTAGTTGAGTACTAAATTAGGCGAATGAATAACAATAAATATGTATTAATTTTTTGAAACATGATAAACAATTTGAGATGTCTCAAAAACTGAAACGTTGCAAACAATTTGAGACAGAGTTAATAGAATGTAATATTTGTCTAAAAAATTATAACACTTTAAAATGTATTTAGTATTTATTGATTTTTAGAGTTTTGCACTATTACTGCGGCATACATGTATGTGTAGACATAGTAAATTATATGCAAGGATAACTAAGTTGATTTCAGAGTGATAGATTATGGTATAAGGATGTATGATCGAATCTTGACAGTCTCAATGTGAAAGTTTCAACCCTTCAATGTGTGGGTAACTTTTTATGATGGGTTAAAATAAGTCATGTCACCTAATCAGCCACTGAATCACCTTGATTACATCCTTTAAATTCTCTATATTGCTTTTTTTGTGCACAAAATATTAGTAAACTTTTAGAAAAAGAGAGAGAGAGAGAGAGAGAGAGAGAAGCAAGAGATACAGAGACAGAAAAGTGAGAAATATATAGAGAGAGAAGGAAGTTCAATGATGACTGGTGTCAGAGGTGGCTATTGGGGCTCAATGATGACAGTGGGATTGGCTTTGTTCCTTCTTTGTTTTTATATGCTCTCCCCTTATTATTGTGATGCGACCCTGGTCGGGTCTCTTTACTCCATTTCGTAACTTCTTGTTACTTCTATTTTCTAACCACTGTTAAATTTTTCTTTTTCTTTTTTTAAAGTTAATTTTGGTTAATTAAATAGCATGTTTCACATCTTCTGTTTTATTTTGAATTTGAGTTTAGGTTTGAAATTGATATTTAAACTCTCTTTATATTAGGTATAAAAATAAAATCTAAAATATTAAATTATTTTAAATTTAGTTTAAAATTGAGACTAAAATCTAAAAAAATACTCTATCCAAACAAACCATTTGTGTTAAGGTTATTTGAAGGTTCTTATAGAGTTTATGTTTTATGAGAGGTTTGAATCATTATTAAAAGCATGTGATTTCGGTCATCGTACATATTACTAGCTAGGTCAACTTTTGAAAAAATTAGGGATGAATTTTTTTTTTTTGCTAAGTAAAAATTAGGGATGAATTTGCTTGCAATGTATCATGACTCACTCTACTTCGCGTAATTCATCACTTATTTACGGGGATGACATGAGCCACGCTTCTATAAATAGGGACACAACTAAATTTATATGAAAAATAAGTGGGTCGGAGTTTTTTTGGTTAAATAAGAAATTTTTCATTAATCACAATCCTCGAACCACAGAGATATGAGAATATCACTTTCAACATCTTTCGTAGATATCGACAATTTATAGGACAATGGGCGTATCAACCGTCCTACAAATTACCTCGGAAAGATGTAAAAAATTGATAAAGGGCTCAGATCAAATCTGGGTTGAACGAATCCTCCTAGAAACATAGAAAAAAAAGTCTAGATTTGTAAATATCTGAGACAGGTCTAACATATGTGTCTTGAATCTTGAAGAAAAAATACTTTGAAAAAAGTTTCATATGATTTGTGGTATAAAATAGAGGTATAATATCCGGAAAAAAAAAACAATAAATAAAGTTAATTGGTTAGGATCCAGTCATTGGCCGGAGTCAATGGCTAGATCCGACCAGTAAAAAAGCAAACAAAAGACTTGCAGAGAGGAGGGAAAAAAATTTGCAGACAGAAAATAAGTGGGTCGGAATGCATTGTAATCGGTCCACCTCTGCTTAAGTATCAGTTTTTCCTTTCTATCTTTTTTCAAAAAAATAAATAAAAACCTAACGAAGATGATAAAATATTAATAGAAGTGTGATGCGTAAACATTTATTTATGAAAGGGGAACAGAATTAAGGATAGCAATGGGACAGATGAGGCGAGTATTTCAATATTTAACTCCGTCTCGCACAGTCTTGCTCCGCCCTAATTTTTTTTAAAATTATTAATATTAGTTTTTCACTTAAATATAATTAAATAATAATAACTAAATAAAATTAAATAAATTATTGTGTAAGTAATCAAAAAATAAAAAAAATAATAACATAATAACATAATATAGATGGGACATAATGGGACGAGGCAGATTTGTCACAAAATCCAGCCCCGATTGTGGGACGGGCCTGATCTGTCATATTTTCTTCACGGGACAGGTCTGATTTGCCCAAAAGGCGCTGGATAGGCGGATCAACGAGTCACGCGTCAAATTGCCATCCCTAAACAAAAAGAAATGCCGAAGCATATTTCTAAAAAAAAAAAAGTGTTTTCTTACTAGGATAAACCAAAAGAGAAAAAAAATCATTTATTTGTATAAGTAATTTGGTGGACCATTTTAAGTTAAATTTATTCATAAAGAAAAATGTTTTTCATTGTGGATAAGTCTCCGACCATGATTTAAATCAAATCTTAAAGAAAATGCTTAGTTATGAATAAATGCTTTAATTGAACTCGATTTACATCCTTCTATACAAGAGATGAAAGGCGTATTTAGTTACAAATTAATGTTTTAATGAACCTCAATTTATATTTTGTGTACAAGAGATAAATGACTTATTTAATTACGAATTAATATTTCAATGGACCTCGATTTACATCTTTTTGTACAAAAAGATGAAGGGCGTATTTAGTTACGAATTAATGCTTCATGAGTCTTCGATTTACATTTTTCTAAAAAAGAGATGAAGGGTGTATTTAATTACGAATTAATGCTTCAATGAATTAATAACTAAATACACACTTATCTCTTACTAAGAAGTTTAGTGCTTATTTAATTACGAATTAATGTTTCAATGGACCATAAGTTACCTTTGGAGAGAATAATTCAAAAAGGGAATCAAATTAAAATATACCCCATACACAAAAAGGGTATCGAACTCACGATTGTGGGCAGGTCTTCACCCACTGGACTAAGGAACCTTTTGTTTACTACTTTTTTTTTTTTTTTTGCTAAGTAAAATATTAACCATTCAATGAATCTGAACCCGGATTGAAGCTACAAAGAGTACCTCCACTATCACAAAGTACCGACGGGGGAATAGCAGAAGGATCAATGCGCCCTATTACAGAATTGGATTTTACCCATTGAACTAAATTATGAGCATGAAAATTGGCTAATCTATTGACATCATTAATCTCCCAAAACTGAAATCTATCAAAAATAGATTTACCATTTTTCACCAAGTCTAAGCCCGTCCAGTGTGTGTCAGTCAAGCAACCTCTAATCCCTTTAATAACATTAAGACAGTCTCCTTCCACTATGACTCTCACAAATTTCAGGGATTGTAATTTTTCCATAGCCATTAAAACCGCCGCAGCTTCTGCTTCGAATGGTGTTCGTGCCTGAAACCTATGAATCCATATCCCCAAGATATCCCCTTTATCATTCCTGTTTACTACTTTACTTGGGTAATATGAAATCTATCGCATCTTCTATAAAAGTTTGTTTTTAAGTGCAATTTTTTTTGTATTGCCTTTTGATGAAGCATTTTTACTTTCTTCGGGATATCTAGGTAACTATCTCCAAGGAAAAGCAACTTTTTCCTTTGTTGACCGTTGACTGAGACAGTAGTAAAGATTTTTCTCGTGAGAAGCATTATATGCAAATCTGCATTCTGCAAAGCTATGTGATAAGTTCACGCGCTGAATAATAAGTCCAAGAGTTATTGATTTGCGAGTAGTAGAGTAAAGTGTTGTTGTAAGTCAATTAGTGGCGGGGATGCCTGTGGACTTCTTTTGTGAGATCAGTTTGTAATGAAACTAACAGTAGCGTTGATTATGCTCCTGGTTATGTGTTGCTTAATGCTTAATATATCTTTTTGTTAAAAAAAAAAAAGAGTAATGTGTTGAACTAGAACTTACAAAACAAATGTGATCAATTAGCACTGTCAAAGACTAGTCCAGTTCGTTCAAATTTTAATTTGCGCAAACTTATTTTAAACAGATTAGGTTACTCAAATCGTTTTTATGCAGATTGTTAAAGTTAGATTCATATCCAGTCGCTTAAATTTTTTGGATAACACATGTTCATAAATTTTATTTTTATTTTCTTGAAAAACAATTATACACTCATCCAAACTAAATATAATACTTTAATTTTTAAAATAAATAGTGAAACATATATGAATTTACAAGTATATAAATCTTACATTGTGATTGCAAAAAAACAAAAAAAAATCAATAAAAGACTACGTGTGTGTATATATATGCATTTATACGATCGATAACATATAAAAAAAACAAATATAATTATGAGACTTATTTTTAGAATTAGGATTAAAGATATTTTTTAGCTCGACGTTTGATCGGATTTTTTGTGGTAACCCTTTCTGGCATTCTCCGCGGTACACCTTTGTTGTGTCTTTCCTTATTGCATCTCAGATTCAACAGACATATTGAAAATATGTAGCCGAATCCTCAGACTCCTAGTGAACAATTGGACATTTCTGGGCTACCCAGTCTTACCAACAACCCTGGCAGCTATGATCATGTGGCTCTTGGTGAGGCAAATGTGGCTCTTTATGACCGTCGTTAATTGTTGTAACAGACTCTGCACTTGTTATTCAATACTTTCGTCAATGTTCCTCACAAAGAGTACTTAGCTCACAAAGAGCTTTCCTTACTCACTAAGAACTAGTTCTCACAAAGAGAAATGATAACTAGTCTCTTTCTACGGAGACTTTACAATTTTAGCTCACATACAATTGGATTAGATATACAAATGAAAGCTCTAATCACTTTTGAGAATAGAAGAGTGTGTGCATGTTTAAGCTCAACTCAAAATGATGTATTTTGAAATAATGATACAAAGATTAACACTCTTAAAGTGTTTGATTGCTTGTTTATGACGTGTATATCAAGTTCCCTCTTATTGATTGGTTAGTTATGAAAAATCAGCTTTTAGAAACTTTATATAGGGCAAAAAATCACAAACAAATTGAGTTACAACGGCTATATTTTTGCCTTGAATAGACAGCTTTGATCGACCGCACTAGAGAGTAGGTCGTCTGAAGTGCCTCCAAAGTAAAAGCTTAAAAGGTCCTAGACACATCTCGGTTGACCGCATGATGTGATCCTGTCACCCGAAACATAGCTCGGTCGACTGACCTATAGTAAAGTCGTTCGAGAAAATATAGTCGTTGGAGCTTTGAAACATTCAAAATATGACTAAGGACAAAAACAACCTCGGTCGACTAGACAACACATGTCGGTCGATCAGACTTCATCCAGTCATCTAAGTCTAGGCCTAGGTCGACCGAACTTCGGTCCAAACGTGATTTTTCCACTTAGTCACATTCTCAATGTTCTCAAACTCATACCTATGTGTTTTTCAAATATATAAATTATAAAATACATTTTAAAATCATAGGCATTAACCAAGAGTTAAATAAGTTTTGAAAAACCTTTTCAAAGATTGAATCAAAGTGAAACATGTGGTTTTGAATACATGCAAGAGTGAGCTTTAAACATACTGTATCCTAGTATTCTCAAAGGTAAGATTAGTTACAAGGATGTACCTATAAGCATAAGACTAACTTTCCTAAGGTCTTAAAGTTCAATTTTTCTTGGAGTTTGGACTTGAAGCCTTTAATCAACCTCTTCTCTAAGTGGTGAAGTCATATATCAATCTTGATGGTTTTAGTGTATTGGATTTCATCACTTCTTTTGTTAAGGAGCATACCACTTGATTCTTTCTCTTGTTGGATTGAGTAGCTCTTAACCCGTTTATTTCTTTTTTGACTTTACAATTGCTTCCAAGGCATTGTGTATGAAGTTCAAGCTTTGCAAAGTGTGGCTTTTATGCTTTATGATGATACCTTTTTGGTTCACATGAAGCTAACTTACCATTTTCATCAATATTGGTTTAAGTGTAATGATATTACAATTAAACACATGCTCACACAAATATTAGAAGTATTAATTGTTTGTTATCATCAAAACTAAATTGATCACATTACCAATTGAGATTTAGACCTTGCATTTATATAACAAATAGCACGGCACTTTCAAAAGTTGGCACATTTTTAATTGTACCTTTAAAAGAGGTTTTTATTTTTATCCTTATCAAAAAGGCTCATTAATTATTAGCAGTTCGTGCAAAATAGTTTTGAAGGTAATTATAAGAAAATACTTATATAGATTGGATTTTCATGATCATGTACTTTAAAAATCGGAATACTAGCTATTAAAAGGGGGAAAGTCTAGCATAGGGCGGACTTTGTGGGTACGGTTCCATACTCCTCTCACATAATTTGAGACAGGACCCACCTGCAAGGTAGATCTCGCAGGTCTTCATGTCTCACAGCAGTGTACCCACAAAAGAACCGTCCAATAGGGAATTTTTCCATTAAAAGGGTACGATATATTACATAAATTATACGTTCTTAATCGTACTTAGTTCATTAAAAAAGTCTGACAAAGTCGTTGTCATATTTAAGTGACAAAAACAAAATTAAATGTTCGAAGATCATAAAAATTTAAAACATGAACGTTTAATAAGTGTCAATGATACATCTTACTCTCTATTAAGAATCCAATATTATAGTAGTAGTGAATTATTAATTAATGCCACTGTTTTTATGTAACTGTTTGGCTTAGGCCAATGCGGCAATGGCCAACGTTGATGACTAATAACGTAGAGGTGATGAGTTCAAATTCACCCTTCACTTTTTAATCTTTTTTTAATTTTTTGTAATAAATAGGTCTCCTTCCCAATAAATAAATAAAATTTGAAAAAAACTGTTTGGCTTGCATTTAAAAAGTAAGTTACTCGTTTCGTGTTAATTTGGCATTGATCAGGTGTTATGTATTATAATTTTAAATTTTAGCTGAAGAAAATATTGATCAATTATACTCTATCACTCCAGCTATCCTTTTTAGGCTTATGCAACCACCCGCTTCATATTAGTCAGACTTATCAAGTTTGAATAACAGTCATATTTATCAAACAAACAAACTCTCCCCCTCCCCCAATAAAAATTCTCTCTCTAAATTTCTTCCCCTCTTTGGTCTCTTCTTCGCTTCCTTTCTCTAATGGCTAGATCCGGCCAAGAACTCCGGCCACTGGTCGGATCTTGGTCGGATCTAGCCATTCCCCACTCTCTTTTTGTGTCCTCACCTCTCCTTTTGGCAACAAACATGGATGAGTTTTATCTTTTGCGTTTTTCATCTGAATTCAAAACTTGGGGGCGAGATCTTTTATCGATCTTCTTAGATTGACTAGTTGGTGGTAAGATTTAGATACTCAGTTTTGATCTGGGCTATTTCTTGTGTTTTCACCTCTTTTTTAGGCGATTTTTTAGATCGTTGATACGCTCATGTTTTTCTAAATCGCCGTCTACAAAATAGGTTGAAACCAAGTGCTTGCCTCTGGGGTTCGAGAATGAAGATGAAGATGTTGCGGAGAACTATTTTTTGTTTGTTTGTTAGATTATTATTAATAGTTGTTTTAGTTGCTTCCCACCTAGGTTATTTGATGTGTGAGTTTTTATCTGTTACATTGTGTAACTTATATTTTCTATCTTATTTGACTTTCTTCCTTCCTCAATTCCTATCTTTTGTTGTATTAGACAAAGAGTTAGAGAAACTTTTTAGGTTGTAATAACTCCGGTTATTTTATTATTAATGGTTAATCCTTATTCATACAAAAAAAACAATCATATCTTTTTTTTTGATGATTAAAAAAAAAGTATTCATAAAAAATAAAAAAGATATGACTGTTTTTTTTTTTTTTTGGTATCTAGAACCCAAAATAAATGTAAATAAAAGGAATGCACAATTTAGCTAAAAGAAAGGGGGTCAAATACTTAGCCAAAAAAAAGGTGGGGGGGGTCAAAGATTATAATAAAGATAATACTAGGGGGTGTATTCAATATAGATTTTATAGGATTTTTAAGGAGTTTAAAAGTCTATAGGTATTCAATTTGGATTTTTAAAAGTCTATAAAAATCTAGAGTTATTCAATTTAGATTTTAAAAAATCCATTAAAATCTATAGATATTCAAAACTTTATAAATTCTCACAGATTTCATTAAATGTAGGATTTTGATGGATTTCCTAGGCTTAAATGTGTATGGTGAAATATCTTCTTTTTCCTCAAGATTTTGATTTTCTCTTATTAATATTAAAATTAAATGTCTTTGATAATTTTATCTTAGATTACAATTTTTTAGTGATCTTATTTCTTTAAAATTATAAGAAAAATAAAGAAATATCCAAACTCATTTTTTTTAAGATCGTTAAAAAAACTCAATATAAAATATTTATTTCCCAAAAATAAGATATATTGTCATAATATCCAAACAATTTTCTTCTTGATCATCTTCAAATAGAAAGTAAACATTTTCTTCTCTATTTAACCACAAATTTTTATTTTTCAAACATGTATTTCATTTCCCTTAAAGAGAAAATCAAAGGGAAAAAAGAGTTCAAACAAAACCTATCACAAAACATATCTGAATTAAGCCAAAGAAAAAAAATATCAGTAAGTAATTATACAAACCTTGAACAAATAAATAAAAAAAACTGCAGCTTACGTGATATAAAAAAAAATTCAAAGACCATCATCAAATTTTTTAAATTTTTAACAAAATAATTTAATTCCAAAAAAACAAATGATTGATAAACATATGTTGACTTTGAAAATTCAACACCGCTGGATCTGTATAATACACAACTGAATCAGTATTTTCTTTATTTTTTGGTGTTATTCAAATAATTTATGAGACTTTATAAATCAAAAGAAATTCTGATAAACCAATTTAATAGAATCTGCGTAGACTCTGTATAAAGTTAAAACAATCCATAAAGTTCGCAGAATTCATAAACTTTTGAAAATCAGTTAAAAAAATTTTAAAATTCGGATTGAATTCACCCCTAAATGTGCTCTGAACCTGTCTAATGCTGGGTGGTTATAGGTAGAAGAAGTAGTATGAGTAAAGGCAATGAATTGATTTAACATTGGTTTATTGTTTTGACAAGTGACGAGTCATTTTCATTTTCAATTACTAAAGGAAGGATTGAAAATGACGCAGTAATTAATGTGAGTTTTCATGTTGAGTTGACCCGACTACTACAAATACAATGTCCGAGACGAGATATGCCGGTACTACTCCCCACACATCTTCTGTGCATGCGCCATCAATCATTATTTTGCTGCCTTCAAATTCCATCCGTTTTAAATTAATTGTTCATATTTTTTTTATTTATCTCAAATTAAATATCAATTTTCTATACAAAGTAAGTATTAATAATAATATTTTTAATTTTACTCTTTTTTCAACTTCTCATTAAAATACTCTTAATTAATTAAAATTATTACTTAAGAAATAGTTGGATGTTATGTGAGAGAAAAGAAAGAGATAAATACATAAATTTTAAATGAGATTAATAAAACTAAAGAAGGGTATTTTAGACTTTTGTTTAAGTTTTACCATTAAAATAATCAAAACATTAATACTCTGCATTTGTCAAAGTAGACATATAATTTGGGACGGAGGAAGTATTATTTAGTACTATCTCCTACCCAAATTACTTTGCAAAATTTGCACTTTTATATATATTAAGAAAATTATTGAAATAGAATTATTATAAAGAAAAAAAATCTAAAATAACTCTAATAAATGACTAAAAAGTGATTACTATTATTGATTAGTTGACTAATATATTAAGGCTATGACTAAAAAAATAAAAATAAAAATACAATGATTTCTGAAATGTGACAAACAATTTTGAAGACTATTTCGTATATAGTATAATTTTTAGAATGAATTTTTTTATTATAAAGACGGACGAATTTCATAAATCCTTTTTTACCTGACGTAATATTTTTTTGACACATCAAATGAAGACGAATTTATAAAATCAATTATTTTAATCTATATAAATTCTATATATGGTAAACCAATTGTGCCCCACAAGGAATCAATCAATACCTGAAGGCTCATAAGAGACAAACACCCATATTTCGCCAATTCTCTATGTATATTTCAAGAAGGTCCAAATTCATTTATAAAAAAAAATGGTCCCTCCTGAATAGTCATTGGTCACATAATTCTAAAGAGTTAATAACTATTTATATCACTAAACTATTTACAAATTTCTCTTTATAATACTAAACTATTTTTTTATCTCAACTATTTACGTTTATCAAAAAATATACAACCACCTATTTTTTAGGTGTTTTCCGGCCAGCGATGTCACGTGAGTTGCTTCGGAACATGAACAACGACGAAAAGGAAAAGAAATCTTGGAAACGTCGGGCGATAACTGCTTAATTTGTTGTTGCAAGGGCAAACGGGTCTGTCAAATTAAGCAGTTATGGCCCGACGTTTCCGATATTTCTTTTCCTTTTCGCATTTGTTCATGTTCTGAAGCAACTCACGTGACATCGCTGGTCGGAAAACACCTTGTATATTTTTTGATAAACGTAAATAGTTGAGTGACATATTTAAATAAACGTAAATAGTTGAGTGACATATTTAGATAAAAAAATAGTTTAGTACTATAAAGAGAAATTCGTAAATAGTTTAGTGGTATACATAGCTATTAACTCTAATTCTAAATGAGTGGAACAACTATTATTTCTCATGGCATTGTGCCGTTCCTCAATTTTCCTTTTAATCCATTTCAACATTCTTTCTTAAAAAATATTATAATTCGGACAGAGTCCGTCGAACCCATAATTTATATTTTCAAGTAAAAAATGTTAACCAACTACGCTAGGATTCTTTGACATTATCCAACCTCATGTAACACCAAACTATATAAATAGTTAAGTTAAATACATCAACATTTTACAAGTAATCTTTGGAGATGTGATAATTAACAGGGGTATTTCTTTTTTCTTTTTTTTAACAGAGCAGCGGTATTTCTGATAATCTTGGGTGGTCTTGTAGTATGGTCCTGAAGACATAGTTCGAAACATTATGAAAATGAAGAAGATGATGGGATGAACAAAATTATGTGTCCTGCTATGCTGTGAAAACGTACGAAATTATATACGTGTCGAGCACTAAGAACGGTTGGATAATTTATTTAATGGTTGAGATTAACTTTTTTAACAATAGTTAAAAACATACGTATTCGTCTCAACTGTTGAATATTTGCATTCAATAAGTTTAATAACTGTTTCGAACATGCATAATAACAGTCATTTCACATTTTAGCCATTTGAAATTATGTGACAATCATCTAGGAGTGACCTCCTTCTTTCTTTCTGGGGGGGTTGAATTTGGACCTTCTTGAAAAAGATTGGGAAATGGTGATATATGGAGTGTTCATCTCATAGGCCTTCAAGCCGATTGAGGTGGTGATTGATTTCATGGTGGGCACAATTGATTATTTTTTTTGGGTAAATAAAAGTTTGGATGGTTTCGCCTCCGATCACCACCACGGGTTAGGGCAAGGGTACTTACAGATCACCCACCAACACAGCTCTCACGTCGGCAGCGGGAATTGAACACTTGACCTTTATAAAGACGTGTCAAATCCTTATCAACTAAACCAGCTTGTGTTGGTGGGCACAATTGATTTACTATATATATATATATATATATATATATATATATATATATGATTTGTCCTTACTTCGTTTGATATGTCAAAATTTTTACGTCATATGAAGACAGATTATGTTGAATCTATCATTTCTAAAAAAAAAAAATCTCACTTAAAAATAATGTCATGAATTCTTCGGTAATTTAAAAAGATAGTATCGCGTGGTTGTAAAACATCCGTCTTAGTAGTATCTTCGAACAAGGTGTTATAATTTACATTAACTTATTTGGTGCGTCATTAATGTTATATGATAAGATATTAGAGTGTAGAAATTTGTGAATCACTATAAATTTCATTTTGGACACCTCCTCTATCACTTCTTTATTTTATAATTGCAACAACGTATATAAATAAAATGATCTACAAATAATAATAAAAAACTCCAATGTTGATTTATTAAAGATATATGTATGTGTTCACATTCTTTTACCTAATCAGCCATGTATATATATAATTGAAAGATATATTCACATAACAAATTCTAATTAATTGGGCACAAAAATAGAGATATACACGGGGACAAACAATTTTGACCCCACATTCTCAACGTTAATGCTCTCAAGGGTGGATTAATATGTTGTAAAATTTTCTTATAAATATTACACTTTTTGACCCTCTAATTTTCTCTCCAAATTTTACTATATATATAATTCTCCCCCTGAACTCAACATGGAGCAATTTAGATACCACTTCTTCACAATCTCAAACATACCGCTTATATGTTGAGTCTCACACATTAGGTGGTGCAGCATTTAATATAGATTGATTAGGTTTATCGAACTTGTATACTAATGGTCTAAATAAGAAAATGTAATTTACTTAAAAAACGGACAAAAGAAACACAAGGTACCAAGAGAACTAAAAAAAAATCAAAATAATATTGGTCCGACTCAGGTGCGAAACCATAAATTGCGCATGTGCGAAAATAATATTTTTTACCGTGGAATGAAATATATGAAAGTTAAAATTAAAATATTAACTAATCTCTTTTTAACACCTGTTAACAAAATACGTTCAACGCATTATAATACATGCTAGGCGTTTGTTTAATCGGTGTCGTAGCGAAATAATTCACTTTTTACGAGAAAAGAAAAATATTTCATAAAAAAAAAGGAGGGAGGGAGGGACAAAGAGGAGAGAAAGAGAAGGGTCAAGGACTCAAGGCCAAAAGCCACGTGGGGAACTTACAAGGATTCACGTGCACAAGCATGCAAGATGCAAGCCCACGTGGCAGCAAGTGGATCCCTTTTCCTCGACCCACTCGTGCGTGTCACTCTCTCTTGTGTTAACTCGACACGCACTTCTCTACAATCATTGGATACTCCCCTCACTGAATCAATTTCCCCTTTTACCCCTTTCAACTAAAGTCCCATTGCGACTCACTTTTTTTTTTCTTTTTCTAAATAAAGATTTACCCATTAATCATAAAATAGCTAAAGTCATTACA
This sequence comes from Vinca minor, assembly GCA_026122235.1. Classification (NCBI taxonomy): domain Eukaryota; kingdom Viridiplantae; phylum Streptophyta; class Magnoliopsida; order Gentianales; family Apocynaceae; genus Vinca; species Vinca minor. The sequence goes on from JAOCZM010000291.1 coordinate 4,066,043, forward strand.
ATCAAAAGATAAAACGCAATTACAAAAAAATAAAAATTATACAATGATATAAACACCATGATAACAGATAAAAGTACACACCCCGAACCGAGTAAAAATAACACAAAAAAGGGTAAAAAAAATAAATACATAATAAAACTCTTCGCAACTAGCTTCTCCGAGATCCTGTAACAGCAGTAGCAATCTCAGTTTCCTCACCTTTCTTAGAAATCAACAATCTACAAAATCATGGGCGTATCAACCGTCTCATAGATTGTCTCGGAAAGATCATGAAAAATGAAAAAGGCCCCAGAGCAACTCCGAATTTAGAGATAAACTCCAGATCTGGAAGGATATGAAGTAGGTCTTGCATCTGTGTCTTAAATCTTGAATAATATTGCTTTGAAAATTTTTTTATCAAAATTTACGGCAAAAGAAAGGGGTGAACACACTAAAAGTGGAAGGAAGATGGCTAGATCCAACCAAGAATGGTTAGATTTAGCCATGAAAGTTAAGAAATGAAGAAACTTTAAGAGGAAGAAAAAGAGAAAAAGAGATAAAGACTCGCTCTTTAATCATTGGATCCTTCTCTAAACTTTTTTTTTTAAAATTTTTTTTCTTCTTTTTCTTTTTCCATTATGAAACTCTAATCATTTGAACTTCCACTTAGGATTGGCTAGGGAGGAAGACAGAGGGAGCGGGGTGGCAGTCGTTTTCACGGAATTTTTAAAAATACTACTAGATATAATAAATTTTATATGTAATTATGAATATATGCCCCACAATATTTTTTTTGCAGTTTTTATATGTAGTTCGACATATTGTTACAGTTTTTTCCCCCAATATTAAATTTCTGACTTCGTATATGGAATTGGTAGTCCACAAAGGTCCAATTTTTGCCATAATCTTGTTTGCACTCAAAATAGAAATGGAAAAAATGTTTTTTTCTTTCTCCTGGATTGAATAGTAAAAAATGTTCTTACATCCATATTAAATGTTTTTGTTTGAACACAGTGTTTTAACTAACTCCGACTTTAAAGAAATTATACTAATCCATTTACATCCTCATTTCATATTGAAGACTTGTGAATCAAGCCCCTCATGGTAAAGGCCGAAAAGAAGTACATTTCACTTGAAAAATTGGCTAAGATCAGCAGGCTTTACATTTGACCTCCACGAATTTACTTGTGACCAAATTACAGTTCGAATCATATATGGATTGAACTACAACTTCATATTGTATTATCAAATTTAAATGGCACTTCTTTTTTCCTTTTTATTCCATTTGTCTCTTTGGAAAGGCACAAATGCAGAAGAAACAACCTGAATAAACAATTCGTATATCACGAATTATATAAGGATAGGTGTCATGCGTTTAGGACAGGTATCCTGTACGACAAGTTTCTTAAATCAATACAGGTATCCTATTATAAACAAATTTTAACCGTAAATTTTTGTATCTGATTAACGAAAGTAAATTCCGCATTGGAGCCAGCTCACAGAAGAAATGAAGGAATGTGTGGAGGAGAAGAAGTAGAGATCACGTGGGGACAACATTGATTTCAGTAAAAGATGAGGAAAACCAGGATAGATCACGTGCATTCTAACTTGTCGTATTTGCCACGTAATACCGAAAGTTTTCGACTCTCCATGCCTGGTCGGTCCCACTCTATGCCTTCTTGTTTCCTCTACACCTGCATCTAATCTTCACCAATCATTGGCCTTTTCTTTCTTTCTTTCTTTTTTTACAATAAAACATTTTTTTTCAAAAACATTTTTTCTTTTTTAAATAAAAAAAAGCACGGGAATATGGAGATGGATCGATCCATTGGCTTGATCCTATAATTTATTTATAATATATGTTAATCCTATATGTAATATTAGATTTTAACGAGCAAATGTAGTGAGTTAAATATGAGACAAAGACTAATAAATCAGTTCATTCCTGCATTCTCCTTATATAAAATTCCCTAAATTTGTCTATGTCTAAATGATAAATTTACCCATATTTAATAATATCAGAACCTGTGAAGATTGAATAATGTTGACAATTGAAAAAAAATACTAGGAGCAAATCTCTTTTTCAACTTAAATATCATAGCATTATATTAATAGTTTTTAATTGTATGATGATTCCTAAACATGAGATTCAAGGGTGCATTTGGAATATTTAATCTCAAAACTTTTACCTATAAAACTTACATATATATTCTCACATACAATTATTGGTTTTATCATATTATGTCCATACATTTGGGGAAAGTCTGGCATGGGGTGGCTTTTCTGGGTACGGCCCCACACTCCTCTCACATAATTTGAGACAAGACTCACCTGCGGAATAGGTCCACAAGCCTTTATGTCCCACAATGACCATTCCATAGTGAATTTTTCCATACATTTGTAATCGTCACTCTCAATTGTATTAGAAGTAGTAGAAAAGAAAAAGGGAATATATCTTTAAAATTGTGGCAAAAACTTATTTTATGAGATAAGAACGCCAACATTGATTTTCGGTGATGATTCGACAAGAATATCGGCAAGAATTTTGTTATTTGTTTCTTTTCTAAAAATATATAGGATAATTTCGATATGATGGGCCAGAGTAGTAGGTAGAGCACTGCATAAAGAACTGCAATACTAGCGTCGTCCCCTCCAAATTTTTTTTTGATTCATGAGTTAAAATACAAAAAAAAATTGTTACGATATGGACACGATTAAAAGTAAAAAAAATTGTATAAATTTGTCACATCACTATAAAATGAGAGAGAGACAATTTTTTACTTTTAGCTGTGTCCCATATCAGAAACAATCTTTTTTGTATTTTAACTATGATCGAAGAAATTTTGGAGGGGGCGACGTGGCGAGTCTTCTGCCAATGTACTGAGTGCCTCACCTATGCCTTGGTCCCATATCAATTTTCCAAATATATATTATTAAAAGTACTAAAATCAGAATCTATTATTTTAAGTTGAAAGTGCTGCCAAACAAATGCTACTCTTCATTAACATTGACAAACATTTCGTTGAATAGAATTGAAGATATATAATATTGAAATGGATATAGGCAAGCAAGATTTTGTATCCAATACATAACGAACATATATCAGTCATCAGATAAATTGATTTGGAGATTGATATTTTATTTATCAAATGAACGCATGTAGTACACATGTAACATTATTTATAATTGTACAAAACGAATCTTTTCAATTGTTAGATAAAAAATCAACAGTTTGACAAATGTTCTACGTATGCAGAAAAACACTGTTTCTGATGAATGTGAATCTAAATTTGAATTGGGAAAAGAAGTGGTCATCATGTGCTTACACTATTTAGGACATGACATATGCTCCAAAATGGCTTCCAGACAAGCACTATGAGTATACTTGGATTGTATTTGATCCGAGTTTAAAATACAAATTGAGATCTAATTTTTTTTTAAATTAAATATGTGAATAAAATATTAAGAATTAAATTATTTAAAATTTAATTAAAATTTAAAACTAATTTGAAACTGAAATCAATAATTTCAAACCGATACTTAATTCAATTGAATCATTAGGTGTTGGGTGTGGTCCATCACAAAACATTCACTTGTCAATTCTTCAAGATTTTGCTTGATCTACATGCATTTATCAACTATTGTTCTTTTCCACATCTTTTTTTTTATATTATTTAATTCCATCATCGGAAAATAGAAAATGATAGTAACTTGTCATACTTTAGATCATTGTCTTGTCATTTATTATTTGGATTATTTCTCACTGGAGATAGATATAAATAAGATAGAAGTACATATTGTATTTAAATTTGCTCCGAGGGAGGAATTCAATAATTCTCCAATATAGTAGTAATTAGATGATGATTGTCAATCACTAAAATAAAACAGTGTCCATATATTATGACGAAACTAGTTTGATTGAGATTTAAAAAATAATTTATTCTTTCTATAAATATATGACAATTATTACTCTTATGCACTACTCGAACTTTAAGGGTCTGATTGAATTGATCATCGAGTCGTAGTGGCCCAGTGGGACAGTCGTGCTGCCAGTGGCTAAGAGGTCCGGGTTCGATACTCCCTCCCGCTAGCGTGCGGTGAGGCTTTATTCTTCCCTTATCTAGAGTGCTCTCTCCCCGTTCATGGGGCTGTTCTCTCTCCCCGTTCATGGGGTTCCGCCCTCGGGCGTTCAAAAAAAAGGTCTGATTGAATTGAATCTGACTTGATTTAGTCTGACTTAAAATTCAAATTCAGACTCAAACCAACTTTATATTGAATTTGAAAATGAAACATGCAACATTAAATCATCTAGATTCTGGTTGGGTTTGAGACTGAGACCAAAAAAACTCAAACTCAATCCAATCAGACCATAAATATTTGGTAGACAAAGTAAAAAAATTCTCCTACACTAGGTATTGTGGCGGCTCGATCCTCTATAACATTTTGTGCAACACCCTTAATCATAAATTTTTATTTTTATATCTTAACTAAACAAGATAATAATTAAAAAATAAAAAAAATAAACTTTAAATATAATTAAGAAGGTGTTAGAAAATTTGTGCCTTATTGCCTTATTGTAGTAGTATAGTATACTTTCTTAGCCAATGAGTAGGGGTGTCAATGGGTTTGGGCCGGCCCGATCCCCACTCATATAACTCTAAAAAATATGAGCGCGAGCTTAGGTGAATTGAGCGTGAACTCAATATTCAAACTCAAAATTTATGTGAGTTATAATACTAAATTTCTAATATAAAAAAAACCTATAAAAACTTGCTACAAAACGAATAGTTTCTTTTCTCTATTTTTCAAACACTATCTTTGGTTATATTTTTATTAGTATGTTACTGCAATAATTAAGTATCATTATATTATATATTCGTATTTTTGTCAGGATTTACTCTCATTGCTCATTGTATTCAAGTATTTTTTTTTCTACGAATTTTTAGCTTTTTTGGTAATATAAATTAACTCATGAGCCGAGCTCACATAAAAATGTGAGCTGAGCGTGACCTCAAGATTTGTGACATATTTCGGGCTGAGAGTGAGCTGAGCTTTCCAATTTTTTTGTGAGTTGAACGTGAGCTATGCCAAGCTCGACTCACATAACTCGATTGACACCCCTACCAATGAGGCATTGGCCTAGTGGCCAATGCTGATGCTTCATGACGTAGAGGTAATGAGTTCGGATTTTCTTCCCGCTTCTTGAATCCCTCATTTCTTGTAATAGATAGGTTACCTCCCACAAAAAAAAAAAAGTATACTCTCTTATTCAACAGGAAAAAAAGAAATTTAAAAAAAAATCTCTAGTTTACTACGACCTCTACTTGAAAGTCCAATGATTAGAAAACATGTTAAGCTTGGCCACGTGGGGCCTGGCCCACAGTAGCCAAACTCTGATGATTAGATTATCTAATCCATTAGTCACATCACTCACATCAAGTTTGCCTTTACCAGAAAAAAAACATCTTTCTAGCAGCCCTTCCCACGTGATCTAGGCCCAATATTTCCACCTAACGACAAAGGCCTTTCTATCTTCGTTCCATCTGGGCCCTCTGGACTTTCGTTTTTTTCTTTTTTCTTTTTCCTTTTGTTCGTCTTCCCACCTTTCACTCGAAAGAAAAAGTTTTTGAATGCTCAACATTTTATGATAACAGACTTTTGTGTTTTTTTAGTAAAAGGTAAATGGAGTATAATGTCGAATTTAAACAAGAATAAAAGAATATTTAATTGAACATCTTGATCTTTAACATGCATGATAATTTTGTAAAGCACGTTGGCCTTGCACGGCAACAGCAAATACACGTGCGAAGATAATATACGTTCGTTTGATGTTAGCAGTTTATGCTCTTAACAAAAATTACCTTTCGAATGACAACCGTGCATTAGGACTTGGGAGTATATATAATATTCTGCAATAATGGCGGTCATAGTTCTCGTCTTAAAATTAAAAAAAAAGAAGAAAAATGATTTGTACAAGAGAAAAATAATGTAAAACAAAAAAATAAACAAGAGAAAAAAGCATTTGCAACCCAACTCGCCTTTGGAACACAATCTAATCCTAAGAACTATGTCTCAGCCCCAATCATTACATTAATACAGAGTAACAAGTTTTAAGGAGGAAAAAAGAAAAATCTACCCGAGGTCTGCAGTTTGTACATTGGTGATCCTATCGAAACCCCAACTGCTGTAGATATATCGGGATAATTATAAAGGGGGCTGTCCATAATAGGCAGCGGCTTGGCCGGTGGGGGTTGATGTATATACTGGAGGATGTGATGCCATCATAGCAGCTCCATGGTTGCTACAAGATTTCATAGTAAATCCAACCGTTCGAATACCAAAAAGATGATGTGAACTGCCCAAGAATAAAAACATGCTGGAAACCTTTATGAATTAAAGCTATAGTGTATTATTACCTGTTTGCGTAAAGTGCATCAGAATGTCCATAGCCTTGCAACAAAGAATTTGCCTGCAAATAACTATTTGCTTGGAACAAACTATTTGGCATCGGTGGACTGCAACAAACACACGGTCAATCTAACTACTGTTGCTCAATGTCAAATTGATGCAAAAACAAAAGCAAAACGAAGTACTTGAGAAAAGTAAAGCAATATGCAATGCACGAGGTAAAAAATACAGAAAAGATTCAAAAACTTACATGGGCTGTTGAGGACCAGTTTGTTGCATCAACTGGGAATATACATATTCATCAATTCTTTGCTTTGCAAGTCCAACCTGTTAGGTTGAGGAAATTACGTCAATAAATACTTTAAAGAACACTGATAAATTTAATTGGTGATGCATCTAGTTAAACAAGGAGGTCTCATTCAGTATACTGGAGCAAAGCATAGATTAATCCATCTCTCTAAAAGTTGACAGCTCAACTCCATATGTTAGATTTACGATTGCTAAAAGAATCTACAAGATTCACATGTGAAAACCTTTCATTCACTGCAGAAATCCTAAAAACAAGTGGACTACAAGAACATACTGGAAAAGAAACAACCAGCCCCAACCATAAGAAAGTAAACCAAAAATTAGATCTCTTTTTCTACCCCCTTTCTTTTGCTTGATAGAAAAGAGTTTTTGGTTTTGAAGAGGAGATTTGTTTCTTAGCATTGTAATACAGCTATTTTGCCAGAATAATCCAAGGCTACCTGAAGAGCACTGCCACCTAAATGGATTTGCCTTTGCGTTCGTTCACCTTTTCCACCATAAACCTGTAATAGCCAAAACAAAGCTCCGTGAGTTCAAATTTTCTACCAAACTATTTCATGGCCTCACCAAAAGGAAAAAAGATGATGGAATCTATAAATAAAAAAATCACAATCAATGGTGGACTAAAAGCTCACACAGCCTAAAATTGTTTCGAAATAATAATGCTCACAATGATTGAATCACAGTATAATATAGTGATTAAACCAACGGGCTCTAAGATACACACAGAGAATGAAATGTAGGAAGTTATGCATTTACACGGTGTCTATGCTTTAAATGTGGATGAAATTAGGCTGCACGTGCACGTCACAGTACAGTTTGTGTTTGTATTTTGAGAGAGAGAAAGAGAAAGAGAAAGAGAGAGATGAATGGGGCAAATCTTTATGAAATCATAAATAGGTGATATTTAACTGAAATTTATAGGTGCTGGGGACAGACCAAGCAATTAGAGATTAAACAATTTTTTCAAACAAAAGGAAGAAAAAAGCAAATGAAAAAAAATAGGAATATCATTATGGGAGAGAAAAGCTGAACTTCTCATGCAAGCAGCACAGTCCACTAAAAAAACAGCAGACACATCAGGAGCTAAATGCTGATATGCTAGCAAAGCTAACACATGAAAGTCAAAGTCAACATACCTTGATAGTTGCTCCAGATTCAGTTCTGATCCTTGAAATATTTGATCCGCACCTTCCAATCAATCCGCCAACCAATTGTTCAGGAACCATGATCTCCAGATTTACATATTCAGCTGCAAGAGTGGTTGTCCTAAAGATCATGTTGTTATGAGAAAAATATTAAGATTTCATACAGTGGCAGGATGCAGCCAGCAGATTTAGCATTCATTATGCATGCCACGGGAAAGATTGAACAACCTGAATTTGGATCCACATAGTGAGGCGGCTGCCGACTAAAGCCAGGATTTGGATTGATGGAAATTACTTGTTTAGGTGGATTATCCCTGCGCAACTTTAACTAATAAGTAAAGGTAAAGACTCTTTAGAAGGTAAAGAACAAACACATAATGGGGGGAGGGGGAGGTTTACTAAACCTCAGTTGACATCCAATCTCCACCACAGCCCTCAATACTGCAGCTACATCTCCTGAAATCTGCAATTTTGGTTGCCCCCCAAAAGAGAAGAGGAATAATTAGTATTAATCCCAAAAATAATATAATAAAAGAGAAAAAAATGTGAACATGGCTTGCTATGAGCAAAAGAATATGCCTAAAGTGTTTTGTTTTCTATATTTGCTCATAGCTTAACTATCCCAGTAAGTGATCCAATACACTGATCAAAAGATCATCTACATCACGCTAATGACAAGCAAACCTTTATTCTTAATACTAATATATCAAGTAAGATGAAGCATTGTAAAAGAGAAAGAGCATACTAACAAGACAAAATCCAAAATTAATTGAAGTGGCAACAGTAACTAATCTACTACCTGCAGTACTCGGTCAGATTCATGAGCAGATGCACATAAAGGAAGCTGACTTTGAGCAAGAACAGCAATAGTAGCTCCCTGAGGATATTCTCAATTTATCAATGTTTTGACCATTTACTCCAATTAAACCACCTGCTTGAGTGCCTGCAATCAGTAGCCTAATTGTATTAGCAGCTACATGCCCAGCACCAACTTTCTGTGCCTCGGCATTAGGTTCGTCATCCTATCAGAATGCAGACAAATGATCACCAAATAACAAGCCAGGAATAAGTTAACTCGCCAAGAAGCAATAATGTGGACAAATAAGCACATACAAGCTACCACAAGCCATAAATAAGGGTGCCAAAAAAACACAAGTGCTATGATTGTCAAAGTCAACAATGTATCAACTAGTAAAAGGACAATGTTCACACACTTCTCCAATATTTCTGATTGTACAGAAAGACATTGCGTTGTTTTTTAGAAATAATAATCACATACCATGGCTAGAATTGGACAACTAGGACACTAATACAAGTTCCTCGGGAAAGAGACTTCAAGGAAAGGGAAGAGTGGAAAGAAGGAAAGGAAGGGGAAGGCAGGAGGAGTAAATGACAAGAGACTCGGAGGGAAGAAAAGGAAATGCAAAAAATGGGGGGATAAAATGTCTTTGACATAAAAAATCTTATGTAAAAAATAAAATAAAACAATCGCGGGGAAATGCTAGTATAAAATAAAGTAAACAAAATTTAACCCGTTCCTACTTCAGCAAGTTTTATATGTTTCTGAGGGTCATAAATACTGTCCTGCCACCTCAATCTAGAGCAAACCAAAGTTTTTATTATGAGCATCAATTTTGCTTCCGCACCTTTAAAGATTATCTATTGCTGACTAGAATATTCCCAACCATCACAGCCAATGGATGTTGAAGAAAAAAATGCACGGCAGTTATTAAAAAGACCACGTTCACAGAGGAGTTTCAGAGATTTAAAGGTAAATGTAATGAGCTGGCTACAATTATATTTGCAGATTAAATGTGGAAGGATTGTAGCAAGTTCAAGGAGGGATTTCCATATGCAATACATTCATCTTCTAAAAGTAAGTGACATTACCTTAAGGATCAAACTGACAATCTGATGAAGGGCCATCTCTGAATCACAAAATATGTTATCGCTGTCTTTAGAACTAATGATAATTACTCTTTCTTCATGTCTCTGCAAAATATCAGAAGATAGTAGTGAGTTTAAATGCTTTAGTATGCAAACCAATATAACAACAAGAAAAAATAAGATATTGAGAACAAGCAAAAAAAAGTCCGTATGAACATGAAATGTAGTATTCGCATCATACACCATCCTTCTTTTATCAGTGAAAACAAGCTTTTGTTATTGTTCTCTACACGAAAGTCAAAAAACAGCACTAAAGTTTTCTAAAATTCAAAATACATGGAACAATTAACATAGTTTAAACGCACTGAATCTATAAACGAATCAAGCTTTCTGACACTTGCACCTCATTATCTTGAGTGGAGCAGAAAATTTTAGAACCAGCTCTGGCAACTAAGTTTCTATAAACATCATATTCATTCAAGGGGCTCAACGGTATACAACCCAACATACAAATGTGCAATTCAACCATGCTTCTTCTAAGCAGAATTCGGCATTTCAAGTTCTGAACTCATTGCCTTTCAATTGTAACTCATTGCATCACTGCTACCTATATTAGATAAAAAAGGAAATACAAATTACTCTAAAGAATCAAAGTTCAAGAACCTATATTTCACACTAACACCCGTATCGGCCATTCCATAAAGACCTATTTTCTCATAAATAATGTACATCCCCTACTTCTGGCAACCATTCTAACTTCCAACTTCTCTACGACAATAATTTCCAACTTTTAACTCCATTGATGAATAAGCCAAGTGAAAACACCGCAATAACCTCACACAATAATCCTCCCTCACCCTTCCACCTCCTCTGATGGACCCCAAATAGAATCCATCAGCGAAAATATTAAGGATAACACAAGCATAAACATCTAAAAGGAATCTAAGTAAGAATATAACGTAGGACTGTAGTCACTGTACCCCCATCGGAGAATTCAATCAGGAAAAAGAGGAAATAAACAAAGAAATAACCAAAAAGGCGTATTGTAAAATTCCAGCCTTGGAAATATAAACTCAATTTGATTTCTCCAACAAAACTGCATACCCAACCCTCAAAACATATCAAAATTCCCAACTTTCCTATGAGACACAACACATATATTGTCAAATTCATACCTTCCTTCTTATCTCTGCAAACAAATAAATTATCCGTTTCTACTCTAATATTTTCTTCTTTTTTTCCTTCGAATTGACTAAGTTGCATTTACAATGAATACATAAACTTCAACCTTCCAATGCTTTATCACCAGATAAATTCACAGATATGTTAGCAAAAATCCAATTTTCCTTCTTATCTCTGCAAACAAATAAATTGTTGCTTGCTTCTCTAATATTTTCTTCTTTTTTTTTATCTTTTTCGAATTGATTAAGTTGCACTTACAATGAATACATAAACTTCCACCTTCCAGTAATTCTCACCAGATAAAATTCCAAAAACATATCAAAATTCCCAACTTTCCTCTGAGACTACAACATATATTGTCGAATTCCTGCTTTCCTTCTTATCTCAAGAAACAAATAATTATTGACTGCTACTCTAATCTTTTCTTCTTCGAATTAACTAAATTTCACTAACAATGAATACATAAACTTTCACCTTCCGATGCTTTCTCACCATAAAAATTCCAAAAAAAAAAAATCAAAATTCAATTTCGAAAAACTCACAGCAATAGCATCGGCGATTTTGATTGTAGCTTTCGTCCCTTCACGAATTTTCTGAATACGATGACCTACTCTACCAATAACCTTCCCAATCTGCCTCGAAGGTACCATAATCCGATACAGAACATCATGCGTAACTTTCACGCGCCGTTTGGGAGTCGGCGCGTCATCTGATTTGCCAGCCTCTTCAGCCGCTGTTTCCTCATCGCGAGGACGCTTCAGAGTGTTCGATCGATTTATTGGATCTTCGGTAGCTGCTGCTTCAGCCGGAACACCACCGGCCAACAACGGCGGAAGCGGTGGTGCAGATTGCGGTGGCGGAGGATGAGGGTTAGGGTTTACAAGGAAGTCGTCGTCGTTTTGGTGTCGAGGTTGAGCCATTGGGTCGGGGCGAGGAAAAGAAGTGATTGTGACGCAGACTCGGAATAATAATATCACAAGATTTATTATTATGGCGAAAATTGTGAAATATTATGGAAGTGTTTTTTGAATAGAGAGAAAAGCTCTATATACACAAATTATTTTCGAGTTTTTGGTAGTAAACTTTTATTTATGAATTATTTATAAGATGTTATTTTTGTCAAATTAGTATAAAATTGATAATCTCTGATCATCATTGATCACATGTTCTGCTCATTTCGTGTGTCTTAATTGTATTTGTCAATATAATTATTATGTACATAACGTGAACAAAATTAACTAGAACTAAGTAAATTTATACTAATTTGACAAAATGCAACATTCCCAAAATAGTTTATAGACAAAAAAAAGTTCGATCAAGTTTGCTGATAGAAAGAGAAAAGTAAAAATAATTTATATACATATATAGTGTTTTTCTCTCTGAATATATAATACGATTGTCTCTGGTGTGGAACACCTTAAATTCTGCACTTGTGAAAAAAAATTCAACCGTTGAATCTAAAATTTAACAATTGAGGTTTTTTTTTGACAATAAATGGGATCATATATTCACTGCCAAAAGGAAGTAACCATGTTACAGAGTAAAGGACAAAAGAATTCGATCAAGAATAAAGGATCTTGATCAGCAAGGGTAAAAAATCAACCCCCAGTTCTACCAGATTTTTAATCAATCCGGGTATCTAGCATTTAATCTATAGCCTCAAATGTACAGAGGTCCGCCGATCGAAATTTTCTATCACTCAAAGACTTCATTCATTCAAGATTTTTTGCCTTGATAACATGTGCAATGTGTCTTGGTCCAGGATCCTCTATGCTATCATCATGGAGCATTCTATTACGCCAATACCAAATAGTGTTTTATCGTTTCCCTGAAAAAATGGTCCCAATCTACCTGTCTATACTCAAGTTGTCGAGCTTCTACCATGAATTCCAGATTATCATTTAACCATACATTTGTCGACATCGACTTCCAAAATCGTTAGTGCCCCTGATCCATAAGAATAAATTTCCATACTTCCTACTTGTTGAGCAATCCTGAATCACATGTAGCGTTGAATCAATGTTGTTTCCACACAATCGACAGAAGGGAGAAGGTGCACAATATCTGTTGAACGATAGTCCCCCAGTAGGGAGAATTTCATGTCTCAATTGCCATAGTAAAAACTTATATCTTTGAGGTCCTTGATATTTCCAAATGCGACTCTATTTTTCTGCCTCTGCTCCAGTTCTATCCCACCCCAAGTGCTCATACACATCTTGCAGATGCATGGTCCCTGTGGTCGAAGTCCTTAGCCTGAGATCAGCGGCTTCGGATTCCACTAGTGTGTGCGGATCTAAGGACCCCAATCAATCTCGCCCTTCAACTCCTCTCTTACTCCGGGTATGCTTGCCCAGGTTCTTGAAACACTTTTATTTTTTACCACCGGGGAGAACAAGTTGCCATATTTAGCGCATATAATGCGAGACCACAAACGACCCTGATCATGTAGTAAATGCCACCCGAGTTTGATCAATAATGCCCTATTGACTGTGTGTAACCTCTTGAAGCCGAGAGACCTCCACTCTCAAGAGGCTTGCAAATCGCCTCCCAACTTGTTGTATGTAATTTCCTTTCTTGTCTTTCCTCTCCCCAAATAAACCTTCGGTTAAGCTTTTCAATTTCATTCAAATTATCCCTTATGCAATGCTAGAACTTGTATATAATAGCTAGGAGTAGCAGCTGTGACAGTCTTGATTAAAAAACACCAGGCTGCCCTCGACATTGTTTTCATCATCCACCCACTCAGTTTTCGCCTAACCTTTGCCACCATATCCGCAAAAGTCCCTTGATTAAGCCACAATTGAGGTTTTTTTAGTGAACACCTATTGCACTAAAATAATTGTTAATCCATTGGGCAGGTGTTCATCAGAAGAAAATATTTATCGCAAAAAATGTAATACATGTTCAATTTCATTTCACACATGCAAAAAAAATTTCATTTCCTCACTAGAGCCATGAACATATATAATTAATGTCGTTTTAGTCCTTGAACTTGATCTTGGCTGAAACTGAGTGATGGCGAGGACGTCCAGGCTTCCCTCATGTTGATATGTGAATAATTTACTTGTTAGATTTATTTTAAACTATGCATAGATGAATTGGTTCAGAATTTTTAGAAGACATGCTAATCATTAACTCAAGTAATTACTTCCAATTAACTTGGGAAAAACCAAGGGTTGTTATACTTGGGTGTAGTAGATATTTTGTGCAACATTTATCATAGGCACAAACACCTAGTACCACAAAGGTACCAAATACAACACAAAATTACCCTGCCCATAAGGGCCGGCCAAGAATATAACTTTTTTTTTGGGAGGGGGAAATGTATGATGTACCAAAATTTAGAGGGAGCTAACTTATAATTTTTACAAAAATTATGATATAGAGCAGGTTCACATGAACTTTTGATCGTGGTTTAGAATTTGTCACATCATCACAAAATTGTCTCTTTCTCTTATTCAGTAGTGACGTGATCAGTTCAGTGCCATAATTTTCAATGGTCCATATCAGAATTATTTGTTGGGTATATGGGCCCTTCCAACCCTCATATGTGTAAGCCCCTACCTATCTATCTATCATCTTAATCACTCATCTCTCTTTATATCTGATGCTGTCTAACTATTTTTTTTTTTTTTGCTTTGCATGTATTTATAAAACACTCTGTGCTATCTTAGAGTTTTATTGAATTCTTTCTTTGTAAACTTTTCTTTTTATTGACTAGAATTTGTTGTGATAAGTGGCAGTGCTAATACATTCGGTTTGGTGTTCTCGGATCATTCCCTATAACAAAAACTTGTAAGTAATTTCAATTTTAGAGTTTTATTGAATTTTTACTTTGTAAACTTTCCTTTTGATTGCCTATAAGTTGTTGTGATAAGTGGCAGTGCTAGTACATTCAATTTGGTGTTCTCAAATCATTCTATATTACAAAAACTTGTAAGTAATTTCAATCTTAGAGTTTTATTGAATTCTTACATTGTAAACTTTCCTTTTGATTACCTATAAGTTTTTTTGTGATAAGTGGCAATGTTAGTACATTCGATTTGGTGTTCTCATATCATTCTCTGTTACAAAAACTTGTAAGTAATTTCAATCTTTATATTTTTTGTAAGTCTTCGGAGAATCTTTGCAACTTGAAATTATTTTAAAAAGTTAAAGATCTGCACAACATTTGAGTGAAATAAATTTTAAGCTACTTCGAAAAAAAGCTGTAATTACTAATCTACAGAGAAAGAATTTATATTGTCCAACTCGTCAATAATATGTAATTAGAATAAAATATTCCGAAAAGGAATCAAATATTAAACCACCATACTTTTTCTAAGAACTTATATTTAATCTTGAACAAATTTCAAATGCTAAGAATTACAAATTAATTCAGCCATAAGTAATTTATGTAAAATTGGATTCCTTTAGATGCTTCTTTAAACTATAGCGTTCATGATATATAACAACTTAATTTCAATTTATATTTGTAATTTGTTATGTTGTCCTTTGTAAACCATGTTGTTATTATCCTAGATTAGTGTTATTCTATTTCTAACATAAATTAACTAAATTTGAATCTGGTGCCAATTTTTATATATGTAATTTATGATATATAACAATGTAATTTGACTCATTATTTGGAATATAAATTTAGTTTTCAGTGTGTAATGTCAATTTGTTATAGTAATTTTATAAGATTTATGTTGTTATCATACTATGTTTGTGTTATTTTAAGTTCAATAGAAATTAATGAATCATGAACACAACAATCATAAATCAATTAATGAGTTTTTTTTGAAGTAAATTAATGAGTTAATTAATGAGATTTTTGAAGTAAAAAAGTTTAAGTATATTGATAGACGTAACGAATAATATTCATCCATTTCCCGAAGACAACCTACTTTTTTACTTATACACTGGACAATCAACAAAAGAAAAGGAAAAAATTATAAATACACATAGAAATGTGTATTAAACCTTCTGATTTTTTATTAAATTGTTTTTTTAATATGAGAAGTATTAACAAATTTTAACTTATTAAAGGCGTAATTTTTACTACGAACACAATCAATATTTTATTATTTTTCCTATATAAGATTCATATGAAATAAAGTTTTCAATTTTCTTTAGAGAATATTAAATTATTTTCCGAATATCTAAATATGTGTTGTCATACTCGTTCACTTTGAACTTACAATGTAACACGAATGTATATTCTTAGTTCCCAAATTTAGAAACACATTTAAGAAAATCTAACATTTTCAAAATATACTAATTTTGTTATCGTTTTTCCTATTTCGTATTCATTTGTTTTTCTATTTAAATGAACAAGAACTTTTATGATTCATTCTTGTTGTTTTGATCCAAATCTTTGAAACATCGAACAATTGAAAAAAAGATGTTAGCAAAAATACCATCGCTTCCACCACCACCATCATCACCACTACCACCACCACCGCTGCCACCACCACTACAATCACCACAACAATATCAAAGACAAAGGTGGTCCAAACATTTCAAGCCTTCCAAAGTTGAAGAGCCAAGTAAGAGATCCTTTATATGGGATTGGTTGGAGGGAAAGCTAGAAAGCAAAACTGCCAACTTTCCAAGTCAGGGCATAAAAACTGAAGGTGAGATTGTATAGAATTTATGTTCGATGCTTTTTTATCTATAATTTATTAAAAGATGAGTTACACTTATAAACATGAAAATTTACCTAGAAAATTAGTCAGTTTCGTCTCTTATGTATTTCCATACTTCCATGTAGATCCTATTCGATTAATTTCATACAAATTAGTTACATACGTATTTACAATCTGCAAAACGGTCATTCCGTCAAATTTTTTGGAAGAATTATGTTAACTTGGTCACGTGGTCAACACATGCCATTTTTTTTGTTTGTTTCATTTCTACCTAAACAAATTGAGTACTTAGATGTTAAACAAAATAACTATAAATATCCAATTCAAATTAACAAAACAAACCTAAACTCATCCTCAATCTTAATTTAAGCACCACCGCCCTGCAACACCACCGCCGCCGAACACTACCACCATCCCTTCTTCAATCTTTGGGCATTCTCTATATTTGGGCCTCTACCCTATCTTCCTCGGCCCTAACCTGAGCCCGAATAATAATATCAAGACATTGGTTGTCTACAACCTTTTAACAAGATAGTTCAAGGAATTACCTCAGATGGGATCAGCTTGGTCACACCATGACTCGGTTTTAATCGGTCGGGAGGTGAACCAAGTGCGGTTTTAATCTTGGCTGAAAAATTTTGTCGAATTTGCCGTCAAAGCCCGGTTTTTGTTGATGATGTTGTGTTGGTTTTATGTGATGTGGGTTCGCAGTGGAGGTCTCAGTGGAAGTTGTTTAAGTCCTCAGTGGCTCATAGAGAGCATCAGTTTACTTAGAAATGGATTAGGCTTGAAAAACATGAGTGGGGAGATGTGTTTGTTATAATCAAGATATCGCGTTTGATAATGGGATGGACGAATAAGGTGTTAATGGATAGGGGTTTGAAGAGTTCTTACTCATTGCATAGTGATTGTTTCACTATTTTGATTATGAGGTTGGATTTTTTGAGTTTGGAATAGATGATTGAAGAACAGATGGTGGTGGTGTTGGCGGTGTTGTTGTTGTAGGGTTGGTGGTACATAAATTAATGTTAGACATGGGTTTAGGTTTGTTTTGTTAATTTCAATTGGATATCTACAATTATTTTTTATTTTTTTTAACAATTGAGTATCCAATTTGTTTAAGTATGTATGGAAACCCCAAATGGCACGTGTTGATCACATGACCAAGTTAACATAATTATGTCCAAAAAAAATTGACAGAAAAACCGTTTTGCCAGGTCGTAAATACATATATGTAACTAATTTGAATAAAATTAATCGAATAAGACATATATGGAAGTATGGAAATACATAAGGGACGAAATTGGCTAATTTGACAAATTTACCTTGATGTTTAGTGTTTTATTTATTTTTTATTTTTTTTGTGAATTTCTACATTTTCACTTTAAAATACAAGCCATACATATCTATTTTTCATAAAGATATTTAAGAATTTTGTACATTTAATTCCCGATATGCGTAAATATAGAAGCAGCGGTGGCAGTTATCTTCAAGATTTTGAAAGACTACATATTTTACCTTTACAATTTTTTTTGGAGAAATCCTTTTAAAGTATTAACTCTCTATTTAAAAAATTCTGAAAATTTGTATAGTCTTTTGATATGTATATATATATATCACCCCTTAATATAGAAATGCATGATCTGATCCGAACTTTTAGATCATTACACATAATGTCTACTTTAATATTTTTCTGCAGAGTTAGTCCCTCATCCACAACATCAAGTTTATGGTTCATATATGTATCAAGATGAGGAATATTCTCCCATATTCGTCTCAAATTTTCCGTCATCGGTCCAGTGATTACACCGATACCTCTCCGGGCTATTCAACCTCAAACTGTACCGATTATGTCAGGATCGTCAAATGACCAAACCCTTAACTTTGTGTCAGTATATGATCCTTCTACTGATTCATTACTTTACATGAACCTCAACGAATATATTAATCTATTTGGAGCTCCGCCGCCGGTTTCAACTCGGGTGCAAAATTTCAATGAACATATTTACAATTTGTTCGGGCCTCCAACTCCAGTTCTACCATCTTCTAAGGAGAATTTCAACGTGCTCGAATCGGATTGCATTGATGTTTTGCAAACCGGGTTTTCATTGGAGGAGGTAACTCTCTTATTTTTTAATAAATGAATAAAAAGTTAAATCATAATAAATTTTGCATGTTCATGTTTAGTAAATTGAGGACCTTAAACAAAGTTTAAATAACTATTTGTTATCGCATTATTTTAGTTACTTTTTAAGAAGCAAATTTGTTAACTGATTAAAGATTATAATTAAGATATTTTAGCACTTTATCTTAATAGTTAAATATTATTAATCTATTTAATCAAATTAATAATGGCTTAGGCATTATCTCTAAAAGGAAAAAAAAATAGAAAAAGAGCTTTAAGAAGATTCTAATGATTATATTTAGGAATAATTTTTAATGGGATAGTTGTTAAGATATCAATTTAAGGGATTTATTTTTCTTCGAACATATAAGACTGATTATGATATATTAACCATTGTTTACGATTAATTTGGTGTAATTTAGTCACAATCTTCTATCATATCTTAAGAAGATCAATCTATTATGTTAAAATTACAAAAGAAGCAAATACAATTTACTTTAACTTTGTTAGACTTTTTGTCGCTTAAACTGTTATAGAGTATTTTGAAGGTCTTCTCTTTTCGACAGAGTCCTTAGGTGACTGCCTTGGTCGCTTAAGGTTTTCCATAACTTTGAAATCTCGTTGTGTCTAACTTAACTAAGTGAATCTAACCACGTTTGCAGAATGTTCCTTTTGCTACATCGAAAGAGATAGTTGAGGATAATAAAAAACTTGTTGATAAAGAAAATAAGGTTAAAGAGAATGAGGAAAAAGAAGTGATAACTTATGTTTGTAGATCAAAGATGAAACTCATCAAGACTATACAAATTGGTGACATAGACGTAAATGTTCCTCTAAAGAAGGAGTTTGAAAATGTGAATGAAAATCTTGTTTGGACAACATCATTTTCATGTCCAAATCTTGAAGACGAAACTGTGAATTATGAGGATAAGAACTATGAGGTGCTAATTAATATTATGGAAGAGGGCCAAAGAAGTGGAAGTGCTGGTGAGGATCGTAAGAAAGACAAGAAGAGGAAGAAGATGAAGAATAAGGGGAAGAATAAATAAAATTTTCTTGTTTTCTTGTGGCAGAAGTATAAAAAGAATGTTACGACTTACGATTATCTTTTCTAAAACATTTCTGAACCTTGTTTTTTTATTGAGATTATATGACTTCCTTAAATTTTATTTATGATGATATATTTTGTTTTTGAGGTACCTATTTATTTTATTAATGTTGTGAAAATTTATAGTCTCGGTTTGATAGTATATACTTTGCATGCTTGATGTCATGAAATATCTTTTGAATTAGTGGAAGCTAATATACACTTCCTCTGTTCGGAATTGAGTGTCCCTTTTTAATACAAAATGAATGGGAAAGTGAACATTCAAAATCCAGGGTCTAATTTATTCCATCAAAATGTATCTCAAGAGGATGAGGATTGCCCAAGCCTTATATATTGCAAGTATACTCACAAGCTAGCCGATGTGGGATTCTCAATATACCCCTCACACCTAGGACTGGACATCTGGAGCGTTAACAACAATGTGACCCTAATACCATGTTAAAAATTGATTTGGACATAACCTATTTCCTCAAAAGTAATAGTGAAATCTTTTTATTTTTTAGTGAAGTTTCAAAAATACCATATATAGGCAATAGTTGTTTCCAATGACCATATAATTCATTTCTAGACAAATCTCTCATCCCAAATGTATTTTGGGGTGTTTTTGGCACATTTTTTAATACAATTTTTTTTCTCTTTCAACGCGTCGTAACGTATGGCACGAATCGGGCGAGCGAGCCGAACGACGACGGCCGCACAAGGCGACCCCCGAAGCCAACTCGCAAGTCCAACCGTGCGCCGCACGCACGCGAAGTCATCTCGTCCGTCACCCGTCACCACCATGGTAGGCCCATATCCTACCATCGAAAGTTGATAGGGCAGAAATTTGAATGATGCGTCGCCGGCACGAGGGCCGTGCGATCCGTCGAGTTATCATGAATCATCGAAGCCCAGAACATCTAAGGGCATCACAGACCTGTTATTGCCTCAAACTTCCGCGCACCACCACCCATAGAATCAAGAAAGAGCTCTCAGTCTGTCAATCCTTACTATGTCCTACCAAATGTATTTTGGGGTGTTTTTGGCACATTTTTTAATACAAATTTTTTTTCTCTTTCAATTACCTATCTTTTTTTTATACAAAAAACTACTCTTAGAATCTTAATGATAGAAAATTTCAAATAAAAAATGTTTTAGGGTGTTAGAGGCATTGATCGGATTTGGATTTTTTTTCCCGGTTGTAGTAAAAGTAGAGATGTTATAGTTGACATTTTATGAAATTTGGAAAGTACGAGTAAAAAATTAAAAATTAAAAATTGTTTAAGATGATCTCTATTGCTTGTTTAATTCATGAGCTAAGCTTTTCAAGATAAATATCAAATCAAATCGTAAACTATTCACTAACTAGCTCAATTCAAATTTATCCCTAAGCAATTTTAAAGAATTAGTTGACTTATCACTTTTAATTCAGAATTATTGGTTATAAATCTACGCCCTGTCCCATTAATAAAAAAAAAGAAAAGAGAAAAAAAAAGGGTATCCAAAACGTTGAATAGCCGTGTCTCCATAGCTGCCGCCTGCCGGAGAAAGGAGCTGACGGTGGCGCATTCCCGGAGAATTTCAAATTAGAATATACTATTCTCTATTCACTACAATACCAATGCTTAAACATAGAGTTTCAAGCTGTAGTATGGTCGGGTGATGAGTTTTTAAACAACGTAAGGACTAGAAAGCAGCTAAATTGGTAAAATTTACTATAATTTTGGTTTTTCTAGTAATGATTATGTCAATGTGTTGTGGATGAGTAGAGTTACGTTTATTTTGATAATAGTGTTTGGTTTTAAAAACAAAACAACAATTGAATTGAATAAGAGTACTACAAGTCGTTATGACTATAAAAACGATTTAATACAAGTCTTATTTAATTTTTATAAACCACTTCACTACCCAGCAAACTTCAGGTGACAATCTTAATGAATTTATTTGAACTACGAAGGTGTTTGTTAGCTAAATTAGTCCAAGTGTTGGTTACATAACAACATCATATCCCGTTTGTTAAGTTTATCATATTAAAATCTTACTACATTAATTAGGCCAAATATCCAGCCCTGAATACGTTGAGGCCAAGCACGCTGAGAAGGAATTCAATTTGCATTAGCTTCTGGATATCGGTCTTTCTTTATCGAGAGTGATTGAAAAGCCCTAGTCAACCTAGTCCAACAGACAGAGGATGATTTCCCCCATATGTTACATTGTTAATTAAATTAATTTTTTTGATGAGAATATGATAGCCAATTTATTTTATCTATACATTTTGTAATAATCTTGCTGATATGTTGGCAAATTATGCAATAAGTACTCTAATCTCCTCCGCTAATGGTATACAACGCATTTTAATGTAAAAAAAGGTCAAATATCCTTATAAAAATAAAAATAAAAAAAGAAAAGAGAAGAAAGACCAAGTCCGAGGTTTTGTAATTTCAATACCTTTTGTAACCGTCTTTTCATGTAATCAATCAATCAAAATCTCTTCTTCCTTTCCTCAACTCATCATCTGCAGCATAATTTTGGTAGTTTCTTTCACTGAATTTCTTGATTGATTGACCGGAAGAAGAAAAAAAGTTGGGATTTTGATCAAGAATGGCTTCAACCAGTTCTCATCATCATCATAATCATCCTCTTCACAACTTCACATCTTTATCTCAACTTAAATGGACTAAACATCCTCGCAATCACCGCTCTTCTTCTACTACTGAGCCACCCTTGATTTCCAGTGGATTTTCTGAGGGATCTGGATCAGACTCTTCTTTGATGAATAATAAGAAATCCCAATTGGAGAAATTGAGAAATTGCCCTAAGATTTTGATCAAATTACCTCCAAAGGAGAAGAAAGATTCCGGGGAAGATCAAATTGAGAATCAGGGATTGGATGATCAGGAGGAGAAGGTTCCAAAGACTTGGAATTTCAGGCCAAGGAAGCAATTCTTGGATTATAATGGTAAAGTATTCAAGAATTCTGCTCCTCCTCCGGCAGCAGCAGTGCCGGAGATTGGCGGAGATAAGCCGGAGACAGAGAAGAAGGATAAAAATAAGGGGGTTTTTTTACAATTTCACTTTCAAAAGAAGAAATTGAAGCTGATGTTTTTGCTTTGATTGGATCAAAACCTTCTAGAAGACCTAAGAAAAGATCAAGAACAACCCAAAAACAGTTAGATGTAAATTGTTTTTCCCTAAAGCTTTGATCTTTTTTTCCTGATTCTTTTAGCAGAATGAATAAATTGTTTTCCGTTAGGTTATGTAGTATGATGTACTGAATAAACGGCCCATGCTGGCGGCAACTGGCCAATGAGTTGGCTATGTTCGGGGTTCTTCGCCGTCTAATTATAATTAGGTTTCGTCTCTCCTTATAGATAACCTACATATTGTTTCTCGACATACTAAATTTATATCTTGACTTTGGTAGTGTCCCGGCGCTAGTCAATTCCTTAACGAACTGGCTTAACAAATTCTTATGTCTTTCTTTATTAGTTTAGACCTCTTTTCTCTCTCATTATTGCTCTTTAATTCCTAACATTTTCTTCATCTGAATTGTTTTGTTTGCAGTGTCTGTTTCCAGGTGTTTGGCTTCAATCCATAACTGCTGATTCATATAAAGTTTCTTACAATCATGGAAAGGTTAAGGTTTGTTTGTCAATTTTGCAGTTTCTTGATTTCTTTACAGATGAATTATTCATTGTATTTGAGAGAATTATCATTGTATTTTGCAGGCCTAGATTGATCAAAAGCATCAAAGATCATATCTTCAAAAAAGGTTTTAGGATTTCATCAGAAGATTATCTGTCATGACTTGTAAATAGGGCTATACTTTTGTTTTAGGCCTTTCTTTATGGTTTTTCGATGTTTTTGGTTTCGAGTTTGGTTCAAATTAGTCGAAGAATCTATGGTTTTTTTATCTTATATCTTTAGTTGTAGCTACTCTTTACCTACCATTTTCATAATATAAGTCGTTTAGAATGCGTAGGACCAAGAAAATAAGATACTTTTTTAGTCAAAATATCAATATTTTTCTCTTAAATAGAATTTGTATACCACTAATTGTATTTAAGAGAGTAATATTGATATTTTAACTAACAAATTATCTTATTTTTTGCTTTATTACTTTTCGTTACATGTCCTAAACAACTTATATTATTGAATGAAAGAAATAATGTACTTATATTATGAAATGGAGGAAATAATGTACATATGAACATCTGCAGTTATTTTGGTTTAGTTTTGTTCCTTTAGAATGAAGATGAGTTCTGTTTTCTTCTTTGTACACAAAAGGCGATACCCACGCCCCCAGGGCCCCCACCACCCGATCCGTTCTGTTTTCTTCCTGCATTTGCTAGTTTGTTGATGAGTAGATACAACAACCCTACTGCTCAATATCTGCACATATATACATACATACTACTCCCTTCGTCAGGAGAATCTTCGTCCTTCTGTGAAAAAATGAATAGGAAATTAGATTTTCAATTTTAGATAGAGGGAGTATAACGCCCTTTCAGGGCGTAAGGAAAACTGGTTTACAATTGTTGTTCACGCACAAAGAAACACACTAAGTAGCCAATTACTGAAATTAGTGGCGGATGTAGTGCTTTGTCAATGAGTCTCGTGCCCCCTAAAAAAAGATTTTAGTAAATAAGGGTGTATTCTTGATCCTTTTTTATTATAGATTCATAAGTGGCCACACACAAGTGAGAGTGAATCGAGGAGTGACCTCAGTACCCTCAGATCTTGATACGCTACTGACTGAAATGAACTAGGCTCATGTATGCTTTCTATCAAACGTGGAAAAACCTTAAGATGTTACAGTGTGGACTCTATAATTAGAAAAAAAAATTGGAAGGTGGACAGTACCAATACTATTGATTTCACCTCCCTCTCGGCTCTCACGTAGTTCTCTACGGCCTTACTTGTAAAATGTAAGAGGAAGGTGGTATTAGTATCATTACTACTTGTCCATCTTATAGTTATTCGTGCCAAACTCGGAATCTATTATATATGGCCGAAGTGTTGTGCCAACTGCGGCAACCTTCCTAGACATTGGTAGAAGTTTGATATTATAATGTAACCTAGATTATGACATTGGCTTGCTTAGCACATTAGTCAAATTTCTCTGATCACCAAACTCTGCCAAAGCCTTACCAGCTTCACCTATATTAGGAAAAACCAAGTACTAATAATTCATTATCAAACACCATTTCCATTCTCCTTCTCTTTCAACAAAGCTTCTCAAGATTTTTTTCCAAAAATGGCTGTGTTTTTCAACCAAGCACAAGGTTCTGAAGAAGATTCTGCAGTCCTCTTCTCCACTTCTGGCTCCCCAGAAGGATCCACAAGTGGTTCTTCTTCTTCTTTTCATAATTCACCACCTTCAAATCAAACCAAAACAGCCTACAAACTAAGTATAAGAAACCTTTCCTATACTTTACATCGCGAGGGAAATCCGTTTCTTGGAAAAATGAAAAAGAAGATTAATCCCATTCATGTACTTAAATCAGTTTCTTTCACTGCTAGATCATTCGAAATCCTAGCAGTCGTTGGCCCGAGTGGCACGGGGAAGTCCTCTCTCCTTCGTGTCATTTCCGGGAGGGTGAAAGATAAACACTTTGATCCAAAAAGTGTGTTTTCTTAATGATTGTGCAGTAAAAAGTCCATCCCAATTGAAGAAAATATGTGGATTTGTTGCACAGGAGGATAATTTGCTTCCTCTTCTCACTGTGAAGGAGACTTTGATGTTCAGCGCGAAGTTTCGCCTCAAAGAAATGAGTTCTAGAGAAAGAGAAGAAAAAGTAGAGGCGCTTATGCAAGAACTAGGCCTAGTTCATGTAGCTAATAGCTTTGTGGGAGATGAAGAAAACAGAGGAATTTCGGGCGGAGAAAAGAAAAGGGTATCAATTGGAGTAGATATGATTCATGATCCTCCAATTTTACTTCTTGATGAACCAACTTCAGGGTTAGATAGCAGTTCAGCACTTCAAGTTATTGAGTTACTTTCTTCAATGGCGAAATCGAAGAATAGAACCATTGTTTTATCCATTCATCAACCTAGCTATAGAATGTTCCAATACATTTCCAATTTCTTGATCCTCTCTAATGGATCAGTTGTTCATAATGGTTCCATTGAATCACTCGAAAAAACCATTAACTTATTGGGATTTACCATTCCTCCTCAGCTAAATGCTTTGGAGTTCTCCCTCGAAATCATGGATGCCCTTGAAGAATCATACTCCAAAAACCATTTTTCGCGTTCTCCCTATCCGATTCTGCAAAACAAGATCTCTGATAGCGGAGATAGAGATAATCGTTCTTGTTTTTCCACATCCGTTACGGAGGTTGCGGTGCTTTGCACAAGATTCTTTAAGATAATATACCGAACAAAACAGTTGTTCTTAGCAAGAACAATGCAAGCTTTAGTGGGAGGTTTTGGATTAGCAAGTGTTTATTTAAAAGTGAAGAATGACGAAAATGGCATTGCAGAAAGATTAGGCCTTTTCGCGTTCTCCTTGAGCTTTCTTCTTTCTTCCACAGTTGAAGCACTTCCGATTTATCTTCAAGAACGACGAGTTCTTATGAAAGAAGCATCAAGAGGAGCTTACAAAGTTTCTTCCTACATGATTGCCAACACAATAATCTTTCTCCCATTTCTCTTTGCAGTTGCCATTATTTTCGCGGTCCCAGTATATTGGCTAGTAGGCCTTAATCCATCATTTGCAGCATTCTCATTCTTCGTTTTCGTGGTTTGGTTGATTGTTCTTATGGCAAGTTCTTTAGTTCTCTTCCTTAGTGCAATTTCTCCAGATTTCATCTCAGGGAATTCTTTGATTTCCACAGTTCTTGGTGCATTTTTCCTCTTCTCAGGCTATTTTATACCAAAAGAATGCATACCAAAATATTGGATTTTCATGTACTATGTTTCTCTTTATAGATATCCATTAGATACCCTTTTGGTAAATGAGTATTGGAGTTTGAGAAATGAATGTTTCAGACAAGAAGAAGATAATAATAGTACAAGTACTTGTGTTCTTACAGGAAATGATGTGCTGACAAGTAGAGGACTTTTGAGGGATACAAGGTGGATTAATGTAGGAATCATGTTTTGTTTCTTTGTATTTTATAGACTTCTTTGTTGGATTATTCTTTCTAGGAGGGTCTCAAGAACAACTATATGAGAAAACAAATGTTCATCTTTGTAATGCAATCTCATTTTACTTGTATTTGTATTATTATTCTACACCACTTTTGGCATATTGCCAAGAATCATTAGAGATTGGGATTTAGGATTTATTTCTCCTCTTAACCATCTTTGCATATATTTTTTTTGAATATCTTCTTTGCACCATTGCTATTTGTTGACACTTAGAAAATTTTCAATTGGCCAAGATCATTCAGGAGCAGCCGAATGATATTGTTGGCCGAAACGACCAAACATAATTCCCGGATATCATGCATTTACTTTACAGGTCTATTTGACTCAGGCTTAGGTCTTATCTACTCCCAATCACCACGATCTTCACATGGGAAAGTGGGAATGCAACCAGAAGAGTTTTTCGGCCCAAATAAGAAGCCGGACAACCCTAAAAAGGGGAACGTCCAATTGCCACTCGTCCGAAGAAAGAGGAATCAACCCCACATTCTCCATTATGGTAAAGACATGAGGAACATGTTCACTCCACCAAATCATGACCGGAATATGCATAATTTAAGGCGGAAAGCCACTTTCTCAAGCATCTATAAATAGAAAATTAGAAGGAAGAACAAGAAAATTTCAATCAACAATCAGCCTGCCTTTTTATCTTCATTTATATAGCCTTTAAATTATTTCCTCACAACTTTCTTCACTTAAATTCATGTAGTTCAGGTTAGCTGTTTGGAATCTTATGTCTTTCTTCATGAAGATTTTTGTTCAATAACACATACTTAGATTTGAATCCAACCCTCATACTAGGTTTTCTGCGTGAATTTTTTTTCCAAATAACGCATACTTAAGGTAATCAACCCGACTTTAGAAAGGCTTCCCTCGTAGGATATTTTTCAAGTGTAACCCGTCTTGCTAAAAATAATTTCAAGTGTGAATAAAATGTCTGAATAATTTCGCTATTTTCCATGTGGAAACACTATCATATTTATGATGTAAGATACAACAATAGTGACAAGAGACAATGACGCAGTTGATAAACCCGCCGCCTCACTTTTAACCCGAGAGAATGTCTAGAGCAAAGTCGCGAGTTTGAGTCACACAAGATGCACCTTCACTGGACTTGCTTCTAGGAATGTCCGGATATATTTTAACTAAATTAGTCAGATAAAATACTCGGTTATCTGTCATAAAAAAATACACCTATATTTAAAAAATAATAATAATGAACTATGGTCTATGAAAAATAGAAGTTGGACTTGAAATGTAAGCCCATATATAACATCCATCAAAGCCCACTAACTATAATGATGACCCAAAAGGTAAAGAAAAAGACGAAACAAAGGAGTTTTACTGAGAAAGAAAAGAAATGGCGATGGTAATGATGTGAAGAACTGAAGATGGAGTTAGAAGATGAAGGCGGTGGTAATCCTGGTGGTGGTAGAGTGGGTGGATATTGGTATTGGGGCGGAATCAGTTCGGCCCAATTAATATGGGCCATTTCTTCTTTAAAAAAAGGTTACGGTGGCGATGGTCGTCTCATGCCTCTTAAAGCCTTCGCCGTCGCTTCCCTTTTCGTCGGCGCCGCCGCCTCTGCCTCTTTTGGTTGCCTTCGTGCCTCCGGAGTCCACTCTGTAAGTCTTTTTTTGCACTAATTTCTCAAATATTCAGGTTAATTTTATTTATCCACTCCAAAAGAATGAATCTTTTTGCCTTTTTCCCCCTAGATTTCAAGTATACTCCCTCCAACTTAATATAGGTAAGTCGTATAGGACATGTAGCGAAAATTAAGGAAGCAAAAAATAGATTTTTTTAACCAAAATATCAGTATTACACTTTTAAATAGAATTATTAGTATACAAATCACATTTAAGAGATTAATATCCATATTTTGACTAATAAAGTAACTTAGCTTTTTTATTCCTTAATTTTTTACTACATGTCATAAACGACTTATATTATAGAATGAAGGTAGCATAAGATTTTGGATTTTCATAACTGACTCTAGATTTTGTAGTACAACTTCTTATATATTGTCTTAGTATAAGCATAAGATAATTAAGCATCACTAGGCTAAGGCAAATTTATGGGTTTGGAATAATCACATTGTTCCACGTGTGATTATCTTATTAGTGTAGAAGACAATATACTAGAAACTCTGGGGCCTTCATAACTTATAGATAAATAAGGTCTTATCAAGGACTCATTTTGTCCCGAATTGAATGTCCAATTTTTTATTCATTTGAATAGGAAATTGGACATTCAGTTTTGGGGAAGGGAGTATTTAGTATTTGATGCAATTCATGAAGAACCTATGCAATTCAGCGCCTTTTTTTAGAGTAGAGATCAAGGGGATAAGTGACTCTTGAAAGTCTCTTATGTATATCGTCAAGAGAAATGACATAGATAAGATCATTGCTTAAATTTGTTTCATTGTTGAATTGATACAGGAAATTGGACATTCAGTTTTGGGAAAGGGAGTATTTAGTATTTGATGCAATTCAGCGCCTTTTTTAGAGTAGAGATCAAGGGGATAAGTGACTCTTGAAAGTCTATTTTGTATCGCGTCAAGAGAAATGACATAGATAAGATATCATTGCTTAAATTTGTTTCATTGTCAAATTGATCTCACAATTGGATCCCAATAGTAGCTGCTGCCCGAAGGTGAATTATGAAAGCCGGTCCACAACAGTGAAAGTATAACTAGTTTAGGAGCTTGTGAAGTTCAATATGTTTTCCTCTTATGGCATCACTGGTTACCATGTCTGCCTTAAATCTTCGATTTCTTTCCCCATGTTTGGAGCCATAACTCATTACACTCGCATGTCAGGCCGTTTTCACTTTCTGTCTCGACTTTTAGTTTTAGGATCTGTTTTTTTTCGTTGTTCTTTCTGTGGTGAACTTGGGGGAGGTAAGGTTCTGGTTTGACAACTTAACAGCTGGAAGAAAGGTTATTGATTCACATTTCCGTCTTGTTTGTTTCTTTTGTTTGGTAATTAGAATTTTGAGCTAGAAGCATTACTGTGGAATTGATATTGATGTACCTGTTCTGTTCATAATGAGGGTATCAATCAAATTTTCTTTTCTAATTCTGCTCACTATAAAAAATTTCCAGGTACAAGACATGAAGATCTTGGGTGCAAATATAAGATCTGGACTTGGGATAACACGAAGAGCACGAGATGAATAGATAGATATATCTGAAATCTATTCTTCGTCGTTCACCTGATTCTGGATTAGCGACATTCCCAAAGAACTCGGTAATTATGCGAAGAATCAGAGAAAGCTGATGATTTCATGTGTTATTAATCTTTGAGGTCTTGTTTTCTTTAAGTTGTGTGAAATTGGGCACAGTTTTGGTGCATAATAACACTATAGGCTATAATCATTTTCTTCCAATCGAACTCGTACTTAAAACTTTGATGTAGTGAGAGTTTTCTTTTGGGATTGAAAAGTGTTTAGTTTTGAAAATCGTATCCTTAAAATGTTTAGCGATGTCCGGATTATTAAAGGCTCCGTATCAGGGCCCTGTGTAAGGTTCGATATACGTAGCCTTACTTTTATTTTTTTACTTCTACTTATCCTACTAGAAATTTCATATCTTCAAATTCGTATTTCACTACCGTTCTCCTCAAGCTTTATAGCGTCCCATGCTCCCATGTGATTGGAATATTTCTTCATCATTATTAACTAGAAAATAAAAGTGATTAGACTATCACTGGCCTAATATACGAAAACTTTATTTCTAAATTAGACTTATTGACTCAAAAACTATAGCTTTCTCATATGTTTGTTAAGGTCTTAAGATTAATGGATAATTTTTTTTTTTTTTTGCAATTATAAAATACACGTAAATACATGATTAATAGGTCATGTCTAAAATAAAATTTCCTCCTAATAATAATTTTTTTTTTCGTGCACCAAATGTACTAATATGCTTTTTTGCATATTTATGTTTCCATATATTGAGCACCAAAGTATCAAGATATATATAAAAACATTATAGTGGGATGAAAATTGAATTATAAAGCATACTATAAACTACCAGTGAAATTATTACCTTATTCTTACCTTTTCATGTGAATCTTACCGTGTCATGCTTGCTAATTGTGTTTTGGTCTAATTAGTTTTTTTTCTTCTCACAATGGAACTTGTAGATATACATTAGTAAATTTTGTATTTTGCAATGGTCCACAAAAAACACGAGAAGGTAAACTGCAATAACCAAGTTATGTGCGACAGACTCATTTTCTGAGAGAAGATTGAACTGTACTTAGAAGTAGAGGAAAATTTCATACAACTATCAACTAAGTCAATATTCATTGATTTGCTTCGCATCCCCTATAACATTTTCTACACCATTCCATATAATGTTTCTTATTATAAAAAAAATTATTTGCATATCCTAACTAAATAAAATAAATTATTTAGCGAAAAAAAAAGCTAAATAAAATAAATTATAAAGTCTAAAAAATAAATCTATATAAATCTAAATATTATAATTATAAATGTTATATGAAGCAATATAAAATATCATAGAGGATCGTGTACCCATCTAATTAGTTTGATAATGTCAAGTCCTGCAAAAGAAATTTGATAATGTTGTAATGGAAAAATTCTCCCTGAACTTAGTTTATTTGTACTGACATTATCATCTCCTTAAATGTTTTACTATACAAATATAATCAGTAATTAAAACATCTTTGCAATTGTGAGAAGATGATAGGGTTAAAGATTAAAGTTACCTTTATGGTAATGGGAAGAGTGAAGACCATAACTATCCTTGACTCATGATTATAAGCATTGAACGTCTTTTTTCAATACATATACAACACGTTTTAGGCAAGCGTTGTATTCTTTTGCACATTTGTTAAATTTTATATAACATGTGTTTTCTTTTTAAAGACACATATTCTAAGAATTTAGCAGAGTATTCTCTCGATATAAATACATGACTTATATACTCCCTTCATCACTAAATAAGGTTAACATTTGACTATTTCACATGAATTAAGAAATTTTCCTAAAAATAATAAAAGTTAAATCTAAAAGACTAATATATCCTCATTAAATACATCTTGAAAATTGAAATTGTGATTAAAAGAAAAGTAAGAAGAGGGTAAAAATGGAAAAAGTTCATTAAATTTTCATTGATATTCCAAATGTTAACATTATTTTGGGACAAATTTGAAGTCCCAAATGTTAACATTATTTGGGGATAGAGGGAGTAATAAGTATCTGAAAATAACAACAAATGTCCCAAAAAAAATCTTAAACCGTTAATTTTTTTTATTCAACGGCACAGAAACTCCCCTTCTTCATAGCATAATTAATCACGTGACACAAGACGTTTAATAATTTAAAAAAAAACAAAAAAGAACAAATGAGAAAAAAGCGGGAAAGTGGGCCTATTAGTAGGGGAATAGTGCTAGCAACCGTCTTTTAACCGTCACTTCCCGCACAAAAACACACACGCAAGAAAAACGGGAAGATTTTTATTTTAAAAAATCTACTTAGAAATAAAATTGGATGAATGAACTTTATGATAATAGTGAATGATTAATGGATGGAAGATTAAGATTTCATGATGAAATGATGGGTACTACTACAGAGATTAAGAAAGGACCATGGAAGGCTGAAGAAGATGAAGTTTTGATTAAACATGTTAAGAAATATGGTCCTAGAGATTGGAGCTCCATTCGATCCAAAGGCCTTTTACATCGTACTGGAAAATCTTGCCGTCTTCGTTGGGTTAATAAACTTAGACCCAACTTGAAGAAGTATGGATTCTTCTCTGTTTTAGTTCTATTAGTGCAATTTTTGTACCATTTTCCCCTTTCAATGGTTGTATTTGTGGTGTGTTTTTATGTAGTTTATGTGTTTGTTTTTTGGTTTCAATGGTATTAGAGTCACATATTTTGATGTTGGGCCCCTATTTGTTCACGCTCCAGATGTCTGGCTCTGGATTAAGGGGTGTGTTGAGAATCCCACGTCGACTATCTAGTGAACAAGTTTGGATTGGTAAATACTTCCCCTATTGAGGTACTTTTGAGGGATTTAGTTAGACCCAAGTCCATTTTTAAGAAGTTTTTTATGAATAAACTTAGACCCAAGTTGAAGAAGTACGAAGTACGAATTGTGATTCTCTGTTTTAGTTCTAGTTGTATAGTACAATTTTTGTGCTTTTTTTTCCTTTCAATTGGGTTTCTACTTTTTGTGTGTTTTTGTGCAGATTATGTGCTTGTTTTTTGGTCTAAAAGAGTGTTTTTTTTAACGAATAAAGTTGTGGGTTGTTCAAATTTACAGTTCCTGATCTCGTGCTAATTGTTCAATGTTCTTCTGGATTTGATTTCGGGAAAATGTATTTGGAAAAGTTTCAATATTTGCCATTTGCTTGTGTTGTGTGTAAAATGTATGAACTTTGTATCATAATGCGGCAAATTTCCAGAAATGTGGCTACTCACTTGCTTAAATTTCCTTTTGTTTTTGTTGGTTACTTTTCGTTTGGATTCTTTACTGTTGCTGGCGTTATTGTTGCTAATAATTGTTATTTGTTAGTGCATGATTTGGAATATGTTGTCCGTGTTAAATTACGTTGAATTTGTCTGTTGGTGCTTCCTGATTTTTTCTAACACTTTCTCCATGATTCACTCTGCCAATAGAAGAATACAATTATTTGAGATTTGATGAAAATTTTACTGGGTTCTGTTTAATTTGTTTGCCCTTGTAGGTGTTCAATAGATTTGATCTAGCAATTATATAAACTTATTTGTGCTTTACAAGCACAAATTCGTGTTGATTGATGTTTAATGCATGTAATGTTTTCTGTTTGTTTTTTTCTGAAGTGGGGTGAAGTTTTCAGCAGAGGAGGAAAGAACAGTGATAGATCTTCAAGCACAATTTGGGAACAAATGGGCGAAAATTGCGACATATTTACCAGGGAGAACAGACAATGATGTTAAGAACTTTTGGAGTAGCAGGCAGAAGAGGTTGGCTAGGATTTTGCAAACTCCTCCATCCTCCTCGTCTTTTAACAACAAGTCACAGAAATCCAGCAAGCATGTCCTTGCCATTCATGATGTACCATATCTTGAGGTAACATGAGATTTGTTCATGGGGCTTAGATCCTCTGGTCTTTGAACATGCTATGTAGATCTTAAAACCTTCTTGCTTAGTTTATTCTACTTTAAAAGATATGGTTCAGCATATATTATTTTGTCAAAATGTCAAGTTGTTAAAGTAATGTCCCTTTGAGGGATATGGTTCTCTTCGCTCCAGTCCTCTCCAGTGTAGTATATCTTTCAGTGTAATTTTGATGGTGAATATTCTGTCACTTGATCATAGTGTTGTACTATGATAATAACTCCAACATGAAAATATATTAACTTCCAATTGTTAGCAAAATATAGTCATTAGATTGCACAGTAGGATCCTCCATTATTTTTAAGTACCGAAGAGAAGCCAAACCCCCCTATGAGTAGAAACTTGAGTCCCCCACCCCCCCAATGTAATTTTGGAAGGATGGTTGTCAAACATTATTCTTGTATCATATCTTGAACCCCAGTTTGTCTGAATTGGTTTGGGAATTGAGTATACTAGTTTATAGAGATCAAAGAGTTTCCTAAATAAGTACTTTCATTTGCATTGTTCTGTTGGTCTCAGCTTTTTTTTTATATGTGTTTCTTTATATCTTTCAGGGACCAATGTTCTGTTCATCAACTGAGGAAGAATGGTTGTCCAAGTCCCAATCCTGCTCTTCAGCTTACATTGATAACTATGAAAGATTCAAAATGGTGCCATTACCAGAGCTAATGCATTCAAACTCACTCTATTATGAGCCAAATTTGCTTCAGCCTGAGCTCATCTCCATTGAGAAGAAACCATGTCTTGGCATTGATCAGACACTAACACAGCTCCCATTTCCTCATACACCTCTACAAACAGACTTTATGGTAAACTTTGATAGCCAAGAACTGGGAACTGGATTTGGAGATCCTAACTTTTTGTCAGGTTTTGGACCGACGAATTCGCCTGAATTAGGCCAAATGCAGCAGTTTCCATTCATGCCAACATGTTTTGGAACAGAGAGAAGAAGCTCAGGAATTGTTGTAAAGAAAGAAAATGATAATCCTCCAACTCCAGATAGTTTTATGGATGAATTCCCCATAGACATGTTTGATCATATTGATTCACTTCCTAGCCCTTCTGGTTGGTGAGAATCTCAATGTTGTTTCTTAGGTTGTTTAAGGCTATATAAGCAAACCTACTTCTTTTAGTTTTATTTCTTGAAGACTGCTTTGTAGTTCAAATCATTTCATTGTGTTGTAATATTTGACATTTGACAATTTAGCTACTCAAAGTTTTCTTCTTTCTCACAGTGCATGTTCTTTTCTATTGGAAGGAAAGCAATTTAGTTTCACTAGCAGTTTTGTCAATGCCGTGCTAACATAATTTCAGCTGTCAGTTTGAAATACCGCCTAAATTTTATTGGTTGTTCCTTAACAACTAAAATAAGTTAATAATTTTTCATTAATATAATTGTTCTTAAACAGCTACTACCTCCGTCCCAAATTATTTGCAACGTTTCACCTTTTGAGACATCCCAAATTATCTGCCACGTTTAAAAAATCAATGCATCTTTATTATTACTTTTCCAATCTTATCCCTAATTTATTACTCAACTAACCATTAGTAATAACTTTTCAGTCATTAATTGAGGAGTATTTTGATCTTTTTTTTCTCATATCAATTGCTTTCCAATCATTTTTTAATCTTGGTAAAAAGGTGAAATGTTACAAATAATTTGGGACGAAGGTAGTATTAACTTTTTTTTAACCTTTGAATTTTTGAATGACTGAAATTGCCTCAACATGTGCTAACAAAAACCGTGTCAGCACATGAACCAAATTGGAGATTTGAAAGAGTGTGGGATTCCTGTTGCAAGTTAACTTTCTAATGGGAGTATTTGGAAAACAACTTCCTTGTAGGCCTTGTCACATTTCTCTCAAAATCAATTGTCAATAAAAGGTGTACTTAGCCCATAAATTTATAAGTGAGATGGATCTAGCATGCTCTATGTCTCGTAAAACCAATTAACAATTAGATGTGTTAACCCATAAATTTAAAAACAAGATAGATCTTTCTTAAATAGTCGATGCAAACATTTATATTTCTCTACTCCTCGAACATAAATGTGGAATCAATTCAACAAATATTCGTATTTTTCCATAAAATAATTATTCTGAAATAACGATTATCAGCCCATGCAATTAATTGGGAAGTTTCTTGTTTCTGATGTGATGAAATATTGCCAGTTGTTGTCTATCAATCCTTTAAAGATCTTCTTTGTCTATACACGTTAATTATACATATACAAACAAGGAGCAAAAGACCAAGTAAGTCAGTATTGATTTAACTAGCATATTTTTTTTTCCAAGACAGATTTTCTCCTACCAGAACAATTTGCCTTCAAATGACTAAATGATCAAAATTTGAATTTTTCCCGCCAATTGTAGAAGCCAAAATTTGAATTTCAACGAATATTTGGAAAAAAAATTGAATTTGAATTTCTCCCGCCAATGTTAGAGGTCAAAATTTAAATTTCTCCCGCCAATTTTGAGACCAACCAAACCAAACCCAGGCCAGACTTTATCCAAGTACACCCATAGTAAATATTAATCTCTCTCAATTAATTTATTTCTCTAATATTTTCTTTCCTAATTTATTCTCGTTCAATCTTTAATCTTCTCTCTTATACTAGTAGAAGTGCACAAAAAAAGAAAAAAAATAGGCAAACACTAAAATTCTTCTTTTACGTTAATAATTTTGTCATACTTATACATTGATATATTTTTTTCACACATGAAGTAAGTAGAGAAGACAATCAAAGCCGTATTGAGCACTATAAATTTACAATTTTTTTTTCTTGCTTATTAGTTCTAATGAATGGAAACCTTAGACAATGAATTTATTTTGGTTTATATCGTTTTTTTGGAACTTCTAGCATGTAATAAAGAGAAAATTAAGGATTGAGTGTGAATGTATTAGGAAAGAAAATATTGGAGAAATCATGGGCTGATTTTTGGGATAATAGAGAGAAAATTATAGATTAGGAAAGAAAAATATTGGGAGAGAAAAATTAATTGAGAGAGTTTAATGTTGATCAAAATGGTAGTTTAGTCATTTAAAGGCAAATTACCTTGGCATGAGAAAATTTGCCTTGGCAATATCACTAGTTTTTTTGTTTGTGAGTTTGTATTTTATTTTTCTTACCAATATTTTATGTCTTATTCTTTTGTAAAATTGTAATAATGTGACCGTTTCTTAAGAGTAATATAAAATATGTGAAATTGATTATGCATATTTAACTTCTATAAGAATTAAGAAAGTTATTACTATAAAATTCTTAAATATAAGAGTGAGTATTCACGAGTTAGTAAAATTTGTATCATATAGAGGTTGGCATGTTTAGAAATGAATTATATTTAATTTAAGAAAATAAATATTTATTTTAAAATAAATTAAAATACAAAAAGTAAAAATTTAATTTGAAACGGAAAATATATGCATAAAATAGATTTTGGAATTAAGCAAGTAGGATTATAACTCAAAATTCTACTTGTAGTGAATATGAAGAAGAATATTTGACGCATGGGAAAACACACACACACACACACACACACACACACACACACACACACACACACACACACACACATATATATATATATATATATATATATATATATATATATAGTTCAACAACTCCTCATTCCTCTCTATGATATTTAATTAATTACTCTTTAAATTATGATGACCAAATATCAATCTTTTTGTGGTGGAACACATTACATCAATAAATTTGGGGGCTTCCATGCCACCTTAATAATGTGAGTGCAAGATAGATAAGTCAAGAAGCTTCCCAGCATACATTATCAATGTGAGATGCGGGACATATACTGCAACCCTTCAAGCAATTATTATCTTGTCTGATCAACGTACCTCGCGGGCGGGCATAGCTCAGTAAGATAACCTGTCACGATTATGTTGTGGTAATTTACTTTCACTAATAGTGTGGGAGGTCGATCATTGAAAGCGCAAATTCGTGCTTTTAGTGAGATATTGATGTATAGACAGCTCACGACGTAAGTTTCTGCTGAGATACATTTAGCGATTTAACTCCTTTATTAACCTTAAGAATAAAGATGTAAAAATCTTTGGAGTTGGGGCTGAATCATTTTTATTATCTTGTCTCAACTCTTGGGAGGGGAAAGAGAGGGCAGAACAAAGGTTTCCAAGACTGAGATTATTAAATTATAATCAATTTTTTGAAAAAAAATATTAAGCTTTGAAATGTAATCTTTTAAAGAATTATTATTTGCCATACTTTTCCATATAAGGTCTATATGCATTTGTTTTGTAAAAAAGGAAAGAAAAAAAAAATGGGATTTAACAGTTTGATAATAACGAGACATAAGATTAAACACTTAAATTAACTATGTTAATTTAATACTGTAACTTTCTTTGACTAGTTAACCTAGCTAAATTCAGTGACCAAAGTTATGGGCCAAAAATCCTTTGTCCCGTTTCTATCCCCATCCCTATTCCCAGCCAATCACAATTCACCCTGTGTATGTATAATTGGAAAAAATATTTATATAGTAAATTCTGATTGGTTAGGGACAGTGATGGGGATAGGAATGATGACAGAAGATTTTTCACCCCAAAGTAAGAGTTGTGCTCCCTCATTTTTAGGGAAATTTGGGAGTTATAATCATTTTTTTGAGATTGATCACATAGCTCTCTCGCATGAATTAGGCGGAATCTATCTGCATATGTGAAATCCGCTCAATTCATTTGAAAGACTTAACTGTTCTGGCCCCATGTTTAGCCATTCCTAATGTAATAGTTTCTCACCTGGAATGATCAACCTAGCCTAATCTAGTTGTTGGGGGGGCTACCTAACGTAACTAGTCTAGAGAAAATTCTCACAATTATCTCACATGATTTAAAGTGGAACCTACTTTACAAGTGAAATGTAAAATGACTGTGTAGAAAGTTCCACAGTGACATATTCATGCCAAAGTGATCCCTAATCTAGAAAGTTTGTTCCAGCAA
This sequence comes from Vinca minor, assembly GCA_026122235.1. Lineage (NCBI taxonomy): Eukaryota > Viridiplantae > Streptophyta > Magnoliopsida > Gentianales > Apocynaceae > Vinca > Vinca minor. The sequence continues at coordinate 4,105,059 of JAOCZM010000291.1, forward strand.
AGATTGTAAAGTACAAATAGTTGCAGAGCAGTTTTCGTGGTCGAACCAAAACCTTTCACTTGATGAAAACGACACGTTTATAATGCATGAATGGCTCCACTAGCTCATCTCTACAATTGAAAACGCCAAAAAGAAATTACAGTGACTCCATTCCATTCCATGGTAGAGCCGCTCTTGTGAAACTAACTCCACAATCCTATTACATGAATTAGAACGGGACCTACGTTGCAAGTAGAATACTTTATCCCCAACTTATGTGAGAGGGACGTGGGGTCGAGCCCCATAAGCGACAAGCAACAAATCATATTCTACAATTTCAATTTACTCTTACGAATGGTTTCGTCGCTAGCTCTTTCCACTATCTAAAATACATAAAAAGGTTTTTACAAGTGAAATTTAGATATAGAGATTTTGCTATCCATCACTAATTTATAATATCTTTATCATATATAATTTGCGCTAAAAATGATCCAAATTCTAGACGTTTGAAAAACAATCTTTCTATGCATAGATAGATGGAATGAGAACTAAGTAACGGTAAACTATACAATCTTTCTATGCATTTATAATCTTTCTATGAATAGATAGACGTTTGTACGTAGTACTGTGTTAGCAAGGACACTTGTTGTTAGTCATTAACTATGGAAATTGATCGGGTTGATCATAGCGTATTCTTATACTTTTGGGAGAAAAGTTTAGTGGATGATGATTACGTGCGAGGTCGCGCAGATGTAGGCTTGTTTGGCCGAAGTAGAGTACTATCTCAGCTTTCTCTGCAGCTCAAAGCATTTTATGATAGGTATTGGGTAGGCTGCTCTTAAACAAGAAGAGTACCAGTCACTGAATTTTGCATTTTTTTAGGGAATTCTCTTATCTCTTGCGTTAAAAAAAACATAGTACTATCTCTCGCAAGCCAGCTGAAGCAGAGTATCGAGCCATAACTATGACTACTTTGTGTTAGTTTATTTGCTAGAGGATTTGAGTATCAAGCAAACACAAAATGTACCATTATTTTATGACAGCAATAGTACTATTTACATTGTTGAGAACTCTATATCAGTTAGGACTTCAACTTGAAGATAGTAATAAGAAATGTAAATTATTCTCTCCATTATATCCCTCTTCCTATATTCTAGTTTTCAACCATAAATTTTTAGACTCACGTCTAATTGGGGGCGCTGATTTCAGTGCGGAATGATGGTTAATTCAGCACGTGCGGAACTATCTTCGTCCTTTGGATTAAAATTTTAACGTTTAAAATTGATTTAAAACGAATACCTATTTTGAGTTTCTGAACATCCTGTAACGCGTAGGATCCAGACTGCTAATTGGGTATTTCCTTTGTTCTTAGGCTTCCTAACATGCCTCCCCACGTGCTCGCATGTTTTTCTAAACCATTCCTACCTTTAGGAAAAAGAAGAGAAAAAAGGAGTTTCGATAATTATATGCACTAAAAATAATTTTGTTCTTGGGAAGAAAATTTGACTAGCTTATTCTCATAAATACTAAAAAGAGAAAAGGGGAAAAAAAAGCCGACTCTCGTCAAAGAAAGACTAGTTGTCCAGCAAATCAGATGTAAACTAGGTTGGACCCACATGCATGTGATCCATGTGTAATTTGGTAGAATGCAGGAATTTGTTGCATCATTAAAAACAATATTTTTATTATAGTTAGGATTTATTGTTACTTGCTATAAGAAATTCTATAATTATATGCTACTTTCAAAAATATTTAGAACATACTATCATATTCTTATAACTCTAAGAGATTATTTGTATGATCAGCTAAATTATAATTACTTGACGTTAGAATAACTTTGTTGATCCAAAATCCATTAAAAAAAATCAATTTCATTTTATTTGTTCGGATAAAAATATACTATTCCATTCAAGAGGGGTTCTGCAACGAATAAAGGGGTCATGTGTGTTGGTATAGAAATCCATTTGTCTTTAGCCCTAATAACAAAACCCACATGATAAGTTTTTTTACCAATAATTAAGCATTGCCTATATATAGTAAATGTTTTTTTTTGTCCTTTCTCTTTTTGTTATTTTATAAGTACAGTAACATTTTACCACCACCTCCTAACCCGAGGGAAAAATTCTAATATGGGCTGATTCTTGTGGGACTGACCCCATAATCATCTCACATGAGTTGGGATCTACTTTGCAGGTAGGTTCCACTTCAACCAATGTAAGATGACTATGGAGACAGTCCCACAAGGATCAGCCCATGCCAAAGTGACCCCTAACCAGCGTGAGAAGCAAAGTTTATTTTTCTTTTACATTTTGTTAAGGTCAATGACAACTCTATAGTTACCATGTTATAAAATCATGAAATTAAAACCCTTCACTAGTTACTTACATTACAGCTTTGCACAATTTATATCTTTTAGTATGCGAAAGATAAAAAAATAAATTTCTCAGAATTAAATTTATATTTGTAAAAGTTAAAGTTTTTACTCGTAACTACTTGTTTAAACGAGGAGAGCCATTATCACTCACCTCAATTTGAGATGTTAATGACACCATATATACAACAACTTGACAAGGGCACTAGACCAGTATTCAACGGTCGGTTCTTTAGTTTCGGTGTGCCCAAACAGTATGGCAAATACGGCTGCCACACGCAGAAAACGAGCCCAAGAAAACGTGTACACATGAAAAATTAACCATCTTTTTTGTCATTAAGTAGAAGAGAGAAAAAATTGTTTGAAAAATATTGGTGAGAGAAAAAATTTAAATTTAAATCAAATATGATAAAATAGTTTATTTGAAAGTGAGTGTATATATATATATATATATATATATATACATATATGATATCAAAATTGCCACATGGTTAACAATTTAGCTGAAATGTAGTCCTCTTCACCTCAGAGGCGAAGCCAGTAATTTGGCGTTGGGGTCAAAACTACAACAGTATATTGAATTATATATAAAAATTACAAAAAAAAATGTTAGGGGAGTGAATTTGATAAAATATTTCGAGATACATATAAAATTTACTATATCTAATAGTATTTTTAGAAAATTCGGGGGCGACTGTCACTCCACCCCTTGTCTTCGTTCCTGCTTCACCTAAGGTCTCATTCTTTGTTTCTTCTCCTCCTTTTTCCTTCATTTTTTTCTTTTATTATATGTGTTTGCTTGATTTCTTTATTTTGAGACTATAATCGGTCATTGAAATATACGTAAAATATGATTTTTACTCGAGGTAAATTTTACTACTAAAATTTTGACTAACATCAACCGCCAGAATAAATGCGGCAAGATTAATCTCAAAAAAAATTTCAAACTCTTGTCACTGAACGCAACATTAGCAAATCAGCTTTTTTGCCCATTCCTTTTCCTTTATTTAAATCATTGATCAATTTTTGCTAGAATCCAAGAAGCCTTAGCATACTCCCCACCCCTAACCCTCTCTATTTTATGTGCCATCTTTTTTAACACTCTATTGTAGCCACCTCAATCCCTCATATCAAATGGACCAACAAATCAACATAGGGACTCCAACTCACGAAGACTCCAACTTTTCTTCCACTATCACCACCACCACCACCACCACCTCATCCTCCTCCTCCTCTAACTCCAAGCAAAGAAAGACCAGAATACCCCCCAAAAGCTCTAAACAATACTTGGAACTAGAAGGGCAAAATGGGAAAAGCAATAGCAGAAAAAATGATGATCAAAAGCACCCAACTTATAGAGGAGTTCGAAAGCGAAATTGGGGGAAATGGGTTTCAGAAATCCGAGAGCCGAGGAAGAAATCAAGAATATGGCTTGGAACATATCCAACGGCTGAAATGGCAGCTAGAGCACATGATGTAGCGGCTTTAGCCATTAAAGGTCACTCGGCTTATCTTAATTTCCCTCATTTAGCTCATCAACTTCCTCGTCCGGCTTCTACTTCACCTAAAGACATCCAAGCCGCCGCCTCAAAAGCAGCCGCTACAGCATTTCCCGGTGACATTCAAGACCTAGCTGATGACGAGCCGAGCCGAGCCGAGCTACCGAATTCTCATTTGTCATCTGATTTATCATCACAAAGTATTCAAGAATCATCAAATTCTCAATCTACGGACGATGATGATACGTTTTTCAACTTGCCGGATCTTTCACTTGATTCCGCCGCCGACCATATTGATAGATATTGTTTCTATGCTTCATCATGGCAGCTGGCTCCAGCCGATTCTGGATTTCGGCTTGAGGAGCCATTTTTATGGGAATGCTACTAGATTGGAAAATTGTATGCTAGATCTGGCCTATTAGTTCTATATTCACGCTCATTTTGCCACTAATGGAGATTTGTATTTACTGGCCCTACTAGCACGAGTAGAGTCTAAAAATAGGTGAGAAATAGTTCTGGATGGACTCACGATCCTTTCGTTGCTTGCTACGGCTGAAGTTTTTTATTTACCGTTTCTACTTACACAAGTAGGACCCTAAAAAATACACTAGGAATAGTCTTAGACTCATGTTCTTTTTATCACTGCTGAAGTTTTTTATCCATCGACCCTACTTGCATAAGTAAGGGTCCCAAAAATATGTGAGGAATGATCCGGACTCACAACTTGCGCCTTCACTAGTCTTACTTGTACAAGTAAGACCGCAAAAATATGTAAAGATTGTGTAAAATTATAATAATATGTCAGGTATAGTATACATTTTTTCTTTACATTGGCTCTTCGGTAAAAAAATTATTAACTCCAAAAACCCAAAAAAGAAAAAAAGAAGAAAATTCATGTTCTGTGGTTTGAAGTATAGCAGCCACACTGCATATTAATTTCATAAGAGAATCATCCAAAAAAAAAAATTGGATATTCATGAAATGAATGATTGAATTTTGTTTCTTACTAATTCAAGTTCACTTTTAAGAGATGCCGGTTGTGAAGAGAGTAGATAGGTACCTTTCTTGTTTCATGTTGTGACAGTGAGCTTAGATACCTTTCTAGTTTTAGGAAATCACAATGGTAAAGATCATAAATTGATGACAAGTGTTTTTGTGTATGAATATGTACAAATAATTAAATATGAAATGATATTTCTTCGGTGGTCATTTTATGAGCAGCTATTATTAATTCATCTATTTTTTTGTAGTATTTTAAGAACAATTACTTTGCGTATTTTATTTTAAATATTAAATTTATTTTTTATCCATTACTGTTTAAATCCCAATTATTAGGATCTAATTGGTTATTTTATTGTTGTTATTGAAATAATATTTGTATTATAAAAGTTTGTCTGTTTCTTATGGACCTCTGTCCCTGTGTGTGTCCCCAAACAATCACAATTCATCATGTGTATATATAATTGAAAAAAGTATTTATATAGTAAATTCTTATTGGTTGGAGACAGGATTGGGACCCTTATGAAGGTCAGTTGACTCCAGAGTTAGAGCCACTGCTATTTTTAGGTGTTCATTTACTGGATTCAGCACCAATTACCCATCATCCCACTTGCTATAAATGGACACCTAGCTAGTAAAGCTGGCTATAGCTAGATAAGTTGTTTACTACTAATAAAATAGTGATGTTATATGTCATGATCTTTTTGACAAAAGAAAGATTTCAATCCAGAAACTTCCATGTGTTTGATATGATACTTTGTTCTTAGGAAGAGTAAAAATATATATTATTAATTCACCTTAATATATTATATGTACATTTTATTTAGTATTGACATCTTGTATGTATCGTAATATCTTTTTTAGCGCATGCATGTATTTTTTTGCTTTTTGGGTGATATGTGCAAACATATTTACTCCTTAATGATCATCTTTAGGTAGGTGGTATACAAACATATGCTCATTTGATAAGGTTCATTTTATAACCATATGGGCTAAACTATGTAACACATGATTAATTGTTTTTTTTGTCAGCAGAACATTCTTCTTTTTCATAAAGTTAATTTGATCAATTAGTTAAGAAATTAGCAAAAACATGATCATGAAACATTTTCTAATACCAAACTTAGCAAAAGACCTATGATTAACTAATCCACTATATGTTCAAAGCAGAACACTTCTGATATGGAACGAGTCCACTTGACCATGCGGTACAGATTTGGTCACATCACTGCATTTCCTTTTCTCTCCTCATTCTGCAGGGATGTGGCCAAATCTAGACCACATGGACCCGATCCATATCAGAATTTTCCATTCAAAGTATGATTGGGAAGCAAATAGAGGAGACAGCATCTACAAAATAAAAGTAGAAATTCTCATAAAAAAGGTTACATCTCTCTCTCTCTCTCTCTCTCTCCCTTTATTATCATTAAAAGATGAAAAGAATATCATTGAGAAGAGGAAAAGAGTCAAGCAAGATTAGCCTAATTAATTAACACTTAAAATTCTGAATAATAAATTTTAAATTTGATACTCTTATTTCGATATTAATAATTTTTTTAAAAAGAAAAAGAAAAAATGAGAGAGCACAAAAGAGACAATAAATGTCACAATTATTACACTTTGTTTTAAGGCACTATTTCTAAGTGTCTAGTGATCTCACCATCATTTGGCCACATTTAGTTGACTCATTGGGCAAAGTAGCAAGAGAAGAGACGAAGCTAATCTCTTTGGCCCCCATCAAATCTTTCATATCATAGCTTAATTTTTTTATAATCAGGGCCTATTATTCATCTAATTATTTGCTCAATATTGTAAATGAATAAAATAAAAACATCAAATGTTGGGTCCATCCATGTATCCAGGTTTGTTGATGAATCTAATGAAAAATGTAGGAAAACTATGGGAATGAGGAATCTTATGAACCTCTATCAGGGGCGGATGCAGGATTGAAATTTAGGGTAGTCCCTCAACAATTTATGGGAACCTACAAATTTCGTTGCATATTAGATAATTTAGGATTGAATTTATGGTGGTCCCTCAACAATTTAGGGTGAAAATTAAATTTGTTTCTTTGATCTTGGGTGGTCCTGGGTATACTTTGACCACCCCTTGGATCCGCCTCTGCCCTCTATCAAGGTCATTTTTTAAATAGGTGATTTGTAAGGGGCCTATATATAAATAAATTTTCCTAATATTGTATTATGAAACTGATGGAGTATTAGATCTTTTGTTGGGACACATCTCCATTTTCCTTCGAGAAAAGGCTATTATGGTAATGAAAATAGTGTATTTGCCTCAATGATCCCCCGCATTAAAACATTTTATTTTAGTCCTATGTTTTAGTTAAAATAGTCATTTAACCCAACCCGGATTTTTTTCTTTTTAAAAAGGATAAAAAAAACTTCTAAAGGAGAATCAATAGTGGTTCTCACACTCGCCAACCTACTGTTTGGCGAGAAAGTGTCTTACAGCTTGAGATGTAGTTAATTGTTATACTATGCCGATCATAACAAAGGAAGGACAGAAACCGAGACTATATACATTTGTATGTATTTGAAAAAGGAAATGAAATTGAGACTTCCCCATGATTTTATTATACTTAAATCACATTACATTTAGCTTTTTCGGAAAAATAAGTCAATTAATCAACCGATCAAATCTCTTTTATAAATATACAATAGAGAAGAACTACATAAATAACTTCATTTTTTTGTTATATTACTGCTAGGAAACTTGATTACATGATTTTATGAGAAAATATATTTCTAAAATGACATGAATCTATCTAATTGTTCCTGAAGAAATTTGAAGGGGTATATTCTGAAATTTAATTTACTGCAGAGGAAATTTGGAAAAACAGAAGGAATATCTTTGCAAAAAGATCCAACTTTGTAAAGTTAATGGCAAAAGAATGAACCATTAAAGAAAATTATCTTTTGCAATCATACTGAGAAGAAGAGTGACTGTAATGGTTGTTTCCTATTTTGAGTGCAAGTTACCAAAAAGATAGGTAGAATAGTACTCCCTCCATTCCTAAATATAAGACTCTTTAGACAATTTTAAAAAATTAAAAAACTTATCATTTTCACCGAAAGTTTCAATATTACTCCTCTCTCTCACTTCTATAGCATAAGAAAAGAAAAGGAAAAAATAAGGATGGAAGATGCGGCAAATAAAAAAAATATCGAGGGTATAATTGGAATAAATTGTTGACAACTAATAAAAGAGCATTAACAGACAATTAATTTGGATATATATAAATATCCTAAACGACAATTAAATGGGAATGGAGGGAATACCTATTTACTAATTTGACAATACTATATTTTGTGAAAATTAGATTGATAATATACTCTAGAATTTAGCTTAATTATACATCATTCCCCTTTTTCCAACTTTTCAAAATTCCTCTCAAGATTACAGATTCTAGATCTTCTATTACATCTTCGATTACATTGAATAATACATTAATATAATTATTTTGATTAATTTATTATGATATGAAATTAGTTTATGTGGATTTTATGATACATATTTCTCCACATAGAATATATAATTGAGAAATATTATGGAGAAATATTGCCTATCTTGATAAGTTATCTTCATGAGTACAATAATTGTAGAACTAAAACTTTATGTTTGTTGAGATGTCAAAATATATATGTTTCTATTGAATCATACTCTTAATTTTAATATCAAAGGTGTTCTATTCCAGTGGGGCAGACGCCTGCCCACAACTTTGATGTCGTGGATTCGATACACTCCGTCTGCGTGCGTCTAGCTTTAATCTCCCTTTCTAAGGATATCTTCTTCTCGTCTGAGGCAGTTCTATCTCTCCTATATGGGGCAACCGCCCAATCAAGCTTAAAAAAAAATACTCTTAATTTTAATAATGCCAACCAATTAATTATATTGACAATGTTACTTTTTCTTGGTGTATGAGAGGCACAAGTCATGTATATATGTACTCATGATGTACCTTACATTGTTGCTAGACGTTACTTGCGGGAGTGGTAAACAGTACCAAAGTACATAAAAATTGCTATTTTTCCTAAGAACAAAAAAAGGAAAAAAAATGAAGGTGAGTTGTGGTCCAGTGTGCCTTTTGAGTTCTTGGAGATTGAAAAAATTCCAAATTTTAGACTAGTGAATGACTATGAATGTATCTTGTTATGATTGACTAATTACCATTGTTGCAAAAGTAGATTACGGTGTGATTGGATTGAGTCTCGGTCTAAAAAATTTAGTCTCACTTTTAGATTAGTTTCAAACTTAAATCAAATTCTTCATAATTTAGTGCTTGAAGTTTTGTTTCAGACTCGATCTAAAGAGAATTTGAGTCGCAGCTTAAGTTACAAACCAAAACTGAACTCAATTCAAGTACACCATATATCATGTGGAGTGATCTTAGTTTAGCTCGTTATATTTACGATTTCTCAGGGGTTTACCTAGAGTACGGAAAATATTTTTTATCCTATTTGATTTCAATCATATTAGTCAAGTTAAATATTTATATACCGATAAAAAAAAGTAGATTACATTCCTAAGATTTGATTAGTCAAATGTTGTAGGAATAAGATTCTTGATGACAGGATTTGGTGGCAGTAATCTTGAAATGCCTTATTTTCTCCAAATCCATGTGATCTCAAAACATATGATTTGTGGGAACTTATAAGAACAACACATTACGTGATTGGTTGGAAATTACAAGCCAAACACCATGCATGGGATAATCATTGATTAGTTGTAATTAGTGTATAATTATATCTCTAATTGCCTAACGTGAAGTGTAATAACCATTCCACATGTTCGAAGCATCTGATCTTCATTCTTGTTTGAAAAACCTATCATGCATATATGCAGCATCGTCTCGAACAACATTGAGACAATGTGACAGCGAGATGAGATCCACCCCCATATCGTGGGGTGGTGGGGGAGAGTGGGGCTGCCGGGCGGTTGTTCCCCCACAGATAAATCAAATGTGATTCCCCGTCAGAAGGGGTAAGCAGAGCGTAAGCTAGTGATGCTTTCGGCTACTCTAGCAACACGACGCTTGTATTGCTCTCCCACAACCCCGTTTTCACGGTTTAGGTTGCTCCCATTTCGCTCACTATACTAATTATTAAAGTTAGACCCTTATTTTTTTTTATAAACTATAAAAGTGTCAAAACATACTTATAAACACAAACTTTAAGAGTGCGAACACTCATAATATTATTATTTTATTTAAAATGATAATATTTCTAACACTCTTTGAAGCGAAATCGCCAATCAAATCTTCATAATCGACTTTTTCCAAAATGTCATTATCAATTGCTATCAAAGCTAATACATTGATTTTTTTTTTTTTCCTTGTGATATTATAAAACGCATATAGGACTTCGACAATTTCAATTTAGAAAAACTTTTTTTTATGCAGATACAATAGTCACAGTAATTTTTTTACTAATAGTTATACATATATATTAAGTGATTTAAAAAAAAAAATTGGGATTCCTCAAAATGAAGGGCTATGTTCTACATAACAGTTAAAAGGTAGAAATTCGCAGAGAAGAAATTGAAAAAGGTCATGAAACACGAGTTGGGAAAAAGAAGAATTTTTTTTAAGTTGTAAAGGAATTGATAATAGAGAATGCTTTTCAACATTGTAAGTGCCCACCTGAAAATGCTTTTGATGTGCATATTTTCTTGTTTTCTTTAGGGTATGTTCTCTTTTAATTAGTAGGTTACTTTAGTATTACATTGAATATAGTGTGGAGAAAGAAATAAAGGTGCACAAAATAACATGAAGAAGAATATTGCTGACTCATGACTCATTATAAAGATGTTATAGTTCTTGAAGGAATTCAAGAGCAAAGAAACAATTGTTTAATATCATAGTCCTAAATATAATACTCTAGAAAATTAAGGAATTTGTCATTTTTACCGAAAGTTTCAATATTACCCCTCTCTCTCACTTCTATAGCATAAGAAAAGAAAGGAAAAAATAGGAATGACAGAGGCGGCAAATAAAAAAAATGTCGAGGGTATAATTGGAAAAAATTGTTGACAATTAATAAAAAAGTCTCAAATGACAATTAATTTGGATACCTACAGATATGTTAAACGACAATTAAATGAGAATGGAGGGAGTATTAAATGAGTCAAAAAGGTAGTTTAGTGATAAAGCACTCTTTTTTTTATATCGAAATCTCAAGTTTGATGCTTATCTGTGTATAACCATTCCCTTTTCCTCTCGGCCTCCCCACCCCCATAAAAAATAAACACCCGACAAAGGCACACTTTAACAATGTCCAATATTAATAGATCTAGACATGCTTTCTCGTTTTACATTATTTTCTGCATATCATTTTTATTATTTTCTACAAATTATTAGATATTGGATGCACCCTTTCAAAAAAAGATATTGGATGCACATGTATATATATATATATATGTCTCATTCGTTTTAGAAAGTTCAAGGAAGCAAAGGTAGCTTAAAACAAAAAATAATATCTATTTACCTTTATTATATATGCAAATTGAAACAAAAAACCAACCTTGCATCCCCCCAATTTGTAGAAATAGAAAATCCACATTTTTTAAAGAGAAAAGAATCCTATGTTTTGTGTATGAGTTGTCTTTTGTATTCTACTGTTAATGTATGACTAACAAGCCAAATTTGTAATAAACCAGTCAATTTATAAAGGTATCAATTTTTACAAATAGGTCAAAAGGAGGATAGCCTGATATATATATATATATATATATATATATATATATATATATATATATATATATATATAGAGAGAGAGAGAGAGAGAGAGAGAGAGAGAGAGGACCCCTTGTCTCCTATAGTTTTTATTTTTGAGAGGTCACACATACCATGAGCCATTGCCATACAAATGAAGCAAATTGTACAAGTCTCATTGGTTAAATTTCTTCTTGCTTGGGGATATTTTTCTGCTTATGCCTTCGTCATAGGGAACATGCAATGTGGTTTAGTACACTTGATAATTTAATATCTCATATGTCCTATGTGTTATTGTCCACAAAATATACGTTAACTTTGAGGAAGAAAAATAATATAATAAATAGCATATTTTTTTGAATATAATAAATAGCATATTTATATAGCTATATACATAGCTAAATTATCTATACTTCTCTCTTTCTATCAATAAACTTTTTACTTTAATTTATTCTAGGATGAATTCCAATTCCATCCTCAGAAAAAGAGGCGTTGTGTCAAATTAATCCCCAAAAATGAGATAGTGTCTAAAAACTCCTTTGAAAAGGGGATGCTGTCTCAAAAAGGTCTTGAATCAATAATCTGTCAACAAACTAACAGTTTGGGGCTAACGGCGAAATTTTGGGGCCATATTGCAAAATCTGACATTGATTAAGGTAAATCTATAAATTTCTATTCCAAATATTCAAAAATAGGCGGCAAAATTCCCTCTTTTTTCCTAGGTTATTAGGTATTTTCTATTTAATAGAAAAAAAACTAATAAACAAGTTGAGAGAGCATATTCTGTCTAAAAAAGTGAGAGATTTAAGCTCTGATTAAATTGACTCCAAGAAATGGGATGGCGCGTGAGGGAACTATCAACCCAGGGGAAGATGATTAATTCAAAAGATGGTGAGTAATTTTTTTTATCAATAATGATTGTTGGATAAAAAAATTAGGATCAAAGAGTATAAAATGAAAATGATGGTTAGAATTTGATATGACATTATGCCTTCTTGATCCGAATTTGATCCGAATCACTACCTTTTTTTTATTTGGCTTCAAGATTCGTCCTCTTCTCTATAAAACCATGTTTATTTGTCAAATTGTAAGTGACTTGTAGCGGGAGTAAACGATATATTTATGAACAAAGGTGATATTTTTTGTCATTATATAAGACATCTTTGCCTGACTATGCATAATTTTTATACTGATGAAATATTGTGTGTATAGTTTGTGTATATTTTTTTGAGGAAGAATATTTTTTGTGTATATTGTGTGTTGTACAATTGCATGAAGTGTAGTTTGGTGAGGTTACCTATGGATTCATTGTTTCAGTTGTTTTAAGATGTACTATTAGAGTTCTATTATGATTATTCCGTTTTGTAGAGTTGTTTATGATAATGCTACAAGAATTTCACAGCAAGGCAGTAGTAGAATGGAAACTAGTAATGTAACCGACAAAAGGGTGGTAGAATCTGATAAAAATACTGTAGTAACCTACTTAATGATGATGTAGATGGTGATCCTGATGGTATTGTAAACGACAGTGAGGATGGAGAAGATGATGATGCAAGAAATATTAGTGAGAAAAAATATGGTGGTAAATGCAAAAGAAAGTTGTTTACTCCTCCTAAATATAAAGTGTTCAATGCTTAGTTAGACCTGAAGAATCCAAAATTCAAGTTAGGTATGTTTTTTTGAGAGCACTACAATATTGAAGAAAACTCTTGCTAATGCAGCACAAAATGAGGGCAGGGAGATAAAGTTCACCAAGAATGATTTGGTAAAAGTTGCTGCAAAATGTGGTGAAGGTTGTCCATTCTACCTATATGCATCTAAGAGGAATAATGAGCATAGTTATCAGATAAAGTCTCTTATTCCACATAATTGCTACAGGGTGCAAAAAGTGCTTTTAGTGACATAAAAATGATTGGTGGAACATTATGCCTATAGAATTAGGTCAACAGTTAAAAGTAACTGCATTTTGATTGAATTCCACATTTTAGCAAATGTAAATTAAGTACATTTATCAACATTTTATACTACATTTTATTCATTTTTGTGTAAAGTAAGACATCAACAACGTGTTGATCAAAGAATAGTGCATTTCATTTCATAGAGTAGAATGAAGTAAAGACATCAGCAACAACCACCTATTTTTTGGAGATTTTTAAGAGAAATTTATAAATTTACCTTAATCAATGTCAGATTTTGCAATATGGCCCCAAAATTTCTTAAATTCCGCTGTTAGACCCCAAACTATTAGTTTATTGACGGATTGTTAACTCAGGACCTTTTTGAGACAGCAACCCCTTTTCGAATGAGTTTTTAGACACTATATCATTTTTGGGGATTAATTTGACACAACGCCTCTTTTCTGAGGATGGAATTGTTATTCTACATCTAAACTATTTCCAACTGCTTATTTTATCAAATCAGTGGCTCAGTCTAGGGATGGCAACGGGGCAGATCGGGGCGGATATCTGAAATACCGATCTGCTCCGCGAATGAGAAATGGCCGCTCCCGTGATCCGTCCCGGATCAGAATTTTTTGGTCCGTGAACCGCTCCGTCCGAGAGCGGATCGGATCCGATCCGCCCCATGCAAATTTTAACGAGATGTAAAGGTGGAGGCGATGGCGGCGTTAAGGCGGGAGGGCTGGAGATGGAGACGAGCTTTCTGAGACTCGGAGGGTTGCTTTTTGCTCGGACTTTGGAGGGGTGGCCGGATATTGCAGTCTTACAGTGGAAGTGGGGGAGACCGGCAGAGGGAGGCGGTTCGGGGGAGAGGGAGGGCGGCTCGGTGGTTTTTGCTGAGAGGGAGAGGGAGTCGCGGAAGGAGGAGGAGAGAGGAGAGACCGAGAGAGGAGGGAGTTTTTGCTGAGAGGGAGAGGGAGAGGGAGTCGCGGAAGTGAGCTGTGAGAGAAAGTGGGGCGGGGCGGGGGGGGGGGGGGCTGGGTAGTATACATTAGGGAATTAGAGTTATTATATGGGCTGGGCCCTGAAGTGAGCTGTGAGAGAAAGTGGGCTGGGCCAGGGGGGCTGGATATTGTATATTAGGGAATTAGGGTTATTATATGGGCTGGGCTAGGCTAACATTCTCTTATTAATTTATTATTATATATGTGCGGGGCGGATCGGGGCTGATCGGAGCAGATCGGGTCAGTAGTGTATACCGAATTTGATTTGCTCCGTTCGCGGAGCGGATCAGATCCGCTCCATTTTCTATACGGGGCAGATCTGATTTGCCCCAAAAGCTATCGGAGCGGAGCGGATCAACGGATCACGGGTTAAATTGCCATCCCTAACTCAGTCTAGGTGAGCACTTTTTTGCACGTATCTCTCTTCTTAAAGACTTGAACTGACAAAATTACTCTTAAAGTTGCAATATATACAAAAAGGGCAAAAAATTCTCTGTCCCTGTTCCTGTCCCCAACTAATCACAATTCACCCTGAGTATATATAATTGGAAAAAATATTTATATAATAAAATCTGATTGGTTGGGGACAGGGATGGGTACAGGAATGGGACAGAGGATTTTCACCCTACAAAAAGCATGCTCAAAACTGGTCGAAAACTACCAATATAGACACTAATTTAAAAAAATAATCAGCCCGAAAATAGTTTAATCATAAGATACTGACATAAAAAAAGCATTAATTATAAGCCATGTTTTATTTTTTTGTTCATTTTTCTCCCCTTACATGTTTATTTTTTGCAGCTATCAAGTCCCCTACATGTTGGAATGAGACTTGAAAGATGTATATGCTTCCAATTCTTTAGTCCTTTCGGTTCATTTCAAGCTTTTGAATTATTAGTTCATGGCCCTTTGATACATAATTATTTTTCCCTAAATCAAAAGGTTATGGTTCTGGCCCTCATCAGACTACCTAGGATTTGAGGTTCTCATATGGTAGCTGGGAAAGACTTTTTGTGTAGAATAATAAAAGATGTGAAATTTTGGAACCTTATAATCAGTTAAAGAATCTAATCCTTCTTATAAGTTTTTGTTTTTCCTTTGGTGGGGCCTTTTAATCTTATACATCTCCTTTATTTCCCCTCAAAGCAAAAAATAAAATAGTATCTGCAGCACACAATATTTCTTCAGCATTAATCGAAATAAACCATAAGAAAAAAGGGATGAAAATACTCTGTCCCCATCTCTATTCCCAACCAATTATATATACACATGGTGAATTGTAATTGGTTGGGGACAGAGATGGGGATAGGAACGGAGATAGAAGATTTTTTGCCAGAAAAATGAAATTTTTTATGAATCATTGGCGGAATCAGGATTCCTGACATTAGGGGTCAAACTAATATTGTAGTTTATTTTCATTATTTTCTAATATTGTAGTTTATTACCTATGTATGATCGGCTATTACAAAATATATTTTTCATCGGTAACATACTTCCTATTTTTATTAATAAATAACTTAATTATAAAAAAATAAATATTTAATTTCGGACAAAATGAACGATCTGCAAATGAAAATGGTAGATTTGTGGATAACGTTTTTTGCATGGCAGAACCTGTTTGCACAAATTACGTAAACTTTCACAGTACAAATCAATGGAAGACAACTCGTAAAAATATCATGTAGTAGTTGTGGTATTGATTGAAATCCATTTGCCAATTAAATGCCATTTTCACTGGACTTGAAGGTCTGGATATTCCTCTTGTTCTATCTCCAAGGATGTTAAAAATAAATAAACAAATAACATAACCATGGGAACTTTTTTCAAAAAAAAACAAAAAAAAAAAAAAAACAAAAAAAGAAGAAAAAACATAACCATTGGAGGAATCAAATTTCGTCATAAACCGATGAAAAAAAGAAAAAAGAGAATGATGAACAAATGTTTTCCTATGTGTTTGTAATAAAAATGAATTGCAAATTGAAGAAGAGACAAATTACCAAGTGTACAAGTTTGTGTAAGTTAATGTGAGAGAAATTCGACGTCTATTTAAAGGGAACTTCCTCATAACGTAAAAAAAAAAAAGGTAAGTGTAAAACTTTGATAAAATTCCCTAAAATAAGATATCATGACGTAGAGAAGGGTGGCGATATTATCAGAGCTGAATTCCTCATGCTTGAACAATATGGCATTAAAAGACTATTTTGCCCCTCTAAGCCAATCCGTCACGTTACATATAATCAGGGACGAAGCCAGGAATTTAGCGTTGGAGGGGCGAAACTGCAACAGTATATCGAACTACATATAAAAACTGCAACCTTGGGGGAGGCGAAACTCATAAAATATTCCGAACTATATATAAAATTTACTATACCTAGTAGTATTTTTTTAAAATCTCGGAGGGCGACTGCCCCCTCCCGCCCCCCTCTGTCTTCGTCCCTGCATATAATGGCTAGGGTCACAATTTGTAAACCTTCATAGGATGGCGGATTGGGTATCAAGGATCACAAAGATGTGGAGATTTCTTTAGGAGTCCCACAAATTTTGGGCTAAGTACTATGGTGCAAGTAATGTAATCTTTTCCATCCACAAGAAAATAGGCAGAATGTATCTCGTATTTGGAGGAGCTAGCTTCAGAATAACAAATTCTCAAAGGAGGAGTGGATTGGGGGGGAGTGGATCCTCAACATCTAACCCCAGCTGAGGCTGTTAGAATTTAATCTGATTGTTGGATCAATTTTTTTTTATCCAACATCCAACCCCATCCCAAATTTTTGATTCAATAATCACTACCTTACTTTTTTATCCAACAATCATTTTTTTATCCCAAATTTTTTATCCAATAATCACTACCTTACTTTTTTATCCAACAATCATTTTTTTATCCCAAATTTTTTATCCAATAATCACTACCCTTCTTCTAAATTGGAAAGGTACTGGAAGTAGGGACGAAGGCAGAAATTGTATTCTGGGGGCGAAAAACTGCAACAGTGTGCCGATCTACCTATAAAAACTGCAAAAAAATATTTGGGGGGCGAACTTGATAAAAAAATTCGAACTACATATAAAAATTACTATATCTAATAGTATTTTTTAAAAATATCGGAGGTGACTGCCCCCGCCCCATTCTAGAATCGTCCCTAACAGGAAGCAAGGAGTGCGATGTTACCAATTTATAAGACTTTGGGCTGGTCTTCGTAGTCTAACTCCTATGTAAAACATGTTTTTTTCAGTATATACGGAGCATCTTAAAACAGGTATTTTTAGCTTAAAAATACTCTTTTTTTGGCCTAAAAATAGGTGTTCGCGCAAACACCTATTATGAAAATCATAATACGTATTTTTTAAAATTAATTTTAACCGTAAAAAAATTAATCCAATAAGCAATAAAAGTTCCGCACTAGAGCCGTGGTGTGGTTTTCGGAAGGGGTCGAGGCTGTTAAGTGGAAGAGTATTTGGCGTGTTCGGCGACTTCAAAGGTACAACTTTCTTTTATGGCAGCTTTGCCAAGATAATATAGACACGAGATTATCATGTTGTTTATATCATTGTATAACTTTTATTTTTCTTGTATTTGCGTTTTATTTTTTTTATTGTAATGGCCTTAACTATTTTATGATTAATGGATAAATTTTTATTTAGCAAAAAAGAAAAAGAAAAAAAGAGATTACATGCTATTCGGACTGTTCCGAAGTGCATGGTTCTTCGACCAAGGATTGACTTTGACCATTGTTTGTCGCACATAGGTGAAATTTGCCGGAACCCATACAGTACTTGTTTTGAGAGAGACTACTATTTAGTTTTGGTGGACTCAGAGATTACACGATGTAGATTTGGTATCTCTAAATTCTATACAAAATTGCTGATTCGTGTTAGAAATTTACAATGCGATGAAGTCTTGGAGAGACGGAAAATTTACTAACACAATGTAAGAATTTTTAGGGGGTGAAAATCGTCTGTATTCGTATATATATTCTCATTATTGTGTTCAACCACTCATAATTCGTAATGTGAACATTTTTTCTAATTATATATACACATGGTGAATTGTGAATGGTTGGACATGAGAATATGAAAATATACACAGTACAGGGTAGGAATTGTGAATGGTTGCCGTTTTCAGGGTAGGAATTGAATCGGTTTACACTCTTTTTTTCCGATTAAAAAAAAATCGATTTTAAATTTTTTAATCCAATCCAATCCATTTATAACATCAATCCACGGAGTTTTAAAATTAGTACTCCCTTCATTTTAGGAGATATATATGTATCCCAATTAATTGTCATCTACATGTTTTTTATTAAGTATCAACCATTTATTCCAATTATACCCTCAACATATTTTTTATTCGAAAAGTGAAAGAGATGGAGGAAGGAAGGGGATATTATTGAAATTGTGATGAAAACATTAATGTTTGTTTGAATTTCTTAATTTTTTCAAAGTGTCATAAACTTTTTATATTTTGGAATGTACTGAGTAACAGAATAGTCAGATCACAGCAAGCCCGATGGGTCGAGAAAAAAGATGTTACTGGGTCTAAATGTATTAGTTGGACCCCTTTTTGGCCCAAGAATAAAAAGAATATGGAAAACATTGGGCCTTAACCGTCATATATTCGGGTCGGGCTTTAGGAGTTCTTACCGACTGATAATTGGCGGTTCAACACAGCTTATTAATAACTTGTTCTTCACAAATCCACAAATTTCTCACTCTTTCTTCTCCGGAGCTCCGGCTAAGAAGAAATCTCCGCTGTACGAAGCCGTTTCGCCGCTAAATCTCTGTAATTTTCAGTTCTCGAATATTAATTATATTACGATTGAATTTTCCTGTATAATGTTAAACCCTAATTAAAAGATACTGAATAATGTAAAACCCTAATTAAATTAAACCCTATCATAATAATAAGTTCCTGTTTTCTCGCAATTATGATTTCTATGTGTTTTTTTAGTATTATTTAGGTTTTTTTTTATATTATTATTTTAGGTCATTTTGATGATAGTCTTCATTTCCCGATCTTTTTCCGAGTTTCTGACGAGTTAGTCACACTCCCTGTAACTGTGTGGATTTCGTTTCTGTACCCTCAGTTAACTCGGCTGAGACTTGAATCATTTTTGTTATCGTCTATATGATGCTGGTATGTTTAGATCTAGGTGCTAAAAGCCTAAAACCCTAATTAATTAAACAGTATAATAATAAGTTCTGTATCTCGCAATTTGATTTCTATTTTTTTTAGTATATTTTTATTTCTTTATGTTTCATGATAGGTTTTGAGCCTAAATGTTTTTTTCACGTACTGGTTTAGGTACGAGATGTCGCATCCTGGTGGTGGTGGTGGTGGCAGTGGTGGTGGTGCGGAGGCACATGCACGTTTTAAACAGTATGAGTATCGGGCCAACTCCAGTCTTGTCCTCACCACTGACTCTCGCCCTCGTGATACCCATGAACCAACTGGTGAGCCTGAATCTCTTTGGGGAAGGATTGATCCCAGGTCTTTTGGTGACCGAGTGTCTAAGGAGAAACCTCCTGAACTGGAAGAAAAACTCAAGTCCAGGAAGAAGAAAGAACGAGACCCACTTTCTTCTGAACCCATTCTCAATAGACATAGCAAGAAGAGACGTCTTCAGGAGGAGACTGTCCTCACCTCCAGTGATGAAGGGATGTATCAGCCAAAAACCAAAGAAACAAGGGCTGCCTATGAGGGCTTGCTTAGTGTGATTCAACAACAATTAGGTGGGCAGCCGCTAAATATTGTTAGTGGGGCAGCAGATGAGATTTTGTCTGTCCTAAAAAATGACAACATCCAGCATCCTGAAAAGAAGAAGGAGATAGAAAAGTTGTTAAATCCAATCCCTTCTCAGATTTATGATCAAATAGTGACTTTTGGTAAACACATCACTGATTTCCAAGATAGTGGTGATGTTGCTGGAAGTGCGGCTGCCAATGGTGATGGGGGCCTTGATGATGATGTTGGTGTTGCTGTTGAGTTTGAGGAAAATGAAGAAGAGGAAGATGAAAGTGACTATGATATGGTACAGGAAGACGAAGAGGACGAAGATGATGTACTGGATGCAAATGGAGCCGGTGGTATGCAAATGGGTGGTGGAATAGACGACGATGAGATGCAGGATGGTAATGAGGGGATGAGCTTGAATGTTCAGGACATTGATGCTTATTGGCTTCAGAGAAAGATTTCGCAGGCTTACGAGCAACAGATTGATCCGCAACAAAGCCAGAAACTAGCTGAGGAGGTTCTCAAAATTCTTGCTGAAGGTGATGACCGTGAAGTTGAAAACAAACTCTTGGTGCATCTTCAATTTGACAAGTTCAGTCTCATAAAATACCTGTTGAGGAACCGTCTCAAGATTGTGTGGTGTACTCGTCTGGCAAGAGCCGAAGACCAGGAAAACAAGAATAAGATTGAAGAAGAAATGATATTGTTGGGTCCAGATCATGCTGCAATCTTGGAGCAGTTGCATGCTACAAGGGCAACTGCAAAAGAGAGACAGAAGAACTTGGAGAAAAGCATTAGAGAAGAGGCTCGCCGACTGAAGGATGAGAGTGGAGGAGATGGTGACCGTGGAAGGAGGAGTCTTGCTGACAGAGATGTTGATACTGGTTTGGCAGGGCAACGCCAGTTACTTGATCTTGATAGCCTTTCTTTCCACCAAGGTGGTCTCTTGATGGCGAACAAGAAGTGTGAGCTTCCAGCTGGTTCTTTCCGGAATCATAAGAAGGGGTATGAAGAAGTTCATGTGCCAGCTTTGAAGGCAAGACCTTTAGCAGCTGGTGAAGAACTTGTGAAGATCTCCTCAATGCCAGACTGGGGGCAACCAGCTTTCAAAGGAATGACCCAATTAAACCGGGTCCAAAGTAAAGTCTATGAGACTGCTCTTTTTAGTTCGGAGAATATTCTACTGTGTGCTCCCACTGGTGCCGGAAAGACGAATGTTGCCATGCTCACTATCCTTCAACAGTTGGCTTTAAATATGAATGAAGATGGGTCTTTCAACCACAGTAACTACAAAATTGTTTATGTTGCTCCAATGAAGGCACTGGTTGCTGAAGTGGTAGGGTAATCTTTCCAATCGTCTGCAGCATTACAATGTCCAGGTGAAAGAATTGAGTGGAGACCAAACACTTACTCGTCAACAGATTGAAGAGACACAGATTATTGTTACAACTCCTGAGAAATGGGATATCATAACCAGAAAATCTGGGGACCGCACATACACTCAGCTTGTGAAACTGCTGATTGTTGATGAGATACACCTTTTGCATGACAATCGAGGTCCTGTGTTGGAAAGTATTGTTGCAAGAACAGTTAGGCAAGTTGAGACGACAAAGGATCATATACGTTTGGTAGGGTTATCAGCTACACTTCCAAACTATGAAGATGTGGCGCTGTTTCTGCGAGTTGATTTGAAGAAAGGGCTTTTTCATTTTGACAATAGCTACAGACCCGTTCCATTAGCTCAACAATACATCGGTATTACTGTGAAGAAACCCCTGCAGAGATTTCAGTTGATGAATGATGTGTGCTATGAGAAGGTAATCAGCGTAGCTGGAAAGCAGCAAGTGCTTATTTTTGTTCATTCCAGAAAAGAAACATCAAAGACAGCTCGTGCAATTCGTGATTCTGCACTTGCTAATGATACTCTTGGTAAATTCTTGAGAGAGGATAGCGCAAGCCGGGAAATTCTTCAGAGACATATGGAGCTTGTGAAAAGCAATGATCTCAAGGACTTGTTACCTTATGGTTTTGCAATTCATAATGCTGGGATGGTTAGAGCTGATCGGCAGCTTGTTGAGGAGCTGTTTGCCGATGGTCATGTTCAGGTTTTGGTTTCTACCGCAACTTTGGCCTGGGGTGTCAACTTACCTGCTCATACAGTAATTATCAAAGGCACACAGATCTACAATCCTGAAAAGGGAGCATGGACTGAGCTAAGCCCTCTAGATGTTATGCAAATGCTTGGTCGTGCAGGAAGGCCTCAGTTTGACTCACATGGTGAAGGAATAATAATAACTGGACATAGTGAACTACAGTATTACCTGTCTCTGATGAACCAGCAGCTTCCAATTGAAAGCCAGTTTGTGTCCAAATTGGCCGATCAGTTGAATGCGGAAATTGTGCTCGGAACTGTGCAGAATGCTAAAGAAGCTAGCATTTGGCTCAGTTATACATATCTCTACATCCGCATGTTACGAAATCCTTCTCTTTATGGCTTGGCTGCTGATGCTCTGGCGACAGATGTTGTTCTTGAGGAAAGGAGAGCCGATCTGGTGAGCATCATTGACATCATACTTGATCTTCCTTTTTTCTTTTCTTTTCATATGATATCATCACATTCTATTTGAATCATTCTTTTTGAATCATCACATGGGCATCATTCTTTTTGAATCATCACATGATATCATTAGCATGATCTCTTTAATGCTACTAGGATTTTGGCATTCATATTTTTCCTTGTGATTGTCCTCATCGTGTGATATATTCTCTTGTAAACTTACTTTCTCGTCTGTGCAACTTGGATATTTTCTTGGGTTGGTCATGCACATTGCTTGCTTGTTTTGTGTGTTTTGTGATTAGTAATTCCTAAACTACCGCACAGGGGGTTGTTGATTGTGTTGTAATGGGAATTACTAACCTCTTAGGTACCTGTTCTTGGAGGAATTTCTTTAGATACCAAAAGAAATGAATAGCTAATTATCTGAATTTCATATATCTCAGTATATGTTCTGGTTGCATTTATTGGCCTCTAACAAATATGTATGAGTTCTAGATTGGTATATTTATTGCTGTAGCTATCTTGGAAATAAAAATATCAGTACAATATGATGGCTGTATTTTTATTATTGTTATATGGTTGAGTTTTGCTTCTCACAGCATTTCTATATAGTTCAACTTTTGGCAATAAATGTTTGCTGGATTGTAAGCTTTTTTTTCCAGGGGTTTTGTTTTTGGTTTCGAGGGTGGGGTGGGGTGGGGTGGGGTGGGACCATGGGAGGATAGATGTTCAGTAACCTTTGATTTTATGCACTCGTGTGGCTTGGAGGCCTGAATCTTTGTGTGTTTAAATTTCAGGTTCATTCAGCAGCTACTATATTGGACAAAAATAACCTTGTCAAATATGACCGGAAAAGTGGATACTTCCAGGTCACTGACCTTGGTCGCATTGCTAGCTACTATTACATAACTCATGGGACGATATCAACATACAATGAGCATTTGAAGCCTACAATGGGTGACATTGAGCTGTGTCGGTTGTTCTCCCTCAGTGAAGAATTCAAATATGTTACAGTGAGGCAAGATGAGAAAATGGAGTTAGCAAAGCTTCTGGAGCGTGTGCCGGTTCCCATCAAGGAGAGTATTGAGGAGCCTAGTGCAAAGATCAATGTATTGCTCCAGGCATATGTTTCACAGCTGAAGCTTGAAGGACTTTCTTTGACATCTGACATGGTGTATATAACTCAGGTTTGTTGGATTGCATTCATTGATTAATATATGTGATGGTTCTATCTTCTTTTTCTTTTTCTTTTTCTTTTTAATGCGTGCTGAAGGTTTAGTTTCTTGCTGCAAGACTTGAAATAGTGTTTACACATCTTCTTCTTTTTTGACATTTAATATTTGCTTCGTGCAGAGTGCTGGACGGCTGATGCGAGCTCTATTTGAGATTGTTCTGAAAAGAGGATGGGCACAGTTGGCTGAGAAGGCTTTGAAATGGTGCAAAATGATTAATAGGAGAATGTGGAGTGTCCAGACACCACTTCGGCAGTTTCATGGGGTTGTAAATGATGTATTGATAAAATTGGAGAAGAAGGATTTGGCTTGGGAGAGGTATTATGATCTCTCTTCACATGAGATCGGAGAGCTCCTACGGGTTCCTAAGCTTGGCAGAACTATTCACAAATTCATCCATCAGTTCCCAAAGCTTAACCTGGTGGCACATGTACAACCAATCACCCGCTCAGTTTTGAAAGTTGAACTCACCATTACTCCAGATTTCCAGTGGGATGATAAAGTACATGGATTTGTTGAACCTTTTTGGATTATCGTGGAGGATAATGATGGGGAATATATTCTTCATCATGAATATTTCTTGCTGAAAAAGCAATATATTGATGAGGACCACACTTTGGATTTCACTGTCCCCATATATGAGCCATTACCACCTCAATACTTCATTCGTGTTGTGTCAGATAGATGGATTGGGTCACAGAGTATTTTACCCGTCTCTTTCAGGCATCTTATTTTGCCAGAGAAGTATCCTCCTCCAACAGAGTTGTTGGACTTGCAACCCTTGCCTGTGACTGCATTGAGGAACCCAGCTTATGAAGCGCTTTATCAAGAATTCAAGCATTTCAACCCTGTCCAAACTCAGGTGTTCACCGTTCTGTACAATTCAGATGATAATGTGCTTGTTGCGGCACCGACTGGTAGTGGAAAGACGATATGTGCAGAATTTGCGATATTGAGAAATCATCAGAAGATGCCGGACAGCATAATGCGTGTTGTATATATTGCTCCAATTGAAGCTCTTGCAAAGGAACGGTACGATGACTGGAAGAAGAAGTTTGGAGAGGGTCTGGGAGTAAGAGTGGTTGAGCTTACTGGTGAGACAGCAACTGATTTGAAACTGCTCGAAAAAGGTCAGATAATTATTAGTACCCCTGAGAAATGGGATGCTATATCTCGTCGCTGGAAACAGCGGAAGCATGTACAACAGGTTAGTCTTTTCATTGCTGATGAACTCCACCTGATTGGTGGCCAAGGTGGTCCTATCTTGGAGGTCATTGTTTCGAGAATGAGATACATTTCAAGTCAGTCTGATAACAAGATCCGTATTCTAGCTTTATCAACTTCTCTGGCAAATGCCAAAGATTTGGGAGAATGGATTGGGGCTACCTCTCACGGCCTCTTTAACTTCCCTCCTGGTGTAAGGCCTGTCCCTCTGGAAATACATATTCAGGGAATTGATATTGCTAATTTTGAAGCTAGGATGCAAGCAATGACAAAACCCACTTATACCGCAATCATTCAGCACGCCAAGAATGGGAAACCAGCTATAGTTTTTGCCCCTACGAGGAAGCATGCTCGTCTCACTGCTGTGGATCTGATGACATATTCAAGCGTGGAGGCTGACAAACCAGTATTCCTATTACAATCTGCAGAAGAGTTGGAGCCTTTTATTGATGGGATCAAGGAACCTATGTTGTGTGAGACACTTCGTTATGGTGTGGGTTATTTGCATGAAGGGTTAACTGCTACAGACCTTGACATAGTTAAAACACTGTTTGAAACTGGGTGGATTCAAGTCTGTGTTATGAGTAGTTCAATGTGTTGGGGAGTGCCACTGACTGCACATTTAGTTGTTGTTATGGGGACACAATATTATGATGGTAGAGAAAATGCTCACACTGATTACCCAGTTACCGATTTATTGCAAATGATGGGTCATGCTAGTCGACCCCTTGTTGACAACTCTGGGAAATGCGTCATTTTCTGCCACGCACCTCGTAAGGAGTACTACAAGAAGTTCCTATATGAAGCATTTCCAGTTGAAAGTCATTTGCATCACTATCTGCATGATAATTTGAATGCTGAAGCTGTTGTTGGTGTGATTCAAAACAAGCAGGATGCAGTGGATTACCTCACCTGGACTTTCATGTATAGGAGACTAACTCAGAATCCAAACTACTATAACCTACAAGGCGTTAGTCACAGACATCTGTCCGATCATCTGTCAGAGCTTGTGGAGAGCACTCTCAGTGATCTTGAAGCCAGTAAATGTGTTTCAGTTGAAGAGGATTTCTTACTTTCACCATTGAATCTTGGCATGATTGCGTCGTACTATTACATCAGCTACACAACAATTGAACGTTTTCAGCTCATCTTTGACCTCCAAAACTAAGCTGAAAGGTCTTCTGGAAATCTTGGCTTCAGCTTCGGAGTATGAGCTACTTCCAATACGACCAGGTGAAGAAGAACTGCTGAGGAGGTTGATTAATCACCAACGTTTCTCCTTTGAGAATCCAAAATGGACTGACCCACATGTGAAGGCTAATGCTCTGCTACAAGCTCACTTTTCCAGGCACGCTGTAGGGGGGAATTTGGCTACTGACCAACAGGAGGTGCTTATTTCTGCTTGTAGGCTACTTCAGGCAATGGTCGATGTTATTTCCAGCAGCGGGTGGCTTAGCCTTGCATTGCTTGCAATGGAAGTGAGCCAGATGGTAACTCAGGGAATGTGGGAGCGAGATTCAATGCTCCTGCAACTTCCACATTTCACAAAGGAGTTAGCTAAGAAGTGTCAGGAAAACCCCTGGAAAGAGTGTAGAGACGGTGTTCGATTTGGTAGAGATGGAGGATGATGAAAGGCGTGAGCTCTTGCAGATGTCCGACTCACAATTGATGGATATTGCAAGGTTCTGCAACCGTTTCCCAAACATCGACTTGGCCTATGATGTGCTTGATAATGACAATATTAGAGCTGGGGACGACGTTAGTGTGCATGTAACCCTTGAAAGGGACCTTGAAGGACGGACTGAGGTTGGACCAGTGGATGCTCTGAGATATCCCAAAGCCAAGGAAGAAGGATGGTGGCTAGTGGTCGGTGATACTAAGAGTAACCAGTTACTTGCCATCAAAAGGGTTAACCTACAGAGGAGGTCAAAGGTGAAGCTTGATTTTGCTGCTCCACAAGAAGCTGGAAAGAAGACCTACACGCTCTATTTCATGTGTGATTCGTATATGGGCTGCGATCAGGAGTATACCTTTACAATTGATGTCAAAGAAGCTGGGGTTGCCGAAGATGATAGTTAAAGAGACTGGTCTCACTGACGAGGAGATAAAGGTACATTATTTTTCCTTCACTTCCTGGTTCCCCCATTTGTTTCTCTGTTTGGGTTAGCATGTAGATTTTCCGTTATTTGAGTACACTGCTATTGGAAGTCTGGGAGATCATTTTGCCTTTAGAAAATCAGTAAGAAACCGAACTTTGTTGTTTATTGATTTTCTGCTAAGATGTTTTCATGTTCCTTGAGAACTCAAGTATATGAGAGTGATTAGTTTGTGCTTGGCACTTGCAGGTTTGTCTTAAACCTGGAGACGACAGTACGAGTAAAGCCAATGTCTTAAACCTCATAGATGGTTGTGCCCTGTTACCTCTTTTCATCTGGCGGGTAGCGTTTCTGTTATCTTCAAGTGTCCGGTGGTTTTGTATCTGTATTTGGTGTTTTAATGGACCACATTGTACCCGTATTGAATAGATTAAGAATCCATTTCTGTCGTTTTACAAAGATACTATTATGTACCGTAATTTGGATCTCGGATTATCTACCTTTTTTACCCGTTTGCAATCTTCTTGCTCTTTCTGGAGAAAGTTTTGAGCATTATCTAGTCTTCCTATATTTTAGTTACACAGGTTGCTGATCGTACTCTCTAATATGAAAAAAAATGTTACTTCCTCCATTCTTAATATAAGTTGTTCATGATATGTTGCGAAAATTAAGAAAGCAAAAGATAAAGTGTTTTTTAATTAAAATATCAATATTACTCTTTTAAATAGAATTAGTGGCTAGTCATATTTAAGAGAGTAATATTGATATTTTTATTCACAAAGTACTTTATTTTTGTGCTTCTTTAATTTTTGCTATATGTTCTAAACGACTTATATTATTGAATTTTTCATTTGTTTCAACTGGTGAATAATATCTATTTTAGTCAAGGTTCGGACAGTATTTTGTACTAATCATTACGGATTTGGAACCTCGAACTCCAAATTTTCAATTGTCGTAACCGATAAATAATCTCGATTTTAATAATATTGTGTTTTAACCACCAATAATTTGATCCGTCGGATATGGATTTTTCATTTGTTGTGATGGATGAATAACCTATATTTTTGGGGCGTTGGGTTCAGATTTTTCAACATTTGTGATCGGTGAATAATTTTGATTTTAATCAAATTCATTCCAAATCGTGTACTGTCGGGCTCAGATTTTTCAACTATTTTGACCGTTGATTAATCTTGATTTCAGTAAAGTTCAGACAATATCGTGTACTGACCATAACAAATTTCGGGTTGTCGGGCTCGAATTTTCAACTGTTGTGACTGGTGAATAATCTCGATTTTAGTCAAATTTTGCCAATATTGTGTACTAACCATCATAGATTCTGGGTCGTGGGGCCCCACAATTTCAACAGCTGCAACCTATAAATAATCTTGGTTTTAATAAATCTCTGATAATATTGTGTACTAACCATCCCAGATTTTTTGGCCGCCTAGCTCGAATTTTCAACTATTTACGACTTGTAAATAATCTCAAATCTAATAAAATTAAGAATAAATCGTGTATTAACCATCACATATTTGGGATCGCCGGGCTCAAAATTTTTAATTGTTGCAGCTGATAAATAATCTCAATTTTAATCAAGTTATGATAATATTGTGTTCACCATCATTGATTTGGTTCCGACGGGATTGAACTTTTCATTTGTTACATCGGTGAATAATCTCTATTTTATGGGCGTCGGGCTCAAATCTTTTAACCTTTGGGACCGGTGAATAATCTCGATTTTAGTCAAATTCATTCAAAATCGTGTATTTGGATCATCGGGCTCGGATTTTTCAACATTTTTTTACCATTGAATAATCTTGATTTTAGTAAAGTTCGGACAATATCGTGTACTAACCATCACAAATTTTAGGTTGTCGGACTAGATTTTCTCAACCGTGGTGACTGGTGAATAATTTCAATTTTAGTCAAATTTTGACATTATCGTGTACTAACCATCACAAATTATGGGCCTTCGGCTCCACATTATCAAGAGTTGCAACCGGTAAATAATCTTGATTTTAATCATTTCTGATAATATTGTGTATTAACCATCACATATTTGGGTCGTCGAGCTCGAATTTTAACTGTTACGACTGGTGAATAATCTCAAATTTAATAAAGTTAAGAATAAATCGTGTACTAACCATCACAGATTTGGGATCGCCGTGCTCGAAATTTTTAAATGTTGCAACTGATAAAATAATCTCTATTTTAATCAAGTTTTGATAATATTGTGTATTAACCATCACTGATTTGTTCCGCCAGGCTTAAACTTTTCATTTGTTCTGACTGGTGAATAATCTCTATTTTGGGAGTGTCAGGTTCAGATTTTTCAACTATTTTTACTGTTGAATAATCTTGGTTTTAGTAAAGTTAAGACAATATCCAGTACAAACCATCACGGATTTTGGGTTGTCTGACTCTAATTTTTCGACTATTGTGACTGGTGAATAATCTCGATTTATGTCAAATTTTGACATTATCGTGTATTATCCATCACAGATTTTGGGATGTTAGATTCAACATTTTGAACAGTTGCAACCGGTAAATAATCTTGATTTTAATCAATTCCAAATAATATTGTTTACTAACCATTACAGATTTTGGGACGCCGAGCTCAGATTTTTTCAACTGTTACTACTGTGAATAATCTCGAATCTAATAAAGTTAAGACTAAATCGTGTAATAATCATCACAGATTTGGGACCACCAGTACTCAAATTTTTTAACTATTGCACTAGATAAATAATCTCGATTTTAATCAAGTTCTGATAATATTGTGTATTAATTATCACTGATTTTGGTTCCATCGGGCTTGCACTTTTCATTTGTTCCGACCGGTGAATAATTTCTATTTCGAGGGCATCGGGCTCAAGTTTTCAACCGTTGTAACCAGTGAATAATCTCGATTTTAGTCAAATTCATTCAAAATCGTGTACTAACTGTCATAGATTTGGATCGTCGGACTTGTATTTTTTAACTGTTTTTACCTTTGAATAATCTTGATCTTAGTAAAATTCAGACGTTATCGTGTACTAACCATCACGAATTTTGGGTTATTGGGATCAAATTTTTCAACAGGGTTTGACTGGTGAATAATCTCGATTTTAGTCAAATTTTGACAATATCGCGTACTAACCATCACAGATTTTTGGACGTCGGGCTCCACATTTTCAACTGTTACGACGGGTGAATATTCTCGAATCTAATAAAGTTAAGACTTTATCATGTACTAATCTCGAATCTAATAATCTCGATCTCGAAATTTTTAACTGTTGTAGCTGATAAACAATCTCGATTTTAATCAAGTTATGATAATATTGTGTATTACATTTGTTCCGATCGGTGAATAATCTCTATTTTGGGGGTGTCGTGCGCAGATTTTTCAATCGTTGTGATCGGTGAATAATCTCGATTTTAGTCAAATTCATTCCAATTTGTGTATGTTACATCATAGGTTTGGATCGTCGAGCTCGGATTTTTCAACTGTTTTGACCCTGACCCTTGACTATTCTTGATTTTAGTAAAGTTCGGACAATATTGTGTACTAATCATCACGAATTTTTAATTGTCGAGCTCTATTTTTTCTACTGTTGTGACTGGTGAATAATCTCGATTTTTGTCAAATTTTGACAATATCGTATACTAACCATAACAAATTTTGGGACGTCGAGATCCACATTTTCAACAGTTACAATCGGTCAATAATCTTGATTTTAATCAATTTATGATATTATTGTGTACTAACCATCACGATTTTGGGCCATCCAGCTCAAAGTGTTCAACTGTTACGACTAGTGAATAATCTCGAATCTAATAAAGGTAAGACTAAACCGTGCACTAATAATCACAGATTTGGGACTGCCGGGTTCGAAATTTTTAACTATTGCAGTTGATAAATAATCTCGATTTTAATCAAGTTCTTATAATATTGTGTATTAACCATCAATGATTTTGGTTACGTCGGGCTTGAACTTTATATTTGTTCCGATCGGTGAATAATCTCTATTTTAGGGGCGTCGGACGCAGATTTTTCAATTGTTGTGACCGGTGAATAATCTCGATTTTCGTCAAATTCATTCCAAAACGAGTACTAACCATCATAGATTTGTATCATCGGACTCATATTTTTCAACTGTTTATACCCTTGACTAATATTAATTTTAGTAAAGTTCGGACAATATCGTGTACTAACCATCACAGATTTTTAATTGTCGGGCTCGAATTTTCAACTGTTGTGACTGGTGAATAATCTCAATTTTGGTTAAATTTTGACAATATCGTATACTAACCATCACAGATTTTGGAACGCCGAACTCCACATTTTCAACAGTTACAACCAGTAAATAATGTTGATTTTAATCAATTTCTGATATTATTGTGTACTATATCCATCACAGATTTTAATCATTGAGCTCGGAGTGTTCAACTATTATGACTAGTGAATAATATCAAATCTAACAAAGTTAAGACTGAATTGTGTACTAATAATCATCACAGATTTGGGACCGCCAGACTTGAAATTTATAATTATTGCAGCTGATAAACAATCTCGATTTTAATCAAGTTATGATAATATTGTGTTTTAACCATCAATGATTTGGTTCCGTCGGGCTTGAACTTTTCATTTGTTCCGATCGGTGAATAATATCTATTTTGGGGGCGTCATGCGCAGATTTTTCAATCGTTGTGACCGATGTATAATTTCGATTTTAGTCAAATTCATTCCAAATCGTGTACTAACCATCATAGATTTGGATTGTCGGGACTCGGATTTTTCAACTGTTTTGATCGTTGAATAATCTTGATGTTAGTAAAGTTCGGAAAATATCGTGTACTATCCATCACCGATTCTGGGCCGTTGTGCTCCACATTTTCAACAATTGTAAACGGTAAATAATCTTGATTTTAATAATTTCTTATAATATTGTGTACTAACCATTACAGATTTTGGATCGTCGATCTCAAATTTTTCAACTGTTACGACTGATGAATAATCTCGAATCTAATAAAGTTAAGAATAAATCTTGTACTAACCATCACAGATTTGGGATCCATACTCAAAATTTTAAATTGTTGCATCTGATAAATAATTTCGATTTTAATCAAGTTATGATAATATTGTGTATTAACCATTATTGATTTGGTTCCGTCAGGCTTAAACTGTACATTTGTTCCGATCGGTGAATAATCTCTATTTTTGGGGGCATCGGGCTCAAATTTTTCAACTGTGGTAACTAGTGAATAATATCGATTTTAGTCAAATTAATTCAAAATCGTGTACTTACTAACGGGTTAGGATTTTTCAATTGTTTTGACTGTTGAATAATCTTGATTTTAGTAAAGTTAGGACAATGTTGTGTACTAACCATCACGAATTTTGGGTTGTCGTGCTCGAATTTTCAACTGTTATGACTGGTGAATAATATTATTTTTAGTCAAATTTTGACAATATCGTGTATTAACTATCTCCGACTCTGGGATGTCGGGCTCCACATTTTCAACAGTTGCAAACGGTAAATAATCTTGATTTTAATCAATTTCTGATAATATTGTGTACATTATCACAGATTTTGGGTAGTCGGTCTCGAATTTTTCAACTGTTACGAATGATGAATAATATCGAATATAATAAAGTTAAGAATAAATCGTGTACTAACCATCACAGATTTGAGATTGTCGAACTCGAAATTTTTAACTGTTGTAAGTTGTAACTGATAAATAATCTCGATTTTATTCAAGTTATGATAATATTGTGTATTAACCATCACTGATTTGGTTTTGTCGGGCTTGAACTTTTCATTTGTTACTCCGGTGAATAATCTCTATTTTGGGGGCGTTGGGCTCAGATTTTTCAACCAGTTGTAACCAGTGAATAATCTCGATTTTAGTCAAATTTATTCAAAACCGTGTATTAACCATCATAGATTTGGTTTGTCGGTCTCGGATTTTTAACTATTTTTACCGTTGAATAATCTTGATTTTAGTAAAGTTCAGACAATATCGTGTACTAACCATCACGGATTTTGGGTTGTCGGGCTCGAATTTTTCAATTGTTGTGACTGGTGAATAATTTCAATTTTCGTTAAATTTTGACAGTATCGTATACTAACCATCATAGATTTTGGACCTCCGGGCTCCACATTTTCAACAACTGAAACCGATAAATATTTTTGATTTTATTCAATTTCTGATAGTATTGTGTACTAACCATCACATATTTTGGGCCGTCGAGCTCGAATTTTTCAAATGTTACGACTGGTGAATAATCTCGAATCTAATGAAGTTAACAATCGTGTACTAATCAAGTTAAGACTAACCATCACAAATTTGGGACGGCCCATCTCAAAATTTTTAACTGTTGCAGCTGATAAATAATATTGATTTTAATCAAGTTCGGATAATATTGTGTATTAAACATCACTGATTTGGTTCCATCGTACTTGAACTTTTCATTTGTTCCGAGTGGTGAATAATCTCTATTTTGGGGGCGTTGGGCTCAGATTTTTCAACCGTTGTAACCAGTGAATAATCTCGATTTTAGTCAAATTTTTTCAAAACCGTGTATTAACCATCATAGATTTGGATTGTCGGTCTCGAATTTTTAACTATTTTTACCGTTGAATAATCTTGATTTTAGTAAAGTTCAGACAATATCATGTACTAATCATCACGGATTTTGGGTTGTCGGGCTCGAATTTTTCAACTGTTGTGACTGGTGAATAATTTCAATTTTCGTTAAATTTTGACAGTATCGTATACTAACCATCACAGATTTTGGACCTCCGGGCTCCACATTTTCAACGGCTGAAACCGATAAATACTTTTGATTTTATTCAATTTCTGATAGTATTGTGTACTAACCATCACATATTTTGGGCCGTCGAGCTCGAATTTTTCAAATGTTACGACTGGTGAATAATTTCGAATCTAATGAAGTTAACAATCGTGTACTAATCAAGTTAAGAATAAAGTTAAGACTAACCATCACAAATTTGGGACGGCCCGTCTCAAAATTTTTAACTGTTGCAACTGATAAATAATATTGATTTTAATCAAGTTCGGATAATAATGTGTATTAAACATCACTGATTTGGTTCCGTCGGACTTGAACTTTTCATTTGTTCCGACTGGTGAATAATCTCTATTTTGGGGGCGTCGGGACTCAGATTTTTCAACCGTTGTAACCAGTGAATAATCTCGATTTTAGTCAAATTTTTTCAAAACCGTGTATTAACCATCATAGATTTGGATTGTCGGTCTCGGATTTTTAACTATTTTTACCGTTGAATAATCTTGATTTTAGTAAAGTTCAGACAATATCGTGTACTAACCATCACGGATTTTGGGTTGTCGGGCTCGAATTTTTCAACTGTTGTGACTGGTGAATAATTTCAATTTTCGTTAAATTTTGACAGTATCGTATACTATCCATCACAGATTTTGGACCTCTAGGCTCCACATTTTCAACAACTGAAACCGATAAATATTTTTGATTTTATTCAATTTTTTATAGTATTGTGTACTAACCAGAATTAATAGCCAATTTTGTCCTCAAAGAAGTTACGCTTAGCCAGTTTCATCCTTTTTCCTTATTTTTTTTAACTTTTTGGATCCCCAATGAATTTACGGACAGCCAAAATCATCATTCCGTCCAAAACATTGGGAAAAACCGTTTGTTTTGCTGACATGGCATAACGTTGGAATTCTTCTCTCTCTCTCTCTCTCTCTCTCTCTCTCTCTCATCCAAGGGCATTTTTGGAAACAAAAAAATCCAACGTTAAGGATTTATTTAATTAGAGATGAAAACAAGCATATTACACTTGAGCTTCAAATTCATCAAGAATATACTGGAAAAATGCCAAAAAGCGAAGAACACTAAATGCGCAGAAACATGACTTTTAGAATAGATTGTTTTTCAAAGAAAACCCCAATCTTTAAGGACAATTCTACTGAAATCCAATGAAATGTACATGTTCCCAGTTAAAAGATGAAGCTATCTGTGAAGATAGAGCTTCAAATTCATCACCAATAACCCAGAAAATGCAAAAGAAGTTCGAAAAAAATTTTCGCTTTGAAAAAATTCTCGAAAAACAGGGGTTCATTCAAGACAATAGCCCAATCACTACAGATCAAATCACTCAAATCCATTTATATGTTATGAATCACAGTTAAAATACGAATCTTTCTACCAAGTTTGAGCCTCAAATTCATAACGGATAACCCAGAAAATGCAAAAGAAGTCCGAAAATATTTTCTGCAAGAAAAATTCTCGAAAAACAGGGGTGCATTCAAGAAAATAGCCCAATCACTATGGTTCAAATCACTCAAATCCAATTATATGTTATGAATCACAGTTAAAAGATGAATCTTTCTACAAAGTTTGAGCCTCAAATTCATAACGGATCAACCACAAATCGCTTAAAACCTAAGAACAAACCGTTACGCTGTAAAAAACGATGATGAAAACCGAGTTCTTCAAAGAGAAATCCCAGTCTCTACACACCATAAAACTGAAATTCAATCACATGTTCTTGTTCATAGTTAAAGTGCGAATCTAACTGTAAAGTTTGAGCAAAAATCTCTTACCAAATCAACGGAAAATCGCAATAAAGTGCACGAAGCACAGAGCTGCCAGAAACCCTTGAATTTTGTCCTAAAATCGCAAAAAAAACCAGCAAAACCCTCCAAATTCAACCTTTGGAACCCCATCCCAACATCATATAGAAGTTAAATCCTCGATTAGAGCTTCCAAGTCTTCAAAAATAGCCAAAAAATCGCAGCTTTTGGGGCAGAAAAAAAATGGCAGAAACCCTTTTTTTTCAAAGAGAACCCGTCAAAAAAATTTCTGTGAGACTCTCTTACCAAAAATCCGTAAATACCAAACAAACATAAATAATCTACACTAATCCTACCAAAAGATGGTAGTTTTAGTTAAATTATTCTCCAAAAATCATACACAAGCAAGAAAAGCTCTATTTTTGTTTCCAAAAATGCCCTTGGATGAGAGAGGAGAATTCCAACGTTATGCCATATCAGCAAAACAAACGGTTTTTCTCAATGTTTTGGACGGAAGGATGATTTTGGCTGTCCGTAAATTCATTGGGGATCCAAAAAGTTAAAAAAAAAGGAAAAAGGATGAAACTGGCTAAGCGAAACTTCTTTGAGGACAAATTTGGCTATTAATTCGTACTAACCATCACATATTTTGGGCTGTCAAGCTCGAATTTTTCAAATGTTACGACTGGTGAATAATCTCGAATCTAATGAAGTTAACAATCGTGTACTAATCAAGTTAAGAATAAAGTTAAGACTAACCATCACAAATTTGGGACGGCCCGTCTCAAAATTTTTAACTGTTGCAGCTGATAAATAATATTGATTTTAATCAAGTTCAGATAATATTGTGTATTAAACATCACTGATTTGGTTCCGTCGAACTTGAACTTTTCATTTGTTCCGACTGGTGAATAATCTCTATTTTGGGAGCGGCGGGCTCAAAATTTTCCACCGTTGTGACTGGTGAATAATCTCGATTTTAGTCATATTAATCTGAAATCGTGTATTAACCATCCTAAATTTGGACATCGGTCTCGAATTTTTCAATTGTTGTGTCTGATAAATATTCTCGATTTTAGTCAAATTTTGACCATATCTTGTACCAACCATCAAATATTCTGAACCGTCAGGCTCTAAATTTTCAACATTTGCAACCGGTAAATAATCATGATTTTAATAAAGTTCTGATAATATTTTGTACTAACCATCACAGATATTGGGTCGTCGAGCTCGGATTTTTCAACTATCACTACTGTTGAATAATCTATAATGAGATTTCATGCCGTAAAGGCACTTCAAAGACAAATATGCCTAGAAATAAGAAAAAATCTGCAGTAATTAAAAGTACATACATGAGAGAATAATTTGAGGACTTGTCATTTCCAACCTATTACTCGGCTCTGATTTATATTCATTGCAATCTCATAGGTGGACACAGCCGGGATCTTGAAGCATACTGAAACTTTTATTGAGTACATGGATCATCTTAACATCTATAGCCTACCAGTTTATCAGTTCTGCAACTATGCAAACAACAAATTGCAAGGGCCCTAGTCGCTCCCGGCATCAAACGAATAAAAAAATAAGAGCAGCATTCAGCAAGGAGACAAAACTATATAAAACAAAAAATCTAGAAGCAGGTATGGGAGTACGATTTACAAGAAGAATAAAAGAGTTCATGAAGTTGCCACTTCCTCTTCTCCGGGAACCTCTTCCGCCTATAGAATTACAGGTGAAAATTTGCCATATAATTTCTCGTCAGATGTAAACTGGTTTGACATCATTAACCCCAAAACTTGCCGAACAGACTGGGCACTTGCGGTGACGGGTATCGATAATCTTTTGAACACAGGGATGACAAAAAAGATGGTAGCATTTTGCAATAACCACCTGAATACAGAAACAACATCGTCTGAGTAACCATATAGAAGCACTTTTAATAAAACAACAGAATCTGTAATGATACAATTAGAACACTATCAGCAGGCCTACACCTAGCAGGAGCATAAGAGATGTAAATAAAGTCTATACCTCTTTTCGTCTATCAAGGCAGACGCTGCACTTGAGTATTTCCCTGTATCCTTTAATTTCCTGCCGCAGCTTATCAAGAGCAGATGATACCTCTGTGTCTGAACTTAGCCGGGCAGCCTTCGATCTCACACATTCAAGGTCTTCTTCTTCCCTCTTCCTCGTGAACCTAAGAAACAATCAACATCGGTAAAAAACTAAAAATTAAGAGATAAATGATAGAAATGTTGGGTCGTGCTGGTATAAAATCAGGAGTCTCCAACTTCTTCCACTAGTAATTTTTTTTATGCAGATATACTTGGGCCCATCTTCAACTTACTAATAAAGGTCTGAAAAAGTTGTTGAAGAGTCACATCCGTAGATGCTTTTCCAAAATAGGTTTCGTGTCGAAATTTCTTGAAATGAAAGTACCGTGTTGGAATTTTAACAAAATTTGTTTGCTAACACCCTTTCAGCAGCTATATAAAACCCAAAGCAAATAAGAACAAGGACCCAGTGCTAGAACTTCGTCTGAGAAAGAGAAAGTACCTTTCATGTTCGGTTTCTATCTGCACCTCAGCAAGCCCCACTCTGTTTCCGTCAACCTTTAACTGTGTTTCTTCAATTGTTTGCTTCAGTTGCTCAGATGATTTGTTCCCATCTACCATTCTTTTTTGGTGGTTTTCCAGCACACCGGTGCTTTTCACCCTATTATCAGCTAGCCGCTGAATTTGATCTGAGCATATTTTCAACTGCAAAGCGAGTAATTCCAGATCAATATTCAAAGAGTAAGAAGTGCATGATATCAAGAAGGAAGCTTGAATTTCCTTGTAATTTTTGGTAGCATAACTAATGAAACTTGGTATACCTGATCTGCAATTCTTAAAACTTTCATATTGTGACAGTCAACAGCACCATTTGCTATCTGAATTTCTCTTTCCATGGTTTGTTTCTCCATAAGCAGGCTATTTCTATGCTGCCTTGCCTGAACTCCTCCTAAATAGAGCTGCAATATAATCCAAGACAACTCTTTTTTACTCTAAGCAAAGAATTAGCAAGCGTTATGTAAATAGTGAACATTCTTTGCTCAAGGAAACAATAAAAGATGTATGGAATATAAGGATACTTGTTCAGCTCAAATTTGACAAACAATAAGCCCAAGTACTACTTTCGATAAGAAAGAGCCAATAATGTGGGGACAGTGAAGAGTTCCTGAAGGTGATTGGACACTTCCATCATGGAGAGCACGACTCCAAAAAGATTATTCTATGAAGAGTCTAAATATATATTGTCCCATTACCCATAAACCACAGTACAACTTATTGACATTATGTTTTTTTAAACAATTCAAAAGGTGACACTTCCGAGAGTAAAGATAGATAATTCAGTGTTGAAAAGAGTTCTGAACATCACCAAACTTAGAATTTTATGTATCATTCCATGTTCTCCTAGTCGTTTCATTGAAATGTTTTCATTCAACCTAAGCACTAAAGCTACAAAGTTTCAAAAATGAAAGAAACAGTTACTCAAATGACATGGTTAGTACACAAATAAGGCGAAGCTAAAAAATCAGGCCACTAAAATTCGAAACTGCAACATAAACAACTGCCGAACAAGTGAAAAAACATGCAAGGGATGTGAGAGAGATACATGTCTTTCAAGAAAACAACCAATAAATTAAGAATATTTGAATAAAATCCTTGAACCTTATCAAGCCCAGTCAAAAATTTGAGAAATATCTCATGAAGATTTGACAAATTGCTCATGCTTCATAGCAGCAAAAACACCTCCTTTCTAGGCATATAATTCAAGAAAATAAACAGGCTTGATTTTTCATGACTAAATCACCTTTATATTGTAGTCATCTCTCTCAGTGACTTGTTGTAACAACTGTTGGTTCTGAGTTTGCATATCATCATAGGCCTGCCCAATCGTCTGGAACGAAAATCTACATTATAGCAACTAATTCTCAAATGGAAGATAGTATTAGATGATGTATAAAATAGTAGTGAATAACCTCAATTTCAGAAAGATAGGCCTCCGTTTCTTCATCTTTGGATTTGGAAACTTCTGAAAGTCTTGATGTTTCCCTAAAATAGAATAAGGTTAATAATCATGATAGATTCTTCCGCAAGATAATAGAAACAATGATACAGACAGAAGTGCGCCAGTAAATATAAATTCCATCTCTTTCAGCATAAAATACTATCTTTAAAAGAAGATTTCAAGTAGTTATGAGCCTAGATCATACCACATCAAATGATGCGCCAATTACATATTCAAATCAATCATTCAAATAACCATGAAAATTGGTACAAGGTGGAGCTACAAAGAATAGGATCATAGGATCATGAAATCCTCCACAAATACAAAGATCAAAAGATTAAGCAAACTAGTATTATAAAAATCGCTTATAATACCTACTTTTTAGAAGTATCGCAATTCTGTCTCATCTCAGCAATCTCAGCTTCAGTACCAGCTAACCTTTGCTGGGATGCAGCCTCAGCTTCAATTGCTGTTTTAACCCGCAGCTCCAGTTTGTGGTCATCCAAAGAGAACTGCAAGCTCTTAACACGAGCCCAAGCCTTGAACTCACAATCCCTAGCTTCAACCACGTCCCTGTACACAAATGCAAGATTCTGATGAGGACTTGAATGAATAAGAAAGAAAGCATGACAAAAATGTTTCTCCAAAAGACTTTAGTCTATTTATGTGTCTAATTTCCTAGAAAAATGCCATTCATAAATTTACTCGTGTTAATAGGTCCAGTGTTGCAAAAGTCGCTAGTCGGTCGGCAGACAGGGGACTAGCGACTAGTCGGCCTAGTCGGGGAGTAGTCGGGGAGTAGTCGGCGACCCTAAATATTAAATATATTTTATTTTAATCATTTTCGAAAATATTTTCTTTTATATTTTTGGTCTAATTAAATATTAAAAATATAAAGTAGGTCATTTAGGACTTGTTTGTAATATAAAATATAAAGTTATAAGGTCTAAAATGTAATTTTTAAAAGTTATTTCGGACTTTAAATACAATTTAGGTCATTTAGGACTTATTTATAACATAATTATTTTATAGGACTTATGTGATAATATTTTAATTTCTATTTTAGTCCTACTTATATATATATATTCTACTAGGGTTAAGAAAACCCTAAAATATAACATTTTCTTCTGCCCTTTCCTCTTCAGCGGCGCCCACTCTCCTCTTCTTCTTCGACGAATGTCTCCGCCCGTCCGCCGCCGCTTTTCTCCGTCTCTTCTTCCTCTCATTTCTTTTTATTTTCTTATCTTTTCTTCTCTCTCTCTCTGCTATTCTCTTCTCCGGTGCCGCCTCCACTTTCTTCCCTCTTCGGTTGCAGATCCATCACCGCCGCCTACGGTTCTTCTTCTCCGGCGCATCGCCGCCGCCTTTCTTCTCTACAGGTATGTGTTTTCGCTCAATCTCTTTGGTTTTCCTCCCGATTTTTGACCGACTAGATACTAGATCCGACTTTTTGACCATATTTATCCAAAGACCCGATTTTTTGCCCGATTTTTTGGATTTCTAGGCGGCCACCGGCCGACTACCGACTAGTCCCCGGCTAATCGGCCGAGTTTTGCAACACTGAATAGGTCAAACGTT
Source organism: Vinca minor (assembly GCA_026122235.1). Lineage (NCBI taxonomy): Eukaryota > Viridiplantae > Streptophyta > Magnoliopsida > Gentianales > Apocynaceae > Vinca > Vinca minor. The sequence continues at coordinate 4,146,566 of JAOCZM010000291.1, forward strand.
GGAGGGATTTCTCAAGGATAAGTACACAACTAACAGAAAATAGTTGCTTCCTGAATCATACTTTGCAGGTCTTTGCACTTGGAAATTTCACATGTTATCAAAGAGCACCATGCCCCACAAAACAATATGGCGGGACAATAAAAAATGCTTGCTTTTGGAGGGTCCATGAAGAACTAGGAGTAGGTATACAGTCTCCCCAAAAGAGAGAAACAGCTCTAATGTGTCAGAGGCGTCACCATGAAGCAACCCTTAACTGTTCTATTTTTCTCAATTAGTTGTCAATCAATGGAGGGATTTCTCAAGAATAAATAGAAATGGTAAAAAACTAATAGTTGCTTCCAGAATCATGCTTTGGAGGTATTTTTACTTGGAGATTCACATCTTCTAAAAAAACACGAAGCGCCATACTCCACGCGAAAATGTGGCAGGAAAACACAACCAAAACATCCTATCAAAAAACACGAACCTTGAAGAGAAAGCTTCACGCTTGAACATTCTAGAAAATAGCTTTAATTCCTTATCACTCGCGTTCAGATCATGGACCTGCATGAAAATTTTTTGTTACTAGGTATCTTGACTCAACAAATATAACTACTTAAATTATAGAGTTTCCGTACTTCTTATTGACAGCACTCACCTTCTTAAATTAGAAATGAAAAACATTATCACCAAAAAATAAATAAAAATACAATCTTGACCACCTTTTCACACTTTCGTAAATTTCTCCTAGCTTTTGTTGCCAGTACAAACTCCCCATAAATAAACATATATGCCTATTTTGTAAGGGGGTCATCTGGCAGCGAATTATTGAGAGATAGTTTCAATAAATATTTATGTGAACTCCAACAACGGTGGTTAATATCTTCATATAGAGACTTGTTTCACCTAAATTGTGACCAGTACGGTAAGTGCACTAATATCATACATTCTGATATAGATTACATAACCCCAAATGGGGAAAAAATATTACATACTTAAATATCTAAGCTGTAGGCATGGCCATCATTGTGCAACTGTTATTCTTTTTCCAACCACCCCTGCCTTTTCTCCTTTCATTTACCTCAATGATAAACTTCTTCTAAAACAATGTTCCCCCTCCCTTTCTCCTTTTGTGTACCTCAATAATGAATCGTTTTCTAAAATAGACAAACGGAACAGAACAGATTCTTAAATTACAAACTATCCAACTTGGCTGTTCTGAAAGTCCTTTAATCACAATACAGCTGCATTTTTTTTTGGTAGAAAAAAATTTGGGTGGGTTCGGCTTCGGTCACCACCACGGGCCAGGGCAAGCCCTAGGGACCATAGGTCGCTTACACTTACAGCTCCATTATTAAGGACTAAATCAGGCAATAGCATTGAAATAATCATTCAAAAGCAACTTGACTAAACAAGCACCGGTGGAAAGATTAAAACACTACAGGGTCTTAGCTCCTGCCGTATATCAAACATGAGAATAGAGTAAAGGTCTCCGAAGTAAAAGTTACAGAAAGATATCTTACTAAGCCTTGCAACTTCTGAATTTCAGCAGCTTGCTCAGATGATCTAGCAGATAACTTCTGCAACTTATCAGCCTATACAAATTAGAGATGGAAGGTGAGGTTTAAAATTTTAATTATATTGATAGTTTTTTTCTCGTCATGGGGACGGGAGTATAACATTCAACAATATAAAATAACCACCTTCCGCTCGAGGATTTTCGATATGGATTTAACATCTGCTCTTAGAGTAAGAACATCTGCAGCTGACTCTTTATATTTACTTAGTTGACTCTGCATAGTGCCCATTTGATCAGGAAATGAAGAAAGCAAAGTCTTGAACTCCACAATGATTTCTTTCCTACCTAAAAATTGATGCATCAATGAAGAAAGCCACAGAGCATAATAAAGACGATACTATTATCCGACTAGATTTAATCAGAAGGAAAGAATAGGTGGCTTCTTACTGGGTCCTCTAGATGCTTCTTCCAGCTTGGCTTCAATCAGATTCTTTCCCTTTATCTGCTTCTCTATCTCTTTTTCCAGCTCACTTATTCTGGAATCAGCAACAGATGCAGATCGATTGTAAAGATCAACCAAATCATTTTTAAAATACATTTCTTTTTCTCGCCAGGATAGGCTATCTCTTTCAACCTACAAGCAACAAAGTGGATATTCAGTCAAAAGACAACATAACAAGAAGAAAAGAAGGCATAATGAAACTACCGACCAGTTACAACCTGAAATTTCTCAAAAAGGGCTTGATTCTGAATTACATTTGCTTTAGCCTCCACAAGTTGATCTTTTAAGAGGAAATAAGCTTCAGATGAACAGATGCATTTGAAATTCTTCAGAGTATTCTGCCAAAAGAGAAGCAAATAAATGCTAAAGCCCAAAGGAATATTGTTCAGGAACAGAAGAGTAAGAACTAAGGAAAAGAAATTAAATAAAGAAGTCAGAACCAAACCTGCAAACCACACAACTGCTTCAATATGTCTATCCTTTCTTCATTTAGATGCTTGAGCTCTAGTAGTCGAGAAGATGACTGCTCCTGTATTATAGAACACCAAATGACTGGATAAATAAACAGCTGAAACTTTATCAAACACCAATCACAATGAAAACAATGTAGATTACCAGTAGCTCCTTGAGAGCAGATTCCAGGTCATGCAACTCTCTATTTGTATCCCTAGCCTTATCACCAGTAACAGGCCTATTACCCGGATTAAGGGCGGGAAAAAAAGCCCCTTTAGTGGCATCTTTCTCTGCTTTTAAAATTGCCACAGTACGATTGCTTTCTTCCAGTTCTGCAACAGTACTCTCCAACTCCTCTTCACAAAAGAAACGAAGAGAGACCAGTAAGTATATACAGATTCCTGTTCAAAGTGGTATCCTCATAGGAAATTCTGTCATTTGCTAAAAAGAATGTGAACATGAAAGACACACATGCATACATTTTGTTCAGGCTACTTCAAGTTTGCATAAGATGAGATATACAGAATTACAGATTAGCAAGAGAAAAATAAACGAGCAAAAGAAATAAGAAAAAACCAATAGACACTATCATATCTGAAAGAAACGACAGAAAAACACCACCACTACTGATCCTGAAGAACATTGGTTTGATTATATGAAGCTAAAGGATTTAAAGACATCTCTAGTCCTTCAGAATGATTGCATGGTAAAAATATTATGGATTCCACATCCTTTGCCAAATCCGTAAAGAATTTGGGAGTAGCTTACAGTGGGTTCGAGTGCATCTCAAATTGGTGCTATGTGAAATACTCGCTGCAATTACTGGCATTTTAAGAAAAACATTTCTTTGATTGGTTCATATCTAAAGGGTTCATCCATTTTAATCATCACAAAGGATCGATGAAGCAGTCGTGAAGGGGTTTTGGAAATCAATTCGGACATCAAGGAGCGGTCCTAAGATATCCCATGTCTTCTTTGCAGATGATTTGATCCTTTTCGAGGAAGCTTCGGAGGATCAAGCTAGGGTTATGGAGTCCATCCTTAAAGAATTTTGTGACCTTTCTTGCCAGTAAGATTAACATGCAAAAATCGAAACTCTTTGCCTCGCCGAACACAAGATCCCATTTAGCAAAGGTGCTCAACAGGAAATTCGACATCCCTCTCACAAAAGAGTTGGGTGATTACTTGGGTGTTCCTATTGTTCATGACAGGTTAACAAAGAATTCTTGTGGGTACATCATCTCTAAAGTCAAGAAGAGACTCAGTAGTTGGAAAACCAGGATCCTCTCCCGAGCGGCTCGCAGTATTCTGATTAAGTCGGTTACTACAGCTGCATCGAGTTACTCTATGCAGAGTATCAAGCTACCGGTCTCGGTGACGGAAGACCTTGAACGTACACATATAGCCTTCTTTTTTTTTGTTGGGGGGGGGGGGGGGAAGCTACATCCTATAACCTGGGATAATTTCTGCAAACCTATTGATTGGGGGGACTTGGTATGAAAAACTTGAGGAAATGGAACACTACGCTGTTAGCTAAGCTTGGTTGGAGGATGACTCAGAACCCATAAAGATTGTGGGCCAGAGTACTTTGGAAGAAGTATGGAGATCCTCTAGTCCAAGATAACAAAAAAAAGAGTGTCCCACATTTGGAGGGGCATTGTTCATGGAGTTAATAACATTGCCCAATCGGCTGATATGAATGAATTTCAGCCCAAAGAAGCATACCAGACCTCTTCAGATGGGAATGTAAATGCTGACGAATGGAAAAGAATATGGAAGCTTAAAGGACCTCAACGAGGTAACCTATTATTGTGGCAAGCTAGACATGATAGGCTAGTCACTAAAGCAATCCTCTTCAACAGGACATGTGCAGAAGACCCATTTTGAGCTCAATGTAGACAGACCGAGACTAGCTTACGCGCCCTGAGAGACTGTGCGAGGATCAAGAGGGTGTGGGAAGATTTGGTTCATCAAGATCATTGGACTGAATTCCTATCCTTTGTTCGTATTGAGGAATGGATAGACTGGAATATCACCGAGAATATTGGCTCCAGTTGGCTACAGGAAAAGTGGAGCTATGTGTTCCGGGAAGCGGTGAGTACAAGCTGGTTCTGGAGGAATAAACAAATGTTTGAAGATTTGGGTAGCACACCGAGGGCTAGAGAATTAGTCCAGGTCATTTTATTTAGACAGGTATGGCAAGCTTGGAAAGTTCATTCGGGCGTGCAAAACATACATACTTTTTGTAGAGTGACTGATATAACATAGCATAGACTTCATAGTCTTGTACATGTAGCAGCGAGTCTGTTACCTTTGCTCATGAGGTGAGAAGTAGCTCACTTACTATGGCCTAATGCCTATTGTATATGCTGTATATTTCCACATGGTTGAAATACAAAGATCCCGTTTTAACCACACAAAAAAAAAAAGAATGAGCATGAAAATATGCAGACTTGAGCATATTGAGCATATGATCTGATCAATTTGAAAAGCATGCTGCATGAAAAAGATATATACACACATTTCCATCACACTATCCGTCAATATACTTACTTTTAGAGGAACTATTGATCAACCCTTTTAAATACTGCATATAAAGCAAATGGAAAGAATTATCCTCTACAGCAACTTAACTTTATCAATCACAAAGATGTATAAAACTACTTACAGTTAGATTCAATTAATGTCAGAGCAAGAATAACCCAAAAAGATTAAAAAGCTTTTCGATAAAGCAACTATACCTTTTAAATGCTTAAGCTCAGCTTTATTCTTTGCCTCTCTATCCATAAGGTTTTGCAATTCGCCGGTCAATGACATGTGCTTGATAAGAAGATTACTAATTTCCAATGTCAGTTTTCTTAACTTCTGTCTGCAACTCGATAGATGTCCCTTGCAACCCTTAAGTGTACAAAGTTTGGGGTGGGGTGGAGGTTGAATGAGCAATCAAGTATAATAGAAAAAAGGAACTTGGAAAGACTCCATGTGCTTTAGGAAAATACTTAATCAAACTCACTATCTTCTTGAGCGCTGAAAGCTGAACTTTGTGATTTATCTGCCATAAGACACTGACTCTCAATGGAAGCAGCAATGTCATGCAGTATACTCTCGATCTTTTCAGCTTCTTTAATTTTGTCTTCACCAAGATAATCTGCAGTGCTGGTGGTAGAACTACTTTCAGTTGCACCCGTCACTAAAAGCCTGCTGAGGAAACAATCCTCTAAAGTAGAAGCATCCTTTGAAGAAGAAACATCATCTAACACAATTAATCAAACATCATCATAAGTTTTTAATGCAACAAGAAGTAATAAGAACTATTAATTAGGACTCGTAAAAAAAAATATATAAGAATTCAGTGCACCCTGCTACCAACAAAAGTTGTGAAAAACAAACACAATAAGAATGGTTCATTTAACCTTAGAATTGCAATTGGCCAACCATGGAAACCAAAGACTAATAGAAGAAATTATTTTACAAAATAATGCTTATTTGAAATAACTAGAGATTTTAAATACATTTTTCACTTTTACAAGAATAGAATTACACTGCAGATTCCTATAAGGGTAACTATGATAAGTAAAATTGACAGTGGCATCTGTCACTGTGAAAACAAGAAGCCAATCATGTATGCATGCAATTGCAATTGACTTGTTCCAGGGATCTGGATATTCAACCGCTTTGAATAGGTGAAACAGTGTTGTCAATAGCGGCCGTACAGTTATTTGCTTTTCACCCAACCGCTTTGAATAGGTGAAACAGTGTTGTCAATGCTATGGGCAACTCAATAGCATTGTGGATCACTGTAGCGGAAATAGCGGCCGCTATTGCAGCTAAAATAGCGGTAAATAATGGGCTATCTTGAGATGGGCTAAAAAACCCCATTTTTCCCTGAACAGCAATCATGATCTTAGTCAAAATCTTAGGGGTAAATTTCGGGATTTCAAACCCAAAAAAAACCTCATTAAGCGACCCAATCACCGGCGACCCAGACGTCGGTGACAAACGCCAGCGCTGCTACCACTCTCTTTCTTCTCTTTACACACTTCAAAAGGAGTTATTTGCTTTTCACCCCCAAAAAAAAAGAGTTATTTGTTCCGTTAGGGATGAGAATTATTAGAGGAAAAAGAGAGAAACCTGGAAGAGGACGAACACAGAGGAGATGACTGAGGCGGCGATGGAGGAGGAGACCCAAAATAAATCTTTAGCTATGGAAAAAAATTTATGGAATCCCCTTTTGTAGATGAGAAAAACACGTGTTGGGCTTATGCATCAAAATTAGAGTTATTTGCCTATTAAGGCCTCCACTTATTTATGACTATGCTTTCACTCCCTAAAAATAAAACTTTTTCAACCCCAAAACCCCTTGTATCTTCAGCAATTCTTCACCAACCAGACTCCATTGTCAAATAGCGCCGCTCCGTTATCCCGCTATAGTAGTTTTGCAGGTCGGACGCTCCGCGCCGCTACCCGGGATTAACTACACTGAGGTGAAATATTATATGTACAACTGTAAATTTAAGATATTATACATGCATGACAACAATTGAAAACGCCACGAATAAACTGCCTTCAAGCATAGATATAGGTAATTCAAATACATTCTGATTCCCATGAATAAAAAATTTACAATTAGGTAACTCGAAATAAACTAAAATCACCCTAGATTAGGTAACTCAATAAAAACAATCTACACAAAAGTTCCAAATCTTGATGATACATATAAATGACAGTTTATGACAGCAAAAAAATCACATAAATCAAGTTACGAATACATTAGCATATATCAAGAAACAGTAGAGCACAAGGAACAACTATCAAGGGCAGGAAACAGTACCAGGGAGAGTCAGATGTTGCTCATTGCTTTCATCAAATTGATTTTTACTCCCTGGTTCACATCGCATCAAATTCTTGGTAAGACTACAACGTGCTTCCAAGTCATCAACTAACTGGGAGAGGGAAAAACTACCATAAGAGTCGCAGAAGTCGTTGAGCAATTAAAGTTGCAAGCTCTAAGAGTGACAACATAGTAACAGCTTTTAACCTAAAATTGAAAAGGCAATAATGTAAACACCAACATAGAGATGAATACCTCTCCAAATGACTTATTGACCAATGCTAGATTGTTCTCGTATGGAAGTTGATTCTCCTGTAGCTTGCTAATTTTTTCCTCCAAACTAACAATCTCGATTTTCTGTGCTTCTAACTTCTGTAGGAGCTTCTGATTTTGAAATTGAAGTACTGCTGTATCAAGCTGCAAAGTGAAAAGAGTTACAATAGACCGAATTCGATACAAATTGCAACATAGAATAGATATAATTAGAAATTAATCACAACCAAAGGAAGCACCATGCAAACCCTAACCTAATTCAATCTTTAGAAGAAAAAAAAATGAAAACAGAATCTCACTCCTTAGATTTAATCATACAACAGCAAATACATTAAAAAGTAAACTAACCCCCAATGTTCTCAATGCTATAACACATTTGCAACCAAATCAACCAATAAATAAATTTTAAAAAAATCACCTTTTTATCCTCAGATAAAGGCGGTAAGAGCTGCTTCTTAGCGGCAGCAGCAGTAGGTGATAAGGAGCTAAATTGGCGCCGTTTTCGGTCGGCTTCACCTGTGCTCCCCATATTCTACTGAAACAAGAACCCTAAAATTTCACTAATTCCCCTAAACTATCATTAAAAACACAAAAAAATAAAAAAATCCTAGTAAAATTAAAGAACTCAATTCTCCAATTGCTCAAGCTATTAAATTCATCTTTGCATAATTCAAACATGCATGATTCCATATAAATTGTATCAAAAAATCATTAATTGAATTTAATTGAAAGCTACTTGACAGAGAAAATTGAAAAAGGAAATATCAGTGGGTTTTTAGATTATTATGAAGAAAATATTTGGAGTTTGATTCTGTTTTTTTTTCCTGTCTCACTCTGAAGAGAAGAGGTCGCCTGAGCTGAGAATTCTCTTTCTCTCTCCTCTCTGTCTTTTTTTGCTGAGAGAGAGAAGAATTAACGAATTTCAATATCATTATTATTTATTGAAATCATTTGGGGAAGAATGGGGATTTAACTTTCACACATATATAGAGGGGTATATTTGGAAGATCGTGATGTATAATATTGAGCTGGATGTTTTGAAGATATTCGACCTAACTAGTCCAATAAAAATTCGAACGGAATAAATTTGAAGATGTAATATAAGTGATTCTTATGGTGTGATTCTAGATTTTTCTTTCAACAAATTTAAAAAAATAAAAAGTGAAATAAATTTATAACTACTTAGTATTACGATTTCTTATCGTTTAATGAATATATCGTCCATTAATTACTACTATTTGCAACGAGATAAGACACTACAAGCATATAACGATTCGAAAATACAATCGAGTTGAATTAAGTCAAATTATAAGATAATTGAGTGAATTTCAATATTTTAAATCGTAATCATATTTAATTCGAGAGTTTAAAAGCTCATTTTCAAACTCAAGTTTAATATATTCACGAGCATTCAAACTAAATATTTATATATTCGAGCTCAACTCGTTTAAAAAATGCTCAAGTCGATTGTTCCCCTGAACAGTACAATTTGGGCCTCATTGATAGGAGCAGCTTGGTGGAGAAGTCTATTTACTGAAAAGTCCTTCCCCGGCTTGTGAATTCTGAATTTCTGATAGGGCTCTAAATATGGTTTCGGTCGGTGGTGATTTTATTTTATTTTATTACTAAAATGGTGATTTTCGTCCTCTTTTATTGCGTCAGCATCCACTAGGATTGTATTTAGATACCAAATGACGTGAGGGACTCAAATCATATCTGGATGGGCCATTAAATATGTCCAAAATTGATCATACTGGGCCACACCAATTTACAATGTGCCGATTTTATTCCATTCTACATTCAATATCTATTATGCCATTAATTATTAGTTGTCTAACATACAAGGCCCATAGAATATTTAGCTCACTAATTCTGATCTACTTCCTCTTGCCACTTCTTTATATATATATATATATATTAACCAACCTCGAGCTCTGGGGCAGTTAGTTTAAGTTGTTACATGCCTCACCGTTTATGAGTATTCGATTTCCTCGGAGAACGACTCTCGTGAAAATTTTTCTGCAGTGGTAAGCAGGGACGAAGACAGAGGGGGGAGGGAGGGGGTAGTCGCCCCTAAGATTTTTAAAAATACTATTAGGTATAGTAAATTTTATATATAGTTCGAAATATTTTATCAGTTCCCCCCCCCCCCCCAAGATTTTTTTTTTCCCGTTTTTATATGTAGTTCGACATACTGTTGCAGTTTTGCCCCCAACGCCAAATTTCTGGCTTCATCCCTTGAGGTAAGGCTTTTTTATAAAGAGTAGTATGGGTCAAACCCTCCTCTACTAGCGATCACGCTACGGGTCAAACCACAAGCAAGCCCGGATTAATCACCACGGACACCGGGTACCCCTCGGGGACAAAAAAAAACCCATAAACTCCACCTAACCCCCAACCCCTCAAAAAAGGAAAAAGAAAATCACTTTGAATTTCAATCAAGTACACCCAAAAATCAAGACTTTACAGAATAACACATTTTTAATTTCTATTCATATTTCTGAAACCTGTATTATACCGGCAAAATGGCAAATGAATTAATGATAAGACCTATAAAAGAATTGTTTCTTCAAAAAATGCAAATAACCTACTGTTCTTCAAAAAATGCAAATAACCTACTGAGTTTCAAAGAAAGAAAGGAAAAAACATCAAATCAAGGAGAAAATACAAGTATGACCATAAGATTCTTTCAAGAGAGATCACTCCTGCTTTATTCATCTTTTTTTCCTCTTTGTCAGAACTAGGTGTCCGACAACCGTGACTAATTTCCATCGCCGCGGTACTCTCTGAAGATGTAAACGGCTGGACACGAAATGTGCTCCATTCTTATGGGTGGCAATCGAACCCCAACCATTAAGGGACAAGGAGAACAACACCAGCGCACACCTCGTGATTGCTTTATTCATCTTTGTTTGCAAGTTGATGTCTCTTCTTATGTCCTTCATCAACAAGCAAAGCCAGTAGTGCTTCACATACTTGGGAAGCATCTGCTTCTGACGGATTATCATTCAATGATGAATACACCATCCAAGCGTGGTCCAGTTTCCGCTTAGGCCGGACTACTACAGAGCCCGGGACTTCAGCATCACGACAAGTAACCAAACCGTCACTCTTTTCGCCATATCTAATCTGAAGAAGCTGTGCACAAGCAGCCATCACGGCACCGAGAGGCATTACCACGGGCAATGTAGCTGCCTGACCGGGAGAAAACATGGGTAATTCTGCATGTGCAACGCGTGATAGTGTGGCTAAAACTGCTGGAGAAATGCTAGCTTCGGTATGAAAGGAAACAAGTGGGAGTTCTTGCGGCAAATGGTATTTCTTTAGGAATTCTTTCCTCTTGTCATAAGTCAGATCTTCAAGTGCTTGCATGTCACCCTACAAAACAAGTGCCAACATTATAGTATTTTTATGTTGCAGAAAATAATGACACCCTTTTCTGAAGAACATGATAAATCAACCTCATGTATCTAATTAATGAACTTCAGCGCTAGATTACTGACATTACTTTAGGCCGTATAATTCAAACTCATAGATAAAAGAAAATCAAAGAAAGGATTAAGGAAAGACAAGTACTGAGATACCTTAATCACTTTGCAGATTAGGATCTCCATAAGCTTACGCATATTAACATAATCACCAAGCTGTCCCTCCCGCAATATATCAGAGGCAATTGGACTACCGCCATATGGACTCTGTGCTAACGCAAGACCTGCAACCTTATCTTTCAAATCTGTCCAATACATAGAAAGAGCAGCAGCTGCATCTATTCCACCTTTACTATGTCCAAGGAGCAAGACACGCTTCCCCGAACCCCAATAAATTTCTTCAATGTAGTCTTTTAACTCTCTCGCATTTTTTTCCACAGAAGCCTGAAACCTCACGTTTAGTATGTAATACTGAAGGGCACCATAGTTGCGGATGGAGTAAACAGCCAAAACATACCTCGCTGTGGATTTTGGCAATATGACACGTGAGGCCCATTTTAGAGAAACTCGTTTTTGTACCAGTGAAGTAAAGAGGACCATGGTTGCTGAAAAGACCTGCAGAAGAGATAATTCAAGTATTTCAGCCATTCACAGCAAAACTCATTTGAATAAAACTAATTAACCCTGCAACACTATTTACTGGAACAATGATAATCGTTCCTAACAGGAAAGCTTAATGCCAGGTCCTTGCAAAATCTTGAACTATCTAAATTTCTTAAATCCAGTAATCACATAAGTTCACATAAAGTTCATTGAAGTTCAGCAAAAATTTATAAGAGAAAGAATTTGGTGCCACTGCATTTTTCTTCTATGAACTTCAATGCTTAAAGAAAATGCAAAACTGTAACAATTTGGCGGCAATATTTCACCTCTTGACATGTCACACCAGTGAGTACCTAAAAGAGCATCATGCTGCAATTTAAAGGTCGGCCATTCCTCACTGCCTCAAGGCTAAGAAATGCCACTTCTATCTAGGCAAACTGGCAAAGTCTCAAAAATGTTTTATTATAACTCTTCTTGACAAGCAAAACTCCCCTAAAAAGATTTTACTTTTAGTATCTAATCTCTTCTGATTCTGGGAGACACATTGATAATGGTCCCAAATTATTCGTTTCTTCAACAACTCAAAACAAACAAGGAGAAACAAGATAGATATCAGCTCCCTTGGTTCTGATTTGGAAATCCACATCATTTAGCTAATAAAATTACTTCACATGATCCTATAAATTTAATCTGTAGAGGTTGAAACTTTTTCTAGGAACAGATTATTTTTGTTACCTGGAACCAGCAAGTAAACCATTGAATTCGGCAACCTATGCAGACCATGCCTGACAAGAGGAAATGCAAGGAAGCATCAGCAAGCAAGGAAAATACTCATCCCATAGTAAACAAGCCTTACCTAATATCATCCAGGATTTCCATAAATCTTTCAGTACCATCCTCCACAGGAGGCATATGTGGATCACGTTGCATCCAACCAATGTCATCGGCTGAGCCATGAACTGTTTTCCTTACTCGTTCAACAAGGCTGGAAGGAAACATTAGCATCATCATCTTATTATTTTCCTTCAGTATATTTAACTAGAACTCAACACCATATGAACAATATTTGATAGAATTTGAATATTACTTTTCCATGCATATTACAAAAGGAAAGAATTCATATTAGGCAAAATCTTGAAGTTGGTTGATATAAGGATGCAAACAGGTGGACACAAGTAATATGATGTTATCACTTCCGAGCATGAGGGTAGTGTTCTATATCTGGTGTCACTCAAGAATCTCTATTTACCAATGTGCTTGCTTCAGGAGAGAAGTGAAAAGAAAGAAATGTAAACAAGTACAAGACGACCCACTCCTAAGATACAATGGAATGAGATTGAGAAAAAAACTAGAAGAGAAAGATATGCTCATCTCACTTTATTCTAAACACAGCAAATTGGAGGATACAGGGTTGAAAAGCCCAAAAGAGACTACTTAGGCCACGGGTCTGCTGTAGAAACAAAGAATCAGGAAAAAGAAGACAGACAGATGATGTAAAGATGTAAGATAAAAGAAATAACTGTTTAGTATCTTTTCGGCTTTATCATCCCCCCCCCTAAAGCTGAGCATACAGAAACTAGTATCTCCTTCCTTTAGCAAAGGATCTTAAACTTCCTCTTTACTTCTCTTTTCTGCTCTCATTACAAATCAAAATATTGCAAGAGCGAAGGACTAATAAGCAATAACTCCCTTATTTTACACAAAAGACGAAATGTTAGCACTACGCCAGTACATAACACGGAGTTAAATATCTGTAATTTAGCACAATCAGATCCAAGAGAATTAGTACCCTTGAAAAAGAGAAATCCCGCTTTGGTTGCTATTAGAAGAGTTGGTGTTTGAACGAGAATTTTGAGATGAGTTTTGAGCAGAGCTTATACTTGTCCCATCATGAACAGATGGAGCATGAAGTGATGAATAAGATGACTGAGAAAAAGAAGTCCTCCCACTCGAAGATGCATCATTCTCAGCTAAAGATCTAGTTTCTGCAGACACAAATGTCACCATTTCTTGTCCATCAGAGTCCGGCGTTGCAGGTTCAGCTGCAACATCAGTAAGAAAATATTTGGCATTGAGTTGCTAGTTCCCATGTAACCAGCATAAGATGCACAAAAATGCAAACATGTCAATGAAAACACAAAGACTAGCACAGACAAACACATAGACACCGAGACACAGGCAGAGATGAATATTCTTCCCCCTCCTTATATTGTATTGATAACATTCCAAGTTAATTACAATTTATATGAATCTCAGATTAAAGAGAAAAAATAAAGGCAATGACAGCCAACGTAACATAGCTTGTGTATCCAGCCTAAAGATAGATAGATACGAAAATAAAGTAGTTGCAAGTCGAAATCTTACCAGCAAAACAGCGTGTAAAATATGAAGTTGTCTCTGCAAGATAAGAAGCAGCGTCATTAAGTGCTGGTACAGAGGAAAAAATCTGGGGAACAAGCCCATCATTGCTCAATGTATTACTGTTTGCCTGAAAAATAAGCAATTCCTTAGTCTGGAAAATCAGAGAGTATGGAACAATTAGCTTCCTAGAAGATTAACAGCAATATCCAGATTAACACGCTTAAAAACACGTGGAAAGCAAAAAAAAAAAGATAAATAAATAAATGAAAAAAACATAGTTTTGTCACTAGATGTGACAATCAAGTGCTTTAACACGTAACCTCCAATACTTGTGTCTTTAGCATTAAATAACACTTTTTATCCTCGAAGACCTTATTGCACAGAACTTAATGGCTGTAAACACGATTGCAATAACCAAATAATTAAAGAGATTGAGCAAGGTCCCCTAGAGTATCCCCTCTGATACAGACCTTTCCGGCATCATTCTCTAATAGAATTTGAAGACCTTGAGACATGCTATCGTTTATCCTTTTTTTCGAAAAGAAGAGAAAATGGGACTTCTTTTGGTATCTGCTATATTTAAAAAGAAGGTGAAGAAAGCGATTCAATTGTATGATCTTCTAAGGAGTCACATAAAGGTCCAGTAAAATACTCTCTCCATCCCAAATTATCCGTCCAATTTGTGTTTTGCAGGGGAATTAAAGTGTCATCAAAATTCTATAGCTTTATATGGTAAAATGTCAAACATGACCCTATTTAATTTTACTTCCAATTTAATTCTACCTTATTTTCTCTCTATTATTTTCTCTCCAACATTTAATGTAAGGGGTAGGATTGAAAAAATCATCATTAATGAGCCTTTATTTAGAAAGTGGACAGTTAATTTGAACAAATTAAAATGAAAAGTGTACAGATAACTTGGGACGGAGGGAGTATCAAATAGTGTACAAGAAAATACAAAGTCCTAATACCTTAAGCCATATATAACGAACTAATAAATACTAATGAATTCCTTCCATGCAAGTTTGAAGCCAGTACCACATTCCAGGCAGATGGTTGCAATAAGCACTTCCAAGAAGAGCCGACTTGTTAAAAGATCTTCTGTTCTGTACCTGCTGACAGCTTAAAAATCCTAGAAGCCTCAAATAAGCCTCAAATAAGGAGGTCACTAAGCTAAAGCGTCATAACCATATTCATCAATAATGACGAGGGAAACCTAATTCATCAAGCTAAAGTGGCAGATCATGTGCTTAACCTCAGTTTATAACACCTTATGCCGTTACTTTCTGTGAAATTTAATCTATGACAAACTTATCATCCATAAGGTACTTGACAATTTACCATTTGGATTCCTTGAAACTGCGTATTCAGTACAAAAACAAAAACAAAAATAATAGAAATAAAATCGCTTCTTTGCTGCCATATGGTAAGATTGCCACTAATTGAAGGGCCACTTGAATCAATTTATCTTTTTGAAACATATCCTTAACTCTTGCAAAATGTATGTCAATGAATGTTAGAGATGTGACATCGGTTGGTGTAAAAAAAGGGATCAATTTAATCACTTTATCTCATCAATTATTTTAGAATTTGTATACAATTAAAAGTAGCAAAGGTGTGGTAATTAACACGACAGGCACATGGACGGTACAGACAGAGATACTTCCTGCTGCAAAACAGAAAAAGTTTAAAGTTTAATGGCGAACTTCCGAAAATGCTAGTACTATTCCAAATAACATACTGAGGCTAGTATGTGCTCTATCCATTTTGAAGCATCAATATTCCTAGTTAAGTGCATCAAGTTTATGATACAGCGGGGCCACAAATTCGCCACACTACAAAACTTTTCATCGGCATTAAGGACAAAAAAAATTATTGCATCAGGAATTTATTTTCAACCATTGAGATCCTTGCCATCATGTTAAAATAACAAATTATTATCCTTTTTGAAGGCTTTAGCCACTACGCGTACAAGTAAAAAAAAATCGCATCTAAAGTCCAGAGTATTAAAACAGAAAAAAAAAATCAATAAACACTTTGTAGAGAAAATACCATTAGTGGTGCAGCTTCGCTAGATTCCGCATTGTTTCTGATTTCTATCTTCCATAACAGAAAATTTTCTGCAATACAAAAAACAGCTAAATAAAAACACCAAAAACAAATTCAGAAACTATACAAACAAACTGAGTAAATACATGAATTCCTTATATAATAGCTATTTAATGTCTAACCTTTTCCATTCCTAAAGGAATTGCAATATTATCCATTTATTTAATTTTCATTCTTTTCGTATGAATAAAGTAATATAGTTTCAATCTTCATATCAAAGGAACCCTAATTCCAAACATATAAATGTCGGAGATTAATAATTTTCCGCAATGCGAATCGATCAGTAGCATATAATACTAATAATAATACTTAGTAAAATGATTAATATTTCTAATTAGATGATAAGAAGTTACCGATAATTGTAGATAAGATCCGGACGCCGGGAGGAGGAGATGGTTATCGTTGATGAAAATGGTGGCGGAGGACGACGGCGGGAGCGGTGGTGGTTGATGGCGGTAGATATATTTGGCGGTTAGAGCAGCCAGGCGTACGCCGCCCGGTGCATAAGGATGAAGAAGTAATTATTAACGGCGTTAACCGTCTAAACTGCTCGTTACTCCACCTGTATGTATCGAATTTCTTTTCAAATTTCACCCTCGTTTTATTATTATTTTTCAAATTGCACCCTCAAAGATTGGAAACCCGTGTTTGCGAGTTTTCGATTAGATTGGTTGTGTTTTAGGAGACTGAGTTTCACGTGGCATTGTATTTGGGGGGAAATATTTTATTTTTGTTGCCTCAACAAATTCTGAAAATCTGTCTATCAGCACAGATGGATTTTCAGAATCCGTTTTTGTCTGATGTGGCACTTATTTGCCATTTTAGACAACGACAGATTCTAAAAAAAATTAATTTATCTTTTTTAAAATTCTAACAAACCCTAACAACCACCCTTAAAAAATCCTGATCTGCCACCCTATAAAATTATTTCATTAAAATTCATGTCCACAAATATTATTTGTCTATCCTCGAGAACAAAAAAAAGTGAAAAGGGGCAAAAACGGATTCTAGAAATCCGTATTTTAGTAAAGACAAAATTTTCATAATCCGTCTTTGTCTGACATGACAAGTAAGAAAATTCGTCTTTACTGAAAAGTAGATTTCCAGAATTCGTTGATGCCAAACAAAAGTTTCTCTAAAAATAATGTCATGTGAAACTCATTCTACCAAAATATAGTCATTCTAATACAAAACTCTATTTTTGCACCTTCATTTATTAAATATCAATTGAGTAGATTTTAATAATTCTTAAAAAGCGAAAAGTAGTAGTTTTAAAGTTTTTAATGAAAATACTTGGCAAAAAAAAAAAAAATTGTTTTTTATGAAAATGTTGATATTTTTTTTAAAAAAATATTTAATTTCTAAATTGTTAAGCACACTTCTTAGAAGATGATCTAAGACTTAGAGGTAAGGACAAACTATACATGAATATGAACTTGAACATGTAATGTTGTATACTACAACATATTTTGTGAGGCGAAATGTAATACTTATAAATATATTATACAAAAATACATTACAAAATAAAATTAACATTTTAAAAATATGGGGCACTTATTATACTATATATTGCATTGTGTTAAAAAACTTTGGTATCTTTTGTTATTTTATGTACTTGTATATGTTTCCCCTACCCAAAACTAAGAATAAATATTAAAGAAAAGAAGTTGACTTCTTTTAACAGCTTTGCATTAGGTTTTATAATTGACGTTTTTTTTAGGCCCGAAGGCGATTGCTCCCGAAGGGGAAGAGCGGAGAATACCCAAGATAGGGAGATTGTAGCATGCCTCAAGCCGGAGAGGGAACTTAGCCTCACAAGGAGGAAATTTTTATTGCCCCATAAGGGGAGATACGGGAATCGACCAGCGGGGACTCGTCTCAGTAGTTGGATATAGCTCTTATCACTGAAAGCTACCCGATTCCCATTATATAATTGACGTTTAAACATGATAGAAAACCACCTTATTATATACTCACGCTAATGTAATTTCATATTAAAATTAGGAATTAGCTGGATAGTCCAATTCCCATTAGTTGACTTATATTTTATGTAATTTTTAATTTTTGTTTCCAATCACTGTCTACCCAGCGGCAAAAAATGATGGTTTTTATTTTGTGTCACGTTTTTTATTCACACGAATCGATGTTTGTCACGTATTTATCTTTTTTCTCTTATGAGTTTTACTATTTTTTTTATATTATAATTTTTTAATTAAAAATTAACAAATATCATTTTTTTATTAGTGGGAACATGTAATGGAACACCGAGTGAGGACATAAGATTCCTAGCACAGCTGCAAAAAATCCTCTGTTCCATCATGTGACCCGTTCTCTATCCCCACGAATAGATGTTTGACACGTGTTCACCTTTTTTCATTACAAGTTCCACTATTTCTTTTATGTTATAATTTTTTAATTAAAAATTAACACATGTCAATTTCTTATTAGTGAAAAAACAGGGAATGAAACACCGAATAGAAACAACAAATTCCTAACCTTAACCAGCTAACATGTTAAATTATTTTGGCCATTTTTTGTTTCTTTAAATGGAAGTAACACAAATCAATTGCGATCACTCCCCACTCCCATTTTGTTCATTGGTCATAAAAAAAAAATTAGAAAAATTAATGGATTCGGAGTTGATTTTCAAGCTCCCAATCATAAATCTAAGCAAGGAAAACACGAATCCGGGTTCGAAATCTCGGATCGAAACAAGCAAGTTTGTGAAAGAAGCATTGGAAGAGTACGGAATTTTCGTAGCAGTTCATGATAAGTTTTCTGCAGATTTTGATGATGCAATTTTGAAGGGACTGAAAGATTTGTTTAGTCTACCAATAGAGACCAAAGTTCAAAACACTTCTGAAATTCCTTACTTTGGTTACCTTGGACCAAATCCCTTAATGCCTCAATATGAAAGTACCACCATTGAAGATTCAACAAACCTTAAAGCAGTTCAAAGTTTCACCAATCTCATGTGGTCCGACGGTAACAATCATTTTTTGGTAAGCCTTTTTTTTTTCTCGACATTTTTTATTTTATTAGAATTGCCATTTTTAATTCAACTTGCTAAATTACTAGATAGCCAGACACTCGATCACTTTACTAGTTTTTAATTGACGATCAATTCCCATTTTCAATTTAATGGTTTGCACATTACAAAATGACATGACATGATCTGGTGATTTCATCTGACACTAGTTGATGATGATTTGACACTTATACTCTGATTTTATTATCATATCATTATTATGAAATGTTACATACTAGATTTTTATTTTTTAATAGTTTATTTTTTTATAAAGGATGTCTTTTTATATTTTAGTTTCGCAACTGTTATGTCTCTGATAAATATTAAGCAATCCACAATCTGTTACAAACACAATGGAAAATTCATCTACAATTTTTTCATCCTCTGCAATACTCCCTACTTATATTATGTTCACATCTTAATTATATATTTTCACTCTAGGATTTATATGTAGCAATATTAAGGACTAAAGTTGAAAATAATGTTTATCTCTTACTATAACTGGAAACTTGTATTGAAAAAAATATATATATTCACAAAACTTACAAGACCAATATGGGTGTCGTATTAATTACTACAGGAGCGTCATAAGTGATCTAACTCGAGACAAAATCCCATTTTATCTCTTGATTTAGTGAGATTCTACAATCCTATGCAAAGAAACTAGCTGAGGTAGATGCAATGGTGACAAAAATGGTGTTCGAAAGCTATGGTGTGGAGAAATACTATGAATCTCATCTCAAATCTCTGACTCACATTCTTCGATTCACAAGATATGGTGTACCCCAAGATAATGAGTCAAATGTTGGTTCTTTAGCTCATACAGACAAGCATTTCATCACCATGCTTCATCAGAATCAAATCAATGGTTTAGAAGTTCAATTAAAGGATGGAAATTGGATTCCTGTTGATTTTCCTCCTTCTTCACTAGTCATTATGGATGCTGATTCATTCTCGGTGAGTTAATTAAAAAAACATTCAATTTCCCTTAAATTTAGGAAGACGGTATGTGTGATTCACTTAAATTAATGACCCGTTGTCAGTTGCCGAAACTTTTTTTTAAGGTACTGCAAACCGTAGCCGAGAGAAAAATAGGAAACAAACAAAATTATGTGGTTATTTTGCATTTAACGAATCTTGTAAGTATAAGTTACACTCATTTTAAAATTAGATTTTTTGGACTTATATTATAGCTTATTTTAAGTAATTTTACCGACAGTTGCCTATAATGGAGAACAAGTCTTGAGAGGGTTAGTCAATAGAGCTTAGATGAAAAACTATTCATTATTTTTAGAATTGAATATTCACTTAAAATGAGAAAATGAACATTCAATTTCAGATAAATGAGTATTAATTTAAGAAAACAGACGTCCAACTGCAGACGGAGAGAGTTTTTGGTCAATATGAAGGTCTAAAATTTAAGTTCATTATTAATACAGACTAGCCAACCCCAATTATCTTAGGATTAAAGGTTGTTGTTGTATTAATACAGGCGTGGAGCAATGGAAGAGTACATTCAGCTGTACACAGAGTCACCATCAAAGGGAAAGAGCCCAGATATTCAGTAGCACATTTTTCATTTGTCAGCAAATCATCAATGGTGAAAACACCTGAGGAGCTTATTGACGATGAACACCCTCTTCTGTATAAGCCCTTCTATACCTTTGATTTGATTCGTTTCTACAGTACAGATGAGGGCCAACGGGCTGACAATCTTTTGAAGGACTTTTGTGGTATTTAGAAACTTTTCTTGGTGAAATTAAACACTCATGAGCCTTCCTACAAAAATTCTGATATAGACAAGGTTCACATTGACCTTGTGATCCATAACTGACCACATCATTACAAAATTGCATATCTACTCATTATGTATTGATGTAGCCAGTTATACACCATAAGATCCAATGAACCTGATCCATATCGAAATTATCCACCTAATTAAGGGAATAAATAACAAAATTTCAATGTTGGAAAAGATATTTATTAATACTATTTGGTTTACAAAACGAAATGAATTTAAAGTATGTATATATAAATAGTGCAACTGCAAGTTTTTTCAAGTGCCAAATGCTACTAAATACTACTAAATTTCATCAAAGAAGTACTGCCAATAAGAAAGAAATCCCTAAGAAATAAACAGAGCAGCAATTGAATGTAGAAAAGATCCGACAATCTGTTTCTGCTGGGGCAAGATTTCGGCGAGTTATATCAGGAGAACAGTCTACCTGGAGATCGAGCATAAATAGAATTTAGAATCTCCCTATTATCTACCTGGAGAACAGTTTTTTGTTTGATCAGGCGAGACCCGGATTTGAACGGGAGCAGCTAAGAATCTCCCTATTATTCATATGAATTCCGTAGTAGCAATTTCTGCATCTCTTCTCTCACTGATGTTCCCCTATTATTCATACCCCAATTATATGGTTGCCCTATTATTCGTCTCCCCAGACCTTCATGCCGAGCCTTATCCCATTCCCAAACAGTAGGTGAAACTAAACTTTCAACAAATATCTCCCCACCATCTTCCCAATCTAAATCCTCAACTTCTACTCTTCTACATGCCATCCTTGTAGGATCACAAATAAGAATCGATCCCTTCATTTCGAGTAAGATTTCACCATTTTTCATCACGAGCAATGGCCTCAGTCTTGTGTATGAATCAGGTAATACCATGTCCAAATTTGATATCTCAAACATAGGAGTCCATGATTCTTTAACACCGTATTCCCTCATTACTAACACTTTAATATTTCCGGCTTCAGAACTACTCCCATTGTCCCAGAGAGTACTCATAGAAAGGCATCCGCGCAAAACCCCCAAACCAAGTATATCATACTTGTCCTCTGGCATTGGGAGGTCCTTGAATTCGTCAGTTTTTGCATCAAAAGCAACAATCTTCTTCCTAACTTCCCAATGCAGAAAACCATTAACTACTGGACCGACTCTTATATTGGAGACGCTATAAGGAAAATCAATTATTCTCCAACGTTTTTCGGTCAAACTAGCTACTATAACAAATTCACCCCCAACTTCTGGAGTCCAATGTGCAAGGGAAACAACTACCTTGTAATCATCCATAGATGAGTCATAACAAAGACCATATTTCACATCAGTATAGTACCTATTGAGTAAAAGTTGTAGTTCGAGCACTTTTCTCACGTATCGAGTCGACGGATTCCATAAGTAGAAAGACTTATAGATAACTAAAAGCAACAAGCCATTACATGCACCTCCAATAGTAGCATAAGGTCGACCTCTGCACAATTTACATGGACATCCATCATAATAATCATCATCATCTCTTTCTTTTGCCCTAAATTCTAGCAATTGGTATCTTTTATTAATATTAATAAATTTAGTATCCCTAAAGTAATCAGTGGCATATCTACTGAAATAATACCGCCGCTTCTCTGCCTTCCTGTTCAAAGGACACAATGGAGGAAAAGTTTCAGTTTTCCGCCATGGATCTCCACGAATAAATTCTTCACTATCCACAAAATCATCATCAAAATAGTATTCATCAAAATCATCATCAAAATAGTATTCATCTTCTTCGTACGACTCCTCATCATACTCATACTCACTTCCCTTACTACGTCAAGTGTACTCATCAACGACAGCTTCAGATGAATCGTCCTCAAAGTATAAGCAAGTGAATTTCATAAGCGATTTTATGAAAACTAATTTAGTTTTATTATTGAAGAAAAAATCAGGATCAGATATAATAGAATACCAGAGCTTGTTTACGCATTTAAAGCGTAACAGAGACTTGACGGGAAGTCTGGTAAGTATTTCTTTGAGGATTTCTTTCGGAATGCAAAAAAAAAAAACGTCTAACGTTCCGCCAATCAGGTGATGGCAGCAGCGGCAGCGGCAGCGGCGGCGGCGGCGCTATCCTTCTTCGTAGATCCATAACCTCCTCTAAAGTGGGGAAGCTAGACGAATTGAGTGTGAATCCCATGGATTTGTTGAATATTGATGATGAAAATGAGAAACTTTTGGTGTATCCAATTGATTCAGAAGACGAACTTTTGGGGAATTAGAATTAGGGTTACCAACAACTTCATTTTGTAGTACTTTCCATCGTTCTCTTTTTTAATTTTTTTTTTAAATTCTCTCCTGAAGCTGTTAACTTGGCCCTTACTTTTCTCAACTTTCCCTCATTTCCGTATCAAATCTCCCTCTCTGGTGAGTCAATTTTTTTTTCCTGATTTTTTGTTAACTATGAGTTGGAATTTCAAATACCGATTCTCGAAAGCGAAAATTCTGTTATGCGTAAACTCCACATGGAACTTATGATACATAACTGACTATATTAACGCTATGGTATTCATGGTTCGAGTTGATTCGTTTTTATACTTTTTTAAAATCAAACTGAAATATTTGGTTTGAAAATTTTGAAATCAATTCAAACCATACAAAATCTCAAACTTATGCGTTAAGTTTGATTTTGTTTGATTTGATTGTTCGATTTTCGAGAAATACAAAATATATTGATATAAAGTAAAAAATAAAACAATTTTTTTATATAATTACTTAGTTGTTAAAAATATAAATAAATAAGACTATTATTTTCACAAGTTAAATATAATCAAAAACAAAATAATTAAATATAAATTCTTGATTCTTGAACTTCAATATATAGTAAAAATAAAACAATTTTTTTATATAATTACATAGCTACTAAAAATATAAAGAAATATGTCTATTGTTTTTCACAAATTAAACACAATAAAAAATTAAATTAATGGAACGTAAATTCTTAATATTTATTCTTGAACTTCAAACAACTTATTTAACAATTATTCTACGAGAAAAAAGGTCAAAAAAATACAAAAATTACACCATTATTAGTTTTAAAGTAAAACAAAAAAAACTTTAGGTGCATATAAAACCACGTACAACATATGACTCTTCAATCTCTTACTTTAGCACTCGAAGAACTTGCTTGTCATGGTATAAATAAGAAGTTCAGTATGTTTTATTACAAAAGAATTATTATTATTATTATTATTATTATTATTATATATATATATATATTCGATTTGGTTCTCTTTGGATTATAACAAAATTTAAATCAATCTGAAAGTTCGGTTTTAATAAAGTCCAAACCGAAACCAGTCCAATGCACCGCTCAAATCAAAAAATTGGTTTGGATCGGTTTCGGTTTTTCATGAACACCCCTAATCAACGCATAGTTGTCTCTCTTCTCATTTTGTAGTGTAATGGTCAATTCTAAATCAAAAGGTCCAATGAACCTGATCCATATCAAAATTGTCCTTCTTGAAAGTTACCTAGAATCAATATAGAAAACCAACTCGTACTTGTGGCACATGTTAATATAAAAAGTTAAATCACTATTTATACATTTTCAACTATTTTCAAGAGTAAGTTATGTTCCTTTAATTTTTGCGTGCCATTAATATTCTCAACTATTTGCAAGGTGCCGAAATACTCAAAATGAGCAGAATCCGACGACCCACAATGACTTTGCACATGTGCGGTGCACATGGTCAAAATTGGCGTGGTAAAATTGTCAAAATTCACCAACTTCTTCTTCAAACTTCTAGTTCAAATTTTTTATTTTTGTTTCCAATCACTGTCTACCTAGTGGCAAAAAATCCCATGTTCCATTGTGTATCACTGTTCTATATCTTAAGAATAGATATTTGTCATGTATTCATTTTTTTCTTTACGGGTTCTAATATTTCTTTTATGTTATAATTTTTTTAATTAAAAATTAACACATGTCAAATTTTTATTAGTGGGAACAAGGAATGAAACACCGAATGGAGACAGAAGATTCCTATCACATTTTTTCTAATTATTTATACACGTGGTGAATTATGAGTGGTTGGATAAAAAAAATGAGTACATACACATATAGAGATGATTATTTGCCAATTATTTTGGCCATTTTTTGTTCCTTTAAATGGATGTAACACAAATCAATTGCAATCACTCCCCAGGTTCAGTGATCATAATTTTTTTTAATAATAATGGATAAGTTTTCTGCAGATTTTGATGATGCAATTTTGAAGGGACTGAAAGATTTGTTTAGTATACCAATAACACTTCTGAAATTCCTTACTTTGGTTATCTTGGACCAAATCCCTTAATTCCTCAATATGAGAGTACCACCATTGAAGATTCAACAAACCTTAAATCAGTTCAAAGTTTCACAAATCTCATGTGGTCCGACGGTAACAATCATATTTGGTAAGGCTTTTTTCTACTCCAACAGATTCAAATATAAGTTTTTTTATATGTTTTCATATAAATTAAAATGCTAATTATAATGACTCAAATACCCCTAATTAATACTCCAAAGAAAACAAATAAATTAATAGAGAGTTGTGTGCGAACTACATATTTTGACCAAAATGAATATAGGGTAGAAATTATTTTAAGGATAAATTAGACAATAAATACACTATTCTTGTAAAAGAAAAAGACCTATATTTTGAAACAAAAATAACTGCTAAAAATACTTATATTTTGAATTGAAATGAATATATTGCATCAACATTACTGACATTTTGTATTAGAATTGCCATTTTTAATTTAACTTGCTAAATTACAAGAAAACCAGACACTCGATCACTAAATTAGTTTTTAAATAACCATCAACGCCAATTTTCAATTTCATGGTGTGCTCATTACAAAATGACATGACATGATCTCGTGATTTCATCTGACACTAGTTGCTGATCTGGCACTTCGGCCATAATTTTATTATTATTATCATTATTATGAGAAATGTTACATACTATATTTTTTATTTTACAAAGTATATATTATCATCATGTTTCCCTCAAGCTTAGGGATGGCAATTTGACCCGTGATCCGTTGATCCGCTCCGCTCCGATAGCTTTTGGGGCATATCAGATCTGCCCCGTATAGAAAATGGAGCAAATCAGATCCGCACCGCGAACGGAGCAAATCAAATTCGGTATGCACTACTGACCCGATCTGCTCCGATCTGCCCCGATCCACCCCGCACATATAGAATAATAAGAGGATGTTAGCCTAGCCCAGTCCAGGGCCCAGTCCATATAATAACCCTAATTCCCTAATATATACTACCCAGCCCAGGGTCCAGCCCATATAATAACCCTAATTCCCTAATATATACTACCCAGCCCCCCGCCCCACCCCACTTTCTCTCACAGCTCACTTCAACAAAAACCACCGTCTCCCTCATCTCTCCTCCTCCTTCCGCGACTCCCTCTCCCTCTCAGCAAAAACCACCGTCTCCCTCCTCTCTCCTCCTCCTTCCGCCGACTCCCTCTCCCTCTCAGCAAAACCTCTCTTTTTCTCCTCTATTCATATTCAATATTAATTTGATAAAAGTACCCTGAATAATTTTTAAAAAAAAAATCATGGGGCGGGGCAGATCACGAGGCAAAAAAAAATTGATCCGGCACGGATCACGGGGCGGGGCGGGGCGGATCTGGTATTTGAGATATCCGTCCCGATCCGCCCTGTTGCCATCCCTACTCAAGCTTCAGTATATCATTGTTGGTCCACATCTTCGGATCATATTCCTATTACAATTCATTTTCAACAGCGGCTTCACAAGGAACATAGACCAGCTCGTGGATTCCGATTTGAACCTTTTTGGGTTAAGGAAGAGGAATGTGCTGATATTGTGTCAAATGTTTGGGAACCGTCTGTATCTTTTACTCGGAAGATCATAAATATCAAAAATCGACTTCAAGAGTGGCATTCCTCAATTTTTTTAGAAATTCCGAAGCAGATTAGGAAAGCTGAAGATCAATTGAGATTTTTAAACAATACTCGGGCAAATGCTTATGTTATCCGAGAAGCTAGTGATAATCTTGCGCGTTTGATGAGAATTCAGGATGAGTACTGGAAGGTGAGGTCTCGAGCAACATGGCTATCTCAAGGAGACGCAAATACCAAATATTTTCATCACCATGCTACTCAACGACAAAAAGCGTAACTATATTCGACACATCGAGGACAATGAGGGAGAATATATGAATATTCGCACTGCATCGTAGACGTTATGGTTCAATATTTTCAACATCTATTCACCACGGGATCATTTGCAATGGATCAAAATTCTTTTTCAATCTCTGGTAACAACATAGCGTCGATAACTGAAAATCAAAAAATATATTTATCATCTCCTTATACTGAAGACGAAGTGTTAGTTGCCTTAAAGGAAATGCTTCCAACAAAGTCTCCTGGGCCAGATGGAATGCATGCCCTGTTCTATCAATATTTTTGGAGTGTGGTTGGAAATGATACTCAACAAATGGTGCTGGAAATACTAAATGACTCTCGAAACATAGCAGACATTAATGAGACAAATATCGTCCTTATTCCGAAAGTAACCAATCCGATTCGGCCATCTGATTTCAGACCGATAAGCTTATGTAATGTTCTCTATAAATTGGTGCCTAAGGTATTAGCAAACAGATTGAAACAAGTTTTGCCACTGTTGTTAGTGAAGAACAGAGCGCATTTGTCCCCAATCGACTGATTACAGATAATATTTTTGTGGGTTTTGAAGCTTTCCATAGTCTCCAACAGTGTGATAGATCAAGAGAAAAGATGATGGCGGTTAAACTTGATATGAGTAAAGCTTACGACAGAGTTGAGTGGCAATTTCTTCGAGGAATGATGACTCGGTTTGGCTTCCCTATTTCATTTATATCTATTATCATGAGCTGTGTTCAGAGTGTTTCATTCCGGGTTTTGGTAAATAGTAGTCCGTCTCACTATTTTTTGCCTACCCGAGGTATCCGTCAAGGGGACCCACTTTCACCTTTTTTGTTCATTATTTGTGCTGAAGGTTTTTCAACGCTGATTCATGCAGCTCAACAAAGGGGAGAGTGGCCCGGGTTGAAGTTGGGAAGGCGAGGACCAGAGTTGACACATTTACTGTTTGCGGATGATAGTCTCATCTTTGCTCATGCTACAGTGCAGGAGGCGCGAAGAATCAAAGAATTACTTCATAAATATGAAATCATGTCGGGCCAGTAGGTAAATTTTCTTAAATCGGGCGATTATGTTTGATAAAAGGGTGGATGATGAGGAGAGAATGGTAATTTCGGAAACTATGGAGATTGAGGCGATTGAAGTCCGTGGCAAGTATCTTGGTCTGCCTTTCCTTATAGGACGGTCAAAGCTTGAAATTTTTCAATATATAAAAGACCGTATTTGGAAAAAAATTAGTGGTTGGAAAGAAAAGTTTTTATCGCAGGCAGGTAGGGAGATCCTTTTGAAATCAGTTATCCAATCTATTTCGGTTTATACAATGTCCTGCTTCATTTTACCTCTTAATTTGATAAAAGACATAACATCAATGATGCGAAAATTTTGGTGGTATCATGGAAACCAAAACAGTGGGATGTGTTGGCGGAAATGGGAGTATATGTGTCAGCCTAAGATTGACGGCAGAATGGGATTTTGCAATCTAGAAGCTTTCAATTTTTCCTTGCTAGCGAAACAAGCATGGAGATTAGTACAGTGGCCTGATTCTTTGATGTCTAGAGTTCTAAAAGCCAAGTATTTTGCTAACGATGAATTTATGGAAGCAAAACTGGGGCAAAGACCATCATATTTATGGAGGAGTATATGGGAAAGTCGAGGACTGCTCAATCTTGGCGTGAGGAGGCGAGTGGGAAATGGGGAGAGTATTAAAGTTTGGAAAGATCCTTGGCTGCCAGAACCGTATAAATTTCGCCCGATAACAAGGAACTTATATTATTCACCAGAGTTGAAGGTTTGTGACTTGATATTGCAACACCCTCATCTCACACTTTAATGCTCACGAGCTAAATTTATATTAGCAAAAAACAAAAATCCTGTAGCAAAAATAGAATAATACAATGAGCATTGAAACTAAATTCTGACAAGAATGCAAATACACATAATAATACAATGATACTTAATTTTCGAAGCAAAATAATCTAATAAAAAGATAACAAAGTCAAAGGTTGAAGAATCTATATACAACGTAGACAAAAAAATTTATATAGACTAAAACAACAGAAACAAATTTTATATGTCTTCTTCTTTTTAATTATTATTATTATATTTATATATATAATATTTAGATTATATCATTCTTATTCGGGTTCGAGTTTTTTCGGGCTGAGCGGGGTCAATCTCACGCTCAGCTCACATAAAATTCGAGCTTGAATATTGAGCTCACGCTCAACTCATGCTCATGCTCACATTTTTTCGAGATATGTGAGCCGGCCCGAACTCCGTTGACACCCCTACACATAATAACACTAATGTTTATGCAAGTGTCAGGTTTAGGATTCTGTCCCTTCTATATTCATCATTTGTAGCGGTAAAGATATTATGTCTACCAACATCAATTGTGGTAGAGTGGATGAGGACTCCTCCTCTCTTAAGAATGATCAAGGTTCGAACATGACATTTATATGAAGTTATTGATGTTGAGAGTCGTCCCCTTCTTAGGCCTCTGCAATACCCGGTCCAGATTAGTCAAACCTGTCGGGCTTGCACACTGGATTGGAAATAAAAAAAAAAAGAAAGATATTATGTCTATTCTTTGTTTTATTGCATATCTTCAGTTGTTATTTGTAATTTTTTATTAAAAATAATTATAATCTAAACTAAATGGTTGAACTCTAAGTTAAAAAATGACCACATGAAAATTATTTATTAATGAAAAATGAAATGAGACAGAAATTCAGGACAAATAATATTTTCTTGTTTGTAAGGATGACAATTCACCCACCTAAATTAGAGGTTTGCTGCCAATGAGACATTACACAAATGGTAAGAGTTAATATCTTCAATCAAAGGCTGGACGTTCAAATTCTCCCAAGTCCACAAAAAACCAATAATATGTTGCATGAGTAGCCCAAAGTGCCATTAAAATTCAAATCAAATTAATCGGGTCAAATATTTGAACACGTGTAAAAAAATAACATTGGAGGCTTCATCTCCCTCGCCTTGGTTGGGGCATGAAATTTTCGGTTAAAACGAGGATGGCCCGGAGACTAGGGTGAATACTTTTGTGATGCTGGGCCGGGCAAGGATAGGGAAATACGGTAAAAAATTACTTGTCTCCGTGTATATTCTCATTCATGAACTCAATCAATCACAATTCGTTATGTGTATATATAATTGGAAAAAAATGAGTATATAGCGAATTATGATTAATTGGGTAAATGATTAAGGATATACACGGAGACAAACTATTTTCATCCAGGAAGTACCCTGCCCTGCTTATTTTGAAAAACATTTTATAATGTTTTTAGTAGATTCAAAGAACAATAATTTAGTTAAAGAAAATATTAATACTTTTATAAAGAAAAAGAAAAGGAAAGAATTCGGTTAAATTTGTTTGGAGGCGGAGCGAGAATGAGGATTTTCGATTTTCTGCTCGGTTGGGATGATGATCCATCTCTCCCCCACCTGGGACCAAGGTCGGGTCAGGGATGAAAATAGGAAAAAGATTCAGTAATAGGATACTTAGTTTTCGCTTTCAACAATTTTCATTGTCCTTCCTAATTGATTGTCTTATTTATAGATTAATGTCATATGTCACACTTTATTCTTTTTAGAATTTCATTATTTTTAATTATAAATTTTGTTTTTTTTCAAAATGAAAAACCAAGACATCCATGATACTTTAAGAATAAAATATGTGACACAATGACACAAAGGATCCGAACTTTTTCCATCACTATTTAATAGCCGACGTGATGGACCCGATCTAGAGTGTATTCAAATAATTTAACCCAAATCAATGTTGTCAAAATCGCGAGTTGGCCAAAGGCCACAAATCGAGTTGGATCGGGTTAAAAATCGCAAGAACCTTGGATCGTAATGGATCGTAAGATCGTAGGATCGAACGTTCCATTACGATCCAATATTTTTCTCTTTTTACAGTGATATTTAGGGCTAAAAAGGGGGAAAAAAAGGGGAACGATCCAATAAATTAATTAAAGTAGATGGGATGAAAAGGGGAATCGGGATTTAAGGGGAAAAAAAGAAAGAAGAAAGAAGACGAAGCTGAGAAGACTTACCGGCAACCATCGGAGAAGACGAAGCTGAAGACGATTTTGGTCTCTGATTGGAATCTGGAATATGAAGACTAAAGAGAGGAAGGGAATGTTCCGGTGTGGGCTATCTATGCGTGAAAAGTTAGAAATTTTTGAGGAAAATTTCCATTTGTACACTAGTACTTTACTTTATTCGCATATAAGACCCACTCTTGTTTAACTTTTTAATTTTTTAGTATATAAAGCCTTATAAAATAATTATACTGAAACAAGTCCTAAACTATTTACTTTGTATTTTCAATATTTAATTGGATATTAAAACAAAATGAGATGTTTAAGGGAATGATTTAAAATAAAATATATTTGAGATATTAATTTTAAAATAAAATATTAATTTTTTAATAATTTTTTCGGATCTTCCGATCCGTGTTACGATCCTCGAGTTTACGATTCTTGAGACCCCTTCCGTTCCGAGTCAAAAATACGATCTTGACAACCTTGACCCAAATTGTTCCTTTAAATAGAAGGAACACAAATCAATACTAACACCACTTCATTAAGAAGACCACCCCCACCCCACCCCAACGTCAATGGATTCCGAATCGATTTTCAAGCTTCCAGTCATGAATTTAAGCCAGGAACCAAGCAAGTTTATCAAAGAAGCATTAGAAGAGTATGGATTTTTTGTAGCAATTCATGATAAGTTTTCTGCAGATTTTGATGGTGAAATTTTCAAGGGGTTGAAAGATTTGTTTAATCTTCCAATAGAGATCAAAGTTCAAAACACTTCTGAAATTCCTTACTTTGGTTATCTTGGACCAAATCCCTTAATGCCTCAATATGAGAGTATCAGCATTGAAGATTCAACAAACCTTAAATCAGTTCAAAGTTTCACAAATCTCATGTGGTCTGATGGAAACAATCACTTCTGGTAAGCCTTTTTTCTCTATCTGATTTTATGATTAACATAATTTTCCTTTTCAGTGTCATAGGTTGCACAATATAGAATCACATAACACTGTGGCATTGTGTTCGATATATTTACAATTTGTAAGGTTTAGACAGTCTTTACTCTCAGTAAACTTTTTTTTTTTTATTTTAAAATTATTTTCGACCTATTGTTTTTTGTTAAACTAGTGTAAAATTGATTGTTTCCGGCCAATTTTGATCACTTACTCTACACATATCTTCGGCTTTGAGGACTTCAATTGATAGAAATGTCTTTAAGACTGACAAACACGTGCAGAACACGTGATCAAAAGTGACCAAAACCATCAGTCTCACAATAATTTAACAAAAGCAACAGTCAGCAAATAGTTTAGAGACAGAAAGAGTTAAAATAAAAATTAACTGATGAAAGAGAAAAGTAATAATAGTTTATGTACAAAGGTCCCATCCTTCAATATCATGATTGGGTGGACCTGGCCAGATCATGAGTGAATATAAAATCGAAAATGCACATAACTGTTCCACCTGATCTGATCATGACGTAGAAAGCTAAAACGTTTGAGGACAGAAGACTACACCAAAGGATTGCCCTCCCAATTCGAAATTCTTTCCTGTTAGTTTCAACCTTGTTAACCATGACAACAATTGTCGTAGTTCGTTCCATAAGCAGGAGTCGTGCCTGAATCCTTTGAAAGAACAGAAAACATAATGAAAAAAGGCTGGTAAAGGTTGTACAAAGGAGCGAGAAAGGGCTTTTATGTATAAAAGATTTGAAGGGAAAATATATATTTCACTCTTGCAAAATAAAGAATTAGTACATGATTATTGGTTTTGAGAGGATATGGAGACCCATGAGTTAATTTTCACATGGTATCAGAGCGGGCCCTTAGGTAGGATGATGGACTCATAATGCCTAAAGTGAGCTCGAATGGTTACCGTACGACCCAAGAAGGGCGGCGGACTTTAAATTGACTTACACCTCGATGTGAGGGAGAATGTTGAAATATGAAGTCGCACATCGACTGCTTAAGGAAGATCCAAATAATATATAAGTTCATGGGTTAACACCTCTTCTAACCAATTGATTTTGAGAGGATATGGAGGCTCATGAGCTAATTTTCACAATGTACATACATAGAGTTTTTCTCTTCATATCTTTTTATAGTTTGCCCTCGACATTAACCATATTTATTTTTCTTGTGATCAGTGAGATTCTGCACTCCTATGCGAAGAAACTATGTGAGTTAAATGCAGAAGTGACCAAAGTGGTGTTTGAAAGCTATGGAGTGAAGAAATACCATGAATCCCATGTCGAATCTCTGACTTACATTCTTCGATTCACAAGATATGGTGTGCCTCAAGATAATGATACAAATGTTGGTGCTTTAGCTCATACAGACAAAAATTTCATGACCATACTTCACCAGAATCAAATCAATGGTTTAGAAGTCCAATTAAAGGATGGAAACTGGATTTCTCTTGATTTTCCTCCTTCCTCACTAGTCATCATGGCTGGTGACGCGTTCTCGGTGAGTTTACAACATCAAAATTTCATTAATCTTTTTTAATATATTTATTGGGGAGGGGTACTTATCTAGTATAAAAAATTGAGATTAAAGAAACGGGGAGTGAATTCAATCTTGATAACTTGACCAATGCCTCGTTGGCTTTGTGTTAACAAATTGCAAACAAACAAAAGGAAATTAATCAACATACATGATCCAACTTTTTATTATTTCTGTGCCAAATGTTATAAAAAGGATACAATACAATGGCAAAATCATAATGAATAATGCTTTAATCACACATTAGTTGTTACGCTCCGTACCTACGTGTCCAAAATGCGACTTATAAGACTGACAACGCCAACGATCACCTACTTGTCAATGGAATTTGCTATGCTAAAATAATGATAGATATTTAGATTCATGTTTATATATCACTCAAACATATCTCATGTAAAATGGAAGCTCACACTAACTCGAAAGAATAGGAATGCGTATTGTGACCAACAATTTTAAGTCAAAGCCGAATTCAGGGGCAAAAAATCCTCTGTCTCCACGATCGATGTCCTCACAGTCTCCCACCAATCACAATTCACCATGTGTATATATAATTAAAACAAATATTTATATAGTAAATTCTGATTGGTTAGGGACACGGGAACATACACAAACGGGGACAGAGGATTTTCACCCGAATTCAGGATTGAATATAGAGTCATGTTAGAACTAAAAGTTAGGGGCCATGTTATTATTATTTGCTTTATGGTCAAGCCTAGATATCCAAACTTGCATATAAACCTTGATTCTCAAAAAATAAAAGGAAAAATAATGGCCCTCCAACACAATATTCTTTGGTAAAGAAGTTATCGGTGACGGATCAGAATCTAAGGATAGTGAGATCATTTAATGATGAAATATATATTATAATATAAAATATTGTGTTAAGTTTTTTGGGTATAGACAATAAACTCATGCAACACGACTGAGAAACAAAATACGAATTGCAGTAATATTAAATATTTTTTAAGAGAGAAATGAAATTGTTAACACGTTCTTAGTGACTGACCGGTAATATAAAATATAGGTGATTCTTTTTAAGAAAATGAACAATAAATGAATTGATAAGTTAATAAGAAAAATGGAAAATTAACACACAAAAAAAGGAGAGAAAATTATGAAGCTATTTCATTGTTATTAGTACTTACTTAAGTGCGCTAAAAATTTGAAGTGGGGTCACTAGACTAGACCCATTAAATATCTATGAAAGATTTGTATATACTGTTACTAGAACTTTTTTTTTAAATCTTTTTAATGGGCACATGCCTCCACTCATCTTAACTAACTAGTATATGCCGTTGAAAGTCACTTTTCCAGTTATGTTCCTTCATGATTGGATCAGATTACATAAATTCAAAACAACTTAACAATTTCAACCGAAAAACTGACATATATATATATATATATATATATATATATATATATATATATATATATATATATATATATATATATATATATATACGGTGAAATTTTCACAGGCATGGATCAATGGAAGAGTACATTCTCCATTACATAGAGTGATCGTGAAAGGGACAGAGGCCAGATATTCAGTAGCACATTTTTCATTTGTGAGCAAATCATCAATGGTTAAAACACCTGAGGAGCTTGTTGATGAAGAACACCCTCTTTTGTATAAGCCCTTCGATAACTTTGAATTGCTCCGTTTTCACTATACAGATCAGGGTCGCCGAGCTAACAATCTTTTGAAGGCTTATAGTGGTACTTAGAAGAAAAAAAATTATCTTCGATTATTTATTATAAAATGAAAATTTGTCAAGAATATAATTAAAATAATACACTTTTCTTTCTTTTTTGGGTGAAGAAGGGTATGTTTAATCACCTATAGAAAAAAAAAATTCATCAAATAAGTATTTATTTTCACCCTTAAGAAAGAAAGTCCTAAGAAAGAAACAGAGGAGCAACACAGGGTACTTGTAAAATTTTCATACTATTTCAACTCGTATCCATTAAATGTAGAAAAGATCGAACGGGGCAGCTAAGAATCTCACTATTATTCATATGCAGTCTGTAGTAGCAATTTCTGCATCTCTTCTCCCACTGATGTTTGATGTCAATCACAAAGGAAATCACAATAAACATAACAGCAACCAATAAGGAATACTAAACCAAACACTGATATATATATATATATATATATATATATAAGAAATATGTAATGATAATAAGGATGTAATTGTTGGAAAAAATATTTGAGCTAGCTGGTTGTCATGAGTTGCCTTGGGTTATGTTAGGGGACTTGAACGACAATTTATACCCTTCAGAGAAATTTGGAGGGTGCCCTCCTAACCAATCTCGCGTGAGTGAATTTAAAAGTATGTTGGATGATTGCAACATGGTTGATATTGGTCACGAGGGCTCTAGATTCACTTGGACTAATAAGAAGGATAATGGGGTTCTTATTTTTCAGAAAAGTGATAGAGCGGTAGCTAACCCGAGTTGGAGAGACCTTTTCCCTGAAGCTAAGCTTTTTAACTTAGTATGCACAAGATCCGATCATCCACCTATCCTTCTTGATCTTTGCCCAAACAATTGTAATCCTAGAGTCAAACTGTTTCGGTTTGAGACTATTTGGCTGTCTCATCCTGGTCTCAATGATATTGTTCAGGAAGTTTGGTTGAATCCTAATCTTGACTTCAATAAGGCTGCCTTCAAATTCAGAGAATTAGTGTCTAAATGGAATGTGGAAGTTTTCGGTTTGGTTTTTATTAGAAAGAAGAAAATTTTATCTCGCATTAGGAGCGCTCAGAAAGCTCTAGAACTCCACCAAACTCCCTTCCTGGTTGAGCTTGAGAGAGAACTGTTGGCGGGTTTAGACTCTATTTGTAAGGAGGAAAAATAGTTGTGGGCTATGAAGTCGCGTTTGGATTGGTTGTTACGGGATGACTTTAACCTTAAATTTCTTAAAGCCACGACTATTCACAATAGGAAATGTAATAAAATCCTTTCTCTCAAGAATCTTGATGGGGTATGGGAGTACGATATGCCTACACTTAGAAGATTTGTGCTTAATCATTTCCACAAATTGTACTCTTCTAATAGGCCTTCCGTTAAACTGATTGCTGATCATGCTCATTTTCTTTGGCTCACCCGGATGTGAATATCATGCTACCTATCATTGGACAACCTTCACCAAGAAATCAAAAAGGCTATTTGGTCCTTCAAATCGAACAAGAGCCCGGGTCCTAACGGTCTTCATCCGATTTTCTTTCAAAAAATTTGGAAGATCTTGTAGCCTATTGTTACTGACTTCATACTCAAAGCCTTTCTCATATTTCCACTACCTGAAGGGAGTAATGCGACCTACTTATGCCTTATTCATAAGGTAGCTAACCCGGAGTCTGGTTGGTCAGCTTCGTCCTATTAGTCTTTATAACACTATTTACAAAGTGATCTCGAAGATTCTTGTTAATAGAATTAGGTCCATTCTCTCTCATATTATCTCTCCTCACCAGGGGAGCTTTATTTTGGGTAGAAGATGTTCGGATATTGTGTTCATTGTGCAAGAAACAATGTTTGTCATAGCTAAATCGACTGCTAAGCATGGTATGATCGCTGTTAAGATAGATCTTGAGAAGACTTTTGATATGCTAGAATGGGATTTTATCAAGAATGCTCTTATTTTCTTTCACTTTCCTATTCAAGTGATTAAGCTTATCATGAATTGTGTATGTTATACTAAGATGGCTATTCTATTTAATGGTGAACCTTCTGAATGGTTCCTTCCCTCCAGAGGTATCAGACAAGGGGACCCTCTTTCCCATACTTTTTGTCATTTGTATGGAATTTCTTTCCATTAGCATTGAGAAATCGGTTAGATTAGGGAAGTGGAAGCCTGTCAGATTTGGTAAGCAAGGGCCCTCATCTCTCACTCGCTTTTTACTGACGATGTTATTCTGTTCGGAACAGCTGACGATGATTCTATAACTGAGATGCGTTAGGTTCTAGATGACTTTAGTACTCGATCGGGTCTGAACATTAATCTTTCCAAATCCAAGTTCACTACCTCCAAGAATCTGAGTTTGGACTGCATTCGTGTTATTGAGGAAGCTCTTCATATTAAGTACACTGTGAACTTGGGTAAATATCTGGGTTTTCCTATATTTCATAAAAGACCTACCAATGCGGACTTCCAATTTATTCTTGATAAAGTTAGGCAAAAGTTGTCTAGTTGGAAAAAGAACCTTCTCTCGATGGCAGGTAGGCGTACAGTTATTCAATCCTCTTCGACTCAAATTCTTTCATACTACTCTCAATGTCTTCCTATCCCTATTTCCATCTGTGATAAAATCGATAAAGAGCAAAGAACTTTCCTTTGGGGAGGGTCGGCAATTAAGAAAAAGATTCACCTTGTTAAGTGGGATAGAGTTGCGAAACCTAAGCAGGTAGGCGGGTTAGGAATCAGAAAAGCTAATAATGTCGATCTTGTCGGTCTTGCAAAATTGGTTTGGAGAATGCATAGTGATGAGAATAGTAAGTGGGCCGTTTGTCTTAAAAGAAAATACTTTAAAAAGGATACCGGATCTAGATTGGAGTTAAAGAATGGTAATGGCTCCATCAACTTAAAAGCTATCAAGAAGGGTGGCATCGGTTTGGATACCGGGAGATGGTATGACTATCCAAGTCTAGCACGACGATTGGTCGGGTCTTGGGCCTCTCAGAAATCGGATGGTGAGTCCTCTTAACAAGAATGAAGACTCCATGAGACTAGTTGATTTGTTTGGGAACAGTGGGGGTTGGAAATTATATAAACTCTCGTTTTTTCTACCCACTCATATAGTCAACTATCTTAGATCAATCCCTAGGAAGGATGGGGAACAACTACCAATAATGGCGAGTTTAGCACCAAAGCTACTCATAATTATATCCATAGCATTAGCAACGATGACTTTGGGAATGATAGACATTGAAATTGGATTTGGTCTTGTAATACCAATCAAAAAATTAAATTATTTCTATGATTGTGCAATCATAACAGGCTGCCTACGAAAAATCATTTATTTAGAAAGAAAATTACTGACTCCCCTATGTGCCCTCACTGTAATAATATTGAATAAACAGTGGAACATGTCCTGAGAGTTTGTGATAATGCCAAAGATTTATGGAAGGATCTGGGATTCCATTCCTTGGAATTCAACTCGGAAAAGTACAACTTCTATGATTGGCTGGAAAAATGGTCCACTTTTGATAAGATTTCCCTATTTTACAATGTCAAATGGAGTACCATTTTTACATATGCTTGTTGGTCTTTGTGGATCATGAGAAACCAAATAATTTTTTCTCCTGGGAAGCCGATGTCTAACATGAAGCAGGAGACTTTGAAGAGAGCTACAGAATTCATGACCTTGGGGCCCAAATCTGGTATAATGAGAAACAGGAAGGCTATTAAGGTTGGTTGGACCAAACCGCCTCCTTTAAGGACCAAACTCAATGTTGATGGGTTGTCTATTGGTAACCCGGGTAGGGGAGGCGCGGCAGGAATTTTTCGAGACCACAATGAAAATTGGATTGCTGGCTTCTGTAGGAATTTAGGGTCTTTTTCTAACACGGTTACTGATATGTGGGCCGCTTAAAAAGGGATTAGTTATTGCTAATATTTTAGGAATCTAAAAGCTTGATGCTCAAATCATTGTGGATCTTATTACTTGTATAGATATAAATACTCATCATTTATCCCCTATTATTTATGATTGCAGGGACTTGATAGGGATGATCCAGGAGAGTAGCATTTCACATTTTTACAGAGAAACCAATGCTTGCGCATACAGTCTCGCCAAAACTGGTGGAGCTTATCAGTCTACTATTTAAGTTTATTTTCAGTTTATGCCCCCTTTTGTTAGCCAACTAGTGACAGGAGATGCTCGTGGGACTTGTTTTTCTAGACTAGTTCCGTGTTTTGTTAACCCTGTGGTTGACATTTCTGTTGCTATATATATATATAAACTTAATGTGACTGTGAGCAGTGAGCACCTTCGGATAATGATTGCCGGTTAAAATTATTGATAAAAAAATTGAAAAGACAAAAAATTATTTATTTATTTGTATAAAATATTTTTTAAGTCTCTATGGACATGCATAACATGATATACTGCTATAGTAGATGACAAAATGCCCTGGCTCCGAATCTTCCTATCTTATAATAATGAGATTCTCTTTTCTTAGTCAATTATGATTTATTAGTTAACTAATTTTTGTGTTTTTACCCAACAAATAATATTCTCCGTCTATCCGAATTGAATATACACTTTTTTATAACAAATGGAAAGAAAAAAAATTAGATATTCATTTTTAAATTGGTCGGGTCAAATTATTAATGGGAATGTAACCTGCAAGAATATATAGACCAAAATTGTGAAACTTAATCAATCACAATATCCATCCACTTATAAGTCTAGCGTTTCCTTGAATTATTTAAGAACCCTAATCAATGGATCTTCAAATCCTACCAAAACTTCCAATTATCAATTTTAATGAAGAGAAGTTAAAGCCAGCAAGCCCAAACTGGTTGCCAACGTGCGCCGAAGTCCGCCGTGCGCTGGAAGAATACGGTTGCTTTGTTGCAGTGTATGGTGGTCTCATTCCACCGGAGCTGAGGGATGAAGTTTTTCATGAATCAGAACAACTTTTTAATCTTCCATTGGAAACCAAAACTAATAACACAGCTGGGAACCCTTTGTTTGCTTATTATGCATCAAATCCTACTATTCAACTCTATGAAAGCCTTGGAATTGATCATGCAACAAATTTTGAGACAGTTCAAAACTTTTCTAAGCTCTTGTGGCGCAATGGTAATCACAATTTCTGGTATGTGATCGGATTTTCTAATTATTCTTTTTTAGTAGGGGTTTTTTTTGTTCGGGCATTATTGAGAAAATTGGGGGATTGAACCAGTCCAATCACCAATGAGTACGGTCTCGCTGCTGAAGATATTAATGGAAAGAAACTCCTGCTAAACACTCATGAATCCGCTCATACCATAATAATTGAAAAACAGATAAAAATACTTACGATTTTCGGTTAATGGCTTCTAAAGACTGATGTTGTGCTGTGACCACCAGAAATCTTCCCTTGCGAAATTGCTCTCTACCAATATCCACGCGACGAAACGAGCAGCGAGTGCTAACTCTTTGTTTTCTGAGTCTCAGGAATCTAGAGAGAAGAAAATAGCAGAAATCTTAGTTCGGGTAATAGGTTTTGCAGCTATGAAAAATCAGTGCCTAGAGTTTCAGCCAAAAGAGATTATATAGGCGTAAGAGTTTGTTCCGAAAATCAACTGTCACGTAATCCTAACTTCTTCTGGTAGTGACAATTTTTATCGCACACATTCTAGATTTATTGAATCTGAACATGAAGCTCGTTAACTCGTCTATGCGTGTGACCATATAGGTTCATATCACAATGGCAATGAAAACACACTTAGTAGTATGTTTTAATAAATCACAAGCGGTCCCTAGCAGGACATTGTGACTACCCAGAGTTAGTGAATGAATGTACGGTGGAACCTAATATCAATCCACTATTTAATCTCTTTGCCTCGCAATATCCAAATTAGTATATGTTGTACGCTTTATATATTTTGAGCATGTCATCTGAATAGTTAATTTTACTTTTGAACATCAAATATGTGATTTGATAGTAAAACTCATTAGCTTATGCAATTATTATTCTGATTGTCTCTGATTTTATGTAATGTTCATGAAATAAAACTGAAGGAACCCAAGAGGGGGGGTGAATTGGGTTTCTAATAAATCTTGCAAACTATTTCCAATCTAAACAATGATAGTGCAAGTTTAACAAAAACTAAAGCAAAACCCAATGCAAATCACAAGACAAGAGATTTAGAGTGGTTCGATTCACTAAGAATCTACATCCACTACCTTGAGCCGCACCCAAGGATTTCACCAACTTCACTAAGAAGAATGTGCCCACACTAAGTAGGACTTTACACTAGTGGCTAACTCACCAAGAGTTTTACAAACAACCACTATAAACAATTGCCCACACTAAGTAGGACTTAGACAACAATAACCCTATCACTAAGAAAGGGGATAAGATGAAGGGTTTAGAGAACAAAGTTGTTCACTCTTCTAAGTGAAAGATACATACATTTGAAGCTCATCAATTGTTGGCTCTTTGAACATAAGAAGCACACTCTTTGTCTTGCTTTTTATGAAATGCACTTTTGAATCATTTAGATTTTTGCAATGAAGTGCATTTTACTTTGAAAATGTTTTTGGCTTGATAAGAAATCAATATAACTTTGTTGTGCAAGCCTTAGAATGTTTCTCTAGCTTTGGAGTATTTATACATTTCAAATTTGGCTGAAAATCGAGTCTCCAACTGGTCAAAAAACGGCTAGTAGAAACAGAGTTCGGTGGGACCGAAACAGAAAGCGGGGCTCGGATCCACTTAACAGGGTCGGTCGACCGAACCCCTTCATGGTCGACCAAGCTCACTTTTCCAAGTCTCGCTCGACGGTTGAACCGAACTTGAGCTCGGTTGACCGAACTTCCAAAGTGATTTTTTCACACGTTTTTGAAATCTTTTGAAGTCTATTGAAGTCTAAAAAGGTTTTTCCTAAAAGGTAACAAGTAAGAACACTTGGAAAACTTTTCTAAAAGACTTATCTATGAAATCAAAGGCTTTTTTGGATAAGAACACATTTGAAACTTTTGCCTTTTGAAAACGTGTTTATGAAATCATGTATGCAAGACTAGAGTGAGAAGCTTATGTTCATAAGAGCTTTGGTTAGAGCTTTAAAGATAACGACTAATGACGACAAAGCTAAACTAACCAAACTAAGTCTTCAATCTTCAATCTTCATAGATGAGCCTTGAATAGTATGACTTTGAATCTTGAACATGGCTTGATTGAAGTACTTAGTGCTTCCTACAAGATTTCCAATATTCTATCACAAAGATTAAGATCATTAGACACAACATCAAATGTTTGTCCAATATCAAAAACAGAGTTCGTTCGCCCTTAGGGCTTACAAAAACTAGTATAATGTTTGGTTGATGATTATGTTTTACTGATCATGTGTAATGGATACAAATCATAGCATAAATGTAATATATTGGGATATATTGTATCAGACGTGATCCGCTAGAGAAGTAATACTTCATGCTTCTTTAGTCATAAATATTACTTCCTCAATACTATTTGGAATCACCTTATGTCTATATCGTTTCCAGCATGAATGGAGCTACTTTTTGACTCAGTCGGACGTTACTTTTAATCGAGTAATTAAAACGACTGATGATCGGATATAGTATCCTATCATGACTTGAATGTGAGAGGCATTGTAAGGGTTTTGTCCCTCTCTTATT
This sequence comes from Vinca minor, assembly GCA_026122235.1. Lineage (NCBI taxonomy): Eukaryota > Viridiplantae > Streptophyta > Magnoliopsida > Gentianales > Apocynaceae > Vinca > Vinca minor. The sequence goes on from JAOCZM010000291.1 coordinate 4,189,532, forward strand.
AGAGAGAGATATCCATGAGCCCTTGGATAGGGAAAACTGTTTAAATGCATGGTCGTACTCAAATGTATTTAATAAAGTGGTTATTAAATACTATTTGTTAGAACAGTCTACCTGGAGATCGAGCATAAATATAATTAAACTTTATAAGGGTGACAACTACCATGCCTTATGCATATCGCGAGACAAAGTGATTAAGTAGTGGATTGATATTAGGTTCCACCGTAGATTCATTCACTATGGGTAGTCAGAATGTCCTGCTAGGGACCGCTTGTGATTTATGAACACATACTACTACTTTTTTTATTTTTATGCAAGCCATTGTGATATTAACTCTACAAGGTCACACGCATAGACGAGTTAACGAGTTTCATGTCCAAATTCAATAAATCTAGAATGTGTCTAGGTTCATTGTATCTGACATTTATTTTCTGAGAATAATAAAATGTTATTATTCAAATTAGAGATTAAGGAGGGGCATTTTCGGTATTTGATTTTAGTTGGGATTACGTGGGAGTTATTATGCAATAAAAAAAACTCACTACCATAAGAGGTTGATAGGGCGTGTGAGTTGGTTTTCGGAACAATCTCTCACGCCTATATAATCTCTTTTGGCTAAAACCCTGGGTGAAAATTTTGAGAGCCGCAAAATCCCCAATTCCCGAAATAAGATTTTTGTCCTTCTCTTCTCTCTAGATTTCCGAAATTCATAAACGAAGAGTTAGCACTCGCTGCTCGTTTCGTCATGTGGATATCGGTAGAGAGTAATTCCGTAAAGGAAGGCTATTGGTGGCAGCAGCACGCATCTGAAATCAGAACCTTTAACCAAAAATCGTAAGTAATTTTCGCCTGTTTTTCGATTCCTATGTTATGAGCGGATCTTTCAGGGGAGAGTTTATGGGTGTTTAGAATAAGTTTCTACCTATGAATCCCTTCAGGAATATGGATAATACTTTAACTAATTCAACAAAACTTATGAAAACATACTATAATTGTCACTCTTTTCTAATACAATCTTCAAACTCTCCATTCTTATTGTGCTGAGTCCCCACATTAGCTAAGTTGTGAATATATACTGGCAACTTACAAGGCTTAAGAACAACTTTATCTCCTTTAAGGTATCTTTGAGGGTTGAAATTAAATTAAAGTACCGAGTCTCTACATTAACTAGGTTGTAAGCATATACTCGAACTAATTACCTAAGAGGTATCTTTTTGTGAGTTAGAATAAAGTCAAAGTCTATTTTTAACATGATATGAAAATTACCTATTCAATATTATATCAACCGCGGAGTTCAACCTGAACATTTCATACTCCAAATGTTCAGTCTTAGATAAGAAGGGTTTGTGTTGAGTTTATCCCACATTCACTAGAGTAAGAATATTTACAATCTCTTAAAGTGCCTTTTAGATGTTTAAATTAGGCGCAAATCGTTAGGACACTTCTCGTTGGCAATTTTATCTGTTTTTTTTTTTAAACTTATTTATTGTTCTTTCTTGGATTTGATAATCTTGCTTTTGTTTTTTTTTATGATCTGAATGGGTTTTTTATAGTGAAATTGTCCATGGATATGCAAAATTAGTATCCCAATTGGAACAACTAGTGACTAAGATGATCTTCGAGAGCTATGGCATTGATGAGATGAAGAAATGTGATAATCACATTGACTCCATGACTTACCTGCTTCGATTAATTAAGTACAAAGTTCCTAAAGATGAGGAGACAGACAGGGGTGTACCATTACATACGGACAAGAGCTTCCTAACGATTGTGGATCAGAACCAAGTCAACGGTTTACAAGTTCAAACCAAGGATCAACAACAATGGATATCCGTTGATTTCCCCCCTTCCTCTTTGCAGTCTTCGCTGGTGATGGAATGTTGGTACGTGATCAAAAGTCAACGCTAACTTTTTCTCTTCTTTTTTTGGCTAAAAGCAAAAATGCTAATTATACCCTTAGTTTTTTTTATATTTATAAATAGGTGATTCTACCTTCTAAAAATATGCAAAGTGTACAATTATATACCCTTATGTTCAAATTAATCAAAACAATCGGGGTTCTGAAATTCCATGTAACAGGTAGACTAAAAACATTCAGAACCTCAATTTGTTTTTTGGGAAAAAAAGTAATGAAGAAAGTATGTTTCCTGCAATCATACACCTAATCAATCATTAGATTTTAAATGGTCTATTAAGTTTTGGATGAAGCTGCATAATTGAAAACTACGCTATTTTAGAGAGTATGATCGTCTATTTATAAAAAAAAAAACACGGTATAATTACTACCACATATTTTGAGAGATATTTTTACTTTAAACCCTTTCATTTTTCGAAAGTCATCAGAATATGAATAAATGTATCAAACAAGTAAAGTACTTGACTATTTCATATATAACAAAGTTAATCATTTTTAAATTTAGAATTTGAATATTTTTATTTTTAGTATAATATATTTAGTATTGATTTGCGTATGACATTAGGCATGGAGCAATGGGAGAGTGCATTCTCCAATTCATGGGGTTGTGATGAGAGGGAAAGAAACAAGGTATTCATTGGCACTATTCTCCCACCACAAAGGAATAGTGGAGATTCCTGAGGAATTGATTGATGATGAAAAACCCTCAATGCTTTAGGCCATTTGATCACCTTGGATACATGACTTTCTACAACAAACAAATTCAATCTGGTCCGATCATAGGCTCACACATTCAGACATATTGTGGAATTTGATGTATATATATATATATATATATATATATATATATATATATATATATATATATATATATATATATATATATATATATCTTGATTTCTTGTATTGGTTTTTCTATATGCACGTATGCATTTCAGCAATGAAATTTTTTTTACTGGGGACTCCTTCCCTCTAGATTTTGAATGTCTTACTTTTCTTTTATAATATTCTCTCTGTTTTTTCGTACAAGTCTTTTTAACTTCTTCATATTTCTCAAAATATATGTCATTTTTTCAATATGTGAAGTTATTTTTATAATAAGGGTAAAAAGTGCTCACACCCCCTCAATTATTTCAAATTTTGGTTTTTGACCCTCAACTAAAAAACGTCAAGTGCTTAACCCCTGAACTTTTTTGAAGTATCAATATTTCCCCTTCCATTCAATTTCTCCGTTAAATAATAACGGAAGGTACCTATGTGACACCCACACGATAAAAATTGGGGCAAATTTGACAAAATAAATTAAAAATCTTCTGAACCCTCCCTAATTTTCATAACATTCCAAAATTAGAAAATTCTAAATCCTTGAAAAGAAAATGTGAACTCCCATTGAAAATTGATTCAAGAAATCTTGATAAATGAGTAAATAGTAATTTTTTAATTTCTGGCAAAAAGAATTATAGAAGTCATGCTTAGGTTGTTATGGGATACGATGAAGACATTCAATATCTTTTTTGCTCAAAACTAAGTTAAAAAACTCGGTATAATTAGTTACAACTTTCATGGAGTTTTACATAATTTCATGGAAGACATCCTTAAGTTATTTAGCAAAAAAAAAAAAGAAAAAAAAAATTGCTTAAGTTTTTTAAAGATTAATTTATTTTGTCAAATTTGCCCCCATTTTTATCATATGGGTGTCACATAGGTACCTTCCGTTATTATTTAACGGAGAAATTGGATGGAAGGGGAAGCATTGATAATTCAAAAAAGTTCAGGGTCAAGCACTTGACGTTTTTTATTTGAGGGTCAAAAACTAAAATTCGAGATAATTTATGAGGCGTGGGACACTTTTTACCCTTTATAATATTGCCCAATGCACAGAGAGGGGTATGGTAGTGTTTTAGAATCAACTAAATTATATAAGGGTATAATAGTAAAATGTGTATTGTCTCCTATTTCTTTAATCTATGCTAAACATCCTACAAATATCTCTATTAAAAATCAGAGGGAATAATATTTTTTTTTATAGATCCAATGAATTTAAAACCAGATTTATCCTGGACACTACTCAGTGGCGGATGGACACAGTCCGTAGGGGCACCACTAAGAAAAAGAAATCCTTTTACTTGCATGTATTTTTTTTATAAATAAATGACCATACTTATATGTATTTTACTTATATAAAATTACATAAATGACCCTACTAATTTTTATGAGTGCCCGTTGAATTCAAAAATTACTCATTTTATTTCATTTCAAATTACTCATTTTATTTCATTTTGTATAAGAAAATAAACATTCAATATTTGATTGAGACGTAGCAGTCCGTTTAGGGGGAGGAAATGTGGTAATTCTTACATTTAGGGGGAGGGGGATTGGGGGGGGTGAATAACTTATCTGTATGGCCCACCTGATCCAGCACACCAACAGGTTAGGTTTGCGATCGGCCCTTCTAGTTCTAAAAGGTCACAAAAGCATAATACAAGAAAACAATAATTCACTTTTAGGGGAGGAAATGTGGTAATTCTTACATTTAAGGTGGATGCAGGATGCTGCAATTCCGTTTACAAAAGAAATATTACATTGCATGGAAGGAATCAGCACCTGATCGTTAACCAGAACGACGGTAATAGTACCTGCGCAGGTGGTTATTCAAACAAAAAATCACTTGCTACGAATATTTAATATGAAAAATAAGTCATATTAGCTCATAAGCAACAAGAAATATCCTGTTTATGCCAACAACATTATATCAAATGTAAAAAGACCGTTGACCAGGTAAAGAACTTCCCTAACTGGAGGTTTAGTTGAGATCTAAAAGGTTCCTGGAAACAAATTTTTCTACCCAACATGATAAATGGAGGGAATTTTCAGCCTAAAAGCTCATGTGAGAAAGAAAAAAAACGTGGTGAATTCTGTGATATATTAGGGGTGTACATTAGTAGAAATCCTCAGTAAGGATAATTTGATGCTTCAACTAAAAATGCACAGGAATGTGACATAATTGTAGAGTTGCATGTAGATTTAAGCCTAAATAAGGTAAAATGAGGAAACAAAAACCTACACAAGAATTTTGATGCCATATAGAGCAGCATATTTCCTTAGAAGTCGTTCAACAGTATACCATTCTGAGCGATTTGATCCATCTTGATAACCGATCCTCGGCATATGTATTGAAGCTTTACAGAAGAAAAGGAACACGTCAAAGACATGATTAAACATTTTATAACTGTTGAGAACAGAGGTTGTATTCAGGGGACTACATAAAGTACAATATCATGCTCTGGCGACCACTTCGAGCATGAATATTAACAATAACAATCACTTCAATGATATGCTAATAACCCTGCTCAAATGCTCACCAGCAAGACTTGGTAAAAGAATCAGCCATGAAGGATAACAAACAACTACAATACAAGTTACAAACAATCGACAGAAAAGAGGTAATCTCAACAGCGAAGAAATAAACCCAAGTTGCATCATATTACACATAATCTTCCAAATGAATAAAATGTTGGAGCTTCTCTAGAAAGTGAAAAAGAACCTGAATTCTGAGCAGCTGAAATTGATGCTTTTGCCAGGCATTTTTCCAGGTCAGGAATAGAGATATTGCCCCGAGGAACTTTACGCCTAGGATTATATGATTGCACAACTGCCAGAGCTACCCACTGGCTGACATGGCTATCATTTCCACCTTCACCACCATCCTCTGTACAGTACAAGTTAAAATTAGTCTAAAGCAGTAAGAACATCTGGAAGTACGTAAAGAAAGCAACTAGAAAGCTTTAAGAGCAAAACGAAGTTCACCATTTCATAACACAAGCAATAATTACTTGATGGTGCAGTAAAACAGGCAGCCCATTGTCAGTCAAAACAGTGATAGAAACTCACCCTTAATTGGTATGAGATGCAGATCACCCATGTGAAGATCCCCGAATTCATGTGCTCGTTCATATGCATCGGGAATATTAGCTGAAAGCCTTGCCAGTGCATCAAACATACCCCCTCGGCCCCAGTTTCCAGACTCATCAACGCAGCTGCCATTTAGTCATGGAATGAGAAAGTAAAATAAATTAAAGAGAAAGAAAAGGCACTAGTGAAAAAGACTGCTGATAACATTTAGTATGTTACCTGAATATGATTGCAGGTTCTGACGGAGAATCTCTTGAAGGATGTGTGCAATCCCCATAAACAAACTGGACAGCACCAGAACCTGAAAATACATCACTCTCCTCGGGGATAACAGGGTCGCTAATAGAGAGTGAATGGTATCCAAGAGCTTCCCATTTGGCAAGTCTTTTCTCCGCTGCCTTCTTTCTTGCAGCATCAGCTTTAAGATGCTTCTCCTCAGGTAAGCCTCTCCTACTTCCCAGGTCTAACTCGTTATCATGGTTCAATGGTGATGCTTCTTTAAATTTCTCCACCCACGAACGGTATGATGCCTCATCCAAGCCGGGATCATATGTAATTGACTCTGGACCCCGTAGCTCTACAGATCCTTGCCCCTTTACCTTATCCGTCGGGTTGATCTCAAACTTACTTTCACCATTTCCTGACTGTATCTTGTGGCGAAATGCCACTACCTTCTCCACCATTTCGGTCAACTCACTCATATTCAACTGATCTGATTTTTCATCAGTCATCTCTGTAGGGTCAAACATATGTAAACCAAGTACTATGGATCGCAAATCACCACCTTCAGGTCCTGCCATCTCTTTTCCTTCCTGATCAATGTCATCCCCCATGACATTATGGCTAAGCAGTAATTTCCGTTCTGCCCTACGCATAATAACCTACATTCACGTATAAAATCAGCTAAGAACAAAGGATATGCAACCAGAAAGTATGTTCTATGATTTACCTCTTCCATTGTCTGAGCTGTAACTAAGTTTATGGATAAGACATGATTATTTTGACCAATCCGATGTGCTCGCTGCAGAGCTTGCTTGTCTACTTGGGGATTCCAATCTTGCTCATAAAATATAACCTGCAATTGACTTGTTAGGAAGCAACATAAAGGAATAGAGATGAACTGATCCCACCCCTAAAAAGAGGTCTAGGATGAATGGGCCCAAAGGAGACAAAATTAACGGTTTACTCAAGGCAACTTAAAGAAGATAATGAATTCAAAACGTTTGTAATCTAATCTAGTAGGATACCTGATATTAATTTTCTAATTTCAAGTACAACTTTCATCTTTCATCCCCACAACAATACATTCTTCTTTCCTATCGTTATAAAGCTATTTAAAAGCAGACTATAATTTTTCAAAAACTCATATAACTGTAATCTTGACAAGATGGATGGATCAGAGCCTACTTATATTCATATGTCAGCATAAAACCTCATTTACTACATCCTGAATCAGGAACAGAAATCCAATCTGTTCAAGGACAATCTACTCAGATAGTATTTCCAGACACTAAACCCAGCCCCAAAATTTCTAGATATCAAAATAAAGAAAAAAAACGGCTGCTCAAAGAATTGATGAGAGGAGCCCAAAAAAAGGAATCAAAAGGTTAGTTGAATAATTCCCAGCCCTCCCGTCTCCCCACCCCCACCCGACCAAACAAGAAAAAGAGAAGATGGACCTTCGAGAAGTCCATGAAGAATTGTGTTTCTCAGCCATACCCAGATTCAAATGATAAGGAAAAGTTTGGTGGAAATTCACAGCACTCACTGTATCAGCAGCCACAAGATTCAATCCCACTCCCCCAGCTCGGGTAGAAATCAAAAATACAAAGGAACAGCTATTTTCTGCATCAATGCACGAACTTCCTATATGTGATTGTTTGCTAAAACTCCTTATTGCAGCAAACCGCTCCTCAGCACGAATTGAACCATCAAGACGCTCATATGAGTATTTCCTCAATTCTAAATAATCCTGAAAATAAACGACTTGGTGACTGTAGGTTTAAAGCATGCACCAGTCTAATGTTCTTTCACTGAACAACAACCATAATAACAGTTACCTGCAATATATCAAGTGTCTGGGTCATCTGAGCAAACAGAAGAACCCGGTGGCCAGATTCATGTAGCTTTTGTAGTAATTTATCTAGAATTACAAGCTTCCCACTAGCCTGAACGGATGTCACAAAAGACCATGGTATCTCATCATAAACAACTGATAAGAAACTCAAAGAAGAAAACTAAATAAAGAATGGACATAACAGGTTTTTAAAACAGATAGGAAAAGTAAGCAACCGAGTGGGACAATCAAAACCATGTTTATAAGCCCCTCCCTCCCCCCACCAACCCCCCCCACACACACACACACACGCGCGCGCGCGCACTCACACGGGAAAAGAGAGAGAGAGAGAGAGAGAGAGAGAGAGAGAGACCAGTGCCTAAATAAAATCAATGTCCAAGGCACCATCTAATAAATTACAAGTACTTTGATTACCTGAACCAAGTGTTCCCCCTCCTCATACGGTTCAGGCTCAATACCAGGGAAAAGGTAAGGATGGCTGCAAGCCTTTCGTAGCTGAATTACCTGTAAGAAAGGATGCAAATTTGTCCATTAAGAAACTTCAATCTTTAAACTAAAAGTTAACAGTAAACATTTATAACATTGCAACTTGTTTAAAACAAAAGAACAGAACAAGTTCACTTACCATGTTCTGCAATGACTGAGTATTTGAGGCTCCAGAAGCAAATGCAAGCAGTTTAGGAAGCTCTTTCCTCAATATTGACACATAAACCTTCTTTTGCAAAGAAACCAAGGACGTCATCCTGTCAAGACCAATTTGAAAGGCATCTTAATAGCACTTCATAGCAACCAGCTTAAATTTAATAAATACACACATATATAAAGCAGGGATGATTTTTCTCCAGTTTATTTGTTGTCTAAATTGCAGTGTGATATAAGGAATCTCATTCTTAAACACTCATATATTCGTGATAAAAATTAGTGTGAGGTAACATTCTTGAAACTTGAAGTGGATGAGCTTCAATGAGCTACTATAGGAAGATCTCTTTAAGAAGAAAAGAGAGAAAGGAAATTACTAGTTCAATGCATTTACATTTGTAACAAGAAAAAATGGACAAAAGGAATCGTTGGATTAGAATCAAATGGTACTTAACTATTGAAAGAAAAAGGAATCATTTTTACGGGCCTCCCATTTCACAATGCACCAAAATTGACACAGAAGATGTAAAAGTCCTCAAGAGGGAACTCACAAAGTGATCTCAGTAAGAGGTGGCAGCATAAGATTTCCAGACTCAATGAGCTTTGATTTTGTTCTTCGAAGCATGAATGCTCCAAGTATATACTTCAAGATTCTGAATTGTTTTTTAGACTTTTCACCATCACGGCCTGCTCATTCCGAAGGCAAATTTCAAGATTAAGTTCTATCACCTTAAAAACATTTCCTTTCGGAAGAAAATGAATTTAAAGGCAATGGTAATGGAAGAATAACAGGCTCTGATGATCCAAAGAAAGAAAAGAATAAAATCTCAACTGATTATCAAAAGGCAGCAAGAGAACTGAAATCAAATTGCTTCCAATTCTAGTATTTGCAAGAGTACTAACTTACTACTAATTGCTCTACAATATTTGTACGGTAAAAGCTCATACCAAAGCAGAGAAAGTGAAATATTTCACAAACTGATACGAAAAGCAGTTGATTAAAATTTCATGCAAACACCATCTAATAAATACGCAACTTCTGAATTTTAAAAACACCATCTAATAAAAATGCAAATTCAGAATTTTATGAGCCACAAACTTATGAGACGAAAAACCCATGTAAAAAATAACGGAAGTTAACAAATTACCTGAAGGGTTTCCAGCATCCTTGAATGCTGAAAGGAACTGCTCCAATGTTCCAAATACAAGGGGCATACAGAAGTGCATCAAAGCCCAAAGTTCAGTAAGGTTGTTCTGGATGGGTGTTCCAGTCATCAGCAACTTTCTTGGTACAAGAAAGCGTTCTTTCAGAAACATTATACAAGACCTGGAAATTTTTTAGCAACAACTGCAGGATTTAGTATTTTGCTTTCTCTTTTTAAGATTTTGTAGAAAAAGATAACTGAAGGAGAGCTAATTTTAGGCATACACTGGAAGGATTTTTTAGTCTCTGCGCTTCATCAATTATTGCAAATTGCCATGGAATTTGAGAAAGAAAATCCTTATCAATTAGTGCAATGTCATACGTTGTCAATAACAAATCAAATGGTAATGAAGATACCTGCAACATCAAAACCACCATAATTTCAAAATGTCAAACAGAACAAAATACTTGTCCACCCACTATATCACAACTTCAGTGATATTCAAATTATAGATGTGAAAGAACAGAATCTTTTGAGTTCATATCCATCATCCTTGATTAAGTGAGTAAGACCAACCAAACGGTTTATGCCAAGACTTACATCTAATGCTGACAAGGGGTCATTCACATGCTCATACATCTTCATGCGCAGATTGCGTCTGTGGTCCTTTTCTCCAACATAACTTAGGACCCTCAACTCCGTGGCAAAATTGGACACTTCAGAGACCCAACCATCAATTACGCTGAGAGGACATAATATCACTGCAAAAAATTATTAAAGCCAAGAATATGCCAGTGATTAGAACCCTTCAGAGTTCAGATATATTTGATATTTCATTCAAACTAGAAAATACGCATGTAAAAGCCCAAAGATAGAGCTTTCCTACTCACAATATGGTCCAGGAGACTTCTGATGAACTTTCAAGTAACTTAAGAAAGAGATAGCTTGTAAAGTCTTTCCAAGACCCATCTGCCAGTAAACATACGCATCAAATAACAATGAAAATGCATCCACACATTACAATAAGATAATGTAGGTCTCTTCTACCATCATCAGAGTGTCAACTGCCGAAACTGACTCATTCGACGAACATATGCGTGATAGAGTCCTCAAATTCCCCCCTCCCCCAACACAAACACACCAAAATTCAAACCAAAAGAGAACAAACGAAAGGGAATCTGGACTAGTTTGATCCAGTGCTTAGTTTAGAAAATAAGAACTACAACTTGAAAAAATCCTTGCCAAGGAAGACTAGTGCAATTGGCACAACATTTCTGTATGAACTCTACGCACCCTCCCTCAATAATTAGAAAAAAAATAAAATAAAAAATATTAAGAGACAGATACTCAAAATTGACTTCAGAGAGCTTAATCACACAATTAGAAGCGAAACACTCACATTTCATTTTCCAGAATAATTTATACAAAAAAATTAACGAAGAAAATAATAACTTCATGACGTTCAAAGAAGTAATTCTTCCAAAAACCATACCTCATCTCCTGCAAAAAAAAACAGAAACAAATCGCAGTAATCAATGAACAAATATTGCCTACAAATTTTCAATTAATTCGCAATTTTTCTTTTCCTCAGTATGCAAAATTATACAAGGAAACATTATATGATATGCATATATATGCTCCATTCTCCATTTCTGGTTAGAGAAACGTTACCGAGAATGACGTTGACGCCGAGAAGATATCGGTTAATAAGCCACCGGACTCCTTCAATTTGATGAGGTTTAAGAGTAGCGGTGATGCCGCCGAAGTCAACGGTGTCAACCGAAGTTCCATCTCCGGCGTAAATATACTTCGCCGCCGCTATTAGTCTCTGCTCGTAATTCATGTTCTCTTCGATTGCAGGTGGTCAAAGGCGGTGGGCGGTGGCGGAAGGCAGGCCTTTTTCAAATCGGCAGGGAAGGGGGAGAATATCAAATGACGATAATAACCTTCAGAAAGTTAATAGAATTCCAACATTTTGGAGAATAAGGTTTGGTTTTAGTAAAGGTTGAATTCGTAAGTTCAATGGAAAGTAGCGCCAATATAAAAACTTTTATTTACCGCCTTGAAAGTTGACCCCTCAAGTTTGTAACATCATATACGGGGTAACCCTTTATTTATATTTATTGAACATTTACTACCCAATCTTGTTTTTTTTTACCTTAATTAAATTAAAGTCAATAGCCTTTTTTCTTCTTTTGATGAAGAGGAATTTATGGGCTATATGCTTTGGATAATTGTGAGGTGTATAAGTATTAATGGTTTTGGTTTTATATCCCTTTCACATAATGTTTTGTGAGCATTGTATATGATGTAAGGTCAGTTATCAAAGAGTATTTTATGATACGGAAATTGAAACAGGATTATTGATATTTAATACTTTCTCCAAAATACCCCTACCCTTTCGAGGTTGAAGGTTCAAATGAAAACACATTTAGATGACGCTCCTTGTGAGCGTATCAATAGCGCTACTTCTTGAGTATTGTTGGACATGTAAATCCCGGGATGTATAGTTAGACATAGGACTAGGAAGGAAGCACTAATATTATCCAAGGCTTAATGCACCGACCCAACTCCTTGTGGGATACTAAGGACTAGGCATGTCAATTGAGTCTAAAATATTACTCGTTTCATACTCAGGTCCATTAAATTGAGAGCCAAATTAGATTTTTATTGGATTGGATCTAGATCTTTTCAACTAGAGCCCGGACTCAACCACATTGGGTCTTGGATCTAATTTGGGACCGTTCACTAATTTTACTTATAATTTTATTGATACTCAATTTTATCGATCGAAATGTGAATATTTTTTTAAATAAACTAAATAACGATTATTAACGAAATATTATATGACAATAATATGCACCGTTTATTAACATTAGTATCATATCCTTAGGTTCATATAAAAAAAATCTTAATTGGGTCTTTGGGTCTATACAATTATAATTTAGACTCACAACTCTTGGGTCCCATCAAGGACGAAGACAGAGGGGGCGGGGGCTAAAAATACTACTACACATAGTAAATTTAATATGAAGTTCGGAGTATTTTATCAAATTCGTCCCCAACATTTTTTTGCAGTTTGTATATGTAGTTCGACATACTGTGTTGCAGTTTTCTCCCTCCCCACGCAAAATTTCTGACTTCGTCCCTGGGTCCCATACTTGAATTGAAATCTACCCATATGAGTTCGGATCCAATCTAAGGCTCTATTTGGATTGGGTTTGGGTTTGAGATTGAGATTGAGATTGGGTTTGGGTTTTGGCGGGAGAGGCTAAAAAGTGGGCGGGAAATATTCAAATTCAAATTTTTTTCTTCAAATAATCGTAAAAATTCAAACTTTGGCCTCTAAAATTGGCGGGAGATGTTCAAATTCCAAATTTTTGAGAAAAAAAGTATATTTAGATTCAAATTAGATCTTATGAGTTTGGATTTGAATTTTGATTATTGAGGCAATTGACAGGCCTGCCAATTATCTCCCAAACATTTCTCAGCTAGTCTATGCTTCGGGGCCAAAGGAAACCCCCTTGACCTCTTGCAACAAGTTGCTTCAAAAATATTATAACCCTGTCGAAGTAAAAAATTATATTTCATGTATGTTTGGAGTATGAACAACTTTAGTTTTTATAATGATTAATTAATTCATTTAACTACAACGCGTATACTTTAAGGAACCTCATAACTATTATATAAGGAGATACAAGAAAATATCATAACAATAGTTCAACTAGTAAAGCACTCTTTATTATATTTAAATTTAGATTGGATCCGGAAACAATTGTTGAGATACAAATAATGATCTTTCACATTAGATAAATTCGTGTTAAAGTTTCTCAAGTCTCAAATAGGACATATTTAATAAGTTTAGTTCATAAATTCAAGTAATTTAAATGATCACGTACATTTAAGAGAATGTGAAAAATTCGTGTTAAAATCTCTCAAGTCCCAAGTAAGACAAATTTAATAAGTTTAGTTTATAAATTCAAGTAATTTAAATCATCACTTAAATATAAGAGAAAAATAGAAGAATTGAATTGAATTCCTAAATAATAATACATATCGAACGTTTATTTATTTATAAAAAAAAAATTAACATTCATTTTCAAATGGAAGTAATATAATCTGTCAACTCACGAATTGAGTGCAAGGGATGGTGGCAAGTGAGTGATGATTCAAGATGGTTTGGTTAATACCACAACTTGTGATCATCACTTAACAATGTAATATAAGAATTGGGTTTATTCTTAAAGCCTTTAGAACTTTAAGGTCCTACAAGAGATGAAGACAGAAATTTGGTATTGGGGTGAAACTGTAACGGTATGTTGAACTAGATATGAAAATGACAAAAATAAAAATTTTAAAGGCGAAACTTATAAAATATTTCGAACTACATATAAAATTTATTATACCTAATAGCATTTTTAAAATTTTTGGGGGCGACTGCCCGCCCCTGCCTTTGTCCCTGGGTCCTACCCATTACCTGAGGATCCACACAATGGCAGGCAACAACATTGATTGGATTTGGGTCAAAATAAACCCCAAATTGGAAACCCCCCATGCAGTTGGCCACTTCTAACCAGTCCGCATTAAATTTTTCGCACATACGAATCGCATGAGAACAAATGTTCTGCACAAGTGTTCTGAAACAGAATAAGTGTTCTGTTTTAAATCAATTTTACCGTTAAAATTTCAATTCGATATACGAGAATAAATTTCGAACGTGCAAAGCTTACCTGTTTTGCACTGGAGCGACAACGACTTCTAATACTCTCTCATTATGAAAGTGTTGAAGAGATGAAATCAGCAGATTCCTCATTAGACGGCCAAGGTATATAGGGAATTGGTAGGTCCATTCTTGTCATTATGTTTCAAGTATCAAGGCAAACAACACTAAGTGGCATCTTCATTTTCTCATTATTTTATGATGGAAACCATCAATTTCTCATTATTATAGTATATAGTTGTAATAAATTTATCTGGTTTAGACAAGTGATCTCAATTTAATTGAATTTATCTTTGATTCCTCAAATACTTGCTCATATTTAGATCATGAGTCGAGTTATGCAGGAGCAAATATGGTAACCGAATTAGTTGGGAGTACCCCAAATCATCAATCTACCAATTTAACTTGTTTATCTATGACTTAGCAACTTGTTTATCTATGACCTCTTTCTTTTTCTTTTCTTTTTAATTTAAGAAAATATCGTGCTGGTTAATTCTGTGAAACATGTGATCTAAATTTATTCACGTCAAAAGGGAGAAAAATTTTTCTACTGATATGAATAAATTTGACCACGTAGTATATTTAAACATGGTTCATATCAGGAAAAAAAAAACTTACAAATTAAACTATTAGCCTGGCTCCAATACTGGTTTATTATATATATATATATATATATATATATATATATATATATATATATATATATATATATATATATATATATTAAAATGAGTATAGTTGTTTCTTGTTGAATTATAGCTATAATTTTCTGTTGTGTTGGCATCTCATTGTTTCTATTGATTTTTTGGTGCCTATAGTTTATGTCAAGATTATCGTTCTAAACATATTAAATTCAGAACATATGGAACACTTTTTTTTATAAGAATTACATATTTTTTAGATAAATATTAAATTTTATGCAATAAATATTTTATTATCATGAACACTTCTCTTTAGTCATGTAACACATGTCTTACATAATAAGTGTTCATGCAAAAAAAAATTTTTGACTGTTAAAATTTGTTATCTAATAACTAAAAACCGTTAAAATTGTTCAATATATACTAAAATTTGACCGTTCCACACAATAGTCGAATCGTATTGCTTATACTTTTCTTGTTTAGAACTATTATTTGGAATATCAAATAGGGAATATATAATTGTGCAGCTTGGAAATTTGGTGGCTTGTCATGAACCTACAAGTATGTTTGCAACTAAGACGGCATATTACAAAAATAATATAGAATAGCTAAGGATAATATGTCCTTTTTCGGTTGAGCAAAAAATATGAAGTTGTCCTCCCAACAAGAGAAGTTTTCATCCCTAAGTGGCCACAACACATCATTGTGAAAAGAGTCACATCATGCAAATCTTAAGTCCAAACAATTTGAGAAGAAAACTATGTCCCCCCTTCTCATTGGTGCAACTTCTATAGTAAATTACATTGCTTTAGAAATTTGGCCGGTGCTGCCAGCTTTTAGGAATTATAGTTGCCTTTTATTGGTGCTACTTTGACGAGGTCAGTGCTTGCGCTGATTGTTCAGTTAAGTCTGATATGTTCGCTGATGAACACGAAAGTCCGAACATGAGGTAGCGGGAGGTGTTGGTCACCATCACTTGCACCTTCTTTTTTATTCATAAAAAAAAAAATTACATTGCTTTAAATTTGCACCAAGCAAGAACAATATCGAATGTTGCATTGTATTGTATAGATGGAATCAGAACTTTATTTTTTTTTTTAAATCGATTTTATAAAAATGTATTTAAAAAAAAATATTTAAACGGTGAAATTAAAAACAAAATACCACCACAGCATATTTCAAAAACTAAAAAATTAATATACATAAAAAGAATTTTAATAATATTGGGGCGTGGCAATCGCTCCTCCGTCCTCTTAGTTTTGTCTCTGGTTTAGTGGAAGAAGTTTAGTATTTTATAAGATAATATGTTCGAGTATTGTGTATGCAATTTTTTTTGTTACGAACTCTTTATTTGTAGTAGTAGTAGAATAGAACAAATTAATCAGAAACTTGTGATTACACATTTATATATTTGTCTCATCAAGAGCTTTCGTTTCAAAATTAACTTGGTAATACAGTACTCTCCCGTCACAAATTATCTATCCATTTTGTATTTTACACGGGATTAAGATTTCATCAAATTATATAGTAAAATATCAAATATAACCCTATTTAATGTTGTTTCCAATTTAATTCTACCTTATTTTCTATTTCTATTCTTCTCTCTTCAACATTTAATGTAAGGAATAATATTGAAAAATCATCATTAATGAACAATTTATTTAGAAAGTAGACAATTAATTTGGAACAGATTAAAAAAGAAATGTGGACATATAATTTGGGACAAAAAGAGTATATTTATCGTATTTAAAATATTGGATTCATATTATACTATTTGATTTAGAACCACCTAGTTAGAAAGAGTAGTATATAAATATTGCATCAAGGTATCTTTTTCATTACCATTATCACATTTTCTTCAAACTAAAGCCAAAATGCAGGCCAAAGCTTCCCATAATACTATCCCTCGAAAGCTCATTTCTCCAGCAAAACTACCACCAATACCCAATAATAACAATATTTCATTACCAAGTAATAATATAGTTCCAAGAGCCATCTCCATTACAGCACCGGGCCCGGGCCTTGGAGTAATTGCACCTCCACCGGAGCTAGTCGACGACAAGGTGACCGCCTACTGGGACTACCAGTTTCTCTTCGTGTCGCAACGCTCAGAGACGACGGAACCCATCTCACTTCGTATAGTCGATGGTGCGATCCCGACGGATTTTCCATCGGGAACGTACTATCTAACCGGGCCAGGCCTCTTCACGGACGACCACGGTTCTACGGTGCATCCATTGGATGGTCATGGTTACCTTAGGACGTTTAAAATTGACAGAGCTCGAGGTCGAGTTGAATTCATGGCCAAGTACATAAAAACATAGGCTCAAGTGGAGGAACGGGACCCGGTAACTGGCATGTGGAGGTTTACGCATCGGGGCCCATTTTCGGTTTTAAAAGGTGGGAAAATATTTTTTTTATTTGAAGAAATTTTTAAATAGCTTTGATACCAATTTGAATAGAATTTTTAAATACGGAAACACATATATTTTAATAAATAATTTGGTGGTATGGTCCAACCACAAAGATTAATTTAACAACAATACTACGAAGAGGAACATATAATATTCTATGCATTAACTCTCAAATAATGGGAATCGGGTAGCCCATGTGGTAAAGCTACCCGAACACGATTCTCATATCTCCCCAAGTGGGGCAAATAATTTCTCCTCCTTATGAGGCTAAAATTCCCTCCCCAGGCATGGGACATGCTACAATCTCCCTATCTAGGGTACTCACCGCTCTCCCCCCCTCACCCCCCTCGGGGGCAATCGCCCAACGGGCGTCAAAAAAAAAAAAAAAAAAAAACTCTCAAATAAGTATCAATAACCATCATCAAACCTAATAGAATCGTTAAGATATCTAAGAAAATATAAACGGAATATGACACTCCTAAAGCAAGCCTAATACAATAAAACTAGTACTTATGAAAACTAAATATTCTAATAAATAATAAATTTGATTTAATAATTCAAAAATTATTAATATTGAAAAAGGAGTGTTGAACTTAAAATTATTATTTCTGGTTGAAAGGGCTAACTAACTATGCTGACTTTCCTTTTGACAGGTGGGAAAATGATGGGAAATACTAAGGTTATGAAAAATGTTGCTAATACTAGTGTGTTGAGATGGGGTGGGAGATTGTTTTGCCTTTGGGAAGGTGGTGATCCTTATGAAATTGAGGACACAACGTTGAATACTGTCGGAAGATTTGAGATTGTTAATGGTGAGAAATTGTGGAAGAAAGATTATGATGGATTTAAGAAGCTTAATCTTTTGGATTTGGCTGCTGAAATCTTGAAGCCAATACTCTATGGTAAGCATGAATTTTTAATTTGATCATCGATACTATTTTTATTCATATTAAATCAGAATCCTAATATATTTCTTAGTCTGAAGTTGAATATTTATTACTAAAAGTGTACGTTAAATTCTAGAAAATGATAATACTAATCTTTAGCATTATTGTATTATCTCTACATCAAGAGATAAAATTAAGGACTGAACGATGGGCGCTCTGAATATTTTAAAAAAAAATTTGTGCGTAATGATTTACTAGTATTTTAGTCATATTCTTTTTTAGAATTGCATCTGCAACATTTTTTAAATTCATTATATAGATTGTGTATAGATAAAATTAGAAACTTCACATAGAAAAGAGAGGAAGTGAATATTACATAATTCTTGGATGGCAAGATGTAATTTTGTTAATGCTATTTTTAAGATTTTAAAAAAAAATATAGGTAAAAAATGCAATTTTTAAAAAATTTGGGGCAGAAGCTAATCAGGGGGATCCCTAGATGGGTCTCTAGGATGTGGAAGTGATACAATGAGTCCGATCTCACCTCTCACGCACAAAACTATACCGGTCTCACTTACAGAAGTAGAGCTCACTTTTATCAACATGGTCTAAATTATATTTTTGTGTGTAAAAAAAGTGGGACCCTATTTTTTCATGTATATTTGTTCTTGTCACATCTCACATAATTAAAGTTCTGATTATGTCTGTATTTATGTCTAGAGACTAAGGAATCCTACAAACAGTGACGAGATTTTTAAAAAATACTACTAGATGTAGTAAATTTTATATGTAGTTCGGAATATTTGATCAAATTCACCCCCAATATTTTATGCGGCATACTGTTGTAGTTTTTCTCCCCTAACCTAAAATTACTGGGTTCGTCACTGTCTACAAAAACTTATCAATGATATTGGTATATGTACTTACCAAAATAAATGGAGATGAATATGAAGAGTTTTATTGATCTAAGTTTTGTAACGTGCTTGTGCAGGAGTGTTTAAGATGCCACAAAAGAGATTATTGTCTCATTACAAGATTGATAGCAAAAGAAACAGACTTTTAATAGTGTCATGCAATGCAGAGGACATGTTACTTCCTCGTAGCAATTTTACTTTCTTTGGTAAGTGGTTTTTGCTTGCTATATGGTTTCGTGGATATCAAATCAAAACTATTGATAGTGATGCTAAATAGTTATTTATTACAAATCAATACTTTGTACTCAATCACAAAGAAGCCCACCATTTCTGGCTCAAAATGAAAGGGACAACAAAGATTAAAGAAATGGAAAATTCTGATATGGAAATACGTGGTTCAAATTCATTTACATCAACGAAAAATTATTTTCTCCTGATGTGGATGAATTTGAACCACACGATTCATTATCAAAATTAACCGAAAGAAATTGCATCACTTTTGTTGTTCTTCTTCATTTTGTGGTAGGGTATAGCTTAATAAAGTAAACTCATTACAAGTATTGTTGTGGTAGTCTTGTCTGTATTTATAGTGTGGGGAGATTTGATTTCTTTCAAAAGCCAAAATCAACCTCTTGTGAGTGACAACGAAGCACAGCTCAAACGGTAAGACGCTTCACTTTCAACCGGTAAGTCGGAGTTCGAGTCATGCTGGCTGAAGGGGAAGTGGAGAACCATTATCGATCTTCCTAAAAAAAAAAAAAAACTCTTGTGAGTTGCTAGCCTACATACCACTCTAATAAATCTCTAAAAATATATCTCGCGATTTAACTCTTTCACTTTATCCGACTGTTGGGCCTTAGACTTGTTGGGGTTGGGGGGGTGAGGGGGGTCGGTCCTTTTCTCATTCATCATCCTAAGAAAACGTTTTGGGGAGTGTTTATAATTTCCAATCCAACCAATCCCTTTTTTGTTTTTATTTTTATGTTTTGTGAATAAAGTTATAAAGAATTAATTGGATCAATTTAGGAGTAAAGATGTACAATATTGTAGAAAGTCTTCTTACAAATAGAAGATATATTTTATTCTTGTATATACAATTTTATCCTCCATTGTCCAATTTAGTTTAGTATCTTCTCTTAAAATACTTGTGCTGCGATGTTCATTAACTAGCTTATCATTTTTTCCCCCTTCAATTTTGCAGAATTTGACTCAAATTTCAAGTTGCTACAAAGCCAAGAATTCAACATCCCAGACCATTTCATGATTCACGATTGGGCTTTCACGGATAGTCATTACATATTATTTGGAAATCGCATCAAGCTGGATATTCCTGGTAAATTGTCATAATCTATAAAACCCAAGCAATAATTCAAGCCACACACACCCCAAAAATTATATACAACTCCCTTGAAAATTGATTAAAGAAGAAGATGTGGAGTTAATTTGGGGATAAAGACTAAAGTTTGATTAAAAATAAATTTTTGAAAAGTATTAAAATTATTGGATATACCTAATTAAAATTGGCCCCGAATTTTAAGTACTTTTTAGAGTTGACCCTAGTTATTTTTTGGGGAACGTGTTTGAATTGACAAAATTACCAATATTTTTCAAACAACACGTGCAATCTACCACCCATCTCTACTGTCAAAATTATGATTTTGTAGAAATCAGATACTCGCAAATAATTGATGGGTAAAAAAAGATAACAAAAAAACATGTTGGTCCAAAAACATGGGTAAAATAGTGTGTTTTTTCTAAAAATTAAATGAAGCCTAATTGTGGGTTCAAATTGAATTTGCAGGATCAATGACAGCAGTATGTGGATTATCTCCAATGATAACTGCAATATCAGTAAATGGAAGCAAATCTACATCTCCTGTTTATTTGCTTCCCAGATTTCCCAGTGAAGAAGGAAATACACAAAGGGACTGGAAAATACCCATCGAAGCTCCTTCACAAATGTGGGTACTCCATGTTGGAAATGCTTTTGAAGAAAAGGATAAAAATGGAAATTCACATATTCAAATTCAAGCAAGTGGTTGCTCCTATCGTTGGTTCAATTTCCAAAAGATGTTTGGTATACCCATTTTAACCTTCTTAAGAAAAAAAATTGTTTGTAATTCTTTTTCATTAGCAAATTAGAGGGAAATTAAATGATAGATCAATATATTAAATTAAAGGAAAATGAATGACAAACATTATTAAGGGTAATTCCGGAAAATGAATGACAAACAGTATTAATGGTAATTTAATCAATTTACATAAGTATTAAAGTCGGTATTTTTATTATTTTTATTTTTGTCCATCCTTAAAAGAAGAAGAAAGAAAAAAGACCGATGTTTTTATTGGAAACGCTTTAGTAGACTTGCGTTATTGATTATAGATTCACTTATTTTTCATATATTTTTTAGCTACCCTACTTGTACAAGTAAAGCTAAAGACTGTCAATTATGAGGTAAGAATGACCCCAAACCAATGAAGCTAGGGTATGATAGAACAACCACTTAGGTAATAATCTGATAGTCGAGTGACTGACTCGTAGTTCATATCAATCCCAACAACGTAAAAGTGTAGGATAGAACTTGCCCAATCGAAATTGTGCCTAAACTATTGAATGAAGTATATTGGGACAGTCCCGTATGAGTAGTTTTATCTTGGTAGGTGACTAAGTTTAAAAGTTACATCAAAACCAATGAATACATTACACGTAGGAAAGAAAATTGACTTTTTGGCAATTCTCTTTCCTACGTGTACTGCATTCATTGGCTTGGATGTAACTTTTAAACTTAGTCACCTACCAAAATAAAATTTCTCGTCCCGTATTGGGAACAATATATTTTCTGCACATACGGATCGCATGAGGACACATGTTCTGAGTCTCTGAACATGTGTCCTGATTCAGAATAGGTCTCTCACTTTAAATTAATATTGACCAACAAAATTTCAATCTGACGGAGGAGCATAAGTTCTGCACTGGAGCCGCTGCGATATTGGGACTATACATCTAATACTAGTGTCACCTCTTGGTTATGGGTTTTGCAGGGTATGATTGGCAAAGTGGTAAATTGGACCCTGCTATGATGAATGTAAGAGATCAAGATAAGATGTTGCCTCACTTAGTCCAGGTTACTATTTAATTTTCTCAATCTCTTCTTAAGATAACAAAATAATCTCAAATATTTTAACAAGGGTATTTTTGGTATAACCAATTAGATTTAACAACAATGCAGGTATCTATAAATTTGGATAGTAAGGGAGAATGTCAGAAATGTAGTGTAAATGATCTAAATCAATGGAGCAAACCATCAGATTTCCCAGTCATAAATCAAGATTTCTCAGGTTGCAAGAACAATTACGTTTATGCAGCGACTTCATCTGGTTCACGCGAAGCGTTACCACATTTTCCCTTTGATACAGTTATAAAATTAAATACTTCAGACAAATCCATTTGTACATGGTCTGCTACTAGAAGAAGATTCATAGGCGAACCTATTTTCATTCCCAAAGGAACTGGTGAAGAAGACGATGGATATCTTCTCGTAGTAGAGGTGAGTAACCTGATATTTTTATGCACACGGACATTTTTATATATTTTTTCCCTAACGAAGCTTATTTAGAATTTGATATACATGTCGCGTATTTGAAAACTTTTTGTTTGTGACAAAATATAGTATGCAGTTTCAACACAGAAGTGCTTTCTTGTAATTTTGGACTCTAAGCAAATTGGGAAGAGTAATGCACTTGTTGCTAGAGTTGAAGTTCCAAGACATTTGAATTTTCCTCTTGGCTTTCATGGATTTTGGGAGAGCAGTGACTTTGGCTTTGGCAATTAAGTGGAGTCTAGCTATGATCATAGGGGTAATTTTGTAAAAAAACATATACATTTATATCTAGAGGATATAATGGTAAAACCATCAAATAGGGGAGAAAAAAGAAATAATACATATATTAGAGGTTGGTTATTCAAAAATGTTAATATTTGTAGAAATACATCTACCACCATGAATTATTATATTATTGCTTTGACAATCTTAATTTTTCTCCTAATGAGTGCATTGATAGAGGAAAAAGAAAATTGCTAGTATTACTATTTTTTAAATTTTTGTTGAAAATGAATAGGTATTAATCTTCTCGGGTAAACTATTTACAAATTGAGAGCTAAAGTTCTTCTTGAAACTTCAACAACTTCAATCAATCTATTTACATTATTCAAAACAATCTCTATTCAATATCTAAGTGGGAAAACTCAAAATTCTGTTAAAATATTTTAGAATTTCGCGGTCATCAAAGTTTGTGTATCAATACTCAAAACAATTTTTGTAAGTGTTGATCTTCACGTAAATTAGCACCAATGACAATCCGACCATCTACTCTAGTAAAGTAAAAAAATTCTCTATACCGAGTAGGATGGAGAACCCCTTCAGGTGTCTCATACTTAAGAATAGTTTTGAAATGAATAAAGAGAATTTTCTTCAAACGCTCTACAAATATTGCAGATGTAATCTTGGAGAATATTTTCTCCTACTTAAAAAAGCCCTAGTCTTAAGTTT
Source organism: Vinca minor (assembly GCA_026122235.1). Classification (NCBI taxonomy): domain Eukaryota; kingdom Viridiplantae; phylum Streptophyta; class Magnoliopsida; order Gentianales; family Apocynaceae; genus Vinca; species Vinca minor. Next base: position 4,213,343 of record JAOCZM010000291.1, read on the forward strand.
ATCTCTTTGAACCAACCAAGGAATTATTCAATGCCGAAGTAAATATTTTGCCATCTTAGTAACTATTAATCTGACACTTGTAATATTTTTGTAATTTGTTTTAAAGTTTGTTAATACAAATATTACTTGTTAAAAAAAACGAAGTAAAAAATTGAATGTAAATTTTTAATCCGTTCAGTTTAGGATAGACTATTTTGTGAACATTATGGGTCAATTTGAAATTAATAAAAGTTGTAGGGTCAGATTCAGAACTCAAATTTCTTTTAGTCGACTATTACATGAATTAATTGTTTTTAAAAATAATTTAGCAAAAAAAAAAATTGTTTTTAAAAATAAAAACAATTGAAAGGCGCAGCCCTCGAAAAGGGATTTTCACACCCTCTCCGACAATTACATACGATTTTCACCCCTCCCCTAAAACCCCCCAATTTCAAAACCCTCAAACTCATCCGCCGTCCACAACCTCGAGCCCCTGGAACGTCACAATTCACCGAATCGACGCCGTCCACCACCTACACCATGGACGGAACAGGCTTCGGATTCTCCAGCAATTCCTCTTCCTCGCCTTTTTCCTTCTCTTCCTCCGCCGCCACGTCACCCTCACCTCTCTCCTCCTTCTCTTCAAATCCTGCCTCTACCACCACCACCACCACCGCCAATTCCCCTTCCTCTTCACCCTTCTCTTTCTCATTATCAAACCCTAGTTCCACCTCCACGACAACCGGTCCTTCCTCCTCTCCTTTCGGAGGTTTTGGCGCCAATACTACTGCCTCCGCCTCCCCGACTCCTTCGTTTGGATTCGGATCTTCCACCGCGACGGCGTCGTCTACGGCTTCTCCACTTTTTCGGATCTTCGTCATCCGGATCGGGTCTAACTCTCGGCATTTTCGGATCAGCTTCTTCTGCTTCTAGTGTAAGCTCTGCGACTGCCTCACCACCTTTTTGGAGCGGCCGCAGCGACGTCGTCTCCTTTTGGAGGTTCCTCACTATTCGGATCCTCTACAGCGACTTCAGCTCCTTTTGGTGCAGCCTCATCTGGAGGAAGCATGTTTGGGTCCACCGTAGTAGCATCAACCCCATTCGGGGCCACCACGGCCTCCTCCTCTGCCAGCGTATCACAGTTTTCTTCTGGTCTCTTTGGTTCAACCTCTTCGCCAGCATCAAGTCCATTCGGGATCATCTGCTCCTGCACCGGCCTCTGCGGCCGCCTCCTCTGCCCCATTTTCTTCTGGTCTTTTTGGTTCAAACTCTTCGCCATTCGGAGCTCCATCTTCTGCCCCAACTACTGCTCCAACTACTACAACAATGCCCTCTTTTCCTTCATTCGGTTCTTCATCAGCTAGTTTGGGTTTCAGTTCGGCTCCTTCAACACCTTCAATGTCATCCCCTTTCGCTGCACCAGCTGCAAGTTCAACAGCCACAGCCTCAGGATTTTCGTTTCCAGCTGCCAGCTCAGCTTCCACAGGGTCTGCATTTGCTTTTCCTGCGGGGATATCATCATCATTGGCTTCTTCAGCATCATCTGGTTTCTCATTCCCTTTGAATTCAGGCTCGACAGCTGCCGCATCTCCTTCTATCTCAGCCTCGTCGCCTTTTTTAGCCACTACTACCTCTGCCTTTTCCCTAACTAAAAGCACTGGAAACTCTGTAACCCCAGCTGTTTCTGCTTCTACAACGCCTGCTCCAGCCTCAGGGTTTTCATTTGGTACTTCGGCTTTTCAAACACCTTCTTCAGCACCAGCATTTTCTGCTACACCTGTTTCGACGCCTGCATTTTCAGCTACACCTGCTTCGACTCCTGCCTTTTCAGCTACACCTGCTTCGACTCCTGCATTTTCAGCTACGCCTGCTTCGACTTCTGCATTTTCAGCTACACCTACTTCGACATTGTTTTCAACTGTTACCACTACGGCTAGTGCCTTAATTCCAGCCACAACATCTACTGCTAGTGCAGCTCCTGCTAGTAGTACTAGTAGTACAGGATTGGCTCCGAGCTTTTCTGGATTTGTCTCAGCTGCATCATCGGCAGCTACTACAGCGCCTACAACCAGTCTTGTTGCTGCGTCTGGTTTTACTGGTTTTGGTGTCAGCAGTACTTCTGCACCTTCAGGCACCACTGCAGCCACCACTACTAGTTCATTTTCACTTTCAACCAAATTGCCTGCTAGTGCTTCATCGTCACAACCTCAATCAACCGCTGCTGCTCCTTTCTCTGGTAAAATGATTTGTTCTCATTTCATATGTTTGTCCAACTACGTATCTGATTGTCTTGCATTAGGCAATAGGAAGCTGTTGGTTTCTAAATGCTTTCTATTATTGTCATTCATGCAATTGTGCTAGTACTTTATATTGATTACTTACTCTACATAAAATTTGAGTGGAAAATGGCCTGTATGTGTGTAGAGTTTGTTCACATATGTGCTAAATTAGGAATAAATGAATCAAGTTTTTGGCCTTGATGGATCCGAGAAACATATACCTGGTCATAGCGTCCCGCCATCGTGATTTTTGGATTTGCTTATTGTATTTCTGTTTGAAATCATGTGTAGCATGGAAATATATTTTATGACTTCAGTTCTAAGATATTGATTGGGGTCTGGGGCAATTTTTCGGGGTTAAATTTAGTTGAAGTCTCTTAAATTCATTTCAGGGTCTCTTACTTTCTCGGCTGGAACATGTTCCGGTTGTTCTGCTTACGTTTTGAGAGTAGGTTTAGGTGATCAAGAGGAAGAAGTTCAGAGTACGGGTGAGCAGGCGAGGGAGAGTGTCCTGGAGCAGCCTCTAGATCAAATGAACGAACCTGAGACAAACCAGAATGAGTTTTCTAGGGTATGCCAAGATCAAGTCGGGAAAAAATAACTGTGTGAAAGATATAGGGGATGTTGAGCAGGACTGTGAATCTTTTACTGTTGCTTGTAGCACCCACTATTCATATTAAGGAGTCTGAGGCCATTTCAGCTGAAGTTCTGCCAGAGACTATTTCGCTAGGCACTTCATTTGTTGAGTCTGCTTTGGTTGTTGGGGATACTCCTGACATACAGCCTGTCATGTTGGACATGGGAAAGAAAGAACCAATCAGAGATGTTGTAGAAAGCCAAGAGGACATATCTGAAAATTCATCTATTGCATCTGAAGTTGCTGGAGATGAAGTTTATGCATCAAATGCTGCGAGTCAGGCACCCTGTATCTTTTCTCCCTGTTCAGGCTTGAATAATCTAACACTTCCTCCAAGTGATACTCAAATGATTATCAAAAGTATTTTAGACAAGCACGGGGACATCACTAAGGAAAGCATAGTGAAGAGTTTGGTTATGAGGTCAACACTTTTGCAGATGGTGGCTGATGTGGTTTGCCGACTCCGCAATCATACTATGGATACTTTAGATTCTGAAGAATTGCAACTAATACAGAGTTTGGTAGATGATGCTGCTACAGTTGGTTTCTCTGTTGGTTGGTTGCAGGAGAGACTTAATAAAGTGTCTATAGCTTCTAAATATCATGAACACATTGTGAAATTGAAAAGGTTAAGTGAACAGATAGATGCTGCCAAGAAGTCGCTAATGGAAATGGAACTACAACAACTGGCTTGGAAAAAGGAGGCTGACTGCATGAAGGTTGAATTGGACGGGATGGACTTTTGAGGGTTCTAGTCTAGGCGAAGGGCTAATGTAATGGTCCAAGCAGGAAAACAGATTGGTGGATCCACTTTTCTAACCTTCTGTAGTTCCTTAGAACAGACTCCCTCCAAATTGTCTCTCTGCCTATTCCACCCTTGTTCCTCTTCCCTGACCTTACCCCTTAGATCGACGTAAATGTGTGGTTCATAGATTATGTACGGTTTTTTTTATTGTTTGAACTTCCTTTAATCCAATATACTGCTTTGAGATCAAATTTAACGGTTTGAACTTTCTTTGATGTTAGATATTTATCCAGCTCCCTACCCCTGATGTTTTATTCATCTAGTTCCATTCATATGTTTTGAGCATTTGTTAATTATAAACATTTATTTGGTGTCACTCTCAATTGAGGAAAGTCTTTGGTGTGCAGTCTATTGATTTGTTTAATGTTAACTGACCTTGGGCCGGTGACAAAGAGCATTATTAACATCTATCTCATTTGTTTCCAGCTTCATGAACAGATTTTTATGCATCATTTCCCAGCATACAAAATTCTGTCATTTTGGGCCATTTTATAGAGAATAGCAGGTTTTTGTGCGATGCTGATTTTTATGCATTATTTCCCAGCATATAAAATTCTGTCATTTTGGGCCATTTTATAGAGAATGGCAGGTTCTTGTATGATGCTCCTAGTGCTTTATTGGCTACTGCGGAGGTTTTGCCTAAAACTTTTGCTTTGTGAAGAAAAACGCTTACCTCTCAAACTGATTTTACTTAGTAATGGGATCAACTTTGTCTGCCCCGAATAACATAATAGTTCTATATTGCTCTTGTTAACTTAAATCTGTCATATAGGGGTCCCTACTTTGGCCTCTACAACTGGAGCGACTTTAAGTACAAGTTCTGCTGCCCAGACATCATCTCTGGTTGTAGCTTCGAGTAGCAGGTCAGTATATAATCTGATATTCTTCTTGAATCCTGTTTAAATGTATTTTTCAATACTCGTGAAGTTGTTGATGCTTGGCTATAATATGTCTACTTGTCATGTAGCAGCACATCAACTACCACCACAGCTGTGGTCTCGACGCCAAAGTTGCCTTCTGAGATCACCGGTAAAACTGTTGAGGAGGTAAGCTGCATACTCAAGTTTTGGTTTATAGTTTTGTGATTTCCTGCATACCTCCTTGATTGGATTTGGTGCCTATCTTGCTTCTTGTTACCTCTGTAATGTTCTACCTCAGATATTTACTATGTTGCACACTGCCCAGTATTTCAGTGATTTCATTGTAAGCTACAGAAAGTCTCCGAGTATTCCTGAATTTACACATAACGTTTCAAGATATTTTGCGCGCTTGTTAGACATGCCAATTTATGTTTATCTTTCTTGTGCAATAGGGACTACAAAATGTTGCTTCGATGTGCCTTATGTTGGGATTTATGGTTTTTTTTTCCGTGAGACTATATTTGCTTCGGACATTCTCACTTATAGGGGATCAATTTAAATGGTCGTTGTAGATTATCAAGGAATGGAATACTGAGCTGCAGGAACGTACTCGAAAATTTCAAAAGCAGGCTAATGCAATTGCCGAGTGGGACCGCAGGATCTTGCAAAACCGTGACATACTTCTCAGGCTTGAGGTGATGATTCATATTGTTTAGCAACTGTAGTTGTATCCAGATTACTGCATGCTTATGAAATACATTGTGCTGCAGCAATAGTTCTCTGAACATCTGTACTTGTTTGAATCTTGGATTGTAAGTTTATTATTTTACTCATATAGCAGGTTGAATGCTTAACTCACGATATTTCTACGTTAGAACTTGTTATGTTCAAAGCCTTATCTTTGGGGTTTGGGTGAAAGCATGGCGTCTTCTTAATTCTTATACCATCTCAATGATCGGTGTTTGCTTAAGGGTGTATTATGTTTTAGTTTCTAGTTCTATTTTCATGGAGTGTGGCTGAAACTATTAACCACTATATTAATGCAAGTGTTTTCTGTTAGACTGATGTTGCAAAGGTGGTTGAGACACAATTTAACTTGGAGCGACAACTGGAGCTAATTGAGACACATCAAGACGAGGTATTCTACCTCTTCGATTTATAGTACTGAATGTATTTTCTCCCAAGCTAATTCATTTCATAGTATGCATGTATTTTCTGCTATTGCTTTATAAATGTTTCCAATGTGATAGGTCCCACGGTCCCACCACTGTAGGTGTTAATTTCCATTTGGTCAAATTCTCTTTGAAACCAAATCAAAATAGGTCATTCAGTTTTGGATAGGGGAGTCTTAGATAAGTTTTATGTACCGTCAACCACTTACATGGTGAGTTGGTTTCAAGAGAATTATCGGTTATCAATATTGAATAATTAATCTGGGCGTTTGACTTGACAGTTCTTTAATGTTGTATGGGAGCTTTACTTTGGGGCTAAATGACCTTCAGTATCCCTGCAATTCACCAGGTAGCCCTGGAGTTCATCTTGTAGCATCATGTTTCAAAGTGAAAAGTACCAAGTAATATCGATATGCATGCATCAGAATTGTTGCTCATGTGGAATACTTATTGCTACTGTCAGTCTTATGCCAAGATTATTGAATATTTAACCCTGTTTGATATGTTTTTGGATTTCTCTCAGTTTTCGACTATCATGGTTCAATTATTTAAATAGTCGGCTTGTCATCTTCCTTCGAACCTGAAGAGAAAAAGAAAAGAATATTGTATTTATTTTGATGCAGCAGGTGAATGGGAACAACTTTAAATGTTCAGTGCATCTTAATGAGTGAATTTGTTCTTTTTGTATGTTCCCAAGGTTGATAAAGCTTTGCAAAGTATGGAAGAAGAAGCTGAGCGGATATACAAAGATGAAAGGGGAATGCTTCTTGATGATGAAGCTGCATCCACGAGAGATGCAATGTGAGTAAAGAGTTCAGAATGTTGGTTGGTTTTCCGTTTTAGATTTATTTCTAGACCTTTTGATATTTTTTGGTCCTTATAAGAATCATACCGTATGCCCTCCAAGTCCCAGTGTTACATGATTGAAACTTGCAGTCATTTATCCTGAGTTGGCTCAGTCATGCCCAAAATATAGCATTTTTTAGAACAATGGCTGTAGAACTATATAGACAGTTTTAGCATTTTATTTAAACTGAGGTAGAAGGGGAAACTCCTTCACGGAAACGTATTTCTCTGTAGAAGTTCTATTGAGTTTGGGACATGAAGGTAGCAATCATAACTAGTTGATTGTGTTGTATGCGAAATACAAGGTTATGGGGTAATCTTCTCACTTGATAACTGCGGTCACATGATTGATCATAGTTGTCTTTCTATTTTGTTTTGTCAGGTATGAGCAAGCTGAGTTTATAGAGAGGGAATTGGAACATATGACAGAACAGATAAAGGCAATCATTAACACTCTCAACACCAGCCAGGTGAGTGCCTTCTTTTGGACGTATTATGTTCCAAGTCCACGTAAAAGAGATTAGACTAACCTTTTGTGTATTTTTTAAGGGTGGGGAACTTGAGCCAACTGATGGTATGACTCCGTTGGATATTGTTGTACGGATCTTAAACAATCAACTGAGTTCATTGATGTGGGTTGATGAAAAGGTTTGTACTCTTGCATTTACTTGACGAGGGTCTTCTTTTCAAAATTTTCTACATTTAATTTTATCTCAATTTGTTTTTTTATGTGGTGAATCTTTTATCTTCAGGCTGAAGAATTCGCTTCACGTATTCAGAAGCTTGCTAGTCAAGGCTCTTCTGTAGGTCGCGAAGTTATAAGTCCGAAATTTTGGTTGACCTGATTTGGTATTCCCAACGGATATGAGATCCACTATCACGTTTGCGGAAGAAATAGGGTAAATTGTCTTGAGAGAGGACAGGAATGCTACTTTGTTGCTTGAGACCCTTTTTTGGGAATTCGTATTATTTTAACTACTGCATTTCTTCATGTTTTGTATTTAGTAGGATCGTCAAAACCTGGCTCTGAAGTTCAATGGTGATATTACTTGTTATTTTAATGTGTATTTTACCCATTCCGAATGTCCAAAGGAATTGGAGGAAAATTCTATTTTGTAAACTAGAACTGGCTTAACGTTTCTTAATAAACATGAAGCTATGACAGTTGATCCACTAGTACTAACCATTCCTTAATATAGTTCCATGTGATATGCATTTCCTTTAGATACGGTCACATATGAACTTGATGAGATCTTTAGATTTTGTTCTCTTTCAATAAGGATTTTTGTATTTTTTTTTAACCTGTTTGGGTTGAGCCAGGAGCAAGGATTCCGGAAAGTAAAATTCGATATTGCAAGTGCAAGTCGACGTTTTTTATATGAAAGTGAAAGTGTAGGTGAAAGCCGGTCCCTAAGTAGGATCCAAAGACTTTTAAGTCCAGTTTTAATTTGGATGGACAGTCAAGTTTAATCATCGAAAATGATATCTCTTTTAGTTCGATCTTCATTTCTCTTTTGAGTTAGGCTGTTGTAAGATAGGAAATCGGGTTTTCTGAATCTCTCTCGTCCCGGACATGTGAGAGACTAGACTTCTAGTAACAATAGGTGTGCCTTCAGTTCCACTGAAGATTTGAACTCTCGTTAACAGTGAAACATATGACACTTTCAACTAATTGTTTTTTGGATTGGATTTTCACATTTTAAATATTCTATGGGATGATAGTGATCGTTTCTTGTTTTAATTTGTTCTTTTCAATTTTTATAGAGATTCTTATTTTTGTGAATATTTTTATTCGATTAGAGTGAGTGAGTTAAAAATTACAACACTTCGTGATCCAATGAGATTAATGAATTAATTCAATTACATATTGGTCCAATTACTAAATTTACATAGGTCCTTAGTCAATACTGTCGTAATATAAGGGACCATTCTGAAAACCTCTTTAACTTCTCAGTCTCTCTCAGTTCCGCCATTGACGTACTGGTTCAAAAACTCAATACTTCATTGTTCGTGAATCACATGAAAAGGCTGTCGATCTTTCTGTAGAACTCGTTCGTTTTCTTCTTCGACAATGGAAATTTTACCATTTTCAATTCTGAGAACTCAATTTCATTCCGAAACCGCCGAAGAACAACAACATGAAAGCGTAGTGTGGCGGAGGAGGGGCCGCCGCCGCGACTACGACAACTTTCAGCTTCTCCGCCGCCGATTTTCTCATTTTGGTATGTTCTACAACAAAAATTAGAGAAAACTTCGCTTAAGCTCTACTAGTATATAAGTTCATACACACAAATTTTTGCTCTCATATTGAATCTTCGTTTTTGTTATTCGCAATCCGTATGGTATATTCTTAGGAGTTTTGCTTCTTAAAACTTATTGCTGTAATTTGTATGTAATTTCTGTTGTTTTTAGTTTTTTATTGATGGAGAAAAAAATAACACTCTCTCTCATGTTAATTCTGGCTTAAATTTGTAGGCAATTTCTGTTGTTTTTTAGTTTTTATTGAGGCTGAATGAACTGAGATTAGATAGTCATTAAAGATATAAGAGAAAGAAAAACTATTGAAGACTTGAAGCAATCACTTTTAGATTTCACCATGCGCAAGAGGTCTGGGTACTCAAAATCAATAAATTATAGGAAATGTCTTTTCTAATTTTAATTTTAATTTCAATTTCAATTTCATATTCAGATAATATAGTAGTAGCTTAGAATAGTTTAGCAAACTTCAAAACTTTAAACGGCATATCAGTAACAATATTTCATCTCAAATTGGGTAAATGCTCTCCAATGGGAAAAGTTTTTGTCTATTCCTCTTGGTTGTGTTGTCATTGACAATTTTTTATTTTTAAAGAAAAAATATAAAGCCTTGCCACACTGGATGTTGTATGCCACAATGCAGAAGATCACGAGTCTTTGAAGTTTTTTTTTCCTTCTTGAAATCAAGGAAAGCATTTCACTGCAATTCAAATGGATTCCATATCCGTAGTCATTGTGCTGCTCAGAACAAACGGGTCTTTGCACTTTTTCCACCCTTTTATTTTACGTATCATGACTTTCAAAGTTGTGTAAGGTTGTGAATGTTCTCAGGGGTCTAGGGTGCAAATATACGTGTATATGGAATAGATTATTTGGGATCATGTGAAATAGAAATGAAAATAATTATTTTTTATATTCGCCTAATAAAATGGAAGAAAAAGTTTTAAGTAGTCTTGATATCCTATATACAAATGAAAAAGACTGCAATTTGATGCTTTTCTATTTTGGTGTGTTTTAAAAAAGAGAAATGATAAGATATTCATCTTGACCCATTGATTTTGTTATGGTCTGTTTCTTCCTGCACGTATTAAGTTAGTGTGCCTGTACAATATGGATTATGCCTTTTCCTGCTATAGAATATATTGTTTTATCCTTAAAATTCATTTGTAAATTTTCTCGCTCATTTTGCATGGATGATATAAATTATTATTATCAGCAGCAGTAGTGTTAAGAATTTCCATATGCAAATATTTATCTTCTACCACCGGGTTATGCTGCATTACTAAGGAGGGGCAGTAATTTTCTACATCTACCGGCTTTGTCCTAAGCATAAGCTGGGAATAACATAGTTCAAAATAGCATTGGACTGGAAAAGATATTGTTGCTTCCTAAGCTAACAATCTAATCAGAGTCAAACACGGATTTGAAAAAAAAACGTTTCCCCTATTAGCTAGAGCACAAGTGTACTCTTTGATCATTAGAAGGGCGGATTAAGCTGAAGAAACAATCTCTCTCTCTCTCTCTCTCTCTCGCTTTCTAACCAGTGTAGTCCACTCTCGTTAAATTCTCTATCATCATTTCCACTTGTGATCTTTCAATGATTGTAAAGATCCCATTCTATTTGTAAAATACACAACAACAACAATAACATAACCCCTTAAGTCCCCAATAATTGGGGGTATGGGAGGGATGAATAGGAGACAAACCTAACATTTGGCAATAAATGCACAAGGTGACTGCTCCTAGAATATTACCGAGACAGATGGATGTGAGACTGACCTAACATTTGGTAATGAATGCACAAAGTGACTGCTCACAAAATTTCACTGAAACAGTAATCCCCTATACCGTCACGTTTGTTATGGAATCCTTCCCTCAAATCAAAGCCAAAATACATCAGAGAAGAAGACAGATTCAAGAGCCATTTTGATTTATGTGCACATTATCATGCTTATTTCATTCAGCACCCAGAGCATTTATGTGCACCATTCTATTTCTATAATTTTGTCATTAAATTCTCTATCATCATTTCCACTTGTGATCTGTAATAAATTGGATAAGCTATACAAGGAATTGATGGAAAATGGAATTTGAATATTTGATTGTGTCAATATATTGGTTGTCTTTTCTTATTGAGCCGTAGTGCTGTCAACGAATTGAGCAGTTCGAGATCGTTCGTTTAGCAATCGAGTCGAGTTCGAACATAAAAATGTGCTCGTTTGTCAATCGAATGAAAATGAGCCGTTCACGAACTCGTTCGCAAACAATAATTAAAAAATAAATATGTATATCTATATAATAATAATACTATTATACTCCCAGCCCCTCTCTTACCCTCTTCTCTCTTCACCCCCAAAACCGCCCTAGGTTTTCCTTCAAATCAGTACTTCAATCTATAAATCATCATCGATTTCTTCTTCTCGGATCTTCGCAACAGAATCTGAGTACAGAAGAAGGATTAATTGTTGTTTTTGAAGCAGAAAATTTGATCAATTTATTGATGACCTAACCTAATCTACAGATCTGAATCTTCTGCAGAGATTTGAGCATCCAAAATTACAAGCTTGCTCCTTTTTGGCCAGATTTCTTCTTTGGTGAGTGAAAATGGCTCTTGATCCAACTGGCTTTTCTTGGTTTTTATTTTTTGATACAATTTTTGGGGAAAACAATTAGTTATTTGAACGAGCTCGAATTGTTCGCGAACATTTCGAACCGCTAATCGAACGAGTTAGAACATAATTCAAAACCCGAGCCGTAAATGAACGAACTCGAATCCTGTTCGAGTTCCAATAGAACCGAGCTCAAAGGTATGAGGCTCGGTTACAGCCCTGTTGAGTCGTTGATAAGAGGTAGGCAAGATGGGACTAGGATATGGTGGCAAAACAGTGCTAGCGGGAGACTGGCCCTGAAAGTAGGCTGGAAAATGAAAAGATCCAAATCTCTGTACCTCTTGGGACTGCATTACAATTAGTTTGTTAAGTTCTATCCTTTAGATCAAGTCCCTCTAACATTTTCTCTCATTACTACTGATGAAAAATTATTGTCTGATATTTCGTGATTTTGGATTGTGAACATAAAGACTTCTAAACCCTGTCAACCTTGTATTGCTAAAATATATGGACTCCTTGTTTCATGTTCAGTGTAGTCGAATTTCATGTAAAATCTATGTTTTGGCTTTAAAGTCTTGAGCATGGACTCCTTGTTTCATTGGTGATTTGAAGGATGTATGCCATTTGTGGTTGATCTAGGCTATCTGTGTTTCTTTTACAACGTTACTGTTTTGGGCTATCGAAGACCTATACAACTTCTCCTAACTTGACAAGTTCCTTCAAACGTGCCTTAATTGTTTTTCCAAGATATGCTCTTCTATTTCATTGATAACAACACGATGAGGAATTGAGGGGCTATTTACATTTTGAACACTCTATAGTTGCCCCTTCAGAGGCACTTACGTTCGAAGTTCTATAGGTACGAAGTAGAATATCATAGTCTTGCTATAGTATAGACAGCAGCAGAACTACTCAAAATCTAGAGTTACAGCTGTAGGAAATAGCCCAAACTAGGGGAAAGAGAGAAACTGGTCTTAAAGAAGAATAACCAGTTTAGAAGGGAGAAAGAAGAAGTGTTATGGCTATGAACAGTATCCGTGAACAACAATTTTGCTGGGAAAAGAGTAGAGAAATAGGGAGGAAGAAGAGATAGCAACGCCTAACAAAATAAGCAATATATAACTTTGAATAACTCAATAAATCACTGCTGAAAAATGACCAATTATACAGTATTTATAATGTTTTGACTCCTAATAACCAAATCCTAATGGAAATATAAATCCTTCTAATGCCATAAGAATTTACTATCCTAACACAAGAAACAACTCCAAAGACTATAATTCTTGTCTAACCGTTGGATGGCTTCTCTATCACGAAAGCTTTAGTGAAGCTTGAATATATTTTTTAAATTTAGAATGACCCTCGACTAGATCATATTGGACACCTGAGACACGTATAGTGAAATACAGGATTACCTCTCTAATATTTGAATAATTTTACAAATATATTGTTTGGTTTCCAGCAGACTGTGATGATTCTAGCCAGACTTTTTAATATGCGAATTCCTTTTTCTGCTTATCTGATTCCTTTGTCATTTGTGTCCGTGGAACGCTGCACCTTAGACATTTAAAAAAATATGTTGGTTTTTCTACCTCATGTATTTTGCCTATCTGTAGTTTTCTTCTGATTTCATCTTTAAATTGTTTGAATAACAGATATTCCAGAATGGATCAATCTCAAGGGAAAAAACAGATGAATGAATTGCCATTTATTCCTCTGGGGAATTATATTTAAGATTCTTCTCTATCTTCCTGCTGAATTTCTGTATGAGTGTGTAAGACTTGTTTCCGATGAATGGGCAAGTATTATATGTGATTCTTCCTTCATCAAGGCACATCTGCGGAAGTCAAAAGGTGGATTGCTCTTCCAAAGTTCATCTCAACTATATCATGAACAGGTCCTTGATCCAGAAATTCTTTGGAGCCCAACATATCTAAGATTTTTTATTCAGGGTATACCTTTGGCTAGTTGCAGGGGTATATGCTTTGTTTCTGAGTCAAAATGGAAAGTATACTTCTCTTTATCCTCGAGGAAGAGATTGTTTTGCTTTTACATCTTATCCTTGCAGACCTCTTTATGTTGTTAACCCTGTCACAGGGCAGTTTCAGGTTTTACCTTCTCCCGGTAAAGGGTTCTACAAGTTTCTTCATATTGTATATATCGAGCAGTCTAGCGAATTCAAAGTGGTTTGCCTATTTTCAAACTCTCGAGATTCTTGGTTAGTCTTCACCTTAGGCATTGACATGTCGTGGAGAATACTTGCTGCTATGCATACTGCAAATATTTTGGGGAAAAAGTTTGGACCTACGTCAGCCGCTGTTGGACAATTTGTTTATTTGTCTTGTAGAGAGGGCATTCTAGCAATCAACCTTTGTGATGAAAGTGTTTCCTCTATTCAATGCCCAAAAGGGGTTACTTTCCGATTTTGTTTTCTTCGGAAACTAGGAGATAACCTATCTTTGGTTATGTATGAAAAAAGAAAGCTACAACTACGTATGTGGATGCTGAGAGACCTAGAAACATGTGAATGGGTTCGAGTTCCTGACATTGAAGACGTAGCAGAAAGAAACAAGAATATTAGAATTTATAATTTCTTTCCTATTGGCTGGCTGGATAATACCCGTACCTTTGTAATTGAAATGATTCCATTTTCAGACGACAATGGAATTCCGGTCGTGAGGGCATTCAATGCTGAAACTGGTAAAGTTTTCTTTTATAGATATTGGGATTATAAAAGCCATTCGCCTTGTATAATCCACACCAACAGCCTTGTTAAGTGGTAAGCTCACGTTCTTGGTCTTGTGGGATGTTGTACTTGTATATGTTCTCCGGATGAGCGTATATATTTTGAACTATCTGTTCTCTCATTTTGCAGGTAGTGCGTTTTTTCGAGCGCCAGTGGAAGACAAATTGAGTCCTGAAGCACCGAATTGCTGTTGTGGGTGCGAGAATCAGTGTGTTTGCTGTTATTGCTGTTTAGTTATTATTGCCGTGGACATTCTCTTCTTGTTTCTTTCTTTTATCAGAGACACCTCTGTTGAGGCTTCTTGTGAATATTGGAATCCAAATATGTGTTTTAAATGTTTAACTTTTGGTTAAATTGGTGCTATGACTCATTTACCCCTTCTTATGGGTCTTTAATTAGTTCCAAGTGATCAAAACATGATCTCCTGTGGCCCTCTTTTTTTTAAGGCTAAAAACAAACACTGCTCTATCAACTATGCATTACAGAATATAATATTTGTGATATCTGTAGATGTTAGGAAGAATCCATACTCGGATGCAATTAGGGGATGTCTTTGGGTACATGCAACTTGGAGACAATTTAGTTGGTGAAAGAAATCAGTGGGACTTCTTTGTGACTGATACCATTAACAATAAAAGACAGCTCAAATAGTAAAACACTTCTCCTCTAATCGACAAGTTCGGGGTTTGGGTCGTGTTAGAGAGAAAATTATAAATTACTACATCACGGCTCCTATGCGGGACAAAAAAATTCAGTATATACAGGTCAAGTTGTTAGCCATTGAATTTTGTACTTTTGATCAAACGGTTGTTTCAAAGTAGGGGTATTTAGGGATAAACTTTAAGTTCTTTTTCTTCCGCCGTAACTTTTCTCTCTCCAGATCTGAGCAATTCAAAATCTCATCCGACGGCTGAGAGTGTTCACTGATCAAAAACATATGTTCACGTAAACAAGAACATGCGTTCACGTAAACAAGAACATGTGTTCACTCGTAAAGAACATGCGTTCACTCGTCAAGAACATGCGTTCACGTAAACAAGAACATGTGTTCACTAATCAAGAACATGTGTTCACGAAAAAAAACATGTGTTCACAGAAAAAATATGTGTTCAATAAACAAGAACATGTGTTCAATAATCAAGAACATGTGTTCACTACACAAAAACATGTGTTCTCAGTATACAAGAACATGCGTTCTTTGTCCCAAAACATGTGTTCGCGTTCTTTGTCCCAAAACATGTGTTCTCAGTATACAAGGACATGCGTTCTTTGTACCAAAACATGCGTTCTTGTAAAAATGTGCCTTTTTGCCTTTTCAGCCGCTTTTTTTGACCTCGAAACCCCAACCGATGTGATGGTTGCGTGTGTTCCCTTTTTTGTTTTATTATTATTTATTTGTAAAATTACATATGTACCCTTTTAACCCTCTTTTAAATGACAGTCGTCGATCCATTTGAAAAATGAAATCAACGGCGCAGATCGTGGTCCGCACGTACTGAATTAGGCTGTTCAGCATAGGAGCCGGACTGAACATTACTATTGATTTACCTCGGAAAACACAATACCATTAAAGCTTCCATTGATGATAAATTTGAGGGCGGTCAAAACTCAAAATACAACATTATTTAGAGTAGGAATATATCGGATTTGCTAGTGGAGAAATTATTTGATGTTTGAGCAAGATTTTTTAGTTATCATTATTTCTTGAAAAGGTTGGCATTATTTTAAAATTTAGAGCAATTTGCGTATTTTAGACTTAAACAATTTTTACTTTTTCGCTTTTTGGACTTAAACTTTGTTTTTAACCTTTTGAAGACATAAACAATTTACGGGCATCCCCGATATAAATTTTTTTCAAATTTTCAAACCAAAATCGGTCACGTGACAAAATCGTGCTGATCAGATTGGGGGCAAAATTGGAAACTCAAACGATTTCTTCAAACTCATTTATGACCCGACCCGACCCGGCTCCTTCTTCATCTTCTCCATCACCACCATCTCCTTCTTCTCCATCAAAACCATCACCTTATTTTCCCTCCTTCCGCCTGCTCCCTCCACTGCCGGAGCTTTGGTGAGACTTCAGAAATCACCCCCCTCCCGTCATAAACCTTCTTCCCCCTCCCTCCCGGTCCTTCATCATCGAATCCCGAACCACCTCCTCCTCCATCCCGTGAACCACTTTCTCCCTCCCTCTTCCTTCTCCCTCCCCATGAACCACCTTCTTCTCCCTCCCTCTTCTGCTCCCTCCACTGCCGGAGCTTTGGTGAGACTTCAGAAATCACCCCCCCTCCCGTCATAAACCCATTTATAGAAGGGATTGAAGAATTCACAAAAAAATTCAAGAATTGGTGGTGAAATTTGGGTGTTTGATTAGTATGAAATTGGAATCTAGGGTAAATGGGGAATTCTTGAATTCGGGGTTTCCACTCAATCCTTTCGTCATTGCTGCTATGGGGTCTTTGCAGTTTTGCTTGTGGAAACTTCCTATCTTTGCTGATTTGTGGGGGAAAATGGGGAGGTTTTTTCTTGAATTTTTGCACAAGTATAATGGTTGTTGCTATGGAAGATGTAGATGAAGGTAAGTGGGTGAGAAATGAAGATTTTTGTTGTTTTTTTTCAATATTTGGGCTGCCGGTTGGTGGTGTTGGTGATGGCTCCGGTGGGTGGGGGGAGGAAGATGGTGGTAGGATGAGAAATTAGAAAAGAAGGGGAAAATGGGTCGGGTCGGGTAGGTTATTTATTTGTTTGTTTTGTTTTGTAAAACTGAAAAGACTTTTTTACCCCTGTCAAAACGACACAGTTTTGCATGTCGTTAAATTTTTTGTCGGAAATTTGAAAAAAATCTATACCGGGGTACTCGTAAATTGTTTAAGTCTACAAAAGGTCGAAAACAAAGTTTAAGTCTAAAAAGCGAAAAGTAAAAATTGTTTAAGTCTAAAATACGCAAATTGCTCTAAAATCTATACTTGAATGAAATTTCTGAAGCAACATAAATAGCTCAAACTCCTAACCTTGTAAAATTTTATCACTTGGTGATTAATTTGCAAGTCACAAAACTTTTTTTTTCTTTCAACTTTTTCTGTTAAAAATTATTTTCATTTGAGAAAATAGTGTATGTATACATAAATTATTTTTGATTTATATTTTTTATTAGTAAACATTTATTTTTGTTCTTTTTTTTTAAAAAATTATTTTCGGGTTGTTTTTGCCAAATTAATGTAAATAGAGAGTTTAAATTAAAAGAAATAACTTTAATGACGATGACATATACAGAAAACGGGACTAAAAAGTGTCCCAAAATTTACTAGCTTTATTCTAATTTAATTAGATGAGTAATTTGAAAAATTATTTAACGATGAAAAATATTAAAATATATATTTTTTTTTACAAAAAAAATCAAAAATAGTTTATTGTTACGAGATATAATATGATGGAGTCTTAAAATTCCACATCTCCTTTTACATTATGAATCTACTATCTCCCATTGATAGAGGAGTTGCAACTTGCAAGGATACCATAACTTATCCTTTGATGACTTCATAAAGTAGCCATTGTTTAAAGATTTCAAAACCTACTTATTGATATGTATAAACAAAACGTTTTTATTAATGTAAAGTGATATACTATACTAATATTGAACCATTTTTACTATCTTTTGTTCACTTTACCTTTATTTTATCTTTTATATTTTTATTTTATGGTAAAATTTATTTTAGAATTTCATTTATTTTATAACTTTTATGTATATGTATATTGTTTTTCTCATTTTTTATTTTACTCTTTGTCTCAATTAATAATCAAAAGTTAGACAAGGATTATTTTTTCTGGTTAATCAAGTCAACACTATCGTAATATAAGGGGCCTTTGTGAAATAACCACTTACGAGTGATGAGTCTCTCACAGTTCCGCCATGGCCGTACTGCTTCAAACTCATATAAGTATTTCTTCGTGAATCAAAATAAGGAGCTGTCGATCTTTCTGTAGAACTCATTCGATCTCTTTGACAATGGAAACTGCCGAAGAAGAACAATATGTAAAGCGCAGTGTAGCGGAGGAGCGGTGGTCACCGCCGCGTCTACGACAATGTTGTGTTTGAGCAAATTCAAACCAAGATTTATTGATAATGAAGCTTCGATTTCAAGATAGAACAGAATCGAAGAGAATTACAGAAGAAATTGGATCGAATTGATCCTCAAAACCTAGACAGACCTCAAAACCTAGACAGAAACTGAAGAAGAAATGAGAGGGAAATTCTAAGAAGAGGAAGTTTAACTAAGTTTAACTAACTTTTGCCAAAATATCTCCATCCCCAAAAGAGAAGCTGATCAAGGCCATTTATAGACAGTTTGGACCCGTCGACCCGCGCCTTTATCCGACCCGGATGTACTTTAAGTCATGTCCAAGGTCGATTCCGGCTCACAGCTTGTCCCCAGTTTATTTATTCTGAATTAATATTCCCATCTTCTTGACAGACAACATTCAGCTGCTCCGCCGCCGATTTTCTCCGCCGATTCCTCTTTTTGGTATGTTCCGAAACATAAATTAGAGAAAAATTCACCGCTAGTATTCAAGTTCATACACACGAATTTTAGCTCTCATATTGATCTTCGTTTCTGTTAATAGCATTTGGTATGGTTTATTCTTCTGCGTTTTGCTTCTTTAAAACTTTTTTGCTGTAATTTGTATGCAATTTCTGTCGTTTTTAGTTTTTATTGACGGACAAAGGGAAAAAACACTATCTCTCATGTTAATTTTTGCTGCAATTTCTCTCTTTTGTTAGTTTTTATTGATGGAGAAGAAAAAAACACTCTCTCTCATGTTAATTTTTGCTGCAATCTATATGCAATTTCTGTTGTTTTTTAGTTTTTATTGATGGAGAAAAAAAAATCTCTCTTAAGGTTAATTTTAGGTTGAATGAACTGAGATTAGACAGTTAATGAAAGATATAAGAGAAAGGAAAACTATTGAAGTAGTGATATTGAAGTAATCGCATATAGACTTCACCAGGCGCAAGAGGTATGGCTACTCGAAATCAGTAAGGTATAGGAAATGTCTTTTCTAAGATGAGTTAAAATTGTAATGTTAGTCGTGTATTCAGATGATACGGTAGTAGCTTAGGATAGTTTAGCAACTTCGAAACTTAAAACGGCATATCAATCACAATATTTCGTCTTGTCATTGGCAATTTTCCTTTCTTGGAATATGATTTAGAATTCTTACACTTTTCTATCTTGAACAATTGAATGGAAATGCAATTGATAGTTAATTGTCTACACTTTACACACTAGATCACCTGTGCCAGTCCCTGCAACATTTCTAATTATATCTTTCTTAATTTAGGATATATGAATGGAAATTTCTACAATTAGAGTGTCGCAGGAAGTGGCACAGAAGATCCAAACTGAATTTTCTTGCTTAAACGTGTTCTCACCAAGAAATATCCTAAAATGTTTACATTTACTTTGCTGAGAAATGAGAATATTTATCTTGTATATTGGATGCGATCCAAGTTGTAATGCTTTATGTTCTCAATTTAACACAAGTCACGTAGTTAAATTAGAATTCTTTTTCAGCGGGCGGATTAAGCCGAAGAAACAATCTCTCTCTCTCTCTAATCAATGTAGTCAATAGTGCTTTCTATAGCGGAATAGGGGAGCTGAACAGCATATGGCCGCGCCATAGCGTCACACGTTATTGTAGCGGCGATAGGGGCCGCTATTGTGGCTGAAATAGTAGCAAATAGCGCACAATAGCGCCTCTATTTGGATATGCGCTAAAAATCCCTTTGTGCCCTTAATAACAACTAAAACTTATGGGTAGATTGTGGATTTTCAACCAAAACCCCTAAATTTTAGGAGTATGTTCGACTTCAACAAATCAGGAACAAAAAAGAAAATCAGACGCTATTTTCTCCTCTTCTCTGTACGATACCTCTGCCCATCCTCTTCTTCTTATCTCCACCAGTCACCCAGTCACCGACGACGCAGACTCCAGCGACCCACCAGCCAGTTTTGTTTAACGATCGGTGTAAGATTGTTGTCTTTTGTCGAATTTATGTTTGTGCTGTTATCTCTATTGCTTCTCATTGTTAATTTTATCTTGAAAGATTCCCGTGAGCTTTGTTATCATATGATGGTGAGATCTGTTCTTTTTCTAAAATTTGTCATTGAATTCTCATCGATGGTTTTAATCGATCAGTCAAATTAGCTGAATTTGATCGCTCCCTAGCTTTCAAATAGAGGCCGGGGAATTATAGCTTCAGTCATATACTCATATCTAGTCTGGAACCTGGGGATGAAATGATATTTTGGTGTGAAGAGAATATCATAAAGTAAGAAATGTTATTATTGTTTCTCTTGTTAAGTCTCGATTGAGTGATTCATATGTGCATTTCTATCCTGTGATGGTAACGATCCTGTTCTATTTCTAGAATTTTTCGTTAAGTTCCCTTTCATCGTTACCACTTGTTATCTTTCAAAGATGGTAAATATCCATCATTTCCGCTTCTTATCTTTCATAAATGGATAAAACAAGGAATTGGTGGAAAATGGAATTTGAATATTTGATTGTGTCGGTATGGTGCTTGTCTTTTCTTATTGATTCGTAGGAAAGGGTAGGCAAGATGGGAGTAGGATATGGTGTCAAAACAGTGCCAACGAGAGTCTGCCCTGATAGTAGGCTGGAAGATGGGAAAAGTCCCCTTCCAATCTTTGTACCTCTTGGGATTGCATTACAATTAGATTGTTACGTTCTATCCTCTAGTTTTTCCCCTGTGATATTTTGTGATTTGTGATTGTGAACACAAAGACTTCTAAACCCTGTCAACCTTGTATTGGTAAAATATGTTGACTCCTTGTTTCATGTTCAGTGTAGTCGAATTTCATGTAAAATCTATGATTTGGCTTTCAAGTCTTGAGCATGGAAACTGCCGACGTGTTTAACTGTGAATTATTGTACTGGTTTTGGAGGATTTATGCCATTTTTTGGTTGTTCTAAGCTATCTGTGTTTTTCTTACTACATTAGTATTTTGGACTGTCGAAGACATACAACTTCTCCTAACTTGATAAGTTCCTTCAAACGTGCCTTAATTTTTTTTTGCAAGATATGCTCGTCTATGTCATTGTTAACAATACGATGAGGAATTGAGGGGATCATTCACATTTTGAACAGTTTATAGTTGCCCCTTCAGAGGCATTTAACTTCAAAGTTCTATAGGTACAAAGTAGAATATCTTCGTCTTGCTATAGACAGCGGAAGAACTCAAATCTAGAGTTTCAGCTCTAGGAAATAGCCCAAACTTGGGGAAAGAGAGAAACTGGTCTTAAAGAAGAATAGCAGGAGTACCTCTTTAATGTTCGAATAATTTTACCAAGTTGCCTTGTTTGGTTTCAAGTAGACTGTGATGATTCTAGCCAGACTTTTTCATCCGCGTACTCCTTTTTCTGCTTATCTGATTCCTTTGTCATCTGTGTTCGTAGAATTCTGCACCTTGGACATTTCAACAATATGTTGGGTTTTCTATCTCATGTCTTTTGCCTATCTGCAGTTTTCTTATGATTTCATTTTTAAATTGTTTGAATAACAGATATTCCAGAATGGATCAATCTCAGGGGAAAAAGCAGATGAAGGAATTACCATTTCTTCCTCTAGGAATCATATTTGAAATTCTTCTCTATCTTCCTGCTGAATTTCTGTATGATTGTGGAAGATTTGTTTGCAATGAATGGGCAAGTATTATATGCAATCCTTCCTTCATCAAGGCACATCTGCTGAAGGCAAAAGGTGGATTGCTCTTCCAAAGTTCATCTCAACCATATCATGAACAATTTGATCCAGAAGATTATTGGAGCCCAACAAATCTAAGAATTTTTATTCCAGGTATACCTTTGGCTAGTTGCAGGGGCATATGTTTGTTTCTGAGTCAAAGAGGAAAACTTGCTTCGCTTTATCCACAAAGAAGAGATTTGTTTGCCTTTTCATATTATCCTTGCCGACCGCTTTATGTTGTTAACCCTATCACAGGGCAGTTTCAGAAGTTACCTTCTCCTGGTAATGGGTTCTACAAGTTTCTTCATATTGTGTATATCGAACAGTCTAGCAAATTCAAAGTGGTGTGCCTTTTTTCAAGCTCTAGAGATTCTTGGTTGGTCTTCACCTTGGGCATTGACACGTCATGGAGAACACTTGATGCTATGAATACTGAAAATATATTGGCGAAAAAGATTGGACCTACTGCAGCCGCTGTTGGACAGTTTGTTTATTTGTCTCATAGCGAGGGTATTCTTGCAATCAACCTCTGTGATGAAAGTGTTTGCTCTATTCAATGCCCAAAAGGGGTTGTTTTCCCATATTATTTCCTTCGGAAACTGGGAGATAATCTGTCTTGTGTTATGAATGGAATAGGAAGTTCAGAGCTACATATGTGGATGCTGAGAGACCTAGAAACATGTGAATGAGTTCGAGTTCCTGACATTGAAGAAGTAGCAGCAATCAACAAGAGGCTTAGAATTCATTTCTTTCCTATTGGCGTGCTGGACAACACCCGTATCTTTGTAATTGAAGTGATGTGGCCTTGTTGCAGTGGATTTCCCCTTGTGAGGGTATTCAATGCTGAAACTCACAAAGCTTTCTTTTATCGGCGCTGGGATTATGAAAGCCATTCGCCTTGTGTAATCCACATCAACAGCCTTGTTAAGTGGTAAGCGTACTTTCTTGGTCTTTTGGGATGTTTTATATTTTCTCCTGTTGAGCGTATATATTTTGAACTATCTGCTCTCTCATCTTGCAGGTAGCGCGTTTTTCAAGTGGCAGTGGAAGAAAAGTTGAATCCTCAAGCACTGAATTGCTGTTGTGGGGGCAAGAGTCCCAGTATGTTTAGGGTGAATCCTCAGGAGGTTATGGCTGTTTAGCTGTTGTTATTATTGCTGTGGACATTCTCTTCTTGTTTCTTTCTTTTATCAGAGACACCTCTGTTGAGGCTTCTTGTGAATATTGGAATCCAAATTTGTGTTTTAAATGTTCAACTTTTGGTTAAATTGGTGCTATGACTTATGTACCATCTCTTATGGGTCTTTAATTAGTTCCAGGTGATGAAAATATAGGGTATAATTGAATTGGGTCTGGTTTGGGTTTGAGATCCAAACTCTCTTTGGAGTTTGTACTGAGTTTGTGAATGAAATCTCAAGCATTAATTCATGAAGAATTTGATTTTGGTTTGAGATTAGTATAAGATTGAGATCATGAATTTCAGGCTAAGATCCAATCATGCCCATCATCCCCTCCCCCCCCCCCTCCTTGTTTGTGGGTGTCTATGGGTTTAGGGGGTCGGGGACGTTATCTAGCTCTGTGTAATAACTTCTTTAGTCTCTCAGTGTGTGTTTGTGCACAATTTTTTTTATACAAAATCCTCAAATTGGATTCCATATTCCCTTTCATACAATTTTTTTTTTTTTTTTTTTTGAATTTATGAAACAAAATGTACGGTTGAATTTTCTTTTACACTGTTATAACGTTTTAATTATAAAAATAGTAAAGAAGAACACATGAATGTTAGTGTTCTCAAATAAATAACAGGCATTTTGCATTCTTTCTTCTAAAAAAACCTTCTGTCGTCGGATCACATCGACACCAGCGGCGGTGGATGTATTGTACCGGTAGTAGGGTCACATGTTCTCGATCCGCCACAGCTGACTACTAAGTAGGGTGTCAACGGGTTCTGGTCGGCTTACATAACTAAAAATATATGAGCATAACTTTAAGTGAGTCGGCTTACATAACTAAAAAAATATGAGCATAACTTTAAGTGAGTCGAGAATGAGCTTACTATTCAAGCTTGAATTTTAGGTACTCCGCTCAATCCGGTTAAAAGTTGCACCCGAATAAGAATAAGAGTTAATAACTATTTATACCACTAAACTATTTACGAATTTCTCTTTATAGTATTAAACTATTTTTTTTTATCTAAATATGTCACTCAACTATTTATGTTTATCAAAAAATATACAACCACCCATTTTTTGGGTGTTTTCCGGCCAGCGATGTCATGTGAGTTGCTTCGGAACATGAACAACGACGAAAAGGAAAAGAAATATTGGAAACGTCGGGCGATAACTGCTTAATTTGTTGTTGCAAGGGCAAATTGGTATGTCAAATTAAGCAGTTATGACCCGACGTTTCCAATATTTCTTTTCCTTTTCACCCTTTGTTCATGTTCAAGCAACTCACGTGACATCATTTGGCCGAAAACACCCAAAAATGAGTGGTTGTATATTTTTTGATAAACGTAAATAGTTGAGTGATATATTTAGATAAACGTAAATAGTTGAGTGACATATTTAGATAAAAAAATAGTTTAGTGCTATAAAGAGAAATTCGTAAATAGTTTAGTGCTATAAATAGCTATTAACTCATAAGAATAATATAATTATATATATGAGTTAATAACTATTTATACCACTAAACTATTTACGAATTTCTCTTTATAGTACTAAACTATTTTTTTTAATCTAAATATGTCACTCAACTATTTACGTTTATCAAAAAATATACAACCACCCATTTTTGGGTGTTTCGTTGCTGACGATGTCACGTGAGTTGCTTGAACATGAACAACGACTTTAAAAGGAAAAGAAATATTGGAAACGTCGGGTGATAACTGCTTAATTTGTTGTTGCAAGGGCAAACGGATATGTCAAATTAAGCAATTATGACCCGACGTTTCCAATATTTCTTTTCCTTTTCACCTTTGTTCATGTTCTGAAGCAACTCACGTGACATCATTTGGCGGGAAACACCCAAAAATGGCAGTGATATATCGATATGATATATTTAGATAAACGTAAATAGTTGAGTGACATATTTAGATAAAAAAATAGTTTATTACTATAAAGAGAAATTCGTAAATAGTTTAGTGATATAAATAGCTATTAACTCTTATATATATTATATATAATACTAATTTCTAATTAAAAAAAAGAACTATAAAAACTTGCTACAAAACACGTTATTTAGAAGATGCGTTCCCGACTAAGAGGTGTGGTCTCTCCGAATCCTGGAGGCTATGGAAGGCACTATAAAAGGAGATTTACTCTGTTCATCAAAGAGCCACTACTTTCCTTCTTTTTCGTTTTATCTGGAAATTGAAATTGAAACTGCTTTAATCAATGATAGTTCAATCTCCTTTCGATAGCGCCGGAGAAAGACAACAAGTAGACAAAACTAGGCGGCCGCTCCTCCTCCTCCTCCTCCGCCTCCGCCTTGGTAGGTTTCCCGCGTAAATTTGATACTTTCATTACTTATAATATACAGATTTTACCGTGTAAAAGAATCAATCTTTTTACTGACTTGCTCCATTACTTTTAATTGCTATTGACAATATTTAGTTTCCGATTACATATTGATAAATATTTCATTTTTTTAATTCACCAAATAGTTTTTTACTGCTAGTAATCTGCATGAGCTGCAATTAGTTATTGATTTTAAAATGGAAAAGAATGTAGAATTTCTGTCATGTTTAATGATAAATTGTGAATTTCACTGAAACAGATGAATTGGAGACTTATATAACCATTGCCAATGAATGAATGAATGAATGCACAAAGTGACTGCTCACAGACTACTACTGAAACCTTAATCCACATATGGAGGGAAATTTTTTTTGTATCAAATTTGGTTGAAATGCTTTACTACTGGACAGTGTTGTTACCATAACCACACAAATATACATGGCCTTTTCAGGTATTCTCGCACTTTTTGATTTCTGAAGTTAATTTTAACTTCCATTACCGTTAGCAGATCAAGTGATTCTATATTTTTGTGCCTATTGGTTATAAATCATATTAAAGTTGCACATCTTAATCCGTAGATATATAATCTGATGAAAATTTGAACTGACATGAGATTCAGCAGCTTACTTTTCTGTTTGTTTCCCTTGTTTTGACTAGTATGCAGCTTACTGATATATATGCAAATTCAGCAATTACGGTGACTAGTATTATTGGCACTATATCTAAACTAGAAAGAAATCTTGTTTTTTTGCCTAAATAAACTACAGAAATCTAACTATTGTGTGTTTTTGTGTTTGAAAGACTCATACTAGTAGCGACTGAATGACTTTAAAAGTTGTTTAAGATTGTGAATGTTTCTCTGGGGTTTAGGGTACAAATATACGTTTATATAGAATAGATTATTTGGGATATTGTGAAATATTAATGATTTTTTTTATTCATTGTCTTTTGTCGAATTTATGTTTATGTTGTTATCTCTATTGCTTCTCATTGTTAATTTGATCAATTGAAAGATTTCTGTGAGCTTGTTATCATATGATGGTAGATATCTGTTCTTTTTCTAAATTTGTCATTAAATTCTCATTGATTGTTTTAATTCGACCAGCCAAATAGGCCAATTTTGATCACTTCCTAGCTGTCAATAGCGGCTGGGAAATGATAGCTTCAGTCATATCTAGTCCGAAACCTAGGGATAAAATCAGATTTCAGGGTGAAGAAAATAGCATAAAGTAAGAAATGGTATTATTTATTTCTCTTGTTAAGTACTGATTGAGTTATTCATGTATGCATTTTTAATCTATGATGGTAAAGATCCCATTCTATTTCTAATGTTTGTCGTTAAATTCTCTATCATCATTTCCACTTGTGATCTTTCAATGATGGTAAAGATCCCATTCTATTTCTAAAATTTGTCATTAAATTCTCTGTCATCATTTCCGCTTGTGATCTTTCATAAATTGGAAAAGCTATAAAAGGAATTGATTGAAAATGGAATTTGAATATTTTATTGTGTCGATATGTTGGTTGTTTTTTCTTATTGAGTCGTAGGAAAGGGGTAGGCAAGATTGGAGTAGGATATGGTGGCAAAACAGTGTCAATCGGAGTATGTCCTGATAGTAGGCTGGAAAGTAGGAAAGGTCCCCTTCCTATTTTTGTACCTCTTGGCATTGTATTACACTTAGATTGTTAACTTCTATCCTTTAGATCAAGTCCTAGATTTTTCTCTTATTCTGCATTTTGTCTTATTATAACTAGGGCTGCAAACAAATCGAGCCGAACTGTTCGGGATCGGCTCTGTAAGGGGTCGATTTTGAGACTTGAGTTCAAATTTTTCGAGCTCGAATATGATTTTAGCCTCGAGTCCTTAAAACGAGCCAAGCTCGAATACTTATATATCCGGCTCGAAAGCTCGCGAAGATGTTTTGTTATAATAAAAAATATATTATTATTACTATTATTATTTATATATTAAATTTGATTATAATATTAAGTTTGATGAACGTCAGCACCCATATTTCTTCTAGGTCTCGATTCAGAGCAGACGAGCGGCGCTTCTCCCCCTCTCTTGCCGGCATATCTACCTAGTCGTCTGTATACGAGCCCCTCCTCCAATTCTCAGATCTGCATCATCAACTTCATCTCCAATTCTCATCTGCAAATCTCTCGTAATTTCACTTCAATTCTTGATATTTATGGCCCAATTAATCTTATCTATTTCCAGAACCATTCTATTAATCGATAATTACAAGTTTTTCATTGTTCAAGATTCCATTGTAGTTGCTATGAATGATGCAAATGATATCCACCCTTTATCTGAAATCTATATTATTCCTTCTTTTTTTTTGAACGCCCGAGGGCGGAACCCCATGAACGGGGAGAGAACAACCCCATGAGCGGGGAGAGATCAACCCTAGAAGGGAGCCAACCTTTTTAAAGCATACCGCATGCTAGCGGAGGGTATCGAACCCGGGACCTCTTGGTCCCGGGCCAAGCACTTGCCCACTGGGCCACAACACTTGATGATTATATTATTCCTTCTGATTTGAGGTTTTATGCTTCTAGATTTCGGATTAGTTCTCGATTCCCCCAAAATTCCATTTTTTTCTTAAATAATTCGAGCCTTCGAATCCAAACCGAGCGTTGATTCGAATCCAATTCGAATCACATTTTAAGGCTCGAATCAAGATCTAGCTCGAGCCTTTTCGAGCCGAGCTTGATTAGTGAAGAGTTCGACTCAGCTCGGCTCATTTACAACCCTAATTATAACCGATGAAAAATTATTCTCTGATATTTCATGATTTCTGATTGTGAAGACAAAAGACTTCTAAACCCTGTCAACCTTGTACTGGTAAAATATATGCACTCCTTGTTTCATGTTCAGTGTTGTCGAATTTAATGTAAAATCTATGTTTTGGCTTTAAAGTCTTGAGCATGGAAACTGCTGATGTGCTTAACTGTGAATTATTGTACTGGTTTTGAAGGATTTTGGCCATCTGTGGTTGATCTAAGTTATCTGTGTTACTCTTACAACATTACTGTTTTGGGCTATCGAAGACATATAAAACTTCTCCTAACTCAATAAGTTCCTTCAAACGTGCCCGGAATTGAGGGCTTATTCGCATTTTGAAAAGTTTATGGTTGCCCCTTCATAGGCACTTAACTTCAAAGTTCTATAGGTGCTTTTTCTATCTCATGTATTTTTCCTATCTGTAGTTTTCTTCTGATTTCATCTATAATTTGCTTCAATAGCAGATATTCCAGAATGGATCAATCACAAAGGAAAGTACGGATGAATGGACCCAGGTTTCATCCAGATATCATATTTCAAATTCTTCTATGTCTTCCAGCTGAATTCCTGTATGATTGCGCAGCGCTTGTTTGTCCGGAATGGGCAAGTATTATCAGAAATCCTTTATTCATCGAGGCACATTTACTGAAATCGAAAGGTGGATTAATCTTCCAAAGCTCGTTGCAACCATATCTTGCACATTTCCTTGATCTACAAAATAAGAACAAGACACTGCTAAGCTTTCCTTTTCAGGCTCTACCTTTGGCTAGTTGCAGGGGTATATGTTTGTTTCTCATGCAAGGTTTAGACCGTGTTCCTATTTATGAAAGAAGTAGAGAACCTTCTGCTGCTCTTTATGTTGTGAACCCTATCACAAGGCAGTTTCAGTTGTTACCTTCTCCTGGTAGTATTGGGTTCTACAAAGACATTCATATTGCATATATTGAGCAGTCTAAAGAATTCAAAGTGGTGTGCCTATTTTCAAACACTAAGGATTCTTGGTTGGTCTTTACCTTGGGCATTGACATGTCATGGAGAATACTTGATGCTATGAATACTGAAAACATTTTGGCAAAAGAGTTTTTTAGTTCAGCCGCTGCTGGACAGTATGTTTATTTACCTCATAGTGAGGGTATTGTTGCAATCAACCTTTATGATGAGAATCTTTGCTCTGTTCAATACCCAAATGGATCTCCTTCTCTGATATATTATCTTCGGAAACTAGGAGATAATCTATCTTGCATTGTGCATGAAAATATGGAGATACAGGTGTGGATGCTGAGAGACCTACACACATGTGAATGGGTTCAGCTTTCTGACACTGAAGAGGCAGTTGCAAGTACGAATTTTGTAATTATTCCTTTCTATCCTATTGGCTGGTTGGATAACAGCCGCATCTTTGTAATTGAAATGTTATGCAATAGAGACCGTGAGTCGATTATGTTGGCATTTAATGCCGAAACTGGGACTAATGATTTCTTTACTTGGGGAAATCAAGCGGATGAGCCTTCTATAGTCCACATCAACAGCCTTGTTTGGTGGTAAGCATGCTTTCTCTGTCTTCTCCGATGTCTTATAATATGTTCACCTGATCAATGCTATATTTTGGTAAGATGTTTTGTGCAGTCCAGCAGCAATAATGTACAATTCCCGCCAAGTCACATTTCTTCGATTCAATGCATTTCCAATAATACTAGCTTAAATAAAAACATCTGTCCAAGATGTTTCTGCTACTTTGTCTTCATGGCTTGATGTGTTCTAGCAAACTTACAATTCTAAACTATCTCCTCTCTCATCTTGCAGGTAGCGCGTCTTTTCAATTGCCAGTGGAAGCAAAGTCGAGTCCTGAAGCACTGAATGGCTGTTGTGGGCGTGATAATTGCAGCGTGTTTGGGTGAATTCTAGGGAGGTTGTTTAACTGTTCTTATTATATTTCTAGGACAATTTCTTCTTGTTTATTTCTTTTATCAGACACCTCTGTTGGAGGATTTTTGTGAATATTGGAAATCCAAAGTTGTGATTTAAATGTTTACGTTTTGGTTATATTGGTGCTATGACTCATTTACAACCTCTTATGGGTTCTTAATTCGTTCTAGGTGATGAAATCATAAGGCGAATTGGTGGATTTTGTCCATAAACAATTTTAAGCTTGATATTAGGTCCCTAAACAACGTTTTTCAATTATTTTATCCTGAAACAATTTGTATTTGGTATCTTAGGTCATTCCATCCAAAATTAATACACGTGAAGAATATCATTGGTGTATTAGAGAATGTCTAGCCGATGCATAGTCGTCATAGCCACAATGCTGCTGATACCAAAATGAACAAAAATGCCAATGAGGCATTATCCGAGTGATAAAAGTTGAGTCGAGAGTTCAAATCTTACCTAGTATAAAAAATTGACAATATATTGCAAGTTTGCAAAAAATTATTCTAAGTGAACCAAAATGTCATTAAAATCCCAAACAACAACCGAATTATTCTGTACACGGGTACCAAAAAAAAAAATATATATAAATAATAATCTACTCCCTCCATTCCTATTCCTAAATATAAGACTTTTGTTAAATGCTGCGAAAAGTAAGGAGATAAAAATGATGATGTTTTGTAATTAAAATATCAATATTAATCTCTTAAATAATACTTTTATATCACTAATTTTATTTAAAAATAATATTAATATCTTGATTACAAATCCAACTTATACGGAAAGTTTTATATTTAGGAATGACGTTAGTATCTAAATGAATTGACATATGGACCCCTCCTCTGGGAGTCTCATAGTAGCTCCGCTTCAGGGTCGGGTCTGGGGGGCATTACAGTTCTCGCCAGGCACTTACAATATATGTACACTATTATTCATCAAACAACCAATAATTTTTACTCTGATTTCTGAAAATTTAAGATCTTTTTTCATTTTCTCTGAACATGGAGAAATTGCAAATCATGATTATTCAATCTCCTTCCGAAACCGCCGGAGTACTAGAGAAGACAAGGCGGCCTCCCGCCGCCGACTTGGTATGTTTCCCGCGTCAATTTGATATCTTCATTACTTATAATATGCTATGATATGCAACTTCATCATATGTGTTAAATATCTGAAAAAAAATTCAATCTCTTTACTTTTTTAAGCCTTAGGATTTATGAGTAAATTTTTTCATTATTAAAGTGTTACAGAGAGTAGTGCTATAGAAGATCCCAACCGGAACCGATATAGTTTTCCACATACCTTTGCTGCTCTATTTTCCTGTCAAAAGTTTTATCTTTCCTTTCCCTCTTGTGATTAAATGTATTTTATTATTAATTTTTTTTAAATAAATAGTTTTTTGTTAGGGGAGAAAACTATATTTCTCAAGACAGTGAATTATTTTACTGATAATAATAATATGCATGAGCTGCAATTAGTTAGTGATTGATAAAATATGTATTTCTCTAGGCGTGGGAGGGCAGGCTACTCAAAATCAGAATAGTTGAGGATAAGGCTTCTCTAAATGGAGATGAATTGTAAATTTACTTGCATATTCGGACCAAGAGGGATTAAAGTACTTATACACAACTTCAACCTTAATCGACGGATGGGACGAATAGTTTTATCTCAAATTTGGTTGAAATGCTTCTCTATTGGACAATGCTGCGTCCATATGCACCTGTATCAGAACAAATCTTGGTGCGGTTGGATGGTGTATAGCAAAATATACATGGGTTTTTTAAGGTATTCTCCCGAATTTTTCTATTTCTGGAGTTAATTTTAACTTCCATTAACCTCAGCTGATAAAGGGATTCTATGTTTTATTGTTCCTTTTGATTACACATCATATTAAAGTTGCAATTTTTAATCTGTAGATATATAATCTGATGAGAATTTGGACTGAGATGAGATTCAGAAGCTGAGTTTTATGTTTGTTCCCTAGTTTGGTGTCATTTTCAAACATCTTTGAATTCTGTGCGACTGTCAACACGTGCTACATTCATTTGTTTGTGTGTTGGACAGTCGCACAGAATTCAAAGGTGCTTGTCATTTTCATATAGATGCAAATTCAGAAATTACAGGAACCAGTATTTCTGGCGCTATATCTAAACTAGAGAGAAATCTTGTTTATGAGCCTAAAGAAACTACAGAACTCTAACTACTGGGCGGTTTTGTGTTTCAAAGGCTCATACCTCAAAAGAAATGCTTATTTGTATTCAGTAGGTGGAAAAGTTTCCGACTTTAGCACCTATGCTTGTTTTCATTTTCTTTGAATTGGAACGCTTTGCGTCAAGATTTTGATTCATAGCCTACTTCTAGTAGAGTAATATAGAAACAAAATAAACGAAGGACATTTTCCAAAGCTCAGCAATTTTTCTGAATTGATTTTAGATGGAAATGGATATATTTTTATTCCTTAGTATTGCATCCAGGCTTGCCTTATTTTATATTTACACAGATACCCTTTTTGTTAATAAATTGACTTATATAGTCGTGGGTAGTAAGGTACGAAATAAGCCTACCTACATGTAAAGTAAATAGGGTCAATTAAACTCACCATATTCACCGGTCAAATTGCTGCAGGCTCTTACAAAATTCCCGTAGGCTCTGACAGAATTCCCGCAGGCTCTAACGAATCCTTTGTTCTCCTTGACTGGTAAGTAGTTTTTAATACAAAAGGTGAATTTTACTTGAAATTTGGAAATGTGTACTTCCTGACCTCATGTTTTTGTATCATTTCCACTACATTCAGATCTGTTATGCTTTAAGGAATCAAGTTGTTCGATATTTATTTTGTTACCAAATTTATCACCTGATTTGTCTGACATAACTGTCTTTTGTACAATTTGTTTGGTATCTTATATATACCTTAGTCAACAAAAAATCTCGTTAGCTTTTTTCCTTATAAATAAGTAACATGGGAAGGGATAAATTTAATAGCATAAGAGATTACTTGATTTAGGGAGTTTAAATAATAGATTGTAATCCAGGACGCTCCTCAACTTGTAATGGAAATGGAGGATGATCTATTTGATATGTCATATGTTTGGAAGTAAATTTTTCTTTTATGACCAGACATCTGATTTTAGCCCTTGTGGTATCTCTATTACAAATGACTAATTGCTTCTCTTTTCCTATTTCTTTTGTGTTTATGATCAACCATGACGTCTGTATGAACTTGAATGAAAATGCAATTTATAGTTAATTTCTTGCTTTTGGTGTGTTCTTTGATCAATAAATGGCCTTGCATGTTTCTATTCATGTTGTTGACAATATGTTTGTTGAATGCAATCTGAGTTGTAATCAATTTAACACAAGTTACCTTAGTTTTAAAAGGCGCGAGGCGAAACGTTCGAGGCGCACGCCTCAAGGACGCGAGGCGCTCTTTTTTTTTTTGCAAAAATTCTCATAAATTAAATATATATACAATTTTGTATTATAAACATTATTTCAATATTATAAATACTAGATAAAAGCATATATTTTATACTAAATCCTCCAACTAGATGTTGTTTCATTCGTTGAACTCCTCCTTTAATTACTTTCTTACAAAAGTCACAAGTGAAATTAGTTCTATTTGTGACATCTTTAGAATCCATAGTTGAAATAAAAAATCTGTAAAAATCAGGAAATAGAAAATCTGAAAACAAAAAATCTGAAAACAAAATTTTTAGCCTATGGTGCAATTTTTTTTCATTTTTGTGCGCCTCAAGCTCGCCTCGGTCGCCTCAGGATCAGCCTCGTCGCCGCAGACCCCCGGAGGCGTTTTCAGCCTCACCTCAGGTCGCCTCGCGCTCAGGCGCGCTTTTTTAAACCCAGCAAGTTACTTGGTTAACTCATAATTCATTTTCAGTGGGAATATACCAACCAAAGTATTGATCCTTAGGCCTCTGATGAGATCCAGTATTATGATTACTTTGGGTATTGCTTCCATTAATGAAATACTTCCTGCTACCTCTCTCCCTTCTCATTTTTTCACTCGTTATCAGCCACCCCCTCCCCACCAAGAAAAAAGTAATCCAGCAATCTTGTTCTTGTCCTCACCACGACCAATATTTCTCAATCATTCCTTTCCTGTCTTTGGCACCTA
Source organism: Vinca minor (assembly GCA_026122235.1). Lineage (NCBI taxonomy): Eukaryota > Viridiplantae > Streptophyta > Magnoliopsida > Gentianales > Apocynaceae > Vinca > Vinca minor. The sequence goes on from JAOCZM010000291.1 coordinate 4,247,667, forward strand.
TTTCTTGTTTTGATACAAAGGTTAAAGTAATCTCAGAACTGTTTCTGCCAGAAGAAATTCTATGAACCCAATTTATGCATGGAATAGGATAGAAGAATGAAAAGGAAAAGGAATTCCTAACAGAAAATGATTTACTTAGACCACTATACTTTAGAGCTACAAATCCATCTCAGAAGATTGTGGGAATGGATTTTATGGCCATCAATAAATTTTATTTGGTTGGATAGTTGACATGTTTCCTATTCCGCTTCTGCTGCTTGTTGAGAAGAAGTGCATTGCTCCATGAAGTGACAATTGGGGACTTTTATCTTCTTTTTTTTGTTACTGACAATGTGTTAATAAATGTTGCTAATGGAGGCTATGCTGATCCTTGATGTGAATATTACAGAAGATAAAATTGAGTATTTGATTCATTATTTCGGATGCATGCCTTTTCCTTTTACATCTTAAGAGGGTGCTTTTGTAATACATCTCCGTCAATCTGGTTCGCCAAATACTTTGAAGACGGATATCCAACAGCTTTATGCTATGTAAACTCGACAGAAGACTGAGATGGACAAAACATGAGAGAAGGATAAGTTGCTATTCAAATGATTGGAACATTCAGGGATCTTTTCTTTTTCTTTCTAGGCTCCTAATTCATATGGATTTCATATCCCTAGTCATTGCTTCACGGAACAGTAGGTCCTTGCAGTTCTTTTCCACCTTTTTGTCATATGTTTCATGACTTTCATTCAATTTTTTTCATATCATTGCCATCTTGGTAGGCAGTTTTTTTTTTCCTTCTGATGATAAAACATACATAAACAGAATGAACTGTGATTACTCATCTAGTCATCTGATCCTAGTAGAATTTGGAGTGATGCCACATTTCATTCAAGTATTTCCTTACCTTTCATTACTTTAATTTGTTTTTGCTAGTTCTTTGATAATCGTGCCCTTAAAATATTTCAATTTTTGACATTTCTTACTCTTATTTTTTGTAAAATTATCAATATTACCCTTCAAACGTTGCAATTTTGCAATTGTTTCGTCTTGGTGTAAAACTATGTTCCCTATGTTCCATAAAGATAGACTCACTATCATTTTTCTTCCGTCCCAAATTATAGGCTCATTCCCATTTATAAAAGGTTGGTAGTTTGTTAATTTCCTAGTATACCCCTGATTTTTGTGCATGAGTATCAACAAACCTTTCCTCTTTCCAAATATTATTAAATATTAGTCAAAATCATCTTAGTATTGATGAAGGGCATATGAGGAAACACTAGTAAAATTTATTAACTGAACCATATCAACTAACTTCCTTAATCCGTGTGAAAAAAGAAATATACCCATCTTTGTGGACAGGAGTAGTATATCTTATTTTACCCTTTCAACCGTCAACACAATCTTGAGGTTACCCTTTGTATGCAAGTGCAACATTTATAAATTTTCCATATTAACCTTAAGCCTATTCTGAACACTGGAAGCGACCAATTGACTTTTTCCCCCTTAGAAAGATATAATTGCAAAAAGTGTAGTATTTGGAGGTAAAATTGAGTGTTTTGTAAAGAGGGGGCACAATTGGAAATTTTGAAACATTGCAAAAGAAAATTTTCCTAAAATAAAAACGCATCGAATGATTCGAATCCCTCCTCCCTTGGTCGTACTTGAGTGTCGCAGAGCGATCTTTCTCTGAACACTTCAAAGGGTTCTGTGTAAGATTTTTTTTTTTTTTTTTGTTGAATTTGTGTTTATTCTGTTATCTCCTTTGTTTTGATTATTGTTTCTCATTGTTAGATTTTATCGATTGAGTCATTTCTCTACGCAGGTTGTTATCTTATGACAGTAGTGATTCTTTTCGAAATTTTTTTCATTTAATTCTCTGCCGATCGTATATCTTGTTTGAATTTATATATTATACTGTAATCTGCATTGGTTTCATTCTTGTTTATTTGATCGATTGAGTGATTCATGTGTGAGTTTTAATCCAATGATGGTAAAGATCCCTTTATATTTCTAAATTTGTTTTAAGTCTCTATCATCATTTCCACTTGCGATCTTTCATAAATACATGATAGACTCAGCTATACAAAGGAATGGTGGGACATCGAATTTGAACTACATTACAATTAGATTGATTTTAAGTTCCATCCTTCAAGAATCAAGTTACTTCTGGCTTTTTATCTTGATCTGCATTTCTCTTATTTTAACTGATGAAAGGTGGGACTGCATTTTTCTCTTATTCTACATTGTCTGATATTTCGTGATTGTGGTGGTGAACACAAAGATTTCTAAACCATGTCAACCTTGTATTTGTAGAATATATGTACTCCTTGTTTCATGTTTAGCGTCGTCGAATTTTATGTGAAATCTATGTTTAGGCTTTAGAGTCTTAAGCACGGAAACCACCAATGAGCTTAAATCTCATTTTGTTGTACTGGTTTTGTGAGTCTGAATCCTGTCAAGTGCAACGGAGCGACAATATGTTGCATATTTCAGGAATTCCAGCTGGGCTAGCCAAAGTGCGTTTCAGATCCCGACTGGATTAGTCGGACCCAATGCCTGGATTTACCCTAAAAAAAATAAAATATTCAGTTGTCTTGTTAACCATTTACTCCCTATGGTAGGTGGTTACTTTCTTTGTTTTGAGAACATTCTTCTCTGCTTGGTTGGGAATGTTAAAAGGTCTGTATTTTGTCCATGAGTGGGTTGGTTCGGGAGTTTTCAGCATTGGAGTGTCCAAACCCTGTAATTTTCTTATTTTTTAGCTCACACAAAAATGTATTTGTATGCCAAAATTTAAAAAGCAATGTCCAGTTTGTAAACCAGTCCCTAACCCCCACCAACCTCTTATGAAGCATCCGAATTTTGGAAACTTAACATGAAACAGTTATGAAATTGCACCCATAATGTAAAGCTAAATTTAATGGGTTTGAGAGATTACTTTCATTTAGGTAGTTTAAATGATAGATTTATCCTTGGATGCTTCTAAACTTGTAATGGAAATGAAGGAGGATTTATTTGGTTTATGACATGTTTGGAAGTAAATGCTTCTTTTAGGACCAAACATCAGATTTTAGCCGTTTTGCTACCTCTAATACTGATTGGACCAGCCCAAAATATTCAATCACAAATGAATAATTGCTTCTTTTTTCCCCTTTCCTTTGTGTTTATGATCAACATGACAACTGTTTGAACAATATTTCACTCTCTAATAAATTTTTGTTGTCCATTTTTTGTCACTTCTCCAACTTCCTTTCTTTGTTTGAGGTTGCTGTTAGATAACCCAGAATGGTTTCCTTGGATGGTAAAAAATGAACCACTGTGAGACAAAATCTTCCTTTTGAGTTTTGATGTCATATTCAGATTCTTCTACGTCTTCCTCCTGTTGAATGTCTTCACAATCTTCTCTGTCTTCATGTTTGGAAAGTAAATGCTTCTTTCAGGACCAGATATCTGACTGTAGCCGTTTAGTATATTACTGATTTGACAGATCCAAAATAATCAATCATAAACGACTAATTTCTCTTTTGTTCCCTTTTCCTTTGTGTTTATGATCAACCACGGCACATGTATGGACAATATTTCATTCTCTAATAATTTTTAGTTGTCCACATGTGATCACTTTTCTAACTTCTCTTCATTGTTTTAGATTGCTATTAGTTAACCCAGAATGGCTTCCTCGGATGGGAAAAAAGGAACCACCATCACACCGTATCTTTCTTTCGATGTCATATACAAGTTTCTTCTTTATCTTCCCGTTGAATTTTTGGTCAATTGTGCGAGAAATGTCTGCAAGGAGTGGCGTAAGGTTACTCAGGACTCATCCTTCATTGAGGAACACCTACAGAGATCAAAGGATGCCTTATTCTTCTATGAGTCTTCGCAGGAGTATGGCTCCAGTTCTATGTATAAAGTGTATGAAGACAATGGGGGACTCCTAAAGAAACCTCTAGGAGTATCATTTCCAGGTGCGCCTGTTGATGGCTGCAGGGGTTTATGCCTGTTTCTTGGTAATGACGCAGAGTATGCTTCAGTTGAAACAGAAAACTATTATAGGCTACATGTTGTGAACCCCGCCACTAAGCAAATACAGAAGTTACCTTCTCTTGGTAGTGGGGGCTACATGTGTTGCCATCTTGCATTCATCAGTCAGTCTAAGGAATATAAAGTTGTATGCTGTTTTTCAACGCGTGGAGTACCGAATTGGTTTGTGTGTACTTTGGGTACTGATGTCTGTTGGAGACAACTTCTTGCTGTGCCGAGGCCTACACAAAATTTGGCACGGGAACTGTTTCGTCCTACTTCAGTCACTGTTGGGCAGTTCCTGTATTTTTCTGAATGCAGGAGTAAAATTGTTGGTGTCAACCTCCATGATGAAACTATTTCCTCCGTGCAGTTATCAGATGGTTATATTCGTCGTCCCTTTTGGCTTCTCAGAAAGGGAGGTACGTTGTGTTTTCTTGCACCTAAAGGAAGAACAAAACGGGTGAGTACGTGGGTGGTGAGGTTCTTAGAAGATTTTGAATTGATTGAAGATGGTGGCTATATGTCAACTGCAACAGGAAAGATGCTCCTTCCTTTCTCTCCTCTTGGTTGGCTGGGAAATGGTCCCATCTTTGTCTCCGAGGCCAGTTCGTGGATTATAACACGAGAAATAGCAAGAAGTGCATTCGTTGAGCACTTTGAAGAAACGAGGAGCGACTTCGAAATTGACATCTCCAGAGATGCTCCTTTTCATGGTTTCCTGATCCACACCAACAGTCTCGTCATATGGTAGGCAATGCCTTTTTAACTTTCATCGTACTATCATGATCATTTCTAGAAATTTTGATGATTGAATTTTAAACTAAAAAGCCGTTGCTAAATGACTTTTGAGTTTTTTTTTTCTTCTTTTTCATTACTGTCAAGAAATACTGAAACTAAAGGGACGTAGAAGTTCGTTTTTGCCATTTAACCCTCTATTGCTGCAAGGAAGCTGTTTGCATGTTGGGAATTTTGTAGACTTTACTGCTATTTCCATTGAATCCCCTGCAATTTTGAGGGTATTATGTAAAATTCAGTTTTGAACCACATGGTCTATAATTCTGGTCCATATCAGAATTGATCACGTCATCACAAAATTGTCTATCTCCTCATTCTGTAGTGATGTGACTAATTTTGAACCATATAGTCCAATGGATCTGATCCATATCATAAAAAGTACATTTTAATACAACGCGTACTTGTTTAGTATCTACTTAATGCAAAAGCTTAAGGATTACTTGGCTTAATTTCAAATCAAAATTTTGAAAGTGCCTTTAGGGTAATCTTACATTTCAATGTAGTGACTTACCTTTAGTCTTTATGTTTGTGTGACTCTATTCAATGAATTACTTTACTTTGTGCCAAGTCAAAGTATAGATCAATTTTGATGATTGTATATAGTTGTGAGATTCGATTTTGAATTCAATGCAGAACAAGTGTTTTCTCTGTATATGCAAAACATATTTGTTTTTCTCAAGCTTTGAATCGAGAATCAATAGTCGAGATTGTGACCGCTCATGCGGACAAACACATGTTCATCACTTCATCTGAATTGGTTTGATCCCCATATGTAGCGCGCAAAATTTGGTACTTTGTAGTGTGAGGGCATTGAGTGAATAAATAGTTTGTTCAGAAGGGCAATGGAATCATGGTGTTTTGTAGCGTTAACCAAAGGTAATGTCTATTACATGAGGGGTCTCAAAAAGACTATATCTTCTCCATAAATTAAAAATTCAAGATAGTATTTTTCCCTTAATTATTTTTTATTAAAAAATAATTATTATCTGAAGAAAAAGGATATCGAATTCGAGATGTACAATTCTGAATCGGAAGTGTTGCGTAAAGTGCACTAGCCTTCCTTGATTGTCTTAATGAGATAGTTAACTTACTTTGGATAGTAATTTTGGTTGCTAAGCTAACAATTTAACATTTTCTTGTTAATTTGGAGTTGTTTGAGTTATTGAAGATTAGGTTCTTCATTAGAGGTATCCCATGTGTAGGCATAAGAATATATATATATATATATATATATATATATATATATATATATATATATATATATATATATAGTGGTTAGGCTGTAATCCACATGCTAATGAGTTTTTTTTTTCCACAGGGTTTTTGTGTAATTTATTAGATGTATCCATGCTAGATTTTGAAAATTGCACTTTTTTCCTTTAACAGTTGAAAATTTTAAAAAGTTTTATTTGCCAAAAGTTATCTCTTACCTCCTTAAAAATTATGTAAAAGTTTGTCATTGACCCCTCAACGTCAAATTTTTGGCCCTCTATAAATTAGTACATCTTGAGCAAATGAAGCCAAATTTAATAGCTTTTCATCATCTCAATGTGAGAAATGCCTTACTTTCACTTAGAATTTGATCAAATTGGATGTTATTTCATAATGTAAGCATGTGAAATGCCTAACATTTGTAACCCTTGAGCATAAATTGGGAAAAAAATTGAGCCTTCAACAACCAATTACTTTTCTCAAGATTGAAAACAAAGGACAACATTAGAAACAATCATGGGATTCATCAAACAGCAAAGAAGATGGCAAGAATTTGGACTCAACAAATTACATGATTTGTTTGCTTTTGTATGTGTTTGTTAGGCAAGTCCCATAATCATTTTCTTCTTTACTTCCTTCTTTAGTTTGTAAGCAAAATTAGGAAAGTCCCATATATAAAGCATGGCTTCATGTACATTGTGCTTTGCACCAAACGCAAAACAATTGTTTTTTCTATCAACCTTTATACTTTAAATTTTAAGTCACTTTGATCCAATGAAACATTAATTGGATTGAAATTTTATTGTAGTATTGCTAGTAATAGTCTATGTTTTTTTCCATAATCCTAAGTTGAGATTTGTTAAAAGAAAATGAAAAATGTTGAAGATATAGAGACAAAGACGGATCTAAAGAGGGGAAGGAGGTGGAAAAGGCTGTCGTTCTCTCAAAATTTTACAAATGTCATATTGTTTTCTTATAAATATTCAATTTTTTAGAGTTGTTGTTAGAAATTTTAACTTTTTGTCGCCTTAGAAATCACGTTAATTTTAAGGACCTTACTAGGCTACTAGAATTATTGGCTAAAAGATTGACTAAAATAGTTTTTTGGATCTTTTTGCCCTTATAGTTGGGTGAATCCCTTATACCAGCAGGGGGTAAGATAGTCATTTAACACCCTCAATTTGGGGGTTTAGGGTTTCTATCCCCAAAATTCTAGTAGTAAATTATTTTTCTAATTTTAATTCTATCCTTAATTTAAAAAAAAGAACCCATAGTTGGGAAAGAAGACTTGACCATCTTGCAAGAAGTAGGTTTAGTGTGGAACCATGCTTAGTGTTTAAATAATAGTAATAACTAGAAACAAGAGGTTGATAAGAAAGTGCTCATTGAATGATTGAAAAATTGATGACGATGTAGTCCCTTGTTGACACTTTGAAGAAAACCAAGTGTTATATCAAATCAAATTGTTGACTCATTCCTTTCCATAAAATCAAAAGTAGTTTCTTTTCTTTTTTCTTTCTTTCTTTCTTTGCTTTTGAAGATCTCAAACTCATTTAGACCATTCGGAATCAAAAAATAGTCAGTTGTACATTATACAGTATTTTAAGTACATTTATAATATAAAAATACATTAAATAATATAACAGATCCACTAATGTATATTTATTATACATATTGTTCGGTTTATTTTTACTGATAAATACTATATGGTTTTCTAACCATCTATATAAGCTATTCAACACAAAAGTCAAGATCCAACAAGGTTCTTTGATGCTTTGGAAATGTGAAGTGGCACTCACGGCTCCAATGCGGGACGGCTAAATATCTCGCACATGCGGGATATCATCCCAGACGTCGGATGAGATTTTTTAACGGTTCAGATTTGGAGAGAGAAAAGTTTTTTTTAAATTTTTTTTAAGTCAGCCGCAACTTTTCTTTTCTCCAGATCTGACCCGTTGAAAATCTCATCCGACGGCTCCAGTTGTTCCGCAAATGCAGAAAAAAGACTGTTCCGCATAGGAACCGGACTGCACTCCCACAAGTACACAAGGAGTCAATACCACACCATCTTCCCTTTGATTGATATCTCATCTTTTTTAATGGAAATACCGAATCACCGTCTCAATGACCGTCCATCCATAAGCCAAAAAATTCAACCATATGTAAAGGCCACCAAACCCAATCCAATCCTGTTCTTCCATAACTATGCTTATGGATTTTTGAAACTCGTTTTGAATAGTTATTCATCACAAAAAGTGAATAAGGGAGAAATCCTATTAGGCATTCAGTGTCAAGAATATTATTATTATTATTTTGACCTCAACCAAAAGGTTGTAAAATTATGAAAATGCACAAGCAAAACAATTAAAGGTACTGGATATTTCTCCAGGAATAAGAGAATATAAGTACATATATATGTTTATACCATTTATCATATAAAGAAAAAAAGAAAAAGTGAAATATCCCAAAAGTTCTTCACAAAGAAACATAATGCCTATTAGAAAGATCCCTTAATTATTTCCTGAAATTCTTCACTAAAATATCAATGCATTTAGACCAAATCCTATAGGGTGGGTTGCCTAATTAATTTCTTTTTACCTTAATTTGCTTTTTTCCGAGTGCAATTGTACTTTTAAATGGTTCGTTATTCCGTTTAGTCTGGTTAATAAACACGTTCTGATACTATAATATTACTTTTAGTGCCTGTAGTCTAGAAATACAACTTATGTATATGACAACACTCATAATAACTTATTTAACAATCATTCTCGCTATACTAAAATAGATATTTTAAAGTGATATAAGCATTTAGACTCATACTTGTATAATGATGAAATATAATTGAAGATGAACATTGAAGTTCGACTAAAGCATATTCTGGAAAAATAAATGATGAAATATAATTTTTTTTTTGGTGGGTCTAAAAGTTTATGGAACTAAATCCTATCCTTTATCAAGAATATTTATGCAGTTTCGTGTGCTATCTTGAAATGTTGGTCCTAGTTGACTCGTTTCAACCAGAAAGATAAACCAACCGACAAGGCCAAAAGGTCAAAAAAAAAAAAAAAAACATTTGACTCCAAGTTGGATGGTTGTTGAATATTTTTAGTATTTTTATTTGCAATTGTAAATTTGTGAAGAAATATGATCAATATGGTTCACTCGATACATAATTTGATTCTATCCATCATATACATAATTTGATTAGAGATATTTTGCTATAATAGTGTTACCAAAACAGAGTTTACAATTCACGATTAATTCAATTCACTTCTATAATCGAATTTTTTTAACGAAATATTTCCAACAGAATTTTTTTTTGTTCACAAGATTTGATTTTAAAATATAAGTTAAACTCTAATATAATTTTTTTGTGCATAAACTATAATTTTTTACTATTATTATTATTATTGTATGTAACCTTGTTTTTTTTTCTCTTTTTCCCTTTCTGGTAGGGTAATAGCCAAATAATTTTCTTAAAAGACAGAAAAGGACATGAAATCTTCTGAAATAATTGGGAGGGGGAGGGGGAATATGGGAATCGATCATAGGATCTCAGTTCTGTGATGAAATCTTCTGAAATAATTGAAATGTAGAGTAGGTATACAAACTAAGAAAAGAAAGCATCTGGGCCAATTCTTGAATATCAAGGAAAGCCTTTTTATGCATTTACACTAAGCCAGCCTAACCGAAAAAGATAGAGCTTTGAGGGGATATTGTTTTCGGTATAAGTTGATATATTATGAGTTGTTGGGGGTGAAAATCCTCTGTACTTATATATATTCTCATTAATTTGTCCGTATATATTACCATTCATGTGATTAATTATTCAGAATTCGTAATGTACATATCTTTTCTAATTATATATACACACATAGTGAATTGTGAGTGATTGAGCGATAAAAATACTAAATACACGAATACACAATTATTTACCCAGTTATTAGATAAGTTCGATTTAACAGTTGAGATTTTAAATAGATAATAAGTATTCGAAACAGGGGATGGGGATTTGGGCACTTGACGCGGCAGAAAATCGAACCCGCGGATATAGCGCCGCGACAAAGAGCAGTCACCACTCAAGTGGCTTTTTACCTCCAACTATTTAAAATAGGTGAACAACTATTTTTCTAACTGTTTTTTTTTTTTTTGAGCGTCTGAAGGCGATTGCCCCCGAAGGGGAAGAGCGGAGAGTACCCTAGATAGGGAAGATTGAAGCACGCCCATCGCCCGGGAGGAAGATAAGCCTCATGGGGAGGAGAAATTATTTGCCCCATTATGGGGAGATATAGGAATCGAACACGGGACCTCCGCCCCGTGTTTGGGTAGCCTTACCACTTGGGCTACCCGATTCCCATTATTTTTCTAACTGTTAATAATCAATATTATATATTGTAAAAAGTAAATATTCCAACTATTTTCAGCCGGATATTGAATACTGCTAATCAAATATTCCATTAGTAAAACAGGGGATTTTGCACTTTCTGCTTACTCTTTTCAAGATTTTCCCAAATTCCCTACTACGCCAAAGGAAATCAATGAAAAGTGAAAATCAAACAAAAAATGGACTCTCATTCGATTCAGTCAAATAAAATAAATAATGATCCTTAAAGCATTGTGACTCGGAAATTAATCAGATCTCAAACCAAAGTTTGGAACAGTTTGCAGGAAATTTCAAAGATGAACAAAATGTGGGGCCCTGTGAGCGTAGGTAACACCTTTGTGCACAAGGACATTTCAAAGATGAATAAAATGTGTGTTTTTCAAAGAAGCTTCATCTGCTACCAACTGTTTAATAACTCCAGTGATAGGTGGAAATTATTTTCTTTATAAAAATTATCATTTGGGGAGAACGGAGAAGCATGACGAATTCAAAAACTTAGTATTAAGTGGCGAACAAAAAGATGAGGAATAAAAAACTAACAAATTTTGAACAAGAAAATAATCCATAAAATATGTAACATGCCCTTAGCCATGCAGAATGAGGTATTTGAAGTAAATTTCATTTGGTTATTTAATAATATAAGTTCTAAATCAACTTAAATCCAAGATATTACAACCATATGGTGATGATCCCACCATCAAAATATTTGAATCATAAGAAAATTTCCATTTGATTTTGATCCCTCCCACCCTATCTCTAAATTCACTAACCAAGAATCCTAAACCTCCAATAGCAAAGTGCCAAAACTTCAATTTCTATTTTTCTTAAACCTTTGTATTTGGACCTTATTATTTCAGTTAAGAAGTGATGACTAAATGCGACAGTTTTCTTCAACGACAGAACTTGAATTTCTCCCCCCTAAACTTGATACTATAAGGGGGAGAACGCATCAAATTCGGGACTCATAAGTGAACTTGAATTACCTCTTTCTTGAACAGATTTTTCTTCTTCTTTTAAACTTCTCATCCAGTTAGGAGAATTGACGGATTATGTAATATTGAGGGTGTGAGAGGTAGAAGAAGATCGAGAGAGACTTAGATAGAAGTGATAAAAGGGGATATGAATTTGTTAGAATTAGATGAGAGTTTGTTTGAGATTGAAAGAAAGGGAGAGAATGCATACATGTGGATCTTACATGATTCTTTTTTTGGTTCATGCAGTTGACACTAATCTTTTGGGATTGAGCCTTGGTTATTGTTGTTCTAAACCTCTCACGCAGGATGATCAATATTAGTTCCCCACTTTCTTTTTAATATGACTCTGAATTCTCAATTTACCGATTAAAAATAAAACGTCTTACTGCTTGAGGTGCACTTCATTGTGGTGATTCTTTTGAGTGGCTAATATAGTTGACAAATTCAGCATCAGAAACAGCAGAAACATCATCATCCTCCATTGGAGCAGGAAGATTAAGATCTATCATCAAAGTTGCAAATCTTGAAACTGGTTTCGCCGGAAAGCTCAAATTTCCTCCTCCAACCACCACATGTGATCTCTTATGCCCACCAAGAGCTTGACCGGAGGAAAAAACTCTATAACAAACCGGACATTCATGTACCTTCTTCTCTTCAACAACAACATTAATCCCTGTTTTTTCCTCCATTGATGATTCTTCTTCCTTACTAACTTTAATTCTCTTGTGACTTGCTCTATGCCCACCAAGTGCTTGATATGAACGAAATCCCTTTTTACATGTTTCACATCTATATTTTCCTCCTCCTCTTCTTGTTGTCCTGACCTTTGTTGTAACTGTTTTCCATTCATCTCTTGATAACATCATTAAACAATATGCCACGTCTTCATCTGGGGTTGTCTCTGAAATTGATCTGTAAGAATCGTCTTTCTCCGTACTTTGTCTCATTCCCTGTCCCATTAGTAATTTTTTAATTATAAAACTATAACTTACCGAAAATAGTAAAATCCATCAGAAAAAAATTAGGCAAAAAATCATCTCCGTGTATATATCTTAATTTTTGTATCCAACCAATCACAATTTGTCATTTGAATATATAATTAGAAAAAATGTGCACTTAACGAATTCTAATTGGTTAGATACAGGAATAAAGACATTTACGGGGACAAACGACTTTCACCTAAAAAATTAATACCTGGCAATTTTTATTAATATGACAAAAACGAGACATATAATGAGGACATACGATTTTTTTTTTGGGTGCAGAAATTGATCAACTTACCGGGTCGTGCTGCTCCAAGAATGCTGCTGATTCCAAAAAGATTGGGCTTTTTCTTCCTTCTATTTCGATCTTCTTGGATTTTGCTTGGAAATTTTTTGTTTCAGAAATTCTTGATCTTCTAATTCTTCTCTTGGATGATCTTCTGTTGTAAATTGAAGATGATTTCTTGGATGATTCTGTTTCACTTTCTTCTTCACCATCATCTTGATCAAGAACAACTGAATCAGTAGTAGTAGTAGCATCATGAACTTCAATTTCCTGTTCTTGTTCTGATTCTTGAATTTCTTCACTGAATTCTTGATTACTGTTCTTGATTTCTTGTTGTTCTTGATCATCTTCTTGAATTTTCTTTGGTTTTGGTGGTACATAAAGATTCATCATGTGAGATCTCATATGCCCACCAAGAGCTCTACCATTAGCAAAGTTCCTAAAGCAAAGCTTACATTTATGCTTCTCCTCCATAACCACTCCAAAGATTCCAAAATCAAAGAACACACTGTTTCACACTTTCACTGTGTGTTTTTTTAGAGAAGAATTGGAAGAAGAAGAAATTTTAGAAGTGCTAAAATTGTGAAGTTGAGAGTTTTTGAAAGCATAAAGAGAGTGAAAAAAACAAAAAAAAAGGGAGAAGCAAGTAGGTAACAAGCATTTCTTTAGCAAAGAATATATACAAACACAAAATTTCCAATTTATTACTTTTACATTTTGCCAATTTTCACTAAAAAGAAATTTGTTTTTTAAATTTGTTTTATTACATGTAAATGGTAGGAGAAAGGGGCGGTCCGGCTATGGTGCATAATAGTTAAAATTCAGTATATACTTGAACTATTTTGTCGTTGTGGAGCGTTAGATAAAAAATTCAACGGTCCAATTTTTTTTGGGGGAAATCTATTGTGATTTTTTTATTTTTTGGACATTTGTTACGTAAAATAAATATTACATGTATAAAAACCGATGTTCATCAGGATAAAACACTTATTGCAGTCTTAGAGTACGTATTCATAAGGAGACAATATTTATTGCATGAGATTTAATATCTGTAAAAAAACATATAATACATGTACAATTTTTTTTATTATATGTATTGAATTTAATGCGTTAACAATAAATGGTGGTAATAAATAGGAGATAAGTTAATTAAAGGCATATGCATGAAGACATATAACATGCGAGATTTTACATTTATTTCCGTCCTCAACTTTTCTTTACACATTCCCTAAACAGCTCTCATCTTCATCTAGTCTTTTCAATTTTCCAATGAAACGTAACATCAAATTTTCATCATGCTAAAATAAATTTTTTTTTTTTTAAATTGAAACAGTTTTCAGAAAAACAAAAATAAAATGAACCCTCTTATTGGTAGTAGAATAATCTGGCTTTGGTTACAAAATTTACAAGTCAAGAAGCTGCTGGTTGTTCGTAGTAAGTAGTAACCATAAAAAACACACACGATAAAATTCAATACAACTTGGACCAAATGCAAAGCTTATACTAATCAAAATTAAAGAAATTGGACATCAACTAATTAGTCTTGGACAAAATTACATAAGGACGATCTAAAATTTATTATCAAGATAGGAAGATGTCGAATCTGTGACATATTATTTGGAGTAGAAAGTCTTAAATCAACTATATTATATTAGTGTTTCTTAGCATAAGAACGGTTAACTAAGAAGAATATCGTTGCTTATTAAAAGTGAAAATTGCTTTTAGTTAATAGTATTAACAAAAGAAATGAATATTACTCAACTTAAATAAAGATTTTATGTTACCATTGTATGGGTGAAAGGAGAGCCAACGGAAGTTTTAGCATGCTAATGTGACATTTAATTGTAATTTATTTAGGGGAGTAAATTAAAAAGATATTATAAGTAGACAATAAATGCATAATAAATTGGAAAAATATACTACAGTACTTAGTTGGTATTATAAAGAGATTTTTTTTTTTTTTTTTTGTTGCTAAGTAATATGTTTGCCTTTAATATTGGATCTTATTGTTGAAATATGTAGGGTTGGAAATTAGCAGGAAATTAACCTCCTCCCATTGAGAAATGAGTATTGTAGGGAAGACTAATGATAACACTTCATTGCCGTTTTATTTGGGCAAAATAGGTGGACTTAGTCCTTTTTCAATTTTTTTTTTCATTTTCTTTCACACGGAAACAACTAATCTAATCAAACAACCCATGTGAGATATTGAGAATAAGATAATTGCAAAGTTTGTATATATGTTTGTCATCACTCCTTTGTGATTAAGATACCATGAAGAATGAGAATAAGTCGTTACTAGATGTGATATTAATCTAGTGTTTAAAGTTGAAACCTTAAATATCACAATTTCTCAGTAGTAAGAAAATAATTATAACAAAAATGAGGATAACTCGGTGAAAATAAGAATGTTAGTGAGTATTAATTCATTTCGTGTGTAATGGATCACTAGTTTAGTACTCCTATTTAGTAATTTCCAGTTTAGTACAAGGTAGTTGCTTAGATAGTAAAGTATTTTTGTATCGGATCGAAAGATCTTAACCGTTCTTGTAACACCCTTAACTATAAGAATTTAAATTAAATAAGATACATCTTAGTAATAGACAAACTCTAGACATAATCATACTAAAATGAGAAGATTATCTGAAAGTAAAAAACATAAAATAACATTTTGTATATATTGAATTTGTGGTGTTTTGCACCACAACCAGACCAGTATCTAGGTATCAACGGGTATGTGTAGGATAAATTCGTCCCAACACGAAGTCGCTCACAAACTAACTTAAATTTGTAACCTTTTAAATTTACAAGTCGGAATGTAAAACCGGCTAAACTAAGCGGACTTATCAAAGTTTTGCTTGAGCCTTGAAGTTTATTTCTATCCCATGGCTTATTGGGCCCTTACTTTATCTTTTAATCTCTAAACCAAAACAAGGCTACTCTAATAAAGAACCCTATCAAATGGGCTAATGGGCTCCTTATCAAGTTTTTATTGCAGTGTGACCGTAAAGCCCAGGTGAAAATTATGTTGTGGAAAATACTGTAGTTCATCACAATCTCAAAGGAACTTGACATAATAGTACTAAAGAGGAACAAACACGTTTGTGATATTTTGGTAAATATTGAACTTGCATTCATCTATTCAACATATACATTATATAGTGTACAAGTCACCTAATATAAGGAAGGAGTAATTATAGCAATCCTAGAATCAAGCCTATATAATTACATATGAATAATAACGGAAAGATAATTGAATGAATTAAATCATATACAAGTCAATGTAATCAAGATGGAATCTCGGTATTGATTGGAGAATTATTGTATTGTCCTAATATGCCCCCGCAAGACGGTGCTGCCATCAGCGACACCGATCTTGGACCGAAGATATTCGAAGCGACGTCGAGGCAATGGTTTGGTGAGTACGTCAGCTAACTGATCATGCGTTGAGACATGAGAAACATGCAAGGAGCCAGTATTGACTTTGTCGCGGACAAAATGGTAATCAAGAGCAATGTGCTTCATTTTGGAATGAAAGACAGGATTAGCACATAGATATGTAGCACCAATGTTGTCACATAATAAACGAGGTGCAGTGGGGAGAAAGACACCAAGTTCACCAAGAAGATTTGAAACCCAAGTGAGTTCAGCAACGGCGGAAGCGATAGACCGATACTCGGCCTCCGTGGAAGATCGAGCAACAGTACGTTGCTTTTTAGAGCACCATGAAATTGGATTACAACCTAGAAATATGACATAGGCCGAAATGGATGTAAGGTCATCTCGATTACCTGCCCAGTCAGCATCGGAGTAAGCAAGCAAGCCAAGGGGTTGAGAACGCCGAAGAAACAAGCCATGTGAAATTGTGTGTTTTAGGTAGCGAAGAAGCCGTTTTGCAGCGGTCCAGTGAGTTTGGGTAGGGTAATGCATGTATTGAGCGAGCTTATTGACGATGTAGGCAATGTCAGGACGAGTCAAAGAGAGATATTGAAGGCCACCAATGAGACTACGAAACTTGGTAGCATCTGTTGGCGGAGAACCATCTTTGAGAGTCAACCGAGTGGATAAACTGGATGGTGTAGCCATTTCTTTGACACCATCAAGGTTAAACCTTTTGAGGAGATCTTTAATATACTTGTGTTGGGAGAGAAAGAGCCCTTCAGCATTCGGTATCACCTCAACACCAAGAAAAAAATTTAGATGGCCGAGATCTTTGATGGAGAAACGAGAGGCGAGAGCATCAATAACATGACTTATAAAATGAGAAGAGCTTCCTGTAATTAACAAGTCATCAACATAAACAAGAAAATATACGATTATCTGGTCATGAGTATAAATAAATAGAGAGGCATCAGATTTGGAATTGGTGAACCCAAGAGACAGAATAAAATTCTTTAGTTCATGGAACCAAGCACGGGGAGCTTGTTTTAATCCGTAAAGGGATTTGTGGAGACGACACACATGATTTGGTCGGGAGTCATCAAGAAAGCCAGGTGGTTGTGACATGTACACCTCTTCATGAAGACGACCATGGAGGAATGCATTATTCACATCCAGTTGATGAATATGCCAGCTTTGAGATAATGCCACCGAGAGAACTAGCCGAATTGTAGTGGGTTTGACAACTGGGCTAAACGTCTCGTGAAAGTCAATACCAGGGCGTTGGTGAAACCCTTTCGCAACAAGTCGTGCTTTAAAACGAGAAACGCTTCCATCTGAATTTCTTTTTACTCGGAAAACCCATTTGCAACCTACAATATTTTGATTGGCTTGGCGAGGAACCAGTTCCCACGTCCCATTTTTTATAAGGGCATTAATCTCATCACACATAGCTTCTCTCCATTTGGGGTGTTTGATAGCTTTGGAAACAGAAGTGGGCTCAATTGTTTGGGGTAATGGGTGTTTGGTGGCAAGGTATGAAGTTTTAGTAAGAGGCTTAAAAATGTTATTTTTGGACCGGGTTGTCATGCCATGTGTATTCATGCCATGAGATTGTGGGTTAGGTTGGGTAGTGTTTAAGGTATCCACCACAGGGTCCCGTTCAGGCAAAGAGGAGCTTGAGTCATGGTCAACAAATGAGGTTGAGTTGGTGACGTCAACAATTGGTGGGAGTGAACAAGCCTGCATTGATGTGTTATAATTAGAGGAATTAGATTGAGTGGGCTCATGAATATGATTAGAGTGATGAAAGGATGGCACGCGTGTTTTAGGGGATGGTGTTGACTCATTAAGTGATGGCTCAATTATAGGAGGAGATAAAGCGGTGGATGGCGTGACACTTGGAGATGTGAGTAAATGTGATTGAGCTGGTGGGTTTATGTTTGAGGAATGAGTGATTATAGGTAATGATGATGACGTTGGGGTTGGGGTTGGGGTTGGGTTGGATTTGGAAAATGGGATCTCAATATGGAGAGTATTAAGAGAGGAAGATATGGAAGACCATTTATTAAGAGTTGAATCATTAATTTTGTCTAAATTGGAAAAAGTGGGCATAGAGGGGAAAGTGTCTTCAAAAAATTGAACATGTCTAGAGTAATAGAATTTATGACTGATTGGTTCCAAGCAAATAAATGAATTATGAATATTAGAGTATCCAAGAAATAAACACGGCTTCGATCGTGGTTCAAGTTTGTGTTTGGTATATGGGCGAAGCCAAGGATAACAAAGACACCCGAATATTCGCAATTTTGAGTAGTTTGGCTTGGTTTGAAAGATTGTTTCAAATGGCGATTTATTTCCAATAATAGGTGTAGGAAGTCTATTAATGAGATAAATAGCCGCTTTGAAAGCAAAAGACCAAAAAGACAGTGGGAGAGATGCACGATGAAGCAATGTGAGCCCGGTTTCAACTACATGACGATGACGACGTTCAGCCGATGCAATATGTTGCGGAGTATATGGTGGTGACACTAGGTGTTGAATACCATTATTTTCAAACATTGTTTTTAAACTTTGATATTCAGTACCTCCATCGGAATAAATTGTGTTTATGGGTTGTTTAAAATATTTTTCCACCATAGTTTTGAATTTTGGGAAAATAGTGAAAACATCAGATTTGTGAGATATGGGGAATAACCATGAATATTTTGTAAAATGATCAACAAAAATAACATAGTAAGAGAAACCATCTATTGATCGAATCGGAGATGGTCCCCATACATCAGTATAAAGAAGGTCCAACGGACCACGACTATGTAAAGTTGACACACCAAAGGGTAAACGGTGACTTTTATTACACTGGCATGAATCACAGACTGATGACTTAGGAGGACTTGATTGAAAAGGAAGATGAAATTGAGAAATAACATGGTTTAGAGTTTTAGACGAAGGGTGGCCAAGACGATCGTGCCATTTGTCAAGAGAGGTTTTAACACCAATGCAAGCTTGCTTTCCCGACTTTGTGGCCGTCATCAAGTTCGCCCATTCATATACATTATTCTTGCTCCGTCCGTGCGCCAGCGGTACTCCCGTGGTTAGATCCTTTATACAAAAAGAAGAGGGGAAAAATTCAATGGATGTATTATTAGTTGTACAAAATTGAGATACAGAAATCAAATTTTGATGCATAGAAGGGACACATAAAACATTAGAGAGAGAAAAGGACTTGGAGGGAGTTGAAATAGTTGAGGAACCAGTATGTGTGATATTGAGACCTGTTCCATCACCAATCACAATGTCATCGGGACCCTCGTATGGTTGTCGCAGTGAGAGATTATTGAAATCAGCAGTGACGTGATGTGAGGCCCCCGAATCAAGCAACCAATTTGCAGATGGTCCACCATGCCTAGAGGTAGCATTGTTAGCAGTAGGTAGTGGATGTTGAAACATTTTTTTCGCACTGTAGCAAAAGCGAGCGACATGCCCTTTCTTGTCACAGAATTGGCAGATATCATTTGCATATGGGTTAGGCCGGCTTGTGTTGTTGTCGTGCTCTGATACCATAAAGAGGAACAAACACGTTTGTGATATTTTGGTAAATATTGAACTTGCATTCATCTATTCAACATATACATTATATAGTGTACAAGTCACCTAATATAAGGAAGGAGTAATTATAGCAATCCTAGAATCAAGCCTATATAATTACATATGAATAATAACGGAAAGATAATTGAATGAATTAAATCATATACAAGTCAATGTAATCAAGATGGAATCTCGGTATTGATTGGAGAATTATTGTATTGTCCTAATAAGTACCTTAATAAATTTTGGAAAGAATTTATTTTTCAAAAAAGATAGAAAAATACGTAATATAAATTTTGAGTCCGAATCATAGTAAGTCTAAATACAAATATAAAAAAATGAACAAGAGAGAAAGAAGGGATGAAGACAGAAATTAGGCGTTGGGGCGAAAACTGCAACACTATACTGAACTACATATAAAAACTGCAAAATAATTATTGGGGGTGAATTTGATCAAATATTCCGAACTACATATAAGATTTACTATATCTAATAGTATTTTTGGAAATCTCGAGGGCGACTGCCACCCCGTCCCCCTTATCTTCGTCCCTGGAATTATACCCTATCTCTCTCGACCAGGAAGACCTAAATAATTAACTCAAAGAAAGAAAGGTCTCAATCAGACTCGGGATATTCTAGTATATATACACTTTTATATTCAATTCAATACACCAATAATATTATTATATATAAATTTATGTGATTGGTTCAATTTTTTAAATTCATTATGGACTGATGTTAATATATATGAAGTAATATCATTGATGTAATAAAAGTTGTATTAGAAGATTCGAAATCAGAGTATTTTATATGAAAATTTGCTTTAGAGTCATTAATAGAACATGATTCATCAAATAGAACATTGTCTAAATACTCTTTTACTGCATAAAGTACAAGCACTTAAAATGTGGCCCACGACAAGTAGATTTAGCATCTTAATATTTTTCCTCAAAAAAAAAAAAATCTATCATACATATGTAGGTGACTTTGGCTAAGGCGATATATAATAGACTTCTTTCACGATCTTCAGCTCAATTCATAAAAACAACCACATATTTTTTCTTTAGATTATGTATGTTTTTCTTCTTCTGAACAAAAATTATTCACGTAATAATTTAATAATAATAGACTTAGAAGTACTAACCGTAGAGAGAGATATAACAAATGTTAATTTAACTATGGACTAATAAATAAATAAAAATACAAACAAGAGACCGTAATATTAGTAAAAATTCCTTCGGTTGAAGTTACTCTTTTTTTACTGTCTCACACTCAACGTACGGATAAGAGAAAAACACTCCTTAGTCAGTCACTCCTTCCGAGCATATTTTTGTTTACTGTAAATATCCATTAATTTGTTACTAATCTACGATCATAATGAAATTTAACATTCTCCACCGTCCGTTTGGTTATTTAATAGGCGGCGCCACCCTCAAAATGGCAAAAGAAAAAGTCCACAACCTTTTATTTCTTCCACTTGTCACACACACACTTGTAAAATAAACTCCTATCTTTAACTCTCATCCACACAACATGACTTCAACTATAAACTAGGACTAACCTTCTTTTTATTCTATTTCTCTTCACCGTATAACTTTATGACAACTTTCATTACAAGAACAAATGTATCTTTTCATTTGTAATTATTATTATTAACTTTTCTTATTTTTTGTTGTTTTTGTACATTTTTCTTTGTTTTTGTATTAATCTATGGATTGTACAGAGGAAAAACCTAATTTTAAACATTATTGTAGAATATGTAAGAAAGGATTTATGTGTGGAAGAGCTTTAGGTGGTCATATGAGAGCTCATGGCATTGGAGACGAGAGCGGAAACCTAGAAGATGATGATGATCAAGCTAGTGATTGGGAAGATAAAAATGGAGGGAGTGATCGGACAAGTAGTAAAAGAATTTACCAGCTAAGAACAAACCCTAACCGATTGAAAAGTTGTAGGGTTTGTGAAAATTGTGGTAAAGAATTCTTGTCATGGAAATCATTTCTCGAACACGGAAAATGTAGCTCGGAGGATGCCGAATCACTCGTCTCCTCCCCCGGATCGGACGGGGAGTACGAAGGTGGTAGTGGTGGTGGTGGTGGTGGTCGGAGAAGTTGTCAATGGTCGAAAAGGAAGAGATCATTAAGAACAAAAGTGAGTAGTTTTAGCTCTGCTTATCCTTCTAGTGAAGATGAAGATCTCCTCCTTGCAAAATGCCTAGTGGACTTGGCCAATGCAAGGTTTGAGGTCGAGCCGGAGGAGTCTTGTGCCTCCGCTAACAGGGAGGAGGAACGACGGCACATGGCCGTGACGTTTCTCGCCCCTGTTGGGACCACACACAAGACTAGTGGTGGGACAAAAGGATTATTTGAATGCAAAGCATGTAAGAAAGTATTTAATTCTCACCAAGCTTTAGGTGGACATAGAGCAAGTCACAAAAAGGTAAAAGGTTGTTACGCAGCTAAACAAGATCAAATATATAATGATAGTATAGCAGATGAAGATGTTATTACAAATGATGAATTTTTTATTCCTTCTAAATCTCTACAATTTGACCATGGTGGTAACTATTCAAAATTTTCCGGGGCTGCCCCGGTCGGTGCTTCCCGAAGGAAATCTAAAATCCACGAATGTACCATTTGTCATCGGATTTTCTCGACCGGGCAGGCCCTGGGAGGTCACAAGAGGTGTCATTGGATGACCTCCAATTCATCAGTGGACCCCAAAAATCAACTAATCCATCATCATGATCGAGTGGATCAGGTCCATCGTACACTAACACTTGATGACAAATCAGAAGAACTTGACCTGAATCTGAACCTTCCAGCTCAAGGTCATGATCAGAGTGGAAACAAGAGGGACCCACAGAATCCTTGGGTCTACACAGATATACGTCTACAGATATGGTCAAATGGGGACACGGAGCAAAAAGACGAAATTAACCCTTCCCACAGTAATAAGAGCAACCAAATTAAGAGCAAAAGCGACGTCGTTACTAATTTTGAAGCACAACAAATGGTGGAAGATGAAGTTGATAGTAAGGTAAAGTTGGAAAAGTTAAGTGAATTAAAAGGGATCAATATAAGTGGGAGTTCATCACCATGGTTACAGGTGGGAATTGGTAATTCTACCACTGATGTTGCCACAGAAGGACCCTAAATTTCTTATGGCATTCAGTCTTATAACAGAATACAAAATTTTAAGTTTGAGATTTACGTATTTTTTCACAAATAATTCAACTTTTTAAGAAAAATCGTTTTGAAACGGAACAGAAAGAAAATTCAAGTATGAGCCCCGCAAAACATCTAACTTTTTGTAAAATTAAGACGTTTCGTTTTGAAAGCATATGATATACAACTAGAAAGTTATAATTGTTTCATGTATGTTTGTATCTAGACAATGTAATTACTTTATACCACATGGGATTTGTTTTTCTCCCATGATCCAACTGTTCTTCTCTTCTGGGGGGATAAATTATAGGGGATAAGGAGATCTGTAAATTTTTATACTCTAATGATATTTAACCTCTGATTTAATATTGTTTTTGTTCTGCAATGCATGTAAGAAACAGATGATCTTCAATGTATCTGGTTTTCAGAATTTTGCTTCTTTCTTTCATTGGGTTGTTTTCAGAATTTTGTATTAAGTTACTGAAAAAAGTGACTCAGGGGATCATCTAGTATATTCTCTCCAGTACACACTTTAGTAAACCAATGATATTATTATACATAATTGAGATGATTGGTTCAAGCCTCTAAATTCACTTTAGACTAATGATATTAATACACGTTAAGTAATATCATTAATGTATTAGAGAGCAAGGGCAGATCCAGGAATAAAATTTAGGGTGGTCCCGAAAAAAAAAAAAAGGGAATGAGTAAAAAAAAATAAAAAATTTTAAGGGAAAAAAAATACAAAAATTTGTTTTTGGGGTGGTCCCGGGCATACAGGGACCACCCCCTAGATCCACCCCTGTTAGAGAGTGTACAAGAAAAATCAAATTCCTCACATATCACTTTTAAAAAAACTCGAAACAAGAATTTGAAATAAAAAATTGTCCAGTCTAACCGTAAAAATTATTTTCATATATAACCGTATAATTTCTTAAAACATGTTGCTCATAAAAACAAATGCACTAGGTAATATTTTTAAAAGGCAAGATGTTTATAGTGATCATGGTTAATTAGTACAATCCCTATTCCACAATAAAAGTCATTTAGGATATGTGAAAATTAATAGAGTAAAAAATAAAATATTTTGATAAAATTTATATATCACTAATTTTATTTAAATATTAATTTTTATTTGAAAAACATCACATTATTTATTTTCAAATTTTAGCTACATTTTTTAAACGATTTATATTACGTCTTATTTTTTTATTATATGGAATGGAGGGAGAATATTATTATTATTATTATTATTCTCAAGGATCGTACAAAAGAGTAGGGCTGAGCACCGAATTCCGATTTACCGAATTCGAATTGACCGAATTGGCGAATTCGGAATTCGGTAAATTTACCGAATTACCGATTTGGCTTTCTGTTCTAGATTCTAGAGAATACATAGAAAGAAGAAAAGAAAACAGAGGCTTACTGGAGGGAGTTTTGGGGCGTTGTCAATGGAGGGAGCAGCGGTGGTGATGGGGAAGCCACTGCAAAGACAGAAAGAGATTTTAGAAATAAAGATGAAATTGGGGATTTTGGATTTTGGGGAAAATTAAAATAGAGGGAGAAGAGAAGAAGAGAGAAGGAGAAGAGGATAAGAGGAAGAAGAGAAGAGCAGAAGAGAAGAAAAGAATGGAGAACGATGGAGGGTGGTGACGGGAGGAAGAAGAAGACGAAGAAGAAGAAAGGGGAAGGAGTTTGGGGCTGGAGTCGATGAAGAAGAGGAAGAAAAAGGGGAGTAATCTAGTGTGGGTGACATTTTTTGTTAGAAGTAGGGATTTAGGAGAATATTTATAGTGTATTTATTTTAGTATTATTTATTAAAATATTTGTTTGAATTCGAATTCGGTAATACCGAATTCACCAAAACCATATACCGAATTCGAATTGAATTCGAAAACTTCGAATTTGGTATGATCCGAATTATCGAATTGGTCCGAATTACCGAATTCAAATCGAATTCGGTCGGTAAATCGGTTTTTACCAAATTTGCTCACTCCTACAAAAGAGAGAACAATGCACAAGTTTAACCAATTTGAAACGTGCCCTTTTATGACTTGGTTTATTGATGAAGATAGTAAGCTTTGCTACAAGTATAATATCCAGAAGCTCCAGACCAGACCCGACCCGACCCGACCCGACCCAACACGGCCCGGTTGCTAAATTAAAAAAAAATTAAAGCAAAGAGTAGCTTAAAAAATCTTATTCATATGCACAAGTAATTTCTGGTATTTATATTAGATAATCAGCTGCCCACACTCCAATTCCTTATGATAATAGTTAGTAAGTACTAATTAAATACCATGATTTTTTAGATTTTAATTAAGTGAATTGCTCCCATTTCAATTTTTTTTGGTAAGTCTCTAATCTTATTATTTCTATTTGAATTTCAATTATATTTTATAACAGTACATATTATAGAACCATGTTCTAGTCATGACATATTTTTGTGCTTATGGTACAACTTTCAGTTCTAAGTACTACCTCAATTTCATAATATAAGTTGTTGATGACATATAGCAAATATTGATTAAGTAAAAAAATAAGATAATTTGTCAGTCAAAATAAATAGGATTTGTATAACACTAATTCTATTTAAGAGAGTAATATTGATATTTTGATTAAAAACATTTTATTTTTTTGCTTCAATAATTTTTGTAACATGTCCTAAACGACTTATATTATAAAATGTAAAGAGTATATTTTTAAGGTAATTATTATTATTTTTTCTTGTAACCAGTTGCAGCCCACGCATATCTCTTATCATCATTACGTACCAAAATTTAGAAGATTCAAAATATTAATTTTTGGTAAGGCTCTAATACCTTCTTTAAAGCGTTATATTTATTTATTGGAACTAAAATTCCTTAATTTGCAATATCTCATGTAAAATTTCTTTTATAATATTTAAGGTTTAAAGTTTATTCTTTACGATTTCTAATATAACAAACGCTCCTCATAATACAGATTGAGTTTTAAGGGAATCCCAAACGCTCCTCATATATATTGCATCTAATATTTTCTGTCCTATTTCAAAACCAAATTAATCTCTAGATGATAAAAAAAATTAAATGATCTATGGAAGTTTATATTATGTTAATTAGGCTATGCAAAATGTCTTTTCATAACGAAATTCGTGTGGATTGATATGATTCTATTATAGAAAGTTCGATTTGTTTGTTGGGAAGATAATTGCATTATGCAAGATTGAATGAGTTGTTGTATTATTTGACTTATCAAAATTATCTTTCTTTCTTTTGACGACATATTTAGATTAAAGAGAATTCTTGGGACTGAATTAATCTCATTGCACCTCATGTGATAATTTTATTTGTATACCAAATAATGTTCTAAAAGATCTGGAGTCACACATACCAAATTTTAGAAGATTATTCCAAACATCAATTTTTTATTATTTTTATAAATTTAACCGGTGTTCCGACATTATGACCCAATTAATTCAATTTTAATTTTCGTACGCTAATGCCCATATCATTCTTTCATACATGTGACAATATCGCTCTAAAGTATCGAATTTGGAATGTACGGTCCCGGTCGGATGGCTTTGGCCACTGAAACTCAATGTATGATGGACTGAACTTTTTGTAAACCAAAAACTTAATCATGTTAATTCAATCAAAAGGAACAAAGGCCCAACAAAAATGCATCATTTTGTTAAATATATAACTGATCATATATAACCTAGCTTGACCATAATCTTAATTTCAAAGGGAAGAAGTCGACTTTTATTACATTGATTTGATGATAATTTATAAGCTAATCATCAATCTATTCCGATACATCAAAAGTACTTTATGTCTGTATCTTTTTTCTAATATACTTTCTAGTACACTGTGTGTACTAGAATATTTTTTTCCCTTTTTTTTGTTACTTTGATTATTGTTTAGACATCAAAATTGACGAGAGATCGATAAGTCTTCCCGGGCACCCAACCAGCCGGAATGACATTATTAGCCACGAGAGTTTTGCCGGAATCCGAAGTGAGTTTAATGGAGAATGGCGGGGTGAGGGTAGAACCGAGATCTAACTTCCAAACGGCGCCCCAAGATTGTTGCATCGGTTGCCATGAATTGGAGTCCAAGGCCTGTTTGAGCTCGACGTTAGTGAGGTCGCCGTCTCCATCTTCATATTCGATTAGGGCAGCGAAATAGTTGGGATTGGAACCGGTATCAACGTGAAATGCCATTGTTACTCCTGGATAATTGCATGCAATTCTGCATGGTAGCCATAGAATCCAATATTTATGAGAAAGTTTTCCCAATAGCCCCATAAATATCAAATATTACATGATCGATAACATTAGGGAATTACAATTGTGATTTCAATTTGGTTATGGTGCCAACAGGTATTTTTTTTAGCACCGTGCAAATAAATCTTAATCTTCATAATCGTTTGATCATACGACTCAAGTTATAATTATTTTGGATTAATTGTTTCTTGACAATTATTTAAGAACAAATGTCTCGAAAAAACTATTATTTATGTCTAATTAAGCAATTTGATAATCGAGATTTGTTGATAGATAGCTCCATTTGCACCATAATATTCAGACTGCACCATAATAAGACTCTTGTGATTTACATGTGAATAAGGGACACCTTAATCAACAATAACGGTTTCTTTGACTTGTTAGATTTGAGTTAAGAATATTTTGGCTTGGTGAGTAGCCATAGATAAATTGGTAAGGATATTTTGACTCCTTCTTTCTATCGTTTCCTGTGAAACTAATAAGAAGTTGATATATGTCAAATTTTTAATAAAAAATCTATAATTTAATTGAAATTGTGGAATACGTGAAGAAAATTATGTATTATTGAGAGATGGAATGAGAAGATTATTTTCCCATATATTGACTATAGTGTGGTCTTGAATGAGAAATTAATTAAGTTTGAAAAGTTGCAACCTTCGATACTGAATTTGAAAGGTTCCAGCATTTCGCAGTAGATCAGCTTGGCCGGAAATTGCCATGCTTCCAAAAGCAGTGCCACTCAAATCAAAGTGAACAGCATCTGATGCACATGGACCTCCTGGACATTCATCACTTATCACCACCCTCACCGGTTTCCCTGAGCATGCATTATTTGTCTCACATTTAACCTGAACAATAATAATAATAATAAAAGAAATTTATCAACTTGAGAAATTAATTTTAATACTGAACATAAATACTCTGAATGGTGAATGAAAAAGAAAACATGGTAATGTACACATAAATCAAAATAGTTCTTGAAGTTGTCTTCTCTGATGTCTTTTGACTTTGATTTGAGAGTATAATTCCGTAGTAAACGTGACGGTATGGGGGACTACTGTTTTATTGATATTCTATGAGCAGTTACTTTGCGCATTCGTTGTCAAATGTTAAGTCAGTCTCCAGTCCATTATTTCAAGGTATTCCAAATGTTAAGTCTATTTCCTATCCTACCTTACCCATACTCAAAATATTAGGAATTTAATTAGTTATATTATTATTGTTTGAGCAATTAATTTTAATTTGAGTATATTGTTCAATTCACGGGAAAACATATACTTCGTCCCAAATCAAATAATATATTCATTTTGACAATGAACATTCAATTCGATACAGATAAATGAATATATTCAATTTGCATGCAAGCACCTGATAACATGTACCACAGCCTTTCCCTGATTTGTACAAGGAAGGACCTCCTGCTGATATTAAAGAAGAGAAGGGTGCTTGTTCTACGGTATTTCCATATCCACAAGCTCCACCTATAAATTCACATAAACAAAAAAAACCCAAAAAAAAATATATATATGAATTATTCTGTGCAATACTAAAGTTATTGGATCAAAATCATTCGGGATAGAACATGAAATATGAAGCTTGTATATGTGCAGAGGGACGAAGACAGAGGGGCGGGTTGGCAGACGCCCCCGATATTTCTAAAATTACTACAAGATATAGTAAATTTTATATGTAGTTCGGAATATTTAATCAAATTCGCCCCCAACATTTTTTCTTTGCAGTTTTTATATGTAGTTCGGCATGTTGCAGTTTTTCGCCCTCTCAACGCCAAATTCCTGACTTCGTCCCTTGTATGTGCATTTGTTTAAATGTTGTCAACAGAAGTCGGCCTAATTAATAAAATCGGTATAATTTCATATGTCTAATTACTGTTCAAACATCTCTAAAGACGTGTTATGCGCACTTTCGGCTAGCTGTTACAATTTTTAAAAAAATATGTTGAATTGTTTATTGGATTTACCATCAGATCCAGCGCCAGTAGGGCTACCATACCAGGTTGCTTGAGCAGGGGACCAATCAGAATTGGCTTCAAATTTGGAGACATTAAGGATCTTGGGGTTGAAAGCAAAGCAGGAGCTCGAAAGAAGAAGAACATAGAGGGAAAAATGTGACAAAAGAAAAAAGGGATTGAAGAGAACAATTGCCATAGCCATGATAATCCAAGTTATTGAAGAATTGCTAGTAAGTAATTAGAACTGAGATTGATGCACTTTACAAAAATGTTTGTTGCTATTTATAGGAGTGAACATGAAGAGCCTGGTTTCTGTTGCACCAGTTTTAGTGGGTCCATTTATGTATATATACTATATATGATTATTTTTTAGTGTTTAGATCTTCTTCAATGCATCAAAGGTGTCATAACCTAGTGGGACAGGCGCCTGTCCACGACCTTGAGGTCTTGGGTTCGATACTCTCCGTCTGCGTGCGGCAAGCTTTAATCTCCCTTTCTAGGGCTATCTCCTCCTCGTTTGAGGCAGTTCTCTCTCCCCTATATGGGGCAACTGCCCAATCGGGCTTCAGATCTTCTTCAATGCAATGGAGGATTATTGAGTGAAATTTAAGGGGAAGATTTTGTCAACTAACATTTTAAGTCTTAGTCTTTTTAGTGGATGTTACTATGCAGTTGGTTTTAGGATTATCCACCCGTTTTCCTGTCACAATGTTCTATGTTTCGTTTGTAGATAAAGGTCTAAGTTTTTCACATTTTCTCATAAGGTTCTACCATATTCCTTGGTTTACATATTATTAAAAATGAAAATTGAAATATAGCAGTCGAGCTGTTAGTAATGACACGGGAGATGAGAAATAATTTGGTACAAAAAATCTGAACCGATAATATAGTGTGGGGAAGGTGGGGTGGACTGGTCCATTGATCCTGATATCACTTTCACTTATAATATATACTCAGTGAGACCTCGATTTAAATACATTGGGGGGGTTGATTATGTGAGTAGGGAGGAAGTGAGAATTGGACCAATGAGTCAGTTCATCCATTAATTTCCATGGCAATTAAAACTCCATAGCTAATTGACATAATTTTTGTCAGGGAATTTTACTGAAAAATTAACTACACTGGAGATAGTTATTTAAGGTTCAATTACCATGTGGGATATCTTCATTTTGAAGATTATCTATATGACTCACAATTCACAAATACTACTTGTAACATTTTTGTCATTTTTATTTCTTTTTATTTGGGCTGTATGAATGCCTTCATATGCATGTATACCGCCTCAGCTCTGGTTTTCCAAAACAACAAATTAGAAGTGGCAAGGGACAAAGTACGGATCTAACGAGCACCCTTAGTTATTTTGAAAATTTTATTTTTTATTTTTATAAATAATTTGAATTTTATGATGACTATTGATTAAATTATTTGTTGCCTACAAAAATTATGTAAAATTTAGCTATTGAAATTCAATACGAAGTTTATAGCCTAGTCTTACGAGGGATATTAGTCTTGGTTTACGGAAACCGGAACCAATATGATGGATATACCAGCACATAGATAACAGGCCCTAGACTAAGAGCCAAGAAAATTAGGAGAAATTGAGAGGAAAAAATTTCAAATACTTTTGAGGAAAATATTTGAGTGTTCTTGAAAAAATGAATTGCATGAAGAATATACCTCAGTGGCAAGTCAATTTGTTGGTTTCATTACTACTCTACTTAGTCTAAGTTTTATTTTTTATTACTATTTTCATCACAAAAAATTATTACTCTTTTTTTCCTTTTAGAAAAAAAAAAAGTGCTAAAATGTATACTTTTTTTTTAAAGATTGGATTAAATCCGGATTTTGCCTTATTTGAATTTCAAATGGATGTTCAAATTCTTTTTGAATTGAGTTTAAAGTTAAATTTAAAACATTGATTAATATGTATTTAATATCGAAAATAGAAATGTCAGACTAAACTCAATTCATTCAAACTCTCTATCACTTTAATGTCTTATTCAGGGAAGAAGACGGGGGAGTCGTCCCCCGAGATTTTTAAAATACTTATTAGGTATAGTAAATTTTATATGTAGTTCGGAATATTTTATCAGTTTCATTCCATAGAATTTTTTTTTTTTGCCGTTAATTCGATATAATATAATGTTACAGTTTCGATACCAATGTCAAATTTCTGACTTCGTCCATGATCTTAATAAACAGGGAAAAAGAAAAACTGAATGGTTATGTAAGATTATTGACTATTTTCTTTCTTACAAAGACCCACTTCTCAAGGGATTTGTGTTTTAACATCGTAGAAAAGTTTGCCCGCGAGATAGCCGTTAATAGCGGTTATTTGTCGTTAACCGTTGAAATTCCATGCTGTGACGGTTAAAGGCTTGAAGGAATTTAGGAGTACCCACATGGGTGTCGCACTCAAATAACGACAAACGACTAGCGTTACCTGCCGCGAATTTCGTACAATTACCGAATAAATTGTAAAATTACGTAATATTCACAACTAAATGATTTCTTTTATATTATCGTAACAAAAGAGTGATAAATTTGGAACTTATCGTTTTTAATCGGAAATACTTAGCTATATTAACAATAATTAATTGATAATAAGATTACTCTATTATCTCCACTGTTTCATAATTTTGTAATATAAATTAGAGAAGAAAGATAATAACATTTTTTCAATGATACTCTTAACTATTTAAAAATTAACATACTCTTTCCGTTTCAAATTCATATATCACTTTCAGAAGAATTAAAAAAAATAGTTTGACTATAAGGAAGGTAGAATAATATTTTAATTATAGGAGGACTTATGTGTTAGTGGTATTTGAATCTTTAAATGTAGGAGGTTGGTTATTAGATATTAGAGAGAAACTACATCCATTCGAAGAAAATTGACATTCATTTTGGAACAAATTAAAATAGAAAATTAACATTCAATTTGGAACCGATGAAGTAATAGACAACGGTGGAATTATATTAATGAATTTGGGTACAACAAGAATAACAATAATGTATTAGAGTGACTTTTTTTAAAAATAATCCTTAAACTTTTGTAAAAGGTCATATATTTTGAGAAAACAATTAAAATATTTTATAGTATGAAATGGAGGGGAGTAACGCAAAATGAAATGAATTATAAAAAACTCAATTTTAAATTGATAAATCTCGAATTCAATAATTAATGATATGTCCTTATCAAGGTCCAATAAAGCTGCAGTGAGGGCGTTGGTTTAGCTCAAAGTGATCGAGAGGTCCCAGGTTCGATACCCTCCCCAAGCATGGGGTAAGCTTTAATTGTCTCCCTTCTAGGGTACTCTTCTCCTCTTATGAGGTGTTCTTCTCCGCTTTGCGATTGGTTCTCTCCCCTTTGAGATTCCGCCCTCGGGCGTTCAAAAAAAAAAATGATATGTCCTTGTATTTTCTCAATTGCATTGAGGAATAATTTTATAGGCAGGTGAGGAATATAGTTCACCTCATGGATGCTTTTTGACATCAAAGGTGTCCTACCCCAATGGGGCAGGCGCCTGTCCACGACCTTGAGGTCGTGGGTTCAATATCTTTCGTCTGCGTGCGGTAAGCTTTAATCTCCCTTTCTAGGGTTATCTCCTCCTCATCTGAAGCAATTTTCTTTCTCCTATATGGAGTAACCGTCCAATCGGGCTTCAAAAAAAAAAAGGATGTATTTTGACGTTAAAATATGTCATATTAGTTTGAACTTTCAAATGGTAATTTGAAGTCAGCAATCATACAATTCTATTTATCTACAAATTCACGTGGTTATCACTATCAGAGGAACAAATTTCTCAGGTAATTTCCCAAATTTATGGCCTCTTTTGTTCATTGATTGTCACAATAACCCAGATTGAATAATTTGTTTTGTCGTTAATATTATATAAATTCAGATTTATCCTGGGCCTAACAAATTCTGCATCAACAAACTCTTAGCGAGTCTGTAAGGAGAGTGCGGTGATGGTGCAGAATATGATTTTTTAGTACACAAGTAACAATTTTGAATGTTTTGGGTCGTTGAGTTAAAATATTCAACAATCTAATACTTTTTTCGGAGGACACCTGTTGTGACTTTTAGACAAATGTTACATAAGACATGTGTTACATGGCTATTACATGTGTTTATATCGAGAGAATTGCATCTTTAGGACATATGTCTGTAACGAGAAAATGCATGTTGCATTATCCAAAAATATGCAACACTTATTCAAAACGTGTTTAATATGTATTGGAAAAAAAAACATTCCGCATTACAACTGTGAGTTTGAAAGGTATACATTATATTGTAATTCCTCCACTGTTTTTAATAGAGTTTGGGTGTTTTATGTGTCAACCCTAAGATGTCTTACATGCCCGTATCGAATAATATTGAGGTCCTGTGCTAATTACCAAATTTAGATCCCTCAATATTTTTTTAAAAGTATAAATTATAAAAATGTCAAAACATAATTATATACTCAAGTTTTAAGAGTGCGAATAATCATAATATTGAATGGGGATATAGCACCTTAGACCTGTGCAGAGCCGGTCCTGATGTCTACCAGGCCGCAAGTCTGGGTCGTCAACTTAGTTAGCTTCCTGATATTGTGATTCCTCTTTTGAATAGAGGGTGAATATTCAATTTAATACTCCCTCAATTCCTAAATATAAGACTCTTTAGATAATTTTAAAAAATTAAGAAACTTGTCATTTTCACCGAAAGTTTTAATATTACCTCTCTCTCTTACTTTTATAGCATAAGAAAGTAAAGGAAAAAATAGGGATGGCAGAGGCGGCAAATAAAAGAAATGTTGAGGGTATAATTGGAATAAATTGCTGACAACTAATAAAAAAGCCTTAAACGATAATTAATTTGGATACCTATAAATCTCCTAAACGACAATTAAATGAGAATGGAGGGAGTATATAATATTTAGAAAATTATTCTACTGAAAATATTGTGATCTACTTACAAAAGGATATTGTGATATCTCTAGTTACGGGCTATGATTTATGTGACAAAGCATGGGCTTATTAGAACTGGGCTTACAATTTTCATATGAGAATATTGGAGTTGGAACACCACCTCAATCATAAGGGCTTTGTCAGAATGTTTGGGCCAGCATTGATATGTAATCTTAACAAAGAGAAAAAAGGGATAAAAAAAATATTTGTCAAAAAAAGTCCCAAATTTCAAAAATAAGTAAACTTATTTCAACTGTTTCTACCTCTTATTCCAAGGACTTCTATATAGTAAGGTTATGAGTTTAAACCACTCAAAGAGCGACTCATATATGTAAGTCTCTATTTAAGAATAACATTCCTATAGTAGTATTTTTCTCCGATCCCGAAAGTATTATTGTATAGAGATTTTACTGTACAAATATCTAAGTTAGGTAGATGACTCTTGAGCTTTGAACTTTTTGGTTCTTGTAATTGATTCTCAAGGACAGCTGATAAACAAGTCTTCAATCCCTAAGGCTTTGTATTATTTATACCCTAATTGCTTCTTAATAATACCTTCTAGGTTTATTTTTTTAAAACCCGCCTCCACTAGTACACTACCCAAAAGTATTTGCATGGTCTATATGTTCGCAGGAATAAAATTAATACTTATTGATAATATGAAATTACACACATCTAATAATGATGTCAAGAAAAACTATATTAAAGAAGTCTGATAAAACATATTGATCGTGGTTATTGATAAGCAACTTGAAAACTACTTACTATACCTAGAATATTGTCTCTATTTGATGCTCACCGAGCTCTGTAGTTCTATGTACTGCGCAGTTTTGCCCCCAACACTAAATTTATAGCTTCGTCCCTGTCACCGAGTACATACATATCATCTTCTCTTCTCTTCTCCTACCCTCACCAAGAAAACCAAAAAGAAAAAAGAAAAAACTTGAAAATTATTTACACTAATTAAATACACATTAGGTGGGTAGGAAAGGTGACAAGGTGATGTGTACTAGCAATAAACAAAGCTCTAAAGTGTACTTAATTGCCATGAACAATATGATCAGAGCCCGGGGTACGTGTATATATAATATAACCAAACAATTCTGACCAGCACTTTATTTTTATTAATCATATACTATATAAAGTATGTTAAATCAAGTACCATCCGTGAAACCGCTGCTTTAATTTTGTCCTATACTTTTTTTTTTCTTCTTAATTTCCACAATGATTGAATGCCTATTTTTAGTGATCGGTGTTTGAGTATTTGACTGAATACGCACAACGGTACGTTGATTGCAATTATATAATTATTGTCGCTTCTTAAAATATCTTGAACCCGACACTAAACCAATTTTAAAAAGTCGTGAGAGGATGACCAGTTAGTTTTGTTAAGTATCTTTTTCTTCATATAATATAAGATATAAGTAATAAATTTTACACGAGGAGAAGGTTGTTATGATTACAAAGACGAGGCTAGCAATATTTAAGTTCAAAAAATATTGATTGTCTTGGTGCATTGAATAAATGATTAATGATCAATCTTGATCTCCAATTTGATTTTTTTTTTCTTTTTAGTAGAAATTTAGAATACTAAAATTTTTTCAATGATAAATATTTAGTGAAAGTCATTTTCAAAAAAAAAAAAAAAAAATTCTTGAACTTTTTTCTTTTTAAAAAGTTTATATGTACTCCCAAACTTTCTTGATCTTGAATATGCACTTGATCTTACTAGACGTCTTCGTAAATACACTCGTGGTCAAGTATATAGTAAGAATAGTGAATTAAGCTGCATAAACGAACGACATTTTTATTCAAAATTCATTGAAATTTCTCACTTTTGCTCTTACATTTTCTTTTATAAACAATTCGTCATTTACAAATTTTTCAAGATATAAATATCAAACAGAAATTCTATACAATCTCGATCTATGCTTTCAAACACTATATATTCTATCGAAGAGGCCAATAGCCCAGTGGGGCATTGGCCGGCCCGTGACCGAGAGGTCCCGGGTTCGATACCCTCCGTCTGCGTGCGGTAAGCTTTATTCTACCTTATATAGGGTGTTCTCTCTCCCCCAATGTGGGGCTGTTCTCTCTCCCCAATGTGGGGCAATCGCCCATCGTGGCGTCAAAAAAAAAAAAACTATATATTCTTGAGTTCTAGTTTCAATCTGTTCCACATTTCAACCATACTCCAAAATGAGGTTGATCACAAGGCAAGTCTTTGCAAACAAAGCGTTAATTCTGATATGTATTATGTGGTTTAAATTTATCTCATCAATAAAAAATTATATCTCTGAATGTAGATAAACCTGAATAATATAGTCTGTTGGATCATGGTTCATTTCCCAAACAAAAAGTAATAATTTTGAAGTACAAATTCGACATGTAGTTGTTGACCTTACTTTTTGGTCCTTGCAAAAATCAAAGTAAATTACTAATCTATACAAATTTATGTACAAAAACAATCCAATTCAAGGGTCATAAAAGTAATTATCAATTACAAAATTACTCTTTAATTTTTTTCCTCTAAAGCAAAACTCGAGCAATTTGTCTATATCTTCTTTCATCTCTTTGTCTTGATTTAATTTCTTCAGCACACCTTAATGCCCTTTCAACTTGATATCCTCCTCCAATTCCCACTTCTCTTTCCAAATGGCAACAATAGCTTTCAAAAACACTCACATTAACATGAAGCTTAAATCCTACCAAGAACAAAAATCCAACCTCCAAATCATTTATTTCCTTTGTCTTCAATCCTCCAACTCGAGCAAAATAAGAATTTCTATAGTTCCTGCTCCAAAAAATACAACAAAACAACATTAGATATTGTCTCAAGACTGAACATCTGCAGCGTAAATTTATAATACTAGACATTTACAGATAGTCTAACGTCACTCTGATACCATATTGAAAAAAAAAAATTTAAATTGGCCCTTTCTAACATTAATTGTGTTACACTTACTTTATTAATCCATCAATACTAACTTTAATTGTGTTTTAGTCCTTTAACCTAAATAAAATTAATGACTTTCTTAACCAACGTAAAATTGAGGTCAATGTAACAAATATTTTTAACAATGTTGCTATTATCACGAAACAGAAGTAATACCACACTTTTCAAGTCTAATAAGAAATAAATTTTGCACGCAAACTAGTTAATGTGAGATTAACAAACTCGCCCCCTTTCCCTTTAAACTACTTATTACCTGAGCCACAGAAGATGCGTTTTGACCAATAGCTACATAGCATGGTTAGAGACGAATTGAAAGTTAAGTAGTGGTAATTCTAAAGATTTTCGGGAGAAAAATAGAGAAGATAAAGAGAGAAAAGAATTAACTTACATGTCTTCAACATATTTGGAAGCAACCATAATAGTAGTAATCAGCAACCTATGTACATTTCGAGCATTGATACGAAACTCAGGATATAAAAGACAAAATCTATCGATATAAACATAAGCAACAACATAAATTGAAGGTCTAGCTCTTGTATATCTGAATATTCTCTCAAGATAAGATTGGATAGTCATGTCCGGAGCTTCGTTGCAATCAAAGATTTGGGTTTGATTATTTAGAACATTTTTTGATAGTTCTAATGTTGTTGTTGTTGTTGTTGTACATTTCTTGGCAATTAATCTTTTGTTTCTGGCTAAGGTCCTTTCAATTAGAGATGAAAGAACTGAAATTACTAATGGGATATTGTTGTTAGAATGATCTTCTTGATGATTATATGAGTTTGAGTTATAAAGATCATCTCTTAGCTTTCTTGGGGATATCGAAATTGAATTAGACAAAGCCATTCTTTTGCTAGAAAGTGAGAGAGAGAAGGAAATTAGAAAGAGAAAATATGGAAAGTTTTGTGTGGAAGAAGAAAAATGGGAAGAAGGGATTTATATAAGGGAGTGGAGAGTTCATAATCTTCTATCCTCGTTCCGTCACATTTCTGTAGATAATTATCACGTGTCTCACATTCTTTTTTTAGTTCAACTATTATTTTTAGATTATAAAGTGTTTAGAAAAAAAATAGATACTTGACCGATTTTTAATAAAAAAAAGTGAGAGAATTGAAAATAAGCCAGAAAATCTTAACCCATTGATGAAGTAGGAAAAAAAAATAAGGTATAATTATGATATGGATCAGGTTCATTGAACATTATGATCTAGAATTGGCTATATTACTACAGAATAATGGGAGAGATTGATCTAATTCATATCAGAATTTTCCAAAAACAAGAGAAGAGGGTGGGAGAATTGAATAAAGAATGTGACTTTTTTTTTTATTAATTTATTTTTTTGTGGACATTTGGAAGGTGGGTAGGAAGGGACTTTGGGAGGGACCTATCTCAAATTTCAAGATATTTGCCACCATAGTATAAAGGCAAAGTCCAGATATACCAAGCTAGTTTTGTGATATATATATTAATGCAACTCATAAAATATGCCATATGCATTCATCAAGGTTAATGCTACTACTACCACATAGATAGTATTGTACTATCTAGAAGGATCATACTAGTTTGTTTAGATATTGATGGTGTTGAGAAGGGGCCAAACTAAAAGATCTTCATGTCTAAGGGTAAATTTGTTCACCTTTGGGAAAAAAAAATACTTATAGGGAAAGCAATCTTTTAAGTTCATATAGTTATGAATCCTTAACATTTCAATCCCGTAAGTTTTATTTCTACCATTTTGGTTCCATAAGAATGCATATGCAACCAAAATAGTCACATTAAGCAGTATGAGGCGAATACTGATAATGAGATTACTTTTGTTAAATAAATGTGGAAACCTTACAAACTAAAATGACCGAAACACAACTTATGAAACTAATATGTATTAGACTTCTAACTCTAAGGACCAAGTAGGTAAAATTAGAGAATAGTTCACGTTTTGATCTAGAAGTTTTCTTTACGCTGTTATAGTCTCTAAAGAACAATTTTCTTCGTAAATATTGATTTTTCTGATACTTTTTCTAAATTATTTCCTCCTATACGCTCTCAAAATTTTCTTTTGATATCCTCTTATAAATCATCGCTAACCTCAACAGAGGTAAAGTTCTATATACGTCTATGTATGCAACCAAAATGGTCCAAAGAAGCTCATAATAGAGATTAAGAGATGGTGATAATTGAACCAGTTTGGTTGCTTCTTTTTTTTTTTCCCCTCGAGGAGTGTAATGATGAAAATAACATTTATGAGGTCAACTTGTGAATGACCCCTAACTTGAGGGACCAAATAAACTAGTTTCTGGGGTTTTTACTGCGTGGTAATTTTTACCACTAAGATGAGTCGCCGACAGTGGATTGAAGGGCAGGAATGGGGACGGAAATACATTGAAATATGTTAGGTCTTCCAAGGGTCCTGCCCTAGGTAGGGGTCGGGGTGGCAGTCGTCCTTGAGATTTTTAAAATTACTAATAGATATAATAAATTTTATATGTAGTTTGGAATATTCTATCAAATTCGCCCCCAACAATTTTTTTGCAGTTTTTATATATAATTCGGCATACTGTTGCTGTTTTTCGCCCCCTCAACACCAAATTCCTAACTTCGTTCCTGGCTCTAGGGCGGTCCGGCTCGGGACAAATTTTTAGTCGTCGAATGAAATTTGACGGTTGAAAAAATTAAAACATTCATTGATCTTTTCTCAACTTCTATTAGACAAACATGTTTGCAATGTATGACAACACCTATTAGTTGAGAGTCTAACGAAAAAATTAAAAAGGGAAGTGTTCTTTCCGTTAGACTCTCAACTAACAAGTGTTGTCATGCGTTGAAAACATGTTTTGTCTAACATGTATTGAGAAGAGATTAATAAGTGTTTTATCCTAAAATAATGGTCTACCGTTAGATTTTTACATATGATAGACAAAATTTTATTACATATACTTAATAAAAATGTGTTAATCGCTGAAACCGTGCTTCGGGAAAACGGTATTTAAAGAAGAACTTGTCTAGAGATTTGTGTCAAGTTCAATTACACGTGCAAATGGGGTTTTCTTCAGAAACCATCAAAATCTTGGTTACAATTTTATCAACCCAATTAAGGGGAAACCTCATGTGACTTTCTCTCTTGTCTTATGTGCTGCTAATCACAATTTGCAATCTTGGATTTGTCTGAGATGCACATAATTAATCTTTGTTAAAATAGATCACCAACAACTTGTACGAAAAATGGGGTGGAATTGGTGTAATATATCTAGTCTCACCTCTTTCTCTCACAGACATTCGACCCAATACTATTCGTAAAAAGTATAATTATAGTACCATCTCAACATTCCTGAATTTTTATTTGTGTTAGTTTATATGCTAACTAATGGTTGGCATTAGAGGAGGCTAAATGATCCAATTTGGCTACAGTGCTTATAGGATTTTTTTTATAAGAACCTGCTTATAGATTTTGCACCGTTAAATTGATTAATTCAATGATTCAGATTATAATTTTTCTAAAACAATAGGTCATGAGCAACTGTTCATAAACTATTGTTAATCTAGAATATCAAATTGATTGATTTGACTGCCTAAATTTATAAGCGCATACTTATAAATGACTCTATAAACATACTAATGAATCCGAAGAGTAAAGGATCCAAATGCAAGATGTAAAATTGGTCATTCCTATCATTTTCCATCATAAGAATTTTCATTAAAACCTGTGGGATTGGAAGGACAGTCAAGTGGACTCCAAGTTGATAATTTGATAGAAAATAGATCATTTGTGATCAAATCAAGTACAATTTTGTACAATATCATAGGTACCAAAATGCCGATGGAAATTAAAAGCATTCTGGACCCCACTAACGTCCCCCCCCCCCCCCCCCCTCCTCTTGTATGGTTGTGATATTTTTATATTTCCTCAGTTTTACTTATTATTATCAGGATAAAATTAATAAATTAACGGTCATCATATTTTATTTGATGAAATTCATGTGAATAGAGGAAGACTCCAATTATTGCCCACATCAAATTTTGTAACACTCGAATTATTTTCTTGAGGGATTCTATTTGGGATTTTCTTCAAGATCCATTGCACTGGAAACTTTCTTCAATGTCGGCAAACTCAAATGAAGTCTCGTTACTATAATTATTACTTAATGACTCTTTTATGCCAACAAACGAGTTAGTTCAATAGATCTTAAAAGATAAAGTTAAACTTTCTTTGAGCTTGTAGAATCTACTAATTAAGGGTTTCCGGCAAGGATAAGCAATGCTTTCTAAACAAATTCAAGTTCAATGTAAATGTAAATGGCTCATGAGTCATAGGATCAACGAGTATTGACGTTATCTTAAAAGATCACAAAGATGATTTTGTGGTGGGATTTTTACACTTTATAGCCTCGTCCCCAAACCTAGAACACGCCGAGGTGCTAGCCATTCTTGAAGGGGGACGCTTAATTAAAGAGAGAATATCGTTCCATTGTGAAGTCGAAAGTGATTGCCAAAATATTGTTAATATAATTTTTCAGCAAGAAGAGAATATCTCTCCTGTAGGTCATTTTGTTAACTTTACTAAGAGTATTTTAGAATCTTTTTGGGCCAATATTTTTATGATTTTGTAATATTTTTGCTGATTTATCGATCAAACTAGGTATGAGGAATAAATTACCAGTTCAATAGGTTAGAAATTCTCCAGATTTTTCTCCTAACACATGTACTCTCCAAAAGAAAACAAAAAAAGAGCTTAATGTCATACAGAAAATAAAATCCAAATGACTTTCAATTGGGTTTGGTAGTGCAACACGTGGATTCAATGTCTAGGCCCACTCGAAAGTTCAAGGATATGCAGTTTCAACTTGACCCAAATATATTTGGGCCTTATTAAAAGATATATCAACAGGCTCGTAATGGGCCATGGCCTTATCGATCGCTACCAGTTCAGTCCAATAATAAAAGCG
This sequence comes from Vinca minor, assembly GCA_026122235.1. NCBI lineage: Eukaryota > Viridiplantae > Streptophyta > Magnoliopsida > Gentianales > Apocynaceae > Vinca > Vinca minor. The sequence goes on from JAOCZM010000291.1 coordinate 4,289,533, forward strand.
TATCGACCTGGAGCGACACAATAAAATCGGACCGGCCCATTTCATCACCTCTATCAGTAGTTGATCACCATGGACTCTTACTTCTATTCAGACAAAATAAATCACTAGGTTACTTTCAATTTTAATTGGCCCAAAAAAGCAAAAAGGGCCCGAATACTTATGACCTGGTGTAATAAACTTTATTGTTCAAAATTCACCAAATCATCGCGGAATAAAAAGAGAGACAAATTCTTTTAATTACTTATCTTCAACAATAAGTCTAAATGTTACTTCACCTAACACGAACAGAAATAATTACGCAAGTAATTGTCTGAAAATAACTTTGTATGTACAATGAATTAACTTGAAACAATAAATTGGGTTTTGTACTAGACATGGTAAAAAATATCTATTGACTTTTATGAAAGTCTTTAATAGTGAGAATCTATAGTTAATTGACTTGGAAGTTACCATTTTCGTTTAACAAGACTTCATATTTAGCTGAAAACCCACATAAGAGTTAAAAATAAATTTTTGGAGTCTTTATTTTTTCATTAGCAATTGAAATGAAAAAAAAAAGTAAAAAAATAAATATAAAATACGAGTTGGAGAAATGAAGTTCAACAAGAAATTGCCCCGGTGAAAATCGTCTGTTCCGTGTATATTCATATTCATTTGTACACAACTAATCGAATTGCTATATATATATATATATATATATATATATATATATATATATATATATATGACTAATGTGAGTGGTTGAAATATAAGAATGAGGGACATATACTAGACCCGCGCTTTTTGCCCCCTCATATTTAGCTGAAAACCCACATAAGAGTTAAAAATAAATTTTTTGGAGTCTTTATTTTTTCATTAGCAATTGAAATGAAAAAAAAAGTAAAAAAGTAAATATAAAATACGAGTTGGAGAAATGAAGTTCAACAAGAAATTGCCCCGGTGAAAATCGTCTGTTCCGTGTATATTCATATTACTGTACACAACCAATCAGAATTCGTTATATATATATATATATATGAATCGTGAAAGTGGTTGAAAGATATAGAATGAGGGACATATATCTGAACCGACTGATTTACCCCCAAGACTTGAAGGAGATGGAAATAATAAATACTTGAAAAGAAATCTGATAAATGAGTCAAAATAAATATAAGTGGTGAAGTGCCAAAAAAGACAAGACTTCATTGGAGAGACAAAGCAGGTTTTGAAGGAGTTTTTGTGTGGTAATGTTAATGAACAAGCGTCTCCTTCATTTTCCAATCATTTGTTAGTAACAATCAAAATCATATCCCAAGTCACAGAACCAATATCAAAATCTTATCAAGGTCCCCTTGATCTTTTGTTAAGCCCCACTCACATGGGATAGATGTACATGAAGATTGAATTTTATTGTTATAATTATTTTATTGTTATTTTGAAATATTTAATTTGAAATATCGAAGATGCGAATATATAGTTTTGGATAATATAAGATTATCAACGGACATGAATGATATTGATGATTTTAATAAATGGTCGTGAGTACTGTACAAGTTACATGTTGACAAACGATACTCATAAATTATTAATTAACAGTTCACAAGATTGATAATTTTAATAAATGATCGTGAGTACTGTACAAGTTACAAACGAACATGGAATGAGACAAATAATTCTAAACCTAGCCTTCTATCGATGTCCTAATTTGGTTTTAATTCTTCTAATCAAGAGTTGATAACCAACTACATTTGGATACTATTAAGGGTAAGTCTAAATCTAGTAGGGACTAAGAGAGGACAAGTAATTAATAATGGTCATAGTCAGGGACGAAGACAGGAATTTAGCGTTGGTGGCGAAAACTACAACAGTGGCTCTATTTGGATTGGGTTTGGATTTGAGATTGAGATTGAGTTTGGGTTTTGGCGAGAGAGGCTAAAAAGTGGGCGGGAAATATTCAAATTCAATTTTTTTTTCTTCAAATAATCGTAAAAATTCAAATTTTGGCTCTAAAATTGGCGGGAGATGTTCAAATTCCAAATTTTTGAGAAAAAAATTTGGAATTGAACGATTATTTGAAAAAAAAATTTGAATTTGAATATTTTCCGCCCACTTTTTAGCCTCTCCCGCCAAAACTCAAACCCAATCTCAATCTCAATCTCAAACCCAAACCCAATCCAAATAGAGCCACATATATCGAACTACATATAAAAGCTAGTGGCTAATTTAATCTCTTATAAAAGAAATTTGTGAGTTCTATCTCTATGATGTTATTGAAGGTGATAGAATTGTCATATCAGATTGCAGATTGGTGTGAACTGATCATATGATGTATTGTATCAGACAAATCAAATTGTATTTGTTTCGTGTGACGAAGGAAAAAAGAGCCTTTTGTAGGGCCGGATATATTGCTGAACACCAATTTTTTATATGTATATTGAACATTTTTTCGTAAATAAATAAAAAAATTGACAGTTTAAATTTTTTAGAGTGAACATGTATTGTGATTTTATAATAGTTATTGTGTAAAATAAGTATTAAATGCTTTAAAATATGTGTTAATTAGAAGAAACACATATAACACAAAATGTAATACTCGTAAAAAAAAAAAAAGTACCTTGGCCCATTTTGTATATACTATAAAATCGTTTGTAATTTCATGAAAATTTTGTGTGGTGAGGAGGACCTTTTTGAAGTAATCAAGAATTGATAAATATGAATCAAGATCAGTTGTCTTTCTCCGAACAATGCCATGTTATCTATGTCTCTTTTGGATGCATTACGATCCCGATTGGAGGCTTGACTCAATCCAATTAAACTAATGTGCAAAGTTTATCCTAATATTTGATAATTAAAAGTTATTCTTTCCGTTCTAAATTATTTGTTATATTTGGAATTTTCATTGATATTTAAAAAAAGGACCTTGCTAGGCTACTAGAATTATTGGCTAAAAGATTGACTAAAATAGTGTTTCGGACCGTCTTGCCCTTATAGTTGGGTGAATCCCTTATACCAGTAGGGGGGTGAGATAGTCATTTAACACCCTCAATTTGGGGGTTTAGGGTTTCTATCCCCAAAATTCTAGGAGTAAATCATTTTCCTTAAAAAAATTATTGTAAAACAATTAATATGATAAAAAAGTCTAAAAACCTTCTCAATTGATGACTAAAAAATTATTATTATTGGTAACGTTTGATAATAAATTAGGTGTATGACTGAAAAAATAAAATAAAGATGCATTGATTTTCAAAACGTGGCAAACAATTTGAAATGTCTCAAAAATTTAAACGTTGCAAACAATTTAGGACGGATGTACTCCTTCCATCCCAAATTAACTGTCCATATTTCCTTTTTTATTTGTCCCAAATTATCTGTCCTCATTTCCTTTTTAATATATCTCAAATTAATTGTCTACTTTCTAAATAAAGTGTTCATTAATGATATTTTTTCAATCTTACCACTTACATTAAATGTTGGAGAGAGAAGAAGAAAGAGAGAAAAGAAAGTATAATTAAATTGAAATCAACATTAAATAGGGTAATGTTTGACATTTCAGTTTTTTCTACTATAGAATTTGATGAAACATTAATTCCCGTGTAAAATACAACGTGTACAGATAATTTGGGATAGAGGGAGTAGTTAAGAGGTGGTTGGATGTTGTGTGAGAGGAATGAGAGAGAAATATGTGAATTTTAAATGAGATTAATAAAATTAATGAGGGGAATCTTAGACCTTTCCTTATATTTTAGTATCAAAATGATCAAAACCTTAATACATGTGTATTTATCGAGTGGACAGATAATTTGGGAGTGAGGGAGTAGTAATTAACAAGGTAAAGTAGATAACCTTTTGTCACATTTAATGACCATTCTCTTTTGACAAGTAATAATCCATCAATCTTTAAAAAAAAAAAAAAAAGGTAATAATCCATCAATTATATATGATATATTTCTAATCGAGTTACAGTAAAACCTCTTTAAATATAAAAATTATAATTTTTAAAAAATAACTAATATACATTATACGATACTTGAAAATGTGTCCCTTCATATTTTAAAAATATGAATTTAAAAGATATATAAGATTCATGAGTTTTAAAAACACAAATGTACGTACATCATTCATGTACATTATGTATATTAGATTTAGAAGATTCATTCATATACATACAGTATCCAGGAAATGTAAAAAGTATGTACATCATGTATGCATTTAAAATATTCACTCATGTATGTTATATTTTCGAAATGTTTTTTCGTTTGTTTTCTTTTTATTATACATATATAAATGGTAACATAATCATAAATTTCATTATCATTTTAAATCATATATTTTCTATTTCAAACAAGTCATAACACCTAAAAATAAACGAATTCAAATCACTAAAAGTATTCGTGTCGAATTGCTCAAAATGAAAGAAACCAACTCAAATTGGAAGCAAAAAATATCTTGCAAAATGGATAAAAGATACCCGTAAGTTTAAGTTGTTATTTTATATAGATATATAAATATATTTAAAATTTAATATTATTTTATTACTTTACGAGGGTAAATTTCTTAAGAATAGTCCTCAAAAAAATATGAAATATTATAATGTAGAGTTTATTCTTATTTATAATTGGTTCCCAGTTAAGACCAATATTTTTTATTAGTATAAGAAATTATTCTTATATAAGGGTTTTACTGTAATAGTTATATTCATGAATTACAGGTTTTTTCACCATCTTTTTATTTATTTTATTTACTAATTATATCACTTCAGAATTTGCGTTGACTTATATCTCTGCCACCACTTTTTACGACGGAACCTGACTAAAATGTCACATGCACAGTACATAACTAAAATTCAGGCGCAAGATCGGAAAATCCACCTTAGTATCCGAAAAATATACCTTTTCCTTTTCTTTTTTCTTCTCCCTCTACTGCTATTTGAAGTCACGATCCTTTAATTATTATTCAAATAATAAGTACAAATAACTATTTTCTCTAATCTAAAAATTCTAGAAAGAATAAGAATGCAATGGAGGAACAAAGCACATCAACATAGAGCATACATTAAAATTTTGAGATAGTCAAACTCATAAAAGAATAAAAAAAGAATAAGAACTTTTTTTATTTGAAACCCAGCTGGACGGATGTCCCATAAGCGGAGAGTAACACCTCACAATAAGAGGAAGAGATAATCCTAAAAAAAGGAGACAATTTAAAGCATGCTCTGTGCAGGAAGAGTATCGAACCCACGATCCATTGCCCCACTGACAGCGACGGATGCAAAGAAGGATTTGACCCCACTCAAAAAAAAAAAAATTTTAATTATATATGATGTATTTTACTCCATTTAGATAATAAATGTATAAATGACCCCAGTGAATTATTGTATATATCAAATGACCCCAGTGATTTTTTTAATTATATATGATATATTTTACTCCATTTAGATAATAAATGTATAAATAACCGCAGTCAATTATTGTGTATATTAAATGACCCCAATGAAATTTTTTCTTGGATCCGTCACTGCCCACTGAGGTAAGTACCTTCTGATAAAGAATAAGAACTTAATTACACCTTTTGGCATCTTCCAAGCAAAGTGGCTTTGATCTTGAATATTTATGTTCATTGATATATTAACTCTGTATACAGCTCTAAGTAATGAAGCATAATATTTCCTAATCAAATCTTTTGTCACTTCACACCTAGGTTTTTAATTTTTAAATACAAACTTATTTAAACAAATCAAGAACTCAAAAAAAAAAAAAAAATCACATTTGTTTGCCCTTAGAGGCAGGACCTGAAGGTTGTTGAAATTGCTGCCATCCTAGAATAAGCATCCATAGTCATAGGCTGCAATAAGACATCAAATCCATTATTTGATACTATTCCAATAATGTTTTTTTATCTAGAACTCGATAAAAAATTTACTTTGGTTCGACTTAGGGCGGCTAAGGTCACGTGAGGGGTGAGCGATCAGTCAGGGCCTCCACTTGTTTGGGTTCCAAATTTATTTTTTGATCGAGATTAGTGTGTTCACAGTCAGCAACAGTGACTAATTCACTCATTATAGGAGCTCTCCAAAGGAGTAAATGGATGTCCATGAAATACTCTTAACCTCGTGGTTAAAGAACAAGGTGAGCTATAACCACCACGCCACACCTCATGGTTATGTCTCAAATTATTTTGTTATATATATATATTGAGGGAGGGGACATATCTACTACAAAAAAAATATGGAGATTTAAGAAACGGGAAGGAGATTCGAACTATATATATATAATCTTTTTGTATTTGGACATTTCGGATCCAATAATTACTTTTTATGTAATGATTATTTTTATATTTACGTGAAACTCCCTTTTTTTAGTTATACTTTTTTAAAAGTTTTGTAAAGGGCCTCCGAACTAATTGAGACGGCACTAGTCCAATCCCACATTTCATGTAAAGAAAACAATATGACTTTTACGAAATTTAAGATAAAAATTTCAAATAGAAACTCTGTATAAAACTTTACCGGTGATTGACAAGCTAGAAATGCCGATAGGGGATCTGGCATTGCCGAAGAGGATGAAGCGAGGCGATCTCCGGAGCCATCCCAAGAGGTTAAGGCACCAGGCAAAAAATGCAGCAGGATTGAACGCCGGAGGAATTCCGGCGATATTCGGGCGGCTAGCCATGGCGGCGTTAATGTCCATAACACCTAATCCCATTCCGGCAAGGTTCATCATAGGAGCCATCATAGACATTTGTAGTTGCTGTTGTTGCATGGCTAGGGGCAACATCATAGGTGACATGTTCATTCTGCTCATCATGTTAACTTGACCTTGTAATTGTTTTAAGTACTCAATTACTTCATCAAGCATTGATGCTTTATCAGTCTGAAAAAATGAAATTAAAAAAAAAATCATCGTTATATCAAAATTATATCCTGAATTAAGAATTGATATTCATGTCTATATGCTTATACTATTCATCTTTTTTTTTTTTTTACCTACATCTCATGTGACAATTTGAGTATGATAAATGTTAATACAATTTCATCCGTTAATTCTCAATCTAACAATTAATTCTTTGAATAGCTAGTTAAAAATAGAAATTCATTTAGTCTGATTAGTTATCTAGCTTATTAAAATGCCTGATTGAATATCGAACTGATCCAACTACTAATCATATATCTGTACACTGAAAACCCAAACCCTAACCGTGTGGGTAGGAAAAGTAAGATATTTGGTGTTGAACATTAGAACTAAATGCAATGATTGAATCCGTGAAAGCAAAGAAAATAGGGTTCAAAGCCTAAGGTGGGGTCCTGCATTGAAGCATGAAGAAGATATATGTGGTAGCAAATGATTGTCTTCATAACCTTACTATGAGTTCATAGATCATGTATTGTTCAAATTTATTCACATCAATAAAAAAAAATTATATTTTTTAGTGTGAATAAATTAAGACCACATTATCCATTTGATCATAGTCTATATCAGAATTAACCTTCTGTCAGTTGTCGAAGAGCAGAAGGTGTAGGTCGACTTCAATATTTGACTCTTACCGAATATTCACACAACCATATTGTATTTAATGCTTTCCACAAGTACTGGACCACGCTTTCTCTTTATGAAGCATTATGGCCTTAACACTTTTTATCATAGACAAAAGCACGCTTTTAGCTTTGGTTAGCGATTCTATGATTTAAAAAACACTCCAAAATTTAGAGATGAAAAGGGACTAATTAAACTTTATTGTAATATAAAAAAAATTATATCTAGTTCTTAATTTAAATTATGTCACACTCAAATCTCTTACTAACCTCAAGTTTACTGGTATTGTCCTTTGTCAATATCTTATAATGAGAACAGATCAATTATACATTATAGAGGAACCACACAAAACCAACCTAATAGCCGTCGTCCCGTCCCCCACCTTGCCAAACAGTTGCGGGTTATAAGAGACATCGAGAAAGAAAATCAAGAACAAGTTAACTATAGACAGAATTAGAATATTAAATCTTGAAAACGAGAATCTAAAAATAAATTTTTGAAAAGATATTGAAGGACAGTTTAGGATGCCTTCATACCTTACTGGAATTTGGGACCAGCTTTTGCAATGTCTTCATTCTTTGATTGATTTTGTCTCTTCTTTTCTGATGCATGAATCACTAGTATTAATATTTAGCCACAAAAAAATAGTATTAACAGCTTACAACCGAAAAAGAATATATATATATATATATATATATATATATATATATATATAATGTCCTTTAACGTAAAATCAACAAAAAAACTACTACTCTTTCTTCCTTTTCTTTGAGCATAGCATATATTAGGTTTGTGCGAACATTTTTACATCAAGCTTCATAAAAATGGCTTGCTTGTATGAAAATAATATTCTAAGATTTGTTCAAAGTAAATCAATCTTATATAGTATATGAAGAGATTAAGTATTCGCATATTCAGCACAAAAGGAAAATAATAAAGATTGTTCGCTTTGTTAACTAATTATTCAACATATATTTCAAAAAGGTTTAACCATTAATTCTCAAAAGCTTTGTAGATTCCACCTCCACCAAAGTTTAAAAAGAAAGGAAGTAGTTGATTCTCCATAATATATGTTCGACATTTGAAGCATATGGTATACCATAATAACATAATTTATTAAGTCCAGAATAATTAGGATATGAGCGAGAATTGATAGGAGACAGAGTTAACTTTTGGCAATAAATACACAAAGTAATTGCTCCGCAGAATACTATTAAAACAAATGAATTGAAGACTGACATAATCTTTGACAATTAATTCTCAAAGTGGATGCTCATAAAATACCAATAAAAAAGTAGTCTCTATAACATCACGTTTATTACAAAATTGTAACCTCAAATTAAAGGAAAAAGACATTAAAGAAGGAAGACATAATAACCATAGTTCTTATTGGATTTATGGGTGGTATAATAGTTGTTTTTTTTTTTTTAAAATAAATAAATTATGCAACATGAAAGCCGAAATGTCAAGGAAAAGAGTGTTAGCGTAGTTAGTATGTAATTTTGACTCGAAATAATAATTTTTTGTTAAATAAAAATAAATTTTAAAAAAGAAAAAGAAAAAAGAAAATGAAAGCCGGAATTTTATTTACACACACGAGTCGGCAAAAACCAAAATGGGTATCTTACACGTTCAGACTGGTTATGTATCGCGGCAGCTCTGCTCCTTTTCGTGGAGACCGATAATTTCCCGCTACCTTTTTTCTTGTCCGCTTCATCTCCTGCCTCTCTCTACAAAGCAAGATTAACGCAAATTATTAACTTTAATATTATAAAAACAACATGCCAAATGAAATTACGGCTGCACATTGTTTTCTTTTAGAATTTTTTTATTTTTTTATTTTCTGTCGATATCATATGTTATAAGTTACTTGTTATGAAAGAAGATGTGAAGTTCAACGTTTATAATTTTATAGAAACTGATATATTTTTTCAAAAAAGTAAATTCGAACACAAATTTTTAAGTACTAACTCTATTAGTAAAGTAGACTGGCCAAACTATGTAATAAACGTGTAAGGTCAGAAATGTCAGATTTAGGATAACAATTGTCATTGGAATCCAAGAGTAAAAGTTCCAGATTGTCAAGAAGGCTGCTCTAGTTATCTTAGTATTTCTTATTCTTAGATTTTTTATTCGACATTCTTTACTTCGTTAATAATATTTAAAAAAATTAAATAAAAAAAAGGTCTAACCTGATTTCTGCTATGGCAAACGGAATCATGTTCGTCCAACGTCTTGGTATACTGCTTGTCAGAGCTGGTGTTTCCCTGCGAGCCCATGGAAGTAGAGGTAAAGCCTGTAGCAGTGCAAAATTCCCTTTCCTTCTCGAACGTGTCGAGAGTGAGCTGGCGACTATCAAATCCCCAAGTCGCACTACCACTCACACTAGCAGCAGGCCTACTACTCCACTCGTGAGGAACACGCGCTTCCCTCACCTTATCGTTACAAGAACCCACGCGTGTCGAACATCCCACCATACACGTGTTCATCCCGGCCGCCGCCATAGAATTTCCCGCTGGATTGCTGCATGGGACTAATGCATCCATAGTCAAGGTCATAGAAGCCGATGCCGTAGCCGCCGAGGTTACTGCCCGGCGCTGTTCCTCGAACCAAGGGACGAGCTCATTTCCGGTGCCAATGACTGATTTACCCTTGGCCGGAGCAGTGGTGGCTTGGTTGACTATGGACTCAAGAGTACCGCCGGTGGGTAGTTGTTTGGTAAGCAAACGAGGTGGGCCCAAACCATGCATAGCCAGTTGTCCATTCTCCCATGTTAGCTCTGCTACTTCATAGTCTAACCTGAAATCAAAATAGTAAAAGATAAACGATCGTGCATGTATGCAGAAATTCAATTTAAATTAATGAAAATGTCTTTCAACTAAGCAAACAGAGAAAATGTTTACAGAAATTTTAACTAGTTAGTTAAAGTGCACTTCAGGTAGGTAAAAAATACCTAGACATAAGTACAATAGAAGAAAAAGAAAATCTGCTATATCAATAATAATTAATTCAGATCACCTAAATAAAGGTCACATGTTTGTAAAAAAAATTGGCAGGCCAAAAAATTTACCCTCCAAGTCAAAGAAAATAATGCTTGAAAATCTAAAGAAAGGGAATTGAAGGAAGGAAATAGACAAGTTGGGGTGATTTTATTACGTGGGAACATCTGCAGCGGTTACAGAATTGGAATTGGAATTGGAATTGGTCCGAAGAGCAAGCCTAGGAGTGGGATTACCACCAAGGTCCCAACTAGGAACACATTGGTTCATCACATATATAATTTAAGTGAATTTGAATAGTACTGTTTTCAGATACAAAATCTTTCTTTCTTTGAGACTACATATAAATATATAAGGCTTATTGGGGAGACATAGTTATAGACTATAAATATAGAGTAAAGTTTCTTAATTGGTAGATTTTGAGGTACTTACATGTTTATTATGTGGTGGATGTTGTTGAGAGACAAGAATAGCAAGTAGAAGAAAAGGGGTTGAGTTATTTAATGGGGTATATATTTAGATAAGAACAATTCAATGGTGGAAAGGGTTCCTATTGGGCAGAAAAAGGGCATCCCCTTTTTTTAAAACTTTTATTTTATAGTATCTTTTGAAGAGATTTAGTTGGAGGATATAAATTTAACTCTACGGTCTCTCTCATGAATATATACTTTGTTTGCATCATTGTATGAAAGGTGTATGTAATGCTCTCTCTCAATCATTACATATGATAGAACACGTCACTCGCATACACGGCTAGAAATCCTCAGTTTCATAATATCTTCATCTCATATAATATGATCTTCTATTCTCAATACTGTTAAACGATATTGATATAAAATCACGCTGCGTAGTCCACCAATTTAAATATTATTAAACAACATTAACAATAAATGTTTTAGTGTTGAGAGTATCGAAGAGGCCAATTGCCCAGTGTGACATTGGCCGACCCGTGACCTAGAGGTTCATGATTCGATACCCACCGTCTGCGTGTGGTAAGCTTTATTCTCCCTTATCTAGGGTGTTCTCTCTCCACAATGTGGGACAATCGCCCATCGTAGAGTAAAAAAAAAAAGTGTTAAGAGTGATGAGCAACGTAGCGTAATATTATTTAAGGAATAAGAATGAAAACATATTTATGGGACAAATGATTTCTAACTCGAATACACTTGCTTATATCACCTTTTTAACCCCAAGTAAAAAAGAGAGGAAATGAAATGCTTCACATGAATATTTATACGGTACTAAAATAAATAATGAAATCTTTATATATATATATAGTGCATTTATATTTTTTTAAGCTATCTCATGCCACATGTAATTTTATAGAATATTTCTTTCTTTAATTAGTTTTAAAATAATGATTAGTTACACCTATTTTTATCTATTAAATTAATTGTAAAGTTTAAGAATTTAGTTAAATATTTGAATTATTACGATTAGATTGATATTTTTCAATTATATCAGTAGTTTAAGTTAAACAATGTTGTTTAACTATTAAAATGTTTGATTATCTTAATCTTAAAATATTTTAATAATTAAAATATTAAAATATATTTAATATCTATTAATATTTTAAATATTCTTAATTAATTAAAAGATATTATTAATTATCAAAAGATATTAAAATATTACCCTAATATTAATAATTATCAACAGATATTAAAAGATATTGATATTAATAATCATCATATCATACTATATATAGATTACAGTAGATGTTTTCATATTTTTTTCTAAAAAAAATTAATTTGTAATTCTTTTGCAAAATTTACATTGATTAAAGTAATTTTTGTATAAATGAAATATTTTATACTAAAATATTATCTTTATCCTCCATTTCAAAATTAGAAACTCCTAAATTATCTCTACTCTTCATTAGGACTCATAATATAGAGAATTTACACATAACTCAAATCCTATAGAAACGCAATCTTCTACTTTTTCAGTTCAATTGAAATACGAGATTAGGATTGCTATGAGGTTTAAAAAACATTCAAAAACTTGATTACTACTACTATTTAGGTAGCTATTTCATAAAATTAGGTATTAAATAAAATGAATCTCACCATTTCAATATGCAAATCTCCAGTTTTTTTTTGTATGTTTTCCTCTAAAAGACTCAAATCAATTTTTTTTTTGAAGCCCTGAATAGTTTATATTTGATATTGAGATGACTTAATCTTCATTATGGTGAATCTAGATGAATGTTTTTATTTTTCAATTTTAACATTTTTCATCTATTCTTTTTTTATTTCACAAATTTTTCTTGACGAAAAAATTATGTTGATTCCTGTGGAAAATAACTTTATTCACTAACTTTTGATTATTTATTGATGTTTTATGTTTTTCTTTGTGATCTAGGATGGATGGTAGTATCGAAATTTAAGGTACCTTCACGAACTTTTCAAACTAATCACTTCTTTTATAGTGTGTTTTTTATAAGATTTTTGATATAATATTCAGATGTTCAAAATTTTTGGAAGGCATCTTTTTGTTTTGATACGAATTCTTCGTATCTTCGTTGATTGCAACGTAATCAGAATCAAACACTCAGATATTTTCTATTTTTTTTATTTTATTTCTTCCCATATATTTTATTTAGAATACGAAGAGTTTTGTCTAACTCATACGAAATGTGTTTGGAGTCTTCTAACTCCTTTATATTACACTAGTGTTTAAGCTCGCGCGTTGCGCGAATTGATAACTATTTTAAGAATTAAAAAAAAATTATAAACAATCACTGAATCAATGGTTGAAGTCATTTTAAGAAAAGTAATACCTCCATTTTAAAACAGTGTTAATATTTAGACATTTTAAATAAATTAATATATTTTTAAAATCAATAAGAGACAAAATAAAAGGATGAATATATACTCATTAGCTACTCATTATAAATTGAAATAATGGTTAGAATAAGAGTAAAAAGAGGGATTGAAATGATACAAATTAATTAAATTTTCATTGATATTACAAATGTTAACACTTTTTGAAAAAAAAATTTAAAATCCAAATGTTAACACACAGTATCTTGAGAGGGAGGGAGTAAAATAAAATTGTTGAAGTTAAAAAATAAAAAAGTAATGATAATATTTTTATTAAATGTAATGTTTGACCTAAAAAATCACACACACGTTTATGTTTAAATGGAAACCAAAACAAAATAGAACTCTAACATTTTTTCAGATTAGTCGCCTCATTCTCTTCCTTTTCCTCCGCCTGCTCGGCAGCACCATAATCGGCATCACGCTTCTTTGGCCGGGGGAAGTTTCTGAACAATTGGGTCAGTTTCTACCCATTGTATTATATGTATTGAATGACTCTAGAATGTTCATTATATCGAATGATGAATCCATAGTTCGAGAGTAATTAGATCTTGGGTGGAAAAGAGTTTAATCTGGATTACAAAATGTAGAATTGTCACCAATTGATCTATTGCATTAGTGGGAGTACTGATGAGAGAAGTCCAAGTTTGTTACCAATTGGTTGAATCAGATAAATGAGGTATTTTCGATTTTTTCTGGTGAACCAAGAAACGCTGAATGATTATTGGATATGTTATATAATTAGTTGGAGATTTACTGAGTGTCCTTTGGAATTCTTTACTGATTGTCCTTTGTATGTTATATAATTAGTTGGAGATTTACTGATTGTCCTTTGAAATTCTTTACTGATTGTCTTTGTATGTTATATAATTAATTAGTTGGAGATTTACTGATTGTCCTTTGGAATTTTTTAATGATTGTCCTTTGTATGTTATATAATTAGTTGGAGATTTACTGATGGTCTTTTGAAATTATTTACTATAAATTAATTACATATAACAATAGTCTATTCTAATTCTCTAAAATTAATTGCATTAACTAAAGTTATTTACACCATCTCTTAGAATAGCTATATATATAGCTCATGAGCAATAGCTAAACTACTATGACTAAATATTGAGTTCCATACCTATCTAAAGCTTTAATTTATGTTATTAGCTAATAGAGCATCACATTTTAGAGAGTAATCAATACTCATATTGCCACATGTAAGCTTTCCATTAGACCATGAATCTATAGAATGCCAAATGTCATTACCACAACCTTCTACCCCAACTTGCCCTAACTTTATATATTATAGATTTTATTTGTCAAAGAGGCCGCAACCCAGTGGGGCAAGCCTGTCCTGAGTTCGACACCCTTCCCATACATGGGACAAGCTTAAAATGTCTCCCTTTCTAGGGCTATCTCCTCCTCCTGTGAGGCAGTTCTCTCTCCCCTTCATGGGGCAACCGCCCAGCCGGGCTTAAAAAAAAAAAAGGTAAAAGTTCTTTTGCATGTATTTATAGAATTCTATGTTCTCATAATAAGTTGATCAATTTCTACAACTTACCCGATATGCTTAATAATTTGATTCAGTGTTCACTAGGTGAATTTAATTATCTAATTTTCATTCCTCCATGTTCCTGGTAAAAGAGAGATTTTTTTAATGCCATACTTTATTCACTGGCTAATTTTTTAAATTGGTTTCCAGAAATTTGACCTGATTAATTTGTTTGGGATCTTGTGACATTTTGTCTCACTCAACAAAAATTTTTGTAAAATTCGAACTTTTAACATTTAGTTGAGAGACCTCAATTCTTATCAGTCGCGTGATGCACATTGGCTACGTGGACCAAATTTGAAATGCCTATTCTTTGGAGAAATTTAAATGGGCTCTGTATTCTTCCGATTTTGGACTTCTTCTTTGGTAAATGAATATTACCTTGCTTTGCAAGAAACAATAACGACTTATGCAGGTCTGGCCCAGATATCTTGGGCTTTTCTTTAGGAAAAAATAGCTTAGGCTTCCTGATATCAGGACAATCGAACAAATGTGTCATATTAAAAGTTTCTTCTTTATTTTTAGGGGCGTAAAACTTTAATAAATTAATAATAAATATTCTCAATAATTGAAATTAACAATAAAAGTAGACCTTAGAGAATTAGGACTATCATTCTATTACCAAAAGGAAAAAAGGTGATGTTTTATTAGAATATTCTATAAAATTAGGATTTCTTTTTAATTTTGTATTGATCTTACGATTAGGCCTTCATTGTGGTATTAATAAAAAGGAAAATTCTGATATGGACCGGGTCCATGTGGACCATGTGGTTCATATTTGGCCACATCCCTCTAGAATGAGGAGAGAGAGAGAGAGAGAGAGGAAATGCAGTGATGTGGCCAAATCTGGACCGCATGGTCCAGTGAACCCGGTCCATATCAGAAGTGTTCTAATAAAAAAAGGAGAAGCTGTGGGCCCGGGTGTTGTGGGAAAAATATGGAAATTTGTTCTCTTCGGTATTCAGGAGGCGAAACGTGTCAAGGATATGGGCCAGTTGATTGGGAGTGAAGGAGATCTTGTTAGCCGAGATTGATTGGGGAATTATGAGTCCGAAAAGTTTAACTCCAGCAAATACTTGTCTGATTGGGTTGAAAAGCTCTGAGACCGGGGTGTTGCAATTACAAGAGGTATATAAACAACTAGGGTGGGATAAGACTGGAGCAGATGTGCAGAATTGGAAGCGAATCTAGAAGCATACTGGCCCACAACGATATAACTTTTTATTATGGCAATTACGCCCCGAGGTACTCCCCACTTGAGGGCTGCTATTCAACAGATATTGTGCCCCCTCTCCTTACTGTCAGGTATGTGGGTGGGGGGTAGACACTACTCTACATGCTATTAGAGATTGCCCTGGTAGCAGAGAAGTATGGAATGTAGTGCTTAGGGAGCAAGGTTAGGACTGGTTTTGGAGGATTTCGACGACTAAAGAATGGCTGGATAAATGCTTGGAGTAAGGAGCGGAACTGCGGAAGTCAGAGTATGCACAGGTGGAATGGCCCCTCTTCTTCAAGGTAGCAGTTAGTGCAATTTGGTACTGGTGGAATAAGTTGAGCCATGACGGTAGCATCGAAAGCCCTGGGCCGATGAGTATTGCTGGCATTGTCAAAACCCAGAGTCTCGAATGGATGGTGTCTTGGAGGGATAAGAAGTTACGGGCAGGAGACTTATGTACATTAGAGCCTGGGTGAGGGAGATTAGTGAGTGGGTACTGGGGAGCAGCAAATAGGGGTTACCTAGCCAAGCGATGCTCCTACGTTGTTTGACTGTTTTTGTCTTCAGTCATTTGATTGTTAATTATTGCTGGTCTGAGGCTTGTCTTGGACCGGTTCTGTGTTTTGTAACTCTGGTTACATCTTTTTGACATTGAATATATAAGATTCCTTTTCAGAAAAAATAAAACTATTCAAATTTCTCTATATCTCTTGTATGTCTCTATATACTATCTTTATATTCAATTTATATATTTTTAGAAAGAATTCTAACAATTTTATATGAGGATAATACATGTATGACAAAGTATATTTCAGATGTTCATTTAAGACAAATTAAAATATAAAGTAAACAGTTAATATGAGACCGAGGGAGACAAAAATGTATTGAGTGTCTTTTACATTATTATCATACTTCATGGTAACTATAATTGAATTAGCGCCACATAATAATATACAACTAAATAAATATTAAATATTAAATGAAAAACAATTCTAAAATTAAATATTTAAAACAAAATTAAAATAAGCATGTGCAATGTACAAGACAAATGCTAGTAATGGAGTATTTTGAAAATTTGAAAAATTAATTGTTTGTTATAAAAAGATATAGATAACTATTGATTGGCTTAGAGGTATACTATAAATAGTGAAGTCTAAATTGAGCTCTTGCGAGGGTAATTTTTTCATTACTATTTTTTTCTTATGAATATGAGATGAAATATGTTGACACTCATATAAATGGTTTTTTTCCCGATGTTGTCAAGTTTGATACCTATTTTCCTGTCGGGTAGTGATTATTAGATTAAAAATTTGGAATCAAATAAGGATAAAAAATGCATAAAGTCATATCAAAATTTCAACTATCAATCTTATTTTATGTTCTTTGATCCTTATTTGATCTCAACTTTTTGATCCAACAATCATTATTATCTCCTGAATTAGTCACCTGACTGACATGATTATCAAATTACTTAAACCAAAAAGAGGCGGTGGCTCGGGTGCGAAATTGTGATAAATTTTGCACGTGTGAAACTTTATTCGTTCATTAGATTTAAAATTTGATGGTTAAAATTAATTTAAAACAAACATTGTTCTGACCCTCAGAATACATATAACACCTGTCATAAGTCTCAAAACACCTATAATGAAGCTTTCTATACTAAAAAACTGTTCCACGACAGTAAAAAAGAAAGACATGATTATTAAATTCATAAACCAATAAGCATATGTGGCGGGCCCTCATTGGTAGCGCCTATGTGGCGTGCGATACTACAAAAGGGAGTCCAAATTTCCGAAACGCAAAATTCTCCGGCTTTAGAAATTCGTTCGATCCATCCGCGAGAGAGATCAAAGAACCCTAAATCTCCAACTAAATTGAATTTCCAGGTTAATTTCCTCATCAATCTCTCTATTCATCCTCTGAATTACATTTCTAAATTCTTCATTTAAATCTATGAATGTTATATCATGCGATCTAGTTTTTGTTTTTAGTTTTGTTTATGTTCGATTCTGAATCGATTCGATCTTCTAATCCGAAGATGTTGATACAGATCGGCTTCGTCGTTCTTGTTTTTCGTTTTGTTTGTATGGAATTGCAACTTGATTTCACTGTGTTTGTGTAAATTGCTTATTATTATACGACAATTTTCCGATTACATAGAATTAAATTTGCCTCTCGTGATTAATATGAAGTTTCGATTTTGTATGATTGGATATCGATATGATCTAGTATATAATTTTTCATTTTTGTTTCAATTTTTTTCTCTGTGAATGTTTATTTGTGTATATATATTTTTTGGATGGTTAGGTTTTCTAAATTGCGATAGTCTAGTAAATGCAGCATCTAGCATTAATTATTCATTTGTAATTTCATGGAAATGAATCTGGTTATTTAATTGTATTTATATATGTATAAGATGAGGTCTTCCAACTGGATTGTTTTGATTATGTTCGAGCTCCGAACCAAGGAAAACAGAGTACATTGCTTTTTATGTGTTTAGTATCCCATCTATTTTTATCATATTAGAGATTTGAGATTTCATATTGCATCTTGGTTTTCCCCCCTTTTTGAATAGTTTTGATTCTATGAGGTCAAAGTGGCTGCACCAAATGTTTCGAGTTTCCTTAAATATTATATAATGAAGATATCTGACCTTGTCTTCTGTTCATCACGTATTGCCACCTTGTAGCTTTACCACTCCGTCTTATCCATATTATGCGTCAAGGATATCTTGAAGGGGTTACCTTGAAATGCTGTGCGTCTCATATTCATAGAAGATTACATGTTTGGGTTGTGTGGTAGGGTTTTTGTTTCTAGAGGTTCCCTCCTGCTTAGATTTGAGAAAAGGAAATTTTTTTCTGTTTTTCATCTTGTTTCGTGCTCTTGGGATAAAAGTTCAAAACATACCATAACCCATTCTCTTTGGATTCTCTTCTTAGTTCAACTTGCCTTCCTTATGACGCTTTAGTATTTTATAACCTGTGGATGCAAGTTGTTGTCTCAGTGTCACCTTTCGATACATACTTCAGATTGGTTGAAAAGCATAAACTTAATTCACTATAAGTTAGCATTGAAAGAGTAATCATATAAAAGGTTTTGATGCATTCCATTCCATTTGTATAACCAGTTAATATTCTTTTTTTGTGCATGCATAACCTTTCAAGCGTAAGTTTTTTGCATAGAGTTTTTTTTGTGTGTTTATGTTTTCGTGTAGATAGAGTTTTTTCTGGCTGCTCCTGACTGTTTTGAAATGTTGTGTAATAGAAATGGCATTGGGAGGAGCAGCTCCACAAAGAGGAACTGCAGCAGCTGCTGCTGCCAACATGCGCCGGAGGAAGCCAGGCAGCAGTGGAGCTGCAGGGGGAGCAGGTGGCAACATGCTCCAGTTTTATACAGATGATGCCCCAGGACTCAAGATATCTCCCAATATGGTACTTATCATGAGTATTGGCTTCATAGCATTTGTTGCAGTTTTGCATGTCATGGGGAAACTGTACTTTGTCCGCCGGGAGGCCTAAACATGAGAAGATAGCAGCTTATTAGTGAAATCTATAAACAACGTCTGTTGAGATAGTCCTATTGTTAGGCTCTCTTTATTTTGTTATGTATTTGGAACAACTAGGTGGAAGCAGTGGTTCTCATTCACTAAATGTCACTGAAAGAGATATAATTGTCAATTTTACAATTTTGGTTTTCATACCTATTTTTTTTCTTCTTTTTAAACGAAATAAGACTAAATGGAACTGATTCTCTTTTGGTCAACCTTTTTCTTTATGGTTATGTCCATGAATTTTATTTTCTTTTTTCTAGATGAACATGGTTATTAGGTCTGATTGTAGAATTGTTCCCTGGTGGTTAAAAACCCTTAACCCAATAAACATCAAATGTCTTTCGCCAAAAAATACAAAATAAAACACCAAATATGCAATTCCTTTGAGATGATGTTTTGCTCTGGGTGAAATGCAGATGCTGACCGCCCAATTGATTCTACATTTCTCTATTTCCTTTGGGAAACAAAAGGGGTTATATACTCTGAGTTTAGTTAAAGCTCTTCAAGACCTGCAAAATATTTTAAAAGCTTTTCGTAATATTATTTAATTACCTAAATTGAAAAAATAAGTATTGAAACATTACTCTTTAATTTAATAAATTATTAATTTATCAATCGATTAATTAAAATAGCTTTAAATTTATAAAATTTTCCGGTCTCAAAACTAATTATTTAAAAAATTTACTGTATAAGGCAATGAATGTTGAGTTCAAAAATCCTGGAACAGAAAATTGAATTAATAAACGGCAAAATTCCTCAGAAAATTGGAGTAATCCATGGGTACCAAGTGCTTTACGATGTTTAAAACCTTTACGAGCAAACAATATTTTAACCAAAATAGCAGTGAGTAGAGCCTATGCAGTAGTCGAAGAAATATGCCTAAGGTTAAATGACGAACAGTTCAATTTGGATTATACGTTTTTTGGGTAAATAATTTTTTATCGTTACGTATTTTGAAATTGAACTTAAGGTCATATATGTTTAATTTTGTCTTTTAAATTCTTACATTTATTTTTGGACTTATGTCAAACATTTTGAAGTAATTCTCACATGATGCAAGGCATAAAGTGCACCAAAACTCTTCTCTAAAAAGCTTCCTAGGCTAGAGAATCTCTTCCAAAATAAATCTTTGTCTAAATAATAAATCTCTGTCTGTCTGGAATCTCTGGCGGTAGATTTGGCTGTTATTGACAGGTATTCCTGTTTTGAATATGTTGTCATAATCCTGCAAAAATCAACTTTCTCTGAGACGGTTCGTGGCCGAGGATTGTGGAAACGCAATCCCGTGACCTACCTCACTGGTAGAGACTTTTACTAATCAGATTTTTGTCCGGTTAAGACGGGTGACCGGAAGAATATAAATCTAAATTTTTCCATCAATCTCGACTAGAGGAAAATCGATTTAAAGAATTTAACTGTTGAGTTTCCTTGAATATTTGGAGACTGAACTTTTAAATTTCTTGAATCTTTTGTTATAAAGAGTACACTTACTTTTAAAGGGTATTTTGAAAGTTCATCTATTTTTCACACTAAAAATAACTACATGTATCAATTTGTGAAGAAAAAAACCTTGGGAATACTCAATTTTAATTAACAAACAAATTTCATTATTATTCTCCCCCCAACCCACTGCTATCGTCGCCCGTAAACTTTTGTTTTTTGGTGAAAATCATTAAAGTTTCTTGTGTGAGAGGCATATAACCTATCAGTGGGAATTCTGTTAAAAAAAATGGGACGGTCATTTATTTATTTTTTGATGGTGATAGATTAAAAAACGTATAAAATTTTAAATTATAATATCGAATTAAAAAATACATATAAGACTTTAAATTATAAAATCAAATTACATAACCTTAAATTTAATCTCAAAATACGTAAAGGGAGAAATAAACTATTTACATCAAACAAAAAATTCACTCTTTCTCAGCCATTTAACTAACTGGCAAAAAATCGCCTGTCCCAGTTCTGTGTCCCTACGAATATATATTTGTCACGTATATATTTTTTCCCTTTGAATTTTATTATTTTTTTTAGGTTATAATTTTTTAATTAAAATTTTAATACATGTCATTTTTTTATTGGTGGGATAGGAAAAAAGATACCGACGAGGACAGAGGATTCTATTTTAACTAACTATATACAACCACTGACCACATTCGCTCCATCAAGGTCTTTAAGTAAGATTTTTTTTTTCTTCTCACTTTTATGCAGAAAATCCATTTACGAAAAACAAGTAGTAATTTTAATTGAAAATCTATTTTAGAATTATTTTCTCTGCTGATATTCCCGTTCCTTTCTTGTTCCTGAAACCTTTGAAGGCCTGTGCAAAAATGTCGACGATAGATGAAGATTCATCATCATCTTCAGAAAAACCAAATGCATCATCATCATCATCGTCGTCGTCGTCATCATCCTCACAACAACAACAACACGAAGGCAGTGGCGGCAGTGATGGTGGAATATACTATACCGAGAAATTGAAAACCCTAGGTGAAGAAACCGCTGTTCCTTGGATCGATTACGCTGTTCATCAGGCACTTCTGGCGCAGAAGACTATTGAATCTGCATCGGAGAATGCAATTGCTACTACTAGATCACGGCTGGACCAAATTCGCACCACTTCTTCAGCTCATTTCAATCAAACATTTGTAAGATTGCAGTTGTTTTTCGTTTTTTCATGGAAAATTAGCGGAATTAAGATTTTGTGCTTCTTTTCGTAGTCTGTGGAATTTATTTGTTACGATAATTGTAGATAGATTAAGAGAAAATCGAGTAAGAGTTTATACTGGCATGTATTGTCTTAGAAGAGTAATTTGCTAGGCTAATTGTAGTTAGATTAAGTGAAAATTGATAAGAATGTAACCTGTAGAATTTATTTGCTACACTAATAGTAGTTAGATTATGAGTTTATACTATTAATTTGCTACACTAATAGTAGATAGATTAAGATAAAATCGAGTAATAGTTTAGCCTGTTGAATGTGGAGTTTATTTCCTACGCTAATAATAGATAGATTAAGAGTTTATACTGACATCTATTCTCTTAGAAGAGTAATTTGCTATGCTATAAGTATAGATTAAGAGAAAATCGAGTAAAAGTTTATACTGGTATGTATTTTCTTAGAAGAGTAAATTTGTAAGACACACAGAGGTATCAGATCAAAAAATAAAGTAGAAAAAGTGTTTTTAAAATATTTTTTTATCACATCGGGTATTATTTGATTTGAGACAATCATGTTGCAGGATTATTTGCATGATGCAAAGTCCGAATATAGTGCTTATGAGGAGATTGTCTTTGGGAAGATTAAAGGTCTGCTCCAGGAGTTTTACAGCAAATAATTAGTACCTTTCCCTTATTAGTTGCAAGATATCATTTACTGAATGATTTTATGATGAACATTGTTCGCAGAGGGCATTCATCTTGCTGCTGCTAACCCTTTGATCACAACAGGATCAATTCTTGGTCTTGGACTTGTGGGTCTAAAAAGTATGTCTTCTGAACTATTATATTTATCTGTTAGAATTGCTTGCATTCTTGTGAGGAATAAGGCGCATCTTTATTATTATTATTATTATTATTATTATTATTATTTTTTTAATGCATGAAAGCGTCTCTTCCCCCTCATGTTGGTTGCTTGCTTATTCTCTTTCCGTCCCGACGTTGACATTGTCTGTTTCATTAGTGGTTTCGGAAGGTTAGAGGGAAGTTTGGTTGATGCTTGTCTTTGGTACATGTATCCTTGTTTTCTCCTTAGGTTTAGCCTTTGTTTGGTTGGGGTGTAAAGTGGAAGGAGATAAGGAAGGGAAGTAAATTGGGAGGTAAATGACCCATTTACTTCTTTTGGTTGGGGTGTTTGGAGGAGTGGAAGTAAATTAGGCCACATCAGCAAAACAGCCCCCTTCAATTTTGGAGGGATTGGGATGTTTATCACTAAGAGACAAAATAGCTCCCCTCAAATTCTCCATTGTATTTGTCGCTCCCACCCCATCCATCTGCTCCACTCAAGTAGGGGTATAATAGTCAATCTAGCAAATAAAGTTATATAAAATATTCTCTCAATTTACTTCCCTTCCACCCCCTACCAAACACAATAGACGTATATATTCTTTTACTTCACCATCCCCTTCTCCTAGGAGAAGTAAATGATGCCACTCCCCCCTCCCTCTTCCCTTCTGCGAACCAAACAAAGACTTAGGTATCTAAAATAGATGCATATCTGAGTACTCTCCCCTCTTTATTTTCTATGCAGCATTTACCTTTGCTTCTTTATTCCTGATGCAACACTATTCTCACAGAATTGTTTCCCACCTGTAGGGCCAAGGCGTTTCCTGTACTATAACACAATGCGTCTTTTTACGAATGAAGAGGTAATTGCCATGAATGTTTACTATATCTTTTTATCATGTATGTCAGGTGTGAAGAGTTCTATAGGAATTTGAGTTTGCCACTTCCTTTTGCGAACTTCTATGAACAAGTTAAATAATCATTGGTCTTTTGGGACCCTACATTAATCCTCTGATGTGAACTGATTTATGTTCTTAATATGCGTGAGTTAGCCATCTATTCAGATTCATTTATTGTCAAGGACCCAGATGACCCGTAGGTATCTTCATAATCTGCTGGTTATGATTTGATAATGGGGTTGCCTAGCAATTGGATAACTTCGTTTACTTGATCTTGATTTGCTTAGCAATTACAGTACTGCTGGGATCAGTACTCAGTAGTTGTATGCCGTAGATAGATGGCATACAGAGGAAATGCTGGCTTAGTTCAATACCTCTAATTTTTTGCAATTTTAATTTTTTTGAATAAAAAATCGGTTTGGTCGTGTTACTTTAGATGTCTGTTAGCCATCAGAAAATATATTTTCTGGGAAAATAGTCATCGCAGGCATTCTTCATTGGGATATGATGAAGGTGACTTGAGAGCCGTAGTGAGATACTTTTATGTGGGTTATAGTTTGTTTGGTTTTTCGGAGCGTAAAATTATTTTAATTGGAGAAGAATCGAAAATTATCTCTATGCTTATTGGTTATTAACTGTCATAGTGTTGCCAAGCGTTGAATTTTCAGAAATGATTACCATTAACAAACAATGCTGGTGCAGGCTTTGCTTTCAAGAGCTGATGCAAAAGTAAAAAAGTTGCAGGAATCAGTTCAACTTTTGAAGACAGAGAGTGAAAAATTGGAGGTAATTTTTCATGCTTGGCTTTTAGTTCCTGATTGTGATTGATGGTATAATTCATCCACGTTGTGTTCTTCATCAACGGTGAATCAAGAAATATTTCCTTTTCGTCTATGATATCTCTTTATGTCACTCTCACCAACTATCTCCTGAGAAAAGAAATGAGGAAATAAAGTCTTTGTCTGCACTGTTCTGTTCTAATCTTGAATGTTTCACTCTCCATTTTGGGACTTGGTTTAGACTTTAGAGGATTAATTTAATGGAAAATTTTATTCTTGAATCTATTACTCTTTAGATCCATAGTGCCACAAACCTCCTTCAGATTGCGTTTCTCTTGTTTTTGCTTTTTTGTTTACCGATAGGAAGCTGACAGCCCCTTGTATTGTCACTTTAGATTAGCTTTTGTCGGTTGGGGATGGGGAGTAGATGATTCCTTCTTGTTGAACTTCAGCACAGAAATTTTACTTTGATGGTGCCTTCTTGTTTGGTATCTAACTTGGTAGACCACGGATTATTCTTATTTTCAAATTTGTCGTGAATAGAATAATATCTTCTTTTGCTTCAGAAAACAGCATCTCAAGCTCAAGAGGAGATGACACGTGGAAGAACGAAACTCAGGTTTGTTTCTGCAGGCGTACTGCTGTTTAACTCTTATCACCAAGTAATTTTGCTCAGTTCTATCTCTGAGATCTTGTTTTCCCCGCTAAAATATTTGCAGGCAAGCTGGGAAACAAATCCAGAGTGTCATTAGCTCAGCTTATAATATTGAAAGACAAGCCCGGGGTATGGCACTTATCTCTTATGTCTGATTGATTCATTTGCTGAATACTTCATTTGTTACGGATTGGTGGATGAGCTGTTAAGTGGGTTTACTATCTGATCAATTTTCTTTCTTCCAGGTCTGAAAGATGTTCTCCGAGAGCTTCCCAGCAGAGAAGCATCTCGATTCCGAACCCAGGTAATTTCCTAGTCTGATTTGCTCATCATTTTACATATATTGGCTTAAACTGCAAAGGTATTTTAACTTGACAGTTTCTCCTTGAGATTGGAAGAAAGAATAGATCAATGTGTAACTTCATAGTCCAAATTATGTGATATGAGAGTGTCAAATGTAGCAAATTAATTTGATGCATCCTTCCTTGAAATATTTTTATTTTTACTATATTCGAAGAAGATGGTACGGTGTGAACTGACCCTAGTATATTTGGGGTCCTTGAACAAAGGCACAAGAAATTTATGTGGAGGGAGGTAGTCCATAGATGAAGATTCTTCTTTGATCCATAGATGGGAGAAAATCTGAACCTGTTTTGAGTTGTTGCTAGCTGATGGTTACATTTGTACATGAGTTATCTGGATTGCCAATGGCTTTGCAGTTCTTATAGGTTATTTGCATTTCTCCCCTGTCGAAGCGAGCATATGACCTAAGTTCTTGTGTGTTTCTTCAAAACTACTTGGACTTTATACCGTGTGCGTTGATCTCATGGCTGCTAGATTATGTATTGTCCATTGCAATTTTTTAGGTGCCTAAACATTGTTATTTTTGCACTTTTCAGGTGTCTAAACTTGCTTCGGAGGCAAAGAAGGAACGGAGTGTTCTCACGAAGGAGGTTACAAAGATGAGCAATCATGGAATTTCTATTTGAGCTCTATGTCCCATCCTTTCGGACGTTGCCATACCTGTGTTGCTAGAGCTGTAGATTCATTTTGCGTTTTGAAAAATAAATAAATTGGATCTGGCAGATTCGCTGATTCGGTTAGGTTGCAGATATCATCATATCAACTACAAATCGCACATTTCTTTGAAATTCAAGGCTAGAGCTTGGACTGTGTAAACATCAGAATTAAGATTAACGGGCGGTCACAAATCCCCAGTCATTTAGTGGGTCTTGATTTTCATGTTTCTTGTTAGAAATTTCTGCAACAGCATTTTGGGGTTTACTTGGATTGGGTTTGGTTTGGGATTGGTTTGGGTTTTGGTCTCAAACCCAGTCCCAAACCAGCTTTGGATTGAGTTTGGGTTTGGGTTTGGGCGGGAAAGGCTAAAAAACGGGCGGGAACAATTCAAATTCAATTTTTTTTTTCTTCAAATAACCATCTAATTTCAAATTTTGGCTTCACAAATTTGGAATTTGAATATTTCCCGCTAATTTAATAGCTAAAAATTTTGAGTTTAACAATTATTTGAAGAAAAAAATTTGAATTTGAATAGTTCCCGCCCGTTTTTTAGCCTCTCCCGCCCAAACCCAAATTCAAACTCAAACCCAGAATCAATCCAAAGGTGGTTTGGGACTGGGTTTGAGGCCAAAACCCAAACCAATCCCAAACAAACCAAACCCAATCCAAGTAAACGGCCCAGATCTCAGTTGTTCTACAAGAGTACCTTTTGACATGTGATGTCTAGTTCCTTCTTGGAAATGTAGGGATTGATTGCATGCGATTATTCTTGATGATCAAATACATCCACATATGAGAAGTTTTAGAGCGTGTAAAAGTATTTGTTCTTTGTTTATTTTGGATGAGAGTTCTTTAATTGCATTTAGATAGTTGTTCATGCTCCATTGTAGATAGACTTTGAATCTTTCAGTACATTATTTTAATATGGAAATTCTTTTCAAGAAATCAATACTACTACATGGACCATGTATTTTATAGAATCTAAAGCGGCTGTAAATTCTGTAGACAAGTTACCATCTCAAAAATCAATTAAATATTTTCTTGTAATAGCTGGTGAAGGACAATTTTTTTTTCCTTAAATAAATGAGGACACATTTTAGTCCATAAAAAATTACTGAACCTTTTCAAGAAAATTCACCATCTGCAACTAGTAGTTTTATCTTGGTTAGTGAGTAAGTTTAAAACTTACATCCAGACCAATACGTAGCTCAAAAATGCCAATTCACAGAAAAGAGAATTGATTTTTTATCTGATTTGTATTGCATTTATTGGTCTGAAAATAAGTTTTAAACTTACTCACTAACTAACATAAAATTTATAATCTGCAACTGTTAAAGCACATATTTTAACTGCCGTCAGCAAACCTGAAAATGACGGTGTTGATGGTGTCCGTACAACTCTTGCTGCTGCTGTTGTGGTTTCTGTTGAACTTGACGGTGAAGCTCTTTCTGACGCCGTAGCTCCATCACTTTCCTATGAGAATTAGAATGCTGAGTCAGCACAAAAGTCGGGCTAGCAGCGGGCCGATAATCAGGCACGAGTCGGCCCGATTTATACCTAACACCGCAAGCATTACAAAGTGTTTTCGGGCCTAATGGTCCCGTCCTCCATTGCGGTGTCTTATCCGATGCACAATGCGTGCATTTACGTTGCATCATCATCTCCGATTCCGATCTCTCTCTATTGGTACGTAATGTTGCTGAATTGTTATTATCGTCAGAAGAGTTTGTGTTCGAAATTGATGAAGTCCATGTGGTGGTTGATCGGTAGCGCTTGGTTCTAGAGCGGCTATTCGGTGGTGTTTCTGAGCGGATATTCATCGTTCCGGTGATTGAGTTCGCCGGAAATTGGACGAATGAGTCGTCTACGAAGTTCGAAAGCCACTCTTAACTGAGCTATATCATCGTTCTACATTCCAAAAGGACAATCAGGAAAACTGATACATTACTTAAAACTACTTTACTTCAAATAATGTGATTAATTTAAGATTAGCACTCTCGCCATTCCCTATTAATTGTCGTTTAGAAGATATCTAGGTATCCAAATTAATTGTCGTTTAAGATTTTTTTATTAGTTGTCAACAATTTATTCCAATTATACCCTCAACATTTTCCTTTCTTTTCTTTATGATGTATAAATGAGAGAGAGGGGGGATTGGGTAATATTGGAAGTTATAATGACAACTTACTTAATTTTCTCAGATTGTTTAAAGAGTCTTATATTTAGGAATGAAGAGAGTATTGGATAGCATTTCAATTTTGAAATTTCGCCTTTCTTTTCACAATAACTGAATTATTTGTAATTAAAAATGTGAGATTAATTTTGAAATCAAGATAGTGTCTAAATGCATATTATGAAGGAATTCCGAAGTATTAGCAACTAAAATAGTGTGATTGAGCTAAAAGTCTCTTTTGAAGAAATTCCGAAGTATTTCTACTCTACTGTAGGCATAAATATAACTCTGTCGTATCTTCTGGTACATATTTTTGTCGAGTAATTTATGAAATTGTTCTAATTGTTTTACATACAATAACATTAACGAACTCGAGAAATTTCACAAGTTTAAACTAATTAAACTGCTACATATTGTAAGTGACAATTACATGTGATAATTTCATCGATATGTTAAACAATGTAACTGAAGTAAATGAGTCAGAGAAATGTAGGACATATTCTTACAGGAACGCCAAGGTCATCGGTGAAGTCCATGCTAGAGTGATTCTGATTTAGTGGGTCTAAGTAGCCAGCACTTCCGGTAGAGTTCTTGTAAGGAAAGTGGTGGTGGTGGTAATAGCCGTGGGAGTCAGTGGTAGCGACCGTGGTGGTGCTAGTAGAAGTAGTAGTAGTAGATGGAGTGAAAATCTCATTGTTTGAATAGTCCAGGAGATCATCAATCCTAAACCCATCTGCCCCATAAGCATCAATTCTTTCTCCTAGCTAGCAGGCTCCTAGGTGTATTTGGTTTAGATTTTCGTTCTTTTTAAGAAAATAAAAGCTAATTGTTTGTAAGAGGAGGTAATGTAAAGTCCAAAACAATCAACCCAGGAGATTGGCAAGCTTGAGAGTTAGGAAGAGGGAGTGAGAGTGTGAAGGGCAAAGGGAAGTTTGATATAGTAGGGGAGGGGAGTAGGGAAGTAGGGAGTCACTTGGGTATGGAGCCGCCGACTCTTACCTTGGAATTTTCCGGAATTAGGGGTAGGAGAGTACTACAATTCCCAAAAAATGAAATGAAAATATATAGAATAGTGAGAATTGAATAAGGAGAGGGAACATAGGAACGTGGAGAAGGAGTGATTGACCATGCAATGCGACCATGGGGTGAAGCTACCATACCAAGGTCCATGGCCAAATACTCTTATTAGTTTTTTCTCTTGTATAATCAAGAATATTATATGAAATTATGAAAAAAAAACAAGGATGATTATTGCAAGCTGGTTAAGGTATTGAAATTGTGTTTTCTTCGAGATATATATAAATATATAAAATAGATGTTTCTAATAAAAAAATCTCAGCCAATAAATTAAATCATTCAACAGTTGACAAATGTTTTACACGTGCGAATATAATACTTGCATCTCATCATAATTGGACTGGGACTGGCAACCATGAACCAATAGGAAATTGGAGAGCAAGTAACATTATTGAAGCAAATGAGTTGAAGGGTGTGATTGTAAGTAAACAGTTCCTCATTAAAATATTTGAGTTCGATTCTATTAGGGATTATTGCCTATTTTTCATCAAAAAACTTTCTTCAATCTTTTCTTACTATCTCCTCCTGAGTTCTGAGCAATGAAATGATAAAATATCGAATAGCAACGTTACAAGTTGTTCAAACACAAGGGAAGATCGAACATGGTAAAAGCTATACTTTAATAAAATTCAGTACATGAGTGAAGGTGTTTAATAATACTAATAAACTAGGAAGATAGTATTTGATGCATCTCTAATAAACTAAGAATTGTCTCGTATACACCACACAATCGATCAGGTAACCACCCCCCCCTCCCCCCAAAAAAAAAAATTTAAAAAATTAGGTACATACCAAACATGATCTACGTCGTCTTTTAGTGCAATTATTACACTTCTTAGTGAAGTTATTAAGACCAATCTCATTGACCCAAAACCCAAGCATACATGAAGCAACCTCTTTTCCCCTTACTGGGTTGGCAAAGTCTCCCAAAGAATAATTATGTTTGCATTAAGATGATTAAAGTTAAAAAAATCCAACTCAACTTCTAGTACACTAATGAAATTATCCACATGTGACATCATTAGACCCAAGACAATTCAATCATATTTACATTAGTGTACTAGACAATATACTAGAAGATCATCTTAAAAAACACCCCCAAAAAAAGATGGATTCGCCCATGGCACGGCGTTTTCAACACATTGTTCAAATTACAGCAACGCAAATAAAAAGAGAAGATAGAGGGAAAGAGACAGTCAAGCGTACAAGAATCTAACTACCCTACAGTGTTACTAAAGCGCATAGATACTACCATAAGCTTAGGATTTAAAAACCAGGGTTCATTCCGAAGCTGCAAGGAAATTTGTCCATCATAGAGGATAAATTTTGTCGAGGTATACAAATCAAATACTCAAAAATCAAATCCCACCGAGATATCTGATCCAAGAATC
Source organism: Vinca minor (assembly GCA_026122235.1). NCBI lineage: Eukaryota > Viridiplantae > Streptophyta > Magnoliopsida > Gentianales > Apocynaceae > Vinca > Vinca minor. Next base: position 4,320,669 of record JAOCZM010000291.1, read on the forward strand.
TCCCGTTAGTTCTCTCGACAAGTGTAAAACAAGGTTCATTGAAATGTCCTCTAATCCTGGTCCTGACTCTCATCTTTGACAAGTCTTATCATGTCATCAATTCGAAGGATGGTTATAGCTGCTTCAGTAGCAAACTGGACAAAAAAAGAGAGAAGCAACATTTCAGACATTGATCTTGAATATCATAATCAGTTTACATTTAATATTCAACATATTCTTACCTGTATTATTTTCACTTTGCTCATAGCAGGCTCAATAACTCCAGCTTCTAAGTTATTTCTGACAGTTCCTTTCAATAGATCCAGACCCGCGCTACATTGGTAAAACAAACGGGCAATGAGACGATGTAATAAAAGCAATACATGATTTGTCCTCATAAACTTGAATAGAAACAACAAATGCACCAGAATTTTGGATGACTTGACACGACACGTAAGAACATAAATACAATGACATTTTCTTTGCCTCAATATAATGCCACTCCAGGTGATGAATTCAAAATTTTGATTTCACCCTTATTTGCATCATGGTTTTAAGACATTTTTTCCATCTTAATCCGAAAGCACAAGGCATTTGCAGTTTAATATTACTCTCTGGTTTTCATAAAGACTAGCCCTCCTTGATTCCTGCCTACATAAGCCTATAGCTAGCTAATCAAAGTATTAAGTCATTCTAGACCCCATCTCACTTCGCTCAAAAGAGAATTCCCCATACACAACTATATCAAAGATGCTACTTCATATGGTCCTTACTGAAATATGGAATACGCCAATAGATGACTGCACAAGGAAGCATGCTAATTGATGCCTCTGTTTATAAGTTTTTAATGAACATAGCAGGCAAAGGAAAAAGGTACCTCGACAGATGCTTCTTGTCTGCCTTGGTTTGTGCTGTGTGATGGTATGAACGTAGTTTGGCTACTAATTCAGTTGCATCTTTTGCAGCATTGACAGCAAGCACCTGCCGTACGAAACAATAAGACAAATGAGTGGAAAATTTAGAATGATGCGGTAAGTTAGAAGGATTAAGGTTATAAAGTTTTCCAAGGAGGACCTTGGGTATGATCAATAAAGATTCAGCAAATTCCGCAATGGCTAGCTGCTCTCGAGAACCTAAAGTAGTAGCTAGATTCTCCAAGTAAACAGACAAGGCAGCCTCAACGGCACCACCACCAGCGACAACCTATTTCCAAAGAATACAAGAGAACTATCAGAATGAACTGCAACAAATAAATTTACTCGAGCTAAACATAGTTTCCTATTTGTTCTTCAAGTGAAAAGCTATCGACAATGCAACCAAGAACATGTAGGAAAAGCAATCTTAAGAGCAAACCAAAAGATATTCACAACTTTAAGCAAGCTGGTATCTTTTGCTCCACTATGGATTATAAGGATTTCAGCACACTTGACTAAAGCTGAAGTAGGAAAAACGCACAATGGGAAGAGAAAACAGATATTCAGTTCCAAGACAGCATACAACAAACTAGTTAGTTAGTCAATTACTTACTGTGGTGGATTCGAGAGTTCTCTTAACAATGCACAAAGCATCATGCAAAGCCCTATCCATCTCGTCAAGCATATAATCATTTGCACCTCTGAGTATTACCGAAACCTGCAAAGAACAGAACATGAGATTTTGGTTAGATCAACTAATATTCTACAGAGTTCTAACTCAGTCAGATGGGTTTGAACCGGTATACTAGCTTTGCAGTTCAAAAAGACAGAAATTCAACATCAAGAAAAAGGCACATACAGCACTAGAGGTTTTGGTCCCTTTTATCATAATCACATCGTCATCAGCAACACGCTCTTCTACTACTTCGTCAGCTTGACCAAGAAGTGATGAATCAAATGTTTCGTCTCCTTCCATATCAGCAAATGTTGAAACCTGCATTGCAGATGCAATCGCATCAAAACATGCAATCAGCCTGGTGTATAACAGGGCTTAACATATGACAACTAAATCTCGAAAATCTCGGTCCTGAGTCCCTTTACCAAGGCAATTGAGAAATAAAATAGATGGAACTACCATGCCATTCAAAACAGGAATAAGTATGTTAGGTTTTCACTAAACAGTACTGGTATGCTGGTAAAACCAGAAAAGAGTGAAGAAACACAAGTTGTTTATGACGTGATACTCCTAATGCGGACTGACTGATATTAATTGAAATCTTTTGAGTAGACTACAAGTATTTAAGTCAACAAGCAATTTATACACGATCTTCATGAAGTATCCTTTTCATTTTCCAGGATTATCATCTATCATTTCTTTTCCTAAAGATTTTGTTACAATGAGGAGTATCAGGAAATTATCCATTTTAGGACAAAAGACTGCTATGGAAGGAGAGGACCTAGCCAGCATTCTATGGTTAAACGGAATAGCTAAGATGCACAACTATGTCAGGAGGAGAAAGTAAATTGTAAGTTCTTCTTTCAGCTAGGTTCCAACTCAATCCCATCATTTCTACTCTTGTATCCAATCACACAGAGGGTTTTTAGTAAATCTTTTGTCGGCTACCAGTAAGCATTGAACTTAAATGTTTTAGCTACCTAAGCTTATGAGTCAGATCTATTTTTTCCATGCAGAAAACATAGGCATCTTTGCTTATTCCTGGGAAAAAGTAAGAACTTCAAGAACACCAGTTTCTCAAACTTCCCTACTCATTTCCAAGTGACAAGTCAAGAAATATACCACTGTAGCACCCGTTGCCTTGGCAACATGGCGCAGATCATCTTTCCGTACGCGTCTTACTGCAATTGCACCAGCCTCCACAAAGTACTGAAACAGCAATACAAGAAATAGAGGTCAACAGAACTGATCAAGTCTTGAAGAGGTATGAAGCAATTATACCAAAGGCGAAATGAAGTGGCTATGGAAAAATTGTTAGGATTTCAATGGAGGGGCATCACAATAAAGCGCAGTCACGTCAAGGCACAGTAATTTATAGTGGCAATTGGTAAATAGGCCCAGGCAGGCCAGAAATTAGGGGTACACATAAACAAAAACTTAACTGACAATAGACAAGCTTACCTTGAGTGCCATGTCATCAATCCCTTTTGCAGTTAACACAACATTTGCCCCAGCCTTCAGAAGCTTCTCGATGCGTTCCTTCGTCATATCAGCTTCCCTGGAAAAGAAATATAAGTTGGTGTGTTACTATGCTGACAAGAATATTGTGATAATATTACAAAACAATTTCTGTTAACATTAGAAGGCAATGCTGTCGTATGTTTTTTAGCAACTGCAGAACACTAAAGAACTACTCGACCGAAGGCTTCTCATATTTCTGGAAAAAGATACTAATTTGTGATTTTCAATCTACAACATCCACGAATTAACGAACAAAATTTTCTTCCCCATCAACATATCCATATTAAACTACCAAATTGTGCACAACAGACGAGAGCTAAATCAGAGCTGTTGCAAGAATTCAGAGGATTCCCTGTTATGACATTCATTCAGAAAATGACAATTAGAATCATAGAAATACATTCCAGTGCTTGATGAAAATGCAGTTGGTGCACTCCACTGATAGAACATCAGAAAGCATCTTGATTTCTAAAACAAATAGAAGATGAATATTGCAAATTGTACAATTGCTCGGTCCACAAGAAGTAGCCGGTGAAGTACGACGTACAAAACAATTATGCAGTTCAGGTAAATGAAGTTCTTCATACCAAGACTGTTATACCCGCATTTTTTATCAAATTTTGTACAATAAGATATTCACCTCTGACGAATCTTTTCAAGCTCCCGAGGATCACTGACTAGAACTTGCACGCCCATTTGCATTTTTGTCTTTTGAAGGTTAAAATCAAGACAAGCAATCTTGGCAGGGGAAACTCGCATTGGCATCCCTTGAGCTGCACGACCGGTATTCAAAGCATATCCTTTCAACAAATAGCTATCTCTGACACTTTTCCCATGGGCTTTGAGAATGTTGATTCCCTGAGTGGAAACAGAAACAACTAATTCAGTTCAAGGTATGGGATGATTAATATCAGTGATATTAGCTTATCATTTTTTTTTTCTCAAACCACGATGGCATTCAAGCATCTACATTCACTTATCTAAGAAAACAAAAACCATCTAAATTTCAGATACATTAAACAGTACACATGTCTAACCTTAATTGGAAATTTAACTTCACCCCGGGCATTAGTCATTTTTACTGCTTGTACTGCTTCAACAACCTAATCACAAAAAAAACAACTACTAAATAAGCATGAGCTGTAAATTCTTAAATGAAGAATCTGCAAAAAATTAGAAAGCAGATTATGAATGATCTGACATTCAATGAAGAAAACAAATGAAATCAGCAAGTGATGGCACACAGACATCTGCAAAAGAACATTGAAATATTCTAGAATTCTATCCCTAGGTAAAAAAAAAAGAAAGTTAATCTTTTCTTCTGACCACCTAAATCTTGAATAAAAGTACAATTTGCTTAGAAAAGTTAAATACCATACGACTTACGAGACTCTGAAAAATTAAAGCCACAGATAGAGCTTCAACTCTGAAGCTGTAATGCTTATCGACAAACATAAAAGCAGCATTAAATACAGCAGGCACTCATGGAACAAAATTGAAACCCTTTAAAGACTAAGGTTTCACTGTCACCACCACTGAAGACAAGATGAAGGAGGCAAGGGTTACAGAATACTTATGGTATATGTTGAACGAAAATGTAAACTCAACTTACAGTGCATATCATATAAGTTGCAAATAATAAATTCACATACCAGGTTTGCAAAGAAGTCATTATCACCAGCTATCAATTTCGATGACATGCTTGTCTTAGCACAGTTAACAAGAGAATCTTTACCAAGCTTCTCTACCTGTAAAGGTAGAAGGAAAAAAACTATCAAGTTAACCTCGTTCAGCATTGCCAAATCATAATTCATAAATAACCCAATATTAAGCAACAGTTAGTACTTGTCCATGATTTGTCGAAGATGGTATTTTGTTTCAATACCAAATTCGACTCGGTAAAATACTAGAACTTTAACCACTAAATAAAGTTCTAGGTGACACCCTACTTTTAAAGAATACTGAATTCCTAATATTTACGAGTGCCAAAAATGAAGCTTTCATTGTTTACCCTCCTCTACCAAAATACCATCCAAAAGACACTAACATCTTATCATTACATGAGATTAGTTATGATTCCATGCTATCTATATCAAGAAAATTTATGAAAAAATATATCACCTTTATAGCCAATTTCTCATCAACATATTTGCATGCTTCCCTCATAGCAAGCTGCCAGACAAAGAAAAAGAAAAATCATTAAAATGTTTAGTATGGTATATAATAAAAAAAAAAAATAGAATAGAGTTAGCACAAGCTGAAGATGTACCCTGTATCCACTGATTATAGACGTTGGGTGAATCTTATTTCTCACCAAATCATTTGCTCTCTGCATAAAATAAAAGTTAATTCCGAATTAAATATTCTTATTTATAAACATACAACATTGCAATTGCTACAACTAAGACACCAGATTCTATTTCAAGAGTGCTGAGCGCAACTATAATTACCTTCAGTAACTCTGCAGCTATAATTACCACAGAAGTTGTTCCATCTCCAACTTCCCGGTCTTGAAGTTCAGCCAACTCAACAAGAACCTACAAGGACAAACGAACATATGAATTCCCAATATGTTGATAGGTCTTAGTTTAGAAAAATCAAATCCAATTATTTAACAGCAAATGAGACGCTATTCTGACCTTGGCTGCTGGATGCTCAACTTCTAACATCTTAAGTATTGTAGCACCATCATTAGTAATTGTTACATCACCAATGTCATCAACCAGCATCTGAATAATAACACCAATCAGTCAATCACTATAAATCACAGAAATGTGCAACCTGAAGTTACTAGCTGCATACAGAAATTGAATAGCTTAACTGCCATTTCCATTAAATATAAATATAGAGCTAAAAGGGAAAAACGAGACTCCCTCCTTTTCATAATACAAGGCCTTCTAGGTATTTTAGCATAGATTAAGGAATGGAGAGACCTATTATAACCTTAATGAATTTAATTTATCCCCACTAAGCCCCAACCACCAACATGTCTCCCTTTCTCTCTATACCATGATATCGGTAAGGGAAATTTTAGAAATATATCCTTAAAATTGGAAAATGAGAACACATATTTTGGGAAGAGATGGAAAAGCTAAAAGGACTTGTATTATTTAACGGAGAGAGTCCATCTTGTAGCTTAGTAGTCCCTTCATTCCATAATATTTAAAGAAACAAAAAGCAAGGTATTTTGTTAGTCAAAATATCAATATTACTCTCTTAAATAGAATTAGTGGTATACGAGTCATATCTAAGAGAGTAATATTGATATTTTGACTAACAAAATACCTTGTTTTTTGTTTCCTTAATTTTCGCTAAGGTCATAAAAGACTTATATTTTGGAATGGAGGTAATATTATAAAAGCAGCTTATTTCCTTACCACCTCCTGATCATTTGATTTTCTAAGCTCCCGATAAAAGTAACAGCATAATAGTTTAAGATTTTGATTTGATACAACAACAGATCTTAAATTCATAAATTAAATTAGATAATAAAATAAAATGCAAAAACAAAAGTGAAAATACCTTGTCAAGTCCAACAGGACCAAGAGACGATTTCACAATGTTTGCAACTGCTTGACATGCCATTACTGTCCAATTCCACACAAAATCACCACATTATTATCCATCCACCTATATACGTATGCTAAAAATAGCATATTAAAACTTGAATCAACTGTTTTTCTTACCATTTTGGGTACGAACATCTTGTCCAGACTGCCGGTCGCCGAGAATATCCGGAGTAATCGCCATTTTTTTCTTTTGAATTTACTACTCAGGCACTGTCTAGATTTAGAATAACACAATCTAATTACGAATAATTAGTACTAGAATGAACTGAAAATCCAAAAAACTTAGATCGATTTGAAGAAAACTAGGGGTTTGATAGACAGAGTCGAGGGAGGGTTTATATACTATAGTGTGCCCTATTATGATTTGGAGGGTTTAGTGGAGATGTACGGTTATTGTTTGAATTGTTACGACATCGTTTCTTTCAGCTGGGATCTTCTTAGCAATGCAAATGGGCCTCTTCTTTGGCCCATGATTTTTCTTTTTATTCGTTAAATGGGCCAGGGTTTATAAATTTTTTCCACCGAAATTAGCCCATTTTATAATCGGTCTAGTTCAGGTGACCTCGTTTATGACCTTCAAGTTATGAGTAAAATCGTATGTCTCCGTGTATATTCATATTCATGTATTCAACCAATTAGAATTTGCTACTTGAACATTTTTTCTAATTATATGTACACATGAAGAATTGTGATTGGTTGAGTATATGAATGAGAACTGGACATATGACTTTTTTGCCTCAAGTTATATAATATGGCATACTTCAAGGTGAATGAAATGTTTTAATAAGTATAGTAAAATTTTGATAAATCCATCCTTCAAACGTTCAATAATTCCTAATATGTCTTATTCAATCAATTCTTCATTTAATTGATAAAGATTATCTTCAAACTATATCTTAAGCGTTGATGGAGGGACTAAATTTGCCGATCAGGAAAAAAAAAACGCTAACATAGTGATAAATCTTTTTTTTTTAAATTTAAATTTAGACTGATAAAATTGACAACACTAAAGAACTGGATGAACCACCGGGTGACAACATCTCTAACTAGAAAATACTAAGCTATGGTGGTACAGTAAGTTTGATTGCGCCAACTGAGGCACACTAAAACAGATGAGTTTTTTCCCATTGTATTCTCTCTTTTTATTGTGGAGGAAATTATGACAAAATATTGTATGTAATGATTCTTCCCAAAATATAGAAATCACATGTATTAAGAGCAGTTTCATGAATATTTTATACTCACTCCGTTTCGATTTAAATGTTTCATTTTTTATTTGGGTTAAAATTTAATAATTGTCTTTAATTGGATACAATTGAAAATACATTGAAATTTTAGCTAAATTTAAAAAATAGATATTCAAATCCGAGCATCACAATAAGGTAAATGAGACATTCAAACCCAAGTGGAGGGAGTAATATATTTACTTAGAGAAGAATATAATTAAATGAAAAATCACATTCGACTATAACGAAGAAAACGCCTCTATTATTATAGGCACTTTGAGATCGCCTTTGCCAGAGGCTCTTTCATTGAATTTAAAAAGCGCCTTTGTTAGAGGCGATTTCTATATTTTGGGAAAGCTATTATTAATAATAAAAAAAATATAATAATTTGGTTGCTGGTAAGCCCAATGAGCTGAAGAGGAATCTCTCTCAGCGATGTGCCAAATCCAGTTGCTAGGCCTTTATTTTCTGACCATTCTTTGGACTGGACTGAGAGTCTAAAATATATTATTATAGTTAATGCTCAATTGTAATGTTCTGTTTTTTTTTTAAAGGAGTTATGATAATGTTGTCCGGCTAGTAAAAAAAGTTATTGTAGAGTTATTTGGAGATTAGGAAACACTTTGGCTGAGCTCCTAGTTGTTTAGATGTTGCTAAACCGGTTCAAATCTTTAGTGACACTTCTGTGAATATAATACTCTACTTATATAAATTTTAAATTATATATTTTAACTAAACAAGATAAATCTTTACGTGTGAATAAAATTCTAATTACAAATGTTAAAGGAGTGTTACAATAAGTGTCACATGATCTGTACTAAATCAGGCATGTAGTTCTTCTAGAGTTATGGCAACTTCTTGCTGGGGTAGAGAGATCCGATCGATTCCCTACAAGTCATATTATTGGGAGGCCAAAGTGTTCATCATTCGCCAGATGTTGATTTAAATATAATGTCCATAAAGTTAATTACTTCTGCTGCCAAGTCAAACATTGAGATTATGATAAAAAAAAAGCTTTGTGCTTTTGGGGCTTTTCTTTCCAGCCTTCCGGGAGAAGGAGCCTCACTACTTTGCCTTTGCCGAAAATGTCTTTCTTGGTAGGACTAGTGGTGGTGTTAAAAGATCCCACGTCGATTAGTTTGTATGCATATTTACTTTTTATATGCATTGAGCAATTTTTTATTTTTTTTTAGGTACATTTTGAGGGATTGATTTAGGCTCAAGTTCATTTTTAACTTGGTATCAGATGCACCTAATTCGATATTGGACCCCACTACAAATATCCAACAATGGGCATGAGGGGTGGAAATCATTTCTCCTCACAAATGTCTCGATATATGTCCATACCACTCAGAATTCACCATCTGACAATTTCTTTCAATTCTATATACACGTGGTGAATTGTGAGGGGTTAATTACACACATGAAGATATGTATGTGACATACGATTTTTTTTACGGGACGTGAGAGGTGTATTTAACAGGTGGTGTAGTATCCCAATTGTGCATCAGACAACTTTTATTGAAAATCGATGTCTCCGTCTATGTCTTTATTCTTATACATAATCAATTAAAATTAGTTATGTGGAAATTTCTTCCGATTGGTGTGCTTGGATTGGGTCTGATTTGAGACTCAAACTCAGACCCAAACCAGCTTTGGATTGAGTCTGGGATTTGGTTTGGGGATGATTTAACACTTCAGATTTCATTCGCAGAATCAATCCAAAGCTGATTTGGGTCTGGGTTTGAGTATCAAACCAGACCAAACCCAAACCAGACCCAATCCAAGTACACTTACATGTGAATTGTGATTGGTTGAGTGCAAGAATGATGACGGGACAGATGATTTTTTGCCAAGAGAATTAAGCAACTACAAACACGATGCCGGAAACAGATCTAGAAACTATATGTTATGGGGACAAACTTTATAGAAACACATTTCTTGAAGGACAAAAAGTAAACTTTTAATAATCTTTCTGAAAACTTTATAAAGGAAAAACACATTATTAATTTAAAGATTTGGGAAAAATAAACGGGGGGAGGCGACCACCATTTCCCGCCTCCTTAGATCCTTCGTTGCACAAGCCTAAAGTATTTCAATCATTTCACAATATAATATCTTTTGATATTTCTTTATAAATTAAGGAAAATGAAATTTAATGATATTTTTTCCTATTATATCCTTTACTGATTTTATTAATGGTTGAGGTAATTTTAAGAAAAGAATCGTTAAAATTGATAAAAGAGATCATATGGAAAGAGAGATCATTTAGTGAATATTTCTTGGTTCAAAGCCAAAATGTTCACCGTCGACAACAACTAATTCACTTGTCGTGAGTGTTCTCTGAAAATGTAAACAACTGACCTATGAAAGAATTAAAAAAAAAAGGAACTATTTTTTAAGGTAAATAAATGAAATCTCTGCTGGGGGAATAGAAAAGCACTATTACATAAGACTGTGTAGGCGAGGCGGGGGGGACATATTGCATGGTAGGGTTTGGAACTGCTCAAACAAAAAAGGTTGCCAATATTATTCTCTCAATAATGAATATATACACAATCTATAGTAGCTTATTTGTTGAGAAACTAGTGATTGTAACAAGTCTCTATACATTTGCATGGCCATTTTGTAGGAAAATTTGTTCACATGAAAAAAGTAGAATCTTTTTTAACCAGTTATTGAAATTTGGCTGGTATCATTTATTTTTATTTAAAAAATAATAATAAAAAATAAAAATGGTCATCTAAGATCCAAAAACAATTGTATCATTCTACATGGGGAACAATGTCAATTTTAATATACAATATAAAAAAATATTCTGGATTCTAAAAATTCCCCCCCTCTCAAACTAGTTCACCATAATTGATAGTTTTTTGTGTGGTGAAATGTTGATGTTTTCCTTGGTTCATTAACTCATATATATGTCACATTAGGCTAATGGACTTAGCAGCATTCTTTATTTGGACCACCCAAGGACGGGAAGGCATCTTATGTCTTTCTAGATGTTATTATCATTCACTCTCTATCTAAATAATCCTACAACGTCGTCACACGTTAGAAAAGTTGGACTTGAGCAAACGCTCAGGTCTGAATACCTCTTGTGCAAGTCTTATAAATTACAAATTAATTCATAAATTATCAAATGTAAAATTCTCAACACTGCTCCGATTTATTCCGGCTTAATTTTTTATTGTGAAAAAAGAAGAAAATAAAATAGTAGTAAGCTGGGAATGGTTAAAGTGGACCAAAGATGAGCAATGGGTTTGCCAGTGCGGCGAACATGATTTTTAATCTTTGGCGTGTGACTCTAAGATTATCATTAAACTCATTTGGAAAAAAAAAGTTAAGAGTAGGGGGCCATAACATAATACTAAAATCACTTTATACAATTGTATTATCTGTCACACTCCAAGTATATGACCTCGTGAGTATAATTTATAGGTCTGACAATATTTACGATAATTTATTTAGCAATTGAATTTGCTATGCCAAAATAAATATTTCGAAGTGATAATAAATATTTATACCTATCTTATATATCAGTCAAAACGTTTACGAGATTGGGGTTCATATACTTTCATTATTTGGAGTTTAGATGTTGACAATGCAAAACAAATGGGTTTTCTGCTGCCGACCTACTTTTGCTTTTGTTTTACTACTTATGTATAAATAATTATTCGTTCGTTAATTCATTAATATCTTCAAAATTTAATGATGACATTTGCTACCTTAGTTGTATGCAACAATTATTTTTGAATCCTTTTCTACCTTCAATTTCTGTCTAGTCGGATGATGATAACCAAATTTCCTTTCTTCCCTTTTTATCTTCTGCTACCAACTAAGGCGACGAACCAAATATCCTAACTTGGCATGCATACCCTTTTATTCCATCAAGAATCAATGAATCTTCAAGTCCCTTTCTTACCCTCTTTGATACGATGTATGACATCCAGACAGACGTACTCTCAACTTAATAGTTTAATTTGGACTCAATTTGTATCTAGAAACTTGATGGTTCACAAAGTTTTGGAATTCAGACCAAGTTTGGCAGTTTGATGTGTTTAAAGGCGTTCAATCAGTGGCGGAGCCAGGATATTCTATGTGTCGAAGTAAAAGTCGATTACTGGTAAACAATGATGAGAAATAATAAATATTAGGCTTTACTTGGATTTTTTTCTCCCAATTTTCAAACAAAATTATTAGTATTTTTTAGGAAAAATATTACTTTTGATGAGAATATATTTTCCCGGAAAAAACCGTATGTATTTATGCTATTTTTTATAATTGAAATTGTTATATTTACTTTCTTACAAAAATAATACTCACTCGTCTCAAATTGAGTATCCACTTTATTATATAAATTGAATAGAAAATAAAACATTAAATTTAAGACAGAAGAAGTATATATTATTATACAATTTTAAACATTTTGAAGAGGCCTAAATAATTTATTTATATTGCATGAAGAATCCATATTTTAAATAAAAACACTAGTAGTATTAGGTAATTTTCAAAAAAAATTGGTACATCCTCCACTGCGTTTAATTAGAGTAATCATCGAAGATATATGTTATAATGGTGAAAATTTTACGCGCATTCAATCTAGTGTCTTTTCATCGGAGGAAGAGGATTAACATCCATAAGTCAATCATGAACTTAAGTTTGATGTACCTATCACAAGGTTCATAGCTCAGTGGGACTATGACCTGCCCACGATAGTGAGGTCGTGGGTTCGATACCTTCCTCACATAAGGGGCATGCTTTAATTTTCTTTTCTTGGATTTTCTCTTTTGTGTGAGGCACTTATATTTCCCTACATGAATCTTCTAATCTTTCTCCTCTGTGAGGCACTTATATTCTCCCTCATAGGGCAAACCGACCTGTCAGTTTTCTAATCTACCTCCTATGTGAGGCATTTATATTCCCCCTCACGGGGCAACAGGCCACCGGTATTCTAATTTACCTCCTTTGTGAGGCTCTTTTATATATATAATTTCCGCCCTACATGAGCTCCCTCCTCTGGTGAGGTCAAAAAAAAAGTTTGATGTACCTAATTAGACAGCTATGGCAATAATTTGCTAGAATGATTTAAGTTTGTGAAACATGTTTGATAAGTTGCTATCAAGTGCCTAAGGTTAATTACAACCTCAGAGGTTTGTCCCAATCTTTTGTTTTCAACCAACAATTGATCAGCTCTGATCTGGTTTGAAATATGTGTTTTGTCCGCACATGTATAACACAATTTTGATTTGTTTTTTTTTTTTAATAGAGAGAGAAAAATGACCAACAATTCACCTAACTTAGATGTTGGATCAAAATGATATGAAGGCTTGATAATGTCTGTTATACACTCGATCCAAAACTACAATTGGTTGTGGTGGCTACAACGGCTGAAAATCGTTTGTACCCGTGTACGTCTCTATTTCTGTATTTAACCAATCAAAATTCGCCATGTCGATATTTATTCCAATTATATATACACATGACGAATTATAATTGATTGGGTACAAAAATAAGAACATACACGGGGACATATGATTTTTTGCGGGCTACAACAATCTTATAATGGTTTTGATATTTTTATCTCAACTTACCCCTGTTAATTACCACACATTCTTGGCTCTAAATTAAAGCTTGGGGACAGTGTTCATTTAACTCTTCCTTTTTCCAAGCCAAAAAAAGATGGGAGTAACTCAGAAAAAGAGGGCAAGAAATTATTTGTCCCCATTCTTATACTTAACTAATCACAATTCGACATGTGTATATATAATTAGAAGAAATATCCACATAATGAATTTTAATTGATTGGGTATAAAAATAGGAATATACAGGGGTACATACGTTTTTCACCCCGAAAAAGAGAGCTGTTACTCATTAAGTTTAACACAAATAGAAAGAAAGAATCTCCCAAGATAAGATTTTTGCATGGCTCTATGTTCTATCCCAGCCCTCCAAACATTTTCTACTAACTCCACCTCTAATGCATTAATTAGGAAGGAGATCCAATATGTCCGAATAATGTGTTTATAGAGTCATTTTTAAGAATTAGGGATCGTTGGATCGTGTTACCGATGTCCTAGATTTAAAGTAGACTCACAAAACTATTTATAAAAAGTGGGCTTGAAACCATTTTTAAGAGATTGGATCAAGCAATACGATAACCCAAATTTATAATTATCGTACAAAAAAAGACCTCTATAAGCATTATAGCCAAATTGGATCCAATAGGTAGTGCTAGACAACTCAATTTTAAGTAATTATTTGGCTAAAAATGTAGGTAAAAATATAAAATATCGTGAAATAATTTTTAAACACAAAGGTTAATAATATTTGGTTTCTAGTTTAACAATATTACCCAGTTTAATCAATCACACCTGATTCTGATAACTCCCCAATTTTATTTTTAAAAAAATAAATCTCCAATTTGAGCATTTCCTCCGTTCGAATTCGGCCTCCAAAGCAATTTAAGGTTAAAACTGAAAGAAAGAGCCACATCTGATTCACAGAATAAATAAAATAACTTAATGTAGTACTATTAATTTTCGTCCAAAGACTCACACTTATATTACACGGGTGAAAATCGTCTGTACTTGTGTATGTTCTTATTCATGTGTCAAATCACTCAGAATTAGACATGTGAATATTTCTTCTAATTATATATATATACACACACACATGGTGAATTATGAGTAGTTGGGTACAGGAATGAGTACATACACAGGTACAAACGATTATTTGCCATATTACACCCCTGAGTCAGGCCCGGCTATCCCCATGTCTCAAGTGACATACGGAACCGGGCCCCTCAAAATGAGGGGCCCCAATTTTTTTAAAATCACTTAATATTTTTGTTATATGAATTTGAGTACGGGTTAATTTTGAATGCAGATACATATCTAAGTGTCAGATGTTTATACCTCTAAACGTAAGCATACGAGCACTGACGGACCTAGGGTGGGGGCATGGTGGGGCAAGTTCCCCACCAGCCTATCCCAAATTTTTTTATTTTTTTTTAGTTTTAGTTTTTGTTTTTTTAACACCCCATTGCGTTAGCATTTTTTAGTGTACCCATTTTGAGTTAGTTTTCGATTTGAAATTAGATTTTGTAGTTTGTGAATTATAGTAATAACACCACTTATATCTTACAATTTTGGTTAAAATTTTAATAAACTTAAATTTGTAAAGAGACTGAATTTATTTTGTCAATGTTGATTGTGCCCCTCCTAACTTTAAAATATGCGTCTGCCAGTACATACGAGGACACTTCTTGGAATTCGGACACAAGTACGTGAATACAGATGAATCTAGTATATTTTTAAGTATCTAATATTTTTTAAACACATTTGTTGAAGATCTCATACTTACACTCATGTTGTATCATTTCGAACACGGGTGCATCAACACAAACAAATATTGTGATTGTTCACACTCTTGAAACTTATGTTTATAATTATGGTTTGACACTTTTTATAATTAATATTATTTTTAAAAAAATATTAGGGGTCTAACTTTAATAATTAGTATAGAGCCTCAATATTGTTCGAGACGAGTCAGCTCTGAGTCATTTGACAAAGTCGGATTCGAGTAAGAATCAACACGGTCTTCAATTCTTGCCGATTCTGTCCGTTACTTCTTACTTGCAAAATTAAGCACACTTAGGTCGGTAAGAAATCAAAAGAGTTTTATAAATAAGTTTAAATCAATTTCTATCACGAAATATATGTAAAAGAAAAAAAAATAGCCCAATGGAATATGCTTCCAAATAAAGTGCGACAAAATCCTTAGCAATCCACTAGTTAAGTGTGTGCAACCATGATTCATAGAAAAAATTTCAAGGATTTTATGACAAAAAGGTTTTTCCCGAGAGCCTAGGTTGATGCTACATGAACTCAATATTTTCTTTGAATGCTAAAACTTCCCATACATAGTGTGCAAATGGCAGAGAAAAAACCAAAGGTGGAAGATAACTAAATATAGGTGAGAATTGATGGGTGAGGGAGAGCAGGGACGAAGACAGGGGCAGGATGGCAGTTGCTTCGATATTTCTAAAAATACTAATAAATATAGTAAATTTTATATGTAATTCAAAATATTTTATTTAATTCGCCCCAACATTTTTTTTTTCAATTTTTATATGTAGTTCGACATACTGTTGCAATTTTTCCCCTAACATTCCTAGCTTCATCCCTAAGGGAGAGGGCATCGGCTATAATTTTACCTAAAACAAAGAAGAAGAAAAATTCAAATAAAATTGTCTCAATTTTACTTGAAACACTACCATTTTGCCTCGCAAGATGATTTGGTTTAGCAACACAAAGGGGAAAAAGAAAAGTATTTATACTAGAATAAAGAAAAACCCTCTTCTTCTTCTTTTTTCCCTTTAATTCTTAAAAAAGCTTAAGGGAAAAAGAAAAATAAATAAATTACCCTTTAATTCTAAAAAAAGCTTAAGGGAAAAAGAAAAAATAAATAAATTACAAGATAATCAAACCTCCCTGCATTACAGAAAGATAATGGTTTGCTCGGTCGGTAGGTGGTGCTGATACCACTTTAGCCCTGCATTAAATGAACCTGCTTCATGGAGACACAAATTTGACGCGTTTATAACGCGGAACACTTCTTATTTAGCATATGAGGAGGATCACACGAGAATTTTTTTTTTTTTTTTACTAAATAAGAAATTTTTCATTAATCACAAAATAGCCGAAGTCATTAAAATCAAAGGAAAATCTGAAAATACAAGAAAAATATAAATTATACAATAATTTAAAAAATCATGATAACAGACAAAAACCACTCCTAATAAACAATGGTGGTTAGGAAATACTAAGATAAAAACTAGTAAGCTAAACAAATACATAATCTTCTTCTTCGCAGCATCTTCTCCGCAATCTTTGAACCACAGAGACAGGAGAATATCACTTTCAACATCTTCCGTAGGGATCGACAATTTATAGGACCATGTGCGTATCAACAGTCCTACAAATTGCCTCGGGAAGATGTAGAAAGATGATAAAGGGCCCAGATCAAGTCCGAGTTGAAATAATCCTCCTAGAAACGTAGAAAAATAGTCTAGATCTGTGAAGATCTGAGACAAATTCAACTTATGTGTCTTGAATCTTGAAGAAAAATACTTTGAAAAAAGTTTCATATGATTTGTGGTACAAAATAAAGGTATAAAACCCGAAGAAAAGAAAGAAATAAAGTTAACTGGTCAGGATCCGATCATTGGCCGGAGCCAATGGCCAGATCCGGGCGGTAGAAAAGGCAGACAGAAAAGTTGTAGGGAGGAGGAAAAATCGCAGAGAAAAAAAAGGGGGAGAGAAAAGGGGTTGATAACTTGGGGATGACCTTAAAATGATCATGTTTTTTCATAATGGACTAGACATGACATGGAAAAAGTAAGCTGAATTATTTTGGCAATGACAAATTTGCGAAATCTGTCATGGGATAACGTGTACAGGAATCCAGGATGTCTAAAAGAGAAAATTTCCCTACATATACATAAATAATTATTTGTTTTTTTTTTTTTGTCAGTAAAATTTTGTTTTAGATATTTATGTACATAAACTATTTTTGAATTACTGCTTTTGTCAAATTAGTGTGAAACTGGTGATTTTTTGCCACTTTTAATCAACCGTTCTGCACATATTTACAGTGTTATATATATCATTTTATTCACAATAACTTGTATCTCAGGTACATAAATGATGGATTTTTCTGATATGGACTGGGTCCACATGGACCTTGTGATCCAGAATTAGTCACGTCATTATAGAATTGTCTCTCTCTTCATTTTGTAGTGATGTGGCCAGTTTTGAACCACATGATCCATATCAGAACTATCCCATAAATGGAATAAATAGCCACTTTGATCATCAACGTTTTTTCGCCTAGCCACTTTGGTCAAAATTCAAGTTTTTTAACTTATTTCATCATTAAACATTTTTCGGCCTGCCATTTTGGTCAAAAATAATTTTTTAAACTTTTTTCATCACTAAAGTTTTTTCATTCTGCCATTTTGGTCACTAAAGTTTTTTCGGTCTTCCATTTTGGTCAAAATTTTTAGTGACCTAAATGGCAGAATGAAAATACTTTAGTGACCAAAATGGCAGAATGAAAAAAT
The DNA here is from genome assembly GCA_026122235.1 of Vinca minor. NCBI lineage: Eukaryota > Viridiplantae > Streptophyta > Magnoliopsida > Gentianales > Apocynaceae > Vinca > Vinca minor. The sequence continues at coordinate 4,338,680 of JAOCZM010000291.1, forward strand.
ATTAGTGATCAAAATGGAAGATAGAAAAAACTTTAGTGATGAAAAAAGTTAAAAAAATTATTTTTGACCAAAATGGCAGACCGAAAAATGTTTAATGATGAAATAAGTTAAAAAACTTGAATTTTGATCAAAGTGACTAGGCGAAAAAACGTTGATGATCAAAGTAGCTAATAATTCCCCATAAATGATAGCCCCACCATAACAATATTTTCATGAATTTTTTTTTGCCACGTAATATTTTCATGAATTTTATCTTATATCTCCCCATCATTTTCCTCCTCCTAAGTCCTAACAATGCAGGTCCATAAAATAAAGTAACAAAGTACTCTAATGATTATAAAGTAATATCACGTATTATCTTATCACACAAATAATAATAAAAATGAATATTTAACTATTTGACAATTTTGAAAAGGACAAGAGATAAGAGAAGAAGATGAGCATATAATTGGTGAGTATCCAACTATATTAGCTTAGTTAAATGAGATTGGATACAAACTTATCTCATCACACAAATAATAATAAAAATGAATATTTGACAATTTTACAATTTTTTTTTTTTTTGCTAAGTAAACTATTTGACAATTTTGGAAAGGGCAATAGATAGGAGAAGAAGATGAGCATATAATTGGTGGGGTATCCAATTATATTAGCTTAGCGGAAATGAGATTGGAAACAAACTTTATTCATTAAAAAAAAAAAAAAACATAGACCTCAACAATTTATACTTTTTGCTTAGTAAACATAAAGTTTTTATTTGTGTCTGGTATGAACTTAAACTTTTTACGATTAGCCGATTATAGAAAATTTCTAAATTTCAGAAAGAAAAAAAAATTCAGGTGACAAAAACGTTATCGTTTAGATTAAGGACAAAATCATTCTAATACATCAGAAACAATTTAATAACAGAACAAATAGCCTAATTTAGACCTTAACAATTTATATTTTTTATTTTTTAGCTAAAAAATAAAAAATATAAATTGTTAAGGTCTAAATTAGGCTATTTGCTCACAAAAAAAAATGGAAACAAACTTCCACACGAAGTGGTTCCAAGCAATTTCGCAGAAAAGCTTAGGCCAAAATGGTAAAAGCAGCAAGTTACAAATATTTACGCACACCACCTATTCTCTGAGCAAAGCCGCCTCATAAATCAGTCAGTAGTAGTGGTTCTGCAGCACCTAGAGAGAGAAACAAACCTTGTCTCTTCTCTCTTCCCATATCACTCCCTCACAAACAAAAATTATTGAACTCAAATAGAAAGTTAAGAAGAAGATGCTATAATTAAACAGTAGAAATCTTTTGTTCTCGCTCGTTGTTTCATTTTCTCTGTCATTAATAATAAATAAAAAAATTAATGTGTTAAAATTTTAAATTATAATAAAAAAAATAGAGCATGTTGAAAAATGTGAACATGTGAATTATATATTTGTGAGATAGAAAACGAGGATATAGGAATTTTTGCCATAATAAAAGCAATTGAAAAAGCAACCCAAACCCCATAAAAAGGGCAAAAAAATCTCTGTCCCCGTGTGTGTCCTCATGTGTGTCCCCAACCAATCGCAATTCACCATGTGTATATATAATTAGAAAAAATATTTATATAGTAAATTTTTATTGGTCGGAGATATGATTAGGGATAGGAATGGGGATAGAGGATTTTCACCCCATAAAAACTATCTTGTAATAACCTAAGACTTAAATGGATAACAGTGGTATCTTCTAATCCACTAGGGTTTTGATCATTTCCACTGTTCTAAGGTTAGTAGTTCTTCTTCTTCTTCTTCTTATTATTATTTTCATTTTGTTGATTTGGTTTCAAGAAAAGGGCTTTTGAGTTTTTGTCCCGACAGGTCTCTTAAAGCCATTCAAAGTAAAACTCAAGAAAGCAACCAAAAATTCGCAAGGGTAGCTCAATTGGTTCGAGGGTGAAAGATTATGTATAAAGGTGAATATTCGAATCTTGACAGCCGCAGTGTGAAAGTTTAAACCTCTAAAGTTTCAACCCTCCACCAGTCGAATTTCTGAGTCACCTCAATTAACATCATGCATAATTCCTCTCGGATTGGGAGATGAGAGCCCTGTGGAATTGAGTATCGCCTTTTGTGTATAAGAAATCAACCAATTACTAGAAGATCTTTGCAGCTTTTTTCATTTTTTTTTAAAGCTGGCAGATTCTTCTTGATTTCATAAAGTCTTTAAAGTCGTCAATTTCAAACTCTTTCTTTCTTTAAATAACCAATCTGTTCTCTTATTTCAGTTACCAGAACCTGAATCTGACGTCTTAGACCACCCGACTATCCTGACTTTTAATTTTTGCTTATTTCACACAGATCATTAAGAGTACGAAGAAGTCTTAATTAAAGGTCATGTTGGACTATGAATGGGGAAACCCGTCAACGATGATGTTCACCGGCGACGAAACTTCACAAGAAGAAGGTGACGATCAAAACCGACCCCTCTTTGACCCTTACGCCACCGCCTTCAACGAAACCACGGCGACAGCTTTTCTCAGCCACCACCCTAACGCCGCCCAGTTCGCCACCCACCACGACTCTCAGAACCACCTATTTCACCACCAACAATCCTCAAACCACACGCATTTGAACTCACTTTACGATCCACGAGCAGCAGCAGAAGCAGCCTATGATGCCACGTCATCATATGGAGGACACCACCCAAATCATCATCATCATCAAACTTCAATGCTCTCACTAGAACAAGGAGATCCAAATGGTGGGTATGTGGTGGTTCCGAAGACTGAACCTTTAGTTGGGGGATTTGATTTCACTAGTTCAGGTCGGATTGGCCTTAATTTGGGCGGAAGAACCTATTTTTCTTCGTCTGAGGATGACTTTGTTAGCCGACTTTACCGCCGTTCCCGGGTAGCCGACCAGGGATCCTTAAACTCCCCGAGATGTCAAGCTGAGGGTTGCAATGCTGATCTCACTAACGCCAAGCACTACCACCGCCGACATAAAGTCTGCGAGTTTCACTCTAAAGCCGCCACCGTCATCGCCGCCGGGTTGACTCAACGTTTCTGCCAACAGTGCAGCAGGTGTAGTAGTATAATTCAACATATTGATTTTTTTTTTTAAAAGAAAATTATAATAAATTGATCTTGAGATTTATAATTTCAAACCGAAAGTGTTACGTCTATTGCGTTACTTTTATTAATTACAAATTAATTTAAATATGGTGAAAATAGTCTGTCTCCGTGTATATTTTTATTTTCACACAATTAATTAAAATTTGCTATGTAGATATTTTTTCCAATATATATATATATATGAAGAATTGTAGTTAGTTGGGTAAATAAATGAAACATACACAGGACATATAATTTTTTATCATTTAAACACCTCTCCTAAGTATTCATAAGAGTAAAATTAACACAAGAATTTCACTGGGGATTTTGATTAAATGACGAGAATGCCCTCGGGAAATGGGGATGTTGACGAGCTAATGATTGGATTTAGGATCGTACATGGGTGATTCCTTGGGCATTAGCGTCCCTAAAATTTATGTTTCCTGATAAGTTTGCACCGGGTCAAGATTTACGTACGGTCTTGCTTTTGCTTTCTATAGTAAGTATTTTTTTCCTATTTATGATTATGGGTTGGGAAATAAAGCTTTTAAATTGTAACTATTGCTTGCAGATGAAAGTATTATTCCCTCAATTTTCTTTTGTCCATTTTATAATATAAGTCGTTTAATAATATAGCAAAAATTAAGAAAATAAAAAATAAGTTACTTTATTAATCAAAATATTAATATTATTTTCGTAAATAGAATTAGTGATGTACGAGTTATATTTAAAAGAGTAAGATTAATATTTTAATTAAAAAATAATTTATTTATTTTCTTTATTAATTTTCACAACATGTTTTAAAGACTTATATTATGGAATTGAGTCTTGAACCCTTAGACAATGAAGCGCTGTTCAGATGATAATACGCTTCACTTCAACCGGTATGTTGGTAGTTTGAGTCATGCTGAACGTAAAGTGGGGTTCCTTTAAGGGAAAAAAAAAGTCTTTAACCCTTAAATAGAAGAAAAATTTCTGGTTGGAATCCCACCAGCAACTGTACGTTGCATGTACAGCTAATAATAATTAAAATTTTCTATTTTTTATTTATGATTATTAACAGATTCCATCTCCTCTCGGAATTTGACAACGGGAAAAGAAGTTGCCGGAAGAGGCTGGCTGACCACAACCGCAGAAGGCGAAAGTCGCAGCAGCAAGTAAATCAAGAACCTTGTAACAAGTCTCCCGGCCACGTCACTCCTCCTAATTCCTCTACCCACAACATTTCAAGTATGATTTATTTTAACTATTCATATTCCGTCTAATTGGAATAGAACGTCGACTTTTCTATACGGTGGCTCTAGTACGGAAAGGATTAATTTCGTACGTGCGGAACTTCCTCGTCTGTTGAATTAAAATTTTGACGGCTAAAATTAATTTAAAATGGACACTGTTTTAAGCCTTAGAACACCTGTCGTTTTCTTGAGTCTCAGAACACCTGTCCTAAAACGTTCTATATGTATTAAAAACAAGCTATTCCGCATAAGATCCAGACTAATATGTCTAATGTAAATATTTAATATCGGACATAAGAGTATTTTTATCGCGGTATTTTAAATCGATTATTATGAATTAGAGTAACCTTTATTCTATTTTGGTCGGGATTATTTTAGAAAAATATTTCTTACTTTTAAGAGAGTACAGTCTAACAGAATCTATAATTTCGAGTAAAGAAGTGTTGCATTAACTATGTCAGTCTTGCGTGACATTTTGTTGGGATTTTTGTAGGGTCCCCACCAGATTCAGGAGCTCAATCTTCATCAGTGACAATTGCTGTTTCACCACCAAGAATCTCATTGGATTGTTTTGGGCAAAGATCATATGGAGCTCCCACGAATTCTTCAACTTCAACAAGTTCTTTTTTCTTCTCAAACGGGTGATTTCTTTCCCCCAACAACCAATTAAGCCGATCGATCGGTTGGCAGCTTATGGATAATTAATTAGAAATAACATTAGGGTATATGATTTATCGTTCTGTTTGATGTATAATTTACCCTTTATATATGTATATGCTTTCCAAATTCAATCTTTCTTGAAGAAAGGTTGGAGATCTTTATATATAGTTATTATCATATCTCTACCAAGCTAGTGTGAAATTTGTTACTCAAGAAACATGTACTCATGATCCATGGAGCACATATATATTTTGGAAGTTGGGAGTGTTTGATTTTTCTTGTTCGTCTTGTTTGGATTTGATTCCTCACCAGTCTAGTATATTTTCCAGTGTAATCTATGTTAGGGAATAAATTGAAATAATGGTAGAGAAACAATATCGAAAAACGATAATAAAAGACGCACACAATTAACCCCGAGCTCTGGGGCAGCTGGTTGGAGCTGTTATATTCCTCACCGTTGACGAGTGTTCGATTCCCTTGGGGAGCGACTCTTGTGGGATTTTCCCGCAATGGTATAGATCCGTGTAAAGAGTAGTATGGGTCAGGCCCTCCCCCGCTAGCGGTAACGCTACGGGCCAACCGCAGGTCGAGCCCGGATTAGTCACCACGCAGGCGGTAGACATCGGGTGCCCCTCGGGGTAAACCAAAAAAAAAAAAAAAAAGACACAATTATTAATTAAATTCGTTAAGGAATTGACTATATTTGGACACTACCAAGTCAGGATATTTCATTATATCGAGATACCAAAAAGTAAGGCTACATATGTTTACTCTTTATCGGGATATTTTATTATATCGAGATACCAAAAAGTAAGGCTACATATGTTTACTCTTTATAATAAGAGACACAATTTTAATTACAATTTTACGTGGGTCGCCGTGAGTGTGGACTTTTTATAGAACTTAGGATATTCTCGGCATTTTTATATAGACGCAATTATATATCTATTCCGACGGCTCCGGATCCGACTCGGCACGACCAACCTAGTTTTAAAATTTACGAATGTCGGAATAGATATATAATTGCGTCTATATAAAAATGGCGTCGAGTCTAGCCACCTTTCAATCATCGGAGCTGGAGCATAGACAAGCTGAGCCGTCAAGTCTAGATACCTCTGAATAATGTACAATAAAATTGTCCACTACTCAAAGGTACGAGAATCGAACCCCGCGACCTTCAGCATGTATTTCATGCAATCGACTGCTGAACTAATTGATCATTTGTTATTTGTTTCTCCTCATATTATATTTATTATAATATAATTTTGTATATTGTACCTTTACTTATTGTAATTTCTTTTTGTGTTTTAATTTATTTTTATGAATCAGATTAAAATTAATACGTTCTCATTAAATTTTTAATAATTAATGGCTTTAATTTTTCTTTAAAAAATATATTTCAGAAACTTAATCTCAGTATTTGTGTTTGTCTGAAAATGTCCTAAGATCTAACGACATATTATATAAATGTCGCAATATGAATCGGAAAAAAGTAACAATTTATAACAATATGTAATGTAAATGTCACTAACAAACATCAAATTATCGGTAAGAATAAGAATTACTATAACTGTCGTTATGAAACGTCGTATAAAATCGAAATATAACGACGTTTGTTAGAAATGTCACATGATTTAACGATGTTGTATATAAATGTCACTATATGAGTCGCAAAAAGTAACAATTTATAACAACATTTAATGTACATGTCGCTAACTACCATTAAAATGTTGATTTTATCAACAAATATTATAACCGACACTACAAAACGTCGTATAAAATTCAAATATAGTGTAGTTTATCTGAAAATTCACAAGATCTATCGACATATTATATAAATGTCGATATATGAGTCACAAAAAGTAACAATTTATAACAACATTTACTGTAAATGTCGCTACCCAACATCAAAACGTCGGTATGAACGACAATTACTATAACCGTCACTATGAAACGTCGTATAAAATCCAAATATAGCGACGTTTGTAAAAAGTGTTGCTTTAACTTACTCTTTTTTATTTAAAGAAACGTTTGAAAAAAATATCGGTAGAAAAACGTCGCAAAAGACATATTTTGTTGTAGTGTATGAACTCACACCATGCATACCTATCTTGTTTCATCTTTTTATAGCATTAGGTAAAAAGAAAAAAAATGGCTTGCTTTTGCAGAGAGTGTGAGGAAGCTCGATTACTACATCTAGTATATGTATTATTTACTTTTGTCCTCAATTATGAAGACTATATTATTCCAGGAAAACTGGGAAAGTCAGTAAAAATGGTAGAAAAAGTAAAAATTGACCATGCAGTAAATAGATACTTTTTGGAAAATTTTGATTTAGACCTTTTTCCATGTAAATCATGAATGAATGTTGTGATTGATAATTCTCCCAAGTAAAGAGAAAGGCATCACAAGGGCCATAGTCCAGACCGTGAAGTTGTGGGTTAGATATTCTCCACATATATTGAGCATACTTTAAATTTTCCTTTGTAGGATTCTCTCATCTTCTTGTGAGACACTTCTATCTCTCCTTTATGGGACAATCGCTAACCTGGTCTTCAAAAAAAAAAAAGTAAAGAGAAAGGCAATTATTTTATTTGTGATTTGTCTCTTTTTATTCAGTAATAGGTGAAAAATTCAGAATCACAACGTTGCGAAGAAATTCTCTTGTTTTTTTACTATTTGGTGAGGGACAATGTCGGATGCAGTACTCCGTCACCGGAATCACGTGTTCCCTAAAAAATAAAAAATTATAGTAAATAGAGTATATTCTTATTTTATTTAGATGATATATTTATACGTGACCTCACACAAATATAATGAATTGACGAGTGCCCCACTATTCTCAGATTCTGGCACTAATGAATGTTAAAATGAGGAGATTAGTTGAAAGAAGAAGTCAACAAGTCAAGCTGTCTCCTGCATGGGAGCTATTTTTAATGAAGTTTTTTTAAACATAGTGGGTCCCATTCGCTTTACGTCCACCCTTGAGCTGGAAGAGCAAAGGGAAATATCCATCATTAATCCCACAACCTAAATGTACATTTATTCATGATGTTTTCACTGTTCATTGGCATGTGCTAGACAGTGACTCTGAGCTTCTGCCCGCCCCGGCCCCGCCCCGCCCCGATAGTATCAGCCAAAACCTTTTTGTCTTATCGCTTGGCTGTGGTGCGTTTTTAGCGGGGATAATTTTGATATTGATTGGGTCTATTAAACCCTACGGTACATAAATGATCACATCACCATAAAATTAAGAGAGAGACAACTTTATAATGATAGTCAGTTCTGTACCACAAGGTCCAAATAAACCTGATCCATATCAAAAAATTTCCTTTTAGTGGTGCCGGATATGGTACAAATTGGAAAAAAATGTCATTATATATTGACATTTTTTACAAGTATGACAAACTTTTAGACATGTATGTTAAATTTTATTTAATATGTGTTTTTTTCTAATTAATACTCATTTTAAAGTATGTAATACATATTTTACACATTAGGTATTGCAATTTTATGATAAGTGTTCACTCCAAAAAAATCGGACAATTAAATTTTTTATACAATGATAAAATATAATCAATATGTATTGATTTTTTTGTATTCAGCACTATACATTTTTTTTTTGTGTGTGTCCATTTATTTTCTTTGGCTACGTCATTGAAGCTCACTTCACCGGATGGATGGATTGATAGTTTGGGACCTCTTCTACGGGGTTTGCATTAGACTATCACTGATTTAGCATAAATGATAAAATATGGTAGCCAAAAAAAAGGGACAATATTTTTTGTCCGGACGGAAGTCCCAACTGGCAGAAAATTTGTCCAAAAAATTGAAGGATTTTTCCATTTAGGGAAGAAAATGCCAAGTGACAATTCCATTTTTCCTGAGACACTTGGGCCTTTTTACAACAAAATAATTCACTTAAGCAGAATATTTATCAAATTACGTGTAAAAAAATCACTTTGACGAAACTGACTTCATTAATAAAATAAGAACAACGAAAAAAACAAAGGAATCGTGTATGTCATAAACAAAACAATTTGTTTGTAACAAGAATAAAACAAATGTATGAAATAAAAAGTAAATCCTATCTACGGTCCCGATGGGGTGTATCTATGGGTCCTTCTCGGGTTAGCCCGGATATAGTATGTGTTTCCGTCTCTGATTCGCACAGCACTACCATGCTCTGTTTCAAAGAATTCTGCACCTTCGGTGTTGATACGTATCGCCTCCTCAGGGGAATCTGGCTGGAGCTGTGGCGTTTTCTGCAGCGTTTGTGTCTGGTCCAAGCCGAGGCTGTCCCGATTAAGAAGTCCCCGCACCAGGATGGCCCCACGTTTGAATACCCGGAGAATAAGTGTCGATGCTTGGAAATTGGTATTCATATTCCAGGGGTACATTACCCTGAGTCTCGAACTGAGTAGAAGACTGAGTCGGTTGCTGCTGCGTTTGGGACGGTCCTGCCTCACCGCCACGCTGCCTCAGGCGCCGCGCAGCAAGATTCTCCTGAGTTGCCTGGCGATTCCGACGAGTACCCTGCCTCCCAACCGCAGCCCTACCCGGAACATGATCCCTCGGTTGTGTGAAAGGTTGCAGAACGGCAGCTTCCACTACATCGGCAGCTTGTGATCGGCATGTCACCGACCAAAATGTCCTCTACTGTAGCGGTGGGTTGAATACCAATCGGGAGTAGCATTTGATCCCGATTTTGGGGGTTCGTCATACGGTGAACATTAATGCGATTGTACCAATCCATGTACTCGCAGGTTAATGCAATAACATTATTGAGGGTGGGAGCAACGGCTTCCAGTGCATTGGCGCGTAAATCCCACATTTTAATGTATGCAATGTGCTCGGTCTGCCAATTCTTTGTCGATATCGCCTTCACCGTGTGGAGGTCTCGACCCTCGACAAAGCCCTCTGTCCCTGCCGATATTGGTACCATCTGGTGGAAGCCAAATTGACGCATGACCCTGTCGGGCAGGTGGTACTCAACCATCTCGAAGCAGATGAGTGGCGTACGGGCTCGACACGTCCTAAAGAAGTCTACATCCCGAGCCACCCTCTCTGCGTATACCGAATCAGGGTACGACCTCCACATGAACTGCCAAAAAAGAAATTGTTAATGTAAAATAATTTAGTTAATAAAAAAAAATACAAGAACATCGAAATTTGCTTACCCCCTGTGTCTCCGTCATCAAATCAAGCTGTTCGCGAAACACCAACAGATGCGATTTAGGGGCGTTGCAAAAACTCTGGGGGACATTCCACCTAGCCCCGTGAGGTCTACCGTCGGCGGGGATCTCATTTGGAATGATGCCTCGGTTTGCCGGACGGAGAAATGAAATACGCTCCCACGCCCACAACTGGTCAAAACAAAAAAAATCGATTATTAAATATTTAAATCACAAAATTACATTTAAATTTATATAAATTGAACAAACCTGAATCAGCAAGCAACACCCGGTAATGTCCTTGGAATTAGCCATGCACGAGATGCACATCTGATGGTACAAATGTGCAGGGTAAATCGCAGGCCCAAGAAGTCGTGTCAAGCTCAAGGGGACCACTGAGGTTTAGCAGATAACGCATGTTCGCCCGAGCCCCCGACTTATCTGGGAAAAGGAAGCTACCCATCAAGATGAATATCAAAGCCCTAGCCTTTTGATGTACCTCGCAGTCGGTAACATCCTGTCCTAAGGGCTCACTAATGTGGGCATAAACCTCTACCAGCTTCAAAATATTTCCCCTTATTGCAGCCTCAATGGGTCGAAATCCTAAAAGCTCGTAGACGCGATCAACCCATTGACCCTTGGTGAAATTGTAATTGCTACCCCACGAGACTACTCTGGCCCCTGGTAGGTAGTCCTAGAAATCCTCTAGTGTGATGGTCGCCTCACCGCAACGGAGGTAGAACGTATGGGTCTCCGAGCGCCATCTCTCAAGCGTGATCTACATTCATATTACCTACTTTGTAGCATCCTCCAAAACCTTTTAGGTCTATTAGGTTTATTACTCTAGGGTAGGTTTCTCTACTATACGCTGCGTAAAAGTTACCCGAACTCGTAATAACCTTTAAAGGTTCGTTCAGTGTCTCATCCCTGTGCCATATTCTTAAAGATCTATGTGACGGTTGTTTGTTTAAAACGATGAGATCAAAAGGACCGGGCTGAAGGTGAGCGGGTACGGCCATCTATACAAAAAAATAATATACATACAATTTATCAGAAAAAACACATGTTATATCTCCAAATCTACTATTGCCCTAAATTCACAATTCACAAATTACCAAATTGACAATTTCACAAGTTCACTAATGCCCTAAAATCACAAATACTCTAAGTGTAAATTCACACAATCACAACTTCACAATTCTACATGCATAAATTCACAAATTAACAAATTAACAAAAACGCTAAATTCATAATTGCCCTAGTTTCACAAATATTCAAAATTCACAAATAATTTACAATATCAACAAATTAATTTGATTTCCTACACATAATTAGTATGTTTATACTTAAATTCAACACATAGTTTTATATTTCCCAAAAAAAATTCAAATTCAAATTTGTTTTTTACCTCACAAATTGAGAGATGAAAGAGAAAGCAAGGTATTGGTAGAAGCAGCGGCGGAGGCAGCAGGGGAGTGGGGGGCTAGGGTTTTTCTTTTTTGCCTTTAGGGAGTTTGGGGTTCGCGAGAAGGGAAGGGGAAGAGGAAAATGAGGATTTATTTCTGGAACACTTCCGTCCCGGGACCAAGACGGAAGTTTGCACTTCCGTCCCGGACAAAAATGTTGTCCCATTTTTTTGACTACCATGTTTTATCCTTTATGCTAAATCAGTGACAGTATAATGCAAACCACCCCTTCTACCAACTCATAGTAAAGTCAATTAGTCAAGCACTTAAACTAAATTGACTATTACTTAGAGAAAAAAAAAACTAAATTGACTATTCATCTAAAAGTTTTAACATTTGTGTTAAAATAAAAAATAAAAAAAAACTTTGCAGGTACAAAAGAAAATGATTCTCATGCAGAACTAACTTGGACATGTATTTTGTTTCACACATGCGAAACAAATCTCATCCGTAAATTGCGAATTCTGACGATTAATTTATTTTTTAAGAAAGAATATATGTTTCTTCGAGAACACATATTTTCAAAGTAAGTGAACATATATTCAATGTTATAAAAAAATATCAAATATTCTCATTCCAAAAATCTCACATTCGGTGGTTGCAATTTTTTCCATACGTACTAAACAAAATACGTTGTACACGAGGTCGGACCAAACTGGAGGTAAATCCAGCAACATAGTATTGAGAGAGCAACTGAGCAAGTTTGTACATTTGGAGAATTAGGGTTTAAGCTATGAACCTAAACGAAGACTTATTAATGTTAGGAAGATCACGTGCTTAATTAAATCAAGGTTTGTCTCACAGTAAGCAGCAAAGTGTGAGGTTTATTTTTAACAAGGAGACAATGAGAGAGGACCGAGGACGAGAGATCTTCAAGAGTTATATATATAGCAGATCCTCTGTATCTTCCACAACTTCAATGCTGGTCCCAACTAGTTATTTATTTATTATTATTATTATTATAGCTTTATAGGTATATAACAGCATTTAAAAATACTGGTTACAGTATTTTTTCTTTTTTTTTTTTGACGCCCGAAGGCGATTGCCCCCGAAAGGGAAGAGCGGAGAGTACCCTAGATAGGGAGATTGTAGCATGTCCTATGCTTGCTGAGGGAATTTAGCCTCACAAGGAGGAGAATTTATTTGCCCCACAAAAGAAGATACGGGAATCGATCACGGGATCTCCGTCCCGTGGCCGGATAACCTTACCACTAGAGCTACCCGATTCCTGTTTTTTCTTCTTTAATAATAAAAAAACACACATTAATTATCATAGATAGAGAGGTTATAGGTGTAGAGAGGCTGAAAATGAATAATGAGATGCTGCGACCAGTAATTTGTACTTTTCCGACACATGGGTCTAGAAGCACTCACAATCATCTACTTGACAACCGAACTATTTATGCCAAAAGGAATATTCTGATATGATAGTGGTACTTAGGCCCACCTTATATACCAGTCAGAACTTTCATGAGGTTTCACATTTTTCGTCTAGAATCGAATAACATATTTCCATACAAAATGAATAGAGAAATAAATTTTCAATTATGAATGGAGATGAGATATATTTTTATGAGAATATGTGATCAATTTATTAAAATGTTTCTAAATTTTTCGAATTTATTGGGGGTACAAATGCATCTTTCGAAAATTTAGGATGGAACCAAATTCCAATGTGTTCATAAAAATTCGTACGGAACATGTATATTTTTGTATATGCGAGACATCATCTCAACAATTAAGTTTTGATTTAACAGTTGTGAGCACTCATTTTTTTGTATAGTTATAAACAATAATTATTAGTGAAGAAAAAATTTTGATTTAACAATTGTAAACACCTGTTCTTTCGTATAATTATAAACAATACTCTATTCATTTTGACAAAAATATTGAATCATTGGATAGTTAAAATGTATTTCGTACGTGCAGATAAACACACATATTCTATAATATTGGATAAAAAATAAACAAACTATGCCGAGCTTTTCCACTCTAACAATGTTTTTTTATATATATTGCAGAGGGAAGTAGTAATAATACAGTGGGAGATTGCACTCCAATGGGGGGGGGGGGAGTCTGGCATGGGGCGGTCCTTGTGGGTATGCCCCACACTCCTCTCACATAAATTTAGATAGGATCCACCTGCAAGGTAGATTCCGTAGACCTCCATGTCTCACAGGTTCCCACAAGTTCCGTCCCATAGGGAATTTTTCTCCAATGGGATCCTCGACCACTTATAACAACTACTCACGTGATTTGACTGTAACTAGCTCACTCTGTGAACTCTTCTTTGAAGAAGGATACTTTTCAAAGCTTTGCATGTGGAAACTGGGTATTCTCCAGCTCCATTTGTGGTTATTTTTTGTTTTTGTGGGGACATGGTGGATAACCAAAGCTGTCACACCCCGTCTCCAGAGCTGACTGATACTGCAGTCGTCTCCATTTGCTAATAAAACACCTAAGCTACATAAATGAGAATACTATTTAAGGCAGTTCAATTATGAAATCCCTAAATGGTATTAAATGTGCTAGCGGAAACATTATCCAAAAGGAAATAAATCTAGTTTATTACATCTGATAAAATGAACTACAAATTCCAAAATAAATAACTGTAAATGAAATAACATGTGTGAACTAATCAAGTTAGAATCACTCTTCGTAGACCCATTCCCAAGTACCGTCATCAAAAGAAGAATCAACATCTGCAGTAACTCGAAACAACAAAGCGGATGGGATCGAGCTCCATGCTCAGATGGGGACTTAAAGATAGTAATAACCATAACAATATATATAGACGTAACATAACGATATATAGATAGTGCAGATGCCCATTTCCCAAAATACCCCCTTTGAGAAGTAAATACTCTAACAAGACGTTACACAAGTCTTAAAAGACTTTGAACTTGAAAATGTAACGTAACGTAATCGGATCGTATCGTAACCGTACATACATGTAAAAACAAGTACAAAACTTGTACACGAGTGTACTATCTTGCACTAAAACAACCCAACCCAAAATGCAAGTTAAAGGACTAAAAACCAAGTATCAACAAGACCCAAACAAATGTTCGCATATACTTATCAAATCGACATCCCGGATCGGAATTCATGCCATGAGCATCCCATACTACTCATGCACTACAAACCGATAGTTATGTCGACAATCGAGTAATAAACGAACAAAGACCAAACAAGTGAAAAAACAACAAATAAGCTAAACAACTATACTCTTCACGTCTAAGCATTTCACACAACCGAATCCACATCAAGCACGCCCGCTCTACAAAGTATTCTCGATTACACAATTTACTTAGACGTTACTGAACATAGTTATCGCTATGACACTACAATCCCACAAAGTCAAGCTCAATTGTCTAATCGGACTCCATAATCACCGCTAATGTACTCCCATGTAATAACCCACCTGATGAAGGGGCCACACGTAATCCACACAGTAAACCTACTCAATCTTTCCCCAGCTAGAGGCCAAAAATAAAGAATACGTCCCATTGTGTCATTGCTCACACATGAGCTCCACAATTAATCGTTAGCAGCCTCTAACTTGTTTCTCCCCGCTAGTGTCCGGTCCACATATCCACACGAAATCCACACGTAAATATCACGAACACCGTGTTCTAGCGATATATAAATGGGACGTATCCCTGCTACATGCACCTTTCATAAACAAGAGCTCGAATGGGGCATGACGACTCTAGTCGACCAAACCAATTAGGACAAAACAAGGACTCTCAATTAAGACGACTCAGTGAATACCCAAATAACGCAATTACGTAAAAAGACTCCAACAGTCTCCCGTAAACGGTTCGGATACATTGCATGAGACGGTTTATAAGATTTTTTAGCAATTAATGAAAGCGATTAAAATTCATATATAGACATGCTCAAATAATCCAATTAAACTATAAACATAATTAATAATGTAAAAGTTAAATATTCAGTAATTATGTAATCTAGCGAGTTTATGCAATTTATTATCCCGAAACACAATAAACATGTCGATTAATACTCAGCAGTATACGATGAATTGCACAGTAATTTAACGGGAGGAAAAGTTGTCCCCACCTCTTACGAATGCGAAGAGGAAAATATGAGTCTGAAATTAGCTTTGCAGTAAATCACTCCCGTGAAATAACTCGCGATTCGGATACTCGGATGGTAATCCGTTTATGCTTTCTCAAAGCCCTCTCGAATATGTTCGATTCGGTATATTCCGCGATAAAAACTTAATAACGAAAATCCTTCAATTATCGTGTCGAAGTTTAACAGAATTTTTGGTTCGCGATTACTTTTCCTTCATTGTTGTACGCGGCTCACAGTAGCCTTTATTTCTCTGTCTCAATTCGCACGCTTCCCGGGGCAGCTGCCAAGGTATCTCCATGATTGGCCTTCAATTTCTTTTCCTTGTTTCTCTTTTCCCCGCGGCTGTGAGGAGAGAAAAGAGCCGCCGCCCATTGATCCCGGCGAACTGCCTTTCTCTAATTTTTTTTTCTGTTATATGCGAATTGTGAGAGCCGCCGCTCCTCCTTTTTTGATTTATTTCTGGCACGTTTCCGAGGTTGCCCTTTTCTTCTTTCTTGTTTTCTTGCGCCGAGAGGAGCCGCCTCCTTCTCTTTCTTCTTTTTGCTTTGTTGCTCTACACGGGTTCCGAGAACCCACACCCGTTTTTTTTTCTTTTTCTTTTGCCAAATCCCCAAACCCACGATGACCCTTCATGCCCTCAATCCCACAAACTGTTACCTTTTATTTTGTTTTATTTTTATTTCCAAATCCAATCAATAATCTAATTAAATTAATTATCTAAGTGAATCACAATCAAGTCCCTAATTACAATACATGTGCAAAACGACCATTAATAAAACGTACACATAATAAAACATGTAATATGTTATAAAAATAATTTTACATGTAGTCACATAATCACACGAAATAAATTACGTCTACACAGTTACTCGCGAAAAATAAATTATACGTCAAAAATCACGTACGCAAAAGTTACGGTTATCACAAAAGCACCCTTTATTCAAAGTTTTTTTTTGTATTTTATCAAAATGACATTGTTTTTACGACATTTTTTATGAGAGTAATTTTTTTGGCAACAAGGATTTTTTAAAATTCGCCTTTCATTAATCAAGGACGCATTTGAGAAATCTGTCATTATTCGACATGGACAAATTGTGAGTATGAGATCGTTTGACAATTTTTTGCACTATCAATCGTGACATTACACTATCTTTTTTCTCGATATTGTTGTTTTCGGGGCAAAATGAAAGACTCCAAAGGATATGCTAATCACTTATACTCGCTAATTGCTGGCATTTAGGGACCAGTGAGATGGCATGAATGATTATCAAGGAGTATTTTATTCTTGTATATTGTTTTTTTACTTTGAAATCTATTTTATACGATGACTAAATTTAATACTTATTTAATTTATTTATTTTAGTTTGATTGACTACCTTACATAGTGGAGGTGGTAAATGGCATAAGCATAAGGGTTCGGGAGCCTTCATTCCGAGTATGTCGAACTATCTCCACACTACACCTCATGATGGTTAGGCCTCAAAAATTTTATTATATATAATCTATTTATATTTTGACATTCCGGGTTCAATAGTTAATTTTAATATAATGGTTTGTTTTTTTATTGTATTTACGTGGAAGTCCATTTTTATGTCATACTTATTTTAAAATTTTTCATGAGTCTTCGAGAATGATTGAGACAGCACTCAAACCCCCCCCCCCCCCAACACCTCAAAATCACGTGTTATTCTCCTTCGTGATTTTCCTTCTTCTGAACACATGAAAGTAACCATTTATTCTTTCCTTATAGAGATATGCTGAAATAGTACACTGAAATTATTAAAAAATGTTAAAGTTGTACTAGTAAAAAATATATGTATCCTTTCCCAATTCTCATTTCAAGCCAAAATGCAGCAAAAAAATGGCCAGAGAAGTTTTACTGTTAGCAAAATTAATTTTACAGACTCCAATTATGGAGTGGGCAAAAACACCTATTTGGTCCTAAATGATGTTTCTAAGAATCCTTTGAGTCCCAAATGATTTTTTTTTTTCTTTTTATATCCTGTATGTATTTACGTGCTACTTATAAGGTCCCTTCCAGTCCAATTTTTCTCGTCTGCAGATACTAGTCAAGACAGTCATGTGCCTCACATGTGAGTCATTTTTAAAGGGTATTTCGGACATTTCAACATATTTATCTAAACAAACAATTGGGTACTCAATTGTTAAACAAAATAACTATTAATACTCAATTTAAATTAACTAAAAAAATAAAACTTTAAACCTATCCCCTCTCTCCCCCTCCATCTTCCTCCGCCCCCACCATTCCCCCACCACCGTCAACCACCTGCAACCCTACAAACTCAAGAATTGTTGTAACAAGTTTTATAACACTTATGACTAATTAAAGAGACGTAATGACGTAATTGATACATATCCACCGTAACTCACCACCGTGAACGGCCGTGCCTCTGAAATTCTTGCAGATTCTGATTGTTTCCCGGTGCAGGAAAACGGTGTGAAAGAAGAGGGGACTGCATCGGAAGGGTTCTCCTCCGATGAAGTGTCAGAAGACAATGAGAACACACAAGAACAGGTTGACCAAATTTCACTAAAGTCTCCGAAACGGAAGAAGATGATGAGGAGGAAGACGAATAATTGCCACCCAAGAAGCAGAAGCGCCTCTCTTCGTTAACCTCTGCAACATCACAGCACCTTCAAGATGGTGAAACATTGGTTATAATAATTTGTTCTTGGGTTTTCTTTGCCTCGAGTAGTTATCAATTACAGAGTTACGAAACCCAGATTCTTCTGTTACTGAGCTGAAAATTATGGGAGATTATAAGGTTGGAGGAAAGGTCAGTGATGAAAAATTCAATGGTTTTGCAATTCCAAATCAAACTTTATCTGGGATTTTCTCAATTGATTCTTTTTTTACTACACTGACAAGGCTGATTAATTTGAGGGTTCTTAGTTTAGTTTCTCTTGGGATTTGGGGACCCTTACTTGATAAGATTCATATGTTGTATTCACTTGAATTCTTTGATATGAGTGGAAATTTTATGTTTGGTTCAATTCCGTTTCAAATGTCTAGAATGGTGAAGCTTCATACTTTGACATTTGATGGTAATTTTTTCAATGATAGTTTACCCGTTTGGTTAGATTCATTGCCAAACCTCACAGTTTTGAGCTCAAAGAGTAACACTTAGGGCTAATTACAGAGACGATAATGACGTAATGGATACATATCTTGAGTTTGTAGGGTTGCAGGTGGTGGGGGAATAGTGGGGGTGGAGGAAGATGGAGGGGGGGAGAGGGGATAGGTTTAAAGTTTTATTTTTTTAGTTAATTTAAATTGAGTATTAATAGTTATTTTGTTTACTCAATTGTTTGTTTAGATAAATATGTTGAAATGTCCGAAATACCCTTTAAAAATGACTCACATGCTGAGAGACATGACTGCCTCGATCTTGTGATTCTGCATGTAAAATCGGACTGAAATGACCTTATAAGTAGCACGTAAATACATACAGGATATAAAAAGAAAAAAAAAATCATTTGGGACTCAAATGATTCTTAGAAACATCATTTAGGACCAAATAGGCGTTTTTGACTTATGGAGTGTGTACCTGAAATAAGTTGATAAAGAGCAGTTATTGTGCAGTAGCAGTAATAATCTGCTGAGTGAAAACTTAAGTTTTTGTACGGCTACGGTTATGTACGGACGGTTTTATACGATTACGATTTTTTAATCGATTTTTTATCCGGTTTAAATACGGTTTAGGTTCGAATCCGTAAATAAGCAAATTCGATTTTGATAAATTGTAAAATCAGACCATTTTAAATGTGGTTTTGAATTTGAACAATATGGAACTCAGATTCATGTTTAATTGGAGTTGCTAATATAATTAAGAATTCGAGACTTGAAACTCCAACACCTTAATAATGCTGGAGAGTGGTTGTGACTTGTGAGTAATAAGAGAGAATTTAGGGAGAGGGGTGGAGGAAATTTGATTAAATGGAGGAGGTTTCTATTTTATAAAAACTTTGAAAATTGCACAAAAAATCAGCCTGGAATACCCAAATTTTTCTTGACCGTTGATGAGCAACGAACAGATGATCTAGCCCCTTCAAATTCTTATATCGATTTATGTCACGGGTTGTTTACGCTGGTCGTCGCGAATCTTATCGCAACTCTATTTTTTTTATCTGGACTTGGAACCGATAATAAGTATCACGAAGTAGAGTTTGAAACACGGGGTTATACTACATATAGATAAGGGAAATAAAATGAAATGGAGGTGTATGCCTTGAGGGGTAAAAATGCGTCTGTCCCCATACATGTCACATGTCTATATCCAACCATTTACAATTCGACACGTGTATATAAAATTAGAGTAACTGTTTACCTGACAAATTCTAAATGATGATGATATTTATGAGAACATGTATATGGACAAACGATTGTCCCCCGCCTTGAGCCAACAAATGGGTATTGAGGAGATTTGTAAGGTTGGAATGGCACAAACTTTGTTTGTGATGGAAAAAGAAGAGACAGTGGCTGTGAGGCTCCTATCCCGCCACACCAACCAATCTCCTCCTCCAACTACTAAAAGAGGACTTGTTCACATAAAAGCAGCAATTTACCCAAATAAATTTTTACAGATAAATTTTATTGTTTATAATTTGTTACTAAAGATAAATAATTCATAAAAATCACAAAGATCATATTCTATTATGCTGAATTTTATAAAGATTCATGATATAAATGAACCTCATTATCCCATGCATCTGTATATTTTCTAAAATTGAATATTTATTTTTTTATTCATTTTATGTAAACACTCAATTACATTCGAATCCGATGGTTGTGGCGAGCGAAGAAAGTACCTACTATCCTTAAAAAAGAAAAATGAAAAATGACAGCTAATAAAAGAAGAAGGGTGCAGCAAAAACTTTTTCATCAGTTAAATTTTGAAACTTCACCAGTTAATAAAAGCTCATAGTTCTTCAAGTGCAGGAGAGACAAGTAAGATAAATACATAAGTTTCTCTCAAAAATATATTTTTGGTCTTACTTACAAAAGTGGGGTAATTAGATCTTAGACTATATGCAATTTTATCATGGTTTCACTTTATTATTAAAATTTAGTTATGACTTGACTTATAAAAGTGAGTATGGCTAACATATTCGGTATTTATTGAATTACTGACCGAATTGAAATTCAATTAATAATTTAATTTTGTTAATTCGGTACCAAATCGATAATTCGATGACTTTGAAATTTGAATTGGCCGAAAACGGTTGAGCTTCTATTAAAATTGATTTTACTCTCTAATTTTACCAATTTCGAATTAGTCTTACTATTTGACAGCATTCCCAAAGAAAAGAAATACCAGCAAATGAGCAACAAGAACTTGATCCCTCCGTGATTATAAGATTCAAAATGAAAAAAGAAAAAAAAAAGAAAAAAAAAAGATTAACAGCAATTATCCAAATATGAGGAAATATCATTACATAATTTATTTTACTTTACTTTATCAATTTATTAAAGTCCCAAATTTTATTGTAATTTGATTGAATTGAAATCCACAAATTTAGACGAGGCATGAATAGGCAAGTGCTTTTTCGTCGATCAATTCTTTTGCTGTTGCATCCATCTTTGCCCTTGATAAATCATCTATCTTCAAACCTGCATCAAATGCATTGTTATATATTTGATAAAAAAAAAACAGATTTTTCATCAGTACCGTACTGACACAATCTCAATCGATGTTTTTCAATTCAAAAGTTGAGAAATAAGTCGATAGCTATTCTTGCTATTAGGAATAACTATCAAGAACAGCTATCGTAACTTAATCGTCAGATCAAACAAATACGATGACTGAAATTGTGTCAGCGCGTACTAATAAAAACCTCGTCAGTACTGTATAGATTCATTACTGACCTTGCACAATATGCCATTCTCCTTTCTCACACATAATTGGGAAAGAGTAAATCAGTCCTGGTTTTACCCCATAAGATCCATCAGAATATACCCCCATGGACACCCATGTTCCCTGCAATGGAAAAATGTAAACAAATATTTAGACTCAAAGGAAAACTAAATAAACATTAAAAAAATATTGATGAAAATTCCTCTGTTATGACTTTTTAGCAAGATTGAAAATCAACCTTTGGAGTGCCAAGAACCCAGTCGCGTATATGATCGCAAGCAGAACTTGCAGCAGATAATGCACTAGACAGCTTTCGCGCTTTGATTATGGCTGCACCGCGCTGCTGCACAGTCGTTATGAACTCTGTATTTAACCTGATTTACATAGAAATGGATTTCTCTTCTCAGATGACCAAAAACTCACATTTGCATCTGGAAAATGTTACGGATACTCATCATGGTACAGTACATCGAGGAACAAATCAAGCCAGTGATTTAAAGGGCCTCTAAAATCTTGGTTATTTGATTAGGCCCTTTAGTCGTGGGCTTGATATGCTCCATCAGGGACGAAGCCAGTAATTTGGCGTTGGGGGCGAAAACTGCAACAGTATGTCGAACTACATATAAAAACTTCAAAAAAAAAATATTGGAGGCGAATTTAATAAAATATTCCAAACTACATATAAAATTTATTATATCTAATAGTATTTTTTAAAATTTCAGAGGACGACTGCCGGCTCCCTGTCTTCGTCCCTGTGCTCCATGATGAGTATCCGAAGCAGAAAAAGAATTTGACAAGAGTAAGGATTAAAGAAATAACCATTTATCATCAGCAATGAGTTCCCTAACAGGCTTCCATGCATTGCCAGTATTTACAGTTGCATGATTAACATCTGGATACTGAGTTGAAGAATGATTACCCCAAATGATCACATTCTTTACATCACTAACATTGACATTTAGCCTCTCTGAAATCTGACCTAAAGCTCTGTTGTGATCAAGTCTAGTGAGGCAAGTGATGTTTTTCTCTGGGATTGAAGGTGCAAATTCTTTCAAAATCAGTGCATTAGTATTAGCTGGATTAGCAACCACCAAAATCTGTGGTAATATCAGCATAAGGGATTGGAAAACCTCAGTAACATTTCTAGTAAATTTTCAAGATATAGAGAGCAGTAACAGTTTGTGCACATAAATGCTCTGAATGCTGAATAAAAGAAGCATGGTAATGTGCACATAAATCAAAATGAGTTTTTTGGTCTGCCTTTTGACTTTGATTTGAGAGTATAATTTTGTAGCAAACATTGCGGTATAGGGGGACTACTATTTCAGTGGTAGCCACTTTGTGCATCCATTGTCAAATGTTAGGTCAGTCTCAAATCCATCTGTTTCAGTGCTATTCTAAGAGAATCTACTTTTTGCATCTATTGCCAAATGTTAGGTCTGTCTCTTATCCATCCCCGTCTCCCCAATTATTAAGGATTTAATGGGTTATGTTATTGTTGTTGTTGAGAGAGCAGTAAAAGAATTTATCAATAGCTGAAAAAGTTACCTTGCAGTCTTTGGCTGCATGCTTCTCAAGAGCTGAAGCCTGAGCTTTGTAAATTGATACATTTTTGGACATCACATCTTTTCTCTCCATTCCTTCCTTCCTTGGGAATCCACCAACCATAACAGCAATATTAACATCTTGGCAAGCTTCAGCAACATTTGTTGTTGCTACAACTCCTGTTAAGCCAAAATATAACCACATTTTTTTTTAGCATAGAGGTGTCACTCTCAGTGAGATTACATAACCAATGATCAAGTAAAATGCCTATTACAAAGGTAATAAACCCTGTGCTAGGGGAAATAGGAGGTGGGATGGTAATATTAGTCTCGGTCTCACTTCTCTCACATATAATACTCTTTGTTATTGAGTGCATCCTTCTTAGAGAAAAATAGGGTTTGAATCTGACCTATTAATCCCGACTCCACACCTTTCTTACATTTTTCTAAGACACTAATTGCACTAGTATGAAAATTCTTGACAATTATGAGAGGCGTGGTGATAGGACCGAAGAGACAGGTCCATACTCTGACTTCCCACTCACTATCCCTACATCTACAAGTAGAGGCCTATATAGTAGACAGAGGATTAAACTCTCGACCTTCTGGTGGAGAGGTCTCAGTTTTTCTCACTCGAATAAGGCCTCATTGACAAATATGACCACAATTAATAGCCATAAACTCAAAACTAACTAATAACACATTTAAAAAATTAATAGTACCTTTAAGAAGGGGAAAAGCTGCATCAATCAATTCCATTTTGACTCCATTGAGGGCCTCAGCAGCAGGTTCAATACCAGCATGTGTATGATCACTGGCTGATCAGGACCAAGCATGGCCCCTCTAGCAATCATAGGAACAAGGGCATATCCTATTTGGCCTGTGGCGCAAAAGGTTTCGACCATGTCATGTTAGATTTCCTTAAGTGAACCCTTTTCATATCTCTACTCGTTGAAACAAAACAAAAACACCAATTTAGTAGGAAAAATGTTTTTGGCTCAAAATGGGGTAATTATTATATTCTTAAAAAAGTAAATTAATTATAAAGACCCTGAAAACAGCTTCTTTATGGAAAATAAGGGTAATGATGCGTATATCGGACATTTTCCACATATCCTGCTGATGCGGGAGCCTTGTGCATTGGGTACGACTTTTAATTATAAAGGCTTTTTTGCCGTAATTAGCACTTTTGCCTCCTATCAATGTTGAGCCAAATAGCATTGTTCGAGCACAATATGCATCCTAAAGCCTAGATATTCCATAACAATATATGTTTTCGGCGAATTATAAAAGACTGTAATAAAATTTTAAAACTCCATGAAATTCGATATAATATTTCAAATATATTTGAAGTAAAATCTAGTATTTGAACAAAAATGTTGGGGTGGTCGCCGCCCAAGAACAAAAATACCATAATGGGACAATTAATAGCAAAATGAGGGCAAAAGAATGATAATAATTTGAAATGGACATGCCTGCAGCACCAGTCACCAAAACTCTAATGGGGTCCTTTTCTATATTGACAAAGCTCCATATATGTGTAATGATCTTCCATGATACAAATGCACAACCAGAAAGAACAATGGGTTTCTCTGCTAATGCCAAATACTCCATTTCATATAACAAAAAAATAAATAAATACAAGAATTTCCACCCAAATATATGATCAATACATGTTAATTTACATCGTTTATATAATGTGAATACAAGAACACAAATAAAAAGAACAATTTTTATTACTTGATAAGAAGGCAATCAAAGACTTCATGCAATACAAATTCTTCTTCCCAAAGATAAGAACATATTTTTTTATGCCTTACTATACAACTGTCACACTTTTTGTAATATTCTAATTATAGTTATCATTAAAGTATTACAGAAGATTTGAAACGACAAGATTAATTGATAGTATTATTATCAGCTGCACCAGTAACACGCACTCTCATGGGCTCATTTGCCATAGCTAGGATGAACAAAAACTTAATTGCTCAAGAGAGAAAAAAGTATATATGATAAATGAAGAATTAGTGGAATGGTATATATATATATATATATATATATATATATATATATATATATATATATATATATATATATGGAGAAATTGAAGTGTATTTGATTTATATAGGATATGGGAAATGCGATAATCAAAATGTATCACGAAATACGATGACAGATTAGGTGATAAAGTCAGTTGCATGAGCAACGAACAGATGATCTAGCCCCTTCAAATTCTTATATTGATTTATGTCACGGGTTGTTTACGTTGGTCGTCACGAATCTTATCGCAACTCTCTTTTTTTTTATCTGAATTTGGAACCGATAATAAGTATCACGAAGTAGAGTTTAAAACACAGGGTTATACTACATATAGATAAGGGAAATAAAATGAAATGAAGGTGTATGCCTTGAGGGGTAAAAAAGCGTCTGTCCCCATACATGTCACATGTCTGTCTTCAATCACTTACAATTCAACACGTGTATGTAAAATTAGAGTAAATGTCCACCTGACGAATTCTGAATGATGAGGACATGTATGAGAACATGTATATTGAGGAGATTTGTAAGGTTGGAATGGGTATTGAGGAGATTTGTAAGGTTGGAATGGCACAAACTTTGTTTGTGTCACACCCCGTATCCCAAGGGTGACCGGGGTGACCGGGCATTGCCACATACCCGATTGGACACAGAAATGCTAAAATCCCAAAAGAATTGAAACTTAAAAGGAAATTGAAAAGTTCTTACATAAATAAAATACTCCAAATACAACGCATGATCTTACAAAGGAAGCAAAGTACAAACTGAAAAGAAAGAAAATGTTATATCTATTACAAAAGCCTAAAAAATCTTCCTCGATCCAATCCCCATCATCGATACCATCCGTCTGAACATCTACAAAAGAAAAAATATAGGAATGACTGAGCTACTAACCTAGCCCAATAAGCATCAACCCCCTTGGGATGAAACATCTAACACAACTCAAAACAATTCCCGACTTTCTAAAATTGAATATTTATTTTTTATTCATTTTATGTAAACACTCAATTACATTCGAATCCGATGGTTGTGGCGAGCGAAGAAAGTACGTACTATCCTTAAAAAGAAAAATGAAAAATGACAGATAATAAAAGAAGAATGGTGCAGCAGAAACTTTTTCATCAGTTAAATTTTGAAACTTCACCAGCTTAATAAAAGCTTATAGTTCTTCAAGTGCAAGAGAGACAAGTAAGATAACTACATAAGTTTCTCTCTCTCTCTCTCTCAGTCTCCATTGATGATGATTTTTTCTATTACAAACATCCAAAAATGTACTTTGTTTGTTGGATGAAGGAAATGGTATTGGGAAAATTCAGTACATACTGGAAAAAAATTGGTCGTCGGATTAAAAGTTCGACGGTCCATATTTTTTTGGATCGAACATGTGTTGTAATTTTCTAACACCGGTTGTGTAAAACTTATGTTATATGCCTTAAAACGAGTGTTAATTAGAAGCAAACATTTATTACATAGAATGTAGTGACATATGTCTCAAATCTTATAACAACTGTCTAAAAATATTTAGTATGTTCTAAATTTTTGGTGTTATGAACTATAGTCGTGGCGGTATAGTTGGGAAAATAAGAGACATATTTCAGTGATCCCCAGTTAGTATACCGTACTGTTTGTTTTAATGAAACACCCAAATGAATACAAATCTCCAAAGTCTCATAAGCTTGTGAATTGGTGAGTAGAGGAAAATTCTATGGTAGAGCCGCATTTGTGGGAATGGTTTCACATTCCTCTCACATGAGTTGGGGTGGTGCCTACCTTGCCCAACTCATGTGAGAGGGACGTGGGGCCAGTCCCGTAACGACTGTTCCCATGCCGAAAGTGACCCGTCGAAGGGGGGGACAGCTACTTGGTTATTTCTCTTTGATATCCCCCCTCTTTTCTTATCCATGTAAAATGATTGCATGGTTGAGATGAATGAAATCTATATATGCTTTTCAACTTAGGGTTTTTGCATAAAGCAATGCACATTTGCAAAGGTTTTGATTTTTGAGAAAATGTTTTGAGAAAAGTTGAGGTTTTGAGTATTGATAATTGAGTTGAAGAAGGAAGGACAATGTACATAAGAAAGACATGTGGGTTTCTTGTTCCATTTTCTGCAACAAAGACAACTAGAAAACCCCAAATGGCAACAGTTTTACTAAGTGCAATCGATGGAATACTTGTAGTTTGATTGATGAAACGGGGCGATGCTAAAGTTTAACTAGAGGTGGAACAAGTCTACTAAATATTTTTTTTGCCCAATAGGTCCTGTCCGGTCATACTTTTCACACACAAATATATTTTTGTTATTACATACAAAAGCGGGGTAACCAAATTTTAGAACATGTGTAATGCATCGTGGTTTACTTTCCTACGTACATTTAGTTTTAACCCACTTATAAAAGTGGGTAATGTTGAGCATAATTGGTATTTACTGAATTACTGACCGAATTCAAATTCAATTCGGTAATTCGGTACCAAATCGATAATTCAATGGTTTTAAATTTTGAATTAGCCAAAAACGGAAGAATTCTATTGAAATCGATTTTACTATCCGATTTTATTTATTTCGAATTAGTCTTAGTGTTTAACAACATTCCCAGGGAAAAAAAATACCCGAAAATGAGCAACAAGAAATTGATCCCTCCATGGTTATAAGATTCAAAATGAAAAAAAAAAAAGATTAACAGCAATTATCCAAATATGAGGAAATATCATTACATCATTTATTTTACTTTATTTTATCAATTTATTAAAGTCCCAAATTTTATTGTAATTTGATTGAATTGAAATCCACAAATTTAGTTGAGGCATGAATAGGCAAGTGCTTTTTCGTCGATCAATTCTTTTGCTGTTGCATCCATCTTTGCCCTTGATAAATCATCTATCTTCAAACCTGCATCAAATGCATTGTTATATATTTGATTAAAAAAACAGGATTTTCATCAGTACCGTACTGACACAATCTCAATCGATGTTTTTCAATTCAAAGGTTGAGAAATAAGTCGATAGCTATTCTTTCTATTAGGAATAACTATCAAGAACTGCTATCGTAACTTAATCGTCAGATCAAATAAATACGATGACTGAAATTGTGTCAACGCGTGCTAACAAAAACCTCGTCAGTACTGTATAGATTCATTACTGACCTTGCACAATATGCCATTCTCCTTTCTCACACATAATTGGGAAAGAGTAAATCAGTCCTGGTTTTACCCCATAAGATCCATCAGAATATACCCCCATGGACACCCATGTTCCCTGCAATGGAAAAATGTAAACAAATATTTAGACTCAAAGGAAAACTAAATAAACATTAAAAAAATATTGATGAAAATTCCTCTGTTATGACTTTTTAGCAAGATTGAAAATCAACCTTTGGAGTGCCAAGAACCCAGTCGCGTATATGATCGCAAGCGGAACTTGCAGCGGATAATGCACTAGACAGCTTTCGCGCTTTGATTATGGCTGCACCGCGCTGCTGAACAGTCGTTATGAACTCTGTATTTAACCTGATTTACATAGAAATATATCTCTCTTCTCAGATGACCCGAAACTCGCATTTGCATCTGGAAAATGTTACGGATACTCATCATAGTACAGTACATCGAGGAACAAATCAAGCCAGCGATTTAAAGGGCCTCTAAAATCTTGGTTATTTGATTAGGCCCTTTAGTCGTGGGCTTGATATGCTACATTAGGGACGAAGCCAGTAATTTGGCTTTGGGAGCGAAAAATGCAACAGTATGTCGAACTACATATAAAAACTTCAAAAAAAAATATTGGAGGCGAATTTAATAAAATATTCCAAACTACATATAAAATTTATTATATCTAATAGTATTTTTTAAAATTTCAGAGGACGACTGCCGGCTCCCTGTCTTCGTCCCTGTGCTCCATGATGAGTATCCGTAGCAGAAAAAGAATTTGACAAGAGTAAGGATTAAAGAAACAACCATTTATCATCAGCAATGAGTTCCCTAACAGGCTTCCATGCATTGCCAGTATTTACAGTTGCATGATTAACATCTGGATACTGAGTTGAAGAATGATTTCCCCAAATGATCACATTCTTTACATCACTAACATTGACATTTAGCCTCTCTGAAATCTGACCTAAAGCTCTGTTGTGATCAAGTCTAGTGAGGCAAGTGATGTTTTTCTCTGGGATTGAAGGTGCAAATTCTTTCAAAATCAGTGCATTAGTATTAGCTGGATTAGCAACCACCAAAACCTGTGGTATTATCAGCAGAAGGGATTGGAAAATCTCAGTAACATTTCTAGCAAATTTTCAAGATATGGAGAGCAGTAAAAGTTGTTGCACATAAATGCTCAAGATGCTGAATCAAAGAAGTATGGTATTATGACATAAATCAAAATGGTTTTTGAATTTGCCTTCTCTGACGGTACAAGGGGACTACTTTTTCAGTGGTAGCCACTTTGTGCATCCATTGTCGAAGGTTAGGTCAGTTTCCAATATATCAGTTTCAATGGTATTCTAAGAGAAGCCACTTTCTGCATCTATTGCCAAATGTTAGGTCTGTCTCCTATCCATCCCCTCCCATACCCCAATTATTGAGGATTTAATGGGTTATGTTGTGGAGAGAGCAGTAAAAGATTGTATCAATAGCTGAAAAAGTTACCTTGCAGTCTTTGGCTGCATGCTTCTCAAGAGCAGAAGCCTGAGCTTTGTAAATTGATACATTTTTGGACATCACATCTTTTCTCTCCATTCCTTCCTTCCTTGGGAATCCACCAACCATAACAGCAATATTAACATCTTGGCAAGCTTCAGCAACATTTGTTGTTGCTACAACTCCTGTTAAGCCAAAATATAACCACATTTTTTTTTTAGCGTGACTACTGTTTTAGTGGTATTCTGTGAGCATTCACTTTGTGCATTCATTGTCAAAGGTTAGGCCAGTCACCAATTCATCTGTTTCAGTGGTATTCTGGGAGCATCTACTTTGTGCATTTATTGTCAAAGGTTAAATCTATCTTCTGTCCATCCCAACTCATACCCCAATTATTGGGGGAGTTAATGAATTATGTTATTGTGGTTGTGATAATAGATGCCACTCTATCAATGAGATTACATAACCAATGATCAAGTAAAATGCCTATTACAAATGGAATAAACCTTGTGCTAGGGGAAATAGGAGGTGGGATGGTATCATTAGTCTCAGTCTTACTTTCTTTTTACTTAATACTCTTTGTTACTGAGTGCATCCTTACTAGAGAAAAATAAGGTTTGGATCTAACATATTGATCTTGACTCCATACCTTTCTTACATTTTTCTAAGACCCTAATTGCACTAGTATGAAAATCCTTAACAATTATGAGAGACGTGGTGCCAGGATCAAAAAAATCAGGTCCATACTCTGACTTCCCACTCACTGACCCTACATTTACAAGTGGATGCTTATATAGTAGACAGATGATTAAACTCTCGACCTTCTGGTAGAGAGGTCTCAATTTTTCTCACTCGAATAAGACCTCATTGAAAAATATGACCTCAATTAATAGCCATAAAATCAAAACTAACTAATAACACATTTAAAAAAAATAATAGTACCTTTAAGAAGAGGAAAAGCTGCATCAATCAATTCCATTTTGACTCCATTGAGGGCCTCAGCTGCAAGTTCAATATCAAGCATGTGTATGATCACTGGCTGATCAGGACCAAGCATGGCCCCTCTAGCAATCATAGGAACAAGGGCATATCCTATTTGCCCTGTGGCAAAAATGGTTTCAACCATGTCATGTTAGATTTCCTTAAGTGATGAACCCTTTTCATATATTTACTCGTTGAAACAAAAACAAAAAAAAAAAAAACAATTTAGTAGGAAAATGGTTTTTGGCTCAAAATGGAGTAATTATTATATTATTAAAAAAAGTAAATTAATTATAAAGACCCCGAAAACAGTTTCTTTTTAGAAAATAAGGATAATGTTGCGTACATCAGATCTTTCCACATATCCTGCTGATGCGGAAGCCTTCTGCATTGGGTACGACTTTTAATTATAAAGGCTTTTTTGCAGTAATTATCATTTTGGCCTCCTATCAATGTTGAGCCAAATAACATTGTTCTAGCACAATATGCTTCCTAAAGCCTATGTATTCCATAACAATCCGGGTGAATCTAAAATATATATGTTGGGGCGAATTATAAAAGATTGTATTAAAATTTTAAAACTCTGTGAAGTTCGATATAATATTACAAATATATTTTAGGTAAAATCTAGTATTTGTGAAAAAAAAATGTTGGGGTGGTCGCCGCCCGAGAACAAAAATACCATAATGGGACAATTAATAGCAAAATGAGGGCAAAAGAATGATAATAATTTGAAATGGACATGCCTGCAGCACCAGTCACCAAAACTCTAATGGGGTCCTTTTCTATATTGACAAAGCTCCATATATGTGTAATGATCTTCCATGATACAAATGCACAACCAGAAAGAACAATGGGTTTCTCTGCTAATGCCAAATACTCCATTTCATATAACAAAAAATAAATAAATACAAGAATTTCCACCCAAATATATGATCAATACATGTTAATTTACATCATTTATATAATGTGAATACAAGAACACAAATAAAATGAACAATTTTTATTACTTGATAAGAAGGCAATCAAAGACTTCATGCAAGACAAATACAAAACCAATAAGCAATGAAATAGCATAACCTCTCCTTCTTCCCAAAGAAAAGAACATATTTTTTTATGCCTTATATATATATATATATATGTGTGTGTGTGTGTGTGTGTGTGTGTGTGTGTGTGTTTTAGTGAAGAATAACATAAAATTGAGGCCCTCGATTTTTGGATGCCTTATTCGGTAGAGCACCTAAAACACACTCTTAGCCGCCCGCTTACTATACAAGTGTCACACTTCCGATAACATTCTAATTATATTCATCATTAGAGTATTACAGAATATCCGAAATGACAAGATTAATTGATAGTATTATTACCAGCTGCACCAGTAACAAGCACTCTCATGGGCTGATTTGCCATAGCTAGGAGGAACAAAAGCTTGATTGCTCAAGAGAGAGAAAAAGTATATATTATAAATGGAGAATTAGTGGAATGGGTATTTATATAGGATATGGGAAATGCATCATCAATGTATCACGAAATACGATGAGAAAGATTTGGTGATAAAGTCGGTTGCATGATCCCATGAATCATGATGGAGGGAGGAAGAAAAGGCCCATGCTGTTACAAGAAAATGCCTTAAAAAAGGTCGTTCTATGCACGAGTTTCACTTCTCACTTTTTATTATTAGCTGAAAAAGAGATTTCGGTTAATGAGTTGAGGGGTAAAAGAAATTTTATTTGCCAATGAATTGGGTCCGCCCGATTCGATCAATAATGAGACTCTTGGCTAGAGAAAGGTTTTGTGACATGGACGCCTAGATCCGACTCGGTCGGTCGATTGGCCCCTTTTTCTTTCTTGTTGTTCTTCGAATGACGCTAGTGGAGACTAATTTCTTCTTCACAAATTGGATTTGAACCATTATCTCTGGGCGACTTTCCTTTTAGTCAATCTTATTTTATTAGTAGCCATGATTGGAACTATAGTACTGACTATGCATAGGACGACTAAGGTGAAAAGACGGGATGTATTCCGACGAAATGCAGCTTTCGCACCGTATGAATATGTTTACGATCTTCGGATTGAATGATCGGACGTTTATAATTGATATTAAAATAGATATTTTTAATTCGATCTTCCAATCCGACAGTCGTAAACATATTGACACGGTGTGGAGGAATTGAAGCGTTTGCACTTTGCACCTTAACTGGCTTGGAAAAAAAAGTCTTATAAAAAGGAGTATTCTGACTTCCCTTATAACATTTCTAATTATAGTCATTGTTTATAGAATTTATCCATTGGCTGCATCTGATGCAAGCAGCGATGATGTGGTGCATTCCCTGCACTAAAGATTTTCTATAAACTCATAGTGAGAAAAAAAATGCTAAACCGATCTAAATGCACCTGCTGGTGCGTTATTTATTTTTGAAATTAAGCCTTTTATTTTTGGGCATTCAACTCAATATACTGACTTGTGTAAGCAAATTAGTAGAAGCTTGGCGGATGCGCTGCTAAGGTAATAACCTGATGGTCAAACCCTTGATACGTAATTCAGGAAAACATAGATCGAAGTCCAGGAAAATGATGCTTGGCATCACTGGCTTCTACGGGGCAAATGAGGCGCTACAGAACATCTGTTCCAAGCTAATCCAAAACATTACAAATGGATTACACTAAAGATCCTGAACAACCAGGAAGCACCTTGAAGATTTATTGGCAGAAGTAGGAACTCAAAAAAGTACAAGCTCCATCCAACACCATCCGGTCATTACTACCAAAAGAAGAAATAAACATGTTCCAGATCCATCTTCATTTACTTGCAAGAGCATTACGCGATATTTTCTCTTCTGCGGCTACCATACAACTTATCTTAATTGGACCTAATGTAATTCAAAAGTCTTAACAGAATATTAAGTACTATGTTAGTTAATCGGGCGAGGAGCTAAACTCTGCTACCATTAGCTGCATCAGCAGTGTTTCCATCTTGTTGAACAATCTGCCACAATAGAAGGGCAATTAATCACAGGCACAAACACATAAACTCTATTAACTTCAGCTTAACCAAAAAATAAATAAATAATTTACTTTGCAAATGTAACTAAAGCAAGATTTTCAATCTAAATACTGGCATTATCATCGATTGTCAATCAAAAGAAATTAAATCATGTTAAGAGAAAGTTAGCAGAGGGAATGAGCTGGTAATAGAGAGGAGAGGGTTGCACCGTGGTTGAATTAGTCATCTGAGGTTGAAAATAAAAGATTTAACAGAAAATTAGTTAATTACATGCAAAACCGAACTGGCAATCTTTTTACTCAAAATGTCTAAACATCTAAGTCCCCTGTTTTCAGGGCTCTTATACTCAGAACTGCCAGTATTACTAGACATTTCATGCTAAGAGACGTAAGATAACTTTTTGCACGTTAAAACGAGCTGTAAACCAATCTAATTAGAACATTTATTCATACCATTGTAGGGAAAGCAATTTTTACCTGGGTAACATATTCCTTGACTTTTTCAATAACTGCAACATCCAATGCTCTCTCAGCCAGCTCATAGTTAATAGTATTACCTTCAGGACCACTAAGTTTTTCTTTCTGCAAGTACCTGTAAAATTGAGAAATTAAAGATCAGTCGATACATTTGAAATTATGCTGGCACAGCAGCAAAGTCCTATGCACTGCATAAGAATAAGAAATTCGTTCTACTCATAGTGCTAACCTTTGCTGGACAAGTGCTTCCAAAGCTAATTTGATGTTCCCAAAAGTTGGATGGTTTTCTTCAGCTTCACTCAATCCCACCTTCTTCAGATGATGCCAAAGATGTTCTTCAATATTAGAAAATGCAAGATCAGAAACTTTATGACTAATTAGATGCGAAAAAGACAATGAACAAGAAAGAAGATATTACTACTCGAGATCAAGAACAGAGATATCAATTAAGCATCTGTTCAGCCAGCAGTTCGCCCTGCTCCATGAATCAATTTAGTTTAAATGTAGGATTCATAGTAAAGCATAGTTTTCTCGTGATTTGCAAGCTAAAACAGCCGAATTTACCATGTAACTTTTTACAAATTTACAAAGACCAAAGGGTTCAGTTACTAGCCCCAAAATATAATCATACTTCAAGAATTGCTAAAAGGTCGTATCCAATGCACAAGGCTCCCGCATCAGTAGGGTCTGGGGAAGGTCCCGATGTAAGCAGCCTAACCTTTATTTTTTATAAAGAGGTTGTTTCCGGGGTTCGAACCCGTGACCTAGTGGATAGCAAGTAAACACTTGACCATCGCGCCAAGCACGACCTTCACTTCAAGAATTGCTAGCAAAATTAAAATAAGAGAACATCTGAACTGGAAATGGTACCTTCCGAGATCTTGCCTCCAGCAAGATGAATAATACCAACAACAACAAAAGTAAAACCAGTAATATGCGACGTATTCACGTTCTCCACAAATTTCTTGTAAATGTCATCAGGCAGCTGACTAACAAGTATATACGATTTCGTATCAGCTGCAGCTGTTAAACATGAAAAGTAAGTTCAGAACTAGCTGTCAACATAATAGTGTGTGCTAGTTCTCCTAACTGAGACCACAGAATTAATCTAAATTTAGGCAAAGATAATGGACTGCTATAAACAAACAACTTATTCATTAACATTCAGGAAACATTCATCACCCTAAATCAAATGCATATTCCATAAACATGTGTATAAACTATTTTGAGAACTAAAAAAATAGGAAATCAAGCAAGTACAATAAAGTATGCACTTTAATATTTGATGAATTCCGCAAATTAAGCCAGTCGCCACTGCTAATATCATGGGGAGAGAGAGAGAGAGAGAGAATTTCTGAATCAATTTTTTTTTCTGAAATGTTATTGAAAATAGCACATCTCGCCCTACCAATTTTTTTTGAAGTCGTGTCCTTTTATAATTCGCCCAACCCCCCCCAACATGCAAGTTCTGGTTTCGCCCCTGTCAATACACACCTATTAAAACCACAAATCAGACATGACCAATAAAACAGAGAAATATCTGAAACAGCATAAGATTTAATCAGGGAAAAAAAGAAATAAAAATACATATATCATGAACATTAAATTAATAGTAAAGCAGTTGAATTCTAACATTGTTGTGAAGCAGTAAGACGTCCCTGATTTGCAGAAGAACGAGTGCGATTAAGCTCGCGCATTTCGTATCCAAAAATGCTGGATAGCTTCTCCCCAGCCTCATTGATAATGTAAGCAGGTAAATTCCTCTGCTTATAATTTCTTTTAGTAATAATTTGAGTAAGTTCTTCCCTCTTTATTGGACACCCATTG
This sequence comes from Vinca minor, assembly GCA_026122235.1. Lineage (NCBI taxonomy): Eukaryota > Viridiplantae > Streptophyta > Magnoliopsida > Gentianales > Apocynaceae > Vinca > Vinca minor. Next base: position 4,374,774 of record JAOCZM010000291.1, read on the forward strand.
CTGTTCTCCGTTTTGAATAACACATATCTAATCACTTCGGCCACCAACTTATCCTTCTCCTGAAGCACACATAATAGACCATCGAAATTTTTCCTTTTTTTTTAACTTTAATTGGAAGCTACAATCGAGCCTTTATTAAACTGTTTGGCTCAACTCAACAAAGTCTCAGACTCTAGTTCAATTTTTTTTAGCTCGAGCATGAATCCGAGCCTAATCTTATACTCAAATTCTTAAGCGGGCTGAGGTCGAATAGATACACACAGATGATCGGCGCGACCTCAAATTCGAGCATAATCTTATACTCGAATGCTTAAGGTAGCCGAGCTCGAATAGATACATACAGATGTTCGGCTCAAAAGCTCGCAATTAACATTTAAACATATAAAATATTATATTTTTATCTAATATCAATATAATATTTATAACTTAAATGTAAATTCCATATTTTTGAGTGTTTACTCTAAAAGCTCGGTTGAACACGAACTTTCGGACAGGAGCTTTTAAGAGTTTTTTTTGGTTTATCGACTTGAGTTCAAACCTTATTTTAAGACTCAAATCGAAATCAAGCTCGAATTCGATCATCTGAAACTCATTGAGCTCGCTGAATTAGCTTAGTTTTCAGCTGGGCTCCGCTCAATTGCGCCCCTAAATTGCAAGAAAAATAAGAAGAAATTTGAGAATTACCTCTGGAGATATGTCGAACAGAGATAAATCCTCTCCGGCAGCGGACATCCTATAAATCGAAAATAAAAATGTTAAGCAAATAATTACTACCTCACTTCCATATAACATAACATGTAGCCAACATTAATGAAGCAAAATATATGATGTTTTTTAATCAAAATATCAATATTACTATCTTAAACAAAATTAACCGTATTCAAGTTAAATTTAAGAGAGTAATATTGATATTTTGACTAATAAAATACATTGTTTTTTGCTTACTGATTCTAAACAGACTTGTATTATAGAATAGGGGAATACTAATGATGAAAGGAAAACCCTAGAAACAATCCAGATAATGTGAATTTGGGCGTTTAAGGTTGGAGAATATTGAAGAGAGGAGATGGAAAATTACTTACCTACTTTTTTCAAAGGTTTGATGATCACTGGGGGAAGTGAAGGTGGTGGTTATGGATATTCTTGACCCGACCCGGGGTGAGGAGGACTGTGTTTCCCGCCTTTTTGGAGAGGAATGGGACTTGAGGTGGAATTTCGGAACTTGAAGAGGAAACCTCGAGGAGTGTTAAGTTGTTCATTTTGACCCTCCTACTTTAACACGTTACCGGTTTAGCCCCCTATATTTAGTTTCTTGATTATTTCTATGGTGACCGGTATCTGGGTACTTCTTCACTTTCAAAATGTCTGCCCTAGACAATATTTGTGAAATTACATGCGTAACTAGTTAAATTAAGATCACTTGACATGGTTTCGTATTGTGTATGACAAGAAAATATGATGAGTATCATGTGTCATTAAAGATTAACGAATCTGAACAAGTTCAATAAACATCTAAGATAGCAAAAAATGGCATCAATTGCATCTCGTAAATCACTACTACATCGGGCAATTTTCAATCGCCCAAAATATGGAAGAAATCTCACCCGACTCATAGTAAAGGCAGAAATGAACCATTCACGCCTACTCGTTACAAAGAAATTGATAGAATTAGCGACTATACAATAGATTAGTACAGACGCTTATTATAATACCTATATAAATTGATAGTACAATAGATTAATACATTAGTTATAATACATATATAAACTAATCTATTGTACAGTCGCTTATTATAACTTTATAAGTATATCTAGGTGTTGTCGAAACTTTTATTCTTCGAAATTGATTAACCAACTTTTGGCCCCTATGAATAAATATGAAACAAAATAATACAATTGATTTTTACAAAAAAAATGATATTAATCGTGAGCATTATGCTTACTAATGACATCCATCAATTATGTAGTTCCCTTTGTAGCATTGTATGCATTAATATACGGTAAATGTTCCACGTATTCCATTGCGAATTCGCCTTTCCCCTGCAATGAGATGAAGGCAAGCATTAGTATACGGTAGGTATAAAGTTGGTTATGCGAGGTCTTGGGTTGCCTCGTGCAATTCGTAATTTAAAAAACCTAGTCCGAGTAAATCAGCCCTCTTTAGTTTTTCTTATGGAAACAAAAATGTTAAGTTCCTCTATGAATAATGTTCGTGTTAGTCTTGGTTATTCGTCTGGTATTATTGTAGGCCGTTGTGGTTTGGGTGGCGGGTTGGCTCTCCTTTGGTCTGAGGATATTATTTCTGTTAATTTACTTAGTTACTCGAGTGGGCATATTGATGTCCGTGTTGGGGGTCTGGCTGGCCCCAATTGGCGTTTTACTGGTTTTTATGGCAATCATTATCATGAGCTCAGGCATCATTCTTGGACCCTCTTACCACGTTTACATTCTCTTTTTCAGCTTCATTGGCTTTGTGCAGGTGATTTTAATGAAATTTTGGCTCAGAATGAAAAGGAAGGGATGAATGATCGTAACCCCGGTCTTATCACAGCTTTTCGGGATGCTGTTTCTGATTGTGAACTAGTTGATCTGGGGTTTTTCGGGCCCCGATTCACTTGGCTTAATGGGAAAGGCCCGACTTTAGTTCGTGAAAGATTGGATAGAGCTTTTGCAAATGCCGCTTGGAGATTGTTGTTTCCCACTTCATTTGTCAAGCACCTTACAGTCTCTCATTCAGACCATTTGCCGATTCTTATATCCTCGACTAAGTTCCAAAAGAAAAAATGGCATTTTTTGCCGCGCTATGACCCTTTTTGGATCCACGACGCGGAATGTACTGATGTTATATTGAATGCATGGCGGAACCCTCTTTTCCGCAATGGGGCGGATGTCTTTGCTGAGGTTGCTCACGTTCGAGATAGGTTGCGTAGTTGGGGTTCAAAAAAATTTGGGAACCTGGATAAAAAAATCAAATTTTAGGAGAATGAATTAACTGCTTTATGGAACTCGCCTAATTTCACTTCTCTTGAGGATCAGCGCCTCAAAGGTGAGTTAAATGAGTTACTATCTCATAAGGATGAATTTTGGAGGCAACGTAGTCGAGCAGATTGGCTTCTAAATGGGGACCGCAACACCACTTATTTTCATCATAAAGCTTCCTCTCGTCGCTCACGCAATTTCATCGAAAGACTCCAAGCTACCTCGGGTGAAGTCTTGGACAGTGAATCTGATTTGGCCGATATAGCCTGTAGCTACTTTGAGACTCTTTATCACAGTAATGGTTCAGCTACTACTTCGCTTGAGGATTTGCCGTTACGTAGCCTCCCTGGTGATTCTGTAAGTAAGCTAGCTGTGCCTTTTACCACGTTGGAGGTCAATACTGCCTTGAAACAACTTCCCCCGAAGAAAGCCCCTGGCCCAGACGGTATGCAAACCATTTTTCTTAAAAAAAATTGGTCTATTATGGGTGCTGATATTACCTCTTTTGTGCTTGCTTTCCTTAACGGTTACCGGGATATTAAGGGGTTGAATAATACTTTCATTGTCTTGATTCCCAGAGTAAAAACCACTTTAAGTATGACGGAATTTCGTCCCATTAGTTTGTGCAACTCTATATATAAGCTCATTTCTCGTATCCTGGTTAATCGTTTAAAATGTGCTCTTCCTTTTGTTATTGACCCATCTCAAAGTGCTTTTTTGAAGGACAGGATTATTACAGATAATTCTATTTTGGCGTTTGAGGCCTTTCATAGTATGCAGCTGGGCCTCTCGGGAGCAAATCACCATTGTGCTCTTAAATTGGATATGAGCAAGGCATTTGATCGTGTGGAGTGGCGGTATTTAGAACTTATGTTAGAATCCATGCAATTTCCACCCCGCTTCCGCTCTCTTATCATGCTATGCGTCCAATCGGTTAGCTATAAAGTGCTCATTAATGGAAAGCCCTCACGTTCGATCATTCCTACACGTGGTCTTCGTCAAGGTGATCCCTTATCTCCTTTTTTATTTACCTTGTGTGCTGAAGGTTTCTCAGCCATGCTTCGTAGAGTTGAGAGTCTGTCGCTGATTCGGGGGATTCAATTTGGCCGTTCAGGAACCTCCATGTCGCACCTCCTTTTTTGCTGACGAGTGCACAAACCATCAAACACATCTTGCTAGATTATGAAGCATACTCTGGTCAGTCAATTAATTTTGACAAATCATCCATGTTCTTCAGCAAGGACTTCGCAGCACCCATGGCGAATGACATTTGCAATTTCCTGGGGGTTCACATCGGTCAAGGCGATGGGAAATATTTGGGCCTTCCTTTTATGATTGGCCGTAGTAGGCGTCAGGTTTTTTCCTATATTAAAGATCGAGTCTGGAAAAAGCTACATGGGTGGAAAGAAAAGTTCTTGTCTCCGGCGGGTAAAGAAATCCTTATTAAATCAGTTATTCAGGCTATTCCAACTTATATCATGCAAAGTTTCTACATTACTCGGTCTGTTCTGAATGATATCATGGTCATGATTCGCAAATTTATTTGGGGCAAGGTTGGAGGCGATCATGGTATTCATTGGCTCTCGTGGGAAAAGCTATGTAGGCCAAAGTCTCGAGGAGGGTTGGGACTCCGAGATATGCATCAATTCAATTTGGCTCTATTAGCAAAGCAGTGCTGGCGTCTTGTTCAACAACCTGATTCTCTTCTCGGCCGGATTTTGAGTGCAAAGTACTTTCAAAATGGGAATTTTCTTAGTGCTGGCTCGGGGTTCCCACTCATCGTGCGTATGGCAAAGTCTCCTCAAGGGGAGAACATTATTACAACTTGGGTTGCGTTGGCGAATAGGTAACGGCTCCGAGTTAGAATATGGCGGGATCCATGGATCCCACGACCCTTTACGTTTCACTTGTCCTCACACAACGAGTTGTCCTACTCGAGGGTAAGGTGAGTGACCTTATTCTGTCATCACCTCGCCAATGGAATTTCCCGAGCTCCTTAATGATTTATTCTTGCCATATTAAGTGGAATTCATTCAAGATATACCCCTTAGGTGAACTTCCCCGTTAATGATCGACTAATCGGCATTATGCGATGAATGGTCTTTACAGTCATCCGCTCGGGCTATCATATTGCTATGGAAGTCGCCTATATACGGATTCACTCCTCTCGAATCTTCTAATTCGGCATTGGAGGAGAAATTTTGGTCTACTCTATGGAAGCTTCCAGTTCCACCTCGGGTCCTTCATTTTTTGTGGCGAGCTTCTTTGGATAATCTCCCAACAGCAATTAATTTGGCAAAAAGGATCTCTGTTTCGCAATTGTGTGCCTCTTGCAACGAACAACAGGAATCCGGAGTTCATTGCCTTCTTCATTGTCCCTTTTCAGTTCGCATTTGGTCCTTGTGGTGTAATGCATCATCTTGGCTGGGAATGAATTTGGACTCCTTCAAGGAAACTCTCTCTTTCATCATGACCCATGGATCTAAGGAGGATATTGTTGTTTTTTCTTACATAGCTTGGTATACTTGGAAGGATCGTAACCTCTTCGTTTTTGAATCACATCGCTGAACTCCAGTCATGGTCTTCAATGATGTTGTTGCTGCGGCTGGCGAATTTAGTTCGCTGCTTGCAGATTCACAGATTGGTGAGCCAGTTGCAGATCCTCTTCCTGTAGTTTGGTCACCTCCCCCGGTCTCCCACATAAAGATTAATACTGATGGGTCTTGGAGGGATGGCACAGCTGCCTTTGGTTGTGTTGCTAGAGATGATCATGAAAGACCTCTATCAGCGGCTTGTGGGAAACTTCTTCACTCGCTTGAGCCCGCCATAGTGAGTCTGCGGGGATTATTGAGGGCCTCAAACTTGCTCGGCTTTTGGAGCTTCAAGTCTTCTCTTTGGAATGTGATAGCCTTGATATCGTTTTCTCGCCTTGTCGCTTAGATATTGATTACTCGTCTTTAGGTCCTATCTTTGATTATGCTAAATTTCTTATTGCTTCCTTTGCTTCTGTCTCCCTCATGTTTATCAAGCGAGGGGGGAACAAGGTAGCTCATTGTCTGGCCCGCCATGGCCATTACTTTCATTCCATGCTTTGGGAATCTCATTTCCCCAATGATGTAATGTCTACGATCACTCTTGATCGCCTTTCTTCTCTATAATATTGCACCCTTTTGGGTTTCAAAAAGAAAACCACGTAAACAAAATGGAAAAAATTGCCTTTGTACTATTAGAAGAATTTAAGTTTAAACTTTTTTTTATCAATTTACAACTCTTTTGCAAATTATTACCAAAAAAGGAAAATTTGTATGTAAAATTGAAATCTTCAATATTTAATTACATCAATACTCATTCTTCATTATCCAGACATAAACAATCATATACATATGCACACATGTGTGTCTTTTAAAAGTACTATAGTATTTTTCAAATCAATATTATCCAGAAAAAATAATTTTATTTAATTATTTCACGTAGTACATTTCAATTTTGTTGTCAACAATAATTATTTTTGCGTCGTTTAACCAAATAGTCCATAGTACATATATAAGTCTGCTTGACCTTCAAATAAAACATGATCCCCGCCTCCTACGTGGAGCTTAATAAATTCCACCCTTCTTGGACTCCTCCTCCTGTGAGGTTAAAAAAAACATAATAGACAAATTATATGGGTTGAAGCTCTAAGTTAGTGTGTCTATCAGCATCTTCATTTGAGGAAGATTTAATATCTTCTTCCTCATTTGCATTCATCTCTTGAATTGGAGGAGGATTGACAATTGTCGTATCTTCTAAGAGATGGCATTTCATTTCTCTATGCTCTTGGCATAAGGCACACCAATGAAAACAAAGGTGAACCATAGAAGGATCGCATGGTGAATCCTATATGACATGAATAATAAAAATTAATTTATACATTAAAATGAAAAACTAAATTGTATGCAAGCCCGTCTCTGTACAGGTCTAATGTGCCATACAGAATCAGGCCTCTCATTTTATGGGGTCCCTAAATTTAAAAAAAATATATATATTATATCTTCATGAACGCCCGAGGGCAGAAACCCCATGAACGGGGAGAGATCAACCCTAGAAGGGAGCCACCTTTTTAAAGCATACCGCATGCTGGCGGAGGGTATCGAACCCGGGACCTCTCGGTCCCGGGCCAAGCACTTGCCCACTGGGCCACAGCACTTGATGATTATTATATCTTCATTTAATATTATGATTGTTTGCACTATTGAAACTTGAGTTTATAATTATGTTTTGATATTTTTTATAATTTATACTTTTTAAAAAAAATGAGGGGTCTAATTTTGGTAATTAGCACAAAGCCTCAGTATTGTTCGAGATGGGCATGATTATATGTAATGTATACACAAATTATATTCTTTTTTATAATGCATTATGAATTCAACATATAAGGAATAAATACAATAGTTTATTGATGAAAGAGAAGTGCTATACAAAGTGGATTAACTTTAGTAGTTAATATCGTTGAAGCAATATAGTTTGTTAAATGAAAAATAAAAATTACCTTTAAATGGTATTTTTGTTGTAATGTTTGTCGTGGCATTCCCGTATAAATAGATCACATCCACCAAGCGCAAAAGAGACCTTCAGCTAGAAGCCCCACGGTTCCTGGATCAATATAGCCATAAAATGCAGCTGTAAGTGTAGCAAGAGCAATGCCGCCTTCGACAAATATTCCGTGCCCAATACAAGCACGTTTATAGGAAATATCTTCATTCAAATTCTCAACATTACGTCCAAATAATACACATGGACAAATCAAGCCGGTCCAACCTAATATGTGCAAAATAATTTAGATAAATAAATGAGAAAAAAGATACAAACAAGTATTTCATTCTTCATATTTATAAATTGATTGATAAACGATTTTGATAGAGTATATATCATTGATTTTGCTACTTCACGAATAAGTACTCTCATATTGTAAATATTTATTTATATCATATGCTTTTAAGTAAATATATAAACTGACAATCAATTCATATTACAAGCTATGTAAGTTACATTGTCTTTAGCGCATGCGGTATTTTTTTTTTTCATTCACTTCACTTTCAATTCCAAATAAAATATGCAATATTTGTGAATATATATTCGATGTTATCATTCATTTATTTATTTGAAGATGACTTGAACAAATAGTTGTTATTGGATTAAAAAGAAACAAATTTAAATCTATGATGAATTTTTATGATTATTAGATTGAACCTCAATGGTAAATTACATGATATCAATCACTACAAATATTCATAAATTTAACAATTCACAATAAATTAAAATATGTATATAACATAACAAAGTATTTAGCAAGAAAATAAAAATGTACATACAAAAGTAAGTAAAAAAAATTAAAAATGTTGTAAATCACTTACAACTATCAAGATCCTCAATGCAACCAAAAAGTTCAGTTGTCCAATCTTCTGTAGCGGGTGGATGATAGGATTCAGGTAAAGCTTGACCACAATGTTCACATCTCGGAGCAGTTAGCTGTAAATAGACATTGATACTTGTGTTAATTTTATTATATCATATTCATATATGCAATGACTAGTAAATAAATATTTTGATATTTTCCAAAAGCAAGTGATATTATATATTTTTTCAACATTTATTTTTATAGATGAGATATCAAATTATTTGAAGTACTTTGTCTCATGTACAACTCCTTTCAATTTTTATGAAATGCATGCATTATTGTTAAACAAATTAAAAAAAATATATCATATAAGGATTAATGTAACAAAAAAAAACTTAATATTACATAGCGTAAAAAGAAAATAAAAGAAAACCTAATATAAAATAAGTAATGTGTGAAATGTGAAGTAGTAGTGAACTATGTGATAAAAATAATAATTAAATGAGTGATCAACAATACAAGTATTTGACTATTATAAATCATTTCACAAGTCTGGTAGATGTTAATCCCAAAAATCAATGTATAAAAAGGATATTAATGCAAAAACATATTAAATCTACATGTAATTAGAAACAATTGGCTAGAATATATATATAAGTATGTTCGGAGAGATTGATCCAATTCAACATGCGATGTATCTCCAATATCTTATTTTTACTTGAGAAAGTATGATGAAAACTCTTTCAATTAACACAATAAATACAAAACGAACACATATTCTCATTTTAAGGTTAGCATTGTGTGAAAGAAAAGTAGTCAATGTAAGTGATTGGGAAAAATTTAAAGAGATTTGGTTCAATTGAACCAAGAATCTCTGCCATGACCAGATACAAGAGTTCGACGCAGTTCGGATCTTATGTGACACTATCTATGATATTTATTTATGAAAATATTCATTTATATAACCTATTAAGATAAAGAATATGGATAAATCAATAAATTTAAAGTGTGAATATGATATAATTAAGAATGTTACGAGAAGTGTTACAAATGATATCTTGTGTGGTTCCACATCCGCTTTGTGCGAAATCCCCGTTCTCCTGTAACAAAAAAATAAAGTAATTGGGATAAGACGAAGAAAAGAATCATAAAGAAATTGACTGGTTTTCGTTGCAAACGCCGTTTGTCTGTTACGCATGACAATCCGCCCTCTCCCTCATTTATTTATTTATTTATTTTTGCTAACGGCTACTAATGACAAGCCACCAAGAAAAGCGAAGAAAAATCCACCTCAACAAAATTCAATCACTTTTTTTAATTTCTCTCTCCTCCTCCAGCCGCCATCACCACCAAACTCTCCGCCGCGTACTTTCTCATCACCGCCGCAGCGCCACCACCTTCACCTGCATGATAAAAGGTAAAACAAATTGAAAACTCACAAATTCAAGTTTTATGATGAATTCAACCCGTCAGATTATCGATTCCCTAACCTCTCACCTCTCTCTGTACAATTCGAATTCTTCCCCAAAAAACCCAAATGCTAACCCTAACCCTAGATCATCAATACTCAAATGGTTCAATTCTCTCTCAATTCATCAACGCCAAGCTCACCTCACCATTGTTGATTTCAAATTCACCCAAATTCTCCTTCAAATGATTGAAAAGCTCGAAAAAAGGAAGGGCAGCCATGGCTTCTTCATTGTTCTACCTGATATCCCTAATTCAGCTTCATCATCAAGCAGTAGTAGTAGTAGTAGTCTTCTCCCCAGCCTCTGTTTCCATAAGTCGAATGGATTGTTGTCCAGAGTGGCCGAGTTGAATGAGTCGGAACGGTTGATTCGGGAGTCAACCAGGTTGTTAAGCTCTAAAGAA